>OX297873.1:10000000-11471250 GCA_946478455.1 Eupithecia vulgata
CTTGAGTTACTTTCAATGCTGACTGTACAATGTACATTCGTCCCTTTCCCTACGTAATACCGAGGAATACTTACCTACTTAACTTCCGAGGTAATTTATCAATTTTCAATACATTTCTGTTGAGCGTTTAATTTCGTTTATCGAAAATTTAAATGAACTGAATTCGCGAAAGTATTTGTATTGTATCTCGAACACCGTCGCTCATGTTCGTGCTAAGAATAATAAGACAGCATCATTGATTGATGTACGACTAGATAATTCTGTCTATGATGAATAATGATGATGTTGGCTTATCAAGCTTAAAAAAAACCTGTATGACGTAATAGTCTTCACAATAGCGTATTTTAAACTACATGAGAAAAAATCTAAAAATACTTAAATATAATAAATACTAAAATTAAATACAAAGTTTTCAGTTTTTATCTGTTGACCATGAAATAGGTAGTAGGCGCAATGTTATTACGACATACGGCTCTGTAGTTAAACCAAAAATTATCAACTGTCATCAGCAACACCAGCGCATTTGCTTAGGTAGGTACGTATACAACTGACGTCATGACCAATATGGCGTCCACTACGTCCAGCGATTTCGTCCAATTACGCACGAACCCTGAAAATGTAAATTTTAAATGCATTTGTCGATTGATTTTTTATGGTTTAGCACTATAGAATCTTATTGAGGCACTTTTCAAAAATGGATGTAATGTAATACCCTATTACTGCACAAAGAGGGTTATGTTTTTTATTAATCCTGTGGGTCTGGGTAGAGAAGGGCTGTTGATAACATCTTTTTTCATGTCTCTTCATTCAAGGGGCCAACAAGTAGTGATTCTTACTTAGCTAGCCGCTACACTACAAACAGATAATAAGTAAAAGTTTTCTGACTCTGTACTTAAAGCTCAGTTAGTCCGGATCGAATGGCATCTAAAAATTGTTTAATTGCCAATCTTCTTGCTAACTGTGCATCTTATTAAAAATGTGTCAAAGGTGACGAAAATTTCTCGAAAAATTATGGAAAAGCCATTTTCCTGTAGTTACAAACGGTTCAAGTAAAAGTTAAGGTACCTCCCCTTACTGCCTCGTCCAAAAATTCCGGCCTGTGTAGAATAATGTTACTCGTACGTACGATTATGATTATGACACTACGAAAGCGAATCCAAGAATGTAACTCGCAGACGAATAGCGAAGCACGTAATGCACGAGAAGTGATGAGTGTAGCAGAAACGAATGTGTTACGCTAGAGAAATCTAGTGTGAGCTCACGATGTGTAGCGTGTTGTGAAATTTAAATTCGCGTTACATTAGTATTCTTTAGCACCTCTATGATGATGTGATGTAATTTATGATAATGATAAGGAGTTTTATAAACATGTGTCTAACTAAATAAATGATCACATGGTCCTCCCTTAACTCCTACACTCGTTTGGAGCCTGTTCAGGGTCTACCATAGTCTTAAAACCTACCCCTGATTTGTTTCCAAACGAGTCCGGGATTTTAAAGTAGTCATAATAGATCTTCCTCGTCATCATTGAACAACGTCCACGGAAGGAAACAACCTTCCCCAATAATCGCCACGTTGACCGCTCCTACGCAACCCGCATCTAGAAATTCCCAGCGATAGGATCCCTTTATTCACATATAGGTCACAGTCAAGGTCAAGGTTACTGTCTGATGTATCTTTCAGAGAGGTCAATGACAGTTATGTTGATTATCATTGCAGACCACCACCAAAAGTGTTCAGCAAACGCGGTGCCTCCCTCCCTGAGAGTGGCCTGTCAGAAGATAGTCCACCGTCATCCTTGGGGCGAAGACTCCGCAATGCGGACTCGCGGGAGTCTATCGCGAGTCGCGCGTCCACACCCTCTATTAGTGAAAGGGTGAGTCAGACTTGTTAGTTTTACGCACTTGTAATGTAATTATGATTGTATCTACGTTTTTATGTGTTTGGGTGACGTGATGAATGAAAACAATTCCGTTTTCGAGTGGTTTCAGTAAGTACGTACTGTACTTACCTACTACAAATACGTTTTAAGTATGACTTGTTTTACTAAATGCTATTTTAGTCGAGTCATTTGGTAGTTTTTCCTGGAAAGTTTTACTTTATTTTTGTAACTACGTAACCTTCTATTTTCGAACCAAATGACTGGACTCTTTTGTTACAAATACATATTATGGAATTTATTATATTTTTCCTTATTAACTAACTTTCGTGCTCAAAGTAAATTACATTTTCGAATATTTGTTTCCGAAATAAGGCACTAAATAATCACCTATCGATGTTCTATAGATTTATTGAGTTTCTCGTTTCGAGCCACACTAAAACCAACCACGATAACTAATCAATCTATAACTAGTATTTTAATCAACTGTTTTATTTCTATACCAATCAATAGGTGAAAAGCTACGAGTCCATAAACTCCCTATCATCGGAACGCAAGCGTTCCGGCGGCGCGGCGACTCCGCGTTCTATAGACGAAGAGGCTACCTCCACACCGGACCTTGGCGAAGGGACCGATGACAAGTCAGCGCCAATCTCGCTGGAAAGCATACCCGCGGCACCGGGTAGCGAAGACGAGCCTTACTACGACCAAGTGCCGGTGGACAGCATCAATGACGGAGAGTACGTTTATATTCAGGCCGGTAAGTGCAACATACATACCACTGCTTATTATTATGACAAGTCAGTGCCCATCTCGCTGGAAGGCAACTCATGTTGCGGGCATGAGACGTAAGTGCGACATGACTGGGCCCTGAAAACAGGGCGCAATAGCGCTCATTAGGGGTGGCCTATGTCCATCAGTGGACTAACACAGCTGATGGTATGAAGCAACTTTGTCAAAAACTTATTAGCTCCTATTATTTTGGGGCTAAAGGATACGATGTGAATTGTTCAGAATTATTTATTTATATAATTAACTTGTTGTAGGTGGCACCGGCTCCAGCACAGACGACACTCGAAGCGGCAGTACGATCCCCTGCACGACCGAGCCCACAGCGCCTCGAGCGCCCGACTCCCCGCAAACCACCGCCCCTAACTACGTCAATATACATTACTTTATACAGTAAGTTCATACCTTTATACTTTTAAAATAAGAACATTTTCTATCGTCATAACTCTGCTATATTTTATGTATTTATTAAGTTTATATGCGTATGTATGTAATTTATATTTGTTATTTTATTATCAACATAGATTATAGTATTTTATATATATATTTTAATGTATTATATGTAGTAGTTTATTAAATATTGGTTAAAATGTCCTCTATTTACCCTCTTTATAACTTGGTCTCTCTCTCTCCCAATAAGGTTCGCTGGAAGAGTTGCTCAAACTTTGCATAGAAACAGTAAAAAGAAAAAAAGTTTACACACATCTTGAAAATTACTGGTATTACTGTATTGGTGTTACCAAGACATTTTAAAAGGTGATCGATCATAAAACTACATACTTTTTTTTATACACCATAATTTAAACCTATAAAATTGGGTAAAATGCCCTAAACTATAATGTGAACAAAGGTATGAAATTCTCCAAGTTAAAAGAAATAAGTTCCAAACGCTCCCACATTTTTGGTTTTTATTCTTGTGTCTGATTGGACATCTAGTTACACATTAAAAACCATGAACAAGATTCATCACATAACTATTTTTCAGTTAATTTACATTACACATAGACTTACCTAACATATAACTCTAAAACTTTTATAAAAAGTAGCTGGTAACTAACGTAGTTGGGTGTTTGTCGAGTTTGTCACTTTACAAACTTGGTACCTTACCAAGTTGGAGTTTTACATAAATGGAAATAATGCGTGCGTTGGCACTTTGCGAATTTGGTACTACGCGTCGAAAGGCTAATCAAAACATTTTGAATATTTTAGACAAGCCGGGGAGGGGTTAGAGCCAAGTGAAGCTGGTTCAGAACTGGCTGACTCCAGCGATACGCCGCTGTTCCTGAGGACCATCTCTTCAGACACCGAGGCCAGC
Organism: Eupithecia vulgata; assembly: GCA_946478455.1. NCBI lineage: Eukaryota > Metazoa > Arthropoda > Insecta > Lepidoptera > Geometridae > Eupithecia > Eupithecia vulgata. The sequence goes on from OX297873.1 coordinate 10,003,984, forward strand.
GCCACACCGCCTGCCATTAGGAAACTGCAGACTCAGGTATTTATTATAACCTTTGGATTTAAATACGGACCTTGTTGTCTCTTGCGATGCAAGGAAGATTTTGGGCCAAGATAAATTGGCTCAGAACTGGCTGGCTCCAGCGATCCGCGTCTGTTCCTGAGGACCATCTTTTCAGTCACCGAGGTCATTCCCTCACCGCCGCTATTAGACAACTGCAGACTCAGGTATGTATTGTAGCCTTTGAGTTTTAATAGGGACCTTCGGTGGCAAGGGCGTTTTAGGGCAAATATAAACGGGCTCAGAACTGGTTGTTTCTTGCTATACGCCGCTCTTCCTGAGGACCATCTCTTCAGTCACTGAGGTCATTCCCTCACCGCCGCTGTTAGGAAATTGCAGACTCAGATATTTATGGTAGCCTTTAAGTTTAAATAGGGACCTAAAGTGGCAAGGTAAATTTAGAGCCATGTTGTGAAGCAGGTTCAGAACTGACTGACTTCAGCACTGCTGTTCCTATGGACCATATCTTCAGACACCGAGGCCAGTGTCACAGCGCCTGCTATTATGAATCTGCAGACAAGTTTATACTGTAGTGTAGCCTTCTAAGAAAATTGTGTATACTTTACACACAATTTTCTTGACAAGGCGGCGAAGAACAAACTGACATCGATACGTTATTCTAGCTTTCTGTCAAGGACTTCAAGAGTCAAGTTCTTTTGTTAGCAAGTTAGCATTAAGGTGTAACATCTTCATTATTAAAAGGTGTTCTTTGAAAGATAACTGGACGATCAACTTCTCCGTCGTAACGTATTTGATATTATTTGAATAAACGTTAGCAAAAATTTCATCTCTGATTTATCATTTAGAAGAAAACCACTCTAAACCGAATAAATGGTATCTATCAAGAAATATGTTCGTCTAATTGAACAAATAAAGTTATTTTATTCTTTTTATTCTTATCAAGTTCAAAGACTAATATAATTATATATACTAATATTATTTTAAAGACGAAAGCTTAAGCCGTTGTGAGGCTTAAACTTTTCGGCCGCGGGCTAAGAAATAATATTTTATTACTAGTCTATTTTGTTGATTTTTAATATATTTTAAAAATATTATGCTTATAAATCAATTTTAAACGTCCAAATTGTTTTATTTTTTTGTTTTAGTAAATTTCCTTGCCAAGCAAATAAATTTGTTTGCTATAAGCGAATTTTAATCTTACTTGTCATCAGAAAAAATACCCTTACCCATCTTATAAGGTTCTTTTGAGTGAAAGTTGGAATTATCAAGTGTTATTTATACCATTTCGGAATCTAATTAAAGTGGGCAAGTCTTTAACAATAGGTCACTTAGATGACCATAATTTTTTTACACGACAGCTTTAAAAAAAATTGCACAACACAATTTTTGTTTGTGATTCTGTTCCTTTGGCACACAAATGGCAGTTAGCATTTGATAGCACCGTTATCCAAGAAAGCTATTTACTAAAAAAAATATTGAGGTGAAAAAAAATTTGGAACACGTTTAATAACTCAAAAATCGTGAGACATACATAAGTACTTGGTACAATTTTTATTTTAGGAACAGTTATTGTGCCCCCTACCCGTAGGCAAAAGCTTGACCACTCTTTACGCCATACCCTGTTTTCAAAATTATCTACAACTTCGGTTCTATTCACTTTTTACCTTATGATTTTTGCTTTATAGTCATCGAGTTAGATATTATTCTAACTCGATGTTTATAGTGCGTAACTCGCACTGGGGCAATTTCCTACGAAAATAATAATGTCCCAAAAATGTTCTATTAAACATAACAATTAACCCTATAGTCGTTATAGGACCCAATGGTTTTCGACGAAGCACGTGATCAATTTCTTTGCTTAGTTGGTTAGAGCGCACCCGTACTGAGGGTGAAGCGCGGGTTCGAATACTGCCGAAATCGAAATTTTGACACATTGTTAAATTTTCACAATTTTACCTATTCCCAAACCAATTGTTGTCTAGATATGAATCCCTCGTCTGTCGAATGATGATCAGACGATGGTACGAAAGCCTACTTCTGCTACCAACACCACCGTCCGTCGTCGTCGTCGTCGTCATTGTCCTCCATTACGGTTATGCCATTTATGCAACTTCCGTGGCAATTGTTGCAAATGGTAGAAGCACAGCATGAAGACTTTATTAAAGCGCTACTGCAGTCAGCCGTATGAAAATATTTAGCCTTATATTTATCCCTGTGCTGTGTTTGGGCAGGAGTTCTCTTTCATTCTTTGTGCACTGTGTCCATCCCCATAGTTCATGGATTCCTGGACCTGGTGGTAAATATGGAAATAGTGCTCCATCGCTGCAAACCAGACATTTCCTGAAATGACGTATGATAGCGACTAGGGTATATGAAGGTAGCGATAGATATTAACAAATTTTTAAACACGATTGTTTTTCGCAGCTCATTATCTAGATATCGATTGGGAATAGGTAAAGTGTGTAGAAGCAAAGTTGTAGAGAAGTTTATGGACAAATTCATTAATTAAATTTAAGTACTAACCCCTAGTTTTAAGCCTACTAACAAATTGGACTGTAATTGTCGGAATAAATAAATTGAATTATTATTATTAGCTTTCAATAAGTAGAACAAAATTTCACATGACGCATCGTTAAGGAAAAGTAAACAAGCTCCGTCAAGTGCAAGTGTGACTCGCTCGCCGAGGGTTTCGAACTTTGTCAATTATGTATACAATACAAAATAATATTGGTACAAGTTACTTCGGAGATTAGGGATTACTGGTCAGTTTTTCGACTCTTTTTAGCCTGCCTTTCTTTGTCCCCCTCCCCTAGGGCTCACCTCACAGGGGGAATTTCAGTATGCTTGTTTTTTTAATTAGTCCAAAACAAATTCAGAAAACAAAGCTATTTCAAAGTGTCTGCTTTCGACCTTTCCATCGACAATCCATTTTTTTATTTTATTTATATTACTTTTATAAGTTGTTAAATAATTTATTAACATAAAAAAATTTAAACAAATTAGAACTAGTATTTACAATTGAAACAACTGAGCTAACTGCAGACTGTTGCAAACAATCTATAGGTAGGTTAGGTGGGTAGCTAGCTCAACTTATCCATAGCAATACTAGTCAGAAGACGACAAGACGCTGCTGGCTAAAATTACTTGTAAGTTAAAAAAGCAAAAAAAAAAAAAACTACATGACTTCCCCTTGTAAGTCATCTACATGTTATTTAAATTGCGCTCGTCAGTCACAAAAGGTTTAAGTACCTGGTTTAAAACTGATGATGTGATCACAAACAGGTAAGTAAGTAATTACCAAGTAAACAATAGAAAAATGTTATCCTAAAACTAAAAAGAACAACAAAGCTCAAGTCAGTCTCTAATCTATCCACAGCGGTATACAAAACTCTTATCTCAAAGATAAGCCAGCTTTCTTGAAAATAACTTTATTGTTTGCTTAACGGAGGAGCGCCTGCCTGTTAGATCTAAAAATGAAACACTGGTTTAAATCACTTGTGCATTAATCTATTTATTAAATTAATATTATTATCATCTGAATTATCACTTGTTTGGATTTTACTTGGGATCTGAGGAATCCTATTGTTATATAATAGTATATCCATATAAACATTCCCAGCTCTGTTACTTTTGGAACATTCTTCCATGCCAGTCAATAGATGGTATTTGCAATAGAGAATTTTACAATTGGTATTGTTTTCACATGTTATGTAATAGCAAATTCCTTTTACACAAAACGCACTCATTTCTGTGTCACTGATAATTCCGTTCATAAGCTTAGTTGCGTATTCTTCTAAAATTATCGCTACAGAATTAGATACCATTACATATATCTCTTCAATGAACGTGGTCGATCCGACATCTGTTAAACCTGTTAAAAAAATTAAAGGGTTAGTTAGTAAAGTTGGCTTGTATTCGTAATAAATATTACTAGGCTAAATGTAAATGTATACTTTTAGAGACATTCTACATTGATTTGTCATAAATTTTTGCAAAAAAAAGTCTATGGATGGGGAGGGCCGCCCTTGTCCTGCAATCGGACATCAGGCTGATAATTTTAGTAATAATAAAGCTATGGGTGGCTGACATGGTACCGGGTTATTTGTAATTTTTGATGATGACGGTGAATAACCTTATCATGCACTAACCTCTTGGTATTCGATGATCGGATCTTCTTTATTGTCAGGCTTCTTTTCACTCATTACAGTTTCCGATAAAAAGCTCTCTAGTTGCAACTGAGGTTTCACCGTCGCGGTCGGACCATCCTTCTGCGTTGAAGATTCACCACTATCAACGGTTGTTGATGTCACTTCAAGTGTACTCGTAACCTCCGCTACCACATCTTGTAGTGGCTTCGGTGCCGGTTCCGCTAGGTTTGGCATAGGCTCCTCCGATGTCGAAATTATGTTGTACACCCTACACTCTCCCATGAGATCCGTCTCATAAATGTTACACGTTATGTTCCTACAGCCTAATTCGTCACACTTTTGGGTAGTACAAGTCTGATTGTTGCACCAAACCGTGACGTTGTGCGTGAAAATTTTAATGCTTTCCGGGGTTTGATATTTGGAGGTTGATGCTATGAATGGTTCTTGAACCGGTGGTTTTGCGAGCTCGGGAGTCGAAGACGCAAACGGATAGGTTAGCCAATACCATATTGTTGTAAGGATTCCGCGACCCTCTGTTATGTCACCTGTAAGCGATGTTAGTTTAGTTAGATAATATCTAAACCTCAATAAAAACGAATCGTATACAAACACAGATTTTTTACTTACCTTCAACCGCTGCTGGTTTACTGAGGCACTCTTGCGCCAAGCACAACACAAAAATAAATACAAATGATTTGATTATCATGATGTTGGCACTCTTCGGTGGTCTTCACAGGAATGAAACCTTTCGTAGTCTCGCTCACCTTTATATACCTGGATGGAGATATTTCCCTATCTTTCAAGAGATAAGGCACACTCGGGAATGTTTACTTAATGAGAAACAAACGACTTCAATAGGAAACATTTAATTTTACTGAGTTTTACATTTCACTAAGTACTTATCACAGTAGTTAGGTAGATACGTTTTACTTGTAAGTTTTTTACGAAACGATTATCACGATCTGAGAGCTACCTACAAACTGATTAAAAATTTCAACTAGCTAAAATCAAACCATGATCTTGGTGATGGTGATTGATGATGACGTGTGTATTGCACGTCTACTTGTGAAACTAAGAATTTAGTTGAAATTTTATCACAATTTGTTGAATTTATCGTGGTTTCTTTAATTTGCACCTCGCATAGAGTACAGTGGTCTTTCCAATATGGGCACGCTAGAAATCTACATCGAAAGCTATTGCAATTGGTCAGTACTTTGATTTTACTTGCACCATTTTGTTCATAAATAGAACTTATCATCCTGTGAACATCTTCGAAAATATGTGTGTTATTCCAAGTTGGTTTTTGATCTTCTCTACTTATTAAACTTTCTCTTTTTTTCCCAGCAACTTCAATTATTTGAGCTTTCATGTCTTTTGGAATAACGTCTCCATTTTTTGAAAACCGTAATATTTTTGGATGTTTATTCATAATTTTTGTCCATGGGTTTACATAATTTGCATGTTTCTGTTTTATGAAAATTGATTAGAAATTACTAAAAATTTGATTGGCAGGGCTCGTATATTTAAAAAAAAAAACAATTAGGTACCTTACCTCACTCATCACCATCAGTGATTGTGATAGAATAGTTAGCAAAGTGAAAGCTAAAGTAATGATAATTTTCATTGTCCTAACGTCCAATTTCCACTGAATAGTTGACTCTTATGAGCCTGTAATCACTTTAACTCTCTTATCATTATTATATAAACTCTAAAGCTGTAAACAAAGGGTTTTGAAACATGTTTAGGCTATTAAGTGTTTTATTTTGTAAACAATGTAGGTAACGTTACACAATGTGGAGATTAGGCACTCTTTCCTTCTTTTGTATTTACACAGTGACCCTTCGTATTGAGTTCTTTCGCAGTACACTTGTACTTAATGAATCGCTTTTTCGAAGACACAAACGTGATACACTTGGGGCTGATGCATAAAGTCATCTTACCGAACATCTTTCCAGCCATTTTGTCTTGTAAAATGTCTACAATTTCGAATACAATGTTCGTCGGTAAATCCATAATCGACTCCATTGTTGCTACGCTATCTGAAAGAATAATAACTTTTATTAGATTGCGGCTTTGCACAAAATTTTAGCCCTAGCCTCTGAAAATAACACACAGGCAAGGCTATGATATTATCTGCTTAGCTTTAGAATTCGAAGATGTTGTGTGAATGTCCATTGATATCCTTAATTTAAATAAGGTTAACTCAACTCACCAGTGTTGTTGGCACCCAAACAATGACCTTTGTTATTGAATCTGTCGTTTGGAGTACACACTCTATGTTGGCAAACTTTCTGACCACATTTCATAGAATGGCAGATGACCTCGGAACAGAAAGTTAATGCTCCTTCGATATATTTGCCAATGAAAGACATAAAGGCAGGTGCTACGGCGTCCACGTCATTCCAGTCAACATCGCCAAATATAGCTTTTTCTAAGACTCGAGTGTGATTTTTGCGCATTGATTCTTTAGTCAAGTTTAGTTTGCCCTTTTTTCTTTCACTTTCTAATATAATAGTTGTTATGTTTTTTGATAAAACTATAGATTGGCTTCCGGTTTTGTTAGGCCAGTATAGTAAATCTTCTTCAATGTAAAAAAATTTATCTGCCTTCTTTGCGTTATCTGATTTGGAAACCTTTAATTTCATTATGTCCTGTTTTTCACTTCCATCTGTTTTATTGGGCTGAGCGATTTTAGTTGCAAACTTCATTGTTTTTTCAGAAGCTTTTGTTTTATTTTCTGAAATAATCTTATCACTTTTAGGCTTTTCACTTGTTGTTTTAAGAGCCACAATGGTACTATTACTGTTTTCAGCAGATATACCGCGTTTCTTTCTCAATAGCTGAGAAGTTTCAGTAGTGGCATTAAGTTTTGGATTCATATATTCTGTTTCTATACTGTTATTTGTTTTATTGGCTTCTTCAGCTTCGTTATTAGAAATATTAACTAATAAAAATACGTTTTCCTCCGTTTGAGTCTCATTTAAGTTTTCGAAATTTTTCGTTGTTGTTTTGTTTGTTTGTAATATGTCTGTTGTGCTTGACACTGTATTCGTGGCATCTGTAGGTTGTGTATCGTCATTGAAACCTTCACTAGTGGTTTTGCCGAAATGTGCCTCAAATATCTGCTGGGGATCCATTTTGATGTTATGGAAAGTTATTACCTTCTTCCTGTGTTTTTTGCCTCCAGTGGTAGACTTTGATTTTTTCTTCTTATGGATAGTGACTTTGTGAAGAGGGGAAGAAAATGATTTTGATACTCTTTTGTATCCATATAAATTCAAAGGGACGGGTACATTGTAAAAAGCTGATGGCATTTTTATAGCCATCGGAAACTCTTTTTGTCCGTCATCCGGGCCAAACACGTTTTGGTGCCTATCTATTCTGTCGTGCAATTTCGGTAGTTGAACATCAATTTTGATTCGAATATTCAGGGCATCATCAGGGTCGGCCAAATCGTTCTCCAAATTGTCAGATCTCTTATCATCTGAAGACAAGCTTATTTTTGGTTCTAATCTGATTCGTGCGTGATCTTTAGCAGTCATACATAGTTTACAGGTACCCATTGGCATGAATTGTCCATTCTTACAACAAGGAGCCGCTTGAGGCATCATCTTTGGGAAAAACGACGGTGCCCGACCTTCTTCACTTATCATAATTTTCTTGAAAGTATTTAACTCCATACTGTCGTGTGGTAAAGTTGTAGTAAGTTCCACATTACCGTACTGATTGTACTGACCTTTTGTTTTAATTGGAAGGAATAAATCTAGACCATTCTTCATTTTGTGTGAGTTCTGTAAGTTGTAATAGTTATTTTTGTACATATTGTACATATCACCATGTTTACCACCGTTCCCCAAGTTTATTTTACTAAACCGATCGTGGCGTAAAAGTGGTACTTTGTTTTTTACTTTAGTTCTCTCGATGTAGTCTTTTCGCTGTTTGTGTTCTTTGTCTAAATACTCTTGGTACTCTCGCAGTAAATCTTCAACGTTCTCGTCGCTTTCGCTGTCTTCTTGAGGAATTTTGCTAAACAATGGTATGCCCTACAAATGTGTGACTATTAGTTTAAATTCATGAAAGACCTTATTACAATGTTCAAACCTACCACTAAACTAAATTGTTACGAAGTATGTTCCAAGTATTAGTTTATTATATTAAGTTATTTGATTAAGTAAGAGTAATTTATATAAGTTACTTACGCTATTTTCAAAATCTTTCATAATATCAGCAATGTCACTGAAGATGATAGTGTCATAAAAAGGGCTCAATTCCATTCCATTTAACGACGATTCAAAGCCTTAAAACATAAAATAATGTTATTAAACCAAATTCGTCGTTATAATTCAGGTTCTTTAGTTTTACTTACTTCCAGATTCAAGACATTGTATCGAATTAAGCAGAAAAACCCCGACAAAAATAAACATCAGCTTCATGGTTAGAGAAGCAATCCGCACAGAATGACCGAGTTCATTTCAGAAACTTATATCGTTACCCAGTTTGTTTATACTGGCTTACGTTGTTTGTTCCAAACAAGCTTTTAACCCTACTATTGTGAAACGGTTTTTTATGCAACCGATCGTGTAACATTTTCACATGTTTATACTTGTTTTTTCATTTACAGGAATCGAATATAAGCAACAATGCAGAGGCGGAGAGACTGACGATGCATCGGTGCATCATCACCAGCATCATTGAAAGCGAGACTGTTTATGTTGAATGCCTGTATGTTATGGAGAAGGTACGTTACAGAAACACGCACAATCATATAGTGACGGAATCTCTGTAGACCTAAAACACTCGTATTACATTTTTTTTTAGGTTCCTTGAATTGCAAAACATGGCTAAGAAAAAAATACGCTAGAACAAAAATATTTGTATTTCTTTATTAATCAAAAACATATACTTTTCTTATTTATAACACACTATAAACCATAGGTTTGTCTAGTGTCTTCAGTTACAGCGTGTTGCCACACATTAAGTTACATAAAGTTTTCTATAAATACCAAAGAACCAAATAATTAGTAATGACCTACAAATCAAAACATACGTCATTTTAGTACACCGCAGGATTCCTGAGATCTCGATCAAATTATGTGCAAAAACAGTGCACTGTTGTTGCTAATTATTTGGATCTTTAAACCAGTTTCTTCATAAGTTGTGTAGTTTTTTTTGTAAATAAGCAAAATATTAATTTTCGCGCTTAGCGGAACAGAACATAAGTTTTTGGAATGGCGTGTTCTAAAAACTTGTGCATACGTTTGTGGAACGGCGTGTTCCAAAAACGTATGCTCTGTCCCGCTGTCAACCGCTGGGGTAAACGTGCTCTTGAGTGGAGACCGCGACTCGGCAAACGTAGTGTAGGACGCCCTCCGACCAGGTGGGATGACGATTTGCGAAAGACTGCTGGCAGATGCTGGATGCGGCAAGCTGAAGACAGGGCGCTATGGCGCTCATTAGGGGAGGCATATGTCCAGCAGTGGACTGGTATAGGCTGATGATGATGATGATGATGCTCTGTCCTGCTCCTATGAACGTGAAATCCTATGCCTATCCTTATCACAAAATGGCGCGTGTTGCGCCTTCTTAAACCTGTGTCCACAATTTAAAATGACTCGTGTCAATGTAAGAACCATATCCATGTCCATAGATACGGTTATTCTATCGCGCAGTCACTAATCTACATAATCTCGTTGTTCTTCGAAAAATATTTATATTTGCCTTTTTTTTGTGTCCAGTACATGAACGCAATAAAAGCGACGCTGTCGACATCCCAGCCCGTTATAACGGAAGAGGAGTTCAATACGATATTCTACAAGATCTCAGAACTGCACGAACTCCATAAGAACTTTCTGGAAGGGTTGAAGGCAGCGGTCGCGAGTTGGGAAGAGCCTCTTTCAGTGGGCGTTCACTTCAAGAAAATGGTAAGACATGAATTTTCTTTTTGTCTTAACTAGGCTTTACAAACTCCCATGACGCACATGCTTATATTGTACGAGTGATAGCAACGGAGGCTGGGCGGGCAGTCAGTGCGTTAAATCGTTTATTTTATAAACCAGTGATGATATGATTGGCCGCTGTTGTGAATTTTAAATATGTTCCATTGATTGCAGTTTTTTTAATATCATTTATACTTTCATTTGACCATAATAAATATCACCGTGGTAAACAACTATGTATCACAAAGATTTACAAGACACCTATTTACTCTTTTCTTATATAAAAGACCTACTCAGTTTTTTTTGGCAAATAGGGGCTACTGAGGCAGCGAGTTTCAAACATAAGTGCAGTCTGTGGTGTTTACCAAAAAATAATAAGTATTAGAAGCTTCCTTGGTTAACTTTGACGTTTACTGTATGAAAATTCTAGTCTCAAACTGGTTTAAAGAATCACTAAATAAATGGGCGGCCATTTTTATTAAAACTGACATAATAAAAATGGACGACCATCTGTTTAGTGATTCATAAAAAAAACTTGGTTTTAGTTATTTGTGCTCGAGGTAAAAATCTCATTGTTATTTCAAAATTTACAATATTTTTATCGTAAGCGCGCCTCCATTTCATGACTATTCAATTTCCAGAAAGCAGAAAAGTGGTAAAGCTGGAACATGTTGCCAATAACAAAAAAAGTCCAGTCAAGAACACATGCTATAATTATTTTTCCCTACTCTCTTTATCAGGCTGAAAACATAAACATCTACGGAGCTTTTCTCCACAACTACGGTCGAGCCACTGACGCGGTTCGCCGCCGATGCAGCAGCTCGCAAACCTTCGCCAACCTGACTCGACAAATATCCTGCAACGGACAGCCGATGTCGCTCGACGATTTATTGCATAAACCCGTCGCTAGGGTCCAGAAGAACGCCTTGGTTTTACATGTAAGTAAGCAAAACGCGTTTCGATTTCGATGAGTAGCTCCCTTCGCCAACCTGACTTGCTAGATATCCCGTAATCATCATCAGCCTTTTTCAGTCCACTGCTGGACATAGGCCTCCCCTAATGAGCGCCATAGCGCCCTGTCTTCAGCTTGCCGCATCCAGCATCTGCCAGCAGTCTTTCGCAAATCGTCATCCCACCTGGTCGGAGGGCGTCCTACACTACGTTTGCCGAGTCGCGGTCTCCACTCAAGAACACGTTTACCCCAGCGGTTGTCGGTTCTTCTCGAGATATGGCCAGCCCACTGCCACTTCAGCTTGCTAATCCTTTGAGCTATGTCAATAACCTTGGTTCTCTGTCGGATGTATTCGTTGCGAATCCTATCCTTCAAAGAAACTCCGAGCATAGCTCTCTCCATAGCTCGCTGAGCGACTTTAAACTGGTGGACCAGCCCTACCGTGAGTGTCCACGTCTCAGCTCCGTAGGTCATGACGGGTAGGACGCACTGATTGAAAACTTTAGTTTTCAAGCATTGCGGTATGGATGACGAGAAGACTCGACGTAGTTTCCCAAACGCTGCCCAACCTAGCTGGATCCTCCTCTTGGCCTCCTTCTCGAAATTGTTTTTACCCAACTGCAGAATCTGCCCAAGGTAAGTGTATTCGGAAACAATTTCGAGAAGGTGGCCATGTACGACGATCGGTCCCGGATCAATGTGGCCATTGATCATGACCTTGGTTTTATCCAAGTTCATGCCAAGACCGATGCGTCGTGAGGCTGAAGCTAGGCCGTCCAGCATCAGGTTCAGCTCCTCCAGCGACTCCGCCATCAAGACTATGTCATCAGCGAATCGCAGGTGTGAGATGTAATCGCCGTTTATGTTTATGCCCTTACCTTTCCAGTCCAGCGTCTTAAACACATCTTCCAACGCGCTTGTGAACAGTTTCGGGGATATAACATCCCCCTGTCTCACACCTCTGCGCAGTTGGATGGGTTTGGACTGCTGGCCCTGTACTTGGACATTCATGGTCGCGGCATCATAAAGACATCTCAGCACCTCGATATAACGATAGTCTACTTGGCAACGCTGTAAGGATTCCAGAACAGCCCAGGTTTCGACAGAGTCAAAGGCCTTTTCATAGTCCACAAAGGCCAGACACAGGGGCTGATTATACTCTTCGGACTTCTGTATAATCTGCCTCACCGTGTGTATGTGGTCTATGGTACCATATCCTCCGCGAAACCCGGCCTGTTCCGGTGGCTGGAACTCGTCGAGCCTCCTGGCGAGACGATTCGTGACCACTCGTGAGAAAAGCTTATAGACGTGGCTCAGGAGTGTGATGGGTCTGTAGTTTTTAAGAAGGGTTTTATCTCCCTTCTTAAAAAAGAGCACCACCAAACTCCCGCTCCACGCCTTTGGAGTTCTCCCACTGTGAAGGACGGCATTAAACAGGTTCTGCAGCTCCTGTATAACAGGGGCTCCTCCTGCCTTCAGAAGCTCTGAAGTAATGCCGTCCTCACCGGGGGCTTTTCCATTTTTAAGCTGCCTCAGAGCAATCCCGATCTCGTCTTGACTGATGTCTGGCAGTTCGTCGGTGTAGTGGCGTGTCAGGGTGGCTCGTGAATCGTGGTCGTCCCGTTGGGCACGAGGGGCATGTGCAGCGTATAAACGGCCATAGAAATCCTCTATCTCAGCAGAGATCTCCGGCTTTGACAATACGGTCCTCCCATCGTGCGTTTTAAGCTTCGTCAGGTGGCTCCTGCCAAGCTGCTGAGTGAATACTTTGGACCCTCGGTTTCGCTCTATCGCCTCTTCAATGAGGCGTGTGTTGGAGCTCCGAAGGTCGCGCCGTACCAACTTCGCAATTCGCTTGTTCAGGTCTGACCTCTCTGACGAAGTCGCCTGGGTGGTTTCCCGTCTTCTTGTCATCAACCCGAGAGTCTCGTCCGAGAGTTTGGATTTCTTGCCAGTACGCTGCTGTTTACAAAACTTGATGCCTTCGTGCCTCAGCGTTTCGACCAGATTGTGCAGGGTCTCGTCAGCGTCATCAGTGGGTTCCAAGGCAACAAATCTATCCCCGAGAAGCTGCTGGAACTTCTCGGTGCCCGCCATGATTTGGATTGGGTTAGGTCGGAGCGTGGACTTCATCAGACGGTTTCTTTCAAGCTTCAAGTTGATATTCAGAGAGCCTCGGAGGAGTCGGTGATCAGATCCGGTATTGAACCTGTTGATCACTGAGACATCTCTGAATATGTGCTTGCTATCCGTCATGATGAAGTCGATCTCATTTTTAGTCACAGTGTCGGGGCTTCGCCATGTCCACTTCCTTTGAGGCTGCTTCTTAAAGAAAGAGTTCATTAAGAACAGCTCCTCTTTCTCAAGGAAGTTGACAAGCATTTGCCCCCTGTGATTCCTAACTCCATAACCATGCGGGCCTATTCGGGATTCGTTGCCAATCTGGGTTCCCACCTTGCCGTTAAAGTCCCCCATAACAACGTTGAAGTGGGCCTTAGTGGTGTTATGCAAGGCTCTGGATATGTCTTCGTACATATCCTCCACTTCATCATCCGAGTGTGCCGAGGTCGGTGCGTAGACCTGAATTACCTTCATGCTATACCGTTTGGATAGCCGAAGGATCAGGTACGCTACCCTGGTCGACACACTGGAGATTTCTTGGACGTTGTTAGAGAGGGCCTTATTGACGAGGAAACCTACGCCACCCTGGGATGTTTTATCACCCTCACGAAAGTAGAGAAGATGACCCGAGTCTAGGGTTATGGTGTCCTCCCCCTCTCTGCGGACTTCACATAACCCTAGAACATGCCATTTGATGTTCTCTAACTCCACTTCCAACTGCGCTAGATGTTGGTCAAGCCTCAGAGTGCGTCCGTTATACGTAGCCAGGGTCAGTTGTTGGTGGCAGCCTGATGTAGCCCGGTGATTCCTAGCACCCCCTGCCAAGCCGTTACCATGGCCGCTGCCATGGCCAGGAATAGCGAGGCGGCCGGGAACTGGGGGCCATTTTTTGTTGCGTCGTACCATTGGGGGGGTAATGCCCATAATCCCCACGCTGGGCATGCGGGTTGGGGATTATCCCGTATTATCCCGTAAGGAACAGCCGATATTGCTCGACGACTTATTGCATAAACCCGTCGCTAGGGTGCAGAAGAACGCCTTGGTTTTACATGTAAGCAGAACGCGGTTTGTTTTCGATGAGTAGCTCCCATCGCCAACCTGACTTGCTAGATATCCCGTAAGGAACAGCCGATATTGCTCGACGACTTATTGCATAAACCCGTCGCTAGGGTGCAGAAGAACGCCTTGGTTTTACATGTAAGTAAGCAAAACGCGGTTCGATTACGATGAGTAGCTCCCTTCGCCAAACTGACTAACCTGACTTGCTAGATATCCCGCAACAGACAGCCGATGTCGCTCAACTACTTTTTGCATAAACCCGTCGCAAAAGTAACCAGTCGAAAAAGTAAGCAGATAAAATAATACACGGATCGATTCAAATAGTAGAGATAGAGATTGTTAACAAAACCTCAAAGGTTAATAGTTAAAAGGCTTTAGATTGATTAGGTAGGAGTGGCAGTGGCACTTATTGGAACTATAATAAGAATAAATAATAAAGAATAAGATTTTTATTATAAAGATTTTTTTAAGAAATGAAATAAGTTCCCAAAAATTTTCGACTTCGGCGGGACCCCAAATAGTTGCAGAGGGAGATCTCCTCTGACCGGGCCGACCCAGCTGGTCCACTTGCCCGGTGGTCTTTCGACCACACCGAAAAATTTTTGGGAACTTATTTCATTTCTTAGAGATGCCCAGAGTGCGGGTAAGCACTATAACAAAAATTCTTAAAGATTTTTTTTATGGATTATGAGCATTAAACCCCCAAGAGATAATAGCCAATAAGGCGATTATCAGGGGGAGGCCTGCGTCCAGCAGTGGACCATTATAGGCTGTTGAGGTAAGGAAGTAACTTCATTTTAGCATTATACCGTCAGACTAATATGCAGTGTAATGTTGCCTTTTGCAGGATTTGATAAAGTACACTCCCGCGAGTCACCCCGATCATGCGATGCTGACTGACGCGCTTAACATGACGCAACATTTCCTTGACGAATTCAACATCATTCAGACCAAGTCCATGTTCCCTGTAAGTATAATATATAAATACTCACTCGTACGTCTTTTTGGTTGCAGAGAGGTAAATAAATAAATAATGCTGTACTATTCACACAGCATTATCTAGCCCTAAGCTAAGCAGAGCTTGTGTTATGGGTACTAGATAACTGATATACATAATATAATACAATACATCATCGACTGATGTGGCGCGGTGGGCGAAGGTCCGCCTGCGACGCAAGAGGTTGCGGGTTCGATTCCCGCCTTGGGACAAATATTTGTACGTTCTGCAGGTATTTGTTCCGGATGTTCTGGTCATTTTCTATGTATAGTAAAAAATATCTATCTATGTAATGTATTGTATTATGTATATCAATTATCTAGTACCCATAACACAAGCTCTGCTTAGCTTGGGGCTAGATAATTCTGTGTGAATTATTCAGCGATAAAAAATATAATAAAAGCTAAATATTCGCATTGACAACAGATCATTGTTTGCAACAGTCTCCAGTTAGCTCAATTGTTTCAATTATAAATACTAGTTTTAATTTAATTCTATTATTTGATTGTTAATTTCTTTATTAATAAAGTTTGTGTGAATTTAATTATCTTTTCAATATTATGTTTTTTTATTACAGAACGCAGATCGAGCTCAGAGACGGCTTGTGAAGAACTCTTTTATAGTAGAGCTCTCAGATGGACATCGGAAATTGAGACATCTCTTTTTGTTCAATGATGTTATTGCCTGTGCTAAATATAAGGTATGTTATAGGTTAAAATTATTCAAATTACAATGTTAAAACACCATAAACGAGAAGCTTTATCCAAGGACATGAACTAACACACTTATTAGTAAATAAAATAATGCTGGTTAATGCACATTTCACACATATAACCTAGCCCCAAACTAATCAGAGCTTCCGTCATAGGAACTTGATAACTGATATCCTTTTAAGAGGCAAACAGTCTCCAAGAAACTTTACACAGAGATCGCTTAAAGAGTTGACAAGATACGAGTCGAAAGAAAATTGTTTTTGGACCATTGGTTTTGTTAAACTAATAGAACAGTCCTATGGCAAATGCGGTCGACGCCGCTTGGAAAACGTCACCAGCTAACCATTATGTAATTAAGAGCCTATACAACCGCATTTTTTTGTAAAAAGAACAGACATAGGATTTCGCGTTCATAGAAGCGAGACAGGGCGTAGCAACGCAAGACCAAAACATTTAAGCTCATCTCAAGTCACGGTTTTTTGACGTATTATAATGAAAATATGTCAACAAATCGTCACTTGAGACATGTTTAAACCTGAGATGCGTTTGAGTATTCGGGAGTTAGCTTATAATCTATTATAATCTATTAAGGACTTTAATATAAAAATCCGAATTATTTAAAATGTATATAGAACATTTTATATGTTTCGGATTTTTAAATTACCTACTTAGTTCTATTACTATGCTTATTTTCAAGATCTTAACTTCTGCATTTTTTGAGAAATTAAGGTTTCAGTAAAAATTTAGAGGTAACATTTAAAATAATAATAATAAATAATGCTGGACAATTCACACAGCATTATCTAGCCCCAAGCTAAGCAGCGCTTGTGTTATGGGTACTAGATAACTGATATACATAATATAATACAATACATAGATAAATATTTTTTATTATATATAGAAAACGACCAGAACACCCTGAACAAATGCCTGCAGATCGTACACACATTTGTCCCGAGGCGGGAATCGAACCCGCAACCTTCTGCGTCGCAGGCAGACCTTCGCCCACCGCGCCACATCGGTCCTCACATTTCGATTTTTTCTATATAGAAAATTTTATGAAATCGTGTTTTCGAAACATATGATCGATAGAAGTTAAATGTTTAGTCGTCTGGAAGATATTTAGGTCTGACGGAGTTGATTTGAGTTAGTATAGGCCCTTAATAATTATCATTAGTGTATACGAGTCATTCTTTATAATTATAAATTACAGGCATCCGGTCGCGACAAATTCACTTTCGAGCTGAAATGGTTCATTCCGCTACCGGACATAGTTGTCGTGGAAGAGGAAAGTGCTCTAGCGAATGCAGCCGATGCCAGGGAGACGTCGCCAGCGAATATAGTCGCTCTGAAGTCGCAAGCCTCTACTGTGAGGGACCAGATACTGGCTGAAGAAAGGGCTGCTAGTGACGATAAGGTAATTGTAATGTGACTGGTTAGGGAATGTTAAGTTATTGCTAGGTAAGTCAAATACGAATGCTGTTCGACGCACGCAAGAGGAATGTCACCAGCGAATATGGTTCCTCTGAAGTCGCAAGCATCTTCTGTGAGGGACCAGATACTGGCTGAGGAAAGGGCTGCTAGTGACGATAAGATAATTGTAATGTGACTGGTTAGGAAATGAAGTCAAACACGAATGCTGTTCGACGCACGCAAGAGGAATGTCACCAGCGGATATAGTCGCTATGAAGTCGCAAGCATCTTCTGTGAGGGACCAGATACTGGCTGAGGAAGGACTGCTGCTGATGATAATGTCATCATCAACATCGGCCTATACCAGTCCACTGCTGGACATAGGCCTCCCCTAATGAGCGCCATAGCGCCCTGTCTTCAGCTTGCCGCATCCATATATTGCTGATGATGTAATTTAGCGAAATTCTGTAGAAACAGGGACCGTAACCCTCGAACCCTAAGTTTAGAACAAATTAAACGCGTTAGAACTGCTTTAATTTTGTCCCTGTATAAGATACAACTTTAGACTTCTAGCACTAATGCCCTTGACCAATAGTAGTGACTCTAACTTGTAACCAAAACTAACTAGCATTCTAATTGTTACCGTCCTTTTTCTTTCGATCGTGATACGAGCGGCAATATTTATGCGCTAGCTTAATGCATTCACTGCCGACGCCACGTCATCGCGTTGGTGTAGTCAGGGATGTGCGTTTTGAGCCATGTTAATGTTATGGTCGTCACAGATCAGAGGCGCATTGCTATCACGCAGCACAAAAACGTGCATTGTAATATGTACCTTAACTCTTAACATTTAGATGAATTTTAGATTGATTACATCAGATGGCGGACCACTCGTTTGAAATGTCACTGTAAAATATCTTATCTTAATATTATAATATAACGTATATCTTAATATAACGTGTTTAAAGCCATATTTGTATGCACATTTTTCTTTGTGTCTGTAATGGATTGATGAGCGTAGAGCTTTAGGTTTTATATCAACAGAATCACTACGAACTATATCGCTTATTTTATTCACAGAAAATGCGACTAGGAGGCCGGGGCACAGCGGAGAAACAACGAAAGAAGCTAGCCGAACTCGAAGGTCAACTTGTCCTAGCGTCGCCCAACTTAATCTTCCGAGTGGGCGCCAAGGCAGCAGGCGGCACGGCGTTACAGAGACAGCATGTCTTCTTCCTCAGCTCCGAGTATGAACGGACCCAGTGGATTGACTCTATACATGCTTTGCAGGTGCGTTACATTACAACAAGAACACTAGCCTGCCTATACCAGACCATTGCTGGACTTAGGCCTCCCCTAGCAAGTGCCTTATTGATTCTTATTGGTGGCAAATGCCATAATGATTACATTGATTACGCTGGGCATGCGAGTTCGGGATCGTAGTCCAGCTTTTTTCGTAAGGGTATAATTTTTACTCCCGACATTAAAAGAGGGGGTGTCACAAGTTTAACAGGACACGTTAAACTTGCCACCAATAAGAATCAATAAGGCACTTGCTAGGGGAGGCCTAAGTCCAGTCCATTTTTTGAAAGTGTTCTTACGTATGTTTGATATAATATGTATATCCTATCCTATTCATATTATAAAATACTTGAAAAATATAATAGTTTATCGAAAATTTGGTAAGTGGGAATTTTTATTTTATTGCCTAAGATCTCCAAAACTACTGATCCTGTTCGAGATGGTTAACATTTAGAACACAGCCTGCATATAATACCCAAAATACGGTGAGAAGTCGCGGGCACACGCTATTATAATATTATAACTGTGCAGCTATTTTAATGTTACAACGATATTCATCCAATTTAATTCTAAAATATTGCTACGAACGAACCAGAATTGGTATATGAAATCTTTTGATAAATAAACTTATTTATGTCCATAGATTTTTATGATGATCAGTACCGAAACGGAGCAGCATATTTCAAGGCTCATTTTCTTATGTGTTCTTGCATATTTCCACAGTCATCATCAGCGCCCCCTGCCGGATCCAGTTCAATATCAATGCTCGAGCTTCAAGCGTGGGTTACCGCCTGTCGAAGCTACCTGCAGACCGACATGGGTTCATACTTACTGAGGAGTGGGAGAGACGATTCGCTTCTTCTGGGAGATTTGCAGTTGCATATTGGAGGGATGGTGGCGCCACTCGATACTGCGGCTGGTAAGTGAAATGCTCTATCTAGGAGACTATCTATGATGTTAGAAAAAAATACCTATCGATCTAAATAGAGCTACAAGTCGATATGCGTTGATAATGGTTGGCATCTTTTCTTTTTATTTGGAAAAATAATTCATCTGTTGCTAGGTTAAGGCGAAGTAGGTTCGCTTTTTCGATACAAGGACGAGCGAACACCGCGCGGTGAAGGCGAGAAAGGGAGGCAAGAACCGACCCGCGCGCAATTTCACTGCTTTTTATTTATAAATTTGATATTGCTCTAAAATAATACTCTTTCGCAAAAAAATAAAACCATATTCCTCTTAAGTGTTTAGTTAAGTATTTTTTAGACGACATTTCATTAAAATATATTAAATAACTAGCAAATGAAACTGGTTTTTCGTAGTAAAAATGAAAATTTAGAGGAAACTTTGCGAATGTTTCTATCGAGTCAAGTTGAGTCAGTCGTGTTTCGACTACCATCACTTACTAACTAAAATCCTAAACTTTCGATGCTTATAGAAAAAGATTTTAAAAAATTGTGTTTTTTGGCCTTAAATTTGACAAAACCTGGGTTTTTGGACCAACTTCACCTTAAAGCCGACGTGGGTGGCAAGTGAGAACAGGTCTCACTGGCAGATGAGTGGGATAGATTCTCACTGGGACTCACTGGGATATCTGCAGCTACTTGACTATGTTTATTGCTATGCGACTCATGTGATCGGTTGATTTTGCTCACCTTAGCGTCAAAGGGAAAGCAACCTAACAACATACTTTAAAAGGTTTTTGTTATTATGATAGTACGTAAGCCCTCACGCTCTGGGTAATTTCAAAGAAATTAAATTAGGAAATTCCCGTACTGAGCGATGGTTGCGGTTTCAAGTTTTGTCGAAGTCGAAACATTTCACGGTATTATTTAATAATTATCAAACTTAACGTCACACAAATTCCACAGATGCTTGTCTAGCTAGATTTTTACAGCCACTGCTTTCGCAAAGTGAAGTTGAAGTTAGTCTGTCTGTAGATACGCGCAGACGCGGTGAAAAAAAAATACTTTAAAGTTATCAAACTTTTATATTTAGCTTAAGAAAAGACGACCTGTACAGTACATCTCAAAAATCTCCACAGATTACTACATAGTCGTCGAGGTGGATTCTTACGGCCACTACTTCCGCAAAGCTAAGTCGAAGCTAGTCTGCCGTTCTGCCCAGCCGCGGTGGAACGAGAGCTTTACTTTAGACTTGGAGGGCTCTCAGAACCTGCGTTTGCTGCTGTATGAAGATGCGGCTAGGCCAGTGTTGAGGGGAAAATGTACTATCAAGGTGAGAGTTCACTTACCTATTATGTAAATCTACCATATATATTAAAATGATAAGTTTAACGTTTTAATATAAATTTTTTTGTGGTATGTATGCTCACAAACTGGTAAACCGATGGTGATTTAGTTTTTATTGTTTGATAGATTACTTCATATGTTAGATGAAAATTAGTGTATCCATTCAATATATTTGTAAAAACTTGTACCCTCATAAAAATGTAAATCCCCAAAAACAGTTATATAATAAATTAAATACTTACTAAAAATAAGAATAAACTCTCTGTGCCCACAACTAGGTTACACAAAATAAAAATAAATTCAAACAAATTGTCGAACATATCCATTGCAAAAAGGTTTGCTATAAAAAAAACAGACTCCAGCTAGAGAGGATAAAAAAGCTTGGGACGAGTTTTACTACAACTTGAAAACTAACATTTTGATATTTGACCTAACAAAGGCTTCTTGTTGGCTTCATTACTTTACCTACCTTAAAAAGATTGAAGAAACAAAAATCAGTTTTGTGACGTGTCCAAGAGTAAGGTTTAAAGGTCTAAAGGAAATAAAGCATTTTGAATTTTGAATAAATGGTGGCTGCTTAGTCGTAGACACAAGCCGTCTCTTTTTATTGCAATAGATCATTGGCTATTTGATGGAACTACACGCACACACCACTCCTACATAAAGCATTGTGCTAGTATCTGGGTTAATTTTAAATGTTTCCTCAGTTACTCCGAGAATGGGTGAGCGAGAGTGCTACAGGCGGCGTGAACCGCACCGTAGGACTGGGCGGCGGTACGATTCCGTTACGCATGCGCGTCCTGCCGCCAGAGAGATCGGCGCGACGCGTGCCCACGGCGAAGCCTGGTGCTCTGTTCGGCGCTAAGATCACGCATGTGGCCAAGTGAGTGAATATTTAACAGATACATTTTTAAATCGGAACGAAATGTGTTTTTCCACTGAAGCATAGCGGCGCTAGATTAGACCAGTCAAGAGCCTCCCTACTGGCTCTAGGCTGGTCTAATCTGCACCGCACGAGTGAGTACTTCGAACCAATGTGATTGTTCAAATCGCGTCAAAGTAGGTAAACCCTTACAAAACAAGATGCAAAACAGAACCAGATCAACAAGACCTATATACGCTTGCGGCTCACCTACGCAGCACCGGACTGTGCTCTGCGATAAACCAGAAAAGAACTCGAGCCTAGCAAAACATCGCCTTCAGAGTTTGTACAGGCGCCGGACGTTAAGTGCGAAACAGCGCCATCGCACGTAACCTGCAGATAACCTCGGTTAAGGACTTTGTGGTAAAACTGACGCGCAGAATGTACCACCACCGTGCGGACAACTCCCGCCACGTACACCTCAACGAACTCGCCCCCTTACACTCAAGACCTACTACGTACGTCCCCTCCCTCGGGAGGTCTTGGCTCTTTCCGACAATCTTGGAAGTCCCTCGGAAGACCAGAGTAGCCAACTGGCCAACGAACAGCTTTCGAGAAGCTTACAAGGCTCTCGAAGCAACATCGCATGACTTGAGAAATGTTTTTCTCAACGCTGAAACCAGAAAAAAGAACTTTAGTTCGTTTCTTATCCGCATTTGACGACGTAGAGTCGAATGTTAAAGATAACTGAATGAAAAAAAAAACAGAACCAATGCCATTGTTTTATTTTTATAGCGCATTTATCCTATTGGTTTACCCTTGCCATGAATGCAAAATTAAACGATTTTGCTCGTTTAGTTTGACACTGCTGCTTAGCTACTTAGCAATGTATCTGCTGGGAAAAGACCATAGGATGTTTGAGCACCTTTTAATATTTTTGTATTTTTTCAGACGCGAGAAACGCAACATTCCCTTCATTATAAGCGCGTGCGTCCGCGAGGTGGAGCGCCGTGGTATCCACGAGGTGGGCGTCTATCGTGTCTCCGGCAGCGCGTCCGATCTCAACCGGCTCAAGAAGAGCTTTGAAACGAGTTAGTACCTACTCAACTGTACATTATAAGCGCCTTCTTTAAAGTTTGTCCTTTCGTGAGGCTCGTGAAATTCTAATGTTTTCCAGTTTAAATACTTTTGGCATTTTACAAGATTTTTTTCTATCAGAGAAGTAGTTTTACGCATACATATGCATGGAAAGTAACAGTTTTTTGTCAAAAAAGCCGTCTACTCCATTTACATTGTAATATCCGAAAATTGGGTTTTTTTGTGCAAAATAAATCATAATCAGAGACAATCGGAGGGAATCTAATCGGAGACATCAATCATATATCCTACTTTATAACTCACTAGTTAAGTCTCAGTTAGAATACGCTACATCAGTGTGGAATCCACTTTATAATAAGTATCACGATCAGATAGAATCCGTTCAGCGCAAATTTCTACGTTCTACATACTATCGTTGTTATCGTTCGAAGTCATCCTATGAGTCACTATTGAGTAAGTTTTCATTACCTACACTTAAAGTGAGAAGACTGTTTCTCGACCAACTTCTTCTATACAATATCTGTCATACATAATAAATTTGATTGTAACGACCTCCTTAATCAGAAGCATTCGTATTCCTTACCGTTCAGATGCTGCACGAGAGACTCGCAAACAATATGTATTTGCACTCACTAATTGTAAAACAAATGCTGGTGAACGCGCACCACTACGTAGATTAGCTAAATCATTTAATGACAATTTCTCAGACATTGAAATTTTCGCATCCTCGCCTTTCTCCTTTAAGAAAACAATCAATCAGGCTATCATGTCTGATCTCTCTGTTCCGATCTATAAGAGGGTAACGGTGTTGATTGCACTTATAGAATAAGTATCTTTATAATTAGGCTAAGAGTGTAATTGTTTGTTACACCGAATAAATAAAATAAAATAAAAAATAAAATAATAAGCAACAAGTTTCCTATCTCTAGCAAAGTTATGTCTAAATAAAAAAACAAGCTTGGCTCTCAAACACGTTAAAATTTTCCCCACCCTGTATTGTACTTTGGCACTACTTTGCTCAAAATACAAGCATGCACTCTCTAAATTGTTTTGTTCTTCACAGATGCCTACGAAGCGGAGCAGCTATTGAAGGAAGTGGACATCCATTCAGTGACGGGCGTCCTGAAGTTGTACTTACGTGAGCTGCCTGAAGCTCTGTTCACCGATGCGCTTTACCCAGAGCTGCTGAAAGCCTGGGGTTCGAATCAGGTACGGTATTCATATTTTATTATTCTAGTTAGACTAAAAGCCTTATCAATGTTTTGCACATAATTTGGTCGATAATAGGAATCCTAGATTCGTAGATTATTATTAATTACTTGGTTCCTTGAACCAGTGTCTTTATAAGTTGTGTAGTTTTCTTGTAAATAAGCAAAACCTCAATTTACACTTGCGTCATTCCAAAATGCATGCTCTGTCTCGCTCCTATGAACGCGAAATTACCTATCCTTTTCACAAAATGGCGCGCATTGCGTCCTCTTCATGATTTTTTATTATATATTTTTTCTCAAACCTAAGAAAAGATGTGGAATTGTATGTAATTCGAGTTTTTTACTACGGTTATCCCATGAATACTGAGATCTAGGCTCAGTTTGACCATCAAACCCGTTAGGATCGTATCGAACAACAAGTAAAATCATATAGAAGTGCTATTTTGCGTGAAATTAGAAGCCTAGAAGAAAGACCCTTCAATAAAGATAATAGAACACGTATGTGATGTAATGCTGTGTGAATTGTCTCCAGCATTATTTATTTAATGTAATAATTGGTTACAGGGAGTGGGAACGTCAGTGGACTCTGGACCAGCTCACAACCGGCGTCACGCGCTTCTGAAGTGCTACGCTCAACTACCGGATCTCAATAAGAACTGCATTGATTTCCTACTCAATCATTTCGTCAAGTAAGTATTTTTTCGAATACTATTTGATGTTCATTACGGATGTAAGCGGGTTAACTACGAACCTTATTAGAGAGTGCTCGGAGGGATGCAGAACGCGCGCGTCTAGAACCGCTCTCACCCTGAAGAAGTCCCTCGTTAAGGGATGAAACGTTGGTGTTATTCCAACACATATAAGGTTCGTAGTTAACCCGCTTACATCCGAAATGAATTCGTCAAACTACTATATTTTTTATAGTAAAACTACGTGATGTTGTCTATCTGATGTAAGTGTCAATAACAGAGCATACCTGCCTCTAAAGAAACGCATGCTATGAATGTGCTTCCCCAAATCTGAGCCATGCAAGATGAGAGAGAGAACCCTATGTGTCTATAATTTCAGCAACAAACATACCTTTTAAACAGGACCTTACTATGTTCCAGTTTGACATAGCTTAATAGCAGAAATATACCTTTCCGACACGAACTTACTATGTTCCAGTTTGACAATTTGGCGGCCCTGACAAAAACTCATTTTTGGTTTCTCTCACCGATGATTGCGATGAGTGAATCGTGGTTGATTAATTGATTGATTTTCAGAGTAAATCAACATGAAGCTGAGAACAAAATGTCCCTACACAACCTTGCTACAGTGTTCGGGCCGACACTGCTCCGACCGGCTAGCGCCAAACCCGGTTCGAATATCCGCACAGACTTGCTTGCAGCTGGCACTGTCGATGCTATGGCACAAGCGGGCATTCTCTATTGTCTGCTACAACAGCGCCAGTTGGCAGCGCAACTCTCTTCCCACCATCGCACGCCTACGCTCCTCGAATAGTCAATTAGTATGTCACAGATTATGTAGGTTATACCTACTCATTTCTGTTGCAGGATTTTTTGTAGGACATCCTGCAATTTTATTTGCTGGGGTTTGTATGAGATGCGTTACAGTAAGCGTAGGTAAAACTTTGCCTAGTTCACATTTTATTCTGATATAAGAATTTTACGAAGTAGGTAGGCACTTGAGGCTTATCGCCGAAACGAAACCTATTGAGATGTCGATTGAGAGGTATTCATTCAAATAAAACACATTCCATGCATGATTGACAGACTGAATTTAATATAATGCAATTTCGGAAGTTCGTCGATATCATTAAAGTTGCCGTCGAATTTGTAATTGACTGAACAAATAATAAATACGGCTATTTTTAGTAATTTTGAAAAAGATAATGCTTTTTAAATTGTAATTTAACAGATTTACAAACACTTATTGCTTAAATTTATTTATATTATTGACACGGAAATTGTACTATGAGTATTTATCGTAATTAATTTAATATTTACTGTCATTATAAAATACATAGCTTTAAGATTGTGCCGCTTGAACAAGAAAGAAACCTATGAATTATTTCATCCAATTTCGCCCCTTTCTAATCATTAAAAAACCTAAGCGTAATAAACTGTTTATTGAGTATTATGAAGAGGGACCGAAATTTAATATTACGGCAATTTTTAGCGTAATTTGGAGCAGACTGATTTTAAAACTAAAATTGTGAGCAGTAGTAGTATTTTAATTAGACAGGCCTGAGTAACACACAAAATGCGTGATAACGTTTGTAAATTGAAGTTTGTATATTGACAAGGTTCCTGGGTAACTTCTATCAAAAGAAGTCGTGACGTAAAAGCGTGTGTTAACGGTTAACTGACCATCAAGCTGATGGAATAATCTATAGGATTTTGCTAAATAAAATATTATTATGAAATTTAAAATGTCAGTTTACTTGTTTTCCACATCACATAGCAAAATTGAAGCAAATCTTAGGATACACCTTGGATTCTGTTATAGGTAAAGGTTATGTAGATAAATTAATATTTTTTGTTACGCGAAGTACATTGGTGTGCTAATTTTGATTCATAGAGTATCTAACTGCATAGGTGAGTAGTGAAAAAAATTGTCTCAATAATAGAAATTAGCTATTAAAATTATAAAGTGTCAAAAACAAAGATTTATTTTTATTTCATAAAATTATTTATCCTACCTCTACAAACATAAAAATAAAACAAATACCAGTTGGGTGTGGTATTGTAGAAAATGAGTTGGTTTATGTTCTATTATTTGTATGTAGTCAGTATGATTATTATTTACTTGTTATATGAGTTTTTATATTGGTAATTAATATGCGCATACCTAATGTAATTAATTCCAAGTGCTTCTGTAAGTACTTGTGCATGGACTTAGATTTCCATCATGGGCTAGATTATGATGAATGTGTACTTTTCTGCTGGAGTAGTTGTCTGTCTTTAATATGCACACCAATATCTAGGTGTTTCTTTCACAAATACATAGTTTTATCTCAATGTAATGTTAGTACTTAAAAAACTCTTTCTACCAAAAATTTATAAAAATTATATGTTCATAGTGTGTTAATGTTTTGTTGGATTATATTATTCAAGGATTAGTGAATAAGTGCTCACTTTTTATATAGATACTATAGTGGCTAAAATGATGAACAAACAATATTATTTTCACCAAAGAAAATATAATTAATTTCAATGAACTGAGGTAGGCAAAAAGATGTCATCCATAGTCTACTAGAGCTAGGTTTCTTAGTACATTCCATAGAATCAAACCATAAACATAATTTAAAATGCAAATCCGGAGAAACGCGCGACGCCCTGTGTATCCTTAAATGAGGCCCAAGTCTAAATAAAACTTATTTTTACATATTATCCTATTGTTCATCTAGACAGCCTATTTATTACAAAGATTATCAAGAGCAGAATTGCAGTCCTAATGGGGAAACAAACAAAAGTTTAAATGTCAAGAGCAGCCATAGACTGCAATTGATCTTTTGCATAAACTAAGAAATATACTACATCTTTTAATATTAAACTAACAGTACTCAAACAAGCAAGCATGTACCATAAAATTTCAATAACCGAGTAGGTATACATGGAGAGAATCAATTTGGACCTTTCTAATTCTTGTGCAATAATGTATTGTTTTTAAAGTTTTTTTTGCTAGGACTGCAATTCTGCTGACATACTGAAAATAGGAATTTTGAACTCAAGCTTTCTGTTGCCAAATAAATTGTTGCCAATTTCATGACGAGGGATAAGTAGTTTTACATAATCCCTGCTCTTTATAGAATATGAAACTGCTGATTATCTATTTTGATTATTTTTTTAGGTAAACTTAGCTCTTCAAATGTTACCTTGTAGTTTCTGAACAAAATGTAAGTCAATGTATTTCAAAAGTTACATTTTGTTGTAATCTCCATGTATTAATAAAGTATTTTACACAATTTGATTATAGATCCTAACCATGTATTAAATTTTTGTATATAAATGACACTAAAATTTGGTTATGTAATGTTTGCAATAAATGTATTTTTAATACACCTTTCAAAGTATTTTTTCCCTAACTCCTAAGATAATTTATTATATTCAAATAATAAATTTATATATAGATAGCTAGTATTTATTGTACCCCACATAAAAGACAAATTGTTATTTAATCAATTCATAGGTAAATATCACAAACACTTATTTAGTAAATTTTCTAGCATAGTGTACTGTTTAAAAAGACCAGGGCCCTTCTTTTCCACCAAAGTTATTAAAATAAACATCAAAGGTACTAGCATGTTGCAGGGATTTTTCTGTATAATAAACATAAAAAGCCAAGAGAATCAAAGCAAAGATTGCCAGACTTTTTGCTATTTTGAATAAAATTCCTGGTATCAAAAGCAATCCAATGTATATTGTCATTTGCTTAATTGCGTTTCTAACAATTTTAGATTTGAGACTGTCAGCTATGCATTTACCATTCCATAGGTAAAATTGATTTGGTTCACAAGATGTGCAGTTTAAAGGTCCTGCACCATTGCAGCTTTTGCAAGATATATCACATTTCTTACAACTAAAAGATCCTTCTTTATTTATGCAGTATTCATTATAATTACAAGTTGAAGGAGATAAACATTCATCAATATCCAGACATATTCCAGAATCTTTAGCCCAACCATTCATGCAGTTTATACAGGCACCTGGGCCAGCACCAGTGCATCCATTACAAAATTGGTGACAACTCTCACAAGAATCATCAAATTCATAAGTGTTTTCCGGACATTCCTCACAAAAGGGACCAACATGACCTCTGTTACAAATACAAGAACCATTTCCATTTCTTGTGCCTTCACCATGACATTTGCCATGGCCATTGCAGATTCTTTCATCTTTACCTATAGGGCAAGGTGAACATGATTTTCCAAAATGATTGGTGGGGCAGCAGTGCTTGAGTGTCTCAATGCATAACCATGTTTGTAAATTGGATGTACTAGGATCTTCATGGAACCACCATTGCTCAAGCATCTGTTCTGCTTCAGCTGCTAACATATAGCAGTCGTTTTGATGCTTCCTGAGCTCCGAACACAGGCCCTCTTGAACTTCGACCAATCGAACCTCGCTACGTGAATAGGATTTCAATTTTGTTTCTTCCCATGATACATCACCGCCTTCAAATTTTCCTCGAGAGGTTTTATCTAACCAGTGATTAAAAGAGCTCGTCAAAGCTTTACATCGATCACATTCGACCAGTCCCTCAGATTTAGATTTTAGGGCGCCGACACCGGTAATTATGCTCTCTAAAATTGAAAGATCACTGAAGCAACACAGGTATACAAAAAAAACTTTGTTTAACACCATTTTATCTCAAATTCAGTGCGAATTTTATTTAGATTTCAATACTTTTCGTTCGATTTGTTTTTTGTATGCATTCACCAGCATTCAATCAATATTTACATGATTTACATTAATATTTTCTATCATTTCATCACAGATGTACTAGGGATGCTAACGCATCATCACAGATGTACACAGATGTACTAGGGATGCTAACGCATCATCACAGATGTACACAGATGTACTAGGGATGCTAATGCAGATGTACTAGGGATGCTAACGCATGCATCATTTCATGAATGAATCCATAAAGTACATAATGAATCCAACCTCATCGCAACGCAATCACTCATCGTTCGTACAATGCACAGATCATAGAAAACTATACTCATAGGCACAGATCTCCGCTAGGAGTATAGTTTTCTAGGGCAAAGATGTACTAGGGATGCTAACGCATGTACAATGAGTATACATTCAATAACTTCGTACGATGTAATCGTAGTCAGTGGTAGTCAGTATACTAGTTTAGGATCGTAGGTAGTAGAGATGTAACGAATGTCAAATTTTCGACATTCGCGAATGCGAATGCGGATGCGAGTATTCGATGCTCACATTCGCGAATGCGAATGTTGGTATTTCGAACTTGCCGCCACCTTACGCACTGTTTATTGGCGCGCGCGTTGACCAATTACCAACGCTTGCTATTAGCTATCTTCAACTACCAATTACGTACGAGTAATAATGATGATGATTCTTAGTTAATGGCAATATAAGTCTGGTTAGACTCTTTTCTGCCAGTGTCAAGTAATGGAAAATAATAGTAAAGAGTTATCAAGTTATGAATGTTTATGGGTGCCATCATTTTACAACCAGTCCAGTAACAACCAGGGACGTTACAGCCCAGGAATTTCTGTACATCACAGAGGAAGAAGGGTATAGAGCTCTTGTATATGCCCATCTCATTCACACAAGAGAGAGATCAAAATATGCTGCTAGCCTGAGAAAAAATGAGATAGAATGAGCCCTATTCCTATTTCATCCTGCGTGCCAGTTTTTTCATTGTTTAGCTCATCTATGAGCTAAACAAATGTGCCGGGCACATCGATGGACTTCAACACAGTATTTGTTTATTCGACCTTTATAATGTTTTTTGCTAATTAAATGTGGTAAAGTGACTCTACGGACATTCCTGCATCTCACAACACTATATACCTGAAGCAAAGATGATGTGATGCAATGTTATTTGATGTTAAAGTGAAGGTGAACGAAAAGTGCCAAATTTATCATTCCACTTGTAAGTACAAGTTCGTTTGACTTAAAAAAGGTTCAAAACTTATAGATTCATTGATTTCCATTGAGAAAAGGCTCAAAAATTATGTTTTGTGCTAATTTTAATAAACATAACCTAAAATTACGAAAATTTAGGGTTGCCTGCACTCGACAATAAAATTCCCCAAACATGGCGCAAAATATTCTCATAAATACTTACATCCACATTAACTTAAAATATGTTTTTATTTTTTACAGATTTCCCAAAAACAATGAACCGTCTCGTAGTAATGAAAACGTCTGCTTTGGATAGATAGAAGCCCCACGGGTCGCAAAAATTTGGGAACACAAAAAAAAAACAAGAATTTGTATCAAACCATTCATGAAAATGTTTTTATAAAAAGAAACAGCGAACATATCTGTTCCCTCGTGCTGTTACAAGACTGGTAAGTAAAATAAATAAATACATAACTAATGGCTCAGTGCAACAGTGGTTGAAAGTTTTTTTGAGACTTGGATTAAACACTATTCTTACCTTCTTTGTGTTTTAGTCTACCTACCTTCCATTCAAATCAAATTCAAAAATATTTAAATGGTATTGGGATTTGATGTAACTAATACTTGCCATATTTAAACTAGGTACTATATTATGTATATAATATTCATATTTCCTTTAACATTTTATTTCAGGCATGTAAGATAAATACTACGGGAAAGGTACGTGAAGGAAATCATGAAAACTTTGTGTTTGTAAGAGAAATACAATCCAGTACACACATACACAGTGTAAATTAATAAGTACAGTTTAATAAAGTGTACGTACAATATTATGAATTATGTGCATATTATATTATTTTCAAAAAATAGTATTTAGTACTAATATTATAAATTACTTGTTAATACTAATGTATATAAGTACTAATAATATTAATGTAATTGAATATAAGACTGATAAACCTACATTTTGATAAGTTGGGTATGCAGTTGATTTGTGATCCTATGATTTGTGGAGAATAAATATTGATATAACTATCTTAAGAATCAAAAAAGTCATTATTACATAATAATATTTGTATAAATAAGCAAGGACGTAGGTAATACTGTGTTTGAGGGATAAATAGTGTCATTTATTTGGTTTTCTCCGCACTTTTATCTGAAGTAGGTAGGCCTGTAATGTAAAAATGCTTATAAATTTCTTGTTCTGGTTGTCTTACCTTGGCAATTCCTGTGTAATATTAAATACTTAGCAGAAATGTGATTTCCAAAGTGCAATTTTTATTGTAAGTCTGTGCCTGTTTATCGTGTTTGAATGGATTCCCTAGCAATAATATTTTTTCAAAATTATTTGTATAAGTTAATAGTAAATAAAGTATAATATTTTAAAGAGTTTGAAATTATTTCTTCACGTAGCTAGTAGTATAAGTAGCGGTGGTAATAAATTTAGGAAAATAAAATTGATACCTAAACGTAGTTTTATTTCAATGCTCAGTTTACCTATTCCCGCATACTAAGGTAGGTACTTAATTAAATAATAAATAATAATAAGGAATCCGTAGTTAGCAGTGGACTGGTATAGGCTGATGATGATGATGAGGGGTAATGCTCATAATCATAATCCTCACGCTAGGCATGCGGGTTGTGAATCGCAGTTCGGCTCGGTGGTAGATCTATTCTGCAAGAGGCGCTGCTGCCCGCCCCCCGGTGTAGTATGCACCTTAGTCGCCTCATACGACACCCACGAGAAGAGTTCGGTTAGTGCAAATTCTAAGCCTGCACCATACGGCTCTACCAGACATGAAATTACGAACCTAGTCAGGGTAAAAAAAATTGCATGGCAACACCACTTCGTATACTCTGTCTCTTTTCACGGCCACGCATGCCAACCATCTAGGTATAATTCATCTAAGCTGTACATTGTGGACGCATGTTCCAAGGCTGTAATTTCTGAAGCTGTATTATACAGGCCGTACAATGATAGCACGTTACGTGTATTTACAGCCATGGAAAATTCTGCCAATCGCAGAATATTCCGGGGTTGTATAAACCTCGGTTGTATTTTTTGGGTTGAAAAATATTTGAACGTATCGGTCTATTACAGCCACAGAAAATACAGCCTTGGAAAATAATGTCAAGATGGCTTCCTATTCTTTGCTGCGTTTACAATCACTAGCTTGTGCAAGCTGTCTACTGGATGGCATCGCATGGTAATGTCACTGTCATTGTATACTCTGTAAAAACTTAAAAATTATGATTCTACAGCGTATAGAAAAAATATATAACGGAGCATTGGAGTTAACCGAAATAGTTTGAGAGTAAGTATTTCGTTTATAGTACAGACTTACTTACTGCTGTGTGTCTTGGCGTCCGACCGATACGAGAAATCTAAATTTTTCCCTCTCCTGCGCAGTTTCCCGATAATGTTAGGTTCTTTCATCCTCCAGGTTCCGTACTCTTTGCAGGTACCTAGGCCCTATTATCTTGCGTAGAACCGTACTCAAGTTTTTATGTGAAACCACTTTTAATTTTTTTATGTGAACAGGCCTCTTTTGCTACAGCGACATCTATTGGTTTTGTAAAAGAACTACACAGCCGATGTCCGAACTTAGGATTAGGACAGCGCAGCGCAGCGTTAGAATAGTAGATATTGAAATGCTTCACAATATAACTCAGGGATGGCGCTAATAGCGAATAACCATGCAGTGAAGCAGACTTTGGGAGAGAAGCTCATCATCGGAACTTAAGAACAAACTTTTTTTTTATATAATATAGTTTATGTAGATTTTCATTTCATCAGTCTCACCTGATGGAAAGCAGGTGAACAGAAATGAATGAATAGCAGCGGGTTTCGGGGCTCTGTCATAAAGTTTTTTGTGCTTACAAAAAATTAGTGAAACCAATAAGACTAATTATGATTATTAGAATATCTTTGAATATTATATATTTTAGAATAATGGGCGATTGGGGAGTAGGGTAGAAAATACATTAAACCCGTACTAGGTAATTTTTATTTTGCTACATACCAGGTCATTTTTATTAAGTGAAGATAATTATGCCGTCACTATAATAAATAATAATAAAAATAAATAATGCTGGACAATTCACACAGCATTAGCCCCAAGCTAAGCAGAGCTTGTGTTATGGGTACAAGATAACGGATACACATAATACAATAAGTACCTAAGTACATAAAAACACTTGAAGAGGTCACGGTCGCAGATTTAAAAAATCAGTCTGCACCAAATCCCTTTGATTTATAGATGCATTGGGGCAATTTTCGAATATTGTTAGGTTGTTTGTAGGTTTCTGTTGCATATTGGAGATACTTTTATTTTAATATTATTTGTAGCAAAAAATGATGATGATGATGAAGAACTAGGTACTAGGCGGGAGAGGGGGGAGGTACAGCGGGTATGAGTTCCCAAGGATTTACATCTTCAAAATAATCATAATACTAATAATAATAATGGAGACTCGGTGTGTGGCGTAAACTCCCAATCCTCCATTAACTTTAACAGGCCACGTGGAGGACACTGACAATGAAGACCCCGAAGAGTAGTGGCTCCAGTTGCTCTCGCTAGCCAGCGCGCCCCATGCAGCTGTTTAAGCAATAAAAGATAGCTATGTTAACTGTCTTGTAAAAGTTCTAGAAAATGTGGTGCGGCAGGCGAAAGACTGCGTGCGTCACAAGATGTTGCGGGTTCAATTCCCTCCCGGAACAAATGTTAAGTACTGTCTGCCGATATTTTTTCCGGAGGTCGTTAGTAGTTAGTATATATTAAATTACTAAGTATGGACATAAAGTGAAGATTTTATTTAATAAACAAAACTGAAAAATGTGTTAAGTAGTTGAATATTTATTATTAGGTACAACGCTCCCCTTTAATGAACCGTTTCGATATGTCGTTTTGAAAAATACACTTCTTACTGGTAAAGTAGGTAAAAAACTAACTAACCTTTGTAAATTATTGCTGTGCTTATAGCAATAATCATTTTCATTTTATTTTACTACCCACCTAACGGTGCTGAACCCCCGTTAAGCATCGTTCACAAGTTAGGTACCTACCTAATGTTTTTGGGCTTTTGTTTGTCAATTCCGTAGACAAAAAATGGATAAGTGCGAGAAGCCAAGCCATGTGTTCTGGTAGATTAGAGTACTTTGCATCTTAAGTGATCGTAGTAGAAACATAGGTAGGTAAATATTTTTATTAAAAGGTATTCCCAACAAAAAACAAGTAAATTAGGAAGAATGGAAACTATAAATCAAATGTATTTGATTTATTTGATATTTTGAATATATTTTATTAATATCCCTTAAAATGATTGTCAAAAAGTCAAAAGTCGAGTCAGTTTTTCATAGTAGCTTGGTAACGCTAGCTTTGGATCTTTATTATTATTAATAAAATACTTGGCGGCCCTAGTTTGAGCTGGTGTACCCAGGGGTTGAGCCAGATTTCCTATTGTAGAAGAAACATTTTTTCGAAAGGTCGTGGAAGAAATCACGGGTGACAGCTAGTGTTCATTATATAATTATACTAGCAACCCGCGCTTTCTTCGCACGGCTAACCAATATTGTTTTTATTGACTGATCATGTTGGATAATCCGCACAGCATCATCTAGCTAGCCTATCCATCCCCAAAGCAAGCAAAGAGAGAGTAACACAACCTATGTTATGAGTACTACACAGAACTGATACATACTTAATTAATACCTACTATAGAATATTAGTAGGCGCGATAAACGCTATATACTTACCAACCTCTGCACTGCTACGTTTCATTTGGACAAAAATCGCATTCATCTGAGGGGAAATGATCGTAAAAAGTAGAACCACATGAACACCAAACCACCTCCATATTTTTAAACTGTACTATATAATTTTATCTATAAAAATTTAGCACTATGTAGTCGGGTCCAAAATGATTTTATCTCGAGAGGCCGCACGTGCACCAAGATCTATTCACAAAAGGTGTCATGCCGTCCCAGGGTCACAAAGCTTCTTTTTAGATCAATATTTTCTTCATTGTTTTTGGTTAACATGTTACACTCGCACTCAATACCTACATAAGTACTGCAGAATTGCCCACCTCAATTGGCATTGCAGAATCGCACCCGCGAAACAGCGGCAACGTGACGCAGAGTCAGCATAACGTGACGCCCTGCGTCGTCCCACGGCTGCCTTCAACCTGACCTACTGACACTACACGAGGCATACGACTTCACTTACTTTTTACTTGGTTCTCACATCGACTACTAGATTATTTTAGATAAATTTATTTTATTTTGTCATAACATAACTTAAGTAATAATAAGATTGAGGAATTTATCACCCACTTAACGGGGCCTTATAAAGCAAGCAACTAACCCTTGTATACTGTTATGTTATGTTACCTATTATCTTATTTATCTTGCATACAAAGTATTCGTGCTGATTGCTAACATTTAGGTAAATGGTAGAATTATTTACCTTTTTCTCAATAAATTCAATGCGAACGACGCGATGTCACCCGCCAGCAACAACTAGAAGGTATTCAATAAAAGATAAGTTCTACATTATAAGTATATTAAAATCAAAGTAGTAGAAGCAGTAGAGAGCTACACAAAAAAAACTAATATGTATTGTATGAAATAGGTACACAATTAAATTTCATTTCCAACTGGTATTAATTGATATGGATCAATTGATCTTATTACCGACCTGCAGTGCTTGGAACAATTGTAAATAGATACCTACCAACTAGTTATGATTTGTTTCTTTTATTTGATTGTAATTTTCACATTTAATAAAATACCTATTATGCTAGTTTGATTTCATTTCAAAGAGGGAAGGGATTACCAACTTATCGATGCAGGTTTTGAGCTTTCTGTCCCTACGTAACATTTGCATGCTTATCCGAACTGCGACACACAGTAGTCGTTGAAATCGCTGCTATAGGGGAGACCCTCGGCCTCGAGCCTGTATGTCAGCCTCGACGAAGAAACCGCTTCAAACAGTAGATGGGGCGCCACAATGCCACATCTGGATGCCTGCAAATTACAATAAGCATTACAACATAATACTCTTAAGTAGGTAGATTAATTATAAAAATGTGCTATTCATGACAAACTAGGTGCGTAGCCAGGGTAGGTACTTTAACTGCGATGGTATGTGAGTGGTCAGAGTAGTTTTTGTTTATCTTACTCCCCCTTCCTCGCTCTCAAGGACTTTCATAATAATATTATTAGTTGCTTAAATTAGGACGTATACTTAACCTACGCGGCTGCTTCTTCTTCATATATTGCATGCAATGTAGTGTTTTCGTTTTAAGATCTTCTTTTCAGGGCTTGGAATATGGCATTTCTGTATTAATTTGGAACAGATCAGTTTAATCAGCTTTAAATAAGAATGAAAATAAATTCTACTTATTTTCCAAGATTTAACCTGGTGTGCTGGCCAGTGGGGATAAAATGCAATCACCGATTTGGAATCCACGGTGCTGGGTCTTGGTGATCCACCGGTACCTACTCATTATCGTTGTATGAACTTTGGCCCACCTAAAATATTGAAGTTATTATAGTATTTTTTATTATCGTGTTGTTATAGCTACAATAGTAATACACAGTAAACACACCCTGTCAAAAATAATTTCAGTAACGGATCAAGAGATAGTACAGCCTAGACAAACATACAGCAAAACTAGCTAAAAGATCACGATTTTTGTATATGAGCCAATATATTTTAATTACTAGTTCTATTTTGTTTCTTTTAATGTTGTAATTTCTTTTATTTTTAAAGGATAAATAAAATACGTAAGCCAAGTTTCAGCTGTTAATTTGTATTAGCAAATGAAAATAATTCATTTCTTTTAAAATAAATAAAAAAAGGTAACGCAATTTTTTCGATGACAAACACTCATTCTATATACCTACATATTTATATAATACAGAGCTTAACCCATTTAAGATGGTGATCTTTAATGGTCTTAATGGGTGGTCTCGTTCCCCTCGCTCACATAACGTTCAGACTTCGAGTGGGTCATCATCATCATCATCATCATCAGCCTTTTTCAGTCCACTGCTGGACATAGGCCTCCCCTAATGAGCGCCATAGCGCCCTGTCTTCAGCTTGCCGCATCCAGCATCTGCCAGCAGTCTTTCGCAAATCGTCATCCCACCTGGTCGGAGGGCGTCCTACACTACGTTTGCCGAGTCGCGGTCTCCACTCAAGAACACGTTTACCCCAGCGGTTGTCGGTTCTTCTCGAGATATGGCCAGCCCACTGCCACTTCAGCTTGCTAATCCATTGAGCTATGTCGATAACCTTGGTTCTCTGTCGGATGTATTCGTTGCGAATCCTATCCTTCAGAGAAACTCCGAGCATAGCTCTCTCCATAGCTCGCTGAGCGACTTTAAACTGGTGGACCAGCCCTACCGTGAGTGTCCACGTCTCAGCTCCGTAGGTCATGACGGGTAGGACGCACTGATTGAAAACTTTCGTTTTCAAGCATTGCGGTATGGATGACGAGAAGACTCGACGTAGTTTCCCAAACGCTGCCCAACCTAGCTGGATCCTCCTCTTGGCCTCCTTCTCGAAATTGTTTTTACCCAACTGAGAAGGTGGCCATGTACGACGATCGGTCCCGGATCAATGTGGCTATTGATCATGACCTTGGTTTTATCCAAGTTCATGCCAAGACCGATGCGTCGTGAGGCTGAAGCTAGGCCGTCCAGCGTCAGGTTCAGCTCCTCCAGCGACTCCGCCATCAAGACTATGTCATCAGCGAATCGCAGGTTCGCAGGTGTGAGATGTAATCGCCGTTTATGTTTATGCCCTTACCTTTCCAGTCCAGCGTCTTAAACACATCTTCCAACGCGCTTGTGAACAGTTTCGGGGATATAACATCCCCCTGTCTCACACCTCTGCGCAGTTGGATGGGTTTGGACTGCTGGCCCTGTACTTGGACATTCATGGTCGCGGCATCATAAAGACATCTCAGCACCTCGATATAACGATAGTCTACTTGGCAACGCTGTAAGGATTCCAGTGGTCCGAGTGGGTCATCATTATCAACCATCCCCCAACGTACTATAGCCTACTGCTGTGGTACCTACAATATATACTTTTTCCATTCGCCAAACGAACGTGCTTTATATACCTACTTACAAACCTGTAACAGGTTTCTGTAAGATAATCAATTCCTTAAGCCCCGTTTAGGATCTAACATAGTCATAAAACTGACCCCTGACTTGGGTCTAAAGTCCAAACGAGTAAGGATTAAATAATAATACCACAATACCCTGAACAAATCTGTAGCCGTGCAAAACAAAGATTTGTCCTGAGGCGGGAATCGAACCCCAACTTCGCTGGCGGACCTTTGCCCACCGCGCCACAGAGGTTGCCTTTATTATTGGGACAATCATCTTATTTTATTCATTGATAGGCTCGGCAATTGTACCAAGTTAGGGTAACTAAGAAATTCCAATAAAAAAAAACCTATCTACTATGGCACGTACACCACTGCTGGGCCAGTTAGCATTATGTATGTCCATGCGATGCCCGCGATAGGTATAGTATATAAATGTTAATAGATAGTACTCAGAAATAACAGTGACAATCGCGAGCTTAACAGGGTCAATCTGTACGTTCTTCTGTTTCTCCGTCTGACCATACTCTTATTAGTTCTTTCCCTAAAGGATCAACCGATTCTGATATTATGTGCATAGTTGATAAGTTAAGTATCTACCCAAAGAGGTTATTGTTTAGATTAGAGGTATTTGAACTCGTGTGGGTTTCAATTTACAATGATGGCATTCATCTTACCTCTCGCTTTAGCGCGGTAACGTAAACTAAACAACTGTCCTATTTCATAATAAGTACTTATAACAAAGTAGGGAAGGGCAGGTAACTAAAAACTAAAATTCATACGGTTTGTTTTCAAGCCATCAGACAGAATATAATAAGATCTCAATTACTAACTATTCAATGCCATTTCGATGCCACTTTATTACAGGATTAAATGAACTCACCTGAGTGAGATTCTATACTGATTATTTGGGTTTAAACTCCATGTATATTTAACTAGCGCGCTTTATTTTATTTTCTTATGGATACCAAAAGTAACACTTAAATATTAACAGTATAAACTTAGATAAAAACTAAAAACAAAAACTAAGCTTCCGAGTGAGATATAAATACGTAGTTAAATATATAAGGAAAGGAGTGTAAAACACAAACAATTAGGTACTTATCATTATATCTACTAGTACTTTTCGTGTTTAAATCAGCTTTGCTAACGTACTGGCATCTATATCTATAGCTGATGTGAATTCTATCTCATGTATTTTATACAGGGTATCCGGTAATTAATGGATAACCCCGCAGGCAGTTGTTGGGGGCAGGGGGGCAACTCAGAAAATAATAAAAAAAACTATCTGGGATTTTTTTTTAAGTGCTAAATTTTATACCTTTGTTCAAATTTTTGAGCACTACCCGCGGTACTAATCCGTGGTTATTTCCAGAGAAAATCAATTCATTATTATACAATTTGTAGCCGTAGTGCCCAAAAATTTGATCAAAGGTATAAAATTTAGCACTTAAAAAAAATAAAAAAAATCCTAGACCGTTGCAGATAATTTTTTTTTTTTCTGAGTTGCCCCCCTGCTCCCACACAAGTGCCTGCGGGGTTATCCATTAATTACCGGACACCCTGTATATTGTTTGTTTTTACGGTAGGTATATTTTGTAATATACTATACGAATATACCCCATTTATAGCTGCCTATCACATTAACACAACAACACAATTAAATCATAATAATAATACTCATTGAAATAAACTCAAAATGGATACTTACATGACAAACTAGGCCATCCTTAGAACACTATACCTATAAATCCATAATTTACATTTAGAGCAAAAATTACTTACTTCCGCAAAACCCATGACAATGTTATAATTAATTAAAAATTACTCACAAGGAGTGTATACATTTACCTACGGCTTGTCCTTAAATAGAAACCTACCTTGGTATGTACAAATTTGCATTTCTGGATGCCGCTTTCTTATTCATTTATGTATTCATAACATAACCATCTTCGTAATTTTCAGATGTTATGTTACAGCTATTCTCTAGGTTACCATTTGAGAGTATGCACTACATTAACATTTTACATTAATCGATGACTGCGTCATTGCTCTTATCTGAAATTATAAATAAGTAGTTACTAGATATTAATTTAGCCAAGCTGTATAGCCTCGCGACGCATCGGTCATAGCATGAACTTAAACTAAGAAAAAAAAAACTAGTGTCATGATCAATTGCCACATTGAACCGGGACCGGTCGTCGTACATGGCCACCTACTCGAAATTGTTTCCGAGTACCTACACTTGTTGGGTAAGAACAATTTTGAGAAGGAGGCCAAGAGGAGGATCCAGCTGGGCTGGGAAGCGTTTGAGAAACTACACCGAGTCTTCTCGTCATCCTTATTGCAATGCTTGAATACAAAAATT
Organism: Eupithecia vulgata; assembly: GCA_946478455.1. Classification (NCBI taxonomy): domain Eukaryota; kingdom Metazoa; phylum Arthropoda; class Insecta; order Lepidoptera; family Geometridae; genus Eupithecia; species Eupithecia vulgata. The sequence goes on from OX297873.1 coordinate 10,045,166, forward strand.
TTCAATCAGTGCATGACGGGTAGTACCCGTCTGCGGTAAGCTGAAGACAGGACGCTATGGCGCTCATTACGTGAGGCCCATGTCTATCAGTGGACTAATATAGGCTGATGATGATGATGTTTGTTTGTTTGTCCTTCCTTCACACCCTATCCAAGCAACCGATCGACTTGATTTTCGGCATTAAGTTGAAAGAATGGAGAGTAACATAAGCTACTATGTATTTATCTCGATGCTTTTTACCCCGTAAATCTGTTCTCATGGGTTAGAAAAACCTTTAACGCGAAGCCGCGGGCAGCAGCTTGCTGGTAAATAAATAATAATGATTACCAGGATTTTTTACATTGCTGGGAAAAAACCGACCAAGTGCGAGTCAACTCGCACACGGAGGGTTCTGTACCATCGTATATTTATTTCGCAAAATGAACCCTAAAATAGCAAGAAGTCATCATGTTTCATGACACTGCTCTGTCACCTTCGGAACTAACCGCGCCCGACGACGACGTTGTGTTAAGTACTACCTAGTTATAAGTTTTGGTAGATAATCTCTATTCTGTTAGTGACACAGAACACTGAAAACTGAAACATCTAGCGCCATCTGTTACATTTTCGCCGCAAGAGCTGTATTCATTCGTCACTCACTACACTACTGAGTACTGACTGACTGAATCACAAGAGCCCGATTAATCGGTAAGCTCAGTACAACATAGATGGCGCTACTTGGTTACCAAGATGACAAAATTCTAAGAAAACTGCTACCTATCTTTATTAGTGTTGGTATGATAACCTACCTACTTTTGTAGACATTTACTTAGAAAATGCTAACAGAGAATGGCATTGGCAGCCCCCAAAGGATTTTTTGTCTTTGTAATAATGGGTAGGTGAAGAAAATATGAGCTATAATCATTAACCAGACGTATTCATGCATGACGTGCTAGTGTATTCGACCGGTGTGTTTCGGGTTTTATTTATTTCATCTGTGGTTTTTGTAAGATTATACGTTCGGGACAGTAACATTTTTAATCTGTATATGCAAATAAACGAAGCATATGCTTCCAACCAATTAGAAGCATTGATCAGACTTTCCTGGGTTGTAACTTGCCCGGCTGAACAATGCTGACACGTGACTAGAACTTACAACCGTGGAAAAACTGTACATGGAAAAAGTACACTTTGTACATACTTTCCAGTGCTGTACAAAACGCGGCCGAATAATACAGGTTGTAAATGACCGCTACGTGCCAGTAATAATCAGCCTTGGAATCTTTAACCAATGGAAACAAATTGCCAGGCTGCAAAATACAGCCTGCAAAATCCGTGGTCAGATCTTCCGGGGCTGTTCATTGACTGGCTGTAAATTAACCGGAGCCAATGTTTATTTCATTCATTTATGACATTGACAATTCACAACTTTCATCATCAGTGGTCTTCGACATTCGACTCTACCACAGATGTACTAGGGATGCTAACGCATCAGATGACCAACTCAGAGGCGAAAAAACTAGCAATAGTATTGAATGAAGGGCTTATTGAAATTGACTTTTCTTTTTTTTTTAATGACTGGCGGTGGGCTTGCATATCAAGCTTCTGACATGTTTTGGCTTGGATACAGAACTTTTGAGCTCGTGTTGTATTGTAGGCTACTCATTCATTTTAGCAAAAGAAAAGTATCGTAAAACGCATGAAACAGAATAAAACAGTTTCTATCTGTTTTTTTCTGTTCCGTGGTAAAACCTACAGAATAATTTCAAATAAAAAGTCCAACACTAATTAATAATCTTTATTAGCAAAGAAAATTACAATCAAATTATGGAAACAATAATGTTAACACAGTTGTTTTTTTAGAAATATTGACCTGTATCTAAATCACACTATATTTAGACATAATATTATATGCAAATAATGGTAAATTCCCATCCATTCCTACCATATGTAGGTTTTGAGACAACTTTTAGGGTGTCGTCAAGTATTTACAGACTTACAGCTGGGTATCTCGAATTCCGAGGTGAACTTAGTATGATGACTAGACTATTTTATTATGTAACATTTACCGAATTGAGCTGAGTATGATAACGTAGCAGCCATTGTTTTGCTGAAGACCCGGGCACAATTCCTAGCCTGAAACAATAAATATGATATCAAGTAGGTAATTAAACAAAATTATTTAACAAGGGCACTGTATGTATTATATTGAATAGAATCCCTTTTAATTTTTTCCCTCTAAGAATGGGTATTTCTTAGAGGGAAAAAATTAAAAGGGATAAATAAATAATGCTGTACAATTCAGACAGCATTATCTAGCCCCAAGGTAAGCAGAGCTTGTGTTATGGGTACTAGATAACATTTACTGATATACATAATACACAGATAGATATTTTTTATTATACATAGAAAACGACCAGAACACCCTGCACAAATGTCTGCAGATCGTACACACATTTGTCCCGAGGCGGGAATCGAACCCGCAACCTCCTGCATCGCAGGCAGACCTTCGCCTACCGTGTCACAGAGGTCATTCAATAAGTACCTATAGAAGTAAAGTATGTTTTTCTAGTATGTTTACCTATTTCTTCTCCAAGTCTCAAATGGTTCTGTTTAGTTTCTTCATGGACTGACTTATGAGCAGACTGAAAAGATGTTCCTTGATTGGAAATTAGGATAGCGTTCCAACAGTGACTTTCATCCGTTTTGGTTGGTTGAGGAATTCCACTTGCAATCTCTACTTTCAGTGAACAGTAGGGGAAAGGCTCCAACACGAAGCCGAGATCTTAAGCGAGCTGATCCGTGAAACCTTTTATCCAAGTGCTTACGGCATACGCGAAGCCTACGAAGTTGAAATTCAGGCAAACTGCGTCTCACATCCAATGGAGTCCTATCTCAGTCCTTGGGAAACAATGCAGTGACATCTTCACTTCTGCTATTGCAGTTCACAACACAACACAGCACTTGTATTTAGACATTATCAAGTATTACAGTTATAAAATCAGAGAAAAGTTATGGAACCGAATCAATAAAAACTAATTTTCGATCAAGTAATGAATTGTAATGGCGGCCAAAGAGAATATAAAATAAATACATCGACTTTTTACCCAGAATAAATACTACATGACGGCGGCAAGGGCAAGCAAGCAGCTGGCACGTGGTCGAGCCGGAACGTTGGGAAAGAAGTAAACGTGAGGGGGGGTGAAAAACTATCAAAATGTATAAGCCCACCACAGATTACTAATGCCTAAATTTCGTCTTTGAAGATTGTAGGCCATGGACTCTACGTTGCTCTACGTCGTCAAATGCAGGCAGGAAACGAACTAGAGTTCTTTTTTCCGGTTTCTCCGTCAAGAAAAGCTTTTCTTGAGTCATGTGTTGTTGCTCCGAGAAGCTTGTAGGCTTCTCAAGAGCTGTTCGTTAGCCTGTTGGCTGTTCTGGTTTTCATGGGAGATAGCTTTTGGAGGCTCAAGAAGCTCCCGGGGAAGGGGTCGCCACGGTGTTTTTGCATCCGGTGGTCTCGTGTGTAGAGGAGCGAGTCCGTTGAGGTGTACGTGGCAAGAGTTGTCCGCACGATCGTACATCCGGCGCGCCAGCTTTACCACAAACTCATTTATTGTGTTTAGCTGCAGGTCGCGTGCGATGACGCTGTTTCGCACGTAACGCCGACTCTGAGAGCGATGTTTTGCTGGGCTTGTATTCTCTTCTGGTTTGTTGCAGAGCACAGGGAGTACCATGCAGGTGCTGCATATGTGAGCCTCGAGCGAATGTAAGTCTTGTAGACCCCAATTTTAGTTCTCAACGGCAGTTTGGATGTCAAGACTGGGCGGAGCATGGCTCGGGCGGCGCGTGTTTGTCTTAGTGTGCGCTCCACCTGTGCGTTCATCGTCAGCGACCTGTCTATGTCGACACCCAAATATCGGACAGAGGTTTGCCAGTCCAGGGCTTGTCCTCGCAGCTCCAAGGGTGGTAAAACAGTGCGCCGACGCGTGACAAGCAGTGCTGCGGTCTTTCCAGCGTTGACTGCAATGCGCCATCTGTCCAACCAAGCTGGTAGGTGGTTCAGCAAGCGCTGCATCTGACTAGCAGCTGTGACTGCACTGGGCGCGCTTCACAACTTTGATAACCACAAAATTTGAAACTGATATTGGCATAATTGTATCAAAACAGATGCAGAGTCAAAAATAAAAGGAGGTGAATCGCTTGATAATTGCTATCTTCGTCTACCAATCGCGTTGTTTGTTTGATAATATTTTTATCCACACATTTGTCGGTTGGAGTTGGATTTTTTTGGATTTTTGTTGGATTTGTTGTGTGTTGTATTTTGGGTAAATGAGTGCCTCTATTAAAACAATGAGTAAAATTTAGACTTATTTTACTTAGTGGATGCGGAACATGCAAAATTTAAAAATATAGTAATAAATAGGGGTGGTAAAAAATTACAAAAAAAACTTCAGTAATTTCATCTCTCATTTTACCCTTTGAAGAGTTTTCTGATTTTCGTTTTTTAATTAATTGTTTTTTTATATTCTCAGAAAATTTCAGTAAAATAGCGTTATGCGTTAGAAAGTTACAGGTCTTTTAATTCTAAATACAAATCTCATACTTTCATATACCCATATTATGAATATTTTGAAAAATCCTGATATACGTGTTCAACGGCTTTGTATTTTTGGTATGCTTTAAGCAAATTTGGCCACTTCTTAGAGTTACAAGAAACACTTAAAAAACTTCATTCGTCTTTTCCTTTGGGGATGTAATTTCCAAAACTCCTTTCATAGCGGGAATTATGTAGAAAAAGTACAAATGTGCCAAATTTAAGATTTCTAGTTTATGAGGTTTGGGTTGGGTGTAACTTGAAAGTCTCTTGTTCTTTTTTATATATTAAATATTCATATTTAATTATTAACCAGTGGGCACAGTCATGTGCAGGATGAAAAATAATTATCCGGATTCTACTCTCCGTTGGGTAAAAAAAGTCACAGAGTGGATCCTAAGGAGTAAGAAAAGACCCAGAGGTAGACCGGAGAAGAGATGACAAGATATCTTTATGAAGAGAGCTGGTCTAACTGGATGACAAAGGCCAGGGACAGGGAAACTTGGAAGGAACTGGGGGATGCCTTCGCCAAAAACGGCGACAACAAGCAATGAAATTTATTTATTAAAAAAATATCAATAAACATTTGTTAAGTTAGTAGAGAAATAAAGGCTAATTTTATTTTATTTTTATTAACCAGTATAACATAATAAATAAAAAAAATTAAAGACGGTCGTGGCCTAGGTCCTCCAATCATGGTCTGTGCACGCCAAAAACAAACCAAAAATTTGTTAAGTGGTTCCCGCCATTAAAAGGTTAGGACCCTTGGGTTAGAATAATCAATCCATTATTATTTATCATTCAAAGCATTGGCTACTTTTGATCCCACAAATAAGTTCCCATAGGAATAAAAAAACATTAAACGATTAGTTTCTTTAATTTCCATAGAAATGCGTGCAAAGCCACGGGCAGACACTAGTCACCCATTAAAGTCATTTCAGTTCAACATATTTTTTTACAGTTAAGTTTTTGATGTAACGAGTATTCGCATTCGCCAAATATTCGCATAGATTTTGGCGAATGCGAATGCGAATATTGAAAATCCTCCGAATATTCGCGAATGCGAATACTCGTTACATCTCTAGTAGGTAGTATACTCGTCCGCCATGATATCGGGTTAAATTGTCTAAGCCTTGAACGAATGAACGACCTACATAGTTGCACTTCGAGCGCGCTCGGTAGGTCACGTGATCATTCAGTGGTCTTCGACCTTAGATGAATTATACCTAGATGGTTGGCATGCGTGGCCGTGAAAAGAGACAGAGTATACGAAGTGGTGTTGCCATGCAATTTTTTTTACCCTGACTAGGTTCGTAATTTCATGTCTGGTAGAGCCGTATGGTGCAGGCTTAGAATTTGCACTAACCGAACTCTTCTCGTGGGTGTCGTATGAGGCGACTAAGGGGCATACTACACCGGGGGGCGGGCAGCAGCGCCTCTTGCAGAATAGATCTACCACCGAGCCGAACTGCGATTCACAACCCGCATGCCTAGCGTGAGGATTATGATTATGAGCATTACCCCTCATCATCATCATCAGCCTATACCAGTCCACTGCTAACTACGGATTCCTTATTATTATTTATTATTTAATTAAGTACCTACCTTAGTATGCGGGAATAGGTAAACTGAGCATTGAAATAAAACTACGTTTAGGTATCAATTTTATTTTCCTAAATTTATTACCACCGCTACTTATACTACTAGCTACGTGAAGAAATAATTTCAAACTCTTTAAAATATTATACTTTATTTACTATTAACTTATACAAATAATTTTGAAAAAATATTATTGCTAGGGAATCCATTCAAACACGATAAACAGGCACAGACTTACAATAAAAATTGCACTTTGGAAATCACATTTCTGCTAAGTATTTAATATTACACAGGAATTGCCAAGGTAAGACAACCAGAACAAGAAATTTATAAGCATTTTTACATTACAGGCCTACCTACTTCAGATAAAAGTGCGGAGAAAACCAAATAAATGACACTATTTATCCCTCAAACACAGTATTACCTACGTCCTTGCTTATTTATACAAATATTATTATGTAATAATGACTTTTTTGATTCTTAAGATAGTTATATCAATATTTATTCTCCACAAATCATAGGATCACAAATCAACTGCATACCCAACTTATCAAAATGTAGGTTTATCAGTCTTATATTCAATTACATTAATATTATTAGTACTTATATACATTAGTATTAACAAGTAATTTATAATATTAGTACTAAATACTATTTTTTGAAAATAATATAATATGCACATAATTCATAATATTGTACGTACACTTTATTAAACTGTACTTATTAATTTACACTGTGTATGTGTGTACTGGATTGTATTTCTCTTACAAACACAAAGTTTTCATGATTTCCTTCACGTACCTTTCCCGTAGTATTTATCTTACATGCCTGAAATAAAATGTTAAAGGAAATATGAATATTATATACATAATATAGTACCTAGTTTAAATATGGCAAGTATTAGTTACATCAAATCCCAATACCATTTAAATATTTTTGAATTTGATTTGAATGGAAGGTAGGTAGACTAAAACACAAAGAAGGTAAGAATAGTGTTTAATCCAAGTCTCAAAAAAACTTTCAACCACTGTTGCACTGAGCCATTAGTTATGTATTTATTTATTTTACTTACCAGTCTTGTAACAGCACGAGGGAACAGATATGTTCGCTGTTTCTTTTTATAAAAACATTTTCATGAATGGTTTGATACAAATTCTTGTTTTTTTTTTGTGTTCCCAAATTTTTGCGACCCGTGGGGCTTCTATCTATCCAAAGCAGACGTTTTCATTACTACGAGACGGTTCATTGTTTTTGGGAAATCTGTAAAAAATAAAAACATATTTTAAGTTAATGTGGATGTAAGTATTTATGAGAATATTTTGCGCCATGTTTGGGGAATTTTATTGTCGAGTGCAGGCAACCCTAAATTTTCGTAATTTTAGGTTGTTTATTAAAATTAGCACAAAACATAATTTTTGAGCCTTTTCTCAATGGAAATCAATGAATCTATAAGTTTTGAACCTTTTTTAAGTCAAACGAACTTGTACTTACAAGTGGAATGATAAATTTGGCACTTTTCGTTCACCTTCACTTTAACATCAAATAACATTGCATCACATCATCTTTGCTTCAGGTATATAGTGTTGTGAGATGCAGGAATGTCCGTAGAGTCACTTTACCACATTTAATTAGCAAAAAACATTATAAAGGTCGAATAAACAAATACTGTGTTGAAGTCCATCGATGTGCCCGGCACATTTGTTTAGCTCATAGATGAGCTAAACAATGAAAAAACTGGCACGCAGGATGAAATAGGAATAGGGCTCATTCTATCTCATTTTTTCTCAGGCTAGCAGCATATTTTGATCTCTCTCTTGTGTGAATGAGATGGGCATATACAAGAGCTCTATACCCTTCTTCCTCTGTGTCTTCGACATTCGACTTTGCTACGTCAAATTTTAATGCGGATAAGAAACAAACGAACTAAAGTTTTTTTTTCTGGTTTCAGCGTTGGGAAAAACATTTCTCAAGTCATGTGAGTGATGTTGTTTCGAGAGCCTTGTATGTAGGCTTCTCGAAGCTGTTCGTTGGCCTGATGGCTACGCTGGTCGTCTCAAGGGTTATTGTCGGAAGGCTCCAAGAGCTCCCGAGGGAGGGGACGCCAGGGAGTTCTTGCATCCGGTGGTCTTGAGTGTAAGGGGGCGAGTTCGTTGAGGTGTACTGTACGTGGCGGGAGTTGTCCGCGCGGTCACGTGAACACACGCCATGCCAGATCGAAGTGAAGTTGACTTTGACGTATTTATATACGAAAAAGTCGATCAAGTCAAGTTAACGGTTATCGTCCCTACGGAACGTAGGATCCTAGATCTTTGGTTATCGTTAACTTGACTTGATCGACTTTTTCGTCGTACGTCAATCTGCGTTGCGTGCTTGAATTTTTTTGTGTGGCGTTCTCCGTTCTCAGCACGTTTTTCTTTTTGTTTGAATGTTAAGGAAAATCACAATTTAATTTCTTGATGAAATCTGCATTTGATTAGTTAAAGTTCAACGCACACGATTGCAAACTCTGCAGGACACATACAAGTACAAGTTAACCTCACAGATGGTCATAAAATAAATTTTCTACTCCACTCGAAAATGGCTGATAAAATAAGGTAGATACAATAATTTTAATAATGTTTCTGCCACGGGATACAAACAACTTTATCAGTGCGCAACGGGTGGATACGCCATGTAAACTATTGGGATAGTTAACGACATTGTGGGTATTGTATCCAGCCAGACAATCACTGAAGCAGCTGATGATTGTTGACCACTCCTAAAGTTGCTTAGACAGGATTTTTTCCCTTTCAATTTCCTATGCATAGCAATATGTACTTTCAAGCATGCAGTGTCTGTAAGGATTTTGCCTGAGATACATAAGGGACAAATCAAATCAAAAATGCTTTATTGCCATAAATAAAATACTAACACGAAAATAAAGTGATTTTTGTCGCTTTGGTATGTACTTATCTAGACTTAAGTAAGGAAGCGACAAAGAAACCTTTAGCCTGTTAATTATTATTTTTCGAGGTGGAACAAAACCCGTTCCAAGCTTTTTTATCTTCTAGATAATCTGATATTTTGTAGTAAGTCTTTGCACAGAAAGGCTTAGACAATTTGTTTGAATTTATCTACTGATAGATTTTGCAACTCGCTAGGAGTTTTGTTGTAGAACCATAAGAGGTACCAATGGTACCCATTGTTTGTGTAAAAATACTCTGCTATTGTGTCGTTTATTTTCTCTTATGTCATAATCAAATTAGTTACTAAATAAACAAAATGTGTTGCTGTGCAAGCATTGCTGTAATACTTAAATTGACATTGTTGCAGAGTTAATTCCCGTTTCGATATGAAGGGTAATTATGAGCCTTCAGACTCAGATGATGAGTACTCTGCTAAGGAAAAGAAGTTGCTGGACAAAGTGCGCAAAAGGAAACATGAGTCAGAAAGCGAGGAGGAAATGTATGCCTTTTCCCCATCTGAAGATTCTGATGCAGATGATGATATTGGCATTGCTGATAGTGATGTAGAAGGTCAGGAAAAATCAGATGATGATTTACCAGATTCTAAAGCATGGGGAAAACAGAAAAAGTCCTTTTACGCCACAGATTATGTTGATGAAGACTATGGTGGATTTGGTAATGAGGAGCAACAGGCCCTTAGGGAAGAAGAAGAGGCAAAGAATATTCAAAAAAGACTTTTGGAACAACTTGGAGAAGAAGATTTCACTTTGGATTACTTTTCCAAACAAGTTAAAGAAATTGAAGACAAAGAAACAGTTGTAAAAAGTGATCTGAGTCAGATGTCTAAACGGCAAAAACTTCAACTACTTGAGAAGGAAAGTCCGGAATTTGCTGGCCTCATCGATGATTTCAAAACAAAACTTACAGTAGCAAAGGATGATTTGCATCCTGTTTTAGAACTTGTAAAAGATGGGAAATTACCAACATGCCCTGTTTCTAAATTCATTAAGACAAATTATGATCTTATTTTAAATTATTGCACCAATATTAGCTTCTACCTCCTTCTTAAAAGTCAAAGATTAAACATTCAGAATCATCCAGTTATAAAAAGACTGTATCAGTACAGACAGATGTTGAACAAAATGGAACCCATTTACCAGGAAGTTATAAAACCTCAGATTGACAAAATACTTGAGGTTGTTCAGAACAATATGAAATTACAAGTTGAGGAATTGAAAGAAAAGAAAAGAGATAAAAAGAGAAAGACAAAATCTGTATCAGAGTCGAAACCAAAGAAACTTAAACTCATCAGTGCTTTGGAGAAAGATGATGCAGAGGACACTGGAGTATCAGATGATGAAGAGAATTATGAAGGCAATGACTTCTTCAGAACAAAAGATGACAAATCCAACCAGAGAAGTGAAGAATCAGAGGAAAGTGGTTTCTCTGACAATGAAATTGAACCTACCGCTGAAATGGATGAGGACAAACCTTCCACATCTGATCTGGTTTCAGATGATGTGGTTGATAAGCGTCAAATTACCTACCAGATTGCTAAGAATAAGGGATTGACACCGCATAGAAAGAAGGAGCAAAGAAACCCCAGGGTGAAACATAAGCTGAAATACAGGAAGGCTAAGATAAGGAGGAAGGGTGCTGTACGCGAGGCTCGCTCGGAAGTCTCAAGGTATGGTGGTGAGGCTTCTGGTATCAAGGCTAATGTGAAGAAGAGCATAAATATAAAATAAAAAATGATAATTTATTAAAATAATGTATTTATCCTTATCATCATTGTAATTGTATTACTTGATCCTGTAGTAAATTTTAAGCTGTTCAATTGCTGTTTTTTTTCAATGTTGCCATCTGAAATAAAAACCATTAGGTTAAGAATGAATTAACTTATAAGTTTTAAGGATTGTATTGTGAGACACAATACAACAACTTTATTAGCAGGCTAGCCTATGAATCAGGAAGTTAGGCATAAATAAACTTAAACAAAGATAAGTCATAAACTAAATTTGCTAGTCGTATTTACTCATTCAAGTCGTGTGTGGATTATTGTTGAGCAATATTTATTTATTATGTCCCGAGGCGGGAATCGAACCCGCAATCTCATGCGTCGCAGGCAGACCTTCGCCCACCGCGGCACAGAGGTCGTCATTTATATAATTATACTCCAGCCAAACCAACATTTGTTAATAAGCCCTCATACTCGAAAGTGGAAGGTTCAAATTAGGTCCACCCAAGGAGTCATAGTCGGACCGGGCGGCGGCGGCGTCGCCGCCGACGGCGTTCGTGTTTCGCGTGATTGCTACAACGGTAGCAGACAGGGATAGACTACATACATTTGTGCGTAAAAAGATCTTTTATTGCTATCAATACACGTCTTGTCGCGAGTCGCCGCGCATGAGTAGCATTTTGCTGTCTCAGTTGCACTTCGGTCTAAGTACCTAAGCTCGTCTTTCCCTCTTTTTTTGTTCATTAGGTAGGTATATTGCACAACATTGGAAAAAGCGTGTTTTTGCGTTTAGTTGTAAAGATTTGTTGAGCTGGGAAAACGTACCATTACGAATTTTAGTTAGGTGTTTAAAACACAATAAAAAAAATTCCCAAAAGGAGAATTAAATTGGCTTATTAACAAACATTGTATCTTGAAAATGGCTGGAGTACAGGTTGAGGTAGGTAGGTACTCACAGCTTCAAAACCTTGTCCTTTCCTCCTGAAGCCACATAAGCTCCATCAGGCGCCCAGTCCACCGCAAATACTTCGTCAGCATGTCCTGGTAAATCTAACTCCAACTTTTTTGTTTTCATGCTCCATACTACAATACAAAATAATAAATAGGGGTGTCAATGTCCACAAAACAGTTCCGTAAAACTATTCTCTAGACTCGCACATGGGCCTGCCTTATGTAAATAGAAATAAAGCACATAAAAAGTTGTCTTTTTCTTTTGTAAATAGACTTTGTTCTTTACTCAAACATAGCATAGTATAATAATCTGCTGATTATTTCGACAACCTACTTTGAGCAAAGTCGACCTTTCGGCACCTTAGACAATTTAACCCGCTTGGTTATTTTGTCAAAGATCGGCACAGATGAAATAATATTAAAGTCATTTATAACGGGATATTTACCATGATTAGAAAACTCAAAAATCGAATCATGGTAAATATCCCGTTATAAATGACTTTAATGTTAATAACCATGATAGTTGAAATAATGTTGCATATTAATTATTAAAATAATGTTACGTATTTATAAGCTAGGCTAACTTATTACTATTACCTACAACTGAAAAAGTACCAGGTATAGGTACTCTACCTACGATCCTCTCTCTCTGTAAGGGGCCGTTCATTAACCACGTGAGGCTCGAAAAAAGAGGAGGGGTCGGCAAAAATTACGAAATTTCACGAATGGGTATGTAGTGATATTCAGTCTATTGAAAGTTTTATTGATCGTGCGTGTTCTAAACCCTAAACCAGACATCTTATACGTAATGGATATATTTCCCGAATTAAATAAAATGTATTTTTGTATAAATCACCGTCCACCATAATATTATGGGGGGTTTAAAAGTTTTGCTAAAAAATTACGTGATTAATATAATGAACGACCCCATATAATATAGAAGACAAAGCGTAAAAGATTTTGCCCTATCTGGTTTATCTTGGGCTTTTACTAATATAAAATGAGGTTCTCCTCCCCGTTCTCATATTATGTACCTTTACCATACCTTTCAAAGTAGAATCAGCACTGGAACTCAACAGAAGCCTGGAGTCCGCAGACCAAGCAACCATGTACACAGCTTGCACATGCCCTCTCAGAGTTGTTATGAACTTGCCAGTGGCTGCCTCCCAGAGTTTCACTGACTTATCAAATGATGCTGATGCTATTAACCTGAAAGATAAAAATATATAAGTCTTGGAAGTGTTGTTACCAAGTACAAGTAGTATCTTCAAGGAAAATTAATTACAACCAAATAATATCAATGGAGAGCTGCATACATATCGCACATTGAAAACAAAAGTGACACTAAACGAAATTTGGCGGAATTGAGTTACAGTGACATCTAAATTCTACAGAAAAAACTACGTCGTCTCCAAAGACCCGTTTCTTAAAACTTCAATTAGGTACCGCTAGATGTCTCCATGTGTCACTTCACACTTCTATGTTTTGTGCTTGTTCGTAAAACAAAAACCGACACTAAGCCAATTCACGTCCGGTCGTCCGCGACAACTGTTCATGGGGTAAGTGAAAAAGTGAACTATTTTGTTTAGTGTCAGTTATGCCGTAACTTTTCATGCGACAATTGTTCATGTGAAAAGTATAAAAGTGAACTATTTTGTTTAGTGTCAGTTATGTTGTAATTTTTCATGAAATAATTTTAAATTCCTACGTAATTGAATGTAACATTTTGTATAGTGCCGCTTATTAAGTAAGACAATTAACAACATTTTGTGAGTTAATACCAATAAATTGCACTAAGTATCAGTATAATACCATTATTGTACTAAAATCTAATGAGTATCTTTTAATAGTCCGAGTACATTAACGGTATATTGTGTTAAGTGTCACTCTCTCGACTAAGAAAAGTTTAAAAATTATTTACAAGTAAGAAAACTTTGAACGTTTTGTTACTGTCAATATTTTTAACTGTGTAATATTTTTTCGGTCAATTACAAGATATTTTGTTAAAGAATATTACAACTAGCCATTCAAAAGAATAATGAAGACCAAAAAGAAAAACCAACATCCACAACCTATTATTGAACAATGCGACACCTCACTTTTAACAAATTATTTTTTGCATACTGAACAATTATCCTTCTACCAGCCGCTGCTCAAATGCACTACCTACTGGCCACAGCGACGATGATAATGGAGACCCTTCTTCCGACCCGGACGATGATAGGACGTACACACCACCACCACCAAAGAGGAAACGTTGCATTTCTAGTTCATCGTCTTCCAGTTCGTCTTCGTCTTCCTCGGACACGTCATCTTGTTCGTCTTCTAACTTAAAAGAGTCATCTAAAATTACCTTGCCAAGTGAAGCCATCGAAGTGTTGAATGCGGTAGCAACAGACAAACCACATGGCTCTGAAGAAATCACATCCGGCACACTACTCGATGAAAATGTCTGGGAACAAGGTTCTGAAAACTATTCACCAGGAGTTGATAACCAAGCTCAAACCGAGGTTGATTTTGGAGAAACCGTTACTGATTACCACTTTGAAATACTGCAGGCTGAATATAGTTGGGAACAAAGTGATGAAAACAATATACAGACTGCTGATAACGCTCCTATTTCTGTTCCAAACCCAATTTCGATTGTCAATATACATACAGTTGATAGCGCTCCTATGCTTATTCGTGACGACCTCAGTGGCGCAGCGGGCGAGAGTCTGCCTGCGACGCAAGAGGTTGCGGGTTCGATCCCCGCCGCGGAACAAATTTGTGTACGATCTGCAGAAATTTGTTCCGTTGGTCTGGGTGTTTTCTATGTATAATAAAAAATATCTATCTATGTAATGTATAATATTACGTATATCAGTTATCTAGTACCCATAACACAAGCTCTGCTTACCTTGGGGCTAGATAATGCTGTGTGAATTGTCCGGCATTATTTATTTATTTTTATTTATTTATTCCAAATCCCGTTACGATTGACCAGAATGCTCAAACTCTAAATGAAAACAATGAAATAGTAATGGTGGAAACTCATGAGACTTGGTTGTCGTAGATAAATCAAAAATTTGTAAAGAATACGTCTCAACTTCATAAACACAAAAGGTTTTTCCTGCTAGAATTATCTTCTGTAAGCTAAAATGCTCAGAAAAAGTCTCGCAAGAATGTAGACGAAAACTGTTTGAAAGTAACTGGGACATGGCTTCAATTGAAAGACAAAGAGAATTTTATTTATCATAGTACCTAATATTGAAAACATAATTCCTAAACGTCAATGCAAGAAGATTAATTCAAACAGAATACTAAAATATGCCTTTCACTTTGAAGTCAATGGCGGGTGAACTGGAGATAGCAGCCAATCTAATAAAAAAAAGTTTTTGATTATTCTTACATCAATTTGTTTTATTTCTTGGATTTTTAGGTAATTATTAAGAGTCGCAATACTGCACTAAGCAAATAAATACTCGAAAATTTGAGAGCAAATGTGGCACTATGGTGAACTTTTTTTAATATCAAAGGCACTAAGCAAAAATATATATGAAAAAGTGAGGGCTAAACTGGCACTACACTGAACTTTTTTTTGAAATATTTTTTTTTGTCATACCTCCCTATTATTTTAATAAGAATAAACCAGATTCTGTTTGTATAATACCAGAGCTATTATTTAAAGCTACAACAGCGCATCTACTTCAATTCATAGATGAGCTATTTATTTCAAACAAATTACAAAAACTTTAAACAGCTATACTGAAAAATTGGGTTTTTTGTTTAGTGTCACTTTTGTTTTCAATGTGCGATATATGTAATATACCAGTGGGAACTGGCAACTGGCAAGGTTAGGTTCAGGAATCATTTTTTTATAGAAATTTCTAACGACCTTACTGGCGCAAGTGAGAGGAGATCCGCCTGCGACGAAGGAGGTTATTTAGAAGAGGAAAGAGCTATTTGTTCCATTCAGAGTCTGGGTGTATACTTAATACGGTATTTTAGTCTTCAAGAGAACCTAAAAATATATTATTGAGATAGCTTAGGCAAAAAGCTAGTGTGAAAATGTTCAGTTTAGTTCAGAAAAAAACAAATTAATTTTAAAGTTTCTTGTTATTGTAAACTCAAAAGTTGCTTTTTAATTAATTTATTAATATGTTTTTAAACACGATGAAATAGTAGGTGCAATTTTTTCATGTCATACGTCTTTATAAAAAATAAATAATGCTGGACAATTCACCCAGCATTATCTAGCCCCAAGCTAAGCAGAGCTTGTGTAATGTGTACTAGATAACTGATATACGTCGTGGTTTTGTAGACAAACCACCCGAAAATTGAAGGTAAATAACTCAAAACTGAGCGCGAGTGACGGAGCACTGGAGCCCTAATGTGTTTAATGTATAAGCCATCTGGTACCCATAACACAAACACTGCTTTGGGGCCATGCCAGATGATGCTGTTCTGTATTATTTCCCTGTTTTTGTACCTTGTGTCTGGAGAGAACTTGACATCATTTATAAGCTGCTGATGGCCAGTCATTCGCGCCATAGGTCGTTTTTCCTTCTCCGGAAGCCACAGGAATAATGTAAAGTCGTCAGAGCCTGAAACCAGTCTCTCTGCGCCTTGTTTGCATACTGCCTCGTATCGCTCTAGTGCTCTTTTCTGAAGGACTGGCTCTGGTAAGAAAATATATTTGTTACGTTACGTGAAATTTCTTACGTTTCGTGAAACTTGTTACCAATGAAGTATTATATTGACGACCTCTGTGGCGGGGTGGGCGAAGGTCTGCCTGCGACGCAGGAAGGTTGCGGGTTCGATTCCCGCCTCGAGACAAAAGTGTGTACGATCTGCAGACATTAGTTCAGGGTGTTCTGGTCGTTTTCTATGTATAATAAAAAATATCTATCTATCTATGTTTTGTATTATATTACGTATATCAATTATCTAGTACCCATAACACATGCTCTGCTTAGCTTGGGGCTAGATAATGCGGTGTGAATTGTCCAGCATTATTTATTTTATTTATTAGGGTGAAACTTACTCTCTTCAATCTTGCCTATCTGATCTGTGATTGGGTGGAATGGACCTGTCCTCAACACATAGTCTGTGCTCAAAGCCAGGGTGTTGACCCAATGCGCATGCCCTTCTAATGTTCTGCACAGGATACCATCATCTGCTCTCCACACCTGGGGAAAAATATTATAAATGAATGTCTACTAATGTGTATAAAGCTTAGGAACAGATTTGATGGAAAAACATGATGTCATATGTGCATGATAAATGTGCAATAAATCAAATTTTACCAAATAAATTAATATACTCGCAGCTGGACAATCCACTCAGAGTCATCTAGCTTTTTTTTCTTATTTTAGCTTGGGGTTAGATGATTTAGATTGCCTAGATTTATTCATTTATTTGGTATAATTTGATTTATTGCTCTAGGTTGCCTATTATAAATAGGAAAGATTTGTATTTTTGTGTGTAACTAAAAAACTACTAGACCAATTTAAAAGAATATTCCACCATTAGATACCTAACTACTAGCTAACTTTTCAGGGAGACACATAGGCTATATTTTATCGCGGAATTCCCACGGGAACGGGAACTACGCGGGTGAAACCGCGAGGCGCTGCTAGTATATTAGTTATGTTTTACGTAAACATTAATTCAAAGCTTAGGAAAAAACACACAAAGCAGGATAACATTACTCATTTATTTTGCCCAAAGATGGATGGGCACAGTTGCACATTATGTCTCCCCCAAATATGGCCACAAGGGCTGGGCATTATTAATAATCAATAATATGTAAATTAATATTATACCTTTATTGTCCTATCCTGAGAAGATGTGTAAATAAGCTTATTACCACCCCACTTCACAGAGGTAACTGCTTTGGAGTGACCACAGAGACTGAGCACTGTTAGACCTGTGACTGTGTCCCATATTCTAACATCACCATCTTTTGAAGAACTGGCCAGTTTTCTGCAGTCTGGGTTTCTGTAATGAAGTTTATTTTCATTTATTATTGAAAGATTGAAACTAGATCCACATAGTTTTCTATATTATCCAAAAATAATATTTATAGCTTTACATTTGGCACAGATAATCCCACATTAAAAACATTTGCAATTCACATTAATTTGTAATTAAATACCTACATGTGATAAGGCTCCCATGATAATGCTGTCACCCATTGCTTGTGCCCTATCATTGTTTTGCCTATCTGGTCTCCTGTACTGGGATCCCATAGCATTACTCTTCCAGTTTTGCATGCTGATGCCAACTTTAAACCATCTGGTGACCAACTTATGCACAATACCCAATTTGTGTGTCCTGAAATAGTGTAACTTGTTAGTTCTATTTACTTGTACATTTAAGGTGCCACATTTGATTTAATTTATATATGTTATAATTATAATATGAATAAGTCAAATTACATAACCTAAAGGTAGTGTAGATGTGAATCAAAATTTATTATAAGTTAAACACATAAAAAATTAGAGACAAATTAAATTAATAAAACCGCAGACAAATAAATTGTGTAATAACCTGCAAGGGTTTTTTGTCCTTTTTACAAGAATTGTCTTTGATTACCTTTACAAACATGGAGAGGTGTCTGAGTAGCTAAATCCCAAAACCTCACGGTTGTGTCCCCTGAGCCACTGGCTAACTGCCGGCCAGAGGGGCTGAAGCTTGTTGAAATCACAGCTTCAGCATGACCAGGTATAGAACTGAAATATTTTTATCACAGCATTTATTTATTGAACCAATGAAAGATACACCATAAATTACTAAAAAAAAAAAAATTGAGACATAGTTTCAAGGCGGTGAAGCCGTTTGGCGCCGCTAAAAGGTTAGTTATATTTTGAATCAAAGTGATCACAGTGTCGCGTCTTGGTGTGAGCAAATCCTTAGTATTGCTTAAGAAATAAGATTAAAATTTACCTTGTACATCTTGTGACTGGTCTGACTCTAAACACTGCCTGTTGTTGATAAATAATCTCTACAACTTCTTCCGAATTTAAACTCTTGAGGTCAAGGGCCTCTTGCAAAGTGCTTTTGATTTCAACATCATTTACAAAGAATAGAAATGGCTTGTCCTCCTGTAAATTATGGGTTAGTAGGTATTTATTATAGTTTTTTTACATACGAAAAAGACCTAGAAGTCAGCAGAAAAAGAGAAACTCGCCTCCTCAAGAAGTGCATTACAAATGAGCTGAAGTTGGTCTTTCGTCACGGTCAACGGAATATCCAAGGTACCTCCAGCTTCTTCTCCGGTGTCTGACTTGAGCTTAGCTTGAATACTACTCGGCAGGTCCACATCCATGGTAAATATTTAAGAAATTACAGGTTTGTAAATTTTATAACCTCGCATTAAAAAATCGTAAACAAAGCAATGCGGAACGGACGGAACTTTGACTTGACATTGCGGAGATTTTGACATTCCATCGATTGTGTCATGGTTTTTGGTGATGTCATGGACAGAGCAAAACAATTTTAGTCACTTCTTCTCAACGAGGGAGGTGATTTCTTCCTTCCACGCTTCTTGTATTCCGTGGAGGAAATGGGCAGAGGTAGTCATCCTTAGTGATCGAAGTGGCTCGTGGTAGTGACACAGATGAAATTAATAATGCTCCTATCTGGCTCCTGTAGTGGTGGTGATCAATTTGGGTGATTTTTTCCGTCCACGGTGGCCCGAGCACTGTATAGGGATAGGGATAGGGGCCAACTTATCTCTTGACATTGATGGATGATGACATGACATATTGAAAGAGCGAGCTGGTAACATTTTGTGAATTTGTAAATGTCCGACATCGGCATTTCTCCTACGTGTATGTTTATTTTTCAATTCCATTTCTGAAATTCCAATAGAAGGAGCACAAAATGAGATTTCTCTATATTTTAATGATATCGTGGACTATAGTTAATTGTGATGAACATACTCATACCTACAAGGATGGAGAGCAAGTCATCCTGTGGATGAACACAGTGGGCCCCTACCACAATCGCCAAGAAACGTACGCATACTTCTCACTACCTTTCTGTGTTGGAACTAAAGTGACCATTGGACATTATCATGAGACCTTGTCGGAAGCGCTTCAAGGAGTAGAACTGGAATTGAGTGGCCTGGATATCACGTATAAAGACAACGCACCGGCGCAGCAATTTTGCGCCATAGAACTCAATGATCAACACTACAAAGCTCTTGTGTATGCCGTCAAGAACCATTACTGGTATCAAATGTACCTAGATGACCTACCGATTTGGGGAACAGTCGGCGAAATCGATGGTGAACACTTTTACATTTGGACCCATAAAAAGTTTGATATTGGATACAATGGAAATAGGATTGTAGAAGTAAATCTCACAACTGAAAATAAAGTTCGACTCACGCCAGTTGCCAAAATCCCATTTACATATGAAGTCAACTGGAAGAAAAGCAATATCAACTACGAGGACCGATTTGATAAGTATTTGGACCCTAACTTCTTCCAACACAGGATACATTGGTTCTCTATTTTCAACAGTTTCATGATGGTTATTTTCTTAGTTGGACTTGTTTCTATGATTCTAATGCGAACTCTGCGCAAAGATTATGCAAGGTACTCAAAGGATGATGATCTTGATGACTTGGAGAAGGATTTAGGTGATGAATATGGATGGAAGCAAGTTCATGGTGATGTTTTCAGACCTGTTCCCCATTTGGGACTGTTTTCGGCTCTCATTGGTTGTGGGTATCAGCTTACTGTTGTCACTTTAGCAGTCATCATATTCACCATTTTTGGTGAGCTCTACACTGAGAGGGGTTCTCTGCTATCCACTGCAATATTTATTTATGCAGCGACTTCTCCTGTCAATGGATACTTTGGAGGCTCATTGTATGCCAGAATGGGAGGCAAGTTGTGGATCAAACAGATGTTGCTTTCTGCCTTCTTCCTACCAGTGCTAGTTTGTGGAACTGCATTCTTCATCAACTTCATCGCTATGTATTACCATGCATCTCGTGCCATTCCTTTTGGAAGCATGGTGGCTGTCATGTCCATCTGCACCTTTGTAATATTGCCCTTGACTTTAGTGGGCACAGTCCTTGGAAGAAATCTAGCAGGCCAACCTGACTACCCATGCCGCATCAATGCTGTACCACGACCCATCCCAGAAAAGAAATGGTTCATGGAACCACTGATAATTATTGCTGCTGGAGGTATCCTGCCTTTTGGGTCTATCTTTATTGAAATGTACTTTATTTTCACATCATTCTGGGCCTACAAGATTTACTATGTTTATGGATTTATGTTGCTTGTGTTCTTGATTCTCATGATTGTGACTGTTTGTGTGACTATTGTTTGCACCTACTTCTTGCTGAATGCTGAGGATTACCGTTGGCAGTGGACCAGTTTTCTCTCAGCTGGTAGCACAGCTCTCTATGTCTACCTATATTCCTTCTACTATTTCCTATTTAAAACTAAAATGTATGGTCTGTTTCAAACTACATTCTATTTTGGTTACATGGCCCTTTTCAGTCTTGCTCTAGGAATCATTTGTGGCACGGTTGGATATTTGGGCACTAGCTTATTTGTCAGAAAGATCTATTCAACAGTGAAGATTGATTGAAGTAATATACATAGTTTATTCATGTGGAAGTTTGATAATGACATGATGGTACTTGCTATTATAAATACTGTACTTTTGTTTTATTCTTGTGTTGTTTTGGTTGTTGCTACTTTATATACATTACCAGTGCAGAAGATAGCCTGGTTTTAAATTTTCTTTGGTTGAACACATTCCTGTAAGTTAGTGTGTTTATGATGGGTATGTTTTCAAAAAATGTTGGTAAACAATGTTTTTTGTAGTAAGCACATTGCATGAATGTCTTTTAGGATTTGAATTGAGATTGTTGAAATTATTTAGCCATAGCACAAATAAATTTGTTCCTTCTACAATGATACACTTGGAGCTTACTCTTGCAAGAATAATTAGGTTTGTCTTCTGTGTGTACAGTTGAATGCTTATAAATATAATATAAACAATTTTGATTTATATACAAATTTAATTTGGCCTCTAAAGTCAATTATTGCCCCATCATCACTTAGAATTATATCAAAATGTGTTTTGTATGTAAATATGCTCACTTTCTGTCTTCTAGTTATATAGCAAGCAATCTTATAAATATTTATTGTAATAAATGTCTCTATAGTTAGATCTATTAGGATAGTTAATTAGGTTGAATATCTTGTAGCCTACTACTGCTCTGCTCCTACTGATCTTATTAAATGTTACTTTGGGTGACATGACAAACCACTGCAACTCCTACTGAAAATGTGAATATTGATGAACTTGTTAAAGTATTATTTTAGTTCTGTTATCCTGTTAATGTGTAATTATAACATGTATGCCATCCATCATTGTAATAAATTTTGGCATTTAAAATAAACACTAAAATAGTTAAAATTGATCTTTTTATTTAGTGAAATAACAATCCACATACATACATAATTCATTAAATTATTATACATCATCATTGCCATCAACAAATATGTCAGCATCTACAGCTCCTTTCCTTGATTTCTTTCCGCCTGTATGTTTCGCGTTAAATGCTTCTGCTGTCCTTTTCCTCAGGAGGCCAATGTCCTCGCTATCATCTGACTGATCTGCCCATTCCAGGACCAGTCGTCTGCCGTAAAGATGGGTGGATTGCCCGAGGGCCTCAAATGCAGTCTGCAACAATAGATTATTGATCTAACACAACTCTGTAACCAAATTGTTTTCTGACTTCTTACAAACTACCTATACCTACTGAACATATCAATAATGTAGGTACATTTCGGTCGGCGGTAGGTAATAACTGTAATAAAATAAGCAATCGATCGATAAAAATACTAGGCAATTCAAATAGGTACCTATAGTGAACTTTCAAAAATAGACTTCAAATATATTCTAAGTGCATTGACAAGGACCACGATATACTCATGGCATAAAAGCTTTCTGTGTAGGTATTACAAATAATAATCTGAGTATAGAATCTGAGTTCGGTTTGATCGAGACATTATTGTGGCATCTCATTTTTGTAGGGTATTTGCGTTCCATGTCTGCACGTAGAGGCGCGTTGTACCGGATCCAATAAAAACGGTTACAGTTGTCATATTGTTTTAGTATGACTCAACAAATGACAACTTTATACCAGAGACTGTCGCATCGCAGGTCGCTTCTAATCGGCACAATAAACAATGTCACTGCGTATAGAATATTCCTTCCTGCGTAGGTAATTATATGCAGCTCAGTGTATGTATCAATGTAGGATTTACAAACCTTGGCATCGGCTTTCGAATGATAATCAATAAATGCGAATCCACGATGTTGGTCCGCTCCGGGAGTTAGTTTCTTAGGTAACCGCAATGTTTTTATCTCGCCGAAGGCCCTGTAAAAATGCTGTGATAAACAAAGATGCAACAATCATGACACGATCCTGTAATACGGTTTAAGTTACGAACCCTACGTACCTATTTAAATAGGTACCTACTTAAAGATACATTTTTAAAAGCTGGTTGTAATTATTAAAGCTATATACGTAATTATTAAAGATAGATACGAAAAAGGATAAGGGATTGGAATCTCGCCTTTAAAAAATATTATAACCTACTAAAATGTTGCAAATGTGTCAAAATAAATTATTTATAAGATGATTGCTCTTCGATCAATAGGTATGGATGTGGTTGGAAGAATCACACTGTCGTGGATTGGTAATTGATTAATGATCGACTTCGATTCGATGAATCACTAACTACCTACATAGATCCATAATTTGATGTTACTTGCATGCCCATTGTTATCACTGTTATCAGCTTACTTCGCCCCACTACTGGGCAAAGGCTTCCCTATACATTTGGCGGCAAATGACCTAATTTTAAAGCAGAGATCGCGCAAATCTTTATGAATTCTGTGAACATAGCCTCGAATGCGCAACTGCGCAGTATTGGGCTCACCGCGCCCTTATAGATCCTTAAAATATAAAGATTTGTGTGTATTATATTACTATTAAGGTAGCTGGGTAGGTAATTAATTATGTTATGTTGCTAATGCACGACGTATGTTACCTATTGCGATATCACGATTTCATGATAAGCTACGAATTAATGAGCATTTCATGTTTGTATGTTATCATCCGATTGACGACTTGCGTGGCGTTGAAATTAACGAATAGAATAGAGGTTGCGTGTTCGATTCCCACAATTAGGTGTGATGTAATGTTTGAAATAGCAAGGATGGAGATATGTAGGTACCTACAATTTGGAAAAAAAATCAGAACATTTATTCCGCGGCGAGATTCGAACCCGTAACTGAGCCGCTAAATATAAAGGTAATATTGATGTTTGATAAGTACTTGCATTTTATATGCATGTATAGGTACTTGCAACACTGAATTTTAGTAGAACTATCTACATCCATACTAATATTAAAAATTAGAAAGTAGGTAAATCTGTCTGTCTGTTACCTTTACACGCCTAAACGGATTTTAATGAAATTTGGTAGAGGTCCCGGGGACGGACATATGCCACTTGAAGAGCGTGTGAGAAGCCGACGGCAGCATCTAGTGGTCTACATTCAGTATATTATATTGCCGATCACCATGCTTGGCAAGCGGATTGGCGATGGCAGTACAGGTGTTAAAATTTATTTCAATTATATTATTTTTCTCTCACAATAGAATAGAAGCGTAGTTGCTAGAATAAATGACAAGTGCAGGTAGTATAAATGCTAATATTATAGCTTACTTTGTAAGAGACTGGTGCCTGTTTTAGGTTCACAAGATCGTGTATTACGGGTCACCAGATAGAATGGATAGAAGGAAGCTGCTGCCCTTCCTCTAGCTCTAGTAGGTTCCTTAGGTGCCCATTCCACTCATCCAATATCTTTGTCCAATATTTGATCAAAGTTCTTGGATAAAGGCCCATTCCACTCATCCAATGTCTTTGTCCAAGATTCCTAAGTAATTTGCGTAGTTGATTTCAAATGAAATTACATCACGTCATAACCCTAATATCATGGACATATAAAATGCGAAAGTTTGGATGGATAGATGGATGATTGTTACTTCTTTACGCCAAAACGTCTCAACAGAACGGGCTAAAAATTTGCATAGGTGTAGCTCCATTATGCTGAAATAAACCATAGGCTAACCCATAAAATTTCAGTTTCCACGGCAAATAATTAACCTGTATACGTTTTCATAAAAACAACGCGTGCGAAGCCGCGGGCAGAAACTAGTATCCAAAACTTTGATCAAATATCGGGTTTGCTAGTAAATTGGATGAAGTCATCCAAGTTCTTTGATCAAATGTATATTGGACAAAGAAATTGGATGAGTGGAATGGGCACCTTAGGCTCTAACGACATCCAAGGGCTGAGTAAGAGGAATCTATTGTCTACATATCTACGCCGTGACCGCCAGGCCCACTAGTGTAATTTTATTTATTACCCATCGAGTTAGAATACTAACTCGATGTTATTACCTGAATATTTCATGCAGTTCGTTTCTGTTGGCTTGAAACGGGACGTTTCGCGCCAGTATCTTGGTGCCGTTTTGTTTGGTTTCCTTTGCGCTTTTCTTAGATGTTCGGACTTCATTTCTGCAATTATAAAATAAGTACCTACTTACTTGCTTGTTTTTATACACGGTAAATACACATAACGATAATAGATTGAGGGAAGTATATGTACTGGTATCGCCTGTTACTTTGTCACAGTAGGTCACTGGTTCGCTTATATCATTGAGAACTCCTTTTTATGTGTATGTACTATCTATTATGTTAGTGAATTTTACCTAGAGGAATTTAGAATAATCAATCACATTAAGAAGATGTATCAAATTGTGCTTGAGCGTTCTTTGCGACTTTGAGTCATAGATAAGTCTGTAGACCAAACATCTTTATAATTGCAATTTTAGTTTGGTGTTACCATAACAATGGAGTTTAACTATTACTCAAGTAATTCACCGCCTGACTTTATAATCCTACCTGAAATTACTTATTTCCAATTCCGCCGGATGTCAATATCGTCTAAACTACTTAATATTTAACTTTGAAATTTACCCGCCATATGCTTCGAAAACACGACTCCATAAAAATGTTCTCGATATAAAAAAACGCAAAGTTACCTATAATTATTTACTTAAATATTAATTTCTCAAAAAATACAGTTATAAAATGTTCTCGATAGAAAAAAATCAAAAGTTACCTATTATTTACTAAAATATTAATTTCTCAAAAAATAAAGTAAAGTTCTGTAGAACTAGCGTAGTCATTGAAGTAAGTATAAAAACAATTCATATGCTGCGTTATTTTTTAAATAATGTAATAATTAATCCTAATCAGCAATAACTTGATTTTTACGCTTATGCCGCTCTGCTCTGTCCCGCTCCTACGAACGAGAAATCCTATGCCTATCCTTTTTGCAAAATGGCGTCGCCTCCGAGACATAAATGCGTCGGATGCATAGTATAGCGAGTTGGGTCGACGACATAGTACTCGTCGCGGTGCGTCTATGGATACGGCTAGCACAGAACCGTGGTGGATGGCACAAATTTTGGGAGGTTTATATTATACCAAAAAATTGAAGTGAACAAAATCAATAACACCTTGTTTCTTATTTGATAATAATTACTATTTATAAACATGTTTATAGTATAAAATTTGACTTGTCTAAGTGCTTATTTTGTAAGCTTAAAGAAATAAACGTTATTGATATTTGATACCCAGCAGTAGGTAAAATCCAGTTGCAAATGATAATTAGGGGGCAGTTAACTTACGTGTTTCCTCTCTCAGATCGCTTCAGCTCCAAAGTCTTTCCATCCAACGTTGAGCTCTGTAGTTCCTTCAAGGCCTCGTTGGCGTGTTGCCTTCTAACGTACTGTACAAAGCCGTAGCCCATTGACAGGAACTGTCCTGGATTCTTGGGGTCTTTTTTTCTTGCAACGGTCACGGTGTGGAGTTTACCGCACGGAGAGAAATGCTGAAAGTGAATAAATATAGTGTACTATGGACGTTTTTTTACATAGCATCATCTGGCTCCAATAAGATGGAAGAAAGAAAGAAAATTAATTGATTGACACAGACAAAAACAAATACATAGATATTTAACAGCAGAGCTTATGTTATGGGTACCACCAGATCGGTCAGACATATTACATCCCAGATATGATTAAATAAATAATGCTGGACTATTCACACACAGTATTATCTAGCCCCAAGCTCCTGCTTAGCATGTGTTATAGGTTATGGGGATAACTGATATATATATAATATAACATAATACATACATAGTTTTTTTTTATTATACATAGAAAACGAACAGAACACCCTGAACAAATGTCTGCAGATCGTACACACATTTGTTCTGAGGCGAGAATCGAACCTGCAACCTCCTACGTCGCAGGCAGACCTTCGCTCACCGCGCCACAGAGATCGTCAAAAAAATAAAATAAAAACAATAATTGTATATATAAATATTTGATCGGCGTTGGGAATCGAACCCGCAATCATCTGCGTCCCCCAGCCAAGACCTTCGCCCACTGCGGTATGAAAGTCACACACTTGTTTTTATGTTTGTCGATAAGGTCGATACCGTATCGAAATACGTAATAGCAAGATCTCGGTTGTTGCTAGGTATGTTTATAGACGAAGTAACCATGTTTATGGCCGTATAACTCAAGAATTGTAAGAAAATGCTACATTGAAATGATATCACGATGAAATGATATCAATATATATTTATATAAATAAATAAAATAAATCACTTACAGATTTCAATTCAGCTTCTGTTGTCCTGAAATTGAGATTTTTGACGAACAAAGTTGTATCATTCTCTGGTTCTTCAGTTTTATCTTCCTCCATATTTTCTACTACTACATTCTTTAAAGTCTCTTTAACATCCGTATCTTTTGGACTCGTTTCAGGTTTTTTCTGCTTAGAATCCTTAGTATTAGTCGATTCTTCTATTCTTTCAGGGAGCTCAGATTTTTCTACTGATTTCAGAAACACGTTTTCTGGTGCCCACTCTAAATAAAGCGGTACATGTTTGAATTGTGAATACGCTAGCTTTGTAAACGCCTTTTTAGCTTCGAAAGGTTCTATATAGTCGACTAAAGCTGTTATACCATGTTTGGGCATTAGGAATCTTGCAATATGACCGTGTTTCTCGAAAAGCGATTTGATTTCATCTTTTTCCGTGTCAGCTGGTAGGTTTTTAACGAGTATGCAGGTTTTCGAACGCTTTTTTGCGGTCTGAAAAAGAATCTAATATTAAAATTCCGAAAGTTTGTTTAGATGGCGTTTGTTACTTCTTCACGCTACAACTACTAAACGTGAGCTGTTATTTTGCATTAAAATAACCCAAGAGCTATATTATTCCTAAAATACTTACCCTGTGATAAAAATAACCTAACCCGCACCCAAATAACGTAAACAAAACAATAATTAGATCTTTGTGGATGTGGAAAAAAACCTAAGGTACGAATTACCCGGAAACAACGCGTATAAAAGTCGCGGGCAAAAACTAGTTTTTTTTTTGTAAATTTCAAAGGCCTAAATCACTAAAAGAGTTTAAAATCTTTTCTCCTAAGCTTAAGGTAAAGAATATAAACAATATTACCTTGAGTAAATGCTATTGCTTCAAGTATCACCTTTGTTTTCGCTACTAACTGCGTTTCACCAGAGATTCAACTCTATTCTTTTCAGTTTAAGGTACCTATGATTAAAAATTTACCTTGTTGAAAGCGTCTAAGTAAACGCCATTGCTTTCAAGGAACGCCTTCGTTTCTGCTACCAACTGCGTTTCACCCAGTGCCAATCGAACCGCCGCACTAGTGTCTGTAATTAAATAGGAATGTTTTTTTTTTGTCATAAAACCTAATTCAACTTTCCGAATACCAATTGTTAAGTTTTACTCAACAAACTGTAATCCCCCGAGAACTTAAAACTTTTATGTTTGGTTCATTCTCTATACAAACGCAATAGAATCAACAAAATAGGACAGCAATTTGGAGAAAATATCGAGTAACATAAATAAAAAACCAGCAGAATTGAGAACATCTCTTTTTGTTTTTCGGCGATAGACAAATGTAGGTCACAACAATGAGTTATTGATATCCAAAATCGTGTCAACAGATAGATTGCACACGTGCATGATCGTGATGACGGATAAGCAAGGCAGTGAAAGCGTTAAAGCACTTATCTTTAAACAAGGATCCGATATCCGTGCGGTGTCGAATTTGATCTATGGAAAGTTAATATTGGTAACAGGAAATAGATTTAAGGAGAAAAGAAGTAGTCATTACTATTAAATAAGATGGTATTGATTTTGTTTGTTTCATTTTTTGTCCACCAGTAGTAGAAACGAAAAATAAACCACTGGTAAGTTTAGCTTATTTATAGTGCGTTATTCTCACTGGGGAAATTTTCTACTAAAATTTAATAATATCCCAAAAATTTTCGGCAGGCACTGTAAGGTAAGTTAAAAAAATTATACAAAGTTTTGTCATATTTTAATGGTTTTATAATTATGGGTCTTTTAGAGTCGGTTCACATCTGACGGAAGATGCGTCCGTCGGGCGTAACTTCGTTTTGCCACATTATTACGCCTCTATTCAGTTTCTGCATTCAGCTATTCCGCTCTACAGAGCGGTTGTGTTGTGTGATAATTAATACTAAAATGAAGCTCACCGAAATACTTAATAGATTTATTTTGAAGATTTTAGATGTTTTTCCGCAATTTTTAAAAACTTTATTTGAACGAAATAACGTAATTTTTTTAGTTATTATTAAGGCATTAGTAAGGGCTACATAATAAAATCAATTTTTACGTGAGATCTAGATAAATAAAGCGTTAAAAACTGAAAATTAAAAGAGAATGTAACTATGCATTGTCTTTGTGGGAACACTGCAGTCAAAATACACGTGGCGTGACGTTGCCGCTCTTACGTCGGCCGACAATGCGTTGACGGAAACGGAACAGACGCTGTACACTCGACGCACTAACGCATCATCGGTTAAGTGTGAAAGGTTGAATGTTTTCTCATATAATTGTCTGTTCTGGCGTTACGCGACCGATGATACGCGACGCATCTTCCGTGAACTTTAAGGGGCCAGCGGAGAATGAATGGCCCATAAAAACGTAATACCAAAATATACAAATAATTTCGATTCGAGCATTCTTTCACATCATGTAGTCACACTCATTTTTTGTATTCAAATCGTATTTATTTAGGTCCCTGGTTTTTAGGGTTTCAAAGATCGGTTTTGAAACCCTTATGGTCTCGCTCTGTCCGTCCCCGCTCTTTCTTGCTCAGTAACTACTGCAGCTATTAACTTGAAATTTGAAATAATGATACATTTCGCGCGCCATTACTGATTTTAAGAAAAAAATATATAAATAAATGAAAAATGAATATTTTCAGTACAAATTTTGATGTTGAAATTTCAAAAGAGACCTAGGAAGGCAAATGGGGTATCAAATAAAAGGTATCGTTTTGTACATTTCAAAACACTTTTTGAAATTTCTGTAAATTTCATACTTTTTGAAATATTTCAAAAAAAGTCGAAAAATTGACCATACCCCCCCCCTATCTCCGAAGATTGCAGACCGATCCACGTACAATGTATTAGGCGTTTGTAGATATCAATCTATATTTTACAGGAAAAATATAGAGAAGTCTGTAATAATAATAGTTTTTGAAAAATGGTCAAAAAGGGGGGGATTTTTTTTTCAAAAGGGGGGTACCTACCTATGTGGGGTATCAAATGAAAGGTATCGTTTTGACCATTTCAAAACACTTTTTGAAATTTCTGTGAGTTTCATACTTTTTGAAATATTTCAAAAAATGACGAAAAATTGACCATTCCCCCCCCCTAGCTCCGAAGATTGCAGACCGATCCATGTACAATGTATTAGGCGTTTGTAGATATCAATCTATATTTTACAGGAAAAATATAGAGAAGTCTGTAATAATAATAGTTTTTGAAAAATGGTCAAAAAGGGGGGGAATTTTTTTTCAAAAGGAGGGGTACCTACCTTTGTGGGGTATCAAATGAAAGGTATCGTTTTGACCATTTCAAAACACTTTTTGAAATTTCTGTAAGTTTCATACTTTTTGAAATATTTCAAAAATAGTCGAAAAATTTACCTTTCCCCCCCCCCCTATCTCCGAAGATTGCAGACCGATCCACGTACAATGTATCAGGCGTTTGTAGATATCGATCTATATTTTACAGGAAAAATATAGAGAAGTCTGTAATAATAATAGTTTTTGAAAAATGGTCAAAAAGGGGGAGATTTTTTTTTCAAAAGGGGGGGTACCTACCTATGTGGGGTATCAAATGAAAGGTATCGTTTTGACCATTTCAAAACACTTTTTGAAATTTCTGTGAGTTTCATACTTTTTGAAATATTTCAAAAAAAGACGAAAAATTGACCATTCCCCCCCCCCTAGCTCCGAAGATTGCAGACCGATCCATGTACAATGTATTAGGCGTTTGTAGATATCAATCTATATTTTACAGGAAAAATATAGAGAAGTCTGTAATAATAATAGTTTTTTAAAAATGGTCAAAAAGGGGGGGATTTTTTTTCAAAAGGGGGGGTACCTACCTATATGGGGTATCAAATGAAAGGTATCGTTTTGACCATTTCAAAACACTTTTTGAAATTTCTGTAAGTTTCATACTTTTTGAAATATTTCAAAAAAAGACGGAAAATTGACCATTCCCCCCCCCCTAGCTCCGAAGATTGATGACCGATCCATGTACAATGTATTAGGCGTTTGTAGATATCAATCTATATTTTACAGGAAAAATATAGAGAAATCTGTAATAATAATAGTTTTTGAAAAATGGTCAAAAAAGGGGATTTTTTTTCAAAAAGGGGTACCTACCCATGTGGGGTATCAAATGAAAGGTATCGTTTTGACCATTTCAAAACACTTTTAGAAATTTCTGTAAGTTTCATACTTTTTAAAATATTTCAGAAAATTGATTGTCCAAATAATTGGCAAATGTTTGAAACCCTCGGCGCGCGAGTTACACTCGCACTTGGCGAATCTTGTTTAATACTTACTAAACTCTATTGCATTTTGCATATTTTTACTTCGAAAATGCTGTTTCCATTCTATTTGTATCGCTTATATTGTCTAGTTACAGAATAATAAATAAATGATTACTAGATAATACGTAACTCACTTTTATTATTTTCGTTGAGTAGCTGATCCTTCGTAGTGTTGTAGTTAGAAGCGATGACGTCGGCGATCGCGTTGGCGCCCAAAAACAGAACGTTCCAGTTGTGAGAGGACTTAGCTTGGGCTTTTAGCTTCTTCGCTTTCTTCTCTTTGAATGACAGTCCCTCTGAAAGATATTACAGCATTTTGTTAATAACAAAATAAATACTTTAGTGCAAGGCGCAAATTCTACGCTAAGAAATTTCAAATTACACGCTTCACTTTTATTTATTTACAATTATATGGTGTTTAATTTATCTATGCTATTAGGTACTATTCGATTATCTGACAGTTCTATAATTCGTTGCAAAATTTTAATAATTTATCATAATTTACTCGGCAAACTAAATTATCGCGCGTTTTTAGCACAACTGAGAAGCTCATCATCTTTATCTTACATTATATTTTAAAGCCTCCTTTGTCCTAAGAGGTTTCGTCTTTGGTTACATTAGCAAGAATTTAACAAAATCTGTTTCAGATAAAACTAAAAAAAATTGTTAATGCCTACCGATTTTCTCCTTTAAATCCTTGTGATTTATAAGACCCACAAACGCCAGCAACGAATGTTAAAGAAGCAGATATCTCAAACTCACCATCATCGCTCTCGTTCTCAAGTTTCTCAGTCTTAGCCGGCAGCAGATGCATCATTCTTCCGCAGAACGCGGTACCGTCCAGCTCAGTGAACGCCTTCACTGCGTGATCTGGCATCACGAAAGTTACTGTTGCGAAACCTTTAGGTTGTCTTAGCACTGGGTCGATTGGCATGTTGACTTCTGCCAGTGGACCTGTTAGGCAGTGAAATAATGTATAAGTATATATATATAAATAAATTGCTGTTGGTTACTCTCGTTTTATGGAACGACTTGACCGATTTCAATATTTTTTTTTGTTTTGTTTTATCTAATACAGGTTTTGTTTAAGAGAAATGAAATAGAGGGAAATATTGTAGATGATACCGAGTTCACGGAGTCATAGTTTATTTGTTATTTATTTATTTGAATGTTACTGCTTCATTTAGTCAATACAGCATGAATAGGGAGGCACCCCCCATGGGGGCTTTTGTTATAAAAACCTCCCTTGTCAGGCAGATGGTTGATTTCAGTGGATGTGTTAAAAATACAAAGAAAGAAACTGCTGGTTGGCTTTTACAATTACCCTCAAGATAAGTTAAAGGTGTTGATTCTTGCGCTAAGACTGCGACGTCTATTTTAATTTATTTACATAATAATATAAGCTTAAAATTAATTTCCAGTTCATGAGTATGGATTGCTTCCCATCAGGCTAAGGCTAAGTAAAGTTCTTACCATATTTCTCGAAAAGTGACGTCAATTCTTCTTCCGATAGTACATAAGGTAAATTCCTCACAAATATGCTGCCACTCTCACCTATACTTTCTTCAGTGCTGTTTTTCTGTAATCAAATATACCTACCTAAAATTAAAATTCTAATGCATTTGAGGTCAAAATGTTCAATTCTTAGGGTGTCCCGATACTCGACGTAAAGCCGAAAGCTGAAGGGTTCTTGAAGACCCAGAAAAACCACAAAACCATGGGTTGGAGATACCAACTAGGCTATATTAGGCTGATAGGCTTTTTACTGAAAATCAAAAATTCTCTGCTCGGCGGCGCCAAACTTTTCTATGCTGTGACTAGGTACAGGTGTCATTATTTTGTGATTTTTATTTTTGTATTAGAAACTCAAATAACTCATTAATTTATTCTAGTGTGAAATAAAAACAAAAACACCATAATTTTCAAAAATATAAGTGAGTAACTGTGTTTTCATTAATCATTTTAAAAATAAGTATATGCATACAATACAACAATTTTTAATAGCCACCTCTATGTAATAGGTAAAATTTATAATTTAAGGTGTGAAACTGTTTAGATTTTAGGTCTTATTTTAGAAAAAACTAAATATTGTTTATCTTGAAAAATAAAGGTGATAAATTATATTACATCATTTTGAAACCAAGGATAACTGCGCCAATTTTTAATAGAACATGCCAGCCTAACGTGATTATTATTATATTTTTTTGTATGAAGAGAAGTTAACCAATTGAAAATTATTGATGCAAAAACAGAAGTCACTCTTATATTTTTTTAAACTAAGAGCGTTATGATTTTATTTCGCAATAAAATAAATGACTGCGCTATTTGAGTTTTTAATAAAAAAAACTGAATATTGAGTTTTTAATAAAAAAAACTGAATATTGACTTTGACATCTGTAGTCACATCATAGAAAAAAAAGTAATAGTAAAAACCCAGAAACCATTACAGATAGACCCATGATTTTGTAGTTCTTCTGGGTCGTGATGAACCCACGGATGCCACGTTTCGGAACGGATCTTTTACATACATTTAGTAATGTTTAGAAATAAATAAATAGAAACAAATTACTCACGTGTTGGGTCTAAACTAAACACAACACAGAAGTAATGTTACCATATTATCACATGTACATACTATGAAACTGACAGGAAAACATCAGACGTATCACCTACGACACAATAATGAGGTTCAAGCTTAACACGTCCCTGGCTGGTTGGTTCAGTGGCAAGCGGCAAAAGGACTTGGAGGCCTATAGACTACTTTATTGACTACGGTCGCCTCGTGTCGCCGTCAAGTAGGGCGAGAAGAGGAGGCACGTAATAGAGTCGCCAAGTTTGGTATGACGTAACACAATAATAAGGCATTGTTTGTGATAAAATCTAGAAATTCAGCATATAAAAATTACTTTAGCGGCTTTACTAATCGGCGTTTGTT
The DNA here is from genome assembly GCA_946478455.1 of Eupithecia vulgata. NCBI lineage: Eukaryota > Metazoa > Arthropoda > Insecta > Lepidoptera > Geometridae > Eupithecia > Eupithecia vulgata. The sequence goes on from OX297873.1 coordinate 10,079,986, forward strand.
CACCGAATATTAATCTGTGGTAACAGGTGGATAACCTCCTTCAGTATTGTACACTAATTTGAAAACACCTGTATGTACCCAGTAGTGGGTTGTATGTATAATTATAATGAAAAAATCTGAAACCCTACTCTTACCTCTTGTCTTTTCTTCTTATTACACTCTTCTTCTTCTTCAGCGGCTTGTTTAGCTTTGTCTTCATATTTGTTCACATGTACTCTATGGTTTCCTGAAGATACAATATATGTTTTAATAAACAAATTTAAAATTATATCCAAATCGACAAACTATGTACGTGTTCCGCCTTAGAATCAGAGATGGCGTTACGAGAGATGGAGATATGAAAAATTTATGAGAAAACGATTTTATTTATATTTTAATATGTATAAATAACAACTAACAGGCTAAAGGTTTCTTCGTCGCTTCTTTACTTTAGTCTACATACCGAAGTGACTGAAATAAAAAATATCACTTTATTTCCGTGCCAATGTTTTATTTTAAGAATTTGATTAGTGTACATTTTTGTATTTATGGAAATAAAGACTTTTTGATTTGATTTGATATATTTTTTACTTATAAAATTGTTGATGTTGTTTTGTGTGACATTACAGTTAACGTGAGGCATACTTGACAGGCCTCCGTTAAATATAGGTGATTGTACAAAAATAAATATGCAGATACATTTCTATAACAATAGTGAACATTCATATACCCTATTCCTGAGTCATGATTAGTATTTGTCCTGCAAAACTTAAAAACAGTGAAAATTAAGGAATCCTAATTTTTATATGTTTACAAATCAATGAGATTATTTTAACATTAAGCGTGTTCAAGCGTGCGCTTTGGTAACATGTGTGTGACTATCTGGTTATGACCAGAAAGTTTTATAATGCATGCCTCTCGCTGGGTTTGTAGATGTAATAGGTTATATTATATCCATACAAACACAACGAGCACATCAGAATGAATTCATTCAGGACGCTCGTGACCATGCAGTTCAAAACGTCTGATGTACCTTTATTACCTATATTCTAGCTAGAGCATGGAAATTCATATAGCATTAGAAGATTTAAGTTTAGTATAGAATACATACCCAAAAATAATTTGTCTTTGCTCAATGCTTTATTGAATTCTTTCTCAGTCCTGAATCCAACATAGCAGAAGCCAGCAAGCTTCTTCCCTTTGCCCAGTGGAAGTCTGATGGAGTATGGCACTAGAGGTCTGAAGAATTCTTTTATGTCTTTCTTCTTACACTTGAAAGGCAGGCCTGTAATCTATAAAATAGTTTTTGTATCAACAGTATAGAATACCTCACTAGCCTTAATTTAAGCCAACAAAATGCAATGTCTGTGGAGGACAGACACTCCCAAAAACGCCCATAGATTACTCCATGGGCATTTTAGCAAATAGATTACTCGATGGTCATCTTTGGCACAGTGACTTTCTAACAAGGACTTTATCAAATTTCTAATTAATAAAAAAACAAGTGAATGTCATGGCTATTATGAAGTTTAGACGCTACTCAAATTTCGTCTTTTAACTGTTGAACAGCTTGATTGTTTTCAAATATCATGTATTGTATACTTTTATGTACTTATGTATCTATTGTCATTTTACCTTGATGTGAAAAAGTGGTCTATTCCTGATCTTCTTTGGAGCCTGTTCTTCAGCAGGGGGCTCTGTAGTTTCTCTTTGTTCCTGTGACTGATCTGTTGTGGGACCAACTTTTTTCATCAGCAATTTCATGTACTAGAATAGAAGAAAGGTGTTTGTAGGTCTCTACGTACGGAACACACCGTCATGGTGTGGCGATGATGGTACTGATGACTGCATTATTTAGAAATTCATGTCAGCACTTCAAAGCAGGCTGATGGGATATGTAAAAAAATATGGAAAATCTACACAGCATTATTTAATAATAATAATAATCCCAAGCTAAGTAGAGCTTGAGTTGTGGGTACTAGATAACTGATTAAACATGCTACATAAATAGATATTTTTTATCTGAAATTAAGAATCTTCTTTTTTGAAGTCTGTTAGAAAATGGAACTTATAAAACAGGTACCTCTAAATCACTGATTTGCTTATTAGCAATTTTTTGTTGGTTCCTTTCTGACACCTCTGTTTTGCTTTCACTGTCTTCTACTTTGTGACCTTCTTTGCTGTGCTCTTCTGCTTTCTCCTGAGCCTCATCTTCCACTCCACTATCATCATCATCACTTTTAGCAGCTTCTGCAAAGGCATTTTTAATCCATGAGGTCTTTTCGTTTGTGTGGGCTTCAATGAACTCTGCAAATAGCGGGTCATCTTTGTGCTGTAACAAGCAAGTAAATAGAATGAGTTTTAGGAAATGTCAAATTGAACAACATTTTTTACTATTATAATGTCTGCCAGGAGTGTTCCACTGCAGATCCTCTGTAAGAACGACCTCAGTGGCGCAGCGGGCGAGAGTCTGCCTGCGACGCAAGAGGTTGCGGGTTCGATCCCCGCCTCGGAACAAATTTGTGTACAATCTGCAGAAATTTGTTCCGTTGGTCTGGGTGTTTTCTATGTATAATAAAAAATATCTATCTATGTAATGTATAATATTACGTATATCAGTTATCTAGTACCCATAACACAAGCTCTGCTTACCTTGGGGCTAGATAATGCTGTGTGAATTGTCCAGCTTTATTTATTTATTTATTTATTTAAGAAGGATGCAGGACCAATACTAATTTGTTCAAAATTGTTATACAGAGCCAGTGTTTTTCTGTTTTAGAAATTATTTTTGTGTCAATTATTTAAACCATAGCAAGCATACCTTTTTGAGTAGATCTTTTATTTTGTTCTTATTTTTCTCCACTTTCCGATCATATTTTTCTTTCTTTTTCTGTTTTTCTTGTTCTTCAATTTCATCCTTATGTAGATTCTTGTAAGCAGTGCTGTCCGAAGCATACTTGCTCCAAGCTCTGGGCTTCTTATCATCACCCAAGTTAGCGCAAGGTTGGACTTGGATCTTCATGGACCGAATGCAAGTGCCATCAAAATATTCGGTAGCAGCAGTGGCCTGCTCTTCTGTCCTGTATCCAACGAAGCCAAAGTTTCTGAACTTGCCATCTTTTGTGTATTTCAGCTGAACATCAGTTACTTCACCCTTTTCGCCGAATATTTCTTTCAGCTGATCTACTGTTACCTGTAAATGAATATTCGTGAATGTATTGCGCTCAGGGTTACTTACTCTTTCACAGATTATGGGTACGAACCTTATTCGGTAAATTCTTTACGATAAGACGTGACATAGCACTTAATTATTCCTAAAATTAATAAATTTTTGCATTTGTTTTCGTTCTGCAAGGCTAAAAGAAATATTTTTGAAATATACAGACAGACACGTGCAGTTGACGTTGACATTAAAAAAAAAAAAAATGGATCAGGCAGGCAAGCATTCATGTCATGCATGTAATCCACTTGATGATCTACGACTTGATGTGTACGTCCCGCCGGGCATACACGTCCTGCCCAAGCCCACAATCAACACAACACAACAACAACAACAACCAAACCACAGATTATTTTGCACTAAGGGTCCCTTTTCACTAAGAAGTGTACTACTTTTCACTCATCCAATTATCTTTGTCCAAGTTTGTTCAATATTTGATCAAATTTCTTGGATTCATTGCCCATTCCACTTATCGAAGATCATCACATTAATATTAATAATGCAAAAGTTTGAATGGATAGATGGACAATTGTTACTTCTTTACCTACGCCAAAACTTCTCAACAGATTAGGTAGAGCATTGTTGTAGCCCTTGACCTGAAATAAACCATTGGCTACAATTTAACCAGTAAAATTTCAGTTACCATATGAAATAATTAACCAATATAAGTTTTCATAGAAACAACATGTGTGAAGCCGCCGGCAGAAACTAGTATAAATATCGGTGTTGCTAGTAAATTGGATGAAATCGTCCAAGTTCTAAGATCAAATGTAAATTGGACAAAGATATTGGATGAGTGGAATAGGTACCTAACAACAGCTGATTTACGCTTTCATTAAAGCTGTCACGTCCGTCACTGTCACTTCGAAACGAAAACAAACAACAAAATTGAAAATACCGAAGACGAGCTGAAATATAATAAAATTGTAGGTTGTGCTTGAACCTATTGGTATAATTTTATATACCCCTCAGTTGTAAAACGGAACAACATCGCAAACAAATAAAATGTCTTCCATGACATTTGGACAGAAAACATTTATTCCGACACCCCCGGACAAGGGAAGTTTTCCCCTTGATCACGAAGGTCTTTGTAAGAAAACCATGACAAAGTATATGAAATGCCTATTCAATAATAACAGCGATAATTCTATGTGCAGAACAGAGGCCAAAGAATATTTGGGCTGCAGGATGGAGCATAACCTAATGGCTAAAGAAGAATGGGCAAATCTTGGCTTCTCTGAAAACAACAACATCACCATGGATAGTAGTAAGAAGTGACAGTGGTAGACTTTTTAGGTAAGAGAATATAATTACTTGTAATTATTAGTTATTTATTTACACCTAGTCTTCACTGTAACTTATTTGTGTAACTATTGTAATATGACTGGGCATATACACTTTCTGAATAAAAGTCACTTCAAAAACCCACTTCATTTTGTTATTTGCCATATTTATAGTATGAACTAACCCCCTAAAACTACATTCTTATTTATGTTGTGTAGTCTAAGTGTCTCATACTCTAGTTCGAATGACAATAGCTCGATGTTCATTATTTAGATGTCTCTACCTCGATGGTACATTCCGCCGATGGGTCGTTACCTCGAAAGATCAGTACCTCGAAGGGTCTCTACCACCTCGACGGTATGTTTCGTTGATGGGTCATAGTTTATCTATTTCCTGAGGTTTTTTGCTAACTTTGACTCCACACCATTGACGTAAGGTGTGCATTTCTAAAAACCCTGAAACACTGTCTGTTTATTTTAAGTCAACTTTCTACGCTACAAATTTTGATGGGCCAACAGATACGGTTCTGAAATCATTATAAAAATGACTTTTGACCTCATATTAACTACCTTAGAATACGAATTTCCAAAAATCCGTTCTTAGCGGGCCTATGTCCTAAAAGGAAACTCCATGCAAAATTTCAGCTTCGTAGCTCCTGTAGTTTCAGAGATCTCTTGATATGTCACCCAGTTTTCTCTTCTCTTTTATAAATATAGATTTAGGTAAAAAATCAATATTTTGTATAATACCTAAATATAGTAATTAGAATACCTAAAAAAAAGGCTGGATTCATAAAATGACAATTATTGTGGGTATTATATAGGTACCTTATTGTAGGAAGGTACTTGTTTGGGGGTAGTAATCCAATACTATATATTAAAATGTACATATATTTAAACGTAACATACTGAATCACCACCTACCAAGTACCTACCTACAATAAGGTATGTACCTAGACCTAATTCTAAGTGAGAGAACTGGGATCTGCACTGACATCTCACATGGGAGTGTATTGTGCATTGTTTCCCTGCCTAATCAGGCCCTAACCAGCCCAGCTCCTTGAAGTACCGGAGCAAAACTCTCGGTGATTGACAGCTTCGTTTCAGCTTTTCTGTGGGTGGGTGTGGTTGGATTCGATGCTTATAAGAGACTCTTCAATCCCGTTTTCCGTCTGGCGTCTGTGACCGGCCGTATAGTGTACCACAACATGTTCCTCAGTTTCTCCTGGAATCAGCCACGGCATAGGCTGCTGTCTGTGGCTCTGGTCTTGAATAGATGATGGTTCAGTTCACAGTGACCTGTGATGCCGAACATGAAATGTAATGCGATGCTAATGGAGCATTTCACCAGTGTGGACGTCCCGCGAGCCCGAACCGAGCTTCATCATCATTATCATCATCGGCCTAAACCAATCCCCTGCTGGACATAGGCCTCCCCTAATGAACCGAGCTTATACCATAGGTAGGTATATGCTTATACCTACGAACAGCTTGTAAATACCTAATGGCTATACAGAGTGGTTTTTTGAGAAGGGCGGGGATGGCCAAGTCCGAAACCACGAGAGTTAGGGAAAAGTCGTGAAAGGAGTCTATTCTATCTAAGTCTAAGTATATCGTTATTATTTGCTGTTTACGTTCACTTTTAATAAAACATTTATTTTCAAAGATTGATCCTTATCAGCAACATACTCCATTGGTTCAATAATAAAGTATGTAATTTTTTTTTAAATCATTCGGTTCCATTTCCATCAAAAGTAAAAGATTTTTGAAAAAATAAATATGCAGTTATTGTTTTCTTATAAATCGAGAGCATGATTCCTTTCACGACTTTTCCCTAACTCTCGTGGTTTCGGACTTGGCCATCCCCGCCCTTCTCAAAAAACCACTCTGTATATTTAAACGTGACATACTGGATTACTACCACCCATAGACATAGAATTTTTTCACTACTCTAAGCCTATGCTACCACCAACCAAGTACCTACTTACAGTAAGGTACCTAGACCTACCTATAATACCTACAATGATTGTCATTTTATGTCTAGCATCCAGCCTAGAATCTTTTATTAGGTCTGTAATCAGCTGGTTTCAGCTTACTAGGTTCTTATTTTTTGGCACTCTACACATTCTATGACTCTTTATTTGATCAGGGTTTGTCAAAATAATATTTAAATTTGTTGGTGTTGTTGTGACTGCATCGGAAAGGCTTGTGAGTGATGTTAAGTATTTCATTTATAGGCACCTACCTAGTCAAAATGTATAAAAGGAATTGTTGCCCTATATAAATAAATACAGTCAAATGAAAACAAATCATCCAAATCTTAAAAAAAACTTTATTTCATTATGTAAAACATATAATGTATAGTAGGTAGGTACTTATAGATAAAGAAGATAATATTTGTTAGGTTAAAAAATAATCATTTTAGAAGACAATTTTAAAATTTTGATATTTTTACTGCCCATTATGGCTCTTTTTATAAAATAAAATATCACAGTTATCATTAAATTATTTGTGATCAAAGAAATCGTAAAAAAGCTAACTACCTGTTTTTCTACTAAATAATGAGCGACATGGTAGGTGAAAATTGTGTTACACATCCTAAACTATGACTATTATAGTTAGCACTTAGCAGTACCTTATTAATATCTTTATTTATGATATACACACTCGTATATACTCAGTAATATTAATGCTCACTGATGATTGCACAAGATATAATCTTACTAGAAAATGCTGATTCTTTAATTACAGTTTTATGACCCAAGGGGACATTATGGATGAAACTATAGATATAGACACAAACTGCATTCAAACTTCAACATAGCAGCACTTACAAGAATACACAAAGATAAATTTATTCTGTACAAAACTAACTATAAAGCACCATTTTCATTCTACCAAGTATGTCCCAATTGGCAATTACTCCTATTGATAAGCAGTTCCATTCAACAATAGTAAGCTAACTTCACAGTACACATAAGGCCATTTGTTTATATTTAGTACAAAAAATTAGCGTTATGCTATACTTATGACATCAGCTTTCCTCGCATATCTACACACTTATTATATTAACCTTAAAAATTTACAAATTATTTTATGTGTACCTCTTTACCAGCTAGTAAAAAATAAATGCTTATTAGTAATGAATAATAAAATGGATAATGATATGATAACTATTTGTTATTCATTCATTAAACATACCTATTAATTAATTAGTTTCTAGAATTAGAGTATATAAGGCAGGCTTGTGATAGGTACCTACACAAATAGAAACACCTTTTAAATTAATGTAATATTTTAAGGATACATATTTTAAATAGATTAAATACTTCACTGAATCCAATATTCGTTTTCAATCCCTTTCATAAAAGTAACATTTATTAATACTGACATCGAAAGACAATACAAACTGTACAGAAACTACTCAGTGGTGTTTTATACCTTACATGTCTCATAACAAACCAAACTCTCGATCATGTTGAGATCAAAATGTACAAAGAACAATAAAATAAATTTTAAATGTACTTTAAATCCTAACATTATTCTTTTTACTTATGATATACTTGCTTATAGCTATAGATACGTACTTAAACATGGTAAGATAGCAAGATACTATAAGAAGAATACTAACCAGGCAGTGCTATTTTGCGCGAAAGTTTGGTATTTCAGTAGGTACTAGTAATATCTTAGATATGTGTGTTACATTAAAAGTTAAAAGATACTAGGTGATTTAAAATGCTACCATTTTTAGCAACGACAAATTTACGAGTTATGGTTAATCTCACAATAAAATGCAATAAATATACTAAGGTTCCTTATTAAAACTCCATAGATGCTAGAGATACCTAATAATCAGTTCCGTTTAACGATATATTTACAAGAATTACGAAATAAATAAAAATCATAGGATTGTGTAACATCGTAGTACTAGGATGACAGAGAATAGGAAGGGTAGTATGTTCGCGTATAGCGTGGAGGCATCCGAGGCACTGAATGATCTTAGCGTAGAGCCTGGGGGTGAAAGCGCACGGTATGGAGACTTGGTTCCGTGCCTGTCGGGCTGGCATCCCATCCAAGACTGAGCCGACGGACGCTGCTTCTCGTGTTCCACTCGCATCTGAAGATCGTTGAACTTCCAGAAGCCCTTTCCTTTAAAGAAGTAGGTTTTCCCTGGAAAAGAAACGGTAAAATAATTTATTTTGACATCAGACATGTCGTTTTGTCCTACAATTACGTTATCCACTTGAAAAGAAAATAATCTTTGAAGGAATGCGTCGGTGTTATGTTTATAGCAAAGATCTTACCGTCTTTCCATTGGAATACGCTGTCGATGTTGTATCCGACTCCTTTCCACATAGCCATGTTTCGCGGATAGTCGGGCTCCACTCGACCTATCTCTTCGTCGTATCTGAAAACGTTAACATGCCGTTAGCTTTCAATTATCATTTTATTCTCAAAAAGATCTATGAATGAGACTCAAGTCAAGGTTAAGTAGGTGTATCAAATACGCTAGGCTCGGATCTAAGGCAAATTAAGATCTTTTTAAATCAGGTAAACTTACTTCCAATAATCTACTCCACTGTAAAAATAGGTTTTGCTGTTGTATCCCCAAACCATAGCGGCGTCTATTTTCTGCAAATGGTGTGGCAGGCCGAGTCTGTCAAGCGATTTCGGATATCCTGGCATGAGTTCTTGTACATTGAATAGATACAGCTGTTTACCTAAAACGAAAACTTTAAATTAGATCTTGCTATAAGAATATTAAACTAGAACACTAATCAAATGATTTTTTAAACTTACCAACAAAAATAGCGATGTTTTGGTCAGGTCTCTCGTAAACGGCATCTACGTGTGTAAGGTTCTTTGGGAGCCTATCCCACATTCTCCTTATCTCCATTGGATATCCGTCGTATTTTCCGTGAGCGCCTATACGCCAATGATACTAGAAATAAAATGAAACGGTTAAGTTAGGTCAGCAGTAAACAAAAAATCTTAAGATAAGGTGAGAAGGCTAACGCACTTTAATAACAAAACCTTAGAACTAAACAGATTCCTTAGAATAAAGATTAACGGAGCTAAAGTAATGAAATCATTAAAATCACAGAGGTAAAGCATTTTAAAAGTCCTTACCTTGCCCTTGAAAATAAAAAGTTCGCTTCGAATAAGAGCAACAGCATCGTAACTTGTATCGCAAGCATCCGGTATATCTGGCCTAGGGGTAGGCGCGGGTCTCCGCGTTGTTGTTTTCTCAGGAGTGTAAGGCCTTTTGGGATAATCTTGTCTCGGATCTGTCGGAGTATTTGGCCTATTGCTAGGATAATCTTGTCTCGGATCCGTAGGCGTGTACGGCCTGTAAGGATACTCGGGGCGTCGAGGACGGTAAGTTGTTGGCATAGTGGTGGTTTCAGCCGGTCTGTGATGGTGAGTTCTGCGTGGATGTTCTTCGCTGGAGTTGTATCTGTGATGTGGATAATATGTGGGAAGGTCGGGGTAAGATGGATTGTGGTGGTGCGGCCTTTCCGGTCTTTCTGGTCGTTGTGGTCTCTCTGGTGTGTATGAGGGATATCTGCTCGGGTCGCGCGGGTACTGTGTATTCGGACGATAGCTCGGGTATCGAACGGGGTATCTTGTGCTGTGCCGGCTAGGCCTTCTTGTTGTTGTGGTTGTCGTTGTAGTAGTTGTTGGGGGAGGTGTTTCTATCGGCCGGTAATAAGGTATCTTTCCCCATTTTCTAGCTTCTTTCGGTCCTGAAATAAAGAATAGGTATTGTCAGAGATAAGTTCCAAAAACAACAAACAATTGAAAATAATATAACATGGTACTTGTTTGCACCTCTACAAATGATTCAACTTACCATACATCTGCTGAATGCCATTTCTGTCATCTTCAGGAAGGATAAAGTTTGATTGAATTCCCTGGTACCAGGGGTACATAAGAGCTCCCCTCACCGAGCTGTGGCTGAGGCCAAGGGAGTGTCCAAACTCGTGAACGGCTACGGCGAATAGAGAGGTTCCTGCAATGAAATAGGTTCTTTGTAACGATTTACTGCAGGTACCTAACAATAGGGTTCGGTCAACATTGGTTTTGATTAAATAGGGTCAGAACCTGCAGTTCACGTAGTGTTACTAATTTAACCCTATATAAAATGTAAAATCTAGTGTAAATGAACAGTTTTAAACAATTAATTCTAGCTTCAACGCTGCATAAAATAAAGGTGGATTTACACATGGCTAGCTGAACACAATCCTGTGCCACGCAAGGCTCCGTTCAGTAAATTATCACGTGTGCGGAGGGCACGGTAATCGCAGCCTGTCGCACTGCTGCGGTCGCAACGTTCCCTGTTGTTGCCACCATGTTTGCTAACGTAGCTATAGATACCGACGTGCAAACAATTTGAATAGACCCTACCTAGTAACAGTTTGAAATTCGCTTCGTATTTTACCCGTATCAGAGCGTTAAAAGGCTGAATTGAATTTGCTGTTCATGTTTACCTGAAATGCCATTAATTTATTTTATATCAGCTATTTACTTTAGTCTATTTATTTTGTTGCATGCCCAAAACTATATTATACTTTAGATTAGACAGACTGTGCTTTTGTGAGTCACTTCAATATCGCTGTAACTTAGTCTTGTTTACCTTCTTCATCGTCGTTCTTCGGCTGTAGCAGCCACAGTTCGTCGTCGTCAAAGTGGGCGTCACCGCCACGGCCGGTGCCCGGGAAGAAAGCGTGCGCTAGGATAGACCCGCGCCCGTCGAATGGATACGCATCGTCGTGATAACGTCTGCGGAGGAAAATATTTTGTTAGACAAGTTACTAAAGGATTGATTATAAAAAATCTGCAGATGTGCTCAGTAAACTTTTCACCACTCCCGCTCGAAAACGGGTAGCTGCTCAAAAAAATTTAGCAAAATCAGGTTTTCCTCACATGTGAAATAAAGGATGTTATTCAACTTATAGGGGAGGTAGGGGAGGGATGGGCACTTTTTCACAATTTAATGCATAAAAAATCAGATTTTAGAGATAATCAACATTTATTGGCAATTCTTATTGCAGCACACATTTGGCTAGATATCTTAGAGAAAACTTTCTTAAAATTATAATCAGTCTCGACATTACGAGATCATTTCTGAAACAAGTCAAAAGTGCCCAATGCTCCCTATGGCAGGGAGGCTTGGACACCACCTGTGGGAGGCTTGGGCATGGCCTATAAAACACTAAATATCCATAATAGAATCAAATAAAAGTTAACAGCAAATAAAAAACATCTTAATTAGTATCTTCTTAACTTATATAAGATTAGTTAGTGCATTACGTACCATGACTTCGATGTAGGTAAGTATTTTATATATTATTATAAATATAGAATCGTTATTATATTTATTCAGATTTATAGTATTATATATTATTTTATGTATTAGTTTATGCAATTAGTGTAGGTATTTTCTGTCTTTATATCTTTTGCACACTTGCCCACTTCTACATACATGTCTCCCTCTCTCATTAAGGTTTGCTGGAAGAGAACTCTTTTTAAGGTTAAGCTCGCCTTTGCGATACCTCTCTTGTAACAAGGTTTAAATAAGGTTTTATTAGTGCAATAAAGAATTAAGAATAGGTATAACCCATAGGTAAAGGATTTCTGTCAATCATTATCACATCATCTTCATCTAACTCTTCTTCAGACATTTCTTCAACAAATGATTCCTCAGAACTTTCAGCGAGTAAAACATTTTCTACATCACTATCACTACTGCTCATTTTCCTTTTCTTTATTCTCTGTAATAAAAAATAATTTAAATACCTAGTTTAATTAAAGCAGGTAAGTAATTAGAATTTAAAAAAAATCCTCCTTTACTCAACAATATAGGAGAACTTGAAGGGAGCATTGGGCATGCCCAAACCTCCCTCACATCAGAATGCCCAATGCTCCCTCTGTATACATTTTCAACATAAGTTACCGGTATTTTTTTTGTTTAGGTATTTAAGCGTGAATTTCAGTTTAATTTCTAAGTTAATAAATATACAATAGATAAATAATAAAAACAGACATACCTTTTGTTAGTTTTCCCTTTATTACGATCCGAAACCACAACAAAATATTCACTTTTACGAGCGCAAAACCTTCAAACGTCTCTGTGTCAAACAACTGACGTAAATGACAGATCGTCTATGGATAAGCAGTGTTGCCAGTCGGTAAAGTAACCTTCCAAAATAGTAAAAAAATAAAATCTGTGACAGGATCAGAATAAAAGGGGGGTGCCCATGTCTCCCGACTGCCCGTCCCTCCCCTACCTCCCCTATATCATTCATTCATTCATTCATTTAGAGATCATCCTGAAGATATTTTTGTATCGTAGTCGGACCTACACAATTAGCTACCAACTGCTGGTAGGCCTTCTCAGGCATTCTTAGTGCTGCTATTTTTCTAGCGATTGCCGGGCTTAGATTGCTCTAAAAGCTGGTCTTCTACTTAGTTCATTTCCTAAGGTAAAAGTTCTTCGTAGTGAAAATACTGCTCTACCTACGTAACTATTGCGTATCCCCTTTCGCACAATGTAGATTATGCCAATATATATCCCTGCATGTATTCTGAAAATAGTCGCATGCCGGTAATGAATTCCTGAACAAACAACAGCAGATGGAGTGGACTGTAGTCAGAGCAATCAAAGTTACGTCCCGTGGGTCTCGCAGGCAACCCACCTAATCATTTTTCGCGACAACAAAACAACCAAAGGTCGACAAGCGTGGAGGGTATAGGTACTTCTAGAGAACGCATGAGTTTGATTTAACTCAAATTATATTGCATGGTACTCTTAATTTTAACATTGTAGGTACATAGAATTAAGTAATTGTAAGTAAGTAAAAAAGTAAAGTTAAATCTGGTTTATGTATAATTACAGGGTTTCTGTAATCTTCGGTATGATGTCGGTATTACCTGCCAATATTTTTATGAAAACTTGTTGTACCTACACTCATAAAAATATCAAAAGCTTCACTAAAAATAGCGATATACATTAAACATAAGCTCGCTGTACCTGTGGGTACAGCGAGCTTATGTTTAATGTATACCAGGCTTCACAAAATTAATATATCTTTTAATTCAAATAAAATCAATGTTTACGCTTCTACAACAAAACTCCTAGTGAATTGAAAAATCTGTCAGTACAAAATTCAAAATTCGGTGCACAAGGGCTTACTAAAAATATCAGATTATCTAGCTAGAAGATAAAAAGGCTTGGGACGGGTTTTGCTCCAACTCGAAAATTAACAACAAACCACAGACTTTATATTGGCGGCTGCGCTCTAAAGCAACTAACAGGATAAGGTTTCTTCGTCGTTTCTTTACTTTAGTAGCGACCGAAATCAAAAATATCACTTAATTTCCGTGTTTTAATTTAAGAATTGGACCTTTTCTAAGTGTACATTTTTGTATTTATGGAACTAAAGAATTTTTGTTATTTGATGATTTCTATTTATTTGTGGTTTTTAGATTTTTAGGCGAGTGGACTATAGGTTTTAGGTTCGCATTATGTGAAGTGACTGTACCGTAAATAAGTGTTAATGTACACGGCCTACACAATTATCTTTATTGTTTTATTCGACAAGCAGAGTAGAGCCAGTGGATAAAGCCGAAGGGGTTATTGATTCCAATTCGTAGTATACCTACCCACAGTTTGTTTCAGTTAAAACATAAGGTAAATTCCTTGTTATGCAAAATATTTTGTTATATAGTTTTTAACTAAGTATCTACTTAAAATTTAATAATATTCAAGGCTTAAAAGGTAGAGAGCTAGTAAATTAATTATGTTTAGTATTAAGTTATGGCTTATCCGGTTTACAGCTTCCTAGGAATCCCTGAATGTCTAGATTCATATGTACCTACCTACAATCCACATCCATCTTAATATCAGTCGGAGTTGGAGAACATTAAGTTGTAGGTACGTACTATCCTTTATAGCTCGGGTAATATTACAACAGTTTATGAACGCAATAAATCTCGGAGCTCGGATGACTGCCCCAGATGCAATCACTTCACACTTCACACGTTATTCGATGAACTGATCACATCATATTAAATCATAAGAAAACATAACCGAAGATTTATAGAGAACATGAAAATTTCAAAGCTTTACGAACCTACATTTTATTTACATAATGCGGTATAATAATTTATTCGCATTGGGAGCGAATCCGTGAATTATTCTGTGAAAAATTAGGACGGCTCACTCAGATTTTCATTTTGTTTTTCCGTTCTGTTTTTCAGTCTGTAGCTTATTTAATTTTGCGGTCCTTTTGGATGTACAAATATACACTTACATAGATAGATAGGTACCTGTTTTATCGAGCCTATTATTGGAAGTTAAGTTTACCGTGGAATATCGTAGAAACGGGAAGAGTTTTATAGGGAGTAATATAAGTTAACGGCACACATAAAATTCAAGACAGACACCAGTCGGCTACAACTCGTGCAATAACATTTCTTAATATCTGAGATAGGTAGATATATCTATCACAGTACGTAGGAATTTCAGGATGTAGAGATTTGAATCGTTATTTGCTCTAGAAGTCTAGATGGAAAGTAACAACTGTAGCGTAGGTTTAAATTGTGACACTACATAATAAACTTGGGTTTTGAATAGGTAGGTACAAGTAAGGTTGTACTTAGGTTCAAAAGAGCTGCGCCAAAAGCTCGCGTAGAACACAAAACCGCATTGTTAGAGTTTCCGCAATAAGCACCTCAAATGGCCATCCAAATAATAAAAGTGCACTTGGAACGTGACAAGCAAGCAACGGACTCAAGTTTTCTACGTCCTCTAACATGCTGGTCGTTCGAAAAAAAGAATTTATGCAGACCATACGGAAGTTGGTGCAAGTTTGCAGCTTCGCGCGCAATATGGCGGCCGCAATATATCCACGCTCGAGGTTTTTGTCCGAGCTACTTTCTCGTACCGTCCACTATTTAATAACTGAAACTTCACCCTAGTCTCATTCGATATGCGACTCCTGTACGGAACTCCGCGTCATTTGTCAGGATATAGCACGACAATAGCCGACGGGCTTGCTTACCGCGGATGCTGTATGCGCCGACAATATTAAACATGTTTTACAAAGTTTGCTGTGATTGATCTTTTGGCTGAATTTATTGTACGCCATACATCCAGGCGAACCCCATCAATACGTTACCTATGGCCATGTAAACATGTAAATAAAATAGAAGGCTGGTAACGAATGACTCTTCCGTGCGATGAATTCTAAAACAGCTCAGCCCTAGTGCAGTAGCAGGTATTTTAGCTTGATTTTATTTGTTTTATTTATTTCGGAAACATATATACAGTTGATAAAAAAAACTTAACTAACACTTAAACCAGCAAAGTTTCCACCATCAAAATTGATAAAACATTAATATCACTCTAAATTTAAAATTGCTTAGGTATTTATCCAAGCATCTACATGGATTCAATACATCTTAAGTTAATGGTAAGGTTAGGTGCTGTATACAAAGATTTAACAGGTATAGAATGTTGTCTCAGTAGCGTTATTAGATAAGTAGAGAGGTGGATTTGGCGTCATGTCACGTTCTTAGAGGGAAAGTGAATCGTGATCGGGACTCGGGACTCCTAAGCCCGAATAGGTATCAATGCGGTCCAATTTTAACTTTTATTAGTCTTTTTTGTTGAATGTCTGAAGAAATCTATATATGGAAACTGGACAACCAAAGACTTATCCTAAATGTAGTTACCTATCTGTTATTCGGCTATGAACATAAGAAAATGTTGTTTTTGACGCCCTAAGTTTCACATTTTCCGCCCTTATTCTGATGCGCCGCACGAGACGTAACAAATCCCCTTAAAATGGATAGGACGTTTCTCTAAATCCTCAGTTGATTATTATTTATTATCGGCGCAATAAATCAAAGGCTTTGCGATTTAAAGCTTCGATATACATGTTTTAGTAGTTTACTTCAAATAACTTTAATATCTTTGGGAAGTGAACTACGGACTACTTTTGATGAATGAAATTTAGGTCATGGTTGAGTTTCCCTGCTCTGAATGTAGAGTCATATAAAGAAAATAGTAATAAATAGTGATAGACAATTCACACAATATATATAGAAAAGAAAGAAAGAAGAAAGAAAAAAGCAGTTTTTATATTATGTATAGCCCCAAGCTAAGCAGAACTTGTGTTATGGGTACTAGATAACTGATATACATAATACACTACATAGACAGATATTTTATACATCCGGAACAAATATCTGCAGATCGTATAAATATTTGTCCCAAGGCGGGAATCGAACCCGCAACCTTCTCATATAAGGATTACACGTACTTGGCAAAAGACACGACGATATCAGCCTGGTTGGAGCTGATCTCCGTGAAGGTGAGCCTCGAAGCTTGCTGCCAGACATCCAGCGCGCGAGCCAGCACGGCGCGAGTCGAGCCGGTGTCCAGCTGCGATGGCCTCTTGTCTTGGGCTAAGCTGTGAACAAAAGAAAACGTTTTAAAAACTTGAGGAGTAAGGGTCCAGCAACCTATACCTACTAATAAGGTCCAATTTCACCGTTAGCTGCCAGAACTAAGATCAATAAATCTAAGTTCAGCTTAATCGAATTCAAATTCATAATATACATAGGTATTAAGAATTTGAATTCGATTAAGTTGTGTGAGATAACAGCGCTTGAACTTAGTTTAGCGCTTAAACCGGATCAACTTTATGTCGGAATTCGTTTAAAGTGCTAAACTGAGTTTATCTTTTATTAAACGCGTTCAATAGCAACAGTGAAATTGGACCTAAATAACACGATTTATAAACAAAGACAATTAAAGAATAAAAGAACCAGTTACGTCCAATTGACAGTTGAGCTAACTGCATACTGTTGCAAACATCCTAGAGGTAGTTCAACTGATCCACAAAAAAAACATCACGTTGTGTACAAAATATTATATTAAAGAACCAAAATAAGCGTATTTCGTTCATATACGAAAAAAAGATACCGGACAGAGTTTCCAATTTCGAGTAAAAATCGAGAAGTTAAAACATAGCTCGCATAATGAAAACTGAAGCTTAAATATCTAGGCGTAGTCAATTACGATCAAAGAACACCACGAAAAAGTCTGAAATCAAACAATAAGTTTTCGCGTTCCCCCACCTATTGTTACTGAATGCTTCCATAATCGTCCCTTTGATGATGTTTGGGGAATGCATATTCACGTTCGATAGCCGTCTATTTACGGATTATAGTGCTGAGAGGGGCTCATGCTCTTAGTGCCAGAATACTTGACGAGGACGATTCACTTACTCTAATACCCACCTACGACGGACGTTCGCATACTTTGGTACATGTAAATGTACCTACTACCTATTTATTGGTCCATTTATGGACGGGAATGTTGTGATTTTGATCTAACATAAACACAACGTTGTCTAAGATTCATTTGAAATGTTTCTGTTACCTGTGATCAAAAGTGCGTGACGTTATCGAGCATAATAGTTTCGTAGAGGGTCTACGAAAAGCATACCTGTCTCTCCATGATCTAGGTTGTCCATAGAAATCGGTCGGTATGTTATGCAGCTTGCAGCAATATTGCATAATAATAGGTATTAATTAGGTATTCAGACAGGGGTCGATTCGACTGTTTCAATGCTCCTGTTGTTGTGCCGTGCATTTCCCGTAGTTAGGCAGCTTACGGCCAATAGGATAATCGCATTGTGTGCAATTTGAGTGACTCCGATGTAACGTTCCGTTCATTACAGAGGATTTATGTGTTGTCATTTCATTATACGCGACCTCATTAGGTCTACACAGGTTTTAATTAGAGTCTAGTCCAAGCTTAATGCCGTAATCCGGAATGAACCGCAGGCGTTAGTCTACACCATTGTTTGTGTTGCGTAACTGGAGAGCAGAAAGAAGGGATTTATTTAAACCGGTTACGTCATTCTGTTACCATAGCTCCAGAAAATAAAAGTGATCAATAACCAAACAAGATTAACTTAAGAATCTACTGATTGACAGTAGGTACTGAGTTCATAAGGAAAAATTAAGCAAGCAAAAAATTAAATATAAAGCTAAGTATAAAAGCTGGTATCGATTGGAAAAGGCATAGCTCGAAGCGTAATTTAATATTAAAGCGTCCGCGAATAAACAGTGTTGCCAGTGTTGCGGTTGCATTTTGTTCATATCTGGGCGACACATTTTGCCGGATAAAATATCGCTTTTGCGGGTAATTAAAACTAACCAACGTTGAGGCTGACCGCGACCGCCGCGCGTTGTTAACACATTCTAAATTATATAAAAATATTATATTACTGACTGACTCACATAAACTTACTTCTTATTATAAACTGTGGTTCAACATCAAGATACCTGAGAGAGTCTTAGAATATTTCTCAATATACTTTATACATATAACGGTGGTTAGGTAAACGTTCGCGCTCTAAAACGCTCGGTGAAAACCAAGTCGTGGGCGTCCCAACTAGTATTTTAATAAAATTATTAGGGTACACCGGGGAAATTTGTATAGATAAAGCTTGGTTCGTGCGTTTGAAAGCCGCAGTATTAATTTCGGAATTGGCCGACGTGTGCATGTCTCTGCAGAGGCGGCCACCGACCGCGCTAATAAAATATTATGCTGGATATTTCATCGAGACTTTTAATGGCGAGGGACAGTATCCGCAGACTGGTCAGCGCGAATGGAAACCGACCCGAATTTATTATTGCCATATTAACAAGGGCGGCTCGCTCGCACTACTCACCCCACTAGTTAATTGCAAGCCTTGAATGATACTCGCAGCCGCATTTCCAACTTTAATGTAGTGTCAGCCTAAAATAATGGATGCGGTCAGAATTCATCCGGAAATCGAATCATATCATATTCATAAGGTTCATTATTGAACCTCATCATTAGGTCTCTATCTAGATATGTTTGTGTGCCGTCAATTGCAGCTGTGCCAATCATGTGTCCGGTATCTTTCCACCCTGTTAAACTGATTGTCTTCTAATCATATCAATATCGTGTTTGCTTTAGAGGAGCGTTCCCGTAGGAGCAACGTGGCGTAGCTCCGGTGCGGGCGTTCTTAGTTACCTAACCACACGTATTGTAACTACTCATACCCGTTTATTACCCGAAATAATTGTATTAACTGCGAGCTCTCATTCCAATTGTATTAAATTTAGAATTCCGGTAAGGTTTCTGGCGTGGTTACCAACCAAGTATTTCCAAGCACATTGTGAGCAACACAATTAGTTCGAAACTTTTTACTGGACAATGTAATTGTACAGGCTTCGCGGGAGGTTTGTTGACGAAGCCAGTAAAATATTTTGAAGGGGTAACTTTATCAAACACTTTTTGAAATTTTCCTAAATTGAGTTGGAAAAAGTTAAATGTTGTTTTCTCAAAACTTAATAGAGATCTTATGGGGCCCTATTTAAATTTAAATATCATCATCATCCTACATTAGTCCACTGCTGGACATAGTCCACCCCTAATGAGCGCCAATTTAAATATATTAAATGCATAATGAGTTGATTTTGCGCAAAATATGTTTACCACAATCTGTAATCCGAAAATTTTCCATTATTAGTACACGTGATAGAGTAACTTTGTAGACTTTGTAGTTGTAGTAGTTTGGAAAGAGTCAAGTTTGGGGCCCAGTTTGAAGGAGTTGAGCAAACTGAAGCCCGATGTAGATTCACGTGCTAGAGAACGTAGAGCACGTGAACTACGTGACCAAAACGTGATACAACCCAATCTAAGCTATGTACTTGACATGGACTATAGTTACCTAGCTACTTACAAACAACACTAATAATATTATAAAGAGGAAAGATTTGTATTTTGTATGTAACGAATAAACTTATAAACTACTGGACCAGTTTCAAAAAATCTTAAGCCGTTTCAAAGCTACATTATCACTGAGTAACATATGTAGGCTATAGAATATATCCATGCGAAGCTAGGGCGGACCGCTATTAGTATCATAATTGAGTAAAACACGAACTTTTCGAAATAATGTGCGCGGTAGCCAATTTCCACATAAATAATTAAACAATGCTGTCCAACGATTGACACAAAATGAAAGCGTAAACACAAAATATTTATCGTTCCCATCGATGGGAGATTGACTCCCGCATGTTCATGAATATCTTTCTCTATAAATAAATGTCATTGTTGTATTTATTGGTCATAAAGTGTCACGACGCGCGATAGGTACCTATACCTACTCGTTTAAAATGTATAATTTAGCAGATCTCGAGGGGTTCGGGAACGGTTACTGTTTAT
This sequence comes from Eupithecia vulgata, assembly GCA_946478455.1. Taxonomy (NCBI): domain Eukaryota; kingdom Metazoa; phylum Arthropoda; class Insecta; order Lepidoptera; family Geometridae; genus Eupithecia; species Eupithecia vulgata. The sequence goes on from OX297873.1 coordinate 10,100,747, forward strand.
AGCTGAAATAATAAAAGATGCGATATCATGACGACATGGCTACCGACGCCGACGACGTCGTCTTCACGACGGAACGGACATAATCTCATAACGATGTCATAACAAACAGATTTGTAAGCACGAACTTTATGGTCTGTGTCCGACGAGCTAAAATTTAATTTTCTGAAATAATCTGTCAGGGTGCTATTAAAATAATTCGTCCGTAAGATGTTCCCAGTCGCTATTTTCTATTAGTATGATGTAGAAGCTGGTGTAGATAATAAGAAGTAATTTTTTTTCCTATCCGTATAACGTACGATGTATCAAATATCAATAACGTTTATTTCTTTAAGCTTACAAAATAAGCACTTAGACAAGTCAAATTTTATACTATAAACAGGTTTATAAATAGTCATTATTATCAAATAAGAAATATGATGTTATTGATTTTATTCGCTTCAATTTTTTGTCCACTAGTGGAAGAAGTGTAGAAGCTAATGAACTAAAATATTTTTTCTATCCTTATAACTTATAACACTGGGTGTGTACCTAAACCCAATAGCTAGGTCTTGGTTGGGCTTAACATATTTTCTGAAAGAAGGTCAATACTTTTGTGTCTTCATCGTTCCAAATTATTGAAAAATCCTTCCAATAATCCTATTGTAAGAAACCGAGGAGAAAGAGCTTACAATTTTTCGGATATTACAGCACATGTCAAAAACAAGGAGCTACCAAATAACGTGGACTCGAACAAGGGAATTAGCATAAAAATAATAAAATGTCGGCAGAATATGGTCCCCTGTGGCGAGGGCAGCCCTGTCACAGCGATTGTCAGCCATGGCGATGACAACACTGCAGAGCTACCAACATACCTCTGCGGCCAACTGTGGCTCACAACGACGCCAGCTGTGGACATTTTAATACTATTATGGAGTTACTTGGCTATAATAGCGTTGACTTCAATTTTGTCCACCTGAACGTATAAGTTGGGTACTGGTAGCACACCACACCCTCGTTAATAACCACTATACATCTATGTAGATATACATCTACTCGTAGTGTTTACGTACTTGAATTGACTTTAAATTATAATGCCTTCATTGCACCCGTGTAGTTTTTGTTGGGAGATATAAAAAAGCAATCAGCCCGCATGCTCTCACTAGAACTTTGATTACACGAATTCTAAAGTATCTGATTTCCTTTAGTTCCAGTTGTAGAGCATGTTTTATGGGTAATATTGACGCTGTTAGTGGTTTACCTACATGTGTTTGAACTGTTGTTTCGGTTATAGAATCTCGCAGCTATTCGTAGTTGGTAATATAAATTGAATATGATCGGCTCTATCCGGTTTGATAGCACAATATTCAGCTGGTTCGTGTACGATAAAGTCATATCAGTAGTCCCAGTCATTGACAGTGGGTAATCGCCGTTCTCGATTGCCGTAATTGTTGAACCAGCTCTCGCTGCAAACAGTAATGCACTCCTTTGAATACCCTGCCCCTCTCTCCTCCCGGCGCGACGCTCGTCTCCGAATCTCACGCGGCCGTACATTGTAGATAAGCAACGTGGCAATAGGCATTGATGTTCACTGGGGACTTCAAATAGCAGTCTACTCTACCTTCTCAATTCTTTGATGTATCAAAGGATTTAACGCGACTTTTCGGCGTGAGGAAATTTCAATTTAGAGAATGCTATTGGCACGCCGTTATTTCGATAACCGGAGTTTCTTAACTGTGCCACAAAGCATTTTATTATTGCTTAGACGGTCGATATCGGGGACGGAGACGCAGTCGAGTTTATTGGGTAATAATTAGAGGCCAATAACGAGCAGATGGCTAGCGCAATGACACGACGTCGGATCCTAATTGACCTTTATCGGTGAGCTCCTTCAATAATAGCTCCTTTGAATGTCGGCTGTCGGCCGAGCGGCTCTCACGTGCTCCATTGTCGAGGCATTGATGCTCCTTGGGGATTTGAGAGGATTTCCAGACGCGCCGCGCCGCCGCCGTCTCTATGGATGCAGTTCGAGCGATCGCTTCCACTCTATTGTGTGAGACGCTTACATGTTTATGGGAGGTTATAACGGTAGTTTTACGCTACGTGAAGTCATTTTATTCAGCTGAGAGTTAAAGAGACTGAAATCTGGATGGTATTCGGGATTCGGGAACGTTGTGTCGTGATTGGCAACGCGCATGGGAGAAATTAGTGAATCAGGCCGGTCGACAGAGCACCCCGGGCTGAATTAAGTCGAGAGTAACGTTATTATGTCAGTAATAGCATATTACCGCTTGCTACGTGCGGCTATTTTCCGCGCCACTTCAGATACCAAATTGAAACCATTTTTCAGTGCTTCGATTGCATCTAAAATCGCTTTTCGCTCATATCGAATTTCGTTTTGTATATGATAGTGCAATTTGTTGGATGAAATGCTTTTATTTTATTGGAATCCAATCGGATATGAAATCTTTATTGGAAGGATTTATTTGATTGGAAGCCAATCGAATAGGAAAACACACAAACTGTGGCATTCATTGATACGGAGTTGATAATGCAAGTAGGATCGATTTCGAAGCCATTGTTTGAGCCGCGTTCTTTAAAAGGCCTGGAAATGACTGCTTAATAGTGAAGTACCTATTCAAGCTTAATGACCGTATCGATTGCAATGGAACGCCATAAGCGGGCTCGCTAGGGCTTTACCCTTTAATACCTAGTTAAAGACACGTGGTGGTGGAACTTTTATATGAGTTGCCTGAACTGAAAGAGGATATAATTGGAAACTCGGGACGGGGCTGGAATACCGCAACTTGCCCGCATTTAGTGCATTAACGACCTGAATTTAAAACATAAAACTTAATTTTTTCCCGAATAAATCTAGGCACTTACCTAGAACCTTTTAAACCACTTAAACGTTTATTAAAAAGATAGTTTGGAATCTTTAGTCGAAATCCACTAAAAAGTACAAACACCGTAGGTTAGTTAAAGTTATTTATTACCAATAAAAACTGAAGAAAAAATATTAAAGTTAAGATCAAATAAAGCTCGGTATCATAAACGGATAAAGCGCTTCTCGAGTAGCATATGAACACGAAAGAATTGGTTGCAGTTGCCAGCAGCACGATAATTTGCTATTTGGCAGCCGCGGCGTCGAAACCGGCTTGATACAATAACCATCAAGAGACAAGATGATGACAACAGTTGGTTCTAAGTTCCAGAGCTTTAAACTTTGAAAGAAAAAGAAAATCATTGTTAGTTTCCTGAAATATGTGGCTTTTTCTCGCTCGATATTTTGAACCAAGCATTCTGGTCTCTCTTCGTCGATGACGATGTGACGATGACAACAGTTGGTTCGAAGTTCCAGAGCTTTTAAACTACGAAAGAAAAAGAATATCATTGTTAGTTTCCTGAAATAGATGGCTTTGTTTTTGCTCGATATTTTGAACCAAACATTCTGTTTTCTCTTCGTCCGGTTTTTTGTCACATTATTCTGGAATTCTAAGTCATTTTTTGAAGGATTCGTGTAATCGAATATTATCGAATTGCCGCATAAAATCAGAGTGCAGTAGAGACATCCCTACCGTTGGCGTTGCTGAGAGATTAATCTATGCAATCACTGTTATCTACCCCTTAAGTATTTTTTTGTGTTTTACTACGACACAAAATTAAGATATTTTTCTTGACGTAATGATGCTAGTCTTAACGACCTAAGCTATCTAATTCACCTATCACAGGTCTACCTGAGCTAGGAATCTTATTTTTTAACCTACCTCCTTAATTCACACCAAAAGCTTTCGATATAGCTCAAGTGTCGGGAACAGCGTCTCAGTTCCGGTTGATAACAGGGGGCGCTGCGAGCGCTTATGAATATTCCTGCCAGCTCCGAGGCAGATTAGGGACATCTAGCAAATCTTCCCGACGTTCAACCTTACGTTTTCACACATGAAACCTAGGTGCAATTTACTTACGTATTATCTTTTGATGTGAAGTTAAAATTTAATACTAATGCCAACTTTTTAATACCTGCTTGCTACATACATTTAAATGCATAAATGAAATCCTCTTATGTAGATTATGTATTGTCTTACTACTCATAAAAGCAATGTGCAGGTTACGTTTCAAAATAGATCAGATTAAAAGAGCTAAAAATATTTCATTGATCTACGATACCGTAAAGGAATTCTTCAAGTTTGTCTAGGATTATAAACTTATCCTATTTCTTATTCAATCCTTGTCTGCTTTAAGACCAATAAAACCAATCTAACGTGTTCTAACTCGAAGTCAATTGTTTGATGTTTCTTTTAGTTTTGTCGTAGCTTGGCGCCCGATGCACTTAGATCTAACTTGAGAAGACCCAAGTTATTTTACCTCTCTTATCTATCTGGGCACTAAAAGCGTTTGTCTTGAATTCTTAAAGTGCCAATTGTAGCTTTACAGCTAGTCTAAGTACGGTTAGTGACGGTAGTGGAGAGCTTGGCTTTTATGGAATCCATTTACGTACAGGAATGGTTCAGCACTTAAGTGTATTGAGAAATTATTTATTTTTCCGCTTCCAAAGTGCTGACCTACAAGGAAACGGTTTCAACAAGCGTTCTTATCAAGATGTACTTTGTAGTGTTGCCAATAACAAGGCTGATTGTGTAAACAAAGGTCACGTATAAATGAAATATTCAGAGCGAGGCGTCAGGGAGCGATTGCGGAAATGACAAGCTGATTAGTCGCAGGTTCGTCCTGGGAGATATCCGCCGGAAGCGAGCGGGATTACTCTCCCCCGATGCACCGCAATAATGTCCGACCAAACTGCGCAATTCGATTTAAGAACGAGTGAAAACTCTCGTCTCGGCCCGCGGTCCGCTTCATTAGAATCGAAATTCCCACGGTTCATTAGGATTCCCCAGAATTCTCCGCGTTCATTAGAAATACTCCGGCAGTGGACCTGGGACGTAAATAAGTGATTAACGCAGTTGGGATTGTTTTCAGACGCTCCGGAGGCGCTGCCTGCAACTAGTTGGAGTAAACTCTTGATACATTTAAAATGAGCCGACGGGGTCGTCTCCTACCCTCCCCGCAGCCTCGACTAATGTTTAATCACGTCGCTAGTGTTTAATGGAATTAAACAACTTTTCTAGAAACAAAACATCTTCGTTAAATGGCAGACAAACTTTTAGAATGGGCATCGTCATGTTAGCTTTGATAAATTAGGTTTAGGTACTTATTATTCAAAAGGGATATAATGGATACTCGAAGAGGTAAAAAATAGATAGATAGATAGAAAGAGACTGAGAATACTTTATTCATCACCTTTAAAAAACAACAGTTTTTTAAAAAAAAATTACATATTAAAGAGAACAGCACGGGGTTTGGCGGCCTTATCGCTTAAAGAGATTTCTTCCAGGCAACCAGAACAATTGTGAGAAAATAAGGGATGGATTAAAAATATGTATAAAATACTTAAAATACCGAATAGCTTTTTTCTCAAGCTCATTATCTTCAGAGACTACGTTGCGATGCATGTTTATTAATAAAACAACAAATGGTAACAACCTTCTTATGGATTTATCAAAATACCCAACCTTAATCGCGTTCATCTTCCATGAACATTTAATATTCCCAAAAACTTATTTAACTGAAAGCCATGAGCCGGTTTTATGTAGATAGGTAATAGGTATTTTAAGCTGAATTTTATTACATCGCTGTGAAAGAAGGTAAGAGATAATCCGAGGTATTAATATGGATTTCAGAACGACACGACATTATACCTATGATAGGTTTGGTACCTACATGGGAAATATTGTAGCTTGACAGCGTTTTGTCCTGTCTTTTGTGGATAATTGATTTAATAAAACTGGTAATATTTATTTTAATGACGGCAAGGTTTCGTAAATAAGTATCGATTATGTTATTGATACTTAATATTTACCTACATATCTATGGCCTATACTGAACCACTGCTGGAAGTAGGACTCCCCTGATAAGCGACTTTTATATAGCGGCAACTAATATGTGGGGTAAAAAGTAGCCTATGTTACTCTCCATCTTTTCAACTAATTCTATTCCAAAAATCAAGTCTTAGTTAGGTACGACGTAAAGGAAGAACAAAAAAAAACACACTTTCGCATTTATAATATTAATATAGATTTAATATAAGCGGCTTTTATCACTCGGGGCAGTGCCCATAATTCTATAGCTGGGGTAATTACCATCATCATATCAGCCCATACACGTCCACGGCTGGACATAGGCCTCCCCAATTCGACGCCACAAAGAGCGGTCCTGAGCCGCCTCCATCCATCGACCTAACCTACCAATATTTTGTAAACGCAGACCCATATGTCTGATGAGTGAAAAATATGCAGTCTCGCGAAATCTAATCATGAACTAGGGCCTTTTAGCTTCGTTAGCAAGAGGGCGCGCGTCCTCGCAAAGTTCATTTTACCAATAATTTAGTTACTGAATCAATTTCACTCGTATGGACTGTTCAGGGGAAATAACAGCGTTTCCTTGCGCTCCCCTCTTCAATTGTGTTCTGATCTTTAGTGAAGAGGGCCCCCTCTTGTTTGCGCTTGCTAATAGAGTCGTTTGAGTCTAAGCTTATTCAAAACTATTATTAATTACTTCTATAGATAAAAGTGTAATATATTTTATATATTGTTAAATTTCTTTGGTTTTTTTTTATCTGTTTACTATTTTGTTTCTTTCTGTCACTTTAATGTATCGAACATACCTGCCAATAAATCACGGATTTATAAAATAAGTGGTAGAAATTGGAAACACCTATACAAGGTAACCATACTCCGATTTAGAATTCAATATATTTTATGTCCATAAAGTCAATTAATATGAAAAATAATCAAAGACTGATAACAATAACAGAAAACAAGAAGGTAACAGCAAGGTTATCACTAACAACTAAAACACAAACTTCAACAACGCATAATTTCACATGAGCAGCGAGAAATGAAGTTTGATTCGAAAATCAGCGAGACATCAATTAAATGATGAATTAAAGCTTTCAAAACCGAAAATGTTTGAGCTTCTGTACTTTGCTGCGATGATACTAATATTTTCTAAAATATTTTTTACCTACATTCCTGGGTTTTGTAACCTCTTTGTATACAAAATATATCCAGGTTTTCGAATCGGAGTATACACACTAAGTAAAATTTTATTTGTCCAACTAATATAATCTAATTTCAGAACATCAATATTTTAAATTATATTTTACAGAGGCCCCGGATATTTACCAATAATTTATCATAAAGGCATAGTTATTGGTGCTTCCTTCGAAGTTAGCGGTTGGTTTAGGCTTTAAATGGACCCGCACGTCCATACAAACATCGTGGGAATTCTCAACTCAAACAAGTTTAAGCAAATTTATAAGTTCTGGATTGACGCAGGCTGTTGCCTTTACTTTGTACATACATTAGGTAGATACTTTGAACACATCATACCATAGCTGCCATAAACCAATAAATTATCCAACAGCAATACACTTTGCGGTAATATCATGTTCATTTTAATGACTATTTATGATTCATATAAACACGCAAGCGAATTTAAATTCAATATCTTAATGTGGTACTTACTAGAGCTTTTATTTCACGAATACATGTTCCAGTATGTAGCTATTAAGTATACTCAAGTACCTACTTTTATGCTATCGAATGATGAAATACTACATCGGTATTCTATTTAAAATAGAATATACCCATTTGATTTGAATATAAAACTGTTCGAACAGCAATTTCATTCGGGAAGTTTCCTAATGATAAGGAGAAACGGAAATGATGTGAAAATGGTTTCCTCACAGGAACTCAAGGTACAGGAAGGTTGTAGTGCTCACATGCAAACTTGGAAGAACGGAACATATTCTTCAATATCCTCAGAACTTAGAAGTGCTATTGGCAGGAAATCCTCCCAACTGCGCTACCAAGTTCTGAGTGAAAGAAACTTTTCAAATGGCACAAAACTAGTGCTTAAGAGCACTGAATGGTGGTTAACAATTTTCCCTGCCAGTATTATTTCACCAAAAAAGCTTCAATCGAGTGTCATACCGCACAAAATGCTACATAAAATTAGATAGTCCATCAGCAACGTTAGAAGGCCAAAGATATGGTCGTACCTTCCCGGATAATATTTTCTGCAAAGAGTTTCTACAGTTTTTTTACTAATTGCATCAACAATTTCAAATTTACTTACTCCGTTTGCAATACAGTGGGTGCATACGTTATAAATGAACAATTCTTTTATCCGAAGTATCCTTCAGGCATAACGAAAAAGTATAACCTGAAATAGAGCGTGCAGTGAGTGCAAGGACCCAGAGGGTACCGACCGAGGTGCTTGCCCGGACTAGCGCCCTTTGTCTTCTACCCTGACTACCCCTTGGTTCTCCTGGCCTTTGAACCGTGCCAGTAAGGCAAGAGTTACAGTAACGGAATAGTTTTTTAAAATATACTTAATTTAATTCTTATATATATTCACACTTAACTCTTAAATATTCACATTACAGCACAAAACTTGACGAAGAAGCTATAGATATAGAAGAATATAGATCGGTAAAGGTAATTACGAAAATATTAATAAATATTCCTGAATAATCCACACAGGATCATCTCCACAGTGTTATGGATTTCTGGAAACTAGATAACTGATACTTAAATGGATCTTGTGAAATAAATGATATATACATAATATCTATTCAAAACATGAAGGATTTCAAAGTGCGATGGGTTTTCTGCCATTTAGGGTAACGACTGACTTAACAGAACAAAGCAAAAATTAGGTCTCTCAATTGGGCTATAAGATATTTCAACGCCCACAATGTGAATATTATGCCATTTTGCCAAATAAAATAAAAGAAAACTAAATGAATTTTAAATTAGATCTAAAAAGTTACTCAACGTCTTCATAGTTATATGTATTCAGTGTAAGCAAGTTGCATAATAATAACACTGAAGTGATTTGAGTTCAGTCGTCGACCGCGAGGTGAGCGCACGGGGTTCGTAGGTCGGAGTCCCTGTTTGTTACGACTTACGAGTTGTGTAACGGTATTGCACTTTTATGTACGTACAGATCCAGAATTATTGTTACTGAAAGTCCAGTTCATGAAGTTATTGTAAGCGCTCGATATAAATACTGAAATGGCATGTTTGTGTGATGTTTTCAGGCATGGAAACAGAATTAAAAGAATGGGCCGATTTTTTCACCAAAATATGTTGCTGGTGGTCGAATATTGGTTGAGGACATAAAAGTTCGTTTAAAAATCAATAAGAATAAAAGTACCTATGTAATTGTGAGTTTTTAAGATGGGAGTGAATGGCCAATTTCGAAACCATCAAAACCAAGGAAAGTCGATACGTCAAAGTCGACAAGTCTTGCATTTAATTTGTTTTCAAACACTTGATAAAAGTAACAAAAAGAAGTTGATTTCCCTACGAAGATTTAGTGAGAAAATCAACTCCATTGTTAATTACAACCCGGTACCCAACTATTTCCGAAGTTTCCTGAAGACTCTTAACTACCACTATCCTACAAACCTTTAGTTTTCGTGAATAAGTTCCATTCTCGTGTCGCATAAATTAATATGATTTGAGTTGGGCGCAGGGTTCAACAGCTTCCAGTAAGGTCAGAGTCCTGAGCTCTGTTACAGAGAGTTATACAACGGATTATTTACTTTTCTGAAGCGTTGCACTCGGTTTTATTGTCTCGCTTTTGTATGAGTGGATCGGGAATTTGGGAACATGGATTTAAATTTGATTATATAATAAGAGTGTTCCATGCCTAAAGTGTGTCACAGGGTAGGAATATTTTCTCGAGATTTAGAAAGAGACCGTTTGACTTTATTGTTGTTAAGCCATAAAACAATTTTCGATGTAGGTGTACCTACCTAAGTCTTGATAGTCTGCAGGAAGAACGTTGTGAAGATAATAAAATATTCATAGGTGCTTGCATACATCCGGCATGGTGATAAAACTTTATGCACTTGTACTACATCAAGCAATAAAAGGAATCGACTTATCATAATATTTTTCTCGAGCGTTTTGCAGTCGTCGCGATCTGTTCCGGCGAGTTGGTAAGCCCTAAATCATTGCTTGCATTTTCTATTCTCTATCGGTGCTAGGTGCGAGGAACAAGTTGAAACACATTTAGCGGTCACCGAGGAGGTGAAATGGGTTCACGCGCACGATATGCATCAATACGATGACAATGCACAGCGAATTCTATCTCGGAACTCTGAAATATTCAGTGAATTTATTTCCACCGTCTCCCTTGCTGCTTATATAGTTGCTCCACAAAATCTGAGGGCAAGTAACTGACGTGTCTTCGACCGGCGTAATTGTCGCGTAATTATCCACCTGCTTCTCAGTAGAGGCGGGTTCAGAAACGAGAAGTTATTTAAATTAAGTCCCACATCAAAGCGAACCTCATTTGCGTTTACAAAGGTGCAGATCATATTTTTTTCTGCTGTGTTCGAATTGAAAACAGTGTAATATTCTTTTTACTTGCGCGCGAGCGGCCGCGGCCCAGCAGGCGCGCCGCACAAAGCCTACCTTGGGTTCCTATTCCGTTCCTCACTCACCTGAAAAGGAAAGAAAAGAAATGTTAATTAAGAGCCACTGAGCAAAATTGATATCGTCGGGAATGAAACTCTTGCTATTATTGTAAACGGATGGCAACAGTTTGCATAGCAGGGGTGATGTTCTTTTGTTTTTAATATTTCCTTGTAGGTACTTATTTGACTGAGGATCTCATTAAAACGTGAATCAACCGTTATCGACTGGGGCACTCAAAGAGAAGTAATAGAGGTTGAAACTAGAAATGATAAACGTGTTCAATGAGTCGGGGCGTATGGCGCGGCGCGGACGGGAGACGGCGACTCCGCACCATGCCAAACGAGGCTGAAGCGTACATCTCATTAACACGTATAGCGGCGACGATATTTAGGGAGCGTGTGCGCGCGGTGAGCCGCGAACTAGCATTTGGCAGCGAGAGGCCGGACTACCGGCTCTGTAAACTAAACAACTCGTAAAAGTGTAAAAGTCGTAACGATAGCGGCAGCGGAGAGGACGCCTAATATGAGCGGCGGCGGCTGGAGCCGCGCCAGTCATGCTCATTATCAGATGGGACGTTCCCGGCGCAACCCTTTCGTTTTACGATTGGCCTCTAATTACAGCAGCGCTCAAGGCGGCGCGCTTTTTCAGTGATACGAGCACGAAGCGGGTGCGCACTGCCAAATGGACATATTTATCGGTACTATCCAAATCGTTTACGCGGTTCGACGGCAGGCGGCGTTCCGGACGTCGGTTTGCGTTACGATCGGCCGGGTGTTTTGCGATATGAAAAAAGTCTCGGGAAATGTCGCAGCCAGCTTGCAATAACAGACAGAGTTGGTTTACGAGAGACTGCTGATAAAACGCCGCTCTCTGTGTGCGGGTCGCCTTAACGACGTGTTGCCAATTTATGTTATGCGATAAGCTGAGTTTGTTTCGCCGGAGGCCGAGACGAATTACTAGTGCTGAATCATATGTCGTAGTGCTTTATGATCCCAGCCGTTCCGGGTTATGATAGAACATGGAAACCCATGTGAAATCCCAAAGGGAGTGGACATGCACAAAGGGAGCCAGTTCAAATTTTGATAAGGATTGCTAAAGTAGAATCTTGTTGGTGTCTGATAAGTTTAAATTGGTATAAAGAATAACAGATGAGAATAAATTGAGATCAATCTGGGCGGTGTGGGTAGTCGCTTATTAGATACAGTTACATATTCAAGATGGTGGTTGGCACAATCGGCGCGAGCGGCGGCAAGCGGCGGAATACCGAGGGATTACATGGAATCGCTCGCTGAGAGTATATTAGTATGCTGGTGGCGATCGCCACTGGAATGAACCGACGTGACACCACCGCCCGGCATCTTCGACGTTGCTATTGCTACGTCAAAATGCAATATAACATGAATACGGTAAACCAGAAATCGTGGCGTAGGTAACAGCCATGACTGAAGCGATTTAGTTCTGTGAATGTCAGATAGCTCATAATACTAACTAATTATTATCTCGGAAGAATAAATAAATAAATAATGCTGGACAAGCACACAACATCATCTAGCCCCAACCTAAGCACTGCAGCGTTATGGGTAGGTACTAGGTGACTGATACACGATTCTGTCGATTTGATTCAGCAAGAATAAATTAGACCCAAGACAGATTACAAATTCAAACTAAAAAATACCAAAGCTACCTTATAGATGTATCTTACCTATCTTTTTGCGAGGATTACACTATTATTATAAATGCGAAAGTTTGAATAGATGGATAGATCATTGTTCCTTACTTCTTTATTATTCTATTAGGTATTACGGAACAAATTGGGTTGAAATATTGTATACGTAGCTCCTAGACCTATAATATAACATAGTTTTGGCGTAAACCAAAGAGTTCAAAAGATCTTGCCATTTTTTAAATATTTTAAAAGCAACCAACGTAAAGTTTACCACAATATTCTAAAAATCAAACATAGGTAGGTATTTTACGGCCCACTCAACGAATGAGGTTCCCACGCCCTTTTGTAAAAACATTCTATACTCCTCAAAAAGTCTATAACCTATGACGACCTATTCGGAGAGTTCTTATTATGAATCTTAGTGATTCTGACTTATGGAATCTTAAGTAATAACCCTAAAAATAGGTCTCAACTTTTTATCCCATAAAACAGTTTCCATGAGCTTAAATAAAATAAATTTAGAACGTTCTCTTTAAAACTAGTTCTTAATAAAGCAAGTATCTAATACAAGCTGCATCTCACCGACGAGTTCAGCTGAACTTTATCATACCACCGCGCTATAAAATATCAGAGCAAGGAAGTTCCGCTCCAGACCATAATGATCGAGTATTATTACCGGGATATATCGTAAACCTATTCGAGAGGAAATCGGGTGATGAAAGATGAGTCTTTCGTTGACTCAAAACAGTGCGTGACAGGGATACGAGTTGTTTTATATTCAGCGAGGTAACTGGCGTGGGATGAGGCAGAGTTGTGGGTAGAAGGACTCACATGAGTTAGTTAGGTACCAATATTGATAGGTATAATAATCATGTGAGGAAATATTTCTACGAACATTATATTGAATTTCTAGTTGTTACCGGCGGTTTCCTAACCGTTAACCTGCGTTAAATTCGAATTTCACACTTCTAGGGGGATTATTCTCATTACCCATGATCTTTTACCAAAAAAAAAGTAGCCTATGCTCCATTCATCAACTAACTTTATGCCAAAAATCAAGTCAATTGGTTGCTTAGTTAGAGCGTGAAGGAAGGACAAACAAACTAACACACTTTCGCGTTTATAATATTAGTTAGGATTAGGATAGTAACTGATGTACTGGCTCCTATAAACTTGAGGTTATTTTACGTTAATATGTCCGTCAGCCATTTGTTTTATAAGCCACTTTCAGTGATTCGAGTTGGCACAATATTAAATATTTTTTTCTGTAACTTTGTGAAACCAATAGTCAAAAAATTATAATCCTAGTAAGTATACGTAAAAGCGGTTTGTTCAGTTTAATGTCTCGTTGTATAAGTTTTAGGTTAGTCGATGGGATGTTTGTCTCTTAAAACTCCGTTTCCGGAAATCTCCGAACGCCAGTTACAGTTCCAAAGCGAATAGACCCTGTTGTTAAACTTTACGAATAGTAGTTTACTCGGTTTTAACCTCATGTTTTACTGTTAAGGAACTCGTAAATGAAGATAAAAGGAAAGTACCGAATAACATATACTATATAACATTTAGTTGTAAAGTCGCGTTTAATAATGTCTAAAAAAGTTTAGGATGTAGGCACACAGGGCTCGACAGAGCCTACGCATTAGGTCTGTAAAATATAATATGTAGTTAAGCCAATACTGGTTCAAGACTTTACAAATACTCAGATAAATCTGATTGAAAAAAGAGGGTGTATGCTTTTGATTATGACCCCACGGTAGCAGTAACAACTTACTGTTAAGTTGCCGTCTGATACTGAATGTACTCGAATCAGCGTAACTGACCCGAGCGTGACGGTTCAGTTTGATTCACTTTCCAGATACGAGTGAATAAGTTTTCAATTTAATATTTAAGGCACAAGCGAGAAGGTTGTTATCGAACTAGGAACCAAAACTGCATACAATTCCTGGTGTAAATCATGATGATGAGAGTGGAAACAAGAACCCGAGCTGTGGTCGACGGCGCGGCGTCCCGCCCTCGGAGGGCCCGCTAGGGACCGTCAACTCAATCTTGCCCCATTACGCGCGACAAATTGGAAAAATATTCAATTACACCTCGCTAAATATTGAGTTATATCATAGCAAATTACAATTTTGCATTAGGGACGCAACTTAACGCCTGATGTTTGAGGGAATATAGTAAAGATCTCGAAGATCTTAGTAAGAAGGGCGAGTTAAAGTTTGTGATTTACTTGGCGCATAAGTCATTCAAAATATAGTGAGGTATAAGGTACCTATATAAAAAAAAAACATGAGCATTGGAATTTATTCCGGAAGGGCAATTTATTAGAAATATACTCCTAGATATTTTTATGTAATTATCATGTAACTTTTTGCAGGTCTCAACAGAGCCTTTGCATTTGCTCCCCTTGGAGTCAAAACTCTAGGTCCGTGGGGTAACGAGGCTCTCCGGTTTTTTTTTAAAATATCTGAGCCTCTGGTCGAAGCGACTTGTGACCCGAGAGCTGGTGAGTATCTGGCGCAATGCATCAGCATTGCTATACAGCGGGGCAATGCAGCCAGCCTTCTTCGGACTGGTATTAATTATTATTTGATCAGGTTTGTTTCAATTGTATATACTAGTTCTAATTTGTTTCTTTTACCCTCTTTATCAATAAATATATAACTTAAAAAAAGCATATTAGGTATCCTGCTTGGTAATCGATTGTCATCGTTTTGGGTACCCACGTACAAAATACCACGATCAGTTACGTAAACAAGTTCACAGAGAAGAGAACACACGATCAATTTGTTTGCTGTTGAAAAATAATATGCGAGTTATCGGCAGGCGAGAAGTGGGCACAAGAATTACTCTCCGGCGGAGTAATTGCCAATTAATCACCAGTCGTTTTCTATTTCAGCGGACGGTCCTCCGATAACGAGATTTAGACTGCACCTACATGTGCGTCATAGCTTAAGGTGACCTAACTGGATCATAATGTTGTGACTCATTTTGTAGGCTTAGCTTCCCCATTCCTTTTAGTTTCATTTTTCATCCAGTTTAATTTTATTATTTTTGTAGTTGTTTCTATGATTCAATGTACTAAGCATAACGATTTAGAAATATATTTCATCAAAAATGTTAATATTTTCATTGAATGTACATCAATCTGCCATCCAAATGACTGAATACGGACATAACAGTATTCAGTCATTTTCGCTTTCAGGCATTTTGGGAAAAGGGTTCTTTGGGATTTAAGTGTATCAAAACAAGATGTTTTGAAATTCAGTTCTAACTTCACGTAATCTCCTTCTATTATGTATATCAGTCATCTAGTACCTACTCATAACACAAGCTCTGCTTATCTTGGGGCTAGATGAAGCTGTGTGGATTGTCCAGTATTATTATTTATTTATTTTATTAGTTTTTTCCATACATTCCTAAAAAGATATATAATAAACTTAAGTATATAAGAAAACATCTATAAATTGAAAATAATAAAGTAATACTTCGAGAAACTACATAATTTTTGTCACTACCTACATAAACAGTCAAAGCAAAAAAAAATCTTACCATTTGATTACCATCAGTAAGTAAGAAATGAGTACCTACCAAATTATGAATTGATTGATATAAGTAGTCACTTTAGCATTTATAGATAAGCACCTAAGTATTATATACAGATGATTAATTAGCCAAAGACGTTATTAACTAGGTAGAATTAATCCAAAAACGATAATAACAATGTGGACTCTTATGACGATAACAACTGGATAATACCGTAATAGGCTTCTTTATTGGGGTGATCACGAATATTATTGCTACAGTTGAATTTACCAAATCATAGAAATCATTTATAAGTGAGTATTTACCATGACAAGATTTTTGAGTTTTCCAATATTTCGCCAGTTTCAAAACTCAAAAATCAATTCATGGTAAACATCACGATATAAATGACTTCTATGATAATAACCGTGATAGTTTCAAAAAAATTCAAATGATAAATTTAATGATTCAACGAACCTATATCTCACGATAATCCAGTTGTCACTTTCCATCTGAAACTAGTTATTCCACAACGGAATATTATTCCATAACGGAATATTTATCCAGAGTCCTCAGTATCAGTCGCTGTTCTGAACGCATGGGCCGTGTTCACGAGAATTCCTTTGAAAGCCTTTGTAAATATGTTATACATAAAACGGTTAGGGCTTGGGATGCTCGGTGATTAGATTTTTACTGATGAAAAGTAATAATCTTCTACATGGACGGGCAGTGAGCAATTAACAATTTCAAAGCTAAAATAAACGCCATTCACGTATCGATGAATTTATTATTTAGATATGAGAGGATCATAGACAGGTATCTATAGACCTGAGATGTGTATTGTCTGCGAAGGATATTTAGAAGGAAGGAACGCTGAAGTGAGGAGATAGGCACCTAATAAAAATCAAATCAAATCTGAAGTCAGTAGAACTTAAGTCACCAACATAGCTATCAAAATTAGTAAGCTGAAGTTTCAGTGGGCAGGTCATATAGCTCGCACCTGATAACCACTGAGGAGTTAAAGGTTTTCGAGTGGCGGCCGCGATGACGAAACGGAGTGTTGGGAGACCATCAACTCAATAGACCGAAGACATCGTAGCGGTCGAAGGGAGTCGAGGGATGGAGGCGGCTCAGGACGCTCTTTGTGGCGTCCTGTGAGGGAGACGTTCGTCCAGAAGTAGACGTGTATTCGCATATGATGATGATGATAAGTACCCATTTACATTAAGCTTAAAATGACGCGCATTAAAGCTACCTACTAAGAATTTACAGAATAAAATATGAATGTAAAGTTTAAGGCGAGGCGATAAGATGGCAATTGTCGACCGATCCCAAGAACTCCCCTCATAGCCCACTTTATTCAGATTGGTATCTTTATAACATAATTAAGTAAATTTCAGAGTCGTCGGGCACCGTCTAAAATAATAAGAGAGGACCCAGATTACAGCGACTTGGACTTTTCCTTATTCTTACTAATTATTTAATTTCTCGTGAGAACAATAGATATTCATAAATGTTGTCTCTCGAATTGCAGTTCTAAAACCTTGGACTAAAGCCCATGAAAAAGTCATAAGATTGAAAACGATTGACCCGATTTTTTTCATGGCATTGATTAAAATTATAAGACTTAATGAATAGAGTAAAATACGCAGTAGTAGGTGCTTTTAGTAGAAATAAGCCTTTATAGTGCCGCCTATTGATTTTTGTGGTACCGCGGTTCATTGCTCTACTAACATCGCTTTACCGCCAGTGAATAATAAATTAGATTTGACTATAACCTATGTAGGATTAGAATCTAAGGCAAATCAAGCTAATAAAGTTGGAAATATTACGTTGTATTCAGCCATAAAATATTTTCACAAACGAAAACAAAAGGTGCCATGAAATAAAAAGTTGGTATTTTGATGACAACATAAATTACATTTTCATATAAACCTTATCACGTCTTTCACATTTTTATAGCTTAGGCGTAACATCTTGCGGTTTTTAAATTTAAAACATTTTCGTGCTAAAGCTTTTGTAGTTAAGTAGGTTCGCCAATTTGTTCGCTGAAAACCCGCTGAATGGTTCGTAAGCCGAATATTTACCGATCCATTTGTAAGAGGCTAGATATAAAGTAAAAGGTTTCGTATAGAATTCTAGAAAATCTAGATCGATGTTCTTTTAAACAAGTGACAATTCAATCTCAGTTCATCAATCAACAAAGCTTTCGCAATATCATGAATGTGAATGGCAGTGGTCGACGAAGCCTCAAGACACGTCCAGTTAGGTAAATGGGTCGAGCGAGTTATTTCCTCGGAGTGATTTATACCCAGGTTATTTCAGGCTAGATATTTGTATCGGTGGTGATCGCTGAGTGGATTGCGCCGCGACACCTTTCAAATAAATTGTTTTGAGACCGACCCGGAGGCGGTAAACAACTCTACCCTATGCAGATGTTCGTAAACACCTTAAAATTTCCTCGAGGGTTTACTCCGTCCTAAAATTGCACTCGACTCTGCGCCGTGAGTGACTTCAGGGGCCTTTTTATTTAATCTGCAAAGTGAAATTGTTTTATCTTAAGCAACGCTTCGGTCTCAAATCCGCCAGGAATTTGAGAGTCTTCGCGGAAATACCACAGCGGGGTTTTTAAATCGCTCGAATGTACTGTCGTGAAATATGCTGAGGTTGTTTGTTGTGCATGACAATGAGGTGCGAATAAATTGAGCCCATGTTTATATTACACGCATAATTTTGGTACGTTGATAATAGAGTCGCTTTTTGGGTAGAGCAATTGAATTTCTGAGCTGTGCTGTCTGACAAAGTTTCACAATTAGTGGCAGCAGTGATAAACCTCAATAGCAACTAAACAACTTGATTAATTACTGGATACCGGAGCTGAACTCCAGCGAACTAGGAGTCACGTGCGCGCTCTATGGAGTCATCGGTCAGGTGGGACGAACTACCGCGTGATATACTTATTAAGTGTCTGCGTAAACGAGCAACTGAAATTAATTATGTTTAAGATTTCTTGCTGTTTACATGTAGATAAATGCTCTGTAAATGTAAACGTAAGGTTTTTCAACTCTTTTTGTAAATGCCATGCAATGTACCTACCTACGCGCGATGGCATTTTCTAAAAATCTAATTCTGAAAGACACATTTTGTGCAAAACACACTATAGCAGGCCTTATAGGGTCTATAGTGAAACTAAAATTCTACGTACATTTTAAGCACCTCTGTACACCTATAGAATGCAATAAATGATTGAATATTGAGTATAATTCGCAAGTAAAAAGGAAATCACCATTAGGTATTTTCATCCTTAAAAATCCTAACCATCGACATACTCATCGAATCTATCATCAGAACCTGGCAAACGATGTCGTAGTTAATAAAAGCAATCCCGTTGCACGCTGGCCGTAGGATTGGTGTTGCAATGGGGTGTGTTGCTGCCAAAGTGCCAAATTACCAGCCGCGTGTGTGGAACCACTCTGGTGATGTAGCTGAGTAAAGACAGCTACGACAATCGTGTAAGAAGTAACAGTTTTGAGTTATATCTGCACTGATATATAAGGAGGTAGGTTACGTTTGTAAGTATAAATGAAGGAGGTAATTAGTCAACGGAATCACTGTTATGATTTTGAAAGATCTTTCAGAGATAGATAGCGACTTATCCCTGCTGTAGACAACGTTTACCAGGTATGCTGCGAGTAAAACTATTAGATATATATTAATGTAATACTAGTGAAAAGTAGCCCCGTTTTTAATAACTCAAAAGCAAGGGTGGAGCGGTAAGAGCCTTGAGATTAAGATTCACGTTGAATTGGTTAGAATCAGTTTGTGGAAAGTCAAGAATCATAATGTACAATTCTCACTCAAGATTCAGATAAAAATCACGTATAAAATTAAACTAGCTACCTACAGTTAATGAAAAGCTGTGCCAACAATTATCCAGTTGCCTTTACAGCTTCTGTCGCGGCATAACACTTATGTTTTTGTGTTAACTTTTATTATTATTACGTGTACAATTACCTCTGTTGGATTAGAAGAGTGTTGTCTAAGCGATATTACCTACCTTTGTCATAATAGCGAACGAGCAATATCACCTACAACGACCTGACATCGCTAAAGAAATAAGTTCGGTGCTCTAAGCTAATCAGCGACTTTGTCGGTTATCTTTTACATAGGTAGGAACGAAAACATAAATTAGGATGTAATCGCTCAAAAATCTGTCGGCACCTCACAGTTAAAGACAAAAATAGTGGGGCTACGAGTAATAATTATTTTCCATAACAAGCCACTGGGACGTAATAGAAGGAAAACCAAATGTCCAAATCTGGTCACGAAGTGCAACAATTATTCCCTAGTTACATCGCTAGTGCAGCGTGTCTCACCAAACGAGCGAGTGAAGCGCATTATTATAGCAGCTGAAGCGCTTTATTATAGCAGCTGAAGCGCAGTTTTCTTGCAACTGAAGCACAGTTTTATAGGGGTTTCCTTTTAGCTGCATGCAAGTCTTGTGTGGAGACGAAGTGAGCCCGCCATTCTCATTTACATAACCTAACGAGTTAATAGAGCAGTCAGCGTGATTTAGCGGGAGAAAAATTGTAGAATCACTCAATTATGCTGCAGAAAAAAAAATGAGTAACGATAGTTATCGTGCTTTTGTTTTGCTATTTATTTTTAGAACTAAAAAAACAATCCAAAAATTTTATTATAATATTATAGAAATTCGTAAAATTAAAATTTTAAGTTCAAGTTTCTAGAGCGATGCTCCTCCGATTCAAATTCAGGACAACGATTTTATTTATCGTTTTAAAATAACCTGCCCCAAAATTTCACATTTAAACTAAGTGATTTAATAGAGCCAAGCTTAGGCTTAGACTAACATGTTAATCTACCGTGAGCACATGTAAGTTTTCCTAACACTGTTAGGGTACCTTAGCCCCAAATGGGATTCTAATAATTCATGCGTTGACGTCCACCGTGGCGTAAAAAGCAAGGTAACTTTATGCGGGTTGTTTATTTCCAACTAAATGATTATCAATTGGATTAGTTACACGTGGTTACACTTGATTCGAATTTAGATTTAAAAAGGTCTATTATCAAGGACTGAAAAAATAAAAATTTCTCATCTTATTTTCTCCAATTCAATCTTAAAGTAAAAATTATCCTCCGTTCAGAAAATGCGCAGTTTTGTTTTCATAACAAATATAAAAAAAATATCAATATCAGTAAAGTTTCGCCGCTGGTTAAATTCGGTCTCAGCCACAGGCGTAAAATTCCCATCAATTTTTATTTATCCACCTCAATGGCTAAACAGGATTTAAAATCATATTGTTCCTTTAACAATTATATTATGTAGCATTGACTTGATCAATCTCTTATGAATTTACTGACACGGTAAACTTCTTTACGCTTTAGAATCAGATATGACATTGCACATGGAGAGAGATATGAGAAAATGAACTTCCTTCATATATTTTTATGGTGGATTTTTTTATTAGTTGATCTGCTATTTGGGGCATAGACAAATCCAACAAATATCATAAAAATTTGTGCGGCCGTTATTGAGTAATTGGTGTAACTAACACGATTACATTTATAAATATTTTACGAAGATAAATGATTTACTTATCAAATTGCGTAGACGCCTACGCCGTAGCACTCGTAGCAGATCTCGGCTTAGCGTAGCACTCCTGGCAACCGCTACGGATGGTGTTGCCAGCGTCTACGGATAAGCCGAGTGCGTTACGAGACATAGCTACGTAGATACGCCATACGTGTAAGACAGTGTCAGGATTTGTAGGGTAAGGGGATGTTGTAGGTTATGATTATGACATATACTGCTTCTCTGTATACAAGACACACAATATATGTATGCCGTCAGCCGTTTAAAATTTTTGAAAGTATGAAGTTTGTGTATTTCTTTATTAATCTAGTGAGATTATGACGAGAAATAAAAGGGTCTAGTAATTAGTAAATTACTTTCAATGTCAAAGTTTTATTTCCGTGGTTCATTGCGATTATTAGGGTTCAGTAGCCAAAAAAGACCCATTAAGTATTGTTATGATCGTTTGTCTGTTTGCAGTTTAGCTCAGAGACTTTTACTACCCACGAGAAAGCTTAGGCTATATGCACATATATACCTAGGCATATTATGTTTGTGAAATTCACTATAATGGTTCTACCTTTAACTTATTTAATTAACAATCTGCAGAATATACCCACTGTTTTGGGAAAATCCCACACACAATGATTCGATTTGTAAGTAATCGATTCAAATGATTTAATTATTAGATCTAATATCAAGAATCTTGGATGATAAAATAGAGTGGGGCAGATAATGTTTAAATACTGTATTGGAATTCTGGTATTTCCTTGTACTGTCAATTTATATCTTTGAACTGTCAAACCTTGTCATGCAGCGTTAATTGAGGGACGAAACGTTGTGGTGATTTTAAGGTGGATGAACCTTTAAGCCCCCAAACAAACGTAATTTCCGATTCATTTGGAAACGAAGTCCCCGATTTTAATGAAATTTTGCATAAATAATCGGATAAGAAATATATGTTCTCACTGTTTTAGTTTAACATAAAACAAAATCATAATTAAGTAAGAGCGCAAATGAATTGAAATGAAATTTCGCTTTTATTTAATAAATATGTATTTTGAAAAACTAAAACAGTAAATACATACCTATTACATACGTTTTACAGGTACCTACCGTTTTAATCGAAGTTCACTCACAAAAGTACCTATTCCGGATCCCTTAATTAAACCATTGTTTCTAGTAGCGAAGAATCCGTAATAAACGCTCCTGCTAAAACGGAATCTGCAAATGTGCCCTTCAGCTTTCTTTTTTTAAACAATCAATCAATCAAGAATGCTTTATTTCATAAATACAAAAACGCAAACTCGTCAAATTCTTAAAATAAAACATTGACCAGGAAATAAAGTGATATTTTTGATTTCTGTCGCTGAAGAAGCGACGAAGAAACGTTTAGCCTGATAGTTGTTATATTTCGAGTTGGAGCAAAACCTAACAACAAACTTCACTAGGGGTCGGAGGATCTTAACTACCGATGCAGCTCTCTGCACAATACCTAGTAAACAACTTAGCGCAGTTGACTGTAAATTAAGGCGTATACCCCACCCAAACTAGCGCCGCCACCTTCTTTATGTTATTATTCCGTTTAACAAAGGAATTTTTAAAAATCCATCTTCCAGTTTGTGATACCTTTCATAAGCTTTTTTTTAATGCCTCTGTAATCGTTTTATTCTATTTAGTTTAAGCAGAGATGCGAACTTGCCCTTGGTGGCCACCAAAATCTATTTTCGTTATGCTTATGATAGGTATCACAAACTGGAAGATGGATTTTTGAAAATTCCTTTGTTACACAGAATAATTACATAAAGTAGGTGGCGGCGCTAGTTGGGGTGGGGTATGCGCCTTAAACGGTAGATTCCATAGCCGCAATGCAAGCAATCAGACAGGTGTGCAGTTCTATCAATATGTGAGACGTGGCGTGCCTAGTCAGTAACTGTACCGCCTAATCATATTACGCACTAGAGTAAGCAAGTTATGTTCGAGCAAATATTAGAGCAGGCGAGAGATCACGAATTATTATCTCCGTTTCGGGTTGAATAAAGAGATGAAATAAGTTCCCAAAAATTTTCGACTTCGGCGGGACTCGAACCCGCACCCCACCCTTAGTACGGGTGTGATCTAACCAACTAAACCACGAAGTCTCAGTCGGTTTTCGTCGAAAATCTTTGGGAACTTAATTCATTTCTTAGAGATGCCCGGAGTGCGGGTAAGCACTGTAACAAAAATCCTTTGAATAAAGAGGTTTCCAAGAGCTATGTCTTTAGGCTGCGGTGCGTGGTGATTTTATCGATATGCACTTCGTTATATAATAAATAAATAAATAATAATAAATAATGCTGGACAATTCACACAGCATTATCTAGCCCCAAGGTAAGCAGAGCTTGTGTTATGGGTACCAGATAACTGATATACGTAATATTATACATTACATAGATAGATATTTTTTATTATACATAGAAAACACCCAGAACACCCGGAACAAATACCTGCAGATCGTACAAATATTTGTCCCAAGGCGGGAATCGAACCCGCAACCTCTTGCGTCGCAGGCGGACCTTCGCCCACCGCACCACAGAGGTCGTCCAATAATGTTGTAAAGCTTTTGAAACTATCATGATTGTTAATAATAAAGTAATTTATATATTTTATTTACCATGATTTAACAAAGTAATACAAAAAATGAGGGTAGATCGATATCTGTTTGCTAATAAAAACCAACTCGCAGTGAATTTGCGCATGAGACTGTGCCGAAATATTGGAAAACTCAAAAAACAAATCTTGGACTTTTAATGTTGTAAAGATTATTTATACTTTAGGTCGTACCTACTTATGAGACCGCCTAAAGAGGTGTATGCCGCTTAACTATTAAACATCATCAAACATTGACATTAAATCTGGCTGAAATTTCGTATTCTGGTAGTTTTCAAGGTTTGGAATAAAACATACTTTTTTCCTTTTTTTTTCCTTGGTCCTTCCTTATATAATAGATTAAATGTGTTATCCAATATTTATCCTTTAAATTATAATAGTTGTAAGAAAAAACTTCAGGATACTCTACAATGAATGTCATACGATGACACAGAAAATTTATTGACTGTGTTAAAATAAGCCAAACATTTGTAAACACCTTTAATATTAAAACTAGTTTAGTGTAGGTAGCTTATGTAACTATTTTATTTAAAGTGCACACCATTGTCGTCTTGTATAATTAGTAAGGTCTATTTGATTATTTTATGTAATATTAGAACTCTTTTTGCCTGAAAAACAGGTTTTCACCTAGTTCAGGCACACGCATTGTTTTAATTCCATAAGAATGAGATAATGTACTTCTTTGTGATCCTTTTGGTCCTAAGATATTTTGATTTTTTTTTATACATTTTTTCCCATTAATCAGTTCTGGGTTAGGAATATCCTTTAATCGTTTCCATAGAAAAAACGCATGCGAAGCCGCGGGCAGAAACTAATTCAGAATAAAATTTCCTAACGAGGAAAGAGCCCTCGAAAAATCGTTAAGACATGTGGTATTCTTGTCTAGTCTACTTATCGTTATGATAATTCTATGTCCACTCCATTTGTTCAAGAGTGTGATTGTGAGAAAACCACAGCTGTGTTACAACTCTCATTATAAAAATACAAGCTTCTGTCCACGGCTTCGCATGCGTTGTTTCTATGTAAACTAATATAGGTTATTTTTCTATCACATGCGAACGCGTTTGGGAAAAGTATGTTTTATTCTAGGCATAGAAGTACCTGTGTACCGTGTACCAGGCAATAGAGCATAACTAGCTGATGTCCACGTCTTCACACGCGCTTTTTAAATAGCCTTTATCCGACCCAGGAATACTATTTTCCTCTCTGTCAAATTTCATAGCGATCCGTTCAGCGGTTTAGGTGTGAAAAAGTAACACACAGAGTTACTTTCGAATTTATAATATTCATCATCATCATCATCATCAGCCTATACCAGTCCGCTGCTGGACATAGGCCTAATATAGGCCTGGAATTTATAATATTAAAGATATTATATTATAGTGTGGAGTATGGATATGATATTCCTAGCTACATCAAAATTGGGACCTATAATAATATCCTGTGCACTTGGCTGGTTCCGTTGAGATGATTCGGCTAGGAGTATATATTTTTCAGCCCGATCCAGTAAGTAGATTTCGCTTGAACACCTAAGGATTCACGTTTTTTGATTGATAATATTATGATTCCCAATTAAAGAAACTCTAAGGACAAAAACTTTGTATAATTCGAATTAAGGCAAGTTAACAAAGTTTTTCATTTGTGAAGGGTTCACGTTATTATTTTTACGGAGGAATCTCGAAAGGGCCAAAGTAATCGGAGCCGCGCCGAGACCATAGTTACTGACAGAAGCACTTTGTCGACGAGAAGAGAGCGGTTTTTTTATTATTGCTTCATGAGAGCAGACAGCCTTTAGTATATGAGTGATAATCAGAGTGGATTTCGTTTTTAGTTGTTATTTTTGTAGGTTGAGTAGCACTTGTTTATTTGTGTCTTGTTTTTCCTGTTACTTAAAACTGTCTAGATTTTTCCACATAATCTTCTCTCAACTCTCAAACAATTGTTAAGGCGCATACCCACCCAAAGTGGCGCCGCCACCTAATTTATCTTATTATTCCGTTTAACAAAGGAATTTTCAAAAAACCAACTTCCAGTTTGTGATACCTATCATAAGCTTTTCTTAATGCCTCTGTAATAGATTCCTAAACTAAATTCTATTTAGTTTAGGCAGAGATACGAAAATAGATTTTGGTGGCCACCAAGGGCAACTTCGTCATTTTAGAAACTATTACTCTATAATGACGATAAGTAAGAGAACTTACGAGTCCCTGTGCCAAAGTAGCTGCATTACCGTCGGTTTTTGAAGCAAAAATGCAGCAAAATGAAAGTCATATTTTGATTGAAAAGTAAAGAGATTTCAGGTAGCATATCATGAGTCCATTATTCAACGTCGGTGGACAATAACGTGCTATGTGGAACAGGATAAAAGCATTTACTTGGCGGAGAGCGAGCACGCTTCTCGGGTAACGATGTTTGCCAACCCACTTTGACGTAAGCAATACAATGCATTTTCTATTCTATTCATCCTGTATTCTCTGTTATTCTGACACTCAAATTTTACGTTGTATGGTTTTAGGTGCTTTTCCTCCGAACTTATACACTTGATGAGATTTTTGACAAACTCTTGGTCTTAAAACGTTATAAAATAGTTATCTGTTCGTTTTACTGTACAACTTTAATATTTCATTTATTGATATATACGATATTCTTAAAATTAACAGTATTATATCAATGTATACACCAATCAAGATGCCACTAGAAACATTATTTACAAAAAACTCAACAATGTTAAAGATGCTTATTTGGAAAATAGTAATAAACAAACAAATCAAAAGAGTTAAATAATGCATATATCATTTTTGTAGTGTTTTTTTTTTAAAACATAACAAAGTAGGTAAGCTTTGACGCCAAGGAAGCCAAATAAAATTCCATTTCATCAAATCGTTTGAATCTTTGTTTTTAAAAGCGAATGAAAAATCAGACACTTTCTCCGCGTCAGACAAATAGTCACAATGCATTTGTTTCAATTTGATTCAGACCCCCTTCGCGCGTTCAACATAAGGTTTTATTTAACTAGTTTCTGCCTGCGGCTTCGTATGCGTATTCCGGAATTAAAGTATCTTAGATATATGTATATTCCAGCTCTAGAAGTATGTGAAATTTTAGCCAATCTCAGCAGTATTTACTAGTTTTGGCGTAGTCTTCGCCCAAACGTCTCTCTATACCTCTTCTTCATCTTTACAAATTTTTACCTTTATCATATATAAATACAATGTTTAAGTAGGAAGACTTTAAACGTGTGTATTCTTTAAAAACATAATTGAACAATTACATTTTAACGACTTTGACAGAAGTTTTCATCCATTTTACATCAAAGTTAACCTGTGAAGCGGCTTGTTTGATTAAGTTTCAAAGAACATCAACCCTTCTACATGTACACAGAAATATTTAACACATTACTTTGGTAGGTTTATGTATATAAAAAGTAAAATCTATAAGTATATCAACCCAATATAACGAAGTAGAACCGTATAGCATCCTCAGCGGCTTTGACAGACTCCCACGGACATCGAAAATCGAGTTATCGTATAAAATTCTTTGCATCTATAATCTCCTTGCTTCCCGATGTCGTAAGCCTCTGGATCGGCCAGTATCGAATAAATCACGAAATAGATGTGCGCCTGTTTTCTGTACATTCGTGATGCTATTTTAGCCGGCTTGCGGCAGCCAATCGTTTTTCTATCAAACTTCGCTGGGGTATGCAACGGTCTTTACAAATATTGTTGTTCTTAAAATACATGGAATCGACTTTAAAGTAGACAAAAAAAGAGGAATCTCATGCAAATAAGTAGAGCTTATATTTATTTTTATAAATAAGATATTCTTAAACATTTTACAAAATTATCTTATCTTATCTTTAAGAAACCAGCTATTCTTTACTTAACAAAACTTTGCTGGATTGTTTAAAAAATAATATAATATTTCGGATTTGTATTTAGAATACTTTAGAATACATAATTGATAGATCTATTACCTATAACTTACAAAGTCTGCTTAACCACAACAAGAATAATAGAGAGCCTAACCTGAAACTTCAACCTAATGTAAGGGCTTCCTTATAAAGTTCTTCAGGCTTTAGACTTGCTTGGAGAGTAATTTCATGTCTGAGCATCTCTGCCACAATCGCTCACTCAAGGAGGTTGTGATGGGTCGAGCACGAGTGCAAACATCACACCCAGGTTGAGTGAGTAACTGGGAACGAGAGAGTTTCTTCGTCTTTTCTTTCTTCTTCTGCTACTTTTCTCGTTCATAAAACTATTATGGTTATTAACACTAAAATCATGAATAACGGGATATTTGCCATTTAATTACGAATTTTTTCCGTGATTATGGCGCATACAGAAATATTGAAAAACTCAAAATCCATCATCTCAAAATCATGGTAAATGTCCCGTTTTCTCCTACACTTCTTATGGTGCCTATTCTATTGTTTCTTTGAAACCGTTACTTACTCTCCGCTGAACATACATTCTAACGAGTAAACTAGGTCAATTTACAAACAAAACATTTATCATAAGAGAAACATGGGTTACATTGTTATACGAAATCACAAAACGTTTTTCGAATTAGGTTCAAATCGCTGCATAAATCCATAAGAGAGTTATCGGTCTCGCTTCATAGAGCGATGGAAATAGACCGCTGTAAAGCTTAAATTGTAAACCGATCGACGTCTCAATACCGATATTTCGGCCTCTACCTACGTGATGTTTTCACAATAAATCCGCATATAGCTTTCACCTTCGATTCTTGACCGCAATCTGCTTTTAATTACCCATCTACATAATACATTTATCGATTATATTAACGCCAAGTCTTAGAGAACTCCCAAAACGATAAACCAATTAGTTTTACTAATTGCACAAACAACCAACTAGCACTTTGTACAGCAAATAAAATTGTATTGTAAAGGGGTGGGTTCGAAGCTCGCGCCATCTATTATTATTTACAGTGCGAATGGTGCCGGCCTACCCTCGTTTA
Organism: Eupithecia vulgata; assembly: GCA_946478455.1. Taxonomy (NCBI): domain Eukaryota; kingdom Metazoa; phylum Arthropoda; class Insecta; order Lepidoptera; family Geometridae; genus Eupithecia; species Eupithecia vulgata. Next base: position 10,129,680 of record OX297873.1, read on the forward strand.
CATCACAATTAATTTAATTTGCTTTTTCACAGGCTTCTTCCATTCCCTCATTGTGATGTGGAGGGCTGAGGGCGTGAATTTTCTCGTGATTTGGTAACTGAGGCGGTAATTAAAGCAATTGTGCGGTTTCTACGTTTGTGTTTAACTGTTTATTACTGTGCGCGGTTGTTGAAAATGTTTCCGAAAACGAGCGGAATATTGTCGGCGGTCAACATAAGACGGTAACATGAGAAGGTATTTAAATGTAGATCAATCAATACGGTATTGGGTATTTGCGGTAGGTTTGTAATTCGATGCGGGTGGCTTGTAAATTGTAACTCAATATTGTGCGGTGAGTATCGCAGCTCGCGTTCCGTGTAGATATCAGTGGAGGACGGACATGCGCGGCGCACGCGCCGACGGAAGCCGCCCACGAGCGCACTTCCGTCCACCCATCAGAGGATGTCTGCTGTTCAACATACGATAAGGCTTCCCGGCGTACAGACTTTAAATTTTAAATTGAGATAAATATGTATTCCAAATTCATGCAAAACCGAGTATGTTTCAGATGCAGCACGTTAGCTTTATAGCGATTGTTGGCGGCGATAAGCCGCTCTGTGTCATCCTGAGGAGCGGTTCGGAACAGCGTAAAGTTGTCGTAAATCTTCGTCTAAGTGAACGGGGATACTGTTTAAGCACGCGCGCGCGTCGTCGCCTTCAATCTAAGTTTTGCCCGAGCGTCGCCGTCGCCTGTCCGCTTCACTCCTGCATAATGAAATGGGGACCGTCCTAGAATTCGCAAACTTACTTCCCCGATACTTGCAATAATTACATTCATGCTGCTCATCGTCAATGTTCAATACTTCGCATACAAAGTTGGCTCCAGTTTTATACGAGACATCGAGCACGTTTTTATGTGTTCCACCCTTATCTATCGCCGTAACATTTATCTAGTATCTGTCACTTAAGGCCTTTGCTCTCGTGTAAACGGGCGACCTTATTTTTTGCTAAGGGCCGGAGCTATCAGTTGGTCCCGCGACACAATATTACCCTGCACGGCGATATATCTCGTTCGAATCACGTCATCGTTCACCCGATGCCAGGGCGTGGCTCTTAAAGGATGAGTTTGTGGGGAAGTTCGCGTAATGCCCGCGGCAGATACCACCCCGTTGACAGCCCTATACATGTTTTAACGTAAAATTTTTGTGATAAAACATTTTAACACTTTATTTTCAAAGCTTTTACGCGATATTCTCTACAGAGAGTTTATAGCAGATTGACTTGTCTGCTTTCCTAGGAACGATGACTCTATTGCATAATTCCGAACTATATTCTCGTAAGCGCACCAGAACGCAGTTGCCTAAATTAATACTGACAGCGTCGGCGACTAAGCCCAGTGTGGCACCTGTATTATACAGCACATCTGTTATACATGGGACATCTGCAACGAGGACACTGTTATGAATCCGCAGTGTGATGGATGGATCACCACACTGGCTTATAATATTACGTATCGCTATGGGTCTTTATCACGTTTACAGTGCTTTTTATATTTATTCTCCATATTTTTTGACGTTTTGAACTTGTTGAAATTGTTAGGTAGGTATTGTTGGACACTAAGGCCCGTGTTATGGAAGCTTGCTCAGTCATCGATCTATGCTTGAGTAACGATTTTCTATGACGTCACTCAAGCATATACCTATGACTGAGCAAACTTTCATAATACGGGCCTAAGAGGGATCAATCGACGCAAGTTTACTTCTGCTTCTGCATTTATTTATGTGAGTGCTTTTAATCAAACAATAAAGTGAAAAATAATTTGATTATGCCTAGGATTCAAGAAATAAATGTACCTATACATTTGAAAGTACCTGGGTCCTAGATCCCAACAAATGATTTATCTTATTTTCGTAGCAACGTGCATTTGCTATCTACATTCTTGGAGGTTATAAATGCTTAAAGTAGGATCGCACTGTGAATAAGGAATTTGGTACCCGATAGAATATTCAGCAGAAAACTTTAAAGGCATTTGTAAAGTAAATTAAGCGTACCGGCGAAGCAATTTGTCGAACATTTTCTCACCCTCTGCAGAATGATCTAAAAATATGGTTTTGTTTTAAAAGGACGTCTGCAAAACTTTAATAAAAGAGATGAGCTGTCACGAGCAAACTTTTGATTAAAATGGCCTTATCTATAACAATAAGCTCGACTTGAATGCTTAATCTTAATTTTGTGAATGCAAATTTATTTTAGTAGACATACATTTTGCTGGCATGACACTGACAAGTATGTATACTTGAAGAGACATCTTTCACGTATCTAATGCTGTTGGTACATAATGCGTGTAACTATGTCATGGTAAGTACCCTACGACAGAGCACTTAGCGTCGAGGTGGGGCCGCATCAATCACAACACAATTTTATATCAAATGTCGCTTTCAATCAATTTGCGGGAGGATCGTGTTCCCAGTACACTACCGTGGATTATAAAGGAAACAGCTAGCCAAGTATGACTGACGATGAACGATCCCCAATCCACATGCCCAGCGTGGGGATTATGGGCATTACCCCCCACGAGATAAAAAATCAGGGGGAGAGGCCTGCGTTCAGCAGTGGACTGTTATAGGCTGTTGAAGTTAAAGTTGAATGTTACCGAAAAGCATTGTTTTATAAAGACCAGCCAAGACTAGTTCTATGTCTAAGACGACCTCTGTGGCGCGGTGGGCGAAGGTCTGCCTGCGACGCAGGAGGTTGCGGGTTTGATTCCCGCCTCGGGATAAATGTGTGTACGATCTGCAGACATTTGTTCATGGTGATCTGGTCATTTTCTATGTATACTAAAATATCTATCTATGTATTGTATTATATTATGTATATCAGTTATCTGGTACCCATAACACAAGCTCTGTTTACCTTGGGGCTAGATAATGCTGTGTGAATTGTCCAGCATTATTATTATGTTTATTTGCGTATATGTCGAGTAGAAATCTTCATAAAAAACGTGAATAGTAAAAATTGTTTCATTACCCCGATGTTGTCTTCTTTGATTACAAATCTTTAATGAAAATGTAGAAAATAAATTAATTTCATTACCCTCACATTCTCTTCTTTGATTACGTAGGTAGATTTATGACAAAAAAGCTTTGTAAATATCCGTTTACGAGTATAACTGAGCTAGTAAAGTAAACCGATTACCCCGGAGAAGCCGATATCAATAACAAAAGACTGCTACATAAGTTACCGTTGTATGAGTAACCGATAGGTCATAGCTGCCTAACATAGTAAAAGTAGGGTCGAAGTATGTTCTTTGTTCCATTTTTCCTCGTAGATGACTAATATCAAATGACGCTGTAACATGGCCCGACCGAAGCTAACTTTCCTAATGGATAGCAGAGTTTTGAGGGAGCCACTAGAGATAATTACAGAGTTTTGCCCACTCACATGACTCTTCCTAATTGATCACGACATTCTTTTATTTCAGGCCGTGTTCCGACTCTACTTGGTTTTGGTAGTTTTTTAAGTTTTCAGAATGAAGGTTTGAAATACCTACAAAAGTAGTTTTTCAGCTTATTTTTATTAACGCATTCTATTCGTTCTCTAAAGGGGTAATTAAATTATAAATAAAAATAAATAATGCTGGACAATTCACACAACATTATCTAGCCCCAAGCTAAGCAGAGCTTGTGTTATGGGTACTAGATAAGTGAAATACATAATATAATACAATACATACATAGATATTTTTTACTATAAATAGAAAACGACCAAATCACCCTGAACAAATGTCTGCAGATCGTACACACATTTGTCCCGAGGCGGGAATCGAACCCGCAACCTTCTGCGTCGCAGGCAGACCTAGGCCCACCACGCCACATCGGTCGTCTGAAATTGAAAACGGAAACCAAATTAAACTTTTCAGTTGATAGAAATAAAAACGGTTTTGCTTTGGTAAAGCCACGTTTTAACAAAGGCGTTGTTATGAAATAACACTGCACACTCCTTGGTCTAGGAACTGTGTATTGTATGTAAACTACGAAATTGTAAGTGCTTAGTAACAAGGAGAATTAGAAGGTAAGTAATGAGGTGTTCTCAGCGGAATATACATTTGATAAGTAAGAAAACCTGTGTTGTAACCATATTTTAGACATATTTTTGAAACTTTTTGGTCACTAATACGGTTGGAAATAAACAAATTAATCAAGCATCTTAGATTTTTAGAAAATAGATGTAAGTGTAAATATTAGTTGTAATTATTTTTTGCTGTTAAATAAATGTATCTTTGTTGAAATAAATATTTTCAGTAAACCCATTTTATAAAATAGCGGAATACATGACATGCTCATTCTCCAATTAATGTTTACCTATTTAATTAAATTAATACCATCAAGCATAGTTGCATAAAAGTTGAGTTTTCCAAATATTTCGTGTAGCTGTAAGTAAGTCCTGTCTATTCGTGTATGTACTGAAAGAAAGGATTTTTTTTCTTTGTCAAATTGACGTGTTTCAAACAGATAAAGAACAATAGTTGAACAATTTTGTTATTCAATTATTGTAAAGCCAAACTATTGCTCTCAATCGTTTGCGAGGACGTGATGCGAATTAAATACCGAAATTAGCTAGCAACACTCAAAATACCAAAGATATCTAGCATTAATAGCCAGCTTAAAAAAACTGAGTCACTTTTGTTAAAAAACAGATATAAAAACACTTATATTACAACAATACTAATATCAATACTAATGTCAGCAAAATTTTAAGGAACATTATAATTTACGGATCATCATTATAATTCCTCCTATACTCATATAGGTACTATTTTTGTTAACTAGTAACTATAATTCTTTCTATACTAGCAGCGAATCTAAGTTTTTTTTAATAATTAACATACATGTGTTGCAACTTTACAACAATAATTGTTTTGTGACCTAACAGTTGTACAAGTTTTAAAACTAAAAAAGAACACACCAACAAGTAATAACAAAATCAGGAGCTTTGTAAAACCATATAACAAAAACCACAATAACTCTATTAATAGTAAAATTTTTTTTACTGGTGATTATTTAGTGACAGGATCCTAAGTGACGTGATGGGGGCGGATCGCGATAGCACATATCTTATCAGTGCTTATCTATCCGAGGGAAGCTGCTCCATCGATCCGGTGGTTATCTGTATGGCAACATAATGCTCGCCTATTGTTAGTTGTAATTCGTTTTCCAAACTTCATTCGTTATTTCAACTGATTTAAAAAAAGGAGGAGGTTTGTTACTTCTATTCATTTTTTTTATTTATTTATTCATTATTTATTACCCTTTGGTATTATTGAATATTATTATCTCCGCCAATTGTTGTCTGATTGTATATAATATTGCTTGTAAGGATGATGTAGCATTCTAATGGTCAAATAATTTTTTAAATCGGTGAAGTAGTTCTTGAATCTATTCGTTATAAACATACAAAATACAAATCTTTCTTCTTAATAATATTATAAGTGTACATGAAGTGGTTCCTCAAAAAATATTATTCCCGAGGGATTTCTCTTTGTCCCGTAACGTAACAGTAAAAAAAAACAGTGTTAATAATAAATAATGTGAAATATTTTTTAGTTTTTTGTAAAAAACATAAAATCGGGTGCGAGCCTAGTTATAGATTAACTAGACTAGAGTATATGAGAAGCTAGTTTAAATGAGAAAATTCTTCGGCTTATTATGTTTCGGCTTAGTATGGCCATGACGTCAATCGCCTAAATTACAAGCATCGCCGTGTTATTCAACAATCGCTATTGAAACTATTCAAAGGAATGTTTCGCAAATAACACCTGGAACTTTCGTGGCAATATTCACGAAACAAGTACGTTCCCATGCCGATTCCGGGTAAATATTACCCGTGCGGTCTCAAGCTGCGGTTTGAGGCAGGTAAGCCAAATATATTGTCCCCTAGTGAACCATCCATGTACGTATAGCCGAAATCGCAAAGCCATGAAAATTTAAGAGCATGTTTTCCTGCTATCGAAAGAGAAAAGGTTAAGATTTTTTTTTGTAATTCCAGCCAGTCCCCGATTGCTATATTCATTGTAAATGGCCACTTGAATATTTATTTCGGTTTTATCAGAGTATGATGTGATGTAATCGGTTTGCTTCTTGATTTTTGGTGTTCTAAAAATTCTGGAATCTATACCTAACCTTTTATCTCAGTGTGTCTAGGCAGAATCATAATTTTTACGCTTTATTATGGGTCCTACTCCGATGATTTAAACTAAACCTAGGTACCTATAAACATTATATCCAGAGGACATTCAGAGATATTGAAAGCAATAAACTAAATTGAGTCTTGTGACGCGTCCACTAGATATATTCATTGGACACACACAGAGATCGTCGTAAATGGCTTAATAGACCCGATGTTTATTGTTGATTGCCTGACAATGCGCGTGAGTGACGGAAGGTGCGGCTTATTGATGCGCTACACAATATGGTGCTCTATCTGTCTCAATTTATTGCGTATAAAATTACACTAAATTACCATTTCATTGTTTTATATGGATTCGTAGTAAAACTAAAATACCCGCATCCTGAAATTAATAAACCTCAAGTGGACATATCTGGTCGTTACGACCTCCGACAGTCATTCACAGAAAAATATAAAAAATCAAAACTCACCATTTCACGAGCAGCCTCCATTTCACTCACGCACAAAACCATTAAAAAACAAAAGAATAATACAGTTTTTGCTTGAGTGCAATTGCATTAGACGAGAAATAAAAACGTGAATAAAAGGCGCGGAGTGTGCAATAAAACTGTGCGTGTTATCGGCGAACAATTAATGGAATGTGAGATGTGGGACGGGCGACCGCCGAGTGCGGACTGCGGACTGCGAGTGTGGTCGGCTTGGGCAGCACAGCAGGCCTGAGTGGTGGGCCCCAGAATAAGTAATAAGTAGTATGCCGCCGGCGAGCCGACAGCGGCCGTGGAATAACTAACAGTTACTGGAGCGAGCTTCATACGTCATGCCGCGCGCTCGTGCTGAGAATACGAAGGGCGGGCGGCGACGCGCGCGGGCGGGGCGGACCGATAATATTGCATTACATATCAATTAACTGCACTTCAGTCGCTTATCTTAACGAGTTTTTTTGTAATAGAGTCTGTTATCTGGATGTCTGCTTTCAGATTTAATTTGTGGGCGATGATGTTCCTTTTATCTATGTTGTGGACTAGATAATGATATATTTAGTTTTTTACGATTATTCGTTATTTCTAATTTCCTGATTTATAGAAGACATGTACAGCTGAATGCGATTTACAAGTTATGTGAGATGGCGTAAGTAGGTAACGAAAATTGCCTTCAAAGACGTAGAGAATGGTATAATGACGTAACACAAAGTAAAGTAACTATACCCCTATTTCCAAGTATTATTAAGTAGGTATCGACTACATAGTAAGGCTTCACCAATGCCTTAATTGTGGCTTCGGTCCGAACGGTCCACAAAAGGCAATATTACACAAGTACCCTCAAAACTGTTTAACTAATCAAACTCTCGGATAAGCAATCAAAATGATGGTGTAACCATAATTGGGTTGGTGTGGGAAATAATTTGATTTATTTAGTTGGGTAAAATAATTCTGATACCTAATAGAGACCGATTTTAAAAGATTGATGATGTATTTACCTAATGAAAATCAGTTTTGCTTGCGCGTTGTTAAAAGAAATATCAAGCGAGATGGTTGTTAAGTACCTCTTCCTTATCATCATCTTAACACTGTTTCTTGATATAGGTTGTACGAATTTCATATAAACAGGCGACGCTTAAATTGTAATTTCACGGCTGGTCGGAAATTTTCATTGGCGATTAATTCTTGTTCGTGATTTTAGCTCCGAGGTGAACAGCCCCGGGCTGCCTCTAACAGTTTGTGTCATTTACATCATTTATACACTCCCTTGATGTCGACGCTCTAATCTTACAATTTAGCTCGAATCACTTCCTTGTAATTCGAAGGGATTAATTCTGTTACGCATTGATTAAGCTGAGATGTTTGATTTATTCATGCAATGTTTTTAGCTAAAAGATGTGTATCGTTATTATTCGGGCGGGTAATTCAAACAGCTGTTTTGTGCGCAGAAAAAGGTAAACACATTACAGGGGTTAACATAAACAATTGCAATCTCCTAATCCGATGGTTTCCGTGGCCGCCTCGCGGAGCGGGAATCCGCTTTTATCCCACAATCAAAAAACAAAAAGCGGTCGGAATTTTCGCGCGATACCGCAAATTGTGACAAATCATGTTATTGAAATTTATGTCCGGCAGTTTTGAGACATAATTGGATGCGGAGAGCCGGCGGCCATGTTCCTGAAGTGACGTCACGAGCTCTAATGACATTTATTACTGACAGTTCATTGGCGCCACCCGTCTCAGTGAACGCTGCGTTATTCGCATTTGGAAATTAATTTCTGCGGGAATCTCATTCTGCAGGCCGACACCGCCGACGCTGTGCTGCATAGCAAATGCCCCGACTCATTTATACTTCGAATTCTGAACTGCAGGTAGGTACGGACTTCTCCGCCAGAGCCTGCCTGAGTGTTTTTTAAACATTGTAGTCCATTATTCTTACTTACGTAATTTACGCCTCGTTTTATAATAGATGAACGTACCTGAAAAAATAAAAGTTTCATCATTAGATTTATAGCTCCCAAGGAACAATCTGATATTACAGGGAAAGCAATTTAGTACAAAATTTCAATAACTTTCGCATAACGATACAGCCTGAATAGGCTCTACAAAATGACCGGTGTTTACGTCAGCGTAAATCCGGACCCAATAAAAGTAATAAATCGTGAGGTGCCGTTACACAGGTGGTGATGTTTTTTTTTCACGACAGTATTGAGAAGATTGCGTCAATAAATAACTGCAGTAGCATGTGAGACAGGACGTCCGCACCTAGCGACGGTCCGTGACTGATTGCTGGGAAGCGACATGCAAGAACCAATAGATGGCGTTGATTAAGCAATTAATCAAGTCTGTAAGCCTGATAAATTGTTGTAACAAGTTTCTAAAGTTACAATTTACTGAATCCGACAAAAATACAGCTACAATAAGGTCTGAAATTATTTTCACTGGACGGCGGTAGCAGCTTGTTTGCTTTGAGCCATTGATATGATCGGGTCTTTAAAGACCCACCCAGCTGAACTAAGCATCGCAAACACACAATGGTCTTTATCCGACACTTCGCTTCATAACGGAGTATGCTCATATTCTCGAAGCATTCGAGGCGGTCTGACTCCCTTTGTTGTTCTGTAAGGTATCTAGAGTTCTTCACAGCCGGATGCGAGATTAAAATTAAAGCAACTAAAGACACTTTAATTTTAACATTCTAAAGTTCAATAAAACGGTAGCCTGGCTATTTTAATTCATCAATATTATATAAGATAGGATCGGACGAGGATCGCGCAAAACATTGGTGAGGAGGAGTCGCTTTCAAACCTGTCAAAAGTGACAGGAAAAAGGGCGGGAAAATGTCAGTATAATGGATGTGTCACCGACATCGTGGCAAAACGCGACCCGACGGCATGCACGGACTCAAATCCACTCCCTGTGGATTAAGTGGATTATACCTACCGAAATATCAGATTTTGGTGAAATATAAAATCTTGTTGGAGCCAAATGGAACAAACCTTAGTACCTAAATAACTTGGTAGGTATTCTAGAAAAGTAGGACACAGAAAATTTGCGCTCGATAGAAATATGATAAGTACCTACTGAAATATGCTCTGAGTTATAAGTACCAGAGAATATGGTATAACAATACTAACGTTTTACCTAAACTAAAAGGCCACACAATTTTGTATGTTACAAGATATGAAAATAATATTCTGGTTTGCAAAGCGTAATCAGAATAATGAATGCGATCGCCAGATACGTTGCTCTACAAATACGTTTCGAAAAACATGTCCAAATATGATGGATGATGGAATCGTCGATGGCGTCGATATGATGAGAGACAGAGATAGATGCTATCTGCCGGTCAGGCATCAATTCTGATTTCTAAAAGTTTTTTATTTTTGTTAAAAGGAAATTGAGAAGCTTTTAGTTTCAGACGTAAGAAAATTATTATGGAAGGATGATACTTATTTGATAAAAAATTAAATCTAGTTTTTTTATGCATTTTGGTCAGATGGTTTGTTTGCGAGTAGGTGGGTACCTACTAACAAAATATATTTGACATGAGTTCAAAGAAAATGGTTTGCGATTATCAACTTAGCATACAAAACAACTTACAATTAACAAACTCTGAATTACATATTGACCTTACCCTGCGTTCGAACAGAAAAATCTATGCCTTTTTCTTTTAAATAGGTCCCTACCACAATTGAAACGAGTAGATCGAACCTAAATCAAAAAGGTACCTGTTGGTTTCTCATAAATTTCTTCAGAATGACTTTCGATTCTTTCACGGGAAAGGGGCCGACGACGACGCTGAAATGAAATAATCCTGCGAGGTAGATCATGATATCATCGAGCTGGCAACACCGGCCATATTGCTCGTTATCTGTCACCGCCCCCCACGATCCGTTTCACTTGCAACCCGATAGGGGGCGACTGGGTGACTCTACTCACCTCGTAATGGCCACCCCTTTTTTATTACTGAACCGCTAGTAAACAGATCATTCGGGTTTGTGGTGTTATAAAAACGAAATTAACTCTGACCAGTGGATGAGTAGATATCCTTGCCCCTATTAACATGGGCTCGTGTCACGCGTTCCGGGTTTAAAACCTGCCCGCTACATTAACTTGGGCCACATTAAATGGCATGACCGTCTATTACACTGTAATACCCGTTAAGATCGCGTAAAATACAAGATTGCAGAAATTCTAGACGAAAGCTGCTTTAAAGTATTTGTAACATTAATTTTTACTAAAAAAACAACCCAAACAACAAATAATTTTTCTATGTATAATAAAAAATATCTATCTATCTATTGTGTTATGTATATCAGTTATCTAGTACCTACCCATAACCAAGCTCTGCTTTGCTTGGGGCTTGATAATGCTGTGTGATTTGTCCAGCATTATTATTATTATTAATTATGGGTTAGCATTAGACGCTTCAAGCCTAAAGTCTTCGACGGCTATGAGATATCAAAAATACCAAAGTACCTATTCTAGTAAACAAGTAGCAATGATCCAGTTTTAAAATATGTCACATTTAACCATTTAATAAAAACGAATTTGGTATTAACATTTCGATTCCATGTTCAGCAACGTCCTTCAGCGTAAAAATATATTCCCATTTCCCAGTAATATTGATAAGCTGTTTAATCTCGAATTATGTCGGCCATACTCGATCATTTTCGAAAACAACTTCACTCTATTGATAGGTAGCATGCGAGTGTCGGTGGTTTTGTGCAGTGCGATATTGTGCTAATAGATTAATCCAATCAAAATATTAATTCCACATCGAAGCTCATTCGCACCTATTTACATTTCAATCGAACGATTTATCCGATGAATTTTGAGTGTGATTCAATAGGCCGTGTCTCATATAAATGCTGTTATTTGATAACAAGAAATTCCAAGTAAAAAGGTACCTATCATCATCATGTCAGCCCATATACTACGTCCACTGCTGGACATAGGCCTCTCCCATACGACGCCACAAAGAGCGGTCCTGAGCCGCCTCCAACCATCGACTCCCTGCGACCGCTACGATGTCGTCGGTCCATCGAGTTGATGGTCTCCCATCACTCCGTTTCGCGTTGTATCGTGGCCGCCACTCGAGAACCTTTATTCCCCAGCGGTTATCAGTTCTGCGAGCTATATGACCTGCCCACTGCTACTTCAGCTTGCTAATTCTGAGAGCTATATCGGTGACTTTAGTTTTTCTACGGATTTCCATATTCATAAGTTTTGTAAGCTGTGCAGATCGAGCTCAGCTTTTGTTATTTACCCGGGCGTGGTTTAAGTTTTTCGAGTGTTTCTTTAACGTTAGCGTACCTTCTTTATTACCTAGAAGGATCAAAACGGTTTTGATAAATTACTTAGACATCATGCCAAGGACCATTTTTAGGAGACTAAGAATATAAATATAGCCTACCTACATATTTAACAATTTAATATTTTTATTCTATTTCTGGACACGCCACCATCCTTTTATTATTGTAACATTGTAGGGGGAGGTCAGCTTCCTATATTACATTAAAGTCATTTATAACGGGATATTTACCATGATTCGATTTTTGAGTTTTCCAATATTTCATGGTTATTTCATGGTAAATATCCCGTTATAAATGACTTTAATGTTAATAACCATGATAGTTTTAAAAGTTTTACCTATATTGCAGACTTTTTAGTCTAGTTTATGCATCTGTGGCTAATAATACATAATCACACTTGTGTATATTTAATATAATCAGACCATTTGTAATGCACGTCTATTAGCTACTTTAATTTTTCGAAAAAAAGTGAAATAACTAGGACAGACTTGGGTTTTTATATAGTTTTGAAATAATCACTTTAGTGTAGTATGCAGATGTAGAATAGGAGTATGAAGCGGTTTTAAATTGTTAATTTATCCACGGGAAGTGTGGTGGTGCGTGCTCTCGGCCGCTCGTGAAGGATTAGAATCGCGCTGCGCTTGTGCTGCATCCACATGCACCCGGCTACTATTCCACTTGATAAGCTTTGTTTGAAAAGCTCTATTTACCATTTATATATAGGATACTGGATAGATAGCCACCCGTACCTACGATCTGTAGGTACGAATGAAATTCCAGAGAAAATTCCAGAAAAATATGAAGGTTTTGTAAGGTTCAGTAGGGTTTTACCGCAAGACAATTGAGTAGACGGCGGCGATAGAGGGGTTAGCGACGAAATAAGTCGGGGTCACTGCGCGCACAGCCTTCAATATTTGCGCTGCCATACAGCTTTTATTGCGTGGATCAACACTCGGTCGAATGTGCGGTCCACACCCTTACCTTCACATACAACCTCTGCGCCAAATCTCAACCAAATATTTGTCACAATTTTGGTAAATTGTATATGGTCTGCTGGACAACTAGGAAATACTAAGAAAACCTGTTGTCCTCAGTGAAAAAATGAGTGTATTTTTAAAGTTAAATAATTAATTAATTGAAAATCCCGACTTTGCGGAACTTTTTCACTTTTTATCAGATAAAAGGTTTTCAAATTTTAACTAAAGAACATTCCCGAAATTCAGACAAGGTACTTTACAGATTTTAGTAAATACTAAAATCTACTAAAATGCCAATTTGTTGCTTTTACGTAATAGGTACATGGTCCCAGCCCAACATAGATATCCACGCTCGAAAAACATACCTATACCTACCCTCGCATGAGGTACCTAGTAAATCAGTGTGTTTTATTTTTCTTATCAAATTCCTCTGATTCTTTGATATTTGTTGCTATCGCAGACTTGGACGAACGAAGACGAGCGTGTCGCCGTGCACATTGCAAGTGCTCGACAGCTGGTTCGCTTTATTTGATTTTCAACTAGGAATAGCGTCTTCCAGTTTTATGTCAACTTCGCAATGCCAAGTTTTTGCAACAAATTTTGATTTATTCTGCCCCTATCAACTTACAGTCGCGTGTCTGCTTGTGCTTGAAGACGGATAGGAGACCTAAGTATACATATATTGTTTATTTTAGTATTAGTAAGTGGCGGGCGTTTGTCCACCATTTCACTTAACCCGCAACTTTTGACGTGAATTTCACTCGCAACGGTCACGCCGCGCCACGCCATTCCTGTGCACCGGGTTTTTTAAATTAATATTTCCTTGATAAGCCATGCTACTTTTAATTGGTTAAATATTAAAAAGACATTTTTTAAAATAAAAAAGAATACTATAAATCCCATTCAGTTTATTTATCTTTCCATTAATGTACTTACTTAACATTAGAAATATCTAATTTTTTTTTAATGCTCACTTGAAAATATCGAAACAATCATAATTTAAAGCTTAATCAGCCTTTGCCAATCTTCTTACTAAAACTTTAAAAAAATATTAAAAAAAATATCGAACAAAACGAAAAAAAACCCAAATAAACTCCTTAAAAATCTGTGACCTTGGCCTCACACACCAGCTTGACGATAAAACTCTACAATCTGCTTCTACCTCGCGCCGATGCAGGCTGAAACTATCGATGGAGGACGAGTAATAAGAAAATTACACTGCTGGTAAAAGTTATTCCTTTATGACATTAACATCACAAATAACGGGTTAAGTAAGTGAAGATGTGGCCTAAGATAAAGCACGTCTATATTGATCGATATGTATATTATAGATATAGGTTGTACGGGCACTAAAACTGTTGTTGAACAAGCGTGTGCGATATACATGTAATATCGCCGGAGCCAGATGTCAGGGCGGGGCTGTTTGCGTCTGGCCCGAACTGGTCAACAGGGACTGCAAACATGCGTGCTAGCACTGAGTCGCTTTACCAACAGAAAACTAAATTACGGCGGTCATTTAGATAATTCAATTTGTGATCTAACTGACTAGAAACATTGTATACCTAGTTTCTACTTAAATAGTAGGTAAAACTTTAATTCGTAAACACCTGAAGCTTTTTTGGCTTCTTGTGGTTTGGAAGGCTGACGATAAAAAAAAATGTAGTTTTTATGCCTATAGGTAATATAATTATGGTATACAGTGAATAAGACAAATGTGCATGGGGTAATGTGGGATTACTCCATTTTCCACCATCGAGATATCCTCTAATGGGGGAGAGTCTGGGATAAAACGTGCCATAATTATTAGCAGTATTTAACGGTGATTTATCGCGTTTTTTTTAATAGTTGAAAACGTGTTGTTTACCCCTACTGGATAGTAACTTTTGAACAAAAGTTTGTTAGAGCAACACAAAGCGTTAATCAGATACGTTGTAAGTGAAACCGAAGGTAAACGTTAGTGTAGAGACTTAATAATAAAAAGCATCGCTCTAAATTTCCATAGGTAAACGGTTGATAGTTGTCCGCAGTGCACGCTCGAAGGCCTTTACAAACACAAGTTTCAGCAGGGACATCCATTTTGTAGAACTAAAATGAATGCCACCTAAAATTACAATTGGGTTATTGGTAAATACTGGTTGGTAATCCAAATTGATCATACATTAATGAATATGTTCGAATGTTAAGTCCAGATGATCTATTATTTCAGTTTATAATAAATGAATGAATGAATTAGTTAATTATACCGTCACTTTAAACCTAAAAAAATAATATATTTGTTTGTATGTTTGTTTGAATTGAATAGTCTCCAAAACTACTGGACCGATTTGAAAAATTATTTCACAATTACAATCCTACATTATCCCTGATGAACATAGCTGTAGAACATACCCGGGCCGGAACATTAGCACATAATAATGTGACATAATTACGAATATTCAATATATTACCATTATCAGACTTAAAATGCCTGGAACCCTTTCGCTTCACTCACACTTGGCAGTTTTTAAACAACATTCCATGTGTGCATAGCCGTTGATAAGAGACATGCGACCGCCGGCGTGTCCGCCCCCACCAAGCACATTTATCATGAGGCGGTTCAAAGTTCGTACCATAACGCTCTAAAAGGACACTGTCACAAAATAATAAAAAGTAAAACAGGCTTTAAATAGTAAGTACCTAGTTGCCGGGCAAAAAAGTCTCTATACCTACGAAAATTTAATAATGTCCCAAAAAAAAAAACGATTTCGGCAGGATACGAACCCGCGCCCCACCCTCAGTACGGGTGTGCTCTAACCAACTAAGCTACTAAACCACTAGTCGGTTAAACCGATTTATTTTCTTAAATTTTCGTAAAAAGTTGCCCAGTGCGAGTAACGCATTATAAAGCAAAAAGCTAAGTCTCCTCTATACCTAAGTAGAAAAAAGTGATCCTGAACAATAAATAGAAAACAATCGAAAGAAGTGACGGAGATGGGTTTCTCCCATCACTAGCCACCCCTTTCAGCGTACCTCGGAGTGGAAAAATACAACAGGACCTAATGGAAGAAAATTTTGTACTTTCTTTTACTATCATGTAAAAAACCAGACAAAAGCGCTTGAAGAACTCACTAGCAGCGCATTCAGTGTCAAATCTATGAGAGTGGTGCTTTCTACCGCGGTCGACTGCATTGGAATTATGCCTTAACACGTTGGTATCAGATTTTCAGTCGACAGGAACTTCGTGCCAGGTAGAAAGCCGGTGGATTTGCCTCATAAACTAAACTTGTCTGTGTTTGAAATACCGACAGACAAGTAGGGACTCAAGTTGCTCAAAATCGTATAACAAAGGCACCACAGACAAAATAAAATGCATTTTCTTTATTCGCCTGTGTTATCTAGAGAGGTAATAAAAAGCACAAGAACTAGATAACTGTAATTCCTTTTTCAAATTGCAGCGCCCGAAGCGCTGATGGAGATTCATTGAACTAGCGCATCATTTATCAACCCAACATTTTCTTACTCATTTTATACAGAGTGTTCCAAAGATTTAAACTTTATTCCATTTACTCGTTAAAACCCAACATAGTATGATTGCAGTCTCATTTTTGGGAGCTTTCGAGAGCTCTCGTGTTTCGGGATTCTTTTTTTGCTAAAATTCAATTTGGTTTTATTTTAAAACCGTCTATTTTCATAGCTGAGGGTTTCTCGCTAGTTAAAGTTAAATCTACGAAATGAATATCCTCAACGGATTTTTGCTGTTTGCGACAAAATGAATTGATATTGCTGAAACTAACGAGGCCACAAACATGGCGGACTGAAAGAGAGTTTGAATGTGGTTAATAAATAAAATGTTATATTGGAGGACTTCGCAGCATTGTCACAGACAATAGTGGAAACAACGAGCTGGAGTGATGCCTGAGGACTTCACGATGATGACACTTGTTTGTTTCATATCCTTTGGCTCGTTTAGCTTTCGGATGAGATGAAAGTTTTTCTGAATACACGGCCATTTTGTCAAAATTGACTTTTGGAGTGACAGCTGCGACTCTACCGCGGATCACTCTCATTTTATTATACACGCATCACAATCATGCGCGACCAGAATTATCTACATCCTTAGATAAGGCAATGCTTGTTGATTAAAATTTTTAACTGATTTTTGTTGCTTGAATTAAATTAAATTTAATATTTGTTTCATTTCAGCAACACGTGAAGTCAAAAAAGCTGGCTTTCATAATCTCATTATGTGGGCTGAAGTTGTAATGAGTTTCATTATAAGCGGTACTTTACAAGATTTATCGTAGATACCTCGAGAGCGAACGTTAAAGTTTTTGCGGGAGTTTTGTTTAAAAACAGCGATATATAAAAGTGGAGTATTGAAAAATTCGAGACGGAAACATAAATTGCAGAAATATGAAACAGGCAAGCGTGAGGAATAGGAAAGAAGTTGTCGGGGATTGGCCACGAGCGGTTTGCAGCATCGCAGCTTGCTTTGCAAAAACTGAAGATTTTTCACTCTCATTCATATAAAACTTTCAACTGCTGGTTGAAAGTTTAACTCACTTTTATTTCACACCAAATTTATTCTTAAACAGGAATGTAAAAGCAATAAAAGTTGCCACTTTTTATTGCCTACCTGTGGAACATAAGTAGTTCAATTCAATTCGCTTTCTTAGTAAAAATTGAGTTCTTTCCGGCTTCGCTTTTTATTTCTCTTTGGTAAATCGGAGCCCGAATTCTACATTACTGCTTTTGCTTTAAACTCGAGTCCGTAAAATGTAATAACTAGTAATATCGTTAAATAAAAAAACATAAAAGCGCAATATTGGTTCGGAAATAAAACCGCGGGTGATGTCCAAAAACCCTTAAAAGTAGTATCAATCCAATTTCCCTACAGGGGTTGTCACCGCGTAAAATAAAAATACCAACGTAACTGCCACCCTCCAAGTGGGGGTGCGAGCGTAATAAAACAATGTTAATAGCCATATTTACTGCATTAAACACTCTCGTCTGTACCGAGTCATTTCCGTAAACTATAAGTACAAATATTTATAAGGTAAATCAATTTTCCAATCAAAATTTACGACCTAATTCTCAGTAGAGGCTATAAAGGTCATTGCCAATACAAGGTATTGGCTTTTTAATTTGTTGTCTGAAGTTGTTTGGCGCACAGCCACCTACAAAAGTGAGTTTCGACCGATTCTCTACTGAAGGCATCTTATTTGTAGGCTTTGCATGGTTCAGTCGGTTACGTGCTCGAAACACAGGTGTTTGGTAGCAGGTGAAACACAAAGAAGTTTCAGTTTACTCTACTCAGCGAACAAGGCTAGATATTGAAATTGCTGAAGCCGTCATTTCCTGCAGTTTGGCAGAGAATTTCAGTGTTTCTGCGGTAGCCGTTACCTACCCATGGGCATCGGAAAAAGTCGGCATAAATGTACTTAATTCGGCAATTAAAATATATTTTGATTGCGGTAATGCGGTTGCACCTGCATCGTCCGCAGGATGAAGTTATTCGCCTCGTTGCAGCACGTCCACGGCACTACTTACCTAGCATCTACGAATAATTGGTTTTTTCCCACCCTCGAAAAACTCGAGTCTCGCCAACGCCCTGCTTTTTAGTCCCAATTTATTCTTCCAATAAACTTTTGCCGCTTTGCTTTTTGCTCGGAAAAATGCGCCTAAAATATTTAAACAGTTTATGTTTTCGCTCACATCCATAGGTTATTGTTACGGGCACTGTATTACTCGTTTGTTCAGGGGTTATAATGAAATTGTTTCTCGTTAAATATTACTCAAGTCTCTGAAAGTTTAACGTAAAGAATGTACTGGGGATATTTTCCTCTCAACATTATTTAGATTTAAGGTTATTTTATGCAAAAAGTGAAACGCCTAAATGGAAAGCAGTGGGGGTTTTGAAAGAATTTGAAATGGAAGAGCCGGTAGTATGCCTAGTGGCTCGCGGCTCCAGCGGGCCGTGACAATCGCTTCCATGCTAAATGTCACGGTGGCCATTGTTCTGCCTCGCCCGCGCCCCTCAACGCACCCCTCTGGCTTTCCCTACTGAGGCACTGGCATTTACCACACACCCTTACCTATGTTAATGAAAAATGTAGGGCTTGGTTTATTGATTATAGTTTAGCTGGAGTGCGCAGCGAAAAAGTTAAACAAAAAAGGTAAGCGAATTATTGTTGGGTTGTTAAAAAAACAATGACTTTAATATTATGTTGATTAGGGATGACCTACATTCAGGATTTCACCGCATGAAATGGACTTCATGTGGAGTTTTTCAGAATTCAATTAAATTTTCAAGCGCTTTTTCATAATTTCAAGAGTCTTACTCAGTGCCATTGGTGTAAATACACTTATTCTATAGCTATGTGAACTTATCGATCCGACATAATATTCCAAATTATATGAAAATGCATTATGTCCCCTTGTTTACAGCTAGCCCTAACAAGGTTTCTCTATCGAGGAAATCGCGCGAAAAGTGATTAAAGAACCTTCGACTTACATGAAACCGTCGATATAGGGGTTTCACACACACATACACACAAGCATTCTTCAACACACCCACCTAAAGATGGCTCTAATTTCAAGCGTCAACTTCGTTAGGAAGCCATAGTAGACGCGTAAAAAGCCCTTACATGATACGCTTAAGTGCTGCTAGCTTGTGTATTAGCTGCAATTAAGTACATATTTAGTGAGTAATTTAATAATAGAGGTTTACCTGTCACCTCGATAGACTGGTGTTAATGTCGGCGCAGATGAGCCACTGAATAAGCCACTGATCGTCAGGCTACTAAGAAGCCCGTTTGTACCATCATTTTTATAATGACCTCCAAATTTTCAGCATTATATGAGAGACAAATAGGTATAATAAAAGTTATCGATTCTAAATTATTCTATACTAATGTTATGAATGTGAAAGTGTGTTTGTTGCTTGTCCTTTCTTCACGCCCTAACTAAGCAACCAATCGACTTGATTTTTGGTATAGAGTTAGTTAAAAGGATGGAGAGTAACATAGGCCATATACTTTTTATCACATAAATCAGTTCTCATGGGACAGAAATAACACTAAACAACGCGTGCCAAGCCGCGAGCAGAAGCTATTATAAAAAAATTATATTATAAACAATAAAATAAATAATGCTGGACAATTCACACAGCATTATCAAGCTCCAAGCTTCGCAGAGCTTGTTTCATGGGTACTAGATAACTGATATACATAATATAATACAATACATAGATAGATATTTTTATTATACATAGAAAACGACCAGAATACTCTGAACATGTCTGCAGATCTACACACATTTGTCCCGAGGCGGAAATCGAACCCTCAACCTCCTGAGTCGCAGGCAGACCTTCGCCCAGCGCGCCACAGAGGTCGTCATATAATATAATATATTTACAGTGGCGATGACTAACATTAAAAGAAGATATATTGAATCAGATATTGTCCATGCTGGAAAGCCTTGCGTTTTATACGAGCTATGTCGGAACGTTCATAAAAATCATAAAACGTAGTAAGGGCGGACCCCATTTGTTCCTCTATTTGCATACAATACAAGCGTCTACGTCGGGCGAAGACAACGATGTCCTTTGCAAAGATCGTCAACAATAAAAGTGTATTTGCGAAGAAATTTAATAAAGCGAAAGTGGACTGCTATTACGGCACCCCCGAAATCCTCAGACGTATTCGCCTCGAGTATGTGGCTGGAGGTATCTACCTACACACTTCGTTGTGGAACAATCGATTGAGCATTTTTGCTCATGTTTACACCTGGTGGACACGTGTTCTCTCATCATTACTGCTAACAATGTCTTCAATTATATTACAGAATATACTTTAAGAACTCGATATGCAAAAACAATTCATATTTTTACAGAAACACGTTAATAAAATAGCGTCGTAAAGACAAAGTGATTGTATACAGAAAGAATTGAATAAACCATTTGTATATCGTGCGGGGAGTGGCACATTATGAAGTAGGTAGCTACTTTTTAGCTTATCTGATATCTCTGTGCTTATCTACCCGCTTTGTGAGGTAACATAATTTAATTTATTGAGGAATGAAGTGGGTTTGGGTAGGATTTTAAATTACACTGGTTTTGTCTATTTATGCATACCTTAAGAGACTGGAGCGAAACAAGAGCAGACGCAACTTTTATGTTGTAATAACACAAGGACGTTTACTTTTTGGCTTTTCGTGATTAACGGCATAAGGTCATAAAAACGTCCATATAAATGATTATACGGCGACAACCTCTGTAGCGCGGTGGGCGAAGGTCTGCCTGCGACGCAGGAGGTTGCGGGTTCGATTCCCGCTTCGGAATAAATGTTTGTACGATCTGCAGACTTGTTCTCATCATAAGTTCAGATTTAATCACTGATTAATTATTAATAGATATGATCTGCGTACAAACAACCATTTACCTAGAATATATGGCAGTATAGTTTATTATCTAAGTACAGGTATGCTATGAATAATTGAAACTTCAATCTCGAATTTAAACAATCTCAAAGCTACCATCTACGCCGTAGCTCGTAGCACCGTAGCCGTATTCTCGTAGACCGTAAAGCGGTTTTTACTACCCATAAAGAAACAACGTACATCGAACATTTGCTAATTGTGTCATGTAGCCATGGCGTCGACGTGTCGCCCTACTTGTTGCTCGGCGACGCTGTACCGCCACCAGCTATTTACGGGAATCGTATTGACTTTTTATTTGTATAGAGCTAAATATAATCGAGTTTTTACATTTAGTAAATATTTATTAAAAAAAAAATACAATTAAATAAGAGAAACAAATCAGAATTAGTAATTATAATTGAAACAATTGAGCTTACTGGAGATAGTTGCAAACAATCTACAGGTAGCTCAACTGATCTATATCAATACCAGTCGGAAGCTTCCCCAAGACGATGGCTAAACAGAAAAAGAAGACAAGAGTGATTAGGTATCTTCAAGATCTTCGTGATACAGTCGGCCATATCTTGACTTTCCATCAGGTGAGATTGTGGTCAAACAAAGGTCTATAGACTATAAAAAAATGGCTGTATTGACCAAAATAAAAAACAGCATTCCGATCACCTGTGGACTCTATTAGTAGTATAGACGAATAAATTCAAAATCAAATAAAGTTAATTCAGGTTACAAAATGAGGTTGTTAAATTTTAAACTAAATTATATGTTCGTGTACTTAATGTATTTAAAAAATAATGTATTTAAAAGTCACTTAATGTATTTTTTATTGTATCTTATTTTGCTCATCGAAGTGTAGGTATTTTTTTTTTTGATTTCTTATTTTAATTATTCTTTTTCACTTAATTTTTTATTTTGTTTTCTTTATGTTAGATTTTTCTGTAGTTCTTAGTACACATAGTGTTGCTAGTCAACTGAGGTTCTTCATTTGTTAATTTTGTAGGTTCCCACGATACAGGCCCTGCCTAGTGTGGGAATCGTTGTCATTTGAGTCCGTAAATTCTATCAACTTACTCAGTAATAATTTGTATTACCTACTAAGAACCCCTGTGCTAATTTTAATTTTATTGTGTAAGTTGTAAATAAACTTTTTTTCATTTTCATTTTTCTTTTTCACTTGTATACCTTGTGCCTTTTACTCAACTTTATATAGAGGAATAGTTTGACTAAATTAAATATGTAAGTTATTTTAGTAAGACACACTCGCTGTACTCTGATTTAAAAACTCCTGTCCAGTCACTCAGTCTGTCACTATGCCAAATTCGGCGTACATCATTAACTATCAATCACTGTTTAGGTTACCGTAGTTAACCAATCACTTAGTTTTTCATGAAAGCAAGTAAAAACGTGACAAAGTATACCAAAACGCAAGGCTCTTCAAATTGGTTAGCTTGGTTGGCTTTCGAATTACGTCATTTAAGTAGCACTTACAAGTTTATAGCCCAAACAATGTAAGTTACATAATGGATGTTTTAGTAACTATGCTAGGTTACTAAAATATCCATTATGTAAGTTACACGTAAAACTAGGTTTTTTTACGTATAAAGTGATACAAATGTAAAAAAAATACGTAATTTAAGTAACGAAATTGTAATTTTTGTAAACTTAAAAAATAGAGCTACCACCATGCGCCACCATACCGCGCCTGTAACGAAAATGATGAAACAATTTTAGAATCCCTAAATAAAAAAATAGGTAACCAAAAAAAAAAAACAAATATTTTCAATGCTTTACGTATGTTACGTATTTTACTTTGTATTAAGTATAATAATCTGGCACTTAGGATAGTGGTAAAGTATGTGCATCTTTTTGCGACTTAACTTCTAAAGTGTAAATATATTAATTTTGGATATGGGGTAAATGCGGCTACACCAAACGTTCGAGAATGCAAGGCACAGTACTGGCAATAAAAGACGGACGGTCGTGCGTAATTTGCGCTTCAGCTCAGCTCATCACGGCCAGATTGAAATTCCTGCGCCGCCGGCTGCCTGGCGCCTGTACCCTGCAGAGCAGGAGACGCCTGTTATTTTCCTTTTGTGATGGCAATGAATGGATTAATTTAGTTTTTCGAATGTTGGATGAGGGACGTGAACTCTTTAATCTTGTACGCAAGCTTAATAAAGTGTGGTCGGCTCGAAACTTCATAAAAACCAATCAGCCTATCCAAATCTTTTATTTCCCATTTTTTTTTATTAATTTTAAGTTGTGCCAAAACGCCTGTTTTATGACTGTATTTATTTCTTTATTGATAGTGATCTGTAACTTCCTAAAATTAGTTTTTTTCCCTATTCTATTCAAATACATTTACTTGTTTGTTAGTTTTTTACAAAATTGGAATATTTCGAGTTTCTACGACTTAACAATCCTATTTATTACTAAACTGTCAAATTACTCTTCTGTGCTGCCTTATTCACTTGATTTAGGGATCTAGATTGCGTGGTTCATTTGATATTCATTTGTCGCTGTTGTCTGTCTTTTGTTTAGCATAGGTCATTGACTACTTGTTAACCGACGAAAAAAGAGGAGGTTCCATGTCCAGCAGTATGTTTTTTAATATACTAATGTTTGACGATTCTCCGTCAATTATGGACTGATTCGGTAAAATATTTTGCTATTGTGGAGACACCTAGTGACCCCGAGGTGATCCTAAAAATTTATTCCTAAAGATTAAGTAAGATTAAGATTAAGTATTTCTCGAAAACCTTAAAAAAAACAGTGTAATTAAATAATAAGGAATTTGTGCCGCCTTTTTTTCAAACAATCAAATTATCATATTCAGTAAGGTATTCTAGTTTCCATCGCAAATGTTGGTTGGCTTGACGTGTTATTTCTCAGCTAAATAACTCGTATTTGACTTGACGTAAGAAAATTCCCGCGCTCTCTAAGGCTCTATAACTACCTACATACTTGTTGCGTGCCAAACGTCATAACCACCTACGTGCTGTTATCGGATCCTCGCTTCTATTCGCAGTTTTATCATTATCGATTTAATATTGAATTTAAAATACAAAGCATACGTAAATGTTTGTATGCTTAACTAAGGGCTAGATGAAGCTGTGTGGATTGTCCATCATTATTTAATCATTTTTGTAACATTATGTGCGCAACAAACAAACGAAATTTAGTATTTAGCTTACTAATTATTCTGGTATGTTTCAAGTGCCTAATTGCAATATATCGAACTCGAAACTACCAACCCGTGTTTCGATACGGATTCAATCCAACAAAGTACCTCTCGAGTTTGCTGTTGAAAGTTCCTTGAGAAACTACTCGCAGCCTGTAATGAACTGCAATTCTAGTAAATTAAATCAATTTGCTTTGCCGAAGCTTTACAAGGTTCCAACGACTTTCTCAGTCGCCGCCGGTTCCACGAAGCGACCATTGTGTACGTCGCGCGACAACGGCCGCTTTGATTAATGGTGAAACGTTCACATGTTATTAATTAATTAGTGTTGAAATTAATAACGTAGGGCTTGCAGCAGACGTGGCGCTGCAGACGTCGCCAGCATACGCCCTGATTGCCTGCATTACACTAGCAGCAACAGTTTAATTAAAGAAGACCTACAACCAGCTGCTCACATGAAACTAATAGCTACCGATTGAGTTACGCAGAGAATCCTAAGCAATGACGCTCGTAACAAGTGGCCGAAGGAAATGTTTTCAGAGTGAGTGACCCCCGCCTTGCTGGGCGGGCGTATTATTCCAGCTTCATTGTGAAGCTCGCCCAATTGTTTGACGAGGCCCTTGCCTTGTCGCATGTGATATAAAAACCGTCGTATACCGCGCCATAAAAAGAAAAGTAAAAGTTTTATACCGTAAAGATGGAAATCTCCGCTGCATGAAAGAAAGCAGATTTTTGAGGGCAAAGAAGCCCCCGAGCGGGCACTTAGCTCGGGCTATTAAGGGCGCCGTGACCGCCAGCGCGACGAAACGACGAAAACTATAAAACCGTTAAAGCAACGTTTCAGCAGCCGTAAAGAGCGTCGCAAGATCTGTTGACAATGTCGCCCGACCCACTATAAACCGTATGCACCCGGCTAAGCTGTAAAACTTAATGGCTCTCTGATTAAACTTATCTGCGAGGCGAGCGAATCACGACCTCTTCTAATAACCGTCCATTCGCATAACTGGCTATTTTATTGGTTGCATTGTATTAAATCGCCATAAACCGGATGGCTTCCCGGAGAAGTGTCAAGTGTAGAGTTATGGCTTCTTGGCGCGCCGCCCGCCCTGGGCCTCCGACAGAACCCAATATGTTCCCAACAAACACATACACTATGTTTTACTGCCCCATACAACTATATCACCATTATCATTAGGTACGTTTGTTATATAAATATGTAGTTGTGTTTTGTTTTAATAGCCTAATCCACGGGGAGTAATATCCAGTTTCAATAAAACGTTATTGTCCACAAACTACTGTCTGATGTGGTCAAATGGGACTTTCAATTTAATAACAATTATCATTGTTTCACTATGGAAACGTACGAGTAAAATCCTGATAAATGAAGTTTCATGTAGGTAAATTATAATTGTAATGTAAATAGAGTAGTGAGATCTGGGAGTAACGAGACGTTAAGCTAAATACTTTCATTTATAGCCAGAGCAGACGTCTTTATGTACAAACTTGTGTGCTTACCCGAGGAGCGAGCTTGGCGACACCAAAAATTCCTGATAAAACTCTAATGCGAGGTCACATAAAACGCGCAGAACTCGCAAAACGGTTTACAAGTACTGGAAGGATGTTATAAAGGTTTTACGATCGCGGTCCGTCAGTTGCATTGGCTTAATGGACGAGCTAAGTGCATGAAGACATTCACGACAGCGACAAGAAAATGCTTCACAGAAACGTTGGTAATACTGACGCTTCATTGAAGTAATCGCCGAGAACTACTGATATAGAGGGAAATATTTCCAGCAGTTTCAAAAGCAAACTGCTGGAAATGTTTCTCTCTATATCACTGGCAGGAAATTACATTTTATACGGTCTTAATAAGTATCGATTTTGCAATCTTAAATATAGGTAGGTACGTTCTATAAGAATTGGAACTTTTCAAATTATTATTTTACTTTGTCTATGTGCGGTGTGTGTACTAATCAAAATGGTACGGAAAGTAAGCTACTACGATCTTTCTCAAAAAGGGATAAAATGTCCGAATACGTTTCTTTCAATTTGAAATGGTTCCATCCCATACCATTTTGATCGCGTGCACATTATGTACACTAAAATATTATATTCTAGAACTAAAATGTTCTCGTACTAGATTTATATGTTTGTAATACAATAGATAGACCAAATACATTCATCGATTTTCAACGCTTCAATGCTAGCAGAGAGTTCATCCAAGTTGGTTCAGAGAAACAGCTAAGTTATAATTGTTAGAGCATGGTATCTCAATAGCTTTTGAACGTCTGACTTAGAATCATAAACTTGAAGGAACCAATAGTACGATATATGTATGTATTAGTTTGCTTTGTTAAAGCTTAGTGTGGAAGAAAATAGGAGGAGGTTCTATATTTGGCTGTATGTTATATTTCTTTTAATGCACATAATGTACACCGATTTTATTCGTTTTATATAAAAACTTTTCCGAGCTGTTTATATTATAAAGATTCCCAAAGCATTTGTCTCTATTTCGATATTTGCCTCGCAAAACTAAAAAATAACAGTGCAAATATAAAACATAGGTATGATATCTTTTGGTGGTAAATACTTTATGGCACTTTGTATCTTCGGAGCAAATCGAACAAAAAAGCCTTAAAAATGGAAATTTTACTAAAAACCGAAATTTTAGTTTCGGAGAAAACATCAATTTATAACCATTCAAACTATTACTCCCGTACCCGTAAGTCTATCCACCGTAGCTAAATATACAGTCCTTGAATATGGTGATCCATTAAATGGCATGACTAGAACATAACCGAACATTAATTTCATTGAAACAAAATGCAAAATAAACAGGACCAATAAAAGCTCCACTTGGTTGGTACTGCTGATAGCTTTCCGTTCACTGTTTGATTTACTTTGTGTCGAAACGTTTATCTAGGGTGATTCATCACGTCGGACAATAATGAGAGAGGTTCATTTCCCAACTAAAACAAATCCCCTGCTATCGATTAGTAATATGATCAATTGGATTTGTTACTCGATAGAAATAGAACAATAGCCTCCGTGCCGTAATGCCGTGTGGTCCGGCTTAGAATTTGCACCACTCTAACCTCTTCCCGTGGGTGTCGTATGAGGCGACTAAGGGACATACACCGGGGGCCGGGCAGCAGCGCCTCTTGCAGAATAGGTCTACCACCGAACTGCGATCCCCAACCCGCATGCCCGGCGTGGGGATTATGGGCATTACCCCCCATGAGATAAAAAATCAGGGGGAGGCCTGCGTAGGCTGTTGAGGTAAGGAAGTGAGTCCCCGTACGTCATATCTCATATCTTCTGAGGACATGAAACAAAACACGACCTCAAGCGTTGAAACTTTTATAGGACTGTAAACAATTCAAGCAATATCACGCAAGGCTTTATATAGAAACCTACACAAGTTTCAAGTCATTCCAACTGTAAATAGAAACGAGAGCATCAGCGAATAGTCAGTCACCCTTTCAGAGGCAATTGGATAAAACTGACCTATTTCGAGTTTCAATCAACACAGGCAGGAATCGTTTTACTGGGTTATTGTACCAGGGAAATAGACAGGCCAGGTGGTGTAGGCTTTAATATGTATAGCACTGCTCCAGTCAACTGAAGCCAGTTTTAGAAACTGATCGATACTACCACCAGCGATTAAATAATTCTAGTTTGCTTCGATCCACCGTGCCCTACTTAGCGACCACTATTCTCTTTTATGCCATTTGAATAAGTCGAGTGGGGTGGTTTGAAAGATATTTCTGTGTTATTTTATAGGTATGCGTATTCCTTTGAATCTTTGTGTAAAGTGGCAGGAAGGCTTTTAGGTGCCTGCTTATCTGGTAAAATTATCGTAATGAGCTCTCGAGTTCTTTACTTTGATAAATAAGTAGGTATGTTTTTGCAAAAGTAAACCCCTTATTAATCAAATTGCGACCCTTTCAGCGGGGCATTTAAACGATTCATAAAAAATCTTTTGAACAGCGACAAAAGCGAAGAAAATGGGTCTAATATCAGAGCCAACCAACAGCTAATTATTAAACGTCAGGGCCTGCCATTATAGCGTCTACGGCCGTAAACTGTTCGTATTGTACCAAAGAAGCACCAAAGTAATACGAAAGTACACGGTTTGGTACATTCTCGGCATTCTTGCGACAAGTTTCTGCAAAAGTGTCGTTCGAGAATTTATGGTAAAACGTTAGACAAGTGACAAATGAACTTTACGCAGTGTGACGAAACGTGATGCCTGAACGCGAATATAAAACAGTATCAACAACATAAAACATTCTTTTGTTTTTTCCTTTTCTATTACATTGGTTTAGGAAGGATAAATTTTAGCTTTGCTCAAGTTACAAAGGAGGCGTGGCGAATTTGCGCAGGGCTTCAATTTAATTGTTATTTCGTTTACGTCTCCAGATTCGGTATCTGGTTTGAAAAAAATGAAATGAAAGCTTATTATACGATATTATTCTGAATGTATTGAAAGTAAAACGTATTTGAAACGTGCAATATCGTTCGCGCGATCGTAAACTGCCTTCCATAAACGAATGGAGTGTTTTCAGTGGCGAGTTGTAAAAGGTTCTTTTACGAGAAAAACTTTTATAATTAAAGGACATCAAAGAACCTCGCGATGGGGTTACACTTTGGATCGTTATTCAAAGCGGCTGTAACCGAGAAAGGGATCATTGCCGCTTTTCATTCAAAGTTTATTTTATGAACTGTGACGAGAAAATTAATATCCGCGTATGGATTTACTATAGCATGTACGCGCGGCTGAAGAACAACCCCATCATCAAACTGCGATCCCCAAACCGCATACCTGGGTATGCGGTTCGAACGTGGGGATTATGGGCATTACCTCTGAATGATTGTATGGCCCTCATTAGGGGCGGCCTATGTCCAGCAGTGGACTAATATAGGCTGATGATGATGACAATGATAACGGGCGGCTTCGCAAGCGGTTTTTGAATTAAAAAAAATAGCATATTATGCTATACCAAGGTCAGATCTTTATTTGTGTAAAATTTCAGCCCGATTTATTCAGTACTTTTGGCGTTTACTAGTTCAGGCGCAGGATCATCGGCTTAACGCGCTTTCTGGGCATTGTATGTACATTATACATACAATATATTATGTACACTAACTGCAAAGACATGTAATTCCATGATCAGTCCAGGATTTAAACGGTAAAGTCCTGTTGCTCTATCATATTTAGATATGTAGCAAAAATTCATGAGGTATCGACAAATACCACTTATTAATTTCAATTGCCTGATGCCCTACCCCCATGCGCAGCGTGGGGATTATGGGCATTACGCCCCCATGAAATAAAAGCCAATTAGGCGATTATCAGGGGGAGGCCTGCGTCCAGCAGTGGACGAATATATGTTTGAGGTTATAAAAAAAATACGCGGATATTAATTTTCTCGTCTTAGATAGCTAAGCCGTGTGGTGTCGGCTTAGAATTTGCACCACCCCGTGGGTGTCGTAAGAGGCGACTAAGGGACATACCCCAGGGGGCGAGCAGCAGCGCCTTTTGCAGAATAGATCTACCACCAACCTGCCATCCCCAACCCGCATGTCCAGCGTGGGGATTATGGGCATTATCCCCATGAGATAAAAAATCAGGGGTAGGCCTGCATCCAGCAGTGGACTATTATAGGCTGTTGAGGTGAGGTGAGGTGAGATAGCTAATACGCTTATCACAAGCTCGGTTTAGCTAGGGGCTAGATGATTCTGTGTGAATTCTCCATGTCCAGTTTTTTTTTCCTAGTCTACTAGAGTAGGTAAGTTTAGTAATCAAGCCACAGTGAAGACTAGTAATAGATTAGCTAGGGGCAAGATGATTCTGTGTGAATTCTCCATGTCCAGATTTTTTTATTTGTCTCCTAGAGTAGGTAACTTTAGTAATCAAGCCACAGTGAAGACTAGTAATAAATTAGCTAGGGGCAAGATGATTCTGTGTGAATTCTCCATGTCCAGATTTTTTTATTTGTCTTCTAGAGTAGGTAAGTTTAGTAATCAAGCCACAGTGAAGACTAGTAATAGATTAGCTAGGGGCAAGATGATTCTGTGTGAATTCTTCATGTCCAGATTTTTTTATTTGTCTACTAGTGTAGGTAATTTTAGTAATCAAGCCTTAGTGAAGTCTAGTAATAGATTAGACTCTGTCGCAGACAACAAAAGATAATGTCGACTCCGCACTAAATGGATTTGTCAACTGCTGTGCTAGTAATTAAATAAATTCCTTTCTTGTACAGTTCCCGATGAGTTTTAGTTTTATCTGTGGTTGGTTTGTGTCCCAAGGTGATTAGAAATGTGGAAAGACATGCTAGTCTCTGGATATTAGAATGTTCATTACTAAAGTGCTGCGTGATATGTTTGCCTGCATAATGTGCAAATAATTGTGCAATCTTTTCTACGGTTGCTACCTTTGATGTCATCTTTTCTACGGTTGCTACTTAGATGTTAACTTTTCTACGGTTGTTACTTAGATGCTTTGGCCTCATGCACACTCTTGATTGCGAACTTCACTTTTAGTTATTTTTATTGTCATATGACGTATAAACTATTTTGTAAGTTAAATTTATCCCGGTCACCTTTCTGAATTTATCGAATTTGTTGTTTTTCAAATAAAATAAATTAGCTGAAATCCTCTTAGCAAATTTATTTTTTATTATTAATTTCGTACAATGCCTATGCGCGTAAATTGCGTTATCTATTAGCGATCCATCCGACGTAAAAAAATGTTTTTACGTACTTAATTATGTATTTCTCCGAGCCGTTACTATGAAAATGAATAATGAAAATATATTAGATTAAGTATTTGTCACAAAATAAAATACATAAACAAAAAGTAACGGGTGCGAAATAAAACGGTCGCGGAATATTTCTCACACCAAAGGGGTCGTGTCATGAAAAAGGTTAAAAAATTGCTGCCCTAGGCTATCTAGAGATATTACAAAGGAATAAAAAACTAAAAAACCAAATACTTAAAAGTAAGTTCTCTCTAAATTAGAGATAATATAACTCGGTCTCAAACCCATAGCAGTAGAATGGTATAAGTCGAGGAACAGAACATCAATCACACAGAGCTTTTTGTCACCATTTCGACGCTCCCAAGTCCAATACAAGGCTTGCGGTTGTTGGATGTAATGCTCTTAACCGAAAACCGATGAATCAATGTGTTTCGTAATGGTATTTCGTCTGGTCAGGATTTGGTTTGCTTTCGGAGATGTAGAATGTTCCCTTTTGCTGGGAATATTTACCCATTTTGAGTATTTAGCAAGCTACAGAATGAATATTGTGGTAAATAAATACATAATAAAAATTATGGACAATTCACTTTATCATCTAGCCCAAGCTAAGCAGGGCTTGAGTTATGGGTACTACATTAAATATAAATAAATAAATATTGCTGAACAATTCAAACAACACTTTCTAGCCCCATGCTTAGAGCTAAGAGCTAAACTATGGGTGCTAGATAACTGATATACACAATACGTTACCAAGTATAGCTAATAATAATAATATATAATAATATAGCTAAGGATAAAACTTCTGTACTTGACATTTTTGTTCCCAAGTTGAGCCAATTTACCAGAACTATCAAAACAATTAATTTAAGTTGTTCTTAGTACTAAGCTTACAATGTAGTAATTGTAGGTAGGTATGCTTAAGCACTAAAGTAAGTAGTCAATTGGATTTAGGTATCCTTTTATTACATTTAAAGTTTTACATTTTTTTTGTATTTGTATTTTCAATTTGTTGCTCTACATGTTTTGTTCGTATGATTCTCTGTATGCACATAATTTGTGAAATGATCAAGTTCTATACACATATTATTTAAGTTTTGTTATATTCTGTGATTATTTTATGTTTTGTGCGTCTAAATAAATAAAATAAAAATAAAAAAAGTGTGACTTTTGCTCCTACGGCGAATATTACGTACCTAGATAGCAATCTTTTTACTTCTCATAGAAAACGCCCAAACTACTTACCTGTAACAAAAATGGCAGGCATCGAACCCGTAACGTGGAGAATGTAGGAACGTAGCGTAATGAAGAAGACAGCGGTAACAAAGAAAGATATAAAAGGTTAAAATAACAATAAAAACTCTTGGGTCATATAAAAGCGCAAAATAAGCATTATGTCATTAACTTTGCAAAGGTCTACCTTTGTGCACAGACTACGGGTAACAATTTAACGGTGAAACTCCGCAGAACACTTTTCTGAGGAGATTTGTTATTCACTCAAAAGTTTTAAGTGGCTGTGAAACATTGTTGTCAAAGAATTAAATAACTACACGCTCTGTTTCATTTTGAACTCTACTACATCTTGTATAAAGGGCAATATTCTGTGATGGAAATTGTTCAGTTGTTAGTCGACACGTCGAAGTTGGCGTCAGGTTGCGGCGAATCAACCGTATTCGGAATGTAGATGCTTTGCTGCTATCGAAAACTTTCTTTAATGGGATTTCGGACTTTTTATGCAACCATTTAACTAACTTCGCTAAGCCTCTTTTAAGGAAATAAATATAATTTACCACTGTAGTTGGGTTTCTAAGATGTTAAACATACAAATTTTATCAGTGTTTTAATTACAGGTTATGTAGTTGATGAAAAATAACTCTCTCAACATTAATGATAATAATTATAAAAATAAATAATGCTGGACAATTCTCACAGCATCGTGTGTTATGGATGCTAGATAACTTTAATATACCTATTTAACAGAAATAATACAATAAAATAGGCACTTAATGTAAAAGACGTGAAAATTCAATAGGTGTGGTAGGTAGTACCAACCTCATACCTAATTTGGCTTTCAACAAATTCTATTAACTTATTAAGCCTAAGTTTATCAGTAACAAGATGAAATAAACAATAAGGCCGGGAAGTAAACTTCCGATCTTAATGGCTAAACTTGATAGATTAAAGCTCAGA
Source organism: Eupithecia vulgata (assembly GCA_946478455.1). NCBI lineage: Eukaryota > Metazoa > Arthropoda > Insecta > Lepidoptera > Geometridae > Eupithecia > Eupithecia vulgata. The sequence continues at coordinate 10,163,163 of OX297873.1, forward strand.
TTGAGAGTTATAGAAACGAGTTTTATCCGTCGAAGGCTTGAGAAATAAAATTGTATCTCCGAGAGGATTGCGTTGATGAAATTTCAAAAAGGCGGAGTTATTGAAAATAATACGGAACTGGGAAGAATTCAGCGCTAAGTGAAGGCTTTTTCGTTATTTTTACTAATTCCTGTATAGTACTTTTGCTGTTGTATTCGGCCAAACATCAAGGTACTTTCACCGTTATAATTTTAGAAAGATCCAGCTAAAGTTTAGTTTTTCTTGCAATATGGAGAAAGCTAATTCAGATATAGGAAAGAGCCCGATAGCAGCCCCACGGGTAGCCGGCTCCATTAGTGGAGTTGTCGCATCGGAACCCTGCGATGCCCAGCGTGACGTGGACACGTTAAACCAACCTTACATAGTTGCTTGGGGAAGGAGCCAAAGCGAAGGCACAAAGTTTGTATGATATTTAAGGGAAATAAAACAGCCAGTGTGTTGGAATCAAAATTCAAAATTCAAAGTGCTTTATTTCCTTTAGACCTTGCATGAGTCTTGGACACGTCACAAAAACTCATATTACATATAAAACTAGGAAATAAAGTGATCAGTGATTGATTTTTCCTCCACTTCAATCTTTTTAAGATGACTTTCGGCAGGTTTTGATAAAACATATCTACGCTGTTTTTGGACAGGATATTTAGTAGATAGATGGCGAGTGACATGGGGGCAAACTTAAATAATAATATATAATCTATATCGAATAATTTAATATAATTTATTTCCCAAAAATTTATGTTATTCATTATCCTGTATGTTCTTTATGTTTCACTTTTTTGTACAACATTATGAATAAATTTCTTTCTTTCTATCTTTCTTTCTTCTTTCCTTCTATATAATGTTTTTTATTGTTGTCGTGGTAGCGGTCATAGTTACACCACGTGTTCTGTGAAAAGTTAGACTCTACAATATTACGGTTATTAGAAAGGTAGAAGCGTGTGAAGAACGGACAGACAGACATACAGACGGTAGAGATTTAGTGTTTTTTTTTGGGTGCAGAACCATAACACACTCAAATTTACGGGGCAACGTAACATAAGACTAACACAGTATCTGCCTCTACAAAATATGTCTAAATCTGAGCTCAATTCAAGCGCTAAATGTACCTACTTGTGCCAAAGTAAAATACCTTTCTCTTAAAAAAGAAACCGCCTATTTGTTACCCCACAAGCGGAGCACGGCTCCCTTGGTTTCCAGCGATTACCTACTTTTTTAAAGACCACGGCGAATTAAGGCGGGGTAATGCTTCGCACTAGCACCGCCACTTATTTTTTTTTCAATTCAAAGGCATTTTTAAAAATCCACTGGACAGTTTCGATACCTTAAACTTTATTTAATCATTCTGATATAGATTACTTTTGTAAAAGTTAGACAGAGACGCGAATACGCAACTACACATATCTGGTGCCGTCACCTTTTATTTCTTTTTTTCTTATTTATACATTTTTATATCATTTCTTTTTCATGAGGCAGTTTGTGGATTTGAAAAATTCCTTTGTATAACGTATAACTAAGAAAAAAATGGTGAGGGCGCTAGTGTGAAGCACTACTCCGCTTTAAATACCACTGCAAATTAACTGAATACCTCCTTCCCGGCAAAACATCTGATAGGACAGCGTTGTTAATTAAGTCTAAATGTTGGACCGTATTTTGTACGTTTGTCCTTTTACTAAGTCGGTCTCTCTTGCAGATTTCTATTGTTTTTGTCTTTCTAACTAGATTTTACCCTCGTTATGGAGCCCTACTTAAATTAGGACAAATGAAAATCAAAGCATTTAAATTTAAGTCGTAAAAAGGTAAAATTTAAAGTTTTACTGGAATTTGCTTTTAATTTTTTGGATCGAATATCAAGAGGTTTCGTTTAAAACATTGCACTACGTTTATAATGTTATTATTTTAAGCAAATGCAATTGTCCTGCTTGACCATACTAAGAGCGAAATAATTATATGTTCGCTCGTTAGTGCCCGCTCTTTTTAAAATCCTGGTAACCGCATTTTAACGTGTCTACCTCTGCGTGAAAACTAATAGAGTTTCTGCTACTCATACGTAGCTGTCAATGTACGAATATTCAAAAAAAAGGAATTAATTCGGCCTATGTGTGTATATATAGCATAAAACTTCTTCGCAAGGTTAATTTTAAGGTATTTGTTAGAGAGCGTAAGCCCAATAAAATAAACATAGTGGGTTTAAGTCTCGTCGAAATTTTTGGGTTAATATAATTTCCTAAGGTATTTTTTTTTAAATTGGCGCGGTCCCTTTTGATTTTTTGTATACTGCTTGGCTTTGTCACGTCAGCGTAGTGATTGAATGAAAAAACAAAAGACAAGCACGCTAGCGTTTAAAAAATGTCTATATCTACCTACTCTCGTTTGTTTTTGGATCCAAAGTTTGGACACTTCCTCATTTAAAGTTTTGAAACTTTTCTAATTCCCATTTTGAAATCGATACCACTTTGTAACAACATCGGAAAATTCATCGCGTTTAGCGAATCGTTTTTTATTCTTTTCACAATACTTTGAGTACCTAATGTACAAATTTCTTTCATGTCACTTATTAAATGAAAAATTGACAATGGAAATGAAATCTGCAACTTAAGTTTATATGCTGTTGGCTTTGACTTTAACTTATTCCGCTGAAATCTTGAATAAAAAATGTCGGAACAGTTTTAATTCCTAGTACACACATTAAGTCGAGAAGACTCCAACTCTGCGGCGTCTAATTACAAACGTTGAATGGAACTTTTTGTTCGGGCAGATTGTCGAGCTACCAGACTTATTCACTTAAAATTGAATATTAAATTTCCTTTGCAACATGAGAATTTTAAATTCGTCGGAAGATATTCCATCTGTTTGATCAGCGAAGATTAAAAATAATGAACAGCCAGTGCAAAACACTGACATTCCCATCGAATACAAAGAGAGTAGGTACTACTACATATTTGTAAGTTATTCGGCAATGCGACTACATAATTCGTAGCATCCTATTTTCCGGTGGCTTTCGTAGCGTAATAATGTCAGCTATTCGGTGGGCTTCGTCAGCGCTCAGCTCTCGAGACACTCGAGGCGCCTGAGACTCGAGGCTCGAGGTGGCTCGCTGGCTGAGAGTGCTGGCGCGGCGGAAGCGAAGGCCCTTACGTGCTCTGAGCGCCGCCGACGCGCCGCCTTTGTCCACCCACTAGGCTTATTTGCTGAACAATGAAAAAACGAAAGCCTTCCACATATTTCAGCAAAACCCCGCGACGATGTCTCAACTTGAAGGTATTTATCATGAAAAATATACCATAATTCGAAAATAATAGACGCCGTTTCCTTGTCAGTCGCGAATTTCATTGTATTGATTGATGAAAATGCTATTATGAGATTCCACCAGATTTTGAGAATTTTTCATTTTCGTTTAAACGTGACTTTGCAATAAATCGATTTCGAGCCCAATTTATCAAGCTTTCTAAATACTCTTGGCGGGTCGCGGCTGTGAAATCGAGAGGAAGATCGAAAATGGCGAAAATTATTCTAACATTCTTACCGCATGACGTTCTATGGAGACGGGCGTCAATTAAATCACGAGGGTGCGAGCTCCGTAGGATACGTGTCCTCACGAAATGACATTAGGCTAAAATGTTGAGACTTTTAGTGGTAGATAATATGAGTAAGTGCGTAGACATAATTAGATAACCCTGTCTGGTAACGCAAGTAGGTGCTTTTTACGATGAGGTGCGGTTCAATATTTCTCAATTGAGTTGGTCCGTCGGGACGAGTGAGCGATGCGCATATCGAACGGGTAGCCATGATGTCTTTACACGATTTTATCACACGATTCTATCGTGGTCACTAACCCTGTTCAAATCGAATGTTTTAAATCAAAAATATATTTCGTAACAATATCCTATGATTAATTCTCAAAGCACACGATCAGATCATGCGAGCACCGTTGATATCATCGACATACAATACCAGCACGCGATTGTACCCGTCACAGTAACTCAAAACATAATTGAGTTTCTGTACGTTCGCCGTCACGAAATACATTGAAAATTTAAAAGCAGGTAGCGTAAAGCTCCTATCGGCATTTAAAAATCATGTCAAATCAAACGATTTTAGAATAGAGGATCGCTGAGGGTGCTCGAAGCGGCCTGGGGTCCCAAGTGCACTTCTGACGGCTGTCACATTATTCGACCTACTTAGCGGCAATACGACGAGCCGAGGTGTCTATAGACTACTTCATGTCGTTGTGAACAAGCCATTTCTTGACGGAACTTTTTCCTTTTTGATGCTCAAATGAAATGAGTCCGGGTTTCATCGAGGTCTAGTTAGAAATAAATTGCTTGATACTTTGTTTGACCGCCAATCCAATGTTCGTCTCAGATTATGTAAGTATCTTAACATCTTTCCCCCGAATACTCAAACACATCTCAGAGTTGAGTACGTCTCAATTTGTTTTTTGACAGGTTTTAATGAAAATCTGTGTATGAAAAACTCCCTAGTGACACAATCGCGGTCAGAGTTAAGTTAAAAGATGATTCACATTATTTCAAAGCCCCTTGATAAAAGGAGGTTCTCATAGAGACATGGATGAAAGAATAACTTTAGTAATCATGTTATATGGGCGCGTCGATGATACCGTTCGATATCGGTTGGCGAGTGACGGCAGCCGCCATATTGGTCGCATAAATCAAGTCGCGGTGAAGTGACAGCGCCGTAAGCGGTAGTGTCAGCCGGTCCAGAAATAAAAGCAAGAAAACTCACCAGTTGAGTGGTTTACTCCAAGGCATGCCGTGAAATTTGTCTCGTGCATTTTTGCCGTGTTTTGCTTTTATTTTTATCTTGTCTACTGAATTGCCTATGGGGAAGAAAGTTAATTGATTCCGAAACTTTGCTTTGCAGAGCAATGCTTTCAATGCTGAGATAGTAAGATAGTTATATAATTGTTTGGTGCAGAACCAAACAAATATATAACTATCTTACTATCTCATACACACAGGTAGTAAGGTACTATAAGTAGGTAAAAATTTGCAAAAAATTAAATTAAAATATGTTATTTTGACAAGAAAAAAAATGCTGATCTTGTTCCAGTGATTTTATTACATACTTACATTTTTAAAACTCTTCTGTAGGTATTTAAAAAGATGAGTATAGTAGAGGTATAGGTATTTAAGAAGTCAACAAATCAGCCTTTGAAGAATCGAAAAATGTTTTCTACAGTTTAATCACAGTTGCGGCTCAGAAACCCATTTTAAGGTTTTCACAAACAAAAGTAATTCGAACGTGCTATAACGCTGTTTAGACTATAAAGTATTTCCTATCTAACTGAATGGATTTTGCCACTATTTCGACATGAATTTACCTTCCTCTTATAATGAATTTTCCAGTTATAACGATTTAATCAAAGTAATCAGGGGCCCTAGAACGACGGTACGCATTATCTTTCGAATACTTACTATCTCGAGTCCTTCCTATACATTTAGCGCCTTGTAGCGCCCTTACCGGTCGAAAGGAACTACTTATAATAGTTTGACAACTATCCAATCGTTTCTTACAAGCTCGATGATAGTTTTCGAATGATTTTGAGTGATTTGTTGCGTTTGCGGCATTGGTGATAGAAAAGTAAGTAGATAGTAGGTACTTGCACCGAATCTAAGTATTTTTTTTTGCGTCCTATGAGCGTTCCAATTCTAACCCAAACACGTCATCATAGAGGTAAAACACGCTCACTCAACAATTCTCTTGATTACGGAGATAAAAACGAATCTATTTATGTGTAAGATAACAAACATAATTACCTACAACTTAAGTCCTTTCACGCAAAGCGCTAATACAAATAGGAAAATGAGACATATTTATCGCATTTTTTGGCGAAACTTCGTTTGTGTCTGCTACGATTCTAAGCCTATTTCGTGCAATACATTTATGGTTCTCGATTACGCTTATCGAATGTTTTTTGTATAAACTCAGACTAAGGCCTCAGTTAGAAGTCAATCTCGATGGGAACGACACTTAAACCGCCAGTCGGTGTCGGATTCGCGGTCTCCGATACCGCAAGATATGCGTTCCCGCGTTATGCAAACTTATTCCTGTTACAAATGAACCCTCCAGAGATCTTCATTTGGACGTGCATATTTACTGCGAATTGAGAGTTGGATACAGTTTCGATATTATGATATCTTAGAAAATTGGGAAAACATCGAACAAAATGGAGAAAAGCTGAGAGTTGAGTGGGCAAGTTTTGTCATCAAAATAACACTATTGATTATAAATATTTATTATCGAATGATATAAGTTTTAACGAAAATGGGAAAAACAAGCATATTTAAAGAAAAAGATTCCTTAAAAATAAACTATCCAAACATTATGAAGATAGCGAGTAAAAAATATTTCATAACCCCACTGAAATAACGGGTGTGAGCGAATTTTCCGTGACATGGGCAATATTACCCTTTTTCTTTTAAGAATACCAATTTTCTTTCAGGAAAGAAAATCTAAATAAACTCAATGTGTCTTTTATGCATAGTGGGTTGACCAAAGGGAAAATTCGGAAACTTTTGAATAATAAAAACAACTCCACCACACTTGATATCCAATATTTCAATAAAATATCCTAACTTTTGCGCACAGAAAATGGAGAGAAGAAAAATTACATTATAAAGGTTCGGGACAAATTGAGGTCCTTTCGTATTACAAGGAAAAAAACTACTGATACGCACTTTAATGTACCTCGTACGTAGTTACTGCTATAAGTTATTATTAGGGCATTTCCTCAACGATCTTTCAGACATTTTGGATTCAATTTGTAAATATGATAAAAATAATAACATATTGCTATGGGGCAAGGTTTTTCATTTATTAAGTTATTGAATATTGTAAAAGCCGTTGCGTAATTTGTAAAATATTCCACCAGCAGCGGTTCCCTAAACGTTTAATATCGGATAAAATACACCCCAACGTACCCCGTATTCCCCCGTTGTTCATATTGGCATGTTATTCAGATTAAACACGAATATTTCAATGCTTTCTACTAAATTACAGTGGAACTCTTATACTTAATGTTGCAAGTCTCGAATACTTTTTATAACCTCTCACAAATATTATGAACCCTAATATTTAGCTACGAATAAAGGAAGCTTCATGAAAGTTAGTTTTGAATAAGGTAAACTTTGTTTCGTTGCTCTGACAAAGACCCTACATTATGAAATACAGTTCAAAGCAATTTCTGCAACATCATCTTCATCCCTCAACAAAATATGATTTGCATACTGTTATTATAGACGAAAAATTGTAACACATTAGGCGGCTCCGTCTTAAATTGTTACAAAATGGATTTCCCCGAGAAAATACGCCCGTTTCATTATTCTAAACAACGAATAAATTTACCGAGGGAAAACAAAACAATTGTATTCATTTTGAGCGACTGCGGTTTCTGCATTACTTTATCGAATTATTCATTCTTACTGTTTCTCTTCTTCTTACTTAGCGGGGCGGTTACTTTGTACCGTAACTGAAGTTCGGGATACCAAGCGAAAACAAACCAATTAACCGGACTGTCGAAGCGTCTGTTTGGTACTAAGGCAAAAAAGCGTCAAATGGCTACTGTCAGCGTTTTGGATGGAAACGGTGCCCTTTAATTAGATTCGAACCGAACATAACCGGCTTATTCCAGCTTAGGCCGGTTTCCCTGAATACAACCGCGGCGCTGCAAAAATGACCAACTAATTGGCTTAGAACATTGTGTAACGCACTTTGATACTCAATATCCTTTTTAATGGTATCCGTGGAAAAACGTACCGATTCACGTTGATTGCGAACGTTTTGGTAATTGGAATAAAAAAAATCGCTTTGAGTTTTAAACTTTTAAAGATGGAATAGGAAAGGTTCGGGTGAGGCAGATGTCGAGTCGGTGAGCTGGCTTCCGTTCGCCGGTGCTTCTGCGCCGGAAGTTGCGTCTCCCTCTGCTCGTCTCATCTTGTTTCTTTGTATGTACACTTGCCACGACATCCTCGATGCGGTTAGTTGGAGTGCTCTTATCTTTCGGAAATAGAACATTTGCTAGTCTGTTCAGCAACAGTTTAGGTTTCGTGTTTTCATCGTCGTCGTTAGGTTAAGTGACGTAATGTGGTACCATCGAGTACATTGTGGTACTACGATTAGACGATCATCTCTTGTTTCAAATGACGATCGTCTTTTGGTTTAAATGTACCTACTTACGATTAGATGATCGTCCATTGTTTTATATGCCGATATCGTCTCATGTTTTAAATGATGATCGTCTCATGTTTCAAATGACGATCGTCTCTTGTCTTAAATTTTCTTTGTGCATAATACTGAAGAGAACCGCGCGTAAAGAGACTTTTAAAAAGACAAATAGGTACTTCTTGCCGTGAAACTGTGAGCAAACTGAAGTTGGCATTAAAGTCGGCTTCAAGGAACTATCAGGGCAGTTGGTATGTTAATTTAACGAGCGTTTATTAAGTAAATAGCTGAGAGTTCTGGAACACAAATGAAACTGTAGTTAGGTCTCGGGGATGCGATTCTGCAGCATTAGTTTGAAGCAATATCGTTTTAGCTACGTTCAACGTTCCTAGTAATAGGTTTCCTACTATACAAGTTATACCTTTTATACCTACAAGGTCATCTGTACAAAGTGTACCTTTTATAATTCTCTGATATGATGAAAAAGTCGCATTAATGATAGGAACGCACTGCTGGCCGCCGTGCTTAAAACGCCGCTATTGAAATTTTGTTTGAAACTCCTACTTAGAGGGTAACAACTTGTGCGTATGAGTGCTTAGTTTTACTTGTCAGGGGATGGGAGCCCTATATCCAGCAGTGGACTATTAAAGGCTGCCAGAATTTGGAGATGATACAGTCGTGCACTTTCTAAGTGCCTTTTCTTGAGAGCAGAATTTTAACAATTTCATCGTAAACCTGTCTCGAAGTTAATATTTCACAGAAACGAACCTAAGACCAAAGAATTTTTTTGCATCCTTAGTACAGAGAGAAGAGCCTTCATGCACAATATCATTGTTTCAAGACTTTTAAGCACGCTGGTAGAAAAGTGTGTTTGACGGCGAGTGTCCCACTTAGAGCTGTCCCAGCTTCGGGTTGTTTCTTCATGAGAACTTCTAGGTACCTATGATGAGGAAGCTAAATTAGTGCTTACGTAGTTTGTAATTATCAATAAATATCGGTTTATTGGTACAGACTAGAATTTCTTATATTATATATTAGTGTAAACACGGCGAAAGCTTGTGATGTGCAGATCACACTTTCACAAATTTTCGTCTATAAGACGTTAGATGTTTGGACGAAGATAATGCCAAAATTTCTGAACGTAGTGGGCTGTAATTTAGTTCTAGATTTGGAATATTAGATTGATACTTTTTGTAAGAGAAAACTCTGCTCTTTAATCTACGGCATAAGCTAGTGCGACCTTATTAAAAGACAAATAATATTAATGTACATATTCTTGTATTGTACATAGCGTAGGCTTGTTCGTGACGTCACCTGTACAGGTCCTAACGGAAGACCAGCGCTGGCTAGGTCTCTTACGAGAGCTTAGACAGCATTAAGCTGAGTTAGAACCTTTTTATAACAACTCTTTTATGTATTAATTCTATAAGTTTGTTTTTATTTTAACTATAAATAAATAAAAAAAATGTTGGACTATTCACACAGCATTATTCTAGCCCCAAGCTAAGCAGAGCTTGTTTTATGGGTACTAGATAACTGATATACATAATATAAATACAATACATAGATAGATACATTTTTATACATAGAAAACGACCAGAACACTATGATAAATGTCTGCAGATCGTACACACATTGGTCCCAAGGCGGGAATCAAACCCGCAACCTCCTACGTCGCAGGCAGACCTTCGCCCACCGCGCCACAGAGGTCGTCCTTTGACTGTAATATTGCATCATTGTTTCACGGTATTTCATCTTCTTCTACATATCTCTATGCCAACGCGGTTCTTAATAATTCGCATCAAACTGTTTATAACACAGAAAATATCAAATGTACAGTTTATAGCCTGAAAACCAGTAAGATTTTTGTTAATAAACGTCTGAAGAGTCGCTAAAGGAAGCTTTCGCGTGTAAAAAGCCTATAACAAACTGTGAATTTCGACTAAACCAGCTGAGTAGTAAATTTGGGGTTTTATTGAGTCGTTTTTTCTGTAATCTTATGTGGAGACAGCGTGTATGCTTATTGGCTTCATGGAGTCGGAATATTATTGGTTACGAAGTAATTTGGACGTTTAACTGATGTTTGCTATAACACCAATGTGACTTCGAATGTCTTCCATCATAACAGCAGTCAAACGTAGTTATCTGCATGAAATACGTTTTAAGCAGTTGGAAAATATTAAGAATGTTTATATACCTAAAATCGTAAAAATAGGTACTGCAATTAATAAGGTCCTTGGTACTAGTTTAGTTTCTGAACCTAGAAAAAAATTGTGAACAATGGGGTTTCTAAAGCAAATAAATATGGTGTAAATAATAATACGATACTGGTATCATCGGAGCAAATTGCAGAAGTACCTACGGAAACCGTTTTGGCTTTGAAAGATTTCATGTATCATTTCATCCATCTCGCCTGTTTTCGAATTCGAACTTGAAACTATTTCACTGCCCATGTGAGATGTATTGTTGAAGTTTGTGTTTTTGGTTTAATTGATTACCTTGATGTTTTCTGTGTTGTTATCATAAATCGTTAGTTTTCATTCACAAATGTTTTAGTTGCTATAAAATGTCTTGATTCTAGAACTGATAGAAGCAGTATTTTTGCAGCATTGTTGTTGCTTCTCTATTTGTGTGGCTACAGCACTAACAATGTGTTTGGTATTCACGTTGATATATGAGTGGGTGTCATGTACAGCCGGTGTACCGTTGGCACTAGGTACTCGTAAACACTAGCTCGTGGCTGTCACGAATATTATAAAATTCTAACTTTTCAGTCGTGAATATTGAAATATTAGGGTGAAAAATAACGAAACACTGCTGTTAGGTTCCGATGTTTTGGTTAATGAATTCTATAGAATAAATAATAAATAAATAATGCTGGACAATTCACACAGCCACAACCATAGTATTATCGTCACTGGATTCTGGGCTCTGCAGGTCAGATGAACGGTAGATGCACAAAAATCGAAACACCAAACAACAATTTAAATGCGGTCAGCACATTTAGCGAATTCAGCGCAAAATTTAAAATTTCCACAACAAGATAGGAAACGTGCAAACATATTTAAATATTTCAGTTTTAAAATTGTTTTTACGAACTTATGAATCAAATTAAGCAGTTTTCGCACTACGCTTCCGGTTTATCCTGCTTTTAAGTGGTTCAACGCTTAAACTGTGCGACTTTTTATACTTTTTTTGGGTCATTATTTTTTATGAGTCCACATTAGTTTCGGAACGAGTGTTGTCGTTTGTTTTGTATGTTTGCGAAGGGAAAACAAAAGTCGGTCACGCTTGTTAGAGCCGTAGGCACTTGTGGGCGTAAAGTAGAAACTATCCTTTGTTTCTGTTAACAAAAAGGGTCAAGTCGGAATCCCAAATATAATTATTGTTAAATGTTGTACAAAGAGATCTTATAATATAAGATTTTATATATATGTGTGTGCTTTATTTTTACAGCCGATACCGGTCATACACACGCTGGCTGGCGGACGGGAATGATCCAGGAGAGTGTTGTGCATGCTTAGACGTCATATTCAACAACAACACAAAGACGTCAGGACCCATATACTGTAGCTTTATGATGCCATGTTTCATATCCTTTAAATAAAAAATAGTGATCGTGAAATCTGACTATGCAGACCCGCGAACCGTCTTATTTACTTCAATATACTTATTTTCTTGTCACCTACTCTTTTATTAGTCCTCATCCTAGACTTGCCAGACTAGGTGATAGTACCTATGACTCAATTAAGTATCTGTACAGGTACGATTATGAATGTGGTGCTGGAGGGGGATGAAAAGGACTGTTGGACGGAGGTCGAAGGTAACAAATTAGGGGGTGCTGAAAAGTGTTACGGAGAAAAAGTTTTCGATTAAATACAAACAAAACAGTAGAGAAAGAATAATAGGCTATCTTTTTTTATTCATACGACATGACATCTTCCTAGAAATCATCATAGAAGGAAACGTAGAAGGAAGACAAGGAAGGAGAAGACCAAGAATTTACTATCTAAGTTAGATTAAAGAGAAATCAGCTCTCATGTCGTATAAAGAAGTAAAAGAGACGGCATTGGAAAGAGAAAAGTAGAGGAAATTGCATCATTCCACGAAGCTAGACTCTTTAATCTATAATAATAATAGTAATAACGGGATAGGTTTTGTAACAAATAAATCCAAAAGAGAACCAAATTTATCGGCATAGCATAGCAAGCTGAAATGGCAGTGGGCCTGTCATATGTCGCGAAGAACCGACAACCACTGGGTAAACGTGTTCTTGAATGGAGACCGCGACTCGGCAAACGTAATGTAGGACTCCCTTTGGCACGGTGCGACGACGACTTGCGAAAGACTGTTGGCAGATGCTGGAAGACAATGCGCTATGGTGCTCATTAGGGGAGGCCTATTTCCAACAGTGAACTAATATAGGTTGATGATGATGAGATTACCAATCTGATTTTATAGATTAGACATCAATAAAAATATACATCAAAAGCTTATTTTAGCAAAGCGTTATCATTTCCCTGATACGTTAAATCCTGTAGCCCGGAACAATGAACTAATCTGAATCCATACCATCTGATTTACGACTTCACGAACAGTATTTCATCCTAATCAGGTCAATTGATACTCCTATTAACTGGCCTTTACGGCTGTATTGACTACCATGAATTCAAAGGTCACGTGCCTTTGAAAGTTATGACGATCAGAATGTCCTGGACCCCTAGTTGGACTACTCTAGATCTTTTCACACGCAGTTGCGAAGTACGGCCGCAAAACGCAACGTATAGATACTGTAGTTACTCTCGTTTAGACTGGCCGTTTTCTTGTGGCGGATTTTGGCTGAATTTGTGGATCAACTTCATAGTACATTAATGCATAAAGACCGTTCTACCGGCTGAAATTTCAGTGTCAAATAGGATAAAAATAACACTTCCGATAATCAAAAGGCAGCTCAGAAGTTATCGTATGACGATCTAGCTGTCCTTTTAAGGATCAAATCCAGTACAGATTGGGTGACGAAGGTTAATAAACCGGATGGAATATTCGTCAACAGATAATCTTTTCATTAGTTTCCAGTGTTTATTGTGTTTCGTTTCGTCGCAACCCAGTAGAAAAAAAATGGGATTTGACTTGGGGCCGAATATTCGGAGTTTATTCCATTACAGTACCGATCAGACGAATGGAAACACAGAATTTTTACTTCGTTGTATAAAGTAGGCCTTCCGTAGGTATCGGAGCCAGCAGTATATGGCGTACCGTGGCCGTCCAGTAATTTACTCGATTAGCTAGCAGTTCGTTGCGTGCCCCAAAACCACAGCTGTTCAGGGGCAGCTGGCTAAATGATGAGGTATGTGATGATTCTATAGCCTGAGTTCGGTGGGTCGATAGTAACATCTCGATGAGGAGAGAGGAGATTTTTGTATGGGATATCTAGTTTCATATTTGCCGGGCAGAGGCGCTGTACAAAATCCGTCACCCGTCGTCGAGACGATTCTATTGATTCACCGAACTCGGGGCTTAAGAAGACCAGAGCTTTGAAGCAGGCAAATAAAATAATTCAGTCTTCACAGCATGTAGTTTAGGTGTCTCGGGCATTTCTTTCTGCCTCCATTAAATGATTTATTCCTTTTCAAAGGTTTTCTAATTTCATACCGTGTCATTGTTTATTTGACCTAAATAATATCAACGTTATGGCTGTTTACACAGTAGCTACGACCGCTGTGTACCGCGGCTGGCAACAAATAATTCATGTTAGCCTCCTAATGGCCTTTTAGCTGCCTGTCCAACTTCAATGTAGTTACCCTGATACAGTTACAAACAATTGCTATTAAACCAACCGTTAAAACTATCAATTCAACTCGCACAGATGTTGCAATAAACATGTAAATTACATTGTCCGAAATCGAAAAGGAACTGGTCAGCTTTGTTGAGGAGCAGGGTATTCATTATAATCCCCAGGTTGCCTGGAAGAGATCGTTCATAGCGATAAGACCACCTTTGTACTTCGTTTACTTATAGTATTTAATTCTGTTATGTTTTTTTGTAATTGTGTGGTATAATAAAGTATTATTTATCTATCTAAAATCAGCATTTTCGAAACTAGCAGTAAATAGATAAATAAATAATATGTATTATTATATCACTGATATAATCTATTTTCTCCATTTTCCCCTATTTATCATTCTAGAATGAACTTAAAGTCATTGTTATCTCAGTTAAATCAAGGGTTGGTCCTTTTAGATAGCTAGTGAGGTTCAATTTGTATTTTTGCGACGCACGTTGATATGTGCCTCCTTGCTAAATAGCGATTTTTGATAGGTTTAATATTTAGCTCAATTTCGTACTTGATTGTTATTTTAGATTTCTTGGGGTTTTTTTGAGGCGTTAATACGAACTCTACTAAGTCCACTGAGACAACTCTACCGAGGTCTTTAATTAATTTTGTTGTTTTTCAATAAATAACGTACCTACTAGGTTCAACATACAAGGTAACAAGGTTCTATAATGTATTTTTTTATGATTCTTATAGACATATTGATAATAACGTAGTTAAAACGGAAGGAAAAACTTGCACTTCAATATGAATTTTCTATTCTGTTTCTAAGTTGTTTGTGAAAAATCTCAGTCCTGCCAAGTTGAAACAACAAAACCTTTACCAACAATAAACCATGTTCGAAGTTAAGTTACGAACTATAATCATTTTACTAATAAATTTTCACAAGTTCAGGTTGAATAATAAATAATTTAGGTCAAACTATACAAATTTCGTTCAAACACCTGAATAGATTAGAATTTAAAACCGGTATTAAGCTAAGAGTAAAAGTGTTTTAATTTGTGAAAAAGCTACTTTAGCAATCTTAAAATCATAACCTCCTGGACATTATAGACAAAGTACTTATAAAACCTGACCTAATTATGTGTTTGAATGTCCATTGGTCAAAAATTAAATTCTTTGCCATCCTGTCCCGGTCGGCGTTGGAACTTACTAGGCATGTCAGTAAGAGAAGTCATATCAGGCTGGTTCCTAGTTCATCCATCAGAATTCTTGCTAGAATAAAGTTAGGTCTGTATAGTAGATAGCGAGGCAGAGATAGGCTTCTTAATAAAATTCAAGTGATTTGACTTGTACATGTCGAAAATATCTGGGACCTCTGACCTATGACTCTAGTGCCATTAGCTAAATCTACAGGGGAAACGTTAAAGTTATCCAAACCTGTTCAATGACTAAAGTTACGTTTTGTAGGATTGACGAGAGGAGTCGCGTTGCTTTATTCATGTTATTGAAAATTTAGATTCTTGCATAACCCTCAGCAGGGGTGATTTGGCCCAAGTGAACTTACTACTGTGTCTATGAAGGAATCTGTTTAGAGACATGCGAGGGGTTATGGTATCTATCAAAATTTAAAAATAAGTATATTAGATAATGTAATAACCTGATATAATATATACCTACCACTAGTCAGACAGACAGACAAGCACTACGTTCTCTTTAAAACGCTATTTTGTAACAGTAAAATATATCAGCAGCCTCGTTAAAGTCGGAAAGCGGAGGCCGAAACACAGCCTAAGGCCACGGCTGGACTGCAAGTGCCTAGGTTGGTGGATAAGTTTGTAGGTTTGTTAACATCAATGGTAGCTAGGCCTGTGACTTAGAGCTCGGACATCTGACATATAATAATAATAATAATAATAATAATGCTGGACAATTCACACAGCATTATCTAGCCCCAAGGTAAGCAGAGCTTGTGTTATGGGTTAGATAACTGATATACGTAATATTATTACATTACATAGATAGATATTTTTTATTATACATAGAAAACACCCAGACCAACGGAACAAATTTCTGCAGATCGTACACAAATTTGTTCCGAGGCGGGGATCGAACCCGCAACCTCTTGCGTCGCAGGCAGACTCTCGCCCGCTGCGCCACTGAGGTCGTCATTATAATAATAGTTAGCTCATATTTTTTTCTGTTCTGCCAATTTTATACTTGATCAATTATATGATCTTTATCATACCTTATTTTTAATGTTGAAAATATTTGTAGTAGCGCAGTTGTATGGTGGTTAATTCTTATTTCTTAACATTGCCTTTGGAATTTATTATAATGTGTTTTTTTTGTGACAGAAAATTGTTTTCGTTGTATAGACTATGTCTGTAAATTTTACGATGTCTGAAATAAACGTGAATTATTATTTATTATGGACATTTTTAATTTTGGTCTTTATTCGGAAAGCAACCCGCTTACCTACCATTCGACAGTGCGGTCGTAGCCTATGAGTTCTCAGTTTGGCATGTTTAACTTCATTAAGCATAATACTTGGCGTTCGCTCCATACTCGTTTAAGTCCAATCTAAGTTGCGAGAGACGAGTTTACACGTGAATAAATTATTATCTTACTGTAGAGTTGCGTGTGAACCGACGACGTTTTAAACTGAAACGTCTTTGCATTTGTGTTGCTATTTTAGTTGAAATCTTGCAAGATCAATCAGACTCCACTGTAGTGAGGAGTTACGTCACTGTAGTGTAGAGTTTTGGTGGTAAATGTTATGGAGATTTTTTTGTGTTTTAGTGAGAATGCTGAAAATTTGTATTTTGTAGTGTGATATGTGAGTTAGAATTCTGAATTGGGACAATCTAGTGTTACATAACTGAGATAGAAGATATGATAAATAATTTAGATTATTTTATGAGCTATAACGTGTTGGCATTGTTTACGTTTTATATGTATATGATATGATGATATTGAGTTAGGTAATTTGTAATATGTATTTATTTAATAGAATTATGTTTTTCAATATTTTGTTATATTCATGTTTATTTTATCTTTTGTACACCCCCTGCCTTTCTTATATTCATATAGTTCTTTCCATCCAAAGGTTGCCTGGAAGAGATCGCTTCTAAGCGATAAGGCCGCCCATTGTACTCGTCTCATGTAATATGTCTTTTTTGTAATGTTCTTTTTCTGGTGTACAGTAAAGTGTTTTGTATTGTATTGTATTGTATTGATCATTTAATAACTCTTAATATAAATAACATTTAATAACTCTTGTTTCAATTGTAAATACTAGTTTTAATTTAATTATATTATTGGATTGTAATTTTCTTTGTTAAGAAAAAGAAATTAACTCTAGGTGGTAACTTAATATGGATTTTTTATAAGCCTACAAATATTTATTTTTCAATTTTCTCCGTAAAAAGGAGAGCCAAAATTTCTAGCACGAAAATGCTTTCACAACCATTCCTATCAAAAAACAAATACCGTTACTACCGAAAAAAGTAACTTCAGGCTCAAAAATAGCTATTAAATAAAATATGTATCTTTACTAATAAGAAAAAAATAATAGAGACAATTGAGGTAACATCTGACTTTTGCAAAAAGAATTCAAGTAGCAAAACTAAATCACTAAGGAAACTGTCTGACACCGAATATTTTCAAAACTTGCTCCAACTCGATCCACGAGGTCGTCAAATAATAATTGGGGTTTTAATGGACTAGTCTCTCGGATTTCAAAATCGTATCTCTAACACTTTACTTTCTTTGAGACTAGGCGAAGAACAATCTAGACTTCTGTAAGGGGCTGGGTTCGCGTTTCACAGCAGCTTTGTTACTTAACGAACTATAGTTACTTTGGCACAGGGATGTTTATAAATAGAGCAGGCCAGCCTCTCACAATATAGATTTTATATAAGTAAAAAAGTAAATCTTTAATATATTATCCTAAGTATATCCTTAGCGGTCGCGACGTAAAAATCGACCCCTCCAACTCAACACGTGGACGTCGTAAGAGCCTACTTAAGTAGTAGTTTTCCTTAAGGAACCTACTAGAGAAAGGGCAGTGGCCTTTTGAGTATTTTTAACACCTACATATATTGCGATAACAAAATCTTACGTCAACTAATTTAGGGCGAAAGAGATAATAAATGTATAAATAAATTTCTGGAAAAAAAAATATTCTATTTGATTCTTCACTTACCATAGCTCTGCATAGTAACAGAACTGATTATGTTGTTATAAAAAAATATGTTATCTCCTAGAATTCTTTTTTAGTGTTGAAGAAGATTTTTTTTACAAAGCGGCAACAAATCATCATCCCATCTAATCGGAGGGCATCCTACACTACTTTTTCTAAATCTCGGTATCCACGTTACGAACGTTTATCCCAGCGGTTGTCGGTTCTTCTCGAGATATACGCGATAGACTGCTGGCAGATGCGGCATGCTGAAGGCAGGGCGCTATGGTAATTAATTTCAATAGATCATTAAAGAACATACTTATAAAAAAATGTTATTATACGCTTTATGAATTTTTTGACGATAAGACTATAATTAATGTGAAATAATGTAAATTAGCCATCTTTTGCCTTTGCCACACCCGGACCGGGTACATAGTTATAGGTTACCAACTAAGTGTGTTAGAAAAGTAAAATATTCATGTAACTACCACACCTGTATAATTATGATGCAATAAACGAAATATGAAATATATATGAAATATGGCGCTCATTAGGGGAGACCTATATCCAGCAGTGGACTTATATAGGCTGATGATGATACGGTTTCAACCATACACCGTATAGACTGTTCTCTCTAATACACAGTACACATACAACCCGAATGGAACTCCGCCATATCAGCCCACGTGAAACTTTGCCCACTGCTGAATAATTAACTCACTAATGGGCATATCGCAAATAAACTCCGAATTATTGCACTACAACTTGTGCCGTTAGAAATATGAGAGCTTAGTGTGGGCGCAAACGAGCCACTATACGACAGTTGTTCGGTGTTTAGCGCGCTTTTACTTTATATAAAATTGTACAGTTAAAAATATACTGAAAGCACAAGACAAAATACGCATAGCTTTTTTTATGTTATTTACATGCCGAATAAGAAATACCCACAATATTTTTAAATTACTGCGGTCCAAAAGAAAAAGTACTACTCCGAAGTAGTATTCCGTTCCGGGTGATAAAACGCTGCCCTTTTCTGTGACGTCACCGTTCAGTTTGTCAACTCAAAGTGCTTCTGTTCCTTCAATCAAAATAAAATACCATCACGTTTTTTGGTTGTGTATTGTGTTTAATAAATAATTTTTTTTCTCTCCTTCTTACAAAAAATATATCTCTCAAAATCTTCATGACAATATAATTCATGAAATTTGCCGATATTCTTAAAATATTTACTTTACAATGATTAACTTTTAGAATAAAACATCACAATTACATAAAATAATGTGCTGATATTTCTTTCTATTCTTTATCTTGTTCGCAAATGTAGTTAATAAGCTAATATATTCCTCAGAACATCTTGAACGAAGATGTTCAATAAATGCTTCTTTATCTCTATCTGTATCTTTTTTGATACTTTTATTATTGATTTTTTTTAAGTTTGTTCAATTGTTTCTAATTTGTCTCAATAATAATGTAGGTAATAATGCTGAAGTCAAGATAAAGAAGTTTATACTCTACGGGATTTTATCTAAAAGTCGTCAAAATGGGTTAGAAGCTTTTAGGACTACATCTCAATACGACTAGACAGCGGGTATGACTAGATCGCTTTAAGACTAAATCTCGATATGACTACATCGCATTAGGGCTAAATAGCAGTCTGACCACATATTTGTCAAGTTGCTGCTAATGATAGTTGGCCGCATGTGGCGAACTTTATTGTTTTCCTAGAGTGATGTGTTTTATACTACGTCATTCAGGTCACGTTATAACGTTAAATACGTATCTCTATTTATTATATTGATTGAAAAAATAATAAATAATGCTGGACAATTCACACAGCATTATCTAGTCCCAAGCTTAGCAGAGCTTGTGTTATGGGTACTAGATAACTGATATACATAATATAACACAATACATAGATAGATATTGTTTATTATACATAGAAAACGACCAGAGTGTTCTGGTCGTTCAGGGTTTCCTGAACGACTGTCCTGTCTGCAGATCGTACACACATTTGTCCCGGGGCGGGAATCGAACCCGCAACCTTCTGCATCGCAGGCAGACCTTCGCCCACCGCGCCACATCGGTCGTCTATATGGTCGGAATAGAGTATTTATTCTTAGGGAAGGAAGAAAACCAAGAACTCATTTATTCGGGCTCAAACTTACTTTTCGTAGCTCGTAGACCCTCTACGGTTCGTAGCACTTTCTAAACTAAAACACGCTCTAAAGGCGTATGCTATTGTGATAAATGTATGGTTCAGAAAAAACAAACTTAAATAGTAAATATATCACTGGTTGCCATATTTTTACCGGCGAGTAACCAAGTTTGCGGCGATTGTCACGCTCTGCTGCATAGGACATCTACGAAATAATATTTCTGCAAGCGAAATAAAACATGGACGCTCATAATTTACTTTTAACTTTTTAATCGCTTTAATGCGAGTTCGCGAAGACTAGTCCGTAAAATGACTTGTAATTTTTCATAACCGAGCGCTGGTTTGTTTCATAGGTTTTGTACTTGTTTATTACATTGGTTTTAGAAAAATAAATAAAAAATGCTGGACAATTCACACAGCATTACTGTGGCATTATCTAGCAACAAGCTAAGTAGAGCTTATGTTATGGGTACTAGATAACTGATATACATAATATATTACAATAAATAGACAGATATTTTTTATTGTACACAGAAAACGACCAGAACACCCTGAACAAATGTCTGCAGATCGTACACTCACTCATTTGTCTCGAGGCGGGAATCGAACCCGCAACCTCCTGCGTCGCAGGCAGAACTTCGCCCACCGCGCCGCAGAGGTTGCCAATAATATATAATAAACATAATATTAGAATCCTTTAATAAAGAATAAAAATAATAATATATGAATGAAGTTTCTTTATCTACGTTTTTCTACCAACCACCGTATCTGATTTTGTACGTGCCCATACAGAAATAGAGAAACAAAGAGAGCCCTTTTTTATTATGACTTGCTTCAATATACCTCAATACACCTACAATATTGAATCTCACAATATTCATCATCATCATCATTGAATCTCACGTAAAAAATGTGGTCATACTGTGCGAGGCCAAATCACCTAAAATACGTTTATAACCAAGTTATAGCGCTCTAATTCATGGCTAAAAATCTTTGACTGTTCTAAGTATTTGTAAATGTTTTTAAATATGAACATCAAAATCTTGAATTACAATTGAGAGTAGATTGTTTGCAACAGTTTGTAGATAGCTTAATTGTGTCTATTGTAAATACTAGTTTTAATTTAAATTTGTTATTTGATTGTTATTTTCTTTCTGAATAAAATCTTGAATAATTTTGATTCAAACTATTCTCTTGAACCTTCTGTTGAGCTAAAATTAATTATAACCCTAAAATTAAGTACTATAGTAAAATTACTTATGAAGCTAACAAAATCGAACTCAAACTACCTATGTAATTGTTGCGCCCTGACAGGGTTTTTATGCTTTGAGTACCCACTAACACTACCTACACCTAAGAAAAATAAATGTATGCATAAAATCACAATAAATGATTTATGAATATGAACCATGTGGCTAAATAATACTAACACAGGTAGCCACAGGGTAGACACAAGTTCACTCATAGCCCCTCTGCGACCAATACTCCAATATCATCGTATAATGCCTCCAATTGAGATTGTTCCGCACCGATTTACATAAACTGTGTACCCAGAGCGCACGTGCTGTGTACACAGCTGAGTACAAAGTTACTGAACCTGCGTTATTTCGAATAGCTTACAATGTAAAATAAGCTTTGTTTCACTGTATCAGAGTTAACCTATGATTTTAAGATACGACCGATGTGGCGCGGTGGGCGAAGGTCTGCCTGCGATGCAGAAGGTTGCGGGTTCGATTCCCGCCTCGGAACAAATGTGTGTACGATCTGCAGACATTTGTTCAGGGTGTTCTGGCCGTTTTCTATATATAATAAAAATATCGCTTTATGTATTGTATTATATGTATTATGTATATCAGTTATCTAGTACCCGTAACACAAGCTCTGCTTAGCTTGGGGCTAGATAATGCTGTGTGAATCGTCCGGCATTATTTATTTATTTATTTAAGATACGGTCATATGAATAGAAATAGATTTTAAGTTAATTCAAAAGTCTGCGGGCAATTTATGAAAACCAAATTATTTATTAAGAAAAGAACATCTTTCTGTATCTTCATCTTCATCATCATCAAAGAAATGATACAAACAAATTGTAAAAAATTAAATCTATTGGATGATCACTCAAAGCGCATCAGCATTGCCATTACAGCGGGGCAATGCAGCCAGCGTCTTGGAGACGCTTCCGACTGGTACTTATATGGTTCAGTTGAGCTACCTGTAGATTAATAATAATAATAATAAGCATTTATTTATCTCTCACAATAGGTTTTATTATTATACTATTTACTAACTAAATTTAAAAACAGTAAGTATGCTAACCTAGGTAGGTCCAACGACTTTACTAAGATTGTTTGCAACATTCTGCAGTTAACTCAATTGTTTCAATCGTAAAAACTAGTTTTAATTTTTTTCTATAATTTGATTGTACTTTTCCTTGCTAATAAAGTATTAGAGTATTGATAGGTCTGTTGATAAATTTAGAAATAGTAAAGGTCTGTTAATGGTAAACCACTAAAAACTTTTTACTTCTAAGTAAATATTATCAATATTCTCTGAAAATTAAAAATTATAAGAGCAATTACCTCAACAGCCTATAATGGTCCACTGGCGGATGCAGGCCTCCCCCCGATTTTTTTTTCATGGGGGGTAATGCCCATAATCCCCACGCAGTTCATGCGGGTTGGGGATCGCAGTTCGGTGGTAGATCTATTCTGCAAAAGGCGATGCTATCCGCCTGTCCTAGTCCCTTAGTCGCCTCTTACGACACCCACGGGAAGAGTTGGGGTTAATTACTGGCTAATTGAATCGAAATAATGAAAAAGAGTAGGTATTGATTTAAAATGGATTTATACTGATTTATTCCAACTCTCAGCTTAATGTAGTGGTTGATTGTGGAAGTGAATCTTTCCAACATTATTCCGTGTATTTACTATGCCACAGTGTAATAAAATGTTAGTATACCGCTGAATTGATTGCTGTATACACGCGGGCAGTAAAAGTTTTATTTCAGTGGAAATCACCATCATTGCAATTCGATTTTATCAATTCGGGTGTGCGTATTTGCGGATATATTTATTGCTGGGGTAAAATTATACTTGTAGTTTTCGGATAGAAAATTTAAAAGATTTTTCATATAAGAAAATATTTCAAATTAATAATGACAATATTATTGAGTTCTAAATATATTGATCGTTATTTTTCATCACCCTTTCGTAAAACGCTTATTGGTTCTCATCTAACAATAAAGTTAGTATTAAAAACTCTCATATCGCGTACTAAGTTTGAATGTGTTCTTAATATCTTAGAAAAATATCACTGACCAGTTAGAAAACAGGGTGCCACGTCAGTATAAAAAAAAACAAATGATAACCGCGGGAACAATGATGGTCATTGTGTAGCTTCCGTTCTAAAACACAACCCTTAGCAAATCAACTATTGTATTCTTATCTAATTAATTATGCAATTTGTAAATTACCCCGACTGTTATTAAGACAGAAACATACAAAATGTACTGTAACGCTTGAGTTTTGCACCGCTCTAATTAAACAATCTAATTGGGTCAGAAACGTGGCAAATGGAATCTCACGGCTGGGTTTGTATGGCATCATGTATCCTTCGGCTTTTAGCTACGTTATATGGTACACGGGGTTATAAAAGTGTACATTAATTTTATTATTTTTATACATGATATCAACTTGACGACTCGCGGACAAAACCGCAAAAGCCTTTTATCAACCCTCGCCTGAATAGAGGCATGATTAGGCTGATAATGATATAAAAATGACGATAACATGAAAAAGCAAAAAGATGATAAAAAAAGTATTTTATAAACTCGTGTTCAATTGGTCACAAAATCGACATCCTATTCGACTAGTATGTACAATGTTTCTTATGTATTTTTTTTTAACAATCCATGCTCTTTTTTATAACAAACGTTTCCAAACTTTCCGACCAGTCCAACTAATAAACTAGGAAGGTGCCTTGTTCGATTCAAAGGCTGGTGGATTTTTTTTTTTTAATCTAATTTATTGTTAAGGACTTTTACTTTACAAAGTATGCCAGTCCTATCATAACCTAAACTTAAGGCTGGTCGCACTTACAAACAGAACTAATATGAATTTATGTTCAGAAATACTACGAAAACTTAAAATTTTGCAGACGTTGAAAACAGCATCAGTGCTGGAGTGAAATCTCGGACGCGTCGTAATGGCCCAACTTCGCCTAAGCCGTGGAAGCCTCAAGACGTGTGAGGAATTTGCTCTCCACCTCCTCCCCTTATTACATACGTGATTCTTATTTATATTATCGAGGCACTGAACGAGTTTTCGATATCAGAAGTGGGATTAACGCATTGCCTTTTACCGTTAGTGCTTCTAAACTTTGTAAGCACCTTACGGAGTTGAGACTTGAGGTATTAGCGGTTTTTCGCGTTATTAAATGTTCGCACGGGAGTTTTTGTGTTAATGTTTTGCAATATACGAATTGTTGGACAATTTTAGTACAAAAAGAGTGTAAAACTTGTTTCTAACAAGTATTATACAGTCCTAGTTTTCACCAATAAACAATACTCAACTAAAACACGCCTGTTTTTCTTAGTGAGAACGCGTAGGTTAATTACCTACCTCTCTACTTCAGATAATTCAAGAACAAACCTACTACAGATATATTTTCAATTAGAAGAGAAACATACTTGGGAGATCGGAGGGGTATCAAAATTCCATATAGTAGAGGAAAAACCTGAATCGCAATATTTCACCCCAAACCGTGTGAATATTTATCACGTCCACCGATAGGGTTCGAATCGATATGGAACATCCTGTTACAATCTATCAACAGTGCGAAAGGGATCTTTATAAAGTATTTTGGGTAGTGACCCGGGGGCATGTCCGATTGTAAGAATCCGGGTAAAACCGGATGCACCGCTTCCGGCACCGGACCGGTCAAGTGAGTCCAATCGATTCATTGTGGGCAACAATGTGATAAATACGACTGAAGATGTTTGACTTCTGGACTTGAGCGAGCAGAAAATTGAGTTACGTTCCAATGAGGTTCCGTTTGACTTACCTCTCTTGACGATGGAGTTGACTTTTATGGACCGGTTCGCTAGAATGTGTAGGTATGTGTACGTACCTGAAACAAAAATATGAATTTGACTAAGAGTAAAACCAGAAAAAGAGGAGAGACAAATAACATTGACACGACTGATGTGGAGCGGCGAGGGTTCGTCTGCGATGTAGGAACTTCTGGGTTCGTTTCCCGCCTTTGTTAAAATGTTTGTGCCATCTGCAAATATTTGTTACGAGTGTTCTGGGTATGTTCTATGTTTAAAAACAAGTAACTCTATGTAACGTATTCTATTAAGAATATCGGTCAGTCCCTTATTACAAGTTCTGCTTCTTCTTGATTTGCTGCTGTGGATTGTCTAGCATTATTTATTTATTTTATTTCTTAAACCTTTATTTATAAATAATAGGTGTAATAAATCAAGTAAATATATATCGTAGCAGAAGGTATGTAATTGTACCCAATTATTTTTCATAACCGTACATCATCCCTGACTTTATAACGATTAATGCTGGCCGTAGGCATTTTAAAAACATCGGAGAAAACAAAAACATAAAATACAATTTAAGGTTTAATATCTGCCTAAATTTTAACGCAGCAATTACTCTGAATTAATGGCGAAATTAATACTTTGACCGCTCATGTTAATTAAGAGCGTTATTTACAATACAATTTATGTATCCACGTTTTAATTACATTTGTGAGTTTTCAGACAAGTTTTTTGTTCGTGAAATTATACTTCAAAACATCCTGGATGCAACTGTGAATGTTTTTTATAATGCGAAAGTTTGGATTGATGGCTACGTTTGTTCTTCACACGAAGACTACACAAATTTAGGTTAAGATTTGGAATAACATAGGATACGTTTTATCCCAGATATCAGTTTCCATGGGATAGAAATACCTCTTTAACATTTTTATAAAAACAACGCGTTCGAAGCCGTGGCCCGAAACTAGTAAATTATACGTCCTTAACGCAGCCACGTGTTACTTGAGGACACTTATAGGTGTGCCCTTAACACCGATTACGTAGTGAATGTATACTTCTGTACAGATTTAAATTTTTCCTCCCGAGAAAGTACATTCATATTTCTACAGGTACTCTCGAGATGGAAAGAAATCATATCTGTACACATTATTTTACTTTTGAAGACATATTTATAGGAGACTGCCCGTTAATGGTACTCGCAGTGCATGCGTAAAATGTTAGCTTTGCATTATATACTTCACAAACGAAATATTCCAGTCGTGTAT
The DNA here is from genome assembly GCA_946478455.1 of Eupithecia vulgata. Classification (NCBI taxonomy): domain Eukaryota; kingdom Metazoa; phylum Arthropoda; class Insecta; order Lepidoptera; family Geometridae; genus Eupithecia; species Eupithecia vulgata. The sequence goes on from OX297873.1 coordinate 10,189,812, forward strand.
CAAAATTTACATAAACTCCGTACCGTTCGAGATGTATTAAAGAAATGTTATTTCATACTTTGATATGCGGTAGCAATATATATTCGCTGGAGAAACAATACATTATGATTTTGTGAAGTTTGAACGTTGTAGGTATCTATGGCTCCTTCCCATTTCGTAACCTTCCCATCTCGTAACCATTTTATAATGAGTGATACAGTCAGCTCGATAAGTGATACTTCAAACATACATGTTCAGACTACTACCTACCTAGAGATGATGCTGAAAAAGAACGACAAATTTTAAAATTATGAGTATGGTAGCCCCAAATTAACAGGGCATCTAATTTTCTAGCAAAACAACAGGTTCCTATTATACCTCTACCCCTCTATGCCTAATCAAATCAAATCAAAAAGGCTTTTATCTAGGTACTCTTCTAAATATTTTTGTAAAATCACATTAATGTATATTTTTTTAATAGTAGCTACAAAAGTAAGTACGAGTAATTCACACAATTAAATAAAAAAATACGCCTGAATATTTAACGCTTTTTATCTATAATAATAATAATATTATAAAGAGGTAAAGTTTGTGAGGTTGTAGGGTGTTATCTCTGGATATATCTCTTAATAGAAAGCCACGTTATTTGTGAGTATCATAGGCGATAGAATATACCCGTGCAAAGCCGGGGCGGGCCGCTAGTCGTAAATATACCTTCTCTTGACCACAATCTCAACTGATGGTGAGTGACGATGTGACCGACGATGTAGTAAGAATGTCTATAAGACCTTATTTCTGTGTTATTCACTCTTGACCCAGATTGTAGTTGTCCGGAAAAACAGAAGCAGTCTGTTTCAAACCACAGCTGTAGTACGAATGGTTTCCTTGAATTTCTTTAAATTGTTTAGCGAAATCGAATTATAGTATACCGATAATCTATCAGACATGGACATCAAATAAACCGCAGTCTTTTGAGTCCAGTAACGCGATAGCTTCTTTGACATGATAACGACCTCATATCGACTGAATATATTATATTCTACCGACGCACTATGAGGAAACAAGAAATTGAAAAATACAACAGGATGATATTTCTGGAGCAATTCTCTTTTAGTGTTATTGGTGAAATAAATATTTAAAAGAAATTCTGGATTTCCTTGTAAGGTTTAATCTCCACAGAGCAATTGGGAAGTATTCAAAGAAATGGTTTCATTTACTTTTTCTTGGCTTTTTGAATAGGGTAGTTTCCTGGGTAAAAACAATATCATTCTAAAAAGTCCCGCATTAGTTTATATACGTATAAAACAACCTCGTCTAAAATGGAGTGGTTTAGTCCCTAAAATATAATACTATTAGACATTTCCATTAATAACATAGTCATCAATGTGTAATCAGGGTGTTCTGGTCGTTTTCTATATATAATAAAAATAATCTATCTATGTATTGTGTTATATTATGTTCATCAGTTATCTAGTACCCATAACACAAGCTCTGCTTAGCTTGGGGCTAGATAATGCTGTGTGAATTGTCCAGCATTATTATTATTGTTATCAATAGTGTAGCTACCGCTGTCCCAATTTAACGATGTCGTTATAAATTTGATAGTGTTAATTAGAAAATGAACAAAATTGCAAATTACGCTTCCTCTGTTACACTATAATAGGTTGGTAATTGGATCGAAAAATTCGTTAAAGTAACCTAACAGAATTCGTTAAAATGGTAACAGGGTCAGTAAAATCCAGGGCTCTACCGCTGCAAACCGTTGCCTAAGCTCGCAGATAAAAAAAACTTTTAATTGGATTTTTTGGAGATTATAAACAATTTTTACCCAGGAGTTATTTAAAAGTCACTGGAGAATAACATGCTCGTAATTGGGAAGGTCCAGTTTGGAAAGGATACCCAAAAATAGGTAGCTTCACGAAACAATCCAATTTTTGAAATCGTACATTTTAATTATTTCTCTAGTCGTGTGGTGCCAGCTTAGGATTTGCACTTCCACAACTCCTCCCTTGGGTGTCGTAAGAGGCAACTAAGGTACATACACCGGGGGCGGGCAGCAGCGCCTCTTACAGAATAGATCTACCACCGAACTGCGGTCAACAACCCAGCCAAAAGCCCAGCGTGTGGATTATGGGCATTGCCCCCCACGAGAAAAAATCCAATAACGAGATTATTAGATTAGGCGATTATCAGGGGGAGGCCTGCGCCCAGCAGTGGACCATTGCAGACTGTTGAGGTGAGGTGAGGTTAAGTGAATTATTTCGCTGTCCAATGAAAAAAAGTGCAATAAACATTTTATCAAATCAGCATCTACGTTTATAATTTGACCTAGAAATTAGTCTAACCGAGTCATAATTTTCAAAAGCCTTCTATCAACGTAATATTACGAACAATACAGATTTATGCATAAATTCAATTCTTGTTAAATCTGAGCTTGAACAAAGGCAGATTAAATTGTATTCGAATATCGATTAGGGATTTAAACTAGGCGGCAGGTTATCATGATCGCTATTGTCTCATAAACTGGGGTACTCTGCCAGAATTTTGCTTTATTCTGGCAACAAAGGCCGTTTTGTGATCGCTCAGTAGTGCATGCGTTCGCTCGGCCCTACCACAATTTACGTATTTTGATCACACAAAACTTCCACTGGTTATTGAAAAAAGTTATTCCAAAGTTATTCATACTTCTTTAGAAACATTTTCAAATGTTTTTTTTTCGAGAATATTAACGTTTTAAAACAAAAGACTGGTGTTTCACATTCTAAAACGCATCACTGCTTTATTCAACAGTGCCAGTGCCCACCCAGATTGCCATCCCTTCCTTCCGAAGTCAAGTAAGCCAATGTTCAGCAAACGAGCAGTGCAGTTTGCACAAGAAAAAAGTGACTCAAAGCACAGCAGACAGTGAAATCAAATTTACATTGAATCTTTATCCAAACACTAGGAAGGGGGAAACTGCCGCATTAGCCGCGTCAGTCATCAGCAGAATGAATCATTACTTGAAGAGTGCGCCAGTGGCTCGTGTCAAAGAGCCTGTAGCTCAAAGGTCCTCGTAGCATGCCGCCACCCCGCCCGCCCCTGCAGCCCGCCCTGGCCCCGCAGCCGCAAGGAAGGGCTGATTGAAGGGCCACTCTAAAACCTCGGCCACCCGCTCGTTCGCTCCCATTCAAGGGTCGAATCTGGATTATAGGGCGCCAAACTCTGCACCTTCATCAGATGTATAAATTTGTTAGCAGCTCCGCAATTGAAACGGCGGAAATTGTATATAGTCTGCGTGTAATTTGACTCCATTCAAAAGCGAAAACAAAATGAACATTGAAACTATATTATTAAGAGACCTCTTCTCGCGAAATAACTCGGTGATTTGATGTTTTTGTTGTTGGGAAAAATAAAATGTTATAGGTATTGAAGCGGGGCGGGGGTTGGGCTCCCCTCGCGCCTCGTGAGGACGGCACATATTCGTACCTTAAGGCGAAGTTGCCGTGTAAGTTATTATAAGAGCTGCGCGCCCAGGGAAATGAATGTCGAGTAGGTAGACCCGTTGTCATTCATATTAGCTGCGACGGCTTAAATTTGTAATCACACTGCGCCAATTCACGAACGTCGCGCGGCATAACCCTGATGGAAATAGGGAACCGAAAAACGTAAGCACCGGCTGTAAAAAGTAAATACTGGCGTTGATCAAATTTTAGCAACAGGGCTGAAAAAAGCAATCTGCCGCTTACAGCTCGTAACGTTTACCATAACTTTTTCTTGATTTTAATTTAATGGGTCAATAATATTTATTTGCAGATAAAAGGAATCGCGGCCTTACGTAAAAGCTGAAGGAAATTTAAGCTGTATATTGTGTGGTCGTTATGACTGCACGTGTGAGATTATGTGAGAGCGTGTGTGTGTGTGTGCACGTGCTGTCACATTGTACGCCTTAAATCATGGGCGTAAAAGCTTGGACTCCTTAATAACACTCAGGAAAAGCTCACGAGTGACAAAGTCCGTAACACAAAATGATTACACACATAAAGAACCCTATTTCTTTACACTGCGAACCGGTATAAACCGGTTACAGTCTCGAAATCACCGTTCTAAAACCACTCGCTTTACGCGAGTTTTACGCGCCCATCTTATACGTTGACTTCGCTGCTACAAATTGAAAAAGGGATTACGATGAAATTATCGAGATGGCGTACTGTGGCTATTAAATTGTTACTATGTCAATATGACAATGATCTCAAAAATTTTCAATGGTGTGGAATCAAACCAAAAAATGCTACAGCAAAATGTCATAAAATACCCCGAGCGCAGTCTGCTACCGTCTGGCACCTAGACATCAGGAAATGTACCGATGTGCCACCGGATATGGGTGAGTGTATTCGAATTTTAAGTGAGCAAACCCAAATTGATTCTGTTCAATTTTGCGTAAACATGAATGCCGAGGGTTTGATTGGAGTAAGTCTGGATTGAGTTCTCACTGTCCAACTGTTGACTCTGGTTCTGTTCGTAGCAATCAATCCAGGAGCCCTACTAGATTGCCATAGCACGTTGCGAATACGCTTGATGAATGGGATTGAATACTCCTTCTATTTAGTTTAGAATAGTATCTATTGGCTAAATTAAATGGTTCAGATCTGCCAGCTGATAAAGTAAATTCTATATGACTAACTAGCTGTTGGCCGCGACTACAGTCGCATGAAGTGCTTTTAGAGACTTCTTCACGGTTTCAATTGCTTGTTTAAGGCGCATAATCCACCCAAACTAGCGCCGCCAATATTAATTTATTAATTTATTTAGTTTAGGCAGTGAATCAAAGTTGCCCCTGGTGACCACCAAAAACTATTATCGATTCAATACCTAAACTAAATAGAATAAAACTATTAAAGAGGCATTAATTAAAGCTTAGAATAGGTAGTACAAACTGTGTGATGGATTTTTGTAATTTTCTTTGTATATATTTCTTTGTATAATAAGATAATAGTAGGTGGCGGCGCTAGTTTGGGTGGGGTTGTAAAATCCTTTCTTTATAATAACTCGAAAATTCTCGAAAACCAAACATCAAGTGTAGTTGTCATCTGTCACGGTTTATTGTATTCACTGAACATGTAAACCATGACTTCGCAATAAAGAAAGCACAACGATACAATCTTGTAAAAACGCGTCGCAATAACATAAAGAAACATATCCCTAAAGAGACCAGGATGTAGAATCCAGCGTCGAGTTGAGCCGACTATGTTACAATGAGCTTGCATAATAAGGCGCCGGCTCGGCGGGGCGGCTGAATTCAGGAATACCTCAGGAATTCTCCAGACTGAAGGACAAGGCATGTCCTTTGTAGGCATAGCTTTAGTTTCTTATCTGCGTTCTGACTTTTAGAAAGTCGAGCTTGTTAAGGTTCGGGTAGATTAGGTGGGACGTACCTATAATGCAAAATACAGGTTTTTCCAAAAACTCACGACTTGTTTAATATAATTTTATCAAAGAACATCAGACATTATATTTTTATATATATGTTACTACTGTCATTCACAGAACTGAAGACATTTCTTCTAAATAACACCATAGAGTTAAAAGTATAGAATAGCAAAGAGTCTATTCTTAACAGAGCTTAGTTGGATGTCCTTTACTTGTATAGTCTCAATGAGCTTTGGTAAACTAAAATTTCTAATTTGCTTTTTCTAAAACTTAACATGCGTGGTCCGCGCGGACTTGTTATTTTAAAATAGCTTCTTTATTTATACAAAACTTAGTCAGTATAATGTTAGATTTTTCTTCATCTCCAATTTAATTTATCAATGGAAATTTTTATTTTAATAGATTTTTTTTAAATATTAATTAGACAACTTATCCGGTTTTTGGAAACTTATTTGTTTTAGTGTTTTTCATACAAAAATATTTACATAATGAAAATGACTTTTTTTTTATTCAAAATCGGAATTCTCATTCTATACTCTCAATAAATATTTTTGTTTTTACTATTCTATTACAATTCTGCGCTATGACATTGTCATATCTCGGTTCCTCCTACTATCCAGCGAATTGGTTAATTTGTCTATGATTTTTAAATAAGAGATATTGGAGAACATAAAACTAAGTCTATCAGGTTTGTATGTAGAGCTTCAACAAGACTTGAAGGCGATCAACTCTAATAGTAGCATTAAATTGAAAGAGGCATATACACAGTGGTTAGATGTGTGTGGATGTGATGTGAGTGGAGACTGGGGATAATGATGATAATGATATATAATATATCCCTTAAACCATCCTTATTCGTTTCAAGGAAAACTAAAGTACAGACAGAAACTATGTGGACAATGGACTCGATTTCAGCAACGAAATATAAATTTATGAAAAATATCCGACTAAATATTAATTCAGTAGGTACTGCCCAGTTTCGTGATAGGCATTATCGACGCCACCTACAGGCGCTGATGCTTCAACAGACAACCAGCTCGAAAACATGGAAATCTCGTTGAAAATGCTTTTAATCAACACGAGGGGATGAAACGAATGTAATTTACTCCATGTTTTTAATAAAATAGCGGTCAAATTTTCGCATTTATTTAGTGAAACATCAAACTGTGAAATAATTGTTTTTATCAACTAAAACAATATCTAAATCATCGATATATAATGTAAACGACCAAAATAAAATAAAATAATTTATTTGAGAGGAAACATTATGTACAAATAAATAAATAAACCAGTTTTCAAAGAAAAAACTAGTTGCGAATAGCACACCAACCAACATGGTAATTTTTTTTGCAATGTAAAACGCTCATCTGTTATAACGATTCCCCATTGTAGTATCGGTAATCGGTATTAAATACCTATGAATTAATCCCACCGATAATTTTTTTTTAAAAGCGAGTGCATAAAGTATTAACAGTGAAAATTCTGTAGTTCTTTATTGTACACACAAAAAATAATACATAATAAGAAACTTAACTAATAGGTTATGTACAAAGGCGAGCTTAACCTTTAATAAGAGTTTTCTTCCAGCAAACGTTAGAGTTATAGGAGAGGTGCTGGAACAGGTAGAAGAAGTGTACAAATAACAAACATCGGATATACAGAAAAAGGTAAAAATAAAGCTCGTTTACTTGGAAATGGCCAATCCTCGGCAGTTCAAGTAAACATGACGCTGCACTTCGTTCTAGCAATTAACAAGGAGCATCCACTCGATTTATTGATATGAAGGCATCTTAATTACGGTATTGTTTACAGAATGGATTCATTGGTCCGAATCAAAATGCAGCGGAATAACGAGCTGAATGTTTTTGTTTAATTCAGCTGAAAGAGCTGGAACTCAACGGGAAATATAGAAAAACGACAGGTCTATTAAACAAACGTGAACATTATTAGTAAAAAAGCATTGTCCGTTAGTCTTTCTGTTTCTGTTAGTGAACGTTGATTAAAACTCTACATTCTAGTGGGTTTTGAATTCCAATAAATGGGACTTGTTTTCGGCAACGTTTCGATTCACACGCGGTCAAAAAAAACTAGTAAAATCGGCGTGTGTGTATCTTACGTGACCGTTTTAGGATTCGACAGCTACCTACCTGACTGGGAAGCTGCAAAATAGGACTGTTTTCTGTGCTCTTTTTGGTAGAAAACAAAAGGTCTGTGAGCGAACTGGACTGTTTCAATATAGCCCAAGCCTCTACCATGCGAGATTTTTATTGCGAAAAATATTTCGATATTTCAAGGCAGAAATGCGCGCTTAAAAAAATGTGTGCTGTAAAACCATGGTAAAGCAAAACAATAACGCCTTGGAGCAAATGCTTATCCCTACTCACGACAAAATGTCACGTTTAGTGCATTTCGTGAACGTAAAACTCGATTCTATTTAGGTAAGGTTAGGTACGCTTGCCGAAGACGTGAATAGATAATGAGAGCTAAGGGTAGGGGCTAAATATTGAATAGCTTCTCGTCCGGTAAACATTTTTGATTGAGTCAGCAGCAGTAAAATTTTCCCATGAATCGCTAAATAAATTTTTATTTATGTATGCTCTTTTGTAGTGGTATTTTTATTAGATTAAATATTTCAGTTATGTTGGAAATATTTGTTTTATTTTATTCTTTGGAATAATTTCAAAAAGCCAACACAAATAAGTATAAAAGCTGTTTTCGTTCAATCTGTTCCGAAACAGCAATTAAAAAGAACATTAAGGGAAAGGCGAAACTCCACCTTTAATTGTACGCCTGCTTACTTTCCTTATCTGAATTTTATTACACCGACAATAAGCAAGAGCTGCCTATTAAATTATTTGGACTCGAACAAGCCAAATGTTTGGAAAAAAAGTCGCAAAATGGCGTGAAATCATCCTTGTTTGCCGTATTTCGCCCGCGGGGCCGGCCCAGTTTAATTCATAATGTTTATAAGGCTAATATCACACTAAAACTCTGACGGTGGGCGAAGCTCTGCCTGCGACGCAGGAGGTTGCGGGTTCGATTTCCGCCTCGGAACAAATATGTGTACGATCTGCAGACATTTGTTCAGGGTGTTCTGGTCGTTTTCTATGTATAATAAAAAATATAAATCTATGTATTGTGTTATTATTATGTATATCAGTTATCTAGTACTCATAACACAAGCTCTGCTTAGTTCGGGGCTAGGTAATGTTGTGTAATTGTCCAGCATTATTTATTTACTTATTATAAAAAGAGATTCGCTTACTGCTTAGTACCAAGCGACTCGCTTGGTTTTTAGCAGTGCTCGCTAGTGACTGATACTCCCCAGACAACTAGCTAGACACGTCGCTCGCAGTGTGGCCACTGCTATATTTTACATGTACGTATTCGCTAGGATAAGTCACTTAGCGAGTCGCTTGGCTTTTAGCAGTAAGCGAAACTGTTTGTAGTGTGTCATTAGCCTAAGATTGTCAGTATGAATCCCTTACGGAGCGTTCGCTACGTGTATTTCAGATATAGCGGAGTTTTCCGACGAAAATAGAATTTCCGCAATTTTGTTCGCATTACTTGTGAAGATTTGTCCGCTATGCAAGTGACTTCCGGCTACGGATATGCATATTTTATAATACTTCATCGCCATGTTTATTTTGAGTTGAAGAGATGAGAATATGCTGACTGTTACGGCTACATTTTATAGTTTTATGATATATCTAGTCTTTTATGTTGCAGCATTTTATTGCTCTTAGGTTGTTGCCGCACTGGTGATATGCATCGCCTAGACAAGTCGTCGTTTGAAAGAATTTAATATAATAGATAATATAAATATACGAGTAATATGACGACCTCTGTGGCGCAGCGGGCGAGAGTCTGCCTGCGACGCAAGAGGTTGCGGGTTCGATCCCCGCCTCGGAACAAATTTGTGTACGATCTGCAGAAATTTGTTCCGTTGGTCTGGGTGTTTTCTATGTATAATAAAAAAATATCCATCTATGTAATGTATAATATTACGTATATCAGTTATCTAGTACCCATAACACAAGCTCTGCTTACCTTGGGGCTAGATAATGCTGTGTGAATTGTCCAGCATTATTTATTTATTTATTTATTTATATGAGATAATCTTTGAGAAAAGGATATTACAGTGACCGTTCCTTACTAATTTCGCCATAGCCATATTTTTTTTACATTGGAAATAGGAAACTATTTTACTCTTGGTCCATTTTACTGTTTCTTCATTTTACTGTTTTTCGTTTTTACCGTTGGTCCATTTTACTGTATGTCTATTTTACTCTTGTTAGTTTTTACTGTTGGTCGTTTGTACCGTTGGTCCATTTTACTGTTTGTCCATTTTACTCTTGGTCGTTTTACTGTTGGTCTATTTTACTGTTGGTCCAATTTACTGTTTGTTCATTTTACTGTTGGTTTGTTACTGTTTCTGAATCGAGCGCCAAATTCTTGATATATGTTTTTACCACTTGCCCAATATCATACTTGATAAAGGATCCCAAAGATATCGGTCGAAGAATAGGCTAAGTAACAGGGGACACTTTATGGATACTCGCGGAAAATTCTCTATAGCTCTTTTGCTATTTTGTGCAAAATACAAAAGACTTTTTGTTCCCTTAACCTTCTATAATAAAGATAAATGTTAGCGCGCGTGATTAGGATTATAACGGTCTAGACATTTTTCAGGGTTCAAAGATAATATAGAAATTATCGTGAAAGGGTGCATTATTGACAGTACCTGCATTCTGCTACCATACCACAGATTAAACCACATTCGTTTATATTTCCGTGGCGGCCGTGGCGAAAGAATTGACCCCCAATACAGCTCAAAGATGCCGTAAGAGTTGACTAAGGTAACCTACCAAAGGAAGGGAAGCAGCTTCTTTCTGTATATTTTAACACATGTGCTGCAATCAGCGAAACCTTCCTTCATTACGGATGTAAGCGGGTTAACTATGAACCCTTTTGTGATGGAAGAACTTTTCATCCCTTAACGAGGGGCTTCTTCAGGGGCATTCCCCCTGAAGGTTCTAGACGCGCGCCTACCGCATCCCTCTGAGCTCTGGAGTGCTCGGTTCTCTCGTTACTTATGAATTCGTCAAACTGCGATAGTTTTTATACAAAAAAACCCTCCTTATTTGGGGAAAGTGCATGTTTAACAGCAGACGTACGATAAGTACGTGACGTACGGTAATATATACTCGTAATATTCAGTTAGATACAATTCCATGTGTAATATTTATTCACGTTTACCGTCCTTGGTTTAACGTATCTAAAATTCATGCTCCAAATACGGAGTACCATGGTTGACTACACAGACTCACTAGGAACCCTTTTATTGCAAACCGCACGAAAACAGCCTCGGCTACAGTGGCTAAAACTGTCCTTTATTTCGAAAACCCCTCTTCCACGAACCTTGTACGGTGTGAAATATCGCTGAACTTTGACATACGTTTATGTTTCAAACGGAATCCTATTTATAAGGAATTACCTAACGAAGGCTTATGTCTAGCAGTGGAGGTTTATAGACTGCGATGGAGATGCTGAACCCACGCGCTTAGATTGTATTAAACGTTATTTTCTCATTCTTATGATCATTTTCTATTTGGCTAAGCGAAATAATCCGCTTTACGCCGTACATTTTTGTAGACTTCAGATTACGTTACTTATAAATTTATTATAAATCATATAAAATTTACTGAGAATAGAGTTTTTTTTTATTTAATATCATTGTATTATGGGTTTCGATTTTGTCAATATCTGAATACTCAATAATATTTTCTTTGACTTTATCAAAAGAAAGAAACTTGTAGCTAGGAAAAGTTTATTCATTCCATTACGCATTAGAATCTCAAATTACGCGCGATATATTAAGGCAGTAACTTATTTCCACGTTTTCTTCCATTAAGATTCCGATCATACAGCGCGATAAACAATATCAGTGAGATGAGAGGGCCTGTATAGAACCTTCGTGATCGCGTTTTGGTCGGGGCGTTAAGCGTTATGTTTGACAATTTTGTGTTTAAATAAGATGACGCAAACGACGTTCGAACATGTTTTATATCGTCTTTAATCCCTCAATCTGAACAAGCTATTATGTTAATCGCCGCGTAAATAGGAACGTTCCGAGCAGACGCAAGACGTTTTAAAACAATGCGCATCATTCAAACATCCCATTAAATCTAGCGATTTAGCCCGAGCGGGGTGAATTAAGCAAATTAAGACCCGTTCCTGAGACTGTAATTACTGAGCGTCTATACTTGGCTACTAACCAAGTACATGCTAGATGTTCCTAGGTATATCGTAGGTACGATTTATGAGGGAGCCGATTTTCCGATTTTTCGAACGTAACTCAATTGGCGGAAGCCCCATGGGCGCGCGGATTATGAATGCTATCGTAGTTGAATGCCGCACCGATGGGCGTGTTTTTTTTTCACGGTTGACTACGTTACCGAATGGACGGGTCTTATTTTTGAATGAACGATTTTTTCGTAGTTTATAGAATTATAAAGCTGCTGGAAGGACCAAAGACGAAAAGCTGAAAAGGAAATAAGGACCTGCGGGCCATGTATGTCTACTAATAATTTTTTTTAAGACTTTGTAGTTGTAATTGGTTGTAACAACTACTCATTAACCCGATACTTATTGGTAAAAGGTTAATTAAAGATAATAAATAGTTGCAGCAAAGGTTATCCGCTCTCAAGAAGGTGAATATCACAGTGTAAAATCAGTTAGATGAAAATTTTAATTTTAAAGATTGCAGATTTCGGCTTTGTTTAATTTAGGTACAACAGAAAATTAGGTGAGCTTTCCGTTTTAAAAAAAAACCTTTGAAAAAATTCAGAGATTTTTGAAATGCTTTAAGAAAAAGACGTACCTAGCAGACAAGACATGGCAGGCACGTCATAGAAATAAAACAGCTGTAGTGCAGAGTGTGTGCTGAGGGCCGAAGCCTATCGACTCGTTGCTGCATCACTCACCTCAAGGTCGCCGCCGCTGACTCCCGCCGCCGCTGCCGCGCGAAGCCTTCGCATCCCCTTACCCACCCTACATTACAACTTTAAAAAATGAACCTTCCGTCGCGAACAGGGCCGCCCGCCCGCCTACCGCCGTTGGCATCTCGGCGGCACTGACGGACGTCGCTGTTTCTCCACCGCTTTTATAGCAGGGTGCGGGGCGCGGCGCCGCCCGAGTTGCGCCGTCGATTCGCGAACTCGATAAATAAATTAATTAAAAGTGCAAGTGAGTGATCGGCCGCTTGCAGTAGACCTGCGAATCAGTCTAGCTAGAGCCTCCCCTTAATTGGAATTTCATTTACTTGCTGGATTCTCGGATTGTTTCCGGCGCGCTGCAAACGATCGAGCCGGTTTGAACCGGATCGCGCCTGATTTACTCACCCCCTACTATTACAACGCAGCCAAAATCAATTACCATCACTATAACGGCATTCCAATATACCAAATTGTATTAGACTGCCCAAATTACGATTGATTCACTGCAAAGTAGACCGAATTAACTCTATAAAACAATTGAAAGCAACATAGCGAGAAGTGTACTAATGGACAACCCACACTGAAAGGTCTTTTAACCGACTTCCAAAAAAGGAGGACTGTATGTACGTTTTTGTTACTATGTCCGTCGATTTCTCTGTCATATATCCGTTTCCGGCATAGATCTGGATCGATTTGGATGATTCTTTTGCATTTGTATCCTGATTCCGAGGTGGTCTTTTGAAAATGTTATTACCGAGTGATTTAGTATTTATCCTGCAAAACTTTAAAAGACGTTTCCAGCAAAGGGGTTTTATCGAAAGAAGTTTGTAGTGTTTTCAAAACTATTAAAATTATTTTTAACACTTCGACTACCACCGACGCGACCCACCACTTCATTGCACAGCGCCTTTCCTTATACATTTACATTTCCCAATACATTATTTTACACTATTATGGATATAAACACTTTTTGTTTGTTTCGCTAAAATAGGAATTATTCCTGACTCGTCCCCTTTGGTCGGAATCCACTGGGACGAGTCAAGAAACTCAAATTTAATGCTGAAAACGTTCCTGATTTGTCCCACTTTTGAATGGTTGGCAAAAGTACTGTCGACATCACACTTTTTATATAAGAAGCATTTGCTTGAATCGTTTGTAAGATGAATCCGTATTACATAGATTACTATAATGTAACTTCTGCTATAATTACTAGTAGATACTAGCAATTCAGTTATTTCATGATCATGGTACATGCCATACTGAAATATCGAAAAATTCAAAACGGTCCAATCGTGGTAAGAACTATATGAACCACAAGTCTAATTTGGATATAATTAAGCCTTTTAGCGAAGTCGGTTATTTATAGCATAAAAGATAAATTTGCGCAATCAGATCAACACACTTTCTACAATTTAAAAACACGTATATTCTTACAAATGTCAGCCTGAAAGCCACAAAATAATATCTGCCGTAGCATGGGCTGGTTGCTAGCAACAAACGGTCTTCCATCAAGACAGTGAAATGTTATAGAATAAAGTCGAAGAAACGCGGACCAAATCCGCACGCGTATAGAAATCCGCATGACGTGAAAAGAGCCCTAACCTGGATATTTTTCAAGTGCGTCCCTCCTTTGTTTCTTTTATCTAAGGTAGAATACCAAAACGTGTCTACACTCCGTTCACCGTAAGATGGAAACATCTTGGTGTGATGTTGTCAATACCCAGGCAGGAGTAACCATCTTACGGTAAACCGTCCGTATGTTGGCGATTGTAACCATTGTCTTATGACAATGGTAACAATCGCGCAATTTCGGTGGTCGTAAAGCGATTAGTTTTGCAGAAAATGGACCCGATTTGCAGGTAAAATAGTGGAAGATTCTAGAATGACGTCAGAGCCTCCCACACAATCAAGTTATAGTATTGCTGAAGGGATCAAGTTACAGTCCTGTAACGAAGTGATTAACTTTGTTAGAGAGCGCAAATGAAATTTTCTTTTTCCTCGCTATTTTTCATTGCGGATCCTACGCTGCAGTGGAAAACCTTTTTGCGAGACTGAAATGTGATATCCCAGGATACCTAGATAGAGATAACTGCAAACAGTGTATTAGTTTGAGTAGTTTGGTTCTGCAGTAGGAAATAAGGTATTGCGATAGCAAATTATTTTTCCATTTTGTAGGCCTACTAATAATACTTTAAACAAATCTACTAATAATATAAAGCTTAAACTTGTTGAATTAAATAATAAAAATGGAATAGTTTGTATTAAATTCAGAATCAACGTTCAACATAGTTCGTAGAGGGTATTTCGTAGCGGTACGCCATGCTACGCGGGTGCTACGTCGTCGCGTGTGTGAAGTGCTACGTTTAAGTGCTACGAAAAGATATTGATATTCTACTTGGGAGAATGACTCATAATTTCGTCTATTGTGGCATGTGCCCGGATAGCTCAGTCGGTAGAGCATTGGACTTTTAATCCAAGGGTCCAGGGTTCAAGTCCCTGTTCGGGCGGCCAAAATTAATTTTGTTCACCGAATGGCTTCAAAACTAATTATTTTTGAATCAGCATTGCGGATATATTCAGGTGCTTTAAATTATTTGTATTTTAAAATTTTACTTTTGCATATTTTGTTTGATTATGATGATAAAATTGATCATAATTTTATTTTCAACCGACAAAAAAATCGACAGTAGTTTTTTTATGTATCTATGTTACTTTTTGATATCTTCGCCAATTACTGTCCAATTTTGATGATTCTTTTGATCTTTTTTATAATGATCCAAAGATGTTATATAAAAAATCTCGAGGTAGGTTTACCTACCGCCTATATTTGTACCGTAAAATCTACGTAAAATCCAAAAACAGCAGTACATATAAACAAAAAAATTATTCAAATATAACAGTAGAATTTCTTATCGTAGTATTCTTCCTATTAGCAATCTCGAGTATCACAGTCACAGTGTTTGCTTACTTCTGTTGTGGAATTTTTCATTTTGCTAAAAAACATCGATATGTATTTACAAAAAAATTATTTTATACATAATTTGTGGAAGTTTAAATAAAAGCGACTAACAAAGAAAGAAAGGAGTACTTACATAATACTTTTTACCTTCTCAAGGTTATCAAATTCATCCCTAAGAACACCGCCCCTGTGGCCTAATGGATAAGGCATCGGCCTCCTAAGCCGGGGATTGTGGGTTCGAGTCCCACCAGGGGTAAAAGTATATAATTATAATTTTTAAATTCTCCACTGAAAGCTTTTCTTTTTCAATAAGAATATAACATAATTTTGACTTGTTTTTACTTGATTTTTTGCAAATGTATAGGTTTGCTTTTAGTCTGGTTCACCGACGACGTCTGGCTGGTTAAAGTACAAAGCCGTGTGTGTTTCATGCGCGACAAAAAAAAAACGATTTTCGTCGTCATCTCTATGTAGATATTTTAAAGATTTATTGTATCATTTGACTGCTTTTAATAAAATCATATGCGTTTTATTACACCGAGATCGCTGTCGGTATAATACTGAGACTCCGACTCTATAAAGATATTGTCAAGCACCTATTGAAACGTTGACCTAGTTCGCATTCTACAAGAAATTATAGAAATGCATAGAAGTGTACAGTCTACTCCAATTTTATAAAGAGGAAAGATTTGTTTGTTTGAATTGAAAAGGCTTCGAAACTACGGGACCGATTTGAAAAATTCTTTCAAAATTACAATCCTACATTATCCTTGATGAAATATATAGGTAATTAAAAAGAAACAACTAAAACTTCCGATTGTTTTGATATAGAGAGCGACGATGATGATGATGATTCTTTGTTAATGGCAATATGAGTCTGGTTGGACTCTTTTCTGCCAGTGTCAAGTAATGGAAAATAATTGCAAAATATGAGTTATCAAATTATGAAGAATGTTGATATTTTCACCAGAGCCTAGTTCGTTATCTAGCAGGGTACACCACGTGCAGGTAAGGTTGACTTGGGAGACAAGATCTTGGAGTCTCCCTTGTACCCCTGGAGAGCGACGAGTTCATTTGATAATAGTTCCTACCTATCAAGACGAGATCGTGACGTTTTGTATGGGATTTGCGTAGTTCCGTATCCGCGTGCTCGACAACGGCGCTGTACCAATATCTATGGAAAAATTAGACGTTACGATTGCCTCTTATTCATTTCGTCAAATGAACTTGGGTCTCTGGTATAAGTCAAGTAATAAAAGAAAGAAAGAACTCAATTTCCTACAAAACGTGACCAAGTACTTCGAAATTTCATGGAAGGCAAATATTTCAACAGCTGGTCGATAAACCACGTTTTGTTTTCTGAAAACTTTATTTCCCTTTCGTAATTGACGAAGCCATAAAAATGACGACGAAATAATAATTCCACGTGATGTTACAGTTTTTAATTTGCGAACATTTTACGAAATTGAGTTTTACTTGCTTTTAAAAACAATGACATTTTACAGGTTTCGTTTACAGTTGGTTGAAAGGCAAAAGTCCTTGGGTTAAAATGTTGTTTATTTCGCAGAAATTTAATTGCGTTATTCTTCTACTTATTTTTCTCTGTAAAACATAACGCAATGTAGCTTAGGCTTCGTAGAGTTCTTCGAAACGTGAGGTCTACGACGTAGGCGGCTACGCGCGTGGCTGCTTATAAAAGAAAAGATCGGTCGGTAGGCGGTAGGTATTTTTGAACAACTAACAACATTAATCCGAAATGGAGCAGCCAAATAAACTGCAAAATAGCATTAATTCTTCTTTGAAAAGTAACTTATTTATTTCCATCATGAATACACGTAAAAAACCTTATTTATCCTGAAACAACTGCTCCGATTAAACAATAAGGTATTCAAAACAATATTATTAGTAGTGTCTGAGTGGCGATGACAGCGCCTCGCGCGGCGGGTGGCCAAATGTACCCGTCGCTTAGCTGTCATACACATTGGATTTGCAAAACAATACTTTGAAATAGCTATCGTATTGGATGTCTGAAACACGGGGATATTTGTTAACGCTCCATTTAATATTCAATACGTAATATAACGGCTATTTAAATGGAAATGTTTCAGTGGTTTTCCTGCTTACGCAATATTTCTGTTAATAAAATGTACCTACTTTAACATCATTTGTTTAAATTTTTAGTTACGTTTGTTGGATACCTAATAACATAAGGATTTAGAAATTTTGCTCTTCTGCAAACTAGATTTTGGAGCGAAAATTATAAATATGGTTCCAACATAACCATGATAGGATCATTTTTATTGTGAATCAGGCAGGTTTTTGGGGCGGGTCTTTGTGGCAACTCAGCCGAAAGATTTGGCTTTCATTGTTAAAAAAATGCAT
This sequence comes from Eupithecia vulgata, assembly GCA_946478455.1. NCBI lineage: Eukaryota > Metazoa > Arthropoda > Insecta > Lepidoptera > Geometridae > Eupithecia > Eupithecia vulgata. The sequence continues at coordinate 10,207,536 of OX297873.1, forward strand.
AAGGTCAATTTGTAGAGAGAGTAGCGGTTTAAAAAGCTATAGCTAGGAATACTGCCACTTTCTTGCTTTTACATCAGTCTTTCTTATGCATGCATAATAATTTTAAATGATGAACTCAAGGAGCTACCCATCAATGAGATCAAAGTTACATGAATGATTACTTGACTGCAGCTTTTACTACATTAGTGAATATTTTGACCATGTCAACTTATCGACTTTAAAAAAAAAAAACGAAATTTATTATTATTTCAAAATGCAAGCTAATAACTGTAGTCATCATTATCATCAGCCTATACCAGTCCACTGCTGGACATAGGCCTCCCCTAATGAGCGCCATAGCGCCCTGGCTTCAGCTTGCTGCATCCAGCATCTGCCGGCAGTCTTTCGCAAATCGTCATCCCACCTGGTCGGAGGGCGTCCTACACTACGTTTGCCGAGTCGCGGTCTCCACTCAATAACACGTTTACCACAGCGGTTGTCGGTTCTTCCCGAGATATGGCCAGACCACTGCCACTTCAGCTTGTTAATATTTTGAGCTATGTCGATAATAGCTGTAGTCGTTACTGAGATATTTAAGAAAGAATGGGGACGGACAGAGCGAGACCATAGGGGTTTCGAAACTGATCTCGCAACCCTAAAAACTGACCTAAATTATAAACCCTACTGGGAAACTACATGTAATTAATTTACTAAGTAATCTAAATAGACTAGCCCGTGTTTTTTTAATGTATATGTATTTTTTATTTCAAATTTTATTGTATATGTTTATTGTATCATAATATATTGCCATCATCATCATGGTGAACTTTATATCTAGATTTAGACCTTATTAGGAATTTCATGTCCTCAATTGCCAACATAAAATGAAAGAATTTGATAGCTTTAAAAAACTAAAATCGGTAAATTTAGACAATCGTAAATCGTAAATTCGTAATTTACAATCGTAAATTTTGACGACCTCAGTGGCGCAGCGGGCGAGAGTCTGCCTGCGACGCAAGAGGTTGCGGGTTCGATCCCCGAATCGGAACAAATTTGTGTACCATCTGCAGAAATTTGTTCCGTTGGTCTGGGTGTTTTCTATGTATAATAAAAAAAAATCTATCTATGTAATGTATAATATTACGTATATTATCAGTTATCTAGTACCCGTAACACAAGCTCTGCTTACCTTGGGGCTAGATAATGCTGTGTGAATTGTCCAGCATTATTTTTTTTTAAATCAAATTCTGTCATATTATGTTGGTAATCCACGATGTTTTCTCAGCTCGCGTGTGGAACAACCTTTAGCAAGTCTAGATAACAGCACAGCCACACGACATTCTGCCCCGGGTTTATTCAACTTGCCGTCCCCGGAGTGGGCACTTGCCTATTTGTGAAACAGGCGAGGAGCACGCGGATAATTTGAAAAGTTCACAATCACCGCGGCTTCAGCACAATTTCCTACGGAATTAATGGTCTGTCAATATTGCAGGTTGTTGTGCAAACTAGCAGTTAGTTAGGGCAGCGCCATCTCGCGGCCGGTTTACGAGGGCGCGGCTCCGTCGCCGTCGTCGCCCCATTCACAGAGTCTTTCTTGTAAAAGCTTTTTACAATAAAACTGTACCTGCAGTTACTTTTCAAAATGAAGTTAGAATTATGAATTTCGTAAATAAGGTTTTGTCTATTAGATATATTTTTTCTTATAAGTTAAGTACTTCGAGCTGGTAAGAAAAGTACTGTACGTTCTTAAGACGATAACCCCAACCAAACTAGTGCCGCCACCTATTTTATCTTATTATTACGTTTAGAAAAGGTAATTTCAAAATTTTCAATGGGCAGTTTATGATAACTATTTAAGCAATGTTGCTCTTTGTGGCCACCAAACTCAATTATTGCATCTCCTCCTAAACTATACAAAATAAAACTATGATAGAGGCATTAAAAAAGCTCATAATAGGTATCACAAATTACCCATTGAAAATTTTGAAATTACCTCTGTTCAACGAAATAATAAGATAAAATAGGTGACGGCGCTAGTTTGGCTCAGGGTACCGTCTTAAAGTAAACACCGCTAGGTTTTGAATCATCCTAGGAAAAAAAAAAATGGTTTTGTTGTTGATGTAATTGTGATTAGTTTAGCTACCTCTCAAATTTTATTGCGCCCTAACAGGGTTTTTTTTTTTCTCTCATTTTGTATTATTTGCAAAAAAATATACTTGAAATAATTGAAAATTTATTCATTTACGTTCGATTTTTTTTTCATTTTACAGAATTATGAAAATGTTTCTGGATTATTAGGAAGTGGCTTCAACCTTAACGTTTGTTAAGGTTGAAGCCACTTCCCAATATATATATGTATATATAGGATTACTGAGATCGCTCTTAGCGATAAGGCTGCCTATTGTGCATTTGGTGTGTAATAAGCTTTACTGTACTTATTAGTTACTTTTCGATCCCTTTTTAGTAATGTACCTGTACCTACCTAGTTCTTATCTAGTTTATTTTTGGTTACGGCAATTCGGTTCATGCTAATTTTTCAATCAAAAATTTAAGAAAAATAAATTAAATACGGTATTATCATGTATTATTATGAAACCTATATGATGACTATCTTGTTATTTTTAATTGGTGAAGCTTACATTACTACCTCTCTAACGTTGTTTTAATCCGTGGCTTACTTATAACGTGTTAAATGGAGCTACTCAAAAACTCTTGTTTTATTTTTACTCTTGGAAAATTAGACAGTCGGCAGTGAATGCGTAAAAAAATTCCGCATCCTTACCAACTCTTCTCTACTCCGACGGACCTTGGAAAAGGAGGTAAACACAAATTTTAGCAAATTGCCAAATATGATTTAACTAATAGAATTTATATAACCGAATAAAACTAGCTGTAAATTCATATCGGTATGTATAAAAATCTATCAAAAAATCTAAATTAACCAAAATTGTAGAGACCATTAACGATAGTTTATTAATGAAAGGAGCATTCTCCAGTGCTCTGAGTTTGTTATTGTAAAAGCTAGGTACTCTAAGCCTTTCTAGGGCCATCCCATCTTGCACACTTATTAAGGCGGTTCCCCAAGCCAACAAACGCCGCCCACCTAATTTATCTTATTATTTCGTTTAACAAAGGTAATTTCAAAACTTTCAATTTATGATAGGTACCTATTATAAGCTTTTTTTAATGCCTTATAATATTTTTATTTACTATAGTTTGGGCAGGTATGCGAAAAGAGAGTTTAGGGGCTACAAAGTGTAACTTCGTATCCATAAGTTACATGCTTACAATGTGAATAAACAGCAACCAAAACACAAAGCACAAAGGAGGGTCATGGAAAGCGTCGGCGTCGGTCGTCGGGTCGTAACAATAACGAGGGCCCTGATTTAACTATTATTTGTCATCAACTTTACGCGGTCCTAAAGTAAATAATTCAGCAATCACATAAAACATGTTAACCCCTCAGTTTCCCCTCGGTAATAATATGAAAATTTCGCAAGCTCTCACACGCCTGTTGCTTGGTTTCTATTTAGTACAAAATTATCGGCACGGATCTTGAGCGCTTCACGTAGGTCCAATACCTAACTAACACTGTGTGTGTGGGTATGGTTTATTGTGTGTGAATCAATGAAAAATCGCATAACTGACGATCTCTGTGGCGCGGTGGGCGAAGGTATGTCTGTGATGCAGGAGGTTGCGGGTGCGATTCCCGCTTCGGTACAAATGTGTGTACGATCTGCAAACATTGTTCAGGGTGTTCTGGTCGTTTTCTATGTATAATAAAAAATATCTATCTATGTATTGTATTATATTATGTATATCAGTTATCTAGCACCCATAACACAAGCTCTGCTTAGATTGGGGCTAGATAATGCTGAAAAAAATATATTTAAATTATTATTTAACTGACGTTGGAAATTAATATATTTTATAATCTCCAATTTCACACACTAGCGACATCTGACGATATCATATCATTAGCTACACTACGCACTCTAGCGGTGAGTAGCGGTACCACTATCCCAGACAGCTTTCATCCTATTTCACTGCGTAGTTCGCTAGGTGGCGCTAATTTTACAGCTGTAACTGTCGGCTTGCGGTCTTGCTACTCATCAACAGATGGCGCTTTATCATGCTTGTAGAGTAACATAGATTCTAAAAAAACCTTTATAATGTACACAATTACACTAAAAAGTTTTTAATCTACAAACTTACCTCCATGTTAAGTTCGTGTGTTCCCACTTCGACCCCTGGATCGCGAACCGTTTTCTCCTGTGGCCGTGCCCGCTTTCTTCATCACCTTCCTCCCTGTCTGGTCTCCCACACCGTTTCTGCTTCATCAGATGTAAGGTAGCACTGTCTATTTCACCCGTGACGGGAATACCGCCGAATTCCTGAAAAACATTGCGTGGTTAGTAAACTTGTCGTAAAATCTTTATTATGATGGAGGGTCATAGAACCTCTATCAGTTAGGTTTGTAAAATAGCCATAAAATCGCATGCAAGCGTGTTGAGCCGACGCGCCGCAAAATAGTACCTAAAGGTAAAGCAGAAAACCAAATGTCTGTCTACCGAACATAATTATTTTTATTATTACTATTATGAGCCCTATTAACGTATTATCCTCGTATTATATTTGCGTATTACTCTCTATTTTTTATGCTATAAAAAGTAGGATAAAAGTCTTACCTGCAAGGTTTTGATAGCGATCCTGAAGTCATCTTCATAAGACTGCATTTGATCTCCCATCACTAGGTTGCTAACTTCAGGCCGTCCTTTTCTTAGATAGCCAAAGTTCTCCAGAAAACTTCTCTGTAAAGAACAAACAGATTGATTAGCGAAGTCTCTAAGTAAAATTAGAGCATGTAGCTTTAAATGTAAAATCTTGACAATAACCATCAAAGGAATTTCTTTGCATAATAAGGTAATTTATATTCCATGGGAACTGATTTATGGTTTAAAAAGTGACCTACGTATATACCTATCAAAAGTGATTCATCCTTTCAAATGACTCTATGCAAAAAATGAAGTCTATTGGTTGCTTAGGGCGTGAATGAAGACAAGCAAACACACTTTCAAAGGCAAGTCAAAGGTGTTTGAGTATTTTTTTTTCGTCATATCATAGGGTTTCTAAACAGACAGATCAACAAAACATAAATGATTGTAAGATAAGATGCCGAGCATATAAAGAATTAAATAAAGGATAAAAAATCCGATTTCACCGTCAAACAATATTACACTAAAAGCACAAAAAGCTCTACCAAAAGCAAACTTAATTTATTCACCTCTAGCAAAGCAAAACCAAATTTGTTTGTAGCTCAACTTTACGGCCCACAATAAAGATTTTGTAAAGCAATCTGCCTCTATTCACGTTTTTATCTCTAAACCACCCTAAATGCTTCCGAGATTATTTACACGCGGACCTTTTTATAAACCTTTGTAAATTTATAATTTGAGGGTAGATTTATTTTTGCTTTGACTGAATTTTTTATGTAGTCTTGTAAATACCTAGGCCGTGTGGTGCCGGCTTAGAATTTGCACCACCCCAACTCTTCGGGTGTCGTAAGAGGCGACTAAGGGACATACACCGGGGGGCGGGCAGCAGCGCCTCTTGCAGAATATATCTGCCACCGAACTGCGATTCCCAACCCGCCTGCCCAGAGTAGGGATTATGGGAATTACCCCCCATGAGATAAAAGCCAATAAGGCAATTATCAATGGAAGGCCTGCATCCAGCAGTGGACCGTTGTTCAACAGCCGTTGAAGATATAGTGGCATGATGTGGCAAATAGTAAAAAAATTACGTACATTTTATTAATTTATAATATTGTCTAAATAAACACAATGTTTAGTACTAAGGTTCTCATCATTTGCCATGATTTGAGATTTGAGCTTTCCAAATTTCGATACAGTTTCATACGCCATGATCACGGAATAACTGAAGTCACTGCGGATGAGCTTTTATTGGCAGAACCACAGAACAGAAAAAACAGAATCTGTGCCCCCATTTTTACGAACGTTACTACCACCACCAGTTATATTACGTAATCAATAAGATAACTACAAAACGCAGGATGCTGGGCAGCACTAACTGTCAGATAAGGGTTCTGGCTGATAGACATGGCAGTAACCTGCAAAGGCACTAGGAACCAAGCTTCATCAACCCTTTTGTCAAACAAATTTATTGTATAAATTAATTCTGTGTGTGCATGTGTCTTTTTTTATTAATTAGTGCTGAGTCTAAGTACCTTTAATATAGGTTCAATTCTATGGATGGTGTTATCTGAATCAATAATTTAATTTAATTTAATTATCGAACGCAACTCGATCAAGGCACACTTGACTGACGAGACCTATCACAATAGACCGCGACCCTGTTGTCATGTAACGCCATTTCTTCCGTTGTTCACAATGGGGTTCTAGGTTCAGGATAATATTAGATACCTCACTAGAAGTTCCTGTGGTTACTAATCTCAATGGCCTCCTGTACCGATTCATTCACGCTCAAAACTTAAATCTTAATCATGCTAAATATCCCGTTGTAAATAAGTTTCATAATTTTATTGTTTTAAAAACCGTATCGACTTCCGAATAGCTTAAATTTTACTCTATCCTTAAGTTTTGCAGGATAAATACTTATTTCTCGAGAATAACATTTTTATAACAACACCGCGAGATAATTTTCTAAAATATAAAACTACGAACATACAAAGCCGATCATGGGTTTGGCCGAACTATTTGTCCCCTAGGTACGAATATAATCGAACGCCATATTTTCGACTTCTTTTCAAGAAAACTGTAAATTATAGCGATAGGTAGGTACCTGCTACAGTTTTATGAAGGTAGCTATTCCCAACAATTAGGTTAATAATCTAGGAAGTGATAGAATCGGGACCGTGTTAATAGACATCCATTCGTAGATTTATCACCTGTTAGTAGGTATTTATTTTTTATTGAGGTTGCCATTATCTTACATTGGCATCAGATAATTTATGGTTTTCCTGGAGTGATTCTCATAATCTGATTGCTTTTTTCTTTCCTTTTTTGAAGATTCCGAAGGACTTAGTACTTCCTATTATTTTAAAGTTTTCCTTCTTATCATTTAAGGATGACACGCTCCTAACGTAAGATTGGAAGCCTTGCATTTTTAAAGGGAAATTTTGAGACTTATTCAGTTAAAAAACAATGTTAAACTCTTCCATTTACGACATAATGCTGCATGATAATAGATAACATAGTTAATGATAAAGTTTTTGACTTTCAGTATTATTATACTGTTTATTAGTATGATTGATTGATCCTTTTTGTCGTCTGTCGTCCGTCTCCACACGCACTGAAGGTCCTGCCAGAAAAACAGTGTTGCTCAACTTTTTGTAGATCAACATTAAGCTGAGGTTCACTGGCGGAGAGAAGCATCTTAGGACTTAGACTCGGGGGGTGGAAGTGTCAAATGCCGTACTAACGAGGAAACCCTCTCACAGGCAATCTTCATGATGGTGAAATCGGGGCCGCACCTCTCGAACATCCTTTATCGTTTGCCAACGCAAAACGCCGGCATTCTGAAAAACCCATCCAGCATTCGGCAAGCCTCCGTTTGCCGCTTTCAACAGTTTTGGGACTTTGTGTCAGGCGTCCGTATTCTCATTTTCCTTTGCTCTACCTACACCTTCCTTTTTCCTACACCTGGCGGATATCATCTTCGGATGGTATCATATTGTGCAACCCAGGATTTACCCGCTATATGTAGACCTCGCCTTTAGATTAACTCTTAAAAGGACCACTATGCTGTCGACTTCGGCCCCAGGCATGCATTTTAAAAGACCGGGTCACTATATGGCCCGTGATCATGGAAATGACATAACAATAAATATTTCTGGACAATCCACACATTAAATAATTATCTATTGCTCTCTATTGCCAATCATTGCCCTCAATCAGGGCAGCCATTAGTCCTAAGTAAGGCAAATGCGATCCCGGAGGAAGTAGGGTATCCCAGAACAGCTCGCGTGACGGTGCCCATCGTTCTGTAATTAATTAGCAAATCCCTGTCATTAGCCTGTCCTACTTTCCAGGAGTTAATAGGTTCATTGGGTTTTGTGTCACTTGGTAACAGATTGCAGTCCTGAAAACTGGACATTGATGAGTAGTTATTGTATTTTTTTGTTACAAAAACGTGGACTTGAAGGTTTTTGTAAAGAGGTGTATTACGTTTTACGCAAGAGAAAAAATACTGGCCGGCTACAAAAAAAAAATCTTTTAGCGTGATATTTTTTATGACTGCAATAAACAGCCAGCATTTTTATAACTTACCCTTCCGTCTCGTAAGAGACTAATTTTTTTTGCTCTATGATCTCAGACAGATTTTATGAATAGGAGGTACCTAACTGTATGACAGCTGAGAGTATCGGTGGCACGCGCGCGGACCGAACTCACCCTAAAGAAGTCCCTCGTAAAGGGATAAAACGTTGCTGTTCTTCCAACACAATTATGGTTCGTAGTTGACCCTTACACCAAAAAACTGAGGTGTCTATTTCTTGTGCCGGAATATAGGAAACCCTTTGTTAAAATGGTAACAATTAGAGCTCATGCAAGAATACTGAGAATTAGAAAGGGTAGTAGGTCTAAGAATAACCACAAAACTGATTTACGCTGCTCGTACGCTATAGCCTGGGGTAAACAATAATTTTCCGTACGCATACGATAAATCTATGCGTAAGTGCGAAATATCCTATTAAATCCACCCCGTAAATTATCATATTTATGAGCACCGTCCCTGCTTCCATCATTACCACCCCGTCAGCTGTCAACGATCAAATCATGCGAGAATAACCTCATAGTGGTACAGTGAACTGCAGAAGTGCATCGTGAATTAAAAACTACAAATTGTTTTTCTACAAAAAAAAACATAACATGACAAGACAGTTATACCTTCATAGACTAAGATGGCTTAGAATAATAGTAGAAAGAAACGAGGTGTAGCCAAAAAACGTAGCGAACTTTTTTTTAAATTTCTGATTGGTATACAATACAAACGTGTGCTTCAATGCGTGGAAGCATAGATGCACACAGTGCAGGTAAGTTATATTCTTCCATGGAGCAATAAGCCTGAAATAATTCATATTAAAAAATATGCAACTTTCTCTTAAATTTTGTTTTGTTACATATTTACAACTAATGATTACCGAATGTTACATATGCATTAGCGTTACATAACAATCAACTTTTCTATTGAACTGTACCTCCATAGGATAGGGGGCTTGTATCGATCGACTCCATTGCATCGATGCATAGATAAATGATGTGGTTTTAATTTCATGTGTGGTAATGAGTTAGCGCACGCCATGTTATTAATAGTCTATTCAATTAATCATAATTTTGAGACAGTCGTAGTAGCTCAGCTTTAAACATAGACATAGACATTTATTTATTTGCTGCTGCAGTGCAAAACATACATAAATAAATAATAAATAAATATTGCTGGACAATTCACACAGCATTATCTAGCCCCAAGCTAAGCAGAGCTTGTGTTATGGGTACTAGATAACTGATACACATAATATAATACAATACATAGATAGATATTTTTTATTATATATAGAAAACGACCAGAACCCCCTGAACCAATGTCTGCAGACCGTACACACATTTGTCCCGAGGCGGGAATTGAACCTGCAACCTCCTGCGTCGCAGGTAGACCTTTGCCCACCGCGCCACAGAGGTTGTCGTCATAGATAGATAGTTTTATAAATATTAGCTTAATTCAGCGTAAATAGACAAAATATAGTAATTTCTGCATCATCGACCTATCGGTAAGAAACCATAGCATCATAATCTAATAAGGTCGACCACTTTGAGCCCAGTAACGATAATTAATAGGTCAGATCACTCATCGCATCATACTAAGAACATCTGTCGCACATCGTGTGAGTTATGGGAGTAAGGGGTTGGATACACTGTGCGGTGCGGTTTTTATCGTACGGTTTTACAACGTCTGTAATGAATTCGTGATAATGTTACTTTAAATTGTACTTTTTTGACTGAATAGGCGGACCTTCTAACGCTATAGGACCTGTAGCGTTAGAAGGTATTATATAATAAGCTGTAATAAAAGAAAAGTTCTTAATTTCCAGAGAATTTTTTTATTAAAAAATTCATTTGATATAGTTGAGTTTTCTAATGCTTTTATATTCCTTATTGTTACTTTTTTGGTGAATAGTTACTTAAAATTTTCGAGTAAGCAGCGATTTCGTCAGCTTAAACGTTGTCAGAAGGTTTAATAATTCAGTTGTCATCACAGATGATATCACAATAATTAATAATTGCAATAAAAGTAACTGAAATATACCAATAGAAGAATAAACCATACGTTTACTCTCAGTTTGACTGAAGTATTCATATACCTACGTTGAAGCGACACCATTCGATAGAAACGTCGTCATCGCTTCGTCGCATCGTAATGTGTGTAGAAGCCCTTATTTATGTTATTTTAGTTAAAAGCTCTTTCTTGTAAGTGTGTTGAATCTAAGCTATGCAGTGGGCGATATTTATAGTTAATCGTTAAACAAATAAATGAAACTATTGGGGCTTTATTGAGTGCTTAAAGCGCATTTGTGTTATGAACCCTTTAGCTAGCGTATTTATTTCGTTTAAAATCAATGCAAACTTTTTACCATTGAGGTATAATGTAGCTCAATATGTGTAAAAACAACCACCCTTCACCTTCCTTTTTTTGAACCTTCGCTTTTTTTGGCAATGTGGTTCATGAAATTAATACTTTTTCGATCTATAAAAATTTTTCTATTATGAACAACTAGTATCTGCACGCGGCTACGTACGCGTTGTTTTTATGGAAACGTTTATAGATTATTTTTATCCCATGGGAACTGTTCCAGGGATTAAAAGTAGCAGCTTTGATTCCAGGGTGCATCACTGATCCATTCAGTAGTTATGGCACAAATATTCATCCATCCAAACTTTCACAATTATAATCTGTGTGATGTGACTTTTACCTCTATCCCTCTATCATTTATACATATAATTTTTATATTTACTAGTCACATATTTTTTACCAACAAAACAAACAAATACGACCGTCAACCGTGGGTTCAAACTTCCAAGAGTAATTTTACGTGTCATCAGTTCAAAGTTGGAAACCAAACATTGTCGGAAGTTCAAAGTTCGGGGCGATGAGGGCAAATTTGAATTTCAAATATCGTCCGCGATACATGAAATTTAATGAAATCACATTGGAGACAATGTGGTTCATGGAATTAACTTTTTAGATCTTTATAAATGTCTTAAAAGAATAATGATGGAGATTCAAGACACACCTGACGTGGTTTATTTTATTATAGCACTTTCATGGCCCAAGACGAGACAAAGACTTTTTGAACTAGATCTCTGTGTGGCGGCGCGGCGGCGCGCCACTGCGGGTCTAACCGTTGAAACTGGGCAGTGAAAGCGTTAATAGGACTATCTTATAATTTTTTAAGGTTTTTGTTATTTTATGTGCGTAAGCCCACGCTCTCGGGGTAACGGTGCTAGATTCCATAGTAGGATTTCCCAAAGATTCGACTCCTCGGTTATTTGATTTCGTAGCTCAGTAGGTTAGAGCGTTCCCATGCTGAGGGAAGTAGGTTGAAGTCCCGCCCACATCGATTTTTTTTATGTACTTACGTAGGTACTTAAATTATTATGTACATAAATTTTTAAACGTAACTATACAAAATAACTTCGAAGTAGAAGTCCTAATTATGAAAGTTAGCTGTACTTAATGTGGGTTCAATTTTCAGTTATAAACTAAAATTATAATTAACACGTCATGTGCCTTGAACTTTATTAGTCACACTTGCCATTGGTTTTGTTTGGTCACTGACGCAAGTGAGTTCAATGCAGTTCTTATGAACTTAACGATTTTCCTCATATTATTTTATAGAAAACACAAGTAGATAAAAAAAAATAGTAAAGGAACTCATAAATTATTTTAATGTACACACAATGTAGACAATATTAGGGAAATGTTGCAAGTCATCAGCTCCCAGTCAGTGGCGCCCAACCTTTGGCATCGGTCCAGAAGCCGGAAGGTCAGAGATGAACAAGCCATATCGGACACCTCGTAAAAATGTTAATTTATCAACAACACCTCATTATGAAGCTGATTGTATCTTAAAATGTAATTAACACCTTATTTTATAGCAGATAGAGAACATAATAAAAATGTAAGTGATAAAAGATTTTACAGAGGGCTTAGGAACGCGATGTTTAGAAAGAAAAGTTTTTCCATTTTCTTTTTAAACATCGCGTTTGCTTTGTAAGCTTGCCTAAATGCAGTCTATAAATTTATAATGCTTCGAAGTTGAAAACTATGCACCAAATCGACTAGGTAAGTACCGGTACTATACAGGGTGTTTCCAAATTAATGCGTAATCTGTGGTAGCCGGTTGTAGCAGGTGAATGCACTTTTGGTTTTACGCACTAATATACATAATGTATACACACGGGGTGCCTTTTTGAGGTAGGAATTTATCAATTTATGATATTTACCTTCGAAAACATGACATTTTAATAACGACACAGTATAATTATAAATTCCATTAGTATTTATTTACCTATTTTTCCCGACGTTAATATAATTATGTGTTCAAATCGCGTAAGTTTAAAAACATAGTTTAGGGGAATGAATTATTGAAAATTATAGGAAATCCCCCTTTTTTATTTTTATGTAAGTGAATGAATTGTTTTATCGAACTCAAATATAAGTAGTTAGTATGTGTAACAGAACTGGCACTCTTTTTATATTTTATTCTTTATAAAGGGCGCACATGCGATTTATAAATAATAAAAAAATACCGGTATTCGTTCAATAGATGTGATAGCGATCGCGTGGGCGCCACCCATCGGTGTCGGATTACAATCTCTTCTAGTGAAATGTAAAACGCCTTTCTTGTCTTGTTACTAAAATAAACATCAGATTTCAACACGCTTTGAATTCTTCGCAAAAGACCTAGCTATGTTAACATAACAAGGAGGTAACGTGATACGAACCTACGTGGTAATAGATTACTTTAAAAGAGAAAAAAAAAATGATTCCCCATCTCAACTCAACAGCCTGTAATGGTCCACTGCTGGACGTAGGCATGCCTTTGATAGACTTATTGGTTTTTAACTCATGGGGGGTAATGGCCATAACCCGATATGGATCAGTTGAGTTACCTAGTGTTTTAGTATCCATAAACTTACTAATAAATAATAAATAAATAATGCTGAACAATTCACACAGCATTATCTAGACCCAAGCTAAGCAGAGCTTGTGTTATGGGTACTAGATAACTGATATACATAATATAGTACAATAAATAGATAGATATTTTTTATTATACTTAGGAAACGACCAAAACGCCCTGAACAGATCTGCAGATCGTACACACATTTGTCCCGAGGCGGGAATCGAACCCGCAAACTCCTGCGTCGCAGGCAGACCTTCGCCCACCGCGCCACAGAGGTTGCCAAAAATTGCCAGTTATGTGAAATGCACTCCTTCCGCTTCAAAAATGTACGCAATGTATGGCGATGCGATGTCATTTTTGTCTATTCTACCCTAGACAACGGGTCACTATAATGCACGACAATTTATTGTACGGCCGAATAATGTACACCCTGATAATTCGTGTCAAAACCTATTAATTGGAAGCCATGACACGGATTATCAGCGTGTACATTATTCGGCCGTACAATAAATTGTCGTGCATTATAGTGACCCTATCTCTCTACAATCCCCCTGGCTGTATCATTTACATTTACCTAGTCTATGGTACTTACCACCACAGACTAGGTAAATGATACAGCCCCGCTAATACAGGGTGGCTAGTGGGGTTTTTATAATATATTGTTTTTATTATTATATTACTAAGTGGGTTTCATTTAGGCAGTCGCCTTGTCAGGCCATTCAGTATTGTCTCTTGAGAGCCTTGCTGGTATTTAACGTTCAGTTTTTAGATATCTAATGTCTCCCAGGCCACTCAGGCAGGATTAATTCACAAGTGTTTCTACATTGAAAGCTACATTACTTTTCTAGAAAGCTTCGTAAGGTCTGCATTAGTAAATATTAAATGAGTTTTAAGAATTATACTATGTTACATGTTGTTACCTTTTTGAACTGAATTAGAAAAGTTGTTTCTTTCTGATATCATTAGTATTAGAGAAGGTATTTATTTTTTACTTTGATATTTCCAACGTGATTTCTTCACGAGTTTTAGTTCATGTAATACGTGGGTATATTTATTTTACAAAGAAATTTTGCTTTCTTTTGATATAACGTACGCGACTCGACTGAAGAAAATATTATTTAAGATACGTACTTGATAAGAACCTACTGTGATTTTTAAATATATTTATTTTAAATATTTTAAAGGATGACGACCTTTGTAGCTAGGTATGTGTACGAAGACTGACATTACACGCAAAGAGTTGCTGGTCTGATTCCGAGGTTTGTTTTATCTACAAGTTCGGGATCTAGGTGTGTCCTTTGTTAAATTTAATGTTTAATATATTTTAAATAAACAATTTTGTTAGTTAGGAATGTCATCTGGCATCCTCAAAATAAGATTGGAGGCTTGTATATGCTGTAAAAAAAAACAACATTTATGCCTTAACCTTTATTTATATAATTTTTCTAGTTTCTGCCCACTTCGCACGCGGCTTTGACAACTTTGTTTCTACACTTTATTTCTATGGAAGCGTTAAAAGGTTATTTCTATCCCATGGGAACTGTTCTATCCAATGAGTTATGGGTTAAAAAGTAGCCTATATTTGTTTCCAGGCTGGAGCTACATCTATGCAAAAATCAGCACAATCCGTAACAAAGTAGTAACAAACATCCAAACTTTCGCATTTTTAATATTATTGATAATTTATTTTGCTGTCTGTACATAAAATGAGATCCTTTCTATCGTGAGCCGTCCCGTCAAGATTAGCAAACTCTTGGATGTTCGTAAAGCGTGTAAGCAATCGCTTTGGGACCAACCGTGGGAACTAGTGTGCTGTTACATTTATTGTGGTGTATTTACAAATTTTGTAGATGGGTGTACCTACGTGTCGTGCCGGCCTATAGAATAGTAACTAACTCTTCCCGTGGGTGTCGTAGGAGGCGACTAAGGGACACACAAGGGACACAGCAGCGCCCCCTGCAGAACAATTCCACCACTGAACTGCGATCCCCAACCCCCATGCCCAGCGTGGGGATTATGGGCACTACCCCTAAATGGTACGACGCAACGAAAAAAGCCCCCAGTTTCCGGCCGCCTCGCTATTCCTGGCCATGGCAGCGGTCATGGTAACGGCAAGGGGGTGCTAGGAATCTCCGGGCTACCTCAGGCTGCCACCAACAACTGACCCTGGCAACGTACAACGGACGCACTCTGAGGCTTGACCAACATCTAACGCAGTTGGACGTGGATATAGAGAACATCAAATGGCATGTTCTGGGGCTATGTGATGTCCGCAGAATATTTAATATTAATAACGTTCATTTAGAAATAAGACTTTAAATTACTATTTACCTTAAGCTTCTCAACCTCAACACTCAACAGCCTATAAAAAAATGTTCGAAAGATCTTGTTTTATCAGTAGGTACCCAGAGCGAACCAACCACGACAAAGCAGGTACGCGTTACAAACCCTTATCAAACAATTTGTTAAAAAAAAAATATTGTAAAAACTTACTCAAAACGACGAGATAAAGATTTGAAGAATCGCTTCAATTTCTCAAAATAATGGAGTTTTAATTTCATTCGTAACTAATTTATGTTATTAATAATCTGAATTCTGAATTATTAGGGTTTATAATGAACTAGTCTTGATTGAGCTATTAATAATTTCATAAACCCTGAAAAATGACTTCTGAAACTTTTATTTTATCGAAGCTTTGATAAATGTTCGAAAATATCTGGAAATTTTATACTTGATCTGCTGGATGGATCAACTATATTGTAGTCGCAGAGAGTCCATGGATGGAGGTGGCTCAGGCTGTTTGTGGCGTCTTGGCTGTGGATGTTTGTGGGTATAAATAAAATGATGGACACTTTACACAGCTTCAACAAGCCCTAACTAAGCAGAGCTTGTGTTATGCGTACTAGATAACTGATATACATAATACGTAACCAACTGTGCCTTGTTGTCTAACTGTGAATAAATCTATGAATATGAATTTTTATTTCGGTCAACGAATTAGCATTGCCATTCAACGTGGCAATGCTGCCAGCATTCTGGGCACTCTGCCTTCTGGTGACGGCTTAGATTTTTAGTACCTAAATAGATGTAAGTGTAAATATTAGTTGTAATTATTTTTTGCTGTTGAATATGAATATTACATACATATTGTTTTTACTCTTCATAGAAAATACCTAAACTACTTACCCGTAACAAACATCGAGGCAGGCATCGAACCCGTGACGTCGAGAATGTAGGAACGTAGCGTAATGAAGAAGACAGCGGTAACAAAGAAAGATATAAAAGAAAAAAAAATAACTAGATGATTTTTATTATATATTTCTTAACAAATAATTTTTACATATATATGTTATCTTTTGTTATGATGACGATAGCTTTATAATTTGCTTCCAGAAGTGAAATCATCGAAATGGTGATTCAAACCTCCATCATAGCACCAACAAGGCAAGAGCTGGTCTAAACATGGAATTCAAGCTCACAAAGGAGTTATAAATCTTATTTATTAACATTAAACACTTCAAAAGGACAAAAACCTTGGAACTATAATGGAAAGACAACATTTGTTTTGAAATAAGCTGATAACTATTTTGGATTCTTAAGTGCACTTTCCGAAACTAATTTTAACTCGTTTGACGACTTCGGTGGCAGCGAGTCCCAAGGAGCTAGACCTTGTCCAACCAGACCACTAACAATTAAGCCGTGACTCAATACTACTATACCACTTCGTAGTTCAAACCAGAAACAGCTCTTCATTTACAATAGAAAAACCAAAGAAAAAGCTCTCGCTCCTAACAAGGCAGTCACGCAAGGAGCAGGATTGTGATGCCAAATAGGGCGCCGCTGGAGCTTCTGCTCGAACCTGTCCTGGTTGCGATGCCAAATGGGTACGGTACGGGAATGCGTTTGGAATGTATTGATGTCGTAAGTCGTTTGGAATCATCGATATCGACACTGTACACAGCCGTTTGGCAGGCTGATGATCGTTGTGAAGGTGTATCTAAGGCGAACAGGCCAAGCGAGATGCGGGAAACGGGCTGAGCCAGATCTAATAGGTAATTGTTATGAGACAATCTCCACATGTGAGTGAAGACGAGTCTATCATAGGTCATTATTGGTCATCATACATTTAAATAGCTTTATTATTCACCATTTTACTATCAGCCCTAGTTAGACCACTGCTAGGCTTTCCCTCGTTCCAGATAACATGGAATACAAGAGGAGGCCTAGCTTTGGGTGGTATTTTAAAAATAAATGAATAATATAAATAATGCTGGACAAACCACACAAAATCATCTAGCCTTATTTAGAACTACCATCGTCAGTATTAACTATTTACTTCATAATTTGTATGCCCTTTTTTTGCCTTCAACTTCATTATTTGTAGGTCTTTTTGACGCATGCCGGTTCAGTTGCCTAGTTACCCTCAATAATGTCAATTCACGACCTTTTATACTCTATGATGTATTTCATATAGTTTTCTAGTATTGACAGTATTGCCAATAATAGAGAACTAAGTCATAAATAAATTCAATAAGCCTTATAGCCTTATTGTTTACGTCAAAGCTTATTTTGAGACCAGAAAATCTTTGTTTGGTGAGTTCTCGTTATTTATTTGAGTAGTACATGTAGTAGCCACTTTTGAGTCACGCAATCAAGTAGCATGTCCACTATGTCCAGTTGTCCAGGCATTAAATAATTATCATTATACTTGAACACTAAAATGGACTCTGCGTCATAAAGGTGGGGTTGAATTTTGGTTGGGCCCCATGTGGCTAGGCGCTACAATTAGTCAGACTTAGCTCTACTACTTTTTCTATGTGGTCCGATAACTATTTTTTATCACCAAAGTGGAATTCATAATGAACTCTAATATAGCTAATTTATAGTGTACACCGTGCGAAAGAAATAGCGTAGTATATTAGGTTATTTGATCCCATGCCTACAGACATTTGTTCAGGGTGTTCTGGTCGTTTTCTATGTATAATAAAAAAATATCTATCTATGTATTGTATTACATTATGTATATCAGTTATCTAGTACCCATAACACAAGCTCTGCTTAGCTTGGGGCTAGATAATGCTGTGTCAGCATTATTTATTTATTTATTATTATTTATTTTATTTATCTAAGAACTATGTAGCTTCACTCTTTATGCTATGATTGGCTTGTTCTATTTCTATTTGTTTCCTTTTACTTTCCAGCCCCAATTATTTGTTCTAGGCACGTTTGTCAGTCAATTCAGATATATTTATTTAATGGAAAGCAATTACAACCAGTATTATCCGTAAAATTAAAGCCGTCTCCAGAAGGCAGAGTAGTCAGAATGCTGGCAGAATTGGGACTTTGAATGGAAATGAAACCTTTTACCCGAATTTTACTTAGATCAATGAATTACACTGATGTATTTGTAAGTGTACCACCACTCATACTATTTTCCCGGTCATTAGATCATTGTCTGTATTTCCATAAAATGTAAGCCGTCTCCAGAAGGTAGAGTGCCTAGAATGCTTGCAGCATTGGGAGTTTATATGGAAGTTCTAATTAAGTTGAGCAATTATACCCGAATTTTACTTTTATTCGTGCTCAAAATGCAGTCAATGAGCTACGAAAATAGAATGACTGATGCCCTCTTTAATACATGAATAGACCAGCTGGTCTGGAATAAAGTTGAGCCGGTTATACCACTCTAACATACCTACTCAAAAAAACCAAGCCCTGATCATGCGCCAAACGATATAGGTACTCGTTTGGCGCCTGATCCGATGGATTGGACTTGGCTTGGACTTGGATTTGGCGATGACCGGACATAAGTATGGTTCAGCCCATAATCAATCATAATACCTAGACTCTATCCGTTTTGTTAAACAAGTTGAGCTATTGTGACAATTTACGACTGAATCGCGTTTTCATGTAATTGCTCGAGTATAATAAAGTTATTAGTAGGTAAGTGCCTAATATAATGAAAAGGTGACTGTTTCAAGTTCACAATACTATTAGAATAACCCACTAAAATGTCATCCGCTGTATGAACTTGATAATAATAAAATCATTTATTTCAGGCAACATTAGTCTAGTAGGTACAAGATGTAAAATACTTAAAAACTACGGCCCATATGAATTATATACCTTAATCTAACATACATAAAATAAACCTATTTACTAGCACGTGTGGTGTGACACTCACTATGTGCTGCGACCGGTAATCGTCCGCGAAAACGTCGAAACAGCACATTCTTCGGCCAGAATTCTTCCTTAGTGAAGGTCGAAATATTCTCAGTTGGAATACGCTCCACGAACGATTTAAAATCATTATGACGCGACTCCAACCGCTCGACCCTCACCAAGGTGTTGGTCTTCCTCTTCACATACTCCACAATCTCCTCCGCCTTGATGGCCACTTGATGGTAGGTCTCAACTAGCTTTAATGTTTCTGTTGTTTGGCAAAAAAATGGCGAGAGAGGGTTACCGGAGAAGTTCTAGTGGGTATTACGTCCTTCTCAGGGCGTGGAGTCCCACATCATTCTGGTTCCCCCCCAGACCAGTGTATTCGTTAACAAATTTCCTCTCAGCATAAAAAAAACCCGTAGATGTAGTAAGAGCCAACTAATGGGAAGGAAACTACCAAAGGTAGGGCAGCTTCTTCTTTTTCGTTCTGCGTATTTTCAAAGTCATCACTTTATTTCCAAAACTTTAATACATTACTATCAAAGAAAATTACAATCCAATATTAGAATAAAATTAAAAACTATTATTTACAATTACAGTATAGGTAGCTCCACTGATCCATATCAATAAGCGTCCCCAAGACTAATCTACCTTCCAAGCGTGATTGTTATGGAAAAACCCAGTATGTTTCATGACGAGAAATTAGGATATGCCCCACTTGCACAACAATATTTAAATGTCTAATTTTGATTAACTTTGACGTATTTGTATGGTTTGACAACTCACTAATCAAAATTAAGAAAGTTAATTATCGTTGTGCAAGGGCTTAGTGTTACAATATTTTTATTTTTTGAAAAATCACCTTGGTCTGGGACCCCACGAGTTACTAAAGACGGATCTTCCGATACCATACCTACAGTAAAGTTAATTCTGGGCAAAGCCGATTTTAAGTTAAGTTTCAAATAAAACATCTTTAACAAACGATTATTGAATCGAGAAGAGTACCTATTACCAATACTTAGATAGAGAATTAAGACCTGGCATCTTCACAAACGTGTTTGTGATGATGGGCAGAAACTGCAGTTCACTTAGTGTTACTAATTTACCAAAAACCCTGTATATTACAGCTCGATATATAAATAATGATTTGTATGTATATTAAAGCTCCATTTGTTGTGCGACTAATTTCTTTATTTTTCAATACGCCTTTGGTGACATGCATTCAGTGTGGCAACGTTAGTTATCAAAGAGAGAATTGTCTTTTGTAGATATACACTCCGACAGTAGGGATCCTTTTGTCCTTTTATAACACTAGTCTACCCCACGTGTATCAACCTCGATCTAATCAAACAATGATTGAGATAGGTCCCATTTGACAGATTTCATAACGTTCAGACGCATAGTACCAGAAACGCAAATTACCTTATACGCGGATGGCCAGAAATGGATTTCGCAAATTACCAGATACGCAAATTACCAGATACGCATACGACCAGGTTTTGTTTCGCAAATTACCAGATACGCATACGACCAGATTTTGTTTCGCAAATTACCAGATACGCATAATGCCCAGATTTTGTTTCGCAAATTACCAGATACCTATTACCAGACCTGGGAATATAGGGGGCAAGCGCTTGACAGATACTAGAAGTTGACTAAATTTTTTTATCGACATTTATGGATATCGATATATTTGTTTTCGATTATTTCATCCAATTTTTTCCAGGTTGAATCGTTCCTTGCCAAAACTGATAAGAGTGCTAACAAAAAACAATACACATTTATTTATATTTATAAGAAAGTTCCTGACAGTAAGTGTTACACCTCCGACGGATAGACGTATCTGTCAGTTAAATGTAATGCTGTCTCCTTATTTGACCATATGACAGAAAAGGATCTCGTTAATTTTAACTGGCGTTTAGTGTTTATTCGGACACTATGAGACAGACCCAAATACTAAAGAAATTCTTTAAAACAAATTAGACAAGACAAGTCTATCTATATACAAACTCTCTACTAGCCTTTCTAATTTGCAAAAAAAAATATTTTTTTGGTGCCAGAAATATCGATAGGTATGCATAAATGTCGATAAAAACTTTCGTCAACCTCTAACATTTGTCAGGCGTTTGCCCCCTATATTCCTAGGTTTGCCTATTACGCAGGTCTTAAATACCGGTATCCCGATATACCGGTATATTGGACCGATTTTTACGATAACTAAAGGTAATTGAACATAAGTATAACGTTTTTTTTATTTTATACTATAAAAAAGTAAGCAGTAAAAGGGTAAAACACTTGTGGTGGCTAGTTGTTAAGAATTTGCTGGCATTTGTCTAGAATGTCCTATTTCGGTACGTAATATTCAAAATTTGATAGTTATTAAGATGCTAGTGCTAGACGAAATAAAAACAACATGTGATGTTAAGTATACTAGTACTTTATAGTCTATAAAAATTACAATCATAAAATATTTTTCGATATTCCACTTAAATTATGTATGCACACTCTGCTTGCGTAAATCTAAAAGAAAATATAAATGTGGCAGTTTTTTTTAACTAAGCTTTTTACTTCTTCTTCTTCCCACTACTCAAGAGCTTTAAAATTATTAGTTTTCTAAGAAATTAGTGGAATGAGCTGGAAGTGCTGGAACGGAATTCAGGTAATTTACGTATAAAATTCTGGTCCTTCACGTATAAGGTAATTTGCGTATCAGGTATTTTGCGTAATTTTAGCATCCTGGCCATTTGCGTGATGGAATTCAGGTAATTTACGTAGAAGGTAAATTACGTAAAAAATTCTAGTCCTGGTAATTTGCGTTTCTGGTACTATGCGTCTGAACGTTTCATAAAGCCCGTCGAAGTGGGTTAAAAAAAGCAAAATTCAAGTATTTTCTAAATTCAAGTAATTTTATATTTACTTCAAATATGCTATCTTCGAAACAAATACCACCTTGAATCTCATTTCGTTGAGGATTATGAACTTTCGCATTTCGTGATGTTATTAACAAACACAGACGGGTATAAGGCCTCGGTTTTGGTAATGTCTCTGGTTAGCTTTGGGCTCGATAATTCGAAACACATTAATATAAAATAATAAAAAAAAACAATTAAAGTGGTAGGATGTTATCGTAAAATAGCAGTGACGCAAGTAGATAAGCCAAATATCACACTAATATTATTAATGCGAAAGTTTGGATGGATGGATGTTTGTTATTTCTTTATGCCAAACTACAGTCAGGCTAAATTTTTTCATAATAGTAGCCTATTTTCGATTTCAGGCTTCTCTAAACTTTTTATCCCATAAAATAGTTCCAATTGGATAGTACCTAATCATATAAACATTTGCATAATCTAAACGCGGGCGAAGCCGTGGGCAGAAACTAGTCAATAATATACCTGAGTTACCAGTCATCGACAAAAAACGCTGAGCAGTGTGAATCTTCTTTATGCAGATATTGCACGGCCTAATAGACTTAAAAATTAACAAAGTTCGGTAATTATGACCCATGAGACCATGACATAAGAACCAGAATCTAAATAAAATTAATAAATAATTTTGGACAATATACATAATCAGAAAATCCCCATAGCATTATTATCCTTTATTTGATTAATACCTAAGCAAAAAACATTTCGTAAGTATGTAGTTTTACTACTTAATTAGGTATGTAAACATTACGTATATAAACGTTACTATAAGCCGCCGTTTTTGTAAAAGCTCTACTAAATCACAGACAAGCCTCTTCAGAGAATATTTACTTTGTCATCTACACCTCTTGATAATAAAACGAAAACAAAACTAGGTCGGTCTCGCAATGCTAAAATTTAACTCACAAGTCATTGACCGTGGATCTTATGGCTCGAGGTCAGAAAACTGAAACAGAATGGCAAGGTCGCCATCCGGTGAATGAATGTCTAGTGGGTGTCATAAATCCATTAACACTGATAGGTAGAAATCGAACACAAACAAGACAAAATGATGCATCAAAGTGTCTTTGTGTTCAGAGCATTGCGTATTTACAAACCTGTTGCGTTTTATAACAGCTGACATTGGTGGTGCAGAGAGTATGTGGAAAAGTGTAAGGTAGTAAGTGCGTTGAACTTTAAAATTCTGTTGTATGCTGACGCCTTAGTCTAAGTTAATATAAAAAACATTCGAGAGACGTAATCGAGAAGCATTGATGCCTTCCACGAAAAAAGCTTAGAATGATAGTAGACACAAACGAAGTGTAGCCAAAAAAATGCGTCAAGTAAGTCTCATTTTACTATTTGTATTCGGGCGTACGTGAAAACATCGAAGTTGTAATTATGTTTGTTAACTAACACATAGATTTGTTTTTGCATTCGAACTCAAGAGAATTGTTGAGTGAGCGTGTTTACCTCTATGATTGACGTATTTTGGTTTGGTAAGACTTGGTACAGTCATAGATCACAAGAGAAGTTTCGGTGCAAGTACTGAGTGAAATGTTGTGCCATGTGTTCTTATTTTTCTAAAAGCAAATTCTAAAAGCACCAACAGTATTGAAAACATTTCTATGACGCAGCTATGTTGGTGTACTCTATCTACTTACTTTTATAAAATCAACGCTGCAGGTGTGACTGTCGCATTGATGTGTCAAAGTGCAACAAATCACTCAAAATCATTCAGAAACGTTCAGCAAGTTTCTAAGAAACGATTGGATCGTTGTCATAATACAATAAGTAGTTTTTTTCGATCCAGTAGGGGTGCTTCAAGGCTGTTAATGTATAGATAGGACTCGAAAACGATAAAAGTATTCGTAAAATAATGCATACACCTATTTTGTTTTTAACCTTGGATGAGTTTACCTCAGTCATGGCAATTCCTGTGTCGGCAATTAAAGAACCAGCCTACATGTTTAAGGGATAAAATATCAAAGCAATAGATGTACCTGCGTCTAACAGTGGACTATTATAGGCTGTTGAGGTAAGGAGGAGGTGAGATGTACAAATATATATTACCTAGTATAATATGACAATTACATGTTTAGACAAGTAGAAGCTCTTTATGATTTGGTGAACCTCATCCAATATTTGGAAATAAAACCTATTTCCAAATAGGTCCATCAGGTGAAATCAATTTCTTATGATAGAAGTTCATCGACCTACAAAGAAGGTAAAATATTTTATTGTTACATGCATAGATACGTTGCGAAAGTGTAGCTAATAAAATGAATAGCGGCAAATTAAAATTAACTGTAGGATTGTAGATTTAAAACATAAAAAATTTACGTGGCTGTAAAGCTTAAATACTTTAGAACTTTCCCTTATAACCTAAGTGGTTGAGAGCTAATGTAGTAATTTGCCAATCGTCTGTGTCTGAGAGGGTTACTCCCGGACGTTCAAACTGGAGTTTGCAGGAGCATAAAATTAGTAAAAGTGTGGAGTTTGAGCGAACATAAAATTAGTAAAAGTCTGGAGTAACAGTAATCTTATTTCAGCTTCGGAAATTGTGTTGTTTGCTTTTAGGGACTTTGCGAAAAACCTTGTTTTTAGCAAACAAACTTGCCTTGAGTAATATTAAAAAACCTCCTTTGCATTGCTCTACCAAAACTTTTCCAAGATTGCTGTTAGAAAAACACATTCTATAAAATAAGGAAGTTTATAATTGTGTTAATTGCTAATGTTTCACTAGGTGTATTGTTGCCATTGCCTGATATATAAATAAATAGCTAAAGAATGAGTGGTAAGGCTTCGTCAAGAATGAATGTTTTGGCACACTACTAAGTAGGTAGTAGAAACCAAAAGATATTTCAAAGATTGTCTGATATATAAAGTAGCACAGTTGCGAAGAGGCTTACGATCAGCAGCGGATGGTGGAGCCTCATAATGATGATGTGAATGAAGTAAAATAATAGTTACGAAAATTCTCTTCAAGTAAAGTAGATTGGCAATTCATACAGCTTGGTGATATAGGTCAGCCGGTACACTTATCTTCATCTAGATCCGACGAAGGAACGTTAGCAATTGTGTCGTGGACTTTGCTTTGATAAATTGTCCGTGGACATAATATCCCTTCGCCAATGACCGATTAATTATAGTGAGACAGCCAATTCGGCTTACTCAGTTCACTGGCTTCGGCAGTGTCTGGCTCTTATTGTGGCATTTCATGAACTAGTCATATAGCAGATCAGAAAAGAACTGCTTTCTGCTTTTCTGCTTCATGAAATCTGCAACATGTTTCATGGTCGGCTTTCTTGATTTTATTCGCTTGCAACGGGTGATGGTCTTTTGTTCCAAATTTTCTCTTTCCATAATCCTTTTCTTCATCACCTTCAGTCATGACCGTGCCTACTTCTTGCTTGACAATTTTATTACCTGAACTATCTTTATAAGATCTTTTAATATTTAGATTAAGTGTTTAACCAATGCTAATGTCATCTGCTATTTCTGCTACTTTGTGGTCTTGTGCAGCCGTAGACTGTAGTAAATATGTAAGCAATCAACTGATAGGTTTGAATTTGAAATCATAAGATTCGATTGCCGTGATGATTCAAGATTGTTATTTTGGTGTGGTAGTGGTATTATGCATGTGAATTACCAGTAATTCCTTGCAATTGCCGATCACTCAACTTTTATTTTATGAGATTATCGTAAAGTTTAAAATACTCTGATTTGTTTACACCAACGTGCTAAAAGCTTCAGGTACCAGCTTGGTTTTATCACCGTAAGCAGAAATACTTTTACCGTATTAATCATGTTAAGAGGTGTACACATGGCATCGCTGGATGGATGATACCACCAACAGAGCTGTCGAAATGTGATTCATTCTGATAACGGCATGTTTATGGAGTGGGAAATGTGTTAATCAGTTACTGAGCCAATGTGCAATCAATTTTCTTGGCATGTTCGATGGGATAATTTTTATTACCCGTGGAGCGTTTTGTTGTCATCGTCATTATCTTGCTTTGTTTTGCTGTTTTTATTATTCGTTTGTATACAAAATGAAAAGGTTATGACAAGGTTATCGACATAGCTCAAAGGATTAGCAAGCTGAAGTGGCAGTGGGCTGGCCATATCTCGAGAAGAACCGACAACCGCTGGGTTAAACGTGTTCTTGAGTGGAGACCGCGACTCGGCAAACGTTGTGTAGGACGCCCTCCGACCAGGTGGGATGACGATTTGCGAAAGACTGCTGGCAGATGCTGGATGCGGCAAGCTGAAGACAGGACGCTCATTAGGGGAGGCCTATGTCCAGCAGTGGACTAATGTAGGCTGATGATGGTGATGATGATACAAAATGACGCTGCCTAATCTTATTGCGCTAGGCGAGGTTGTAATTTTTTAGCCTTTAACATTTTTTTTCAATGTTTGTCTAACAAGCGTGTGAAATATAAGATAAAAACCCATCTTGTGAACACACTTGGATCACAAACTCATCAGATTTCGTGGATGGATACACCAGCACAAATAAATTGATTCAGGCCTACTTTTACATAAAATCGAAAACCTCCCCGAATCTGTTTTCTATTCAGAATTTTACATAATCCCCCGCTATCCCAAGTCAATATTGTCTAATAATAATCTGTTCTTTGTGAAGGACACAAAGCATAAATTAATCTGGCAGATCAGAATCAAGATAATGCTGCCACGTACAAACATTACTAATTCATGTCATTGTGCTAGAGAATACTACCCGCGGTTGTGTTGAAAAAAGCTCTTTGTTGAGATTGTGATAAGGTTGATAATGCCCTGGTTAGTGGGAGTTAATAATGAGGGCGATGATTCACCGCGTCTTCCCGGCGCCTGCCGTATTCGCGAGCCCGTGAGTCTAGGGTTGGTTTTGTTAACTGACTTTAAAAATACTTTTTTGTACTACCTTCCTTTAATTTTTAACACTCTGTATTAACGTTGCCGTAACCTAAAGTGCACTTGCAGGTTAGACAGCTTACCCCCGAACACTCAAACGAATCACATGAATTTTCGCTCTTATAAGGATGATGAAAGCTGGACAATCCAAACAGCATCATCTAGCGCCAAGCTAAACAGAGCTTGTGTTATGGGTACTAGATGACTACAATACAAAGTTCAATATTTTTTTATTGTAAAGGTACATTAAAATACCCAGAACACCTGGAACAATTATTTGAAACTTTCGAAGTTATGAACTTTGAGGAGAAAATAAATTTAGTGGTATGACAGCCCTAGCAACGTATCGGAACTCGAAAAGCCCTAGGGAACCGGACAATCTATTTCCACTCGTTTGATGTGATTTCTTGTAGAGTTTGGAAAGTGTTTCCCTTTGTACATTTCCTATTAAATTTATGTTTATATTATTTACTGTCTTCAACAGCATATCTGATGATTTATTACTTCAATGGTTACCAGATCCTTTATCCGTTCTTTATTGCACGAGAGCAAAAATACAAAAATAAAACAATAAGCTAAAAAAAAAATGGCAAAGGCGAGCTTAACTCTAAAAAGAGTTCACTTCCAGCAAACCTTATTGGGAGAGAGAGACCATGTTATAAAAGCGGGTAAAAAGAAAACATTTTTTATTTTAACCATTATTTAATAAAGTACTACATATAATACATTAAAATATATAAAATCCTTCTGAATGAGTATAAATCTATAAACTTTTCAGTGCTAACGTGGAAACAATTTATCATTTTGATGGACCAGTGTGTGTCAGTTTGAATGAAAAGTCTAACAGCCAAAAGGCGTTATCATAATTAAGCAAAGAACGACAAAATCACTCTGCAAATATATCTTAAATCTTAGCAAATTAAGTCTGCGAAATTATGACGCGTGCTCATGAATTCGTTCAGAAGATTTAGGAAAGACTAAATGAGATATTTCATTTAACTAATAAATAAATAAATAATGCTGGACAATTCACACAGCATTATCTAGTTAATTATACGGTTATATTGAAATAGAGTTTATTTTGGATTCAGTTGTCGATTTTTGCTATATATGCACTGCTTTATGCGCTTTAATTTAGTAGCGGTTTGATGTATTTATTAACGCATTCACTGCCCAGCTACACGAAGCTGGAGCACGGCTTCTGCGTCTTGGGCCATGAAAGTGTTAAACAGGGTTGATGAAATATGTTGAATGCTGTGTTGAATTAAAAGATAGCTACATATTTGTTAATTGTGCAATAAAAATAAACCAGTTTTAAACATTTAAGTAAATAATTATTGATGGACAATTCATACAGCAGCATCTAGCCCCAGAACTTGTGTTATGGGTACTAGATGACTTAATATTATACAATATATAGATAGTTATTTTTTATTATACATAGAAAACAACCAGAACAGCCTGAACAAATGTCTGCAGATCGTACAAATATTTGTTCCGAGGCGGGAATTGAACCCAAATTACAAATATATGAAAGCTTGCATATACATATAATGTATATGCCATGCTGTAAATAGTACTAGGTCACAAAGCAACCTAAAGGAAACACCTATCTTTATCTGTAACAAATCAATGAAGTGTTAATCGGAGAAAATCATCCGGTATGTTAATTTATGCAGACAAGCTAAAATGTTTCCCCGGTAGTTTCACTTCTAATTGACACGAGAATTTATTAATTAATGTAATACACGAAGTTTTTCCTACTTATTTAAAACATTTAGTAAAAATAAATTCGATTTCTTTATATCGTATCCGTATATCGTACTTGTCTCATGTAATATGTCTTTTTGTAATGTTCTTTTTTTTTTTTGGTGTACAATAAAGTGTTTTGTATTGTATATATTATCGATTTCTGTACATCGATATCATCTACAGCTTTTTAATTTAAAATTGGTAAGTGGTCTAGTAAATACCAAAGTATAACGTTGCGTACGAGTATACTACATAATTTATTTATTTATTTTAGGGGATCTTTCAGCACTTAGATACAATATAGAGATGTGTAAAGATAACAGGTGGCAATTAATAAGTTCCCACTTATAGAAACACATACAATTGCGAGTAACACAAATGATTATAACAAGCTAAATATTCGCATTTACCATAAATCAGTTCACATACTTACATTAGTTTATTTTATGAGTAGGTACACAAATGTAAGTCTCGGTAAGTACTTTATTAATTCACTTATTGTTTATCCAACTGATATTTATTAAAGAAAGGTTTGTTGAGTTTGGTTTTATAATAAGTATAACTGCTATGACGATAAAATTTACGAGCACATCACTACCGCCAGCAAATTGTCAGTGCAATGCCGCAAAACGGTCACTTTAATAATATTTATAGTCCCATAATTCTTTTTAAAGATTTTTATGCCGTCATTGTTACATTCTCACTGCCTGCGGAGAAAAGATAAATGTATTATAAAATCACTAACATCGTGATTTATACCGGTTTAATGTACATTTGTTATGGTATTTGCAGTTTGAGTTTTAGGATTGAGGAGTTATAAGGTTTTTTTTGTATTGTTGGATAATGTGGAAGTCCACTCAGTGGTCTCCACTGAAGCTGAGCGGAGACGAGATGTGGGAATAAGGACGTTCTATTGTTTGTTTTAAACATATCTTTTCTCTGCTCAACTCAGCTTAGCTCATCTCAGCTTAACTCAACTCAACTCAGCTCTACTCAACTCAACTCAACTCAGCTCAGCTCAACTCAGTTCAACTCAGCTCAACTCAACTCAGCTCAACTCAGCTCAGCTTTGGTGCAGTGCAGTCATCTAGCACTAAAATATTTGAACGTCGTATTATTTTTGTAATATTTGTTTAAAGTGTTTGTCTTTGTGTGCTAATAAACTTATTTCATTTCATTTAATTTCGTCAATAATCTCCCTTTGCAAAATAAAATATAAACATGGGAATTGTTTTTCTCTAGGATTTCTGTTTTCTGCGATTCGTTTATTTATTAGTAACTAGTGGCATATTGTATATTCTATAGCCTATGTTTCTCAGCGATAAAAAAGCTTTCAAACTGCAAAATAATTTTTGAAATCGGTCCTGTTGTTTTATGTTTATTCTTTACATGTAAAATATAACTTCGACCTCTGTGGCGTGGTGGGCGAATGTCTGCCTGCGACGCAGGATTTTGCTGTTGATTTTGCGGGTTCGATTCCCGCCTCGGGACAAATGTGTGTACGATCTGCAGACATTTGTTCAGGGTGTTCTGGTCGTTTTCTATGTATAATAAAAAAATATCTATCTATGTATTAGTATTATGAATATCAGTTATCTAGTACCATATCACAAGCTCTGTTTACCTTGGGGCTAGATAATAACAAAAATAAATAAAAACTGGACTATCTGTTATCATCATCATCATCATAATCAGCCTATACCAGTCCACTGCTGGACATAGGCCTCCCTAATGAGCGCCATAGCGCCCTGTCCTCAGCTTGCCGCATCCAGCATCTGCCAGCAGTCTTTCGCAAATCGTCATCCCACCTGGTCGGAGGGCGTCCTACACTACGTTTTCCGAGTCGCGGTCTCCACTCAAGAACACGTTTACCCCAGCGGTTGTCGGTTCTTCTTGAAATATGGCCAGCCCACTGCCACTTCAGCTTGCTAATCCTATGAGCTATGTCGATAACCTTGGTTCTCTGTCGGATGTATTCGTTGCGAATCCTATCCTTCAGAGAAACTCCGAGCATAGCTCTCTCCATAGCTCGCTGGGCGACTTTAAACTGGTGGACCAGCCCTACCGTGAGTGACCACGTCTCAGCTCCGTAGGTCATGACGGGTAGGACGCACTGATTGAAAACTTTCGTTTTCAAGCATTGCGGTATGGATGACGAGAAGACTTGACGTAGTTTGCCAAACGCGGCCCAACCTAGCTGGATCCTCCTCTTGGCCTCCTTCTCGAAATTGTTCTGTGCTATCTGTTATCTTGTGTGGTAATTATGACCTAGGTAAATACGAATAGCTGTTTCATCTGATAACTAGGCTAGCCTGTCTCTCTCATCGTCTCTGTCTCGCTCTATCCTTTAGATTACACATTCTGATTATAGAATTACTAGCTACCCGCCCCGGCTTCGCACGGTTAATATATTATGCATGTATAATACATATAAACCTTCCTCTTGCATCACTCTATCTATATAAAAACGCATAGTAGTTTTGAAGATCTAAGCATACTTATGTAGACTTTGTTTTATATCAACTGGGCTTGTTAAAGATAAGGTTGCCAAGTTTGTTGAAAGGGAAAAATAATTTATACATGAGAAATTCTACATCTGTAGGGAAAGCGATCCTCTATACCTAGTGATTTAGACTTTAATTAAAGATACATTAGTGCTACGAGTAGGTACATCATATCTATAGTTTTTTTCCCTTTTATACCCTGCCACGTCATCTCAGTTCATCGTAACGTCTGGACTGTATCCTTTATGTAATTAATCACAACCATCAGTACCATACGCCTTATGATAAGGATGTTAGAGGTCAGAATGCCTTGTCAATTTAACTATGAAACCTATATCGTGGTAATTGTAAGACATTAGTAATACGACCGACAGGCGCCGTGCACATGTTAAAATAATTTTAGCATTTTGTTGTTCAACAAATTTTAAAGAGAATATCATTTTATCAGTTACTTTTTGACGACCTCTGTGGCGCGGTGGGTGAAGGTCCGCCTGCGACGCAGGAAGTTGCGGCTTCGATTCACGTCTTGGGACAAATATTTGTACGATCTGCAGGTGTTTGTTTCGGGTGACTGGTCGTTTTCTATGTATGATAAAGAATGTCTATCTATGTAATGTATTGTACATATATCAGTTACCTAGTACCCTACACAAGCTCTGCTTAGCTTGGGGCTAGATAAAGCTGTGTGAGTTGTACAGCATTAGTATATTATTATTATTGTGATGATTATTGACAGTTAGATCAAAGGATAGAAACATAAGCCATTTTTTCATGCAAACATTTCAAGAAAAATAATTGAGAGAAGAAGTCTCCCACGGTGTTTAGTCGGTTATTTTTTACAAAAGCTCTTCGTAAAATTCAAATTCAAAATGGTCAATACTTAATAATTACTGTCGGCCATTTTGACTTTATTAAAGTACCTAATAATTTACTCAAACCATAAACCCATATCCAGTTCCCTTTCAACAATAACATGTTATCAAAAGATGAATCAATATAACACGATACAAAACAAGGAATCGAAAATAAAACAAATCTGAATCTCGCAATCCCATTGTAAGGACAATCAACATATCATTTTACAGACAGTCATTAGGTACAGACATAAGTTCCTACTATATGACGGTGAACTGAGTCAATGCTCCTTAATTATCCTGAAATGACTGTGCATACATAAAGAGATAACCTTAAATTTCTCTTAGGTTGTGCAAAAGTAATGTAGCAAATATTAGAAAACCAGCACACTACCAAAATTTGGTCTTCTTGTTGCGTAATAATTAAAGGAAAATTTCCCCTCATTTAGAAAAAAAGGACAATTACATGAATTTGCCATCATTGGTTGTAAAAAAAAACATTTATTTTAAGTGACTGTGAATTTTGTAAAACTAAATAAATAAATTTAACCCTTTTTTGTGATACACATTCCGGAATTTTTACTTTCACTGTGTTATTTTTACCCTGTTACAAAACGATTGCCAAGCAAGGTGTGTAAGCAAAAAACAATGGTCTGTAAGTTATAAGAATTTGCAGTTTCTTATACAAATGCGATGGGAAACTTTAGATAAAGCTCCTAAGCTAGTGTGGGACAATTTAGTGGCACATAAATAACCCGCTGATAAATAGGGAGATTATCCCGGAACAGATGCTTTTACCAACTTTCCCTGCTTCTGAAAAGCACATTTTGCAGATTGGAAATGATAGCTGAACTAGTGGGTAGATAAATAACTCTATTTAAAGCTTTGATGCCCCTCAGAAACTAAATATTTAAAAATAAATGTGTATTTGTTCAGGAAGGACTGATGTTGTGATTGCTTGTCGTATTTGCTGCCAATAAATTCATTATATGTATTGTTACATATTTATTTTCTACTTCTTTTTTTTTGTTATGTAGGTATGTGTGCATTAGGTGGAAAACAAACATCTTATAAAAAACTTAATAAGTAGTAACAGTAGTACATAGTATAACTTAAGCTTAAGAGTTTTCGCTTATAGAACGTAAATATGCTTAAACTAAAATTCACATAATCTGATAAAGTTAATACACAGAGTTTAGTGTAAATTAATGAAATGAAATGAATAAACTCAATTTTAGAGTGGTTTGCCTTATCTTTTGGTAACTAATAAATATGAGGAGAAAATATTGGTCTGAAGAGTTACATAGCATAGCACCTACATCCCTTATGATATAAATAAAATACCAAGCAAGTCTGAATTGGTTTTCTATTTACAAACTTGCATCATTTGTTATGATATAAAGTGCTAAGTAAACGAACAGCTGTTCCTATACATAATAATAATCTTGAGTAGAAACTCACTTGACGTGTTTACGATGCGCCTGCCAATCAAACTCCTTGCACGGCTGTACGGGTATAAATCAACAAATTAATTTCGATGATTGTTTTGAAAAAATTCTTTTAGACGCATTTTAAGCCCAATTTTATCTAAACATATTTAAAGACGAAACGTATCGCAAATTTTAACACAGTTTATCCATCGATGCAAACGTATATAATAAATTGTTGCTTTTATACATATTTTTCAAGTTTGGAAAAAGAAAACCAATTCAGACTTGCTTGGTAAGCTAAACTACCTACAGACTGTTCACCGTAAGATGTCCCCTGCCTTGGGAATTGCCAACATCACGACAGGGACGTCTTACGATGAAGGGTCTGTAACCATGCAGGACCGTAATGCGACACAAGAGTTTTGAAGCCAACAGAGGGCCAACAACAAATCTGATGAATTTTGTTTTAAAGTATTTAATTACATTAAGGCAGAGGACATATTGCGATGAACGGTCTATGTACCTAATAAATAAGTCTGTTAACTGATAATTAGAGAAGTTAATAATTATGAATGTTAGCTGGAAATACTATTAATAATAATGCTGGGCAATCCACACACCATCATCTAGCGGCTTAAGTATGTCAGTAATCTAGTAATGATAACACAAGCTCTGTTTAGCTTGGGGCTAGATTCTAGCCAAAGCTAAGGAGAGCTTGTGTTAAAGGGGCTAGATTCTACCCCAAGCTAAGCAGAGCTTGTGTTATAGGGGATAGATTCTAGCCCGAAGCTAAGCAGAGCTTGTATTATAGGTACCTACCTATTATTCTATCCATATTAAAGTTTTTTTAATATTTATTTAAAATACATTCATAGACTGATAATTGTAACCGACTACAGGAGGAGGTTCTTTGTTCGGCTGTATGTTTTTTATGTAATTTCGTCGATTTCTCATTCTAGTCAGGAATTTTAAGTCGATTTATCTGCTTTAAAACAAGCCAAATAACATATAACAACCGTTGATTCTATCTACGCTATGCAACTTTGACATATGGCAAGATCTTTATTATCAGCTATAAACAAACAAACTACAGTAACCCTGAATTTTCAACTTAAGCTCAAAATACGCAGCCAGTGAGTTCTGCGCCGCCGTTAACTGAAATGCAACGATTGATGGATTCATGACGAGGACTATAAAAAGTTCATTGAACTTTTAAAAAATAATGTTCGCGTTGTACATTGCTCTGGTTTCATATTTCCTGCTCTTTCTAGTTTTAAAATGTATAACTCCCCGTCAATTTGTCGGAAGACGTTCGTTTTCAATTGTACAAAACTAGGTAGGGTAGGTAAGGGAGTTCAAAAACCTAGACTACTGAAAATAAGTAGGTTTGCACCTACTTATTTTTTGGAAGAAGTTAGCAGTTAGTTGTGACAGCGTAAACGATTTTCGGATAGATTATTTTAACGCCAGTAAAACTATTTCATATTTCTCAGCTTATCTTCATAACAACACACGCGTAAGTATTTTTTGATGTGTGCCTTGCGTTTTTTGTTTTTCTGTAACGTAAAACAAACAAAAGACGGTAGCCGAAAGACAATAGATAGGTGGCTATAGTAGAGCTTTAGACTCATCAATTTTATAGGGCATCTACAGAAAATGAATTGATAACACAGTATATTATTCATACAAACTGAAAATCCAATTTCGTGACCCTTTCAAACCAATGGTTATACAAAAAGGTTAGTGCGGAGCTAATCGAACGAAAAGATATTACCTACAGCGGTGGAGACAGGTGGTTCAATAGATAAAAGACTTGTAGACAAACCATAGACATTCTATATATACGCTATTTACAATCTTTATGGTAAGGGTTTTCTTTTTTATTGGTCGATTCGACCAGACTGACGTGAAAATTCTCATCGAGCTAGATAATTCAACGTGTCAGAAAGTGTAAGTGGTTTTTGTTATGGCTGAACTTTCATTTAAGCTGTTTTCAGACTTTAGGAAAACGTGTTTTTTTATACATTTGCCTTAGTAAAACAGGCATTTTCAAACCCATCCAAATTAAAATGTAATACAGCGTTTTGGTAGGTAAAGTGTCTTCGCAAACGAAATTAACAAGTACAAAATTGTTTTTGTCTCTCTCTGTGTAGTCTATGTCCACCACGGCTCCAACTCGTAGCCCTGAAAAAGTACCTACTCCTAAGCCATAAAATTCTAATCCCTAAATTGAACCCATTCACTTTACACCCAAGATCTAAAATCCTGTTTTCTAAAGCGGCATAGTTTTAATGGAACCTATAACAACGGCACTTTTATGGGTGATCGTTCGTACCATAGACTTAGCGTTTTAATGTTTATGGTGTCTACATACTAGAGTCGACAATGCCGCCGACACAACCTGGCGGGTTGATGTCGGCAGCATTATTTTAATCACGTCGGCGATAGTGCAAGCCGCATTCTTGGACTATCGCCGACGTGTTCGCGACAATGTCGGCGGCACTTTTATAATAAATAAATAATGCTGGACAATTCACACAACATTATCTAGCCCCAAGCTAAGCAGAGCTTGTGTTATGGGTACTAGACAACTGATATACATAATACAATACATTACATAGATAGATATTTTTTATTATACATAGAAAACGACCACAACACCCGGAACAAATACCTGCAGATCGTACAAATATTTGTCCCAAGGCGGGAATCGAACCCGCAACCTCCTGCGTCGCAGGCGGACCTTCGCCCACCGCGCCCCAGAGGTCGTCGATATTAGATAAGACAGTAATGTTGACGGCATGTCCGCGATCAATGACAACATGTCCGGGACACTGAGCAACGCGTCAAAAAGCACGCAATCAGCAACGCGTTGCTGATTGCGTGCTTCTATCATGTTTACCAAGCCGGGAACGCAAACCGGCTTTGATGTGTTACTACTAGATGCGAAGCCGCCAAAATGTCGCCGATAAAGCCGCCGACACCCAACCTACCGGGCTGTGTCGGCACGATGCCGACCTTTTTGTAGACGCCTTAATGTTTATAGCTCTGACATGCAAGCGCGCCCTGGAGGGTACTTTTAAGGATTCTTGTGCACTTATTGGAAATATAACATCGAAGTTACCTACCAATTAACTAAAGTATTATTAAATAAGAGGTTAAAGCTGGGATTAAAAATATGCGTTGTTCTTTTGTTCAAATAGAATTAAATTGACTTTAAGTGGTTCATTTCTAGTAATCTCCTTAGAGAGATCCGATCATAGTAACCGCCTTGAAAGGAACACTCGTTTGTTTGGACTTTAACACATTGAATTAGCTAATTCTAAGAAATATTGATAAATAATGCCCGAAGTTTACAGCTCTGTTTCCCGAAACAGTAGTAATAACAATTTAATATTCTCCATTAAGCATGGCCCTACGCTCAGTCCATTGAAGCCCATAATGACTATTAAGGTCATTGATACTCGACCCAGGATCTCTATCGTTGCAAAATAAACTCTAAACCATTCAATTAGAGTGGTAATCGATTGAAATTTAACGATGGGAAGTTCAGAAAGCTCCTCAATGGATGTGATAGGTTACATCCTGTAGTTTCAATTACATTGAAAAAGAAGAACTTGGTGTGTATGTATTATGTATTTTATATTGTATATTTATTTTAGTATTAGGTATAGTATGTATTTATTGATACAAAAAAGGTGATATGGCGCTCATTAGGGGAGACCTAAATAAACCAGCTGTGGACTAATATAGGCTGATGATGATGATGAATTTATTGTATATTTAAGTATTACGCCAACGTCTATACGTGTACCTACAACTGCTTCATGTCCATTCCAAGGTTGTTTGGACGAGATCGCTCTTAGCGATAAGGCCGCCCAATGTGCAACTCAGTTTTCTATCATTTTCTGTATTTTTTTGTATTTTCTTGATGTGCAATAAACTGTATTGTATTGAAACTACAGTTTATAGATAAAATAAATGAATAAAATAAAACTTTACTAATCGTTACTATAATGTAGGTACCTATTGTTTAATATTCTCTACTTTGCATTTTACAGTCCATTGATATTGCGTCTCTGGTAATTTGTATGACATTTGCGTTTCTCAAGCTCGGTGGCATTTTTATCTACATATTATTTTATACTTTTTCAATTAGACATAATTAAGACACATGACTTTCCGAAATTGTGAGTAATCTTTCATTATTTAATAGCATAATATGGTAATTTATCTAAGGCCCGTTTTTTTTAATAATACTGGACAATTCGGACACCATTACCTAGCCCCAAGCTAAGCAGAGCTTTTAGCTTGATAGCTAATATACATAATATAACACAAAACATAGATAGATATTTTTTATTTTACATAAAAACCACCAGAACACCTGAACAAATGTCTGCAGATCGTACACACATTTTTCCCTAGGCGGGAATCGAACCCGCAACCTCCTGCGTCGCAGGCAGACCTCGCCCACCGCGCCACAGAGGTCGTCAGAAATATAAAAGCTTGCTAGTCATCAATCAATGCTTGAGTAAGGCATATGTTATCTAAAATCGTTACAGATTGAGACTGAGCAAGGTTACTTAATAAGGGTCTTATATTTCTAAATTTAAAAATTATTTTGTGTAGGTAGGCCTGGAAGAAAATTACGAGCCATTTTGTGATTGAAATTAAAACAATTTCAGAAAATGCTGTTTTTCATAACGATATTTACAAGAAAGATTCCATAGGTCGTCGCTCCTAAAGTAGAGATCTAGAGCTTAATAGATT
The DNA here is from genome assembly GCA_946478455.1 of Eupithecia vulgata. Taxonomy (NCBI): domain Eukaryota; kingdom Metazoa; phylum Arthropoda; class Insecta; order Lepidoptera; family Geometridae; genus Eupithecia; species Eupithecia vulgata. Next base: position 10,246,044 of record OX297873.1, read on the forward strand.
TAAATAGGTAATTTAATAGTAATTGGAACAAATTGATTGCAAATTCTTCAAACGACACTGAGTGGACCAGATTCTGTGATTCAAATAGGCTTTGTAATTTTATTTTTAAGAAAACGCGACTGATCCGCATATCGCACTCTGTGTAGCCATGAAAGTGTTAAAAGTGGCAAATAATCGTTATTGAATAAGCACTGAGTTTTTTTAAACTGTAGGCAAAACGGCAAAAAAAAAAATTTACGAAACATTTAACGAATGGTACCTAACTCACCGAAAGTAATTAGTGTGTAATGTTCGAATGACACACAAAACAAGCAAATTAGATATAAATGATGTCACCATCACCCGTGGGTGTCGTAAGAGGCGACCAAGGGACGTACACCGGAGGTCGGGCTGCAGCGTTTCTTGCAGAATAGATCTACCACCGAACTGCGATCCCCAACCCGCATGCCCAGCGTGGAGATTATAGGCATTACTCCCTATGAGATAAAAACGAATAAGGCGATTATCCGGGGGAGGCCTGCGCCCAACAGTGGACCAAAATAGGCTGTTGACGATGTCACCATGTCGGGTGTCCGTAATTTGTGCAGTCGAAGAACCTAGTCTCTCGTAGCTTGTTGTTTTGTTATAGGTTAATAAGGTTCATCTATGGTTAACATAATTTTATGTGTCCCCCACTTATGCGCCACAGATTCTACCATAGCCTCAAATAAGTTTTCTTTTTATTCCATCTGCCAGGTTATAAATATTTACGGCAGCTCCAGTAGCCGACAGGTCACCGTCACGGCAATAAGCTTGTAGATGGCGCCGTGGTTGAGCTATAAAACACACGTGTGTGGAATCATTGTGCCGATTTGTATCATTTTACAACTCTACTATGGGTGTGAGAACTCATTTGAATTCGCCTTTGTTTGATGTGAGATCGATTCGAGATGCATTCGAATGAGTTTGCACGGAGCACTAGGTTGACTGACCATGCGTTCACCAATATACTTTCGTATAAAAGATTGATTCCTGTTATTTTAGTTTAAAGAGAATACTGTGTACATATAATCTCCAAGATTGAAATTACAAACGTCAATGAAATCCATAAAGTCTTTAATTGCTTTGATTTTATCGTTGCGTTAAAAAGGTCAAATATTTTTATTTATCGGAATCTAGTAAAGTAGTTAAGCTTAGATAATAATCTGAAAATAACCTTTAGTTTATCAGTTTATAGCACCAATAGTCTAACTAATGTATTAAAAATACAGTTAGGTAGTTACTGTAGTGAGTTAATCTATTTTGATTGAAAAATCTTGTCCCCGTCTTTGAGAATGTTAGTTTCCCGGAAATTTGCCAAGTATTGAACCGTGCTCCCTAGACTAATTAATAAATTAAGTCGTCTGGACGGAATAAACTGCCAAGTGGAAGAGACGGGCCATGCATTGTATGTAGGTGGTTTTATAAAAGGGAACTTTACCAGACTAGGGGAGCGAATTTAGCTACACCGCAGAATGTTAGTAATTATATTTTAGGTAAAACTAATGTTTCCTACATAATTATGAGCGTTTTTAAAGTCAGTATATAAGCATAGAGCTGACTTAAAAAGTGATTTATGTGCCATTCGAACTTTGAATTCAATGGAAATGGAACGGAGCAATTCCATACCTACCTGGTGCGCTTTGTTTGTTCATCGAAAAGTGAAACTATGGTAGGGGTTCGTAATAAAATATTTTCAATGTGTATAAATATTTTATACAGCGGGTTTATAGATGTTTGAGTTACTTTCACCACTCAATCCAATATAATTTACCGTGAATCCTTAGTAAGCTCTCGAATGCCGAACGTTTGAAATTGAATATTTTTAATATCTATGTTTTATGAATAACGTATGCTTTCAGAATACTTAGAATACCTACATAGCTACGGTTTTTTTAATTTACCTTTCGGTACATTTTGCGGCCTAGGGAGGCATGTATTATAATATAGGGAGGCACGTAAGTTAGATGGTAAAAAAGTCAGTATTTTCGAGGTAATTTTGTAATATAATCCCCTAAAGCGAAACCCAGAGAGCAAAAACTAGATAAACTTTGCTGACTAGGTACTAAAACCTGTTCCAAAGTATAATCTGCAGATTGAGTTTCGCACAACCGCAAATAATTTATTTGACCACAATTCTCTTTAACTTCTTGCAAGATTAGTTTCATACTATCAGCTTTATTGTTCTTGTGTATTTGTACAAACTTGTATGAGTTCAGTTGTAGAAATATAAATGTTTTGTGCAAAGCTTCATCATCATCATCAGCCTATACCAGTCCACTGCAGGACATAGGCCTCCCCTAATGAGCGCCATAGCGCCCTGTCTTCAGCTTGCCGCATCCAGCATCTGCCAGCAGTCTTTCGCAAATCGTCATCCCACCTGGTAGGAGGGCGTCCTACACTACGTTTTCCGAGTCGCGGTCTCCAATCAAGAACACGTTTACCCCAGCCGTTGTCGGTGCGTTAAGCGGTTGTGCAAAGCTTAGCTATTGCTTTATTAATCATTTATGTCTATAATTATACTTGCCTACGTTAATATTTAAATAAACTTTATTAGGAAAGAAAATTACAATCATATAATAGAATTAAATTAAAAATAGTATTTACAATAGAAACAATTGAGCTATCTGCAAACTGTTGCAAACGACCTACAAGTAGCTCAACTTACAATTTTATAAAATCAAAAACTATATTTCCTCCGTGTATGTAGTGTAGACAATACGCACACAAACACTCAAACTCTTTTTGGCAAAACTCTTTGCTGTTACTTCATCAAATATCCTAAATATAGGTACAAAGTTATATATCTAACTATAGTATAAACTATCAAGTACCTACAAATACTTGTTTTGTTATTGTTAGTCTTTTCAATAATGTATTAATGATAATCTATGCTGATTAGGCATAGAACTTCTGACACGTCGAACCATGTAGACCAAATCAACGCTGAATATGTATTTACCTGGCGCCAAGATTACATAAGTAACATAATATGTAGTTGATTGTAATATTCTGCAGAGTTATATACATTTTAGAGTTTAAGTTGTTTCTGCACTTCCATAACTATCTGGTTTTATACAGCTCGCAAGATATGCTTTAAGACAGTTGTGAGTCAGCTTAATTTTGTGGTACCTACCTAATAATAAAGCTACAAAACACAGGCAAATCATAAATTAAAAGCAAAATATGTTTATTGATTAATACTCAATATAATACGTAGGAAAGCTGAAGACAGGGCGCTATGGCGCTCATTAGGAGAGATCTATGCCCAGCAGTGGACTACCTACCCGATGACTATAATGATGACGATATTGAGCGTTGATTTGGTCTACATAAATCATCGTACATAGATGTAAACAGGGCAATGATGATGATGATGAATAAATAGTACTCAATGTCCTGCAAAATAAATCACAGTAAAAAATCTGTCAGTAAGCGATTAATATGTCAATGCAAAATTTTGTCCTTTATGTAATCTAAATTCATCGGTGTTTTTTATAATCTATATAGGGAATACTTCCGCATGTGTTTGTGTGTGTTCCAAAACGCCTAAAAGGGTTGACCTTTCATATGCTACTGATTTATGTCACACGTTGTTGTTCGTGATTTATTCCACATTAGACAGATTTACTGCTAAACGATTTCATTTTGCTCATATTGTTTCAAGCCAACATTCAAATAGGATCTCCCCAGATTATAATGCAATAGGTTAGACATGTATGTATAAGCATTATGCACGCACGTTACATTGTTAGATTACTTTCAGTCTGTTTTATAAGGCTGTTGTATAGGTAATATTTTTATTGCCTTTGTGTTCAAGTAGATATTTGGATATCATTTCATTCCCAAATTTAATCTTCATCATTTCGAAAGACTTCATTATTCTCGAATAAAACAAAATGAATTATACCGTCTCTATTTATTGGATGGTTTTTATCGATAAATTTAATGTCATATTAATAAACATGTCGTTGACCTAGCAGCTGGAATTGCTCAACGATGTTTGACAGTCTAGATGATTGATTACATATTTGTGATGACAGGCATTATTAGTTTACCTACCTTCACTCGCAGTGACATAAATTATAGACATAGGGGGAAAATGTTGTGAACGTAAAAGGTGATAATTCTTTGAGGGAAAACTTTAGAAGTTTGTGGTGTATGACAAATATTTGGCATGTAAATACTACAGGGTGTGATGGCTGTTTATAATTTAATAAATTAAACTGGTTGTAAATTTAATAGGGAATACCCATATATAATTTAATTTCGTTTACCTCCTATGTCTGAGTCAATTTGATTTTTATTAGTAAGTATGGATGGATCGTCGGCCCTATGATAGTTATTTTTAATATACAGTTTCATTAAAAGTGTTGTTATAAACTGGAATACTAGACAAAACAAACTAGACAAAATCTCTTTTGACCTAGTCTACATCTTAATCTTTTGTTCAATTTAAGATAGGTGAATAGGTCACCTTTTTTGTTAGACTTAATAATTCAATAACCAACGAGTACCTAAACCTTTATTAAAGGTCTCACATAATTGACTTTACTAAAAATAAGCCCTTTTCAGGTCACTTAAAGTCCTTTTATCTGCGACTAAGAAGCTTCAAATAAGAAAGCTCTCATGAGTTTGAATTAGCACGTTTTCTACAAAATACGACGAAATGCTGAAATATTACCTACTGAGACGGTTTGAGTGACACTTCAATGGAAGTAATTTGAAATACTGAATGGAAAGGGTGTTTCAGAATATTATTGGAGATGTTTATAAAGGTCAGGTCAAGTGTAGTGTATTTAGGTGCTTATTGAAAAATAGGTACATACTGAGATCAATAGAAGGGTATGAGTTTTATCAAAGGCTTATACGGTCGAAGGCATAAATAAAAGTCGAATGCATACCTAACCTGCTATCAGTTTGGCATGATTTTTTTTATTCTTTAGAATAATTTTAATCATTTTTAAATGAAAACTATATAGATGATAACAACTTTTAAATTATACCTGATAGCCTAGGCATGTTATCGGAGGTCCTAATGAGGGTAACATTAAATTTGAAATTTTATAAAATTAACATACCTTATCTACATAACAAACTTTATTTTATTTGTTAGATGAGATGGTTAGGCGTTTCGCCACTAAGGCCATACTCAGTTAAGTTCTTGTTAGTTTATAAGACCTAGAAGTTAAGGTACAAGAAATCGATTGTGGCTATAAAATGATTCATTGTGAGTATAAAATATTTTATAAGTCATACAATCATAAATACTGTAATTGCTTATAATAACATTCGCAGCAGATGCCAGGTAGGAAGTCGTGAACTTTCATCGACCCACATTTCATAACACAATGTGTAGAAATGATTCATCGTATCATAATTTATTGATCTCGTAAAACGGATATCACACAAGAGTTTGAACTTCGAAAGAACTGGGATTCACGTTTTTCGGTGAAGCACCCAATGCTTTCATCCAAATATTTTATCACGGGTAGAAAAGAATCGGGATCAAATAAAATCAAATCAAAATCTCTTTATTTCCATCAACACAATAATATATGTTATTTAATAGACTAGCGGTCCGCCCCAGATTCACACGGGTATATTCTATACTGAGTAACATAGGCTATGTTACTCAGTGATAATGTAGCTTTCTAACAGCAAAATAATTTTTCACTTCTCTTGCTCGAAAATTGTATCATAATAGTGTAGCTTAGCGGGGCTAAAACTCGTGTTTAAGCCCTAGGGCTAAAAAGTATTTTAGTACAAAGCATTCGTCCTCTTTCATAAAGACAAAAAAAACCGCATCATAACTAGGGATATAGGGACAGAGAAAGCGACTTTGTTTTATACTATTTCGTTCTACTAGTTCGGCATAAGTGTAGTGTTCTGTTTGCTCATAGTTTAAATTCTGTCTTATTATAAGTTAGCTAGACTTTATTTGAATTTTTAAACATAATATTAGCAGCGTAATTTGAAAATAAATAAACAGGTTGTCCTCTGGAGACAAAAACAATATTAAGAAAGCCATAAAAATGCCTCAATTGGTCATATTACTGAGCCATCTGGTATCTTTCGGCGTCTGATGAAATTGTGTGAGTATTTTTTAAATGAATTATTTTGCTGTTGCTTTATTTCATGACAGCCTCGTGCGCGTCTTTTAGCTATTATTATAAATGTGAAAAACATTGTTATTTTCGCCGAAACAATTTGTGTTAAAATGACAGAAATTGTTTGTGGTTATGGTTGACATTGTAGTTGAGAGATCTACGCTTAGTACCAGCAGTGTGAACAGTTTGATGAAAAATATTTTAGAGAGATCGATCGACTTTAAATTCTACCTCGCTTACACATTCAAAAATATAATACGACAAATCCAAATTATTCCTAATCCCGTGAAAATAGCCTTTGTCAAATCTCTCACAATCATTAGAAAACTAAAATCGAGTTCGTATAAAACAAAGAACCTACGAGCTTGAAACTATTCAACCGCTGTCAAACTCACTATGATCTGGTCTGGCGCTGCCAGGTACCAAATGTATGGAAAAAGTCGGAAACTTTTTTCGAGATAGAGTCGTAAGAACATAAAGTCGGTAGAGTTTTTCAGGGTCCTTTGCTTACTCCTAATGGCAGATCTAATTACAATACTATTCAATTCAATCTTACCACTTTCTCATGTTGGTGGTTTCTACAAGCAAAACGTCGTTATTATATTATTTTTAAAATAAAAAAAATCTCCTATCTTACCCCAGCGTGCGCTAGCAGTGCATTAAAAAAAACAAATAAATGTTTATAATAGTTTATGATTCTAGTGACTTAAGTTTTTTCAAAAGTAAACAACCCGTTCAGTCTTCCATCCTCTTTTATTTAAATAATAAACAATCAACAGAGCTGCGCCTGCCATATCGGTAGCAATACGTAATTGAGGACAAACGCCGGTCATTACTCTCTCTTTTTTACAAGCTTTTCAGCAAACCATCAACAAAGGGATAGCTCATTATCTGCACCGCTGGACATGAGTCAATGTCCCAGGATCATGCTACTGTACACTAATCTATGGCTAACCCGACCCCCCTGATTGGTCGTTACTTCCTTTAGGAGGTGGGCATGTGCACATTCACACAGACGATCCGAATTTACAGGATCGGTTTTGACGGATCCGTCGCTACGGAGGTTCGGTTCACATCAGTTTAACGAAATCGTTATAACGGATCAATCATTATCGGGTTGTGTATTTCCTGGATCTGGAATACTGGCCTGTGCGTAAAGCTACAAAAGCCGTCACCGATGTAAACTTATACGATAAAGCGAGCCTGTAATAGGGACCGCTGTTTTGAGACGTGCTGTTATTTTTTATTTGAGGCACAAGGTTACGGATAGAAAAGAACCGAATATAACTTTTTCAACAAGTTACTTCTGGCGCGTCACCAACTGACATCTTTTGTTTCGGATGTCATCTTATATAATATACTAGGTTCATCGAAAGAGGGGACACCAGTCGGGCAGTGGTAGGTTTTGATATTCCCGTGGTTCTACGAAAATGGCGAGAGAGAGAGTCACCAGAGAGGTTTTAGTGGGTACTAGCAGCGCCTCGCGGTTTCACCCGCGTAATTTCCGTTCCCGTAATTCCGGGATAAAATATAGCCTATGTGCTATTCCAGACTATAATCTATCTCTGTGCCAAATTTCATCCAGATCCGTTCAGTAGTTTTTACGTGAAAGAGTAACAACATCCATCCAGCCATACTTACAAACTTTATAATAGTAGGATAACGTCCTTGTCAGGGCGTCGAGTCCCACATAATTCTGGTCCCCCAGACCAGTCTAATCGTAAACGAATTTAAAAAAAAGGGTCAACGAGAGAACGACTCGGCCGTCGTCATTTCGTGCGATCTGCAATCCGTAATTTTAGTAAATGGTTTTTTAAAGTAGACCTCCTGGATCTGGAATACTGTCGTGTATATGAACTCATTCGTAAAACTACATACGACATCGCTAATGAAAAACCGTATACAATAAAACAATCCCGTCAAACGGAGTTGGTGTGTGAATGCGCCGTCAGGGTGAAGCACCCAAAATTACGAACGCATGTAACTAACGTCGCCGTTTGTTTCAGAACAAGATAAACAAGATTACAAGATACGAGTAACAAGAAACGAAGTGCGAAAGTTTTTTCGTTTATAAATAAAAAAGTTAGGACGGAGTTATTCCCAGTAGAATTGAACGTAAATAAATCGTGTGCAAAGTTTTTTTGCGATGTGCATAGTTGCACGTTGTTTCTGCATTCGGATTCCTAAATTACATTGGGCAGTGAAGTTTCTTTGAAAGCGACTTTGTTTTTTGCAGACGACAAAAACAACGAATTCCAAGGTACTACTAGTAGGTCAACATTTCGCGAACTCCCTGCACTAGTTTTGTTCGTACAGAAATTAACAATTCATTTCGAAAGAGAAAGGAGTGTTCTATGTATTTATACTTAGAACCTACTTCATATTCTATGATTATAAATTTATGGGTAGAACAAGGTGGCCTGGAAGAGATCGCTGTTAGCGATAAGACCGCCCATTGTGCCACACTAGATATAGTTATTATTAAGTTCTTATTAATTGTTTTTAGTATTGATAATGCAATAAAGTGATAGCTTGTTTTGGGAACGCTTCCGACTGGTATTGATATGGATCAGTTGAGCTACCTGTAGATTGTTTGCAACAGTCTGCAGTAAGCTCAATTAAACAATTGAAATAATCAATTGTAAATACTTGTTTTATTTTAAATATATTATTTAATAAATATCACAGAATAACTATAAAGCAACTGTAACATTCTATCATATTCTATGTAATGTTCTATGCAAAGAACTGAAAATTATAAGTTGTTTATTTGATAATTATTTTCTGTGTTCAGAACAGAAGGCTGTACTCTGCTGTACATGAAGGCTGCTCGACATAAACCTAAGACACGAGAAACAGGGAAAGTATAAGTAGTATAGTATATGTGTAGTATGTAGAACTGTAGTAGTTCTACATAATATACATGAATGGACAGGACAAGTGTATCCAAACTGCCATATCACAAGTTTGCAGTAAACGAGTGCATTTTTAATGACACACCAAGCGATCAGCTGTGTCTACAAAGGTCAGTTCCCGTGTCAACGACCCCACAATCGATTGCGCTTCCCGCTATCGCGTTATGTCGACCTCCATTGAATAATACCTATGTATACTCACCCCATGTGCCAAGTAGGTATTTTAGGGTACCGTAGGGACCCTTTGATTATAATTTCGCCATGTTTGTCCGTTTTTCTGCCTTTTGTTAATTTTTTTTCCTTAATGTTTCAGCTCGTGGCTTTGCACGCTTTTTTTCGGGATAGAAGTAGCCAAGATCCTAAATTAGAACTAGATCTGGGTTTACGTTATAGCTTACTTTAAAAAATATATAAAATAATTGTGGGTATTACTGATATTTTTTTAATAAAGTTGAAAAAGTTTAAAATAAATTAATAATAATAAATTAAATTCTTGCCTTCCCATACAAGCAGGATTTGATAGATTATGAATGAATGTATATATCTTATTAAGAAAAAAACTTACAATAAAATAAAATAATTTAATTAAAACAAGTACTTATTTACAATTGAAGACTGTTGCAAACAATCTACAAGTGGCTCAACTGATCCATATCGGTACTAAATAGGTTATAAAAATCTAATAACGAAGACCTATGCTTTTATCAAGCCAGTATCTTCCTTCGCATTCTACTCCCTTTGTTATGCTGTCAATAGAAGCATTCAGAGGGAGCGATGAAATTCCTTTAATATGGACGTTTGAGAGACGTTCATATGGATGATCTAGTCGGTACGTGATCATGAATATTCTCAACTTGATTATATATTCAAATGTATATATCTTAATAGAGATAGATGTATATATATATATATCTCTTTTTATTTTAAAATCTTTATTATATACCATGGAGTGTTAAGTATTTTTGCTTTCCCATACTACACTATCTAATAATTACAATACAATACATACTATAATGCACTATAATGCACTATAATGCACAACAAGAAAATACAAAGAAAAAGAAAACAGGAAAAGATAGTAAAACAGAGTTGCACAATGGGCGGCCTTATCGCTAAGAGCGATCTCTTCCAGACAACTTTGGGATGTTGATGATAATTATTTATTAGTTACTAATCATTTCATTAGTAACTACAGTTTATCGTTAAATTTATCAGTTAAAATTTATCTCTTAGTTCTTTTGATATATCCGGCTCAGTTACGAACCGTACATACATTGTAGAAAAAAAAGTCGATGACCACGCGTTCAGCCCTTTCTTTTTTAGAATTTTTATGCAGTTTTCTCCGACGTCTGCCAGATATTTTTTTAACAAAATATTATAACTATGATTTGGCGTGAGTAGGTATTTAGAAAAATAATGCAATCTGTCAATTTGCTTCCAAGGCAGGCCAAGGCAGGTCCTTGTAGTGTATAAAATCTTATTCCAACTAAGAAAAGAGAGAAAGTGGTAAAAACCAAAAACAAAGCCATGATAATAAAATAACACACAATGAGTTCGTAGGGTTATCGGATAGGGGAAAGCTTTTAGTGGGTACTTTAATAGCGTAAAGTAGAACATAAATCAGTATATTAAAACTACATGAAGGATAAATAATAATAATAAATATCGATAAAAAAACTAGTGGTCCGCCCCAGCTTCGCACGGGTATATTCTATAACCTATGTTGATCAGGGGTAATGTAGGACTCTTATGGTGAAAGAATTATTCAAATCGGTCTTGTGATTTCGGAACCTAACAGCCTATTAAAATCAAACAAACAAACAAGCAAAGCTTTCTATATATAATATTAGTATAGATAATGCTGGACAATCCACACCGCATCATCTAAGCTAACCTAAGCTAATCAGTGCTTGTTTAATGGGTTACATAAAAATATGTTTTTTTTAAATATATATATGTAGTAAATCCCCAGAACATCCGAAACAAATATTTGCAGATTCGTATAAACATTTGCCCCAAGGCGGGAATCGTACCCACAGCCTGCGAGCCACAACGTTCATTCAATTTTATTAGCTATATGAAGCTATTTGCTGCTGGTAACAACTAAGTTCAATTTGAAAAAAAACATTCAATTTTTATCTTCTAAGTAAGTACGTAATTGTTCTGTTTACATGTACTTTGATAACAAAAAAGTTTGAAGTTGGTAAACAACCTTATCTTCAAACGCCACCAGATGTACTTTTAAATTTAGATAGATAAGAGGTAGAAATACTTTTTTAAACTACGAACAATGGTTAAACTCGAGTGCCTACTTAAACCATAAAGATAAGCGTATAAGTTAATACCTACGGTACGGTATTATGTATGTACCTTTAATACAGTTAGCTTGTATCTACCTAAATTTAATAGCAATGCCGTAATCCTCGAAAATAAAGATAGCGACGCAGGCGCACTGAATACGTACTTAATGGTAAAATTAGAAAGAAATATGAAAAAAATATTTTTTTTGATTTTTAATTAATTATTTCTCCCCGCGAATTCGCACGTACTTTTCCAGGATAATAAGTACTCATAATGTCTTTCCCTGAGATTTTATCTATCTTTGGCAAATTTCATTAATCTGTCAATCAAAATAAGATCCGTTGAGGCGATTAGGCGTAAGAAGGTAACAGACAGACAGAAATTTTTTAAACGAATATAACAAATTTTAATGCTCAAGATATACCTAATATCATTTTCTGAACTCCACAGACTAAAGATTTACCAAGTTAAAGTTATGTTACAAAGACCCACCTATATCAAACAGAACCTAAACTTGGCAAGTAAACTAAGATGGTAGCCACACGTGTCATATCCATAAATTTAACTTTAGCCAAAGGATAAAGCTCCTTTCACGTACAGACGATAGAGTTTGGTAATTAAAAAATACCTCTCCCTCACAATCTAGCAGGAAGGTAGTAGATTATACGGCTTGGAATCCGATATCTTGATAGATCGCAGCGAGGGTGTCCTTTGCCAGTTTTACAACCCCTGAGGGTGAATATCTATTTATACCAAAAGTAGTTTTATACAGAACTTGATTCTATCATTGAGTTTGCACGCGTTTTTTAGACTTAAAAGTAGCCTATTTGTTATTCCAGATCTTTAGGTGTGCAAAATTTCAGACCGATCAATTCAGCATTTTTGGCGTTGTCTTTGGTCAAACATATTACCTACAATAACGGAATAAGCTTTCGTCGTCATAATATAAGGATATCCTATATCCGAAGAATTAATATACTAATCCAAAGGTAAGCTAGAATTCTGGGATAAAATATAGCCTATGTGCTGTTCCAGACTATAATCTATCTTTTTGCCAAATTTCGTCTAGATCCGTTCAGCCATTCTGGCGTGATTTAGCAACAAACATCCTTCTATCCATCCATCCATCTAAACTTTCGCATTTATAATACATATTAGTGTGATTCGTAGTAAGGTCATAATTTATGATGAATTTCATGATGAATGTAATTTACTTATGTTTTGGATAGGTACGTAGGTACTTATCCTACATTGTTTTTCGAAAGTACATAATGCAACATTTTCTATATAACGGCAGTATCTACAAGAAAGCAGTATCTAGATTCTAGTAGGTATTATGTAGAATCTACAAGAAAAAGGCATTAGGCCGTGTTATGAAATCTTAATGACTCATCGATCTATGCTTGAGTAACGCTTTTCTATGGCATAAACGACACTCAAGCATAGATCTAGGACTGAGCAAGCTTTCATATACTCGAAATTGAAGACCTTCGAAAACCAATCCAAGGAACGCATAACTAAATTCTCCCTTTCTATCCCTATAACATGTCAATGTTAAGGGCAAAGGGATCGACCTTTACAAATTCGGCTCCACCGATATGCTCTACCAACTGCCGCCATAAAACTCTTGGCCGTTGGCACGACTAATGGGTTTATTGTGGAGCTGTTTTTTACAAGTTTGTCGGTTGATTTCCAATCGCAGCAGTCTTGTTTCGAAAACTCGTAATATTTCACGCCTGTCTATTTTCTCTACATAATTTTTAGTAGTGTCTATACTTGATTGCGATTTTCATCATCACATTCATCCATCAACAATGCCGGCGATATTACCCTTAATTATTTTAACAGCTGTTAAATAATCAGCTATCTAGATAGCTTTTTAAATATTTATGAATGTGTTTGATTCGAGTAAGTAGACTACTACTTACTCGAATCAAACACATTCATAAATATTAAAATAAGTACGTACCCTTGTGTTGGATTAGGGTAAGTACTAACTTACCCTAATCAAACATAAGCTCTGCTTACTTTGTGGCTAACTTGAGTGGATAGTTCAACATTATATTTTATTAAAAAAATATAATTAGAGAATAGAAACAAAATTAGAGGTAGCCTTGTAGACATAGCTCTCAGCGATAAGGCTTCCTTTTGTACTATGCTTATTTTTGTACTTATTTAGATTATAGGATTTGTATAATTGTATTTTTTTTTATATTATAGTGATCATTTATTAGAACTAGGTACCTAAACAGTTGAGCTTACTGCAGACTCTTAGATACTGCAACTTCTCATAATTATTATTCTCAACTGACATGCCAATGTCATTTTAGAATAATTTATAATAATTCTATTTTATGTAAAAAAAAAACATTTTAATGTTATTATTTGAAATAGTAACCCTAGATAATCGTAGTGGTTTGTGAGGAGGGCGTTATCATTCTGCAACACAGTGATAAACTACTGCAGTTGACATCGTTTTTCAAAACTGTTTCTGTTTCATATCTTGTACAAATAAATGATTTTTACTTAACTTTTACTTTAATTACTGATGCAAACAATCGAGAGGTGATTCAAATTATCCAAATCAATACTAATAGGAAGCGTCCCAAACACGCTGGCTCATTGCCCCGCTGTAATTATCAGTTAAAAATCACTGCTGGGTATTCACCAGAATAACCAGATTCAAGACTTGTGCATAAGATAATCCGATCAAGATTGCCATTAACGATCACAGATTGAGTAAGCCGGGACTTGCTTTATACCGGTTTGTCGATGTTGCACTATTTCGACAATACATCAGCTGGCCGGGTCACGCCCTGCAGTGAAAGTACCGTGGTATAAATACAGACCATTCATTCCACAGGAGGTCTGAAGTGATGGTATGATGGTAGCCCCTCATCTAAATGCATTAAGGTGTTTAATTTAGGAAGTGCATTGCATTTAATTCACGCATTATCTAGCCCCAAGCTAAGCAGAGCTTGTGTTATGTCAAATATCAAATATCAATAACGTTTATTTCTTTAAGCTTACGAAATAAGCACTTAGACAAGTCAAATTTTATACTATAAACAGGTTTATAAATAGTCATTATTATCAAAAAAGAAATATGATGTTATTGATTTTATTCGCTTCAATTTTTTGTCCACTAGTGGAAGTCCACTATGGGTAGTAGATAACTGATATACTTACATAATACATATAATACAATACACAAATAGATTTTTTTATGCATAGAAAACGACCAGAACACCCTGAACAAATGTCTGCAGATCGTACATACATTTGTCTTGAGACGGGAATCGAACCAACAACCTCCTGCGTCGCAGGCAGACCTTCGCCCACCGCGCCACAGACGTCGTCATGTGGCGTAATTATGAATCGTTCAGCATCATTAATTTAAATATTATTTAAAATTCTAAAGTGAAACTGTCTGTTACTTTTTACACCTTAACGGCTGAACAGATCTTGATACAATTTGGCAGAAAGGTAAAGAGTATCCCAGGGATGAACGAAAGCTACTTGAAAAGCGCTTGGGAAGCCGCAGGCTGCAGGTAGTAATATTATAAATTCGAAGTAACTCTGTCTGTCTGTAACATTTCCACGTCAAAACGGTTCAAAGGATTTTGAATGAATGAACAACGGATCTAATTGCCAGGGAGATAGTTGGAATCCCAGAGACGGATATAGGCTACTTTTTATCGTGTAGATATTATTTTTATCCCTAAAAAGTGTGCTAAGCCGGCAAAAGCTAGATAAGATAAAGTAGGTAATAAATATTTTTTTCTCTTATACAGGGTTATTGGTAAATTAGTAACACTACGTGAATGAGGAAGATGTAAATCAAAATTTATTCCCTTTTTTCAGCCCTAACAAAAACTTTAAGCAATAATAAGACTAACTGTGAAAAAATTGTGTTGATATCTCAAAAATTGAATT
Organism: Eupithecia vulgata; assembly: GCA_946478455.1. Taxonomy (NCBI): domain Eukaryota; kingdom Metazoa; phylum Arthropoda; class Insecta; order Lepidoptera; family Geometridae; genus Eupithecia; species Eupithecia vulgata. The sequence goes on from OX297873.1 coordinate 10,261,324, forward strand.
ATTTATAAGCAAATCAATATGGGAACGCGCGAAAACTGATTGCGCCCGTCGAGTAATGGCTGTGACGTCACGTCGCCGGTTGTGTTGTGAGACGGGCGGCGGCGCGACGGCGGTGGCGATGCGCGGGCGGTAGTTTAGCGACAGTATGCATACAGTACGTGATTGACACGCGATCTGTAAACTTACTTTCGTTCATTTCGATACATTTGTTATTTCTTATGAATGCAACCAGCCACCCAACATGGAACCAGGATTTTCACGTGGCCAATCAAATAATCTTCCGAAAGTCGATTTACTTATGGTTGCGGAATATTTCACAAACCAGCTGGACGGCCTAGCTTCAGCCTCACGACGCATCGGTCGCAATGGTCACATTGATCCGGGACCGATCGTCGTACATGGCCACCTCCTCGAAATTGTTTCCGAATACACTTACCTTGGGCAGATTCTGCAGTTGGGTAAAAAAAATTTCGAGAAGGAGGCCAAGAGGAGGATCCAGCTGGGTTGGGCAGCGTTTGGGAAACTACGTCGAGTCTTCTCGTCATCCATACCGCAATGCTTGAAAACGAAAGTTTTCAATCAGTGCGTCCTACCCGTCATGACCTACGGAGCTGAGACGTGGACACTCACGGTAGGGCTGGTTCACCAGTTTAAAGTCGCCCAGCGAGCTATGGAGAGAGCTATGCTCGGTGTTTCTCTGAAGGATAGGATTCGCAACGAATACATCCGACAGAGAACTAAGGTTATCGACATAGCTCAAAGGATTAGCAAGCTGAAGTGGCAGTGGGCTGGCCATATCTCGAGAAGAACCGACAACCGCTGGGGTAAACGTGTTCTTGAGTGGAGACCGCGACTCGGCAAACGTAGTACAGGACGCCCTCCGACCAGGTGGGATGACGATTTGCGAAAGACTGCTGGCAGATGCTGGATGCGGCAAGCTGAAGACAGGGCGCTATGGCGCTCATTAGGGGAGGCCTATGTCCAGCAGTGGACTGATGTAGGCTGATGATGATAGGTAGGTAGGTACCCCCCCTTTTGAAAAAAAATTCCCCCCTTTTTTGACCAGTTTTCAAGAACTATTATTATTACAGACTTCTCTATATTTTTCCTGTAAAATATAGATCGATATCTACAAACGCCTAATACATTGTACGTGGATCGGTGTGCAATCTTCGGAGATAGGGGGGGGGGTATGGTCAATTTTTCGATTTTTTTTGAAATATTTCAAAAAGTATGAAATTTACAGAAATTTCAAAAAGTGTTTTGAAATGTACACGATACCTTTCATTTGATACCCCATTTGCCTTCCTAGGTCTCTTTTGAAATTTCAACATCAAAATTTGTACTGAAAATATTCATTTTCATTTTTCATTTATTTTTATATTTTTTACCTAAAATCAGTAATGGCGCACGAAATGTATCATTATTTCAAATTTCAAGTTAATAGCTGCGGTAGTTACTGAGATATTCAAGAAAGAGCGGGGACGGACAGAGCGAAACCATAAGGGTTTCAAAACCGATCTTTGAAACCCTAAAAAGAACATAAACTTGTGACGTAACTACTATAGTCAATCTATAACATTCTTTTTCGTGAAGATTTTTGTCGTTAACTCAAACAAGTGACAACACTATCACCATAAAACAGTCGCAACAAGGGAAAAGAAGGTAGGGAGTTTTTGTATTGTCTAATAAGTTTCAATGGATTCAATGGACTTTTTTAGTAAAACATCTGTGTGCCTCGTGCTTTGTTCCTCTGTGCCCACTGTTTCAAATAAATTGTCACTCAAATACTTCATTTTTTAGTATTGATATTTAGTAATGTAGAAATATATAGGTAGGAATTTCGTATTTAGGTACCTACTCACATTAAAATGATCTTCGCAACAATGTCGACTGGTTTTTGTAGATAACACTTTCTCCCTTCTCATCAGTCTACACCACTTATTTCTCAGCTTTTTGTCGTTGGGCACATGAAAAAAGTATTTTTCTGGAGTGCTAACCGTTGTATTCGTACATAAGGGTACTATACAATATCTGTATGGTATTTTTTTCTCCATAATTCCAAAAATATCAATGAAATCTCAAGATTACTGCACGAGTTCGTTAGCGTAATGACCTCTCGGCCCGGCGACGGCGGACAGAACCGGCGATGTGACGTCACGCGTTGAGCGGTCGAGTTCGCGCGGATTTTAACAAAATCCAACTTTGAATATTCAAGGAAAATTCAGTTTTTAAGATATCGAAAAAATTATTTCACTTATATTTTTTAGATGTTATGTTTGATTTATTATCATTATAAAATAATTACACTCATCTAGCTCATTGCAGGTTCAGCCCATCATCGCAAACAAGTTTGTGAAGACGCCAGGTCTTAATTCTTACTTGGTATTGGTAATAGGTACCTTTCTCGATTCAATAATCGTTCGTTAGAGGTTTTCTTAAATTCTTAAATTCTTTATTGTACACAAAAATACAAACATAAAAATAAAACAACGAAAATTTATATACAAAGGCGAGCTTAACCCTAACAGAGTTTTTTTACAGCAAACCTAGGGGTATTAAGAGAGTTTGTGCAATGCGCGGTTTTATTTCAAACTTAGCTGAAAAACAGCTCTGCCCTGAATTAACAGTGTGTATGGGAACGGAATATTGGTCTTTAGTAACTCGTAGGGTTCCAGACAAAGGTATTTTTCATTTTGTATCACAGGTAATTTATATCTTTTTTAAGAATTAAGACCTGGCTTCTTTACGAACGTTTCCGTGATGATGGACAGAACCTGAAGTTTCCGTAGTGTTACTAATTTACCAATAACCCTGTATATGTAGGTGACTTTTATGTTAGGTGCTTAATTAGTGTGGAAAGTGTGCTGTAGTATTTAAAATGGGTGCTTACTAACATCATCGACCCGTTTTGTGAGTATGGTGACTAATAAAGGTTTACGAGAAACCTGTAGTACCTACCTACCCACCATCGTTTCATAAATTTACTAGTTCAAAGGGCGTAACTAAGCTTTACCTACTTACACGGTCGTAGATAAATCGAAAAGCAGTAAACTCACATACAACTTTGTTTGCAAATATATATCCATCCAAAAGGTGTGGATGTGAAGTCGTTGATTCGGCTGCTATAATTACTACACCGACAATGTCCTCAACCTTAGCCTATATTTATCGACGCAAGCGCCGCCGACTCGAAACCCTCTGTCTACTTATTTGTATTTCAATGCACTATTGAATTGCTTTTAATAATTTATAGTAATGAGACGTTGGTCATTGACATTGTGACTCTTGAGTTCTAATGGCATTATAATCAGCAATAATGTTTTTTTTTAAATTAATTGTTAAGTTCCAATTTATATCGACGCGACATAACCTACAACACCTACCTGATGAAATGAAAAATCATGAATTTTATGTTAGTTCACTAGCTGAACAGTGTACGATTTTAAATTACTAATATATTTGGGAGATAAACATTGTTAACTGATTCAATACTTCAAAAAATTATATTTATGAGTTTTGGAACAGTGTGCCAGGAAATATGCTGGTATGTTCTACGACTTTTTTGAATCAGAACTGTTTTGTTAATTAAAAAAAAATACATTATTTTCTTTACATTCGTACTATTTTACTTATATTTTTTTAATACTATAATTATAAGTTATAATTACATTATTTTCTCGTAATAATTTCAGGACAACACTCTGGTTTAGCTGAAACAAATATGAGAAAACCTTTGTTAAATATTTTATAATGATAAATAATGCAAGCGTGAGTGTAAAAGAAAAAATATTATAAAGTTTTTTTTTGCAAAAAAATTTTCGCAGCTCGCCCCTTTTGGATAAGTACACATGTACTGTATGGTTATTTTGTCGCTTAATAAAGATTTGTATGCTTAAAACATGTTATTATAAAATACACGTAAAAACAAAGCAACAGCAATACAATAAATCAACAAGGAAAATCGGAACCGAAAATTCAAATAAACCCGACGTCGCTGTCCTTAAAATATGATGTCAATGGATTCTTCGTATAGTCAAAATACAACGTCACAATTCATAACATAATTACAGAACAACAATAATTAACTAGCTGATGCCCGCGGTTTCGCATGCGTTGTTTAAGCTTAATTCTATCAGATGGGTACTGATTTATGGGATAAAAAGTAGTCTTAGTTACTTACACTCCATCCTTTTCATTTCATTTATTTATTGCTTGCATGTACATACATACTTAGATCTAGGTGTTTATGTCTGTGTACAGTAGGTACATGCACCCTGGAAGGGCACTGCAAAAATTAATATAGAATTTTAAAAGAAAAATTAAAAAAAAAACACTTTCACAACAATTGCACATAAATTTCATGCTAAATCAAAATATAATTGAATTAAAATTTAAATAAATTAAATTGGAATTGAGTTAAATTAAAATGGAAGCCAGAATGTAAGTAAATTGTGTTAGTTATACTGCATGCGAAGGGCAGCCTATTTCTCTCGGTGGTCAGGACACACAACAAAATTTAAATTCATATAAACCATTGACTGATTCTACTGTCTACAGACTTGTAGAGAGTAAACTCAGTGATGGTGATATCAAAGGTGCCTCTCGCATACTCTTCTCTAGTGACACGATGGCGCCAAATAACGATGATACGCTCATATCTCTTGAGAGTAAGCATCCACCCGCAGGGGTCGATCTCCAACTCCCCGATCCACCGCAAGAGAGTGATGGCGCTATGGGCACGACCAGCCAGGACGTGCTTAAAGCGGTCATGTCTTTTCAGAGTGGCTCTGCCGGCGGCCTCGATGCTGTGTCTCCACAGCATCTAAAAGATCTACTTTCTGGCGGGTCTGGCCATGCAGGTGAAGTCCTTCTGGAGGCCTTGACCTCTCTAATCAACCTGATGTTGTCAGGCCGAGTCCACAGCGAGATCACAGAACTCCTGTACGGTGCAAATCTTTGCGCACTAAAAAAGAAGGATGGCGGCATAAGACCCATAGCCGTGGGCACCACTTACCGCCGCCTTGCGGCTAAAGTCTGCTGTCGAAAAGAAGCCGAAAACCTAGGCGACTATTTCCGACCAATTCAGTTAGGCTTTGGTTCGCGAGGCGGATGCGAGGCCGCAGTACATTCCCTTCGTACATTTTTGAACCAAAATTATGGGGAGGTAGTTCTGAAGGTAGACGTCAAAAATGCCTTCAATTCCGTAGACAGGGGCGCCTTGCTAAAAGAAATTAAAGACAAAATTCCAGAAATTTACCCTTTTCTCTGGCAGTGTTATGGTTCACCCTCAAAATTAATTTACAGGCACAATGTCATTTCATCCGCTGTTGGCTGTCAGCAGGGCGACCCTCTTGGTCCGGCCATTTTTAGCCTTGCGATCCAACCAATTATTCAACGTCTCCAATCCAAGCTAAATGTTTGGTATTTGGATGACGGAACTCTGGGTGGAGAGGTGAACACAGTTTTTGATGATTTAAAAACCATCACTGATGAATTTCAAAAAATTGGTTTGGCACTAAATTTTTCAAAATGCGAGCTGTTTATTTCGGACTCTTGTGTAGATAAAAACAATATCATTGGTAAATTTAATAGTTTGGCCCCCAACATTTCAATTGTAGATAAATGTTCACTTCGACTCCTTGGGTCACCAATTCTTGATGAGTCTTTTCAGCCATTTGTAGATGAGAAAATTCAAAATTTTAACAGAACTTCAGACAGACTTCTCAAAATTAATAGCCATATGGCTTTTACAATTATTCGGTTTTGCCTGTTTGTACCTAAATTTACATATTCTTTGAGATGTTGTCAACTGTGGAAACACAGCGAGCTCTTGGAAGGCTTAGACAACATAATAAAGAATACTTTATCATCGGTTTTGAATATATATTTGGATGACAAGGCATGGTCGCAGGCCTCCCTGCCTGTAAAATTGGGAGGCTTAGGTATACGCAAAATTTCAAGTGTAGCCCTACCAGCGTTCTTGTCTTCTGTCTACAGCACTAGTTCCTTAGTTGAAAAAATTTTAAAGCCCTCTCATTTGGTTATACCTGGAATTTCATTCAAAATTTCATTTTTAGACGAAGCTCGATCTGCTTGGCATAGTGCTTGCCCCGATGCTGCTCCCCCAAAATCTCTTTTGTCCCAACGGCAATGGGACGGGCCTCTGTGTGAGTTGACACGGAATTGTTTGTTACAAACGTGCTCCAGCTCTGCAGATCGTGCCCGTCTTCTAGCCGTTTCTAAATGGGAGTCAGGACATTGGTTGCAAGCACTTCCTTCATATAACACTGGCACTTTATTGGATCCCGTAACTTTCCGTGTCGCAACTTGTCTTCGGTTGGGTGCAAGGTGTTGCGCGCCTCATCAATGCCAGTGCGGTACTGCTGTCGAACAGCTCGGTCATCACGGATTATCGTGTACTAGGGCTGCCGGTCGGATATCTCGTCATGCCAGCCTGAACGACATCATCCGGCGGGCCTTTACCACCGCTAACGTACCAGCTATTCTCGAACCGAATGGTCTGTTGCGTGACGATGGTAAGAGGCCTGACGGCATGACTCTAGTCCCATGGGAGTTGGGGAGGCCTATTGTGTGGGACGCTACATGTGTCGACACACTCGCGCCTTCCCATCTTCCTAGGACTTCCGTGAGGGCTGGTGCGGCGGCAGATTTAGCCGAAGATCTCAAGAGGCGCAAATATGCAGGTCTCGACAGAGCCTACACATTTGCTCCCCTTGGAGTCGAGACCCTAGGTTCGTGGGGTACCGAGGCTCTCCGGGTTTTCAAAAAATTATCTGAGCGTCTGGTCGAAGCGACGCGTGACCCGAGAGCTGGTGAGTATCTGGCACAGCGCATCAGCATTGCTATACAGCGGGGCAATGCAGCCAGTGTCTTAGGCACGCTTCCAACTGGTATTGATATGGATCAGTTGAGCTACCTGTAGATTGTTTGCCACAGTTTGCAGATAGCTTGATTGTTTCTATTGTAAATACTAGTTTTAATTTAAATTTGTTATTTGATTGTTATTTTCTTTCTGAATAAATGTTCGAATGTAAGTTATTAATTATTACATCAATAATGTAATGTCATTAGAGTTTATCTTTGAAAAATTGGTTCAGAGAATAGTAACATTTCACTAATAAAAATAGTTTTAGGTTATTACAGAAAAGTGTATATTTTTGAGTTGAAGTTTTCAGGAATTTTATTATACATTTTTGCCAATGGTATTTGGCTAACCAGTTTAAGTTTAGTTGTGGGTACTAATATTTTTTTAACTAGTTTTATGCCAAACATCAAGTCGATTGATTTCTTACTTAGGGCGTGAAGGAAGGACAAAGAAACAAATAAACACACCTTTGCAATTATAATATTGGTACCATACCAGTATAGATTATACTTAGTCAGTACATAATAAAAAACAAAGTCGCTTTCTCTGTCCCTATATCCCTATGAATGCTTAAATCTTTAAAACTACGCAACGGATTTTGATGCGTGTTTTTTAAATAGATAGAGTGATTCAAGAGGAAGGTTTATATGTATAATACATGCATAATATAGTAGAGGATCACTGACAATTTTAGAGGTTTCCGTGCGAAGCCGGGGCGGGTCGCTAGTAGGTAATATAATGCAAAACTTGTAAGTACCACAAAGAGAATCAGCGGAAGCAAGTGCGCCATTGAATTGAAAGCATTTGTAGACAAAATACATAAAGTGAGTCAGCCCAGTGACTTACATGATTCAAATTTAGGTGAAAGGATTTTGGTCCAACTTATAAGTACAGTTATAATTATAAATGATTGCATTGGTTCTTTTTTGGGTATTGAAAACCACGAATGAATCATTAAACTCGTCAAAAATGATGACAGCAGTAATCCAATGATATTTTTAATGCTAATAAATCGCCGTGAAGTTAGTGAAGCAAATCGTTATAATGCGCATAATAAATTATACTTCTAGCACCTTTTAATAATGCAAAAAGCTTGCATGTGAGCTCAGGTCACGTAGCCGGCACAGATAAGTTTCAAGTTAGTATAGACAGTGGTTTGGTGGCCAGTGATGCACCTAATTATTTAGCTACGCAAACGAAAATATGTATAAAAAAAACCGGCCAAGTGCGAGTTAGACTCGCGCACGAAGGGTTTCGTACCATTGAATATTTATTTTATTCTGTTTTTTTAGTATTTGTTCTTAAAGCGGCAACAGAAATCATCTGTGAAAATTTCAACTGTCTAACAATCACGGTTCGTGAGATATACAGCCAGACTGGTGACAGACGGACTGACGGTACATAGGAATCTTAGTAATAAGGTCCCGTTTTACGTTTTGGGTACGAAATCCAAAAAAAAAACAAAGCTATGTTTTGAAATGTATGCTATGTAGTAGGTAATAACTTGAATCTCTCTCTCAAAGTTTGCTGGAAGAGAACTCTTTTGATGTTTAAGCTCGCCTTTGCTAATTTATCTAGTTTTAAAATTTACAAATAATGTTTTAATTCGTGCAAAAATTGGTTTTTAACGGCACGAATAAACAAAATCAGCAATGCGGATTTAATAAATATTGGATATCTTTTTTTTGTAGTAATTATCTTTATGTTAGTTTCGATAATAAATAAAACTGGAGGAAGAAAGTCCAGCTACGAATCTCCGGCCTACAACGCGCCTTCTTGTCTTTGAGCCGCGGTCGTACAGACGGAAATGGGCTTCTGTAGAAACATATTATGCAATCGTGAATCACGACAACTCTTGTTACCAAAGAACGCGCACGATCCTTCCTTATTACTTACGAATTGTCCACTGCTGGACATAGGCCTCCCCTAATGAGCGCCATAGCGCCCTGTCTTCAGCTTGCCGCATCCAGCATCTGCCAGCAGTCTTTGGCAAATCGTCATCGCGGTCTCCACTCAAGAACACGTTTATGGCCAGCCCACTGCCACTTCAGCTTGCTAATCCTTTGAGCTATGTCGATAACCTTGGTTCTCTGTCGGATTTTTGTAAACAAACCCACATTTCCCCTAAAATTAATTCTGTTGCCGCGTCCTTCAGTACGCAATTTACTTTACTTGTCGATTTGAGATCCTTCCTTCAATAAATATTGCTTACAATTATATCTGATACTCGAAGCCAAGCAAGTGAGTTTTAGTTATTTGCGCCGTGGTTTGTTTACACAAATTCTACAAGAAGTTTGACTAAGGTGGATGATGTGTACGTGTTCTATTAATTTGTGTAGGTACTTTAATAAATTATAGTAGAATGTTATGTGCTCGACATAATATAATAAATAAATGAAAAAACATAAAAAATAAGCATAAAAAGCTTTTTGTTTCTTGCATACAATAATGCTTAGAGACTAACTTAAAAATTAGTTGTTAAAGCTTATATACCTACTAGTTATTTTCAAGTTTTTAACAATGCGTAACTATAATTCTTTGTTATGTTATATTTTAAGTGTTATAACACAGAAAACTATTACGTTACTCATTGCAAATTTCATCTGCAGACTACTTCAAAACAATTTTCAACAGCTCTTTGTGATACTCAGCTAAAATTCTGTTAACCTTTGTGCTCTTAACTCTCTGAGCAAGATCAACATCTAGACTTATTTATAAACTCATGTATTGTTAGAACATTAAGAGATCGGTTCTGTCAGTACCCAGTGAATATCAACAAACAGACATCTACAACCCATGTTTTCCACTTACTTAACCCTCTCAGCTAAATGAAAAGGACGATTGAAATATATCACTTCGCGAATGCTATCTAAATTCCAAATCTATTTAGAGCTAATTTAAATTTTTTCTACTGTTTCTTGGTTTAAAAGGTGTGTAATTTATTTCATTAATATCATTTATAATATATTATATCTAGTATAGTATTATATATATATTATTATACTTGAGGTATAATTATAAATAGAGGTAAAGTTTGTGAATTGTTTGTGACGTTTTATCGGTTAATCTCTGGATCTACTGAACCGATTTTTAAAAGTCTTTCATCATTAGAAAGCTTACTTTTTAGGGAGTGACCTAGGCTATATTTTATCCCGTTATTCCCACGGGAACTACGAGGGTGAAACCGCGAGGCGATGCTATGTATAACACTATTAGGGATCAGTCCAACACAGCAACATTGCCCTTGCTTGCATTTTAAAATAATTAAATAATGCTGGATATTCCACACATCATCATCTAGCCCCAAGCTAAGCAGAGCTTGTGTTATGGTTACCTACTAAAATTTACTAGATGACTGATTTAATAAAATATGTCTATAAATACTATTATCATCATCATCATCGGCCTATATTAGTCCACTGCTGGACATAGGCCTCCCCTAATGAGCGCCATATGCATACGCCATACGATATATTATAAATACTAGGTGTAAGCGACAATTGGGTAAGTATTTCCTTTTGAAGATTGAATAACAAAGGTACTAAGTATGAATGAAGTAAAATCACTAAATATTTAAGACCGCAGCGGTCCACTGCGCACGGGTATATTCTATAGCCTATGTTCATCAGGAATAATGTTGGATTCTAATGATGAAAGAATTTTTCAAATCGGTCTACTAGTTTCGGAGCCTATACAATTCAAACAAACAAACAAATCTTTCGTCTTTATAACATTGGTACTGATAATAGAACCTATGGTCCTCGGTGTTACCCACGTACTAAATAAACATATATGAGCATCTAACGGGAAATCTGTAGTTTTCCGAAAACCAGAGTAGCCTTTATTTTAATCCAGAAAATGAGCGTTCCTGGTACCATTCAAATCAGCTCTGCCGTTTGAGCATCGAGGTGTAAGAAACATGTAGATAACCCTTCAAGCTTTTGCCTTTTTAATATTATGGTGTGAAATATGATACAATACCTTTGTGCCTACCGTGTGTGTGTACTTACGTGGGTCTGATCTTTTTGTTACTCGTGTGTGCGGGTGAGTTTTTACGCCCAATGACGAATAAGATACGAAACTGGCATGAAAATGAAGAAAATTTACGCGAATCAATACGTTTTACAGACGGTCTTTGCATTAAAAAGAGATTGTATAAAATTTACACATTCAACTAGCATTTACGAGCCTATAAAGCAGGATTAGGAGAGCGGCGTGTTAAGCAACTCTGTGTAAATAAACCTTTTCCCTTTAAAGTAGAATAGGTACCTAGATATATTGAAGCAGTTGGTGCTTCTTTATATGTTTGCCAGGTTTAATATTCTTTCAGAGGTCATGTAATAAACCTACGTGGTTTCGATGTTTTTACATTTATTCAAGGTTTCTGAACTTAGAATTTATTTAATCTGAATCAATTGGTTGCGTATAAAATTTTGGAGTTCTTTGTCTGTTACATCTGTAGATGTGTTGTAATAATAAGAAATTTGGATGCTTAGTATGTGTGTGCAAAATATGAAAACGAGAAGCGAGCGAGATAAAAGTCATATTATCACTGTTTTGATAATATGACTTTTATCTCGCTTACACGTTCATTAAAGAATGAGACATAAATATTCCGTAAAAAACCCTCCTTCAAATATCTCAAAACCATTTAAAAACTATACTATAGGTCGTATGGAACTATTCAATCGCTGTCAAACTACGAAATGTAGAGTTCTTCTTTATCCGGTAGAGGTGCTGCAAGGCGCCAAATCTACCTACTATATATATATAAGGAAGGAACGAAAACTTTTTTGTTTTCGTTATTATATTATAAGATTATAACGCACAACAAAGGACTAGTTAGAAAAACGTGCAGCAAAGGGGTTTTTTGTTCATTTCGATTGAGTCATAGCCGTGAGCTGTTTTTCTCGTTTCTAGTCATGAGTTAATAAACTTGACCGTTCAAAAAGGGCTTGCAGAGAGAATGCAGTATGCACTTTTAAGGTATACACGTTATGAAATTATATAGGTAAGGTACCTTCACTACCTACGTGTAAAGTCATTTATCGTTACTTCTATTATTTCACAATGGAGTAAATAGGTGTCTTATTCTCAGCCAAATTATGTTTCCTAGAAGTTTAGTAGTAGTCATGCCTGGTAAAGATAGAGTAATTAAAAACATTGAGAGGGAACTCTGGAGTTTTAAAAGTTAAGTTTCCAGTTTTAACGAGGATTTGTCAAGGGTGAAAAATGGGATAAGCCAATTTATTTTACACCCGGGTGGTAATAATACGTTTTGTTTTTTATTGTCTCTAGACCTTCGTTTAACCACAATCTCACCTGATTGAGTGATGAGTGAAAATGTGGCCGGCGATGTATGGCTTCATTAAAATTCATTATAAATACGTTTCCACTACACTTAACCACCGTGTCGTGCTACGAACTACAGGTTAATTCCTACTATGTCGTGCTTAAGACTTTTTTGCAAGGACTCGCTTTTAGTTTGGTAAAAACTTTTCCTTTCCTTTACAAGTTTACTTTTATGCTTCAGCAACTTTCAAATCTCCAAATTCGAATAACAAACAACATTTTTTATTAACTCACTTTTACTTAGGTAGAAGTTTTACTTTCCTTCACAAGTTCAGTTTTATCCTTCAGCAACTATAAAATCTTCAAATTCGAATAACAAAATCATTAAAAATCCAAATTTTCCCCGTATTTATGACACAAATCCTCTTTTGCAATAAACTTTATTGTCACCTTGTTGGTTATTCAAACTGTTACTTTTACCGCTAAGATTTATGGCTTTGTTAGCTATCACCATCATTTCTGCGAGCAATAAATCAAAACAAATCAATATAAATCAATAAGGACACTATAAAAATACGATTGTCTGTATATCCGACATCACTAAACAGAGATATGGGTCAAACCAACAGAGTCAAAGCAATAAAATCCGAGATCTATAAATACTAACGCAAGAAAATTAGAATAACAATAGACAGGCTGTTTAAGCGGAAAGCGCCACTTTAATTTTTGGGAACTGAGAAAGTTCTTCAAACAATCGAATACAGCTTAAATTCGCTTGTATTTTATTTCAACGGATATAGAGTGAGTCACCGGAAAAAGACTGGTAGTACCTATTCAGTCAATGAAGTACATGTAATGAATATTTAACGAACTGAATTTGGAACCTACGTGACATTATCTTGAATCAAATTGTAGAGTAATTAACATTATCTAATTATATGAAACGCGCTTTGAATAAGAACCTTACGTATAGCTTATTATTATCGAAAACCATTGAGCAATATGGCGTACATTAAATAATATATCTCGTTTATTTTACGCTTGAATAGTCTCAACGAGCTAAAAGTACCAAAACCTATTATCTGAACATAACCTAATTATCATTATGGAACCCCTGTACAATAATAATCGACTGAAAGCTTCGGTCTCTTTCTTTCGTATGCGTTTGATGTGCGAAGTGGTTTTGCCGTCACTGTCTGTGTCTATAATTATCTCGAGACACGATTTCCGGCGCGAGCTCTGTACAAATGCAGGAGCTGTTGCAATGCACTCGATTTACCAAAATTAGCAGATGTAGAAAAATAAACTGTAAGATGTACTAAGCATATGGGTAAACTAAACCATAAGGATATACAATATATTTTCCATAAAACTATTGTAATCTGGACAAAGAAACGAGTAGGTAACCTAGAAATAAAAATAGTAAAATAGCTAATTAGAGCTTTTTATATTGCTTTTTGGGGGTAGTTCCACCGCGCTCCAAGAATTTGTTCCTCCGGGCTCCAAGGTTTTATTACTTATAATATTTTAAAAATTATAAGTACCAAAAACCTTCCACAGCGCTCCAAAATAAAAAAGATAAGGTCAGCATAAAAAGTAAGCCATAAGTTGCCTATGTTTTGTACTAGTAGAAATATCGATATGTAATATTTTTTAATGTGGATTCATCTCGTTTGTCTAAAATGCTAAATACTTTTTGCCCGCTTTTACCTACCTAATAAAACTCCAAATACATCCAAATACACTGAACTAAAAAAATGTTTGCCTATCCAGAAAAGATGATCATAGACTTCGAACAAGCTGTTTATAAACTAAACGCTATTGGCACATGTTCTCCTTCAGCTTCAATCAAAGGGTGTAAAAATCACTTTCGGCAAGCACATATTATTTCAACGAAGAAAAAGATCACGTGGCAAAATATGCTGCTTTGGCGCATTTGCCTCATAATGATGAAGCGTGGTTGATAAGCATGGCAGAAGCACCACAAAGTAAAAATATTTCCAATGGTTAAACAATAGAAATTTAAACACAGTAATTTGGAATTTTTCAGGAGAAGGACACCGATAAAAGAACTCAGTGGAATCATGGCATCATAGGCTCAATAAAGAGTTACCAATGAAACTGCGATTATTGGAGCTCTTATTTGAACACTTAGAAGATGCTTTGTATCAGCAAAAGTATCGTCAACCAAACAATCGAAAGCTTGCGGCTTTTCAAGAGATACACAGAATTTACAAGTATTATACTCAATTATAACACAGATAAATCCAATTTAAATCAAACGATAAATTATTTAAAAAAAATATTGAGTACAATATTTATTGATTTTATTATGTTGTGTTGTGATTTATATATGCTTAGTTTAAAAAAAAACGTTCTAATCTAAAGCTGTGATTTTTGTAATTGTTTATTAAGTACTTTATTTATAAGAGAAACTGATTATTTATTCGTAACTGTTATTTTATTAAAGAGTATTACTTATTATTTGTGTTGTCGTTTTAAGAAGACTTTTAATCTGAAGCTGTGATTTTTTATTATTTACTTTAATAACAAGAGAGACTGATTATATTTCCGTGAATGTTATTTTATTATAGAGTATTAATTATTAGTATTTGTATTGTAGTTTTAGGTTTTTGTTTGGTATTTGTTTGTAGGTTTTAACACTTTTCTAATCTAAAGCTGTGATTTTATGAACTTTGTTTTATGAAATAATTATTTTTAGATTTGACGTTGTAATTATGACTGAATAAACAATATTTGATATAGGTACATGTTTAATTTTTTATTTTACACTAGCATTTTGCCCCAGCTTTGCGCGGGTACATCCTGTAGCCTATGTTACTCAGGGATAATTAAGCTTTATAACGGCAAAAGAATTTCTGAAATCGGTAGTTTTTAAGTTTACTCGACATACAAAAATACGAATCTTTCCTCATTAGAATATAAGTATAGATAATGTTTCAAGCTAAATTTATTTTTTTGCTAACTCTACTTAAAATTTCTTGGAGCCCGGTGGAATTCATTTATTCAATAATATTATTTACTTAAAAATTCTTGGAGCGCAGTGGAATCAATGTATGAACTTTAAAATTTTGAGAACAATGGGTTTTGGAGTGCAGTGGAACTACCCCTTTTTGGCTTACTATATCTTTTTTTGAGCGCTTTGCTTGCGCGTTGCTTACTGTCAAAAAATAAAATAGAATATTATCATTTTTAAATACTTACCGACGATGCAAAAGAATATCAAGATGCGTCTAAATGTTTGTTACCACGTATCTCCGTAATTACTTAACTATTGAATAAAATTTGGTATGTCTAAAGTATAGATGCTGGATGCGGCAAGCTGAAGACAGGGCGCTATGGCGCTCATTAGGGGAGGCCTATGTCCAGCAGTGGACAAATATAGGCTGATGATGATGATGATGATGAAAGTATAGTAAAATAAATAAAATATCTAGATATTGTATTATATTATGTATATGAGTTATCTAGTACCCACAACACAAGCTCTGCTTAGCTTGGGACTAGATAATGCTGTGTGATGCTTACAGCATTATTATTTATTTATTATAGTTTCTAGATTATTCGTGTATTTTTATTTTAACAAAACTAACCATAGGGCTAGAAATTTCTGTCAATTTTATAAAAAACCGTGGTTCATAGTAAGATATTGTCATAAAAGTATCATATAATGTTCTCCATATATTTCCAACAGCTTATTCAATACGCTTCCAAAAGCTATTCGCTCAAATATGATAGTGAATGATAGTCTCTGAAGCGAAAAGCTAGACTATCTCCCATCAATATCCGTTCCTATACCAGTCTATGCTTAATTTACTAGCAAAAGCACAGTAGACACCTATTTCATATGGCTGTCAAGTTAGTCTGGGCTAGCCGTGCCTTCCATGTTTGCAAAGCTGCTATAGATAAGATCGTCTTTTGTTTTCTGATAGCTCTGTCATTATGGGATAGCCTCCGGTTTTAGAAGCACACATGTCCAAGAAAATTATATCGATGCTTGGTAGGTTTGTTTTTGGTGTTCACGTGGATTAGAACACGTGCATTGCGAAACAGTTTGCGAGTTAGACACAATAGGTTATACGGAATATATTAAAATATGGAAGCTATCAAAAGTGTGGAAGTTAGTCGTAGTCACTTAATATACTACCTCAAATCAACTCAATCAGACAGATCTAAATATTTGACTTTGAAATGTGTTTATGGTAAAGTTCAGGAGTTACTCTATCGATCATATGTTTCGAAAACATGGTATTATATAATTTTCTTGATAGAAAAACATTGCAAAGTTACCTTTAAATTAGTTTGTGTTTGTGTGTTAACTTCTGTATTTATTGAGAAATTCAGGCTTAAGGGTAAACTTAAACCTGAATAGTAACCTAACAAGATTTCACCTAATAAGACTTTGAAAATAAGCATGGTAATAGAACTAAGTATATTGCCAAGCTTACTTAAAGTTTCGGTTTATTTAAAATAAAATCATAATTAATAGATAATAAGGAAAAGAATTGATTTTTGGGCTTGGGTTGCTATGACCTGTATCGCTCCTGTGAACGCGAAATCCTATGTCTATATTTTATGTGAAAAGGATGGAGGCCCTAATGGAAAGGACTGAACTTGAAGTCTCGCAAGAAAATTAAAAAAAGCTAAAGTAGCTTTACAGCATTTTAGTAATGAATAACTTAAATTCAAACTACAAACAAATATTGTTTGCAACAGTCTGCAGTTAGCTCAACTATTTCAATTGCAAATATTAGGTAGTTCCAATTTGTCATCATTATCAGCCTATATATCACACACACAACGGGACAAATGTGTGTACGATCTGCAGACATTTTGTTCAGGGTGTTCTGGTCGTTTTCTATGTATAATAAAAAATATCTATTGTGAAATCTTCTACTACAAATACTTTAATAACAAAAAATATATTTCAATGTATTGTGTTGTATTATCTATATCAGTTATCTAGTACCCATAACACAAGCTCTGCTTAGCTTGGGACTGGATAATACTGTGTAAATTGTCCAGCATTATTTATTTATTTTATTATTTATTTATTTATATGTCATATGTCCACTGCTGGACATAGGACTCCCCTAAATTGTTGTTTCTATTATTTGATTGTAATTTTCTTTGTTAAAAATAAATAAACGAGATAAAAACAGCTTAGAGTTCTAATTAATAAACAGGACAATATAACAATACAACAAATAACAAATATACAGGTAGGTACAATGTTAACCCTTCAGTTTTTTCCACTTAGGTAAGTACGTTATACGTACGTATATATCATTCGTGAAAACAGCAATAACATCGCCTGCATCTTCGTTTAACATACACTAAGTATTTCAGGCCACACTCGTTTCTGTGAAGTATAAAAAGTGCCAGAAAACGGCTATAAATGAGGAGGAAACGGAAATGAACCGAATGCTTTTGGTTTAAGGCTCATTTTATTACCCTGCTGCTGGTCTGTTCTTAATGGTTAGTGGTCAAGGGTGTTACTTTTCAGGTTCTGACTGATTTTTAACAAATTTTAGAAACACCCTGATTGGGGTCCTACCGCCAAGTTCCTATCAAGTAACAATGGTTTAAACTAAATATTCCTAATAGTTTGCTAACTCTGTAAACTTAATATAAACAGAATTTTATTAGACGACCTCTGTGGTGCGGTGGGCGAAGGTCCGCCTGCAGATGGTTGCGGGTTCGATTCCCGCCTTAGGACAAATATTTGTACGATCTGCAGGTATGTGTTCCGGGTGTTCTTTTCGTTTTCTATGTATTAGTAATAAATATCTATCTATGTAATGTATTGTATTATGTATATCACTTATCTAGTATCTACCCATAACACAAGCTCTGCGTAGCTTGGGGCTAGATAATGCTGTGTGAATTGTCCAGCATTATTTATATTTGTAAATTTTTTGACTTATAGTGGCCTATGATTGTCTAGTATAATCGTAGGATTCTTTTTGTTGTGTAGCTAAGTCAAGATTCTTTTAGAAGCTTGAGACAAACGAACTCCTTATCACCACACATTTATTATCATTCTATAATAAGATAAAATATAAAGATGAAAATTTTTGGTAACAATTCTAATAATAAAAAAATTATAATAGTTAGTGTGGTTTTTTCTTCTACAACGCGGACTACCTTTTGTTAGAGCTTATCGGAGAAGGTTTTGCGCGGAATCGCTACTAAATATTTTCATCTTTATATTTTGCAATGGATTTCCGCAAAGTAACGCCTGAATCTATTTTTTATCATTCTATGATTTCTAATCGTAAATGTCTTTATGAGGTTTATACTCTGGTGAAATATAATCCTCTTTTTGAACAGTCGGTTAAAACAACACTCATTCTCACTCGTTCTCTCTCGCACTGATTCTGAAAAGGCATAGGTGTGTGCCTCGCCGATCACAGATGCATAAGACAACTGTGTGTTCTGAAAAAGAGAGAGTGCATCTGTGTGTGAACACATTCGTGCACTTATTATGTCCTGGTATTATTAATAGCCTCCGTTGAGACTGGCCACAAAAAAATCTGCTTGGAGGACATCATAGTAGGTTCTGTGTACGTATTTTATTTCTGTTAGAGCACTGCAATAAGAATTTTATGACTGCATTTTACGTTCACTGAAAGTTTCAATCAATCTGACTATTGATTTTTCTCTCTATTTTATTCTGGACGTATCTTCTGTACGAATGTTCAGAAACGATTTCTTAATACTTTTTCATTTTTGGTAAACTCTTTCATTTCATTAGCTTTACAAACAAACATCAGCGTAGTATCGTTTTCATGGAAAGTCTTTGTCTAGCTTGCTAGAACGCAATACATTCCAGTCTAGCTCAAAACAAAAAAAACTTATTGCGTTAGCTACAGCAAAATAATTAATAGACATGGTCGAAACTTTAGGGATCCTTACAGGTTTTTAATGGACATCTAAATATTTTAAGGGGACGATATACGACGCTATTTTGTCAATAGGATAGGCAAAAGATTTCGCTTTTATACGAGAATGGACAGAGCAGAGCAGCGTAAGCTCAAAAATCTATGTGTCGTTTTTGCTGACTATCTTTTAATTTATTTTCAAAGCTTTATCGTTAAAGGGACGCAGAAAAGTCGTTTTAGTATAACCCATAGACATAGAATTTTTTCACTACGTATAACCCAAATTTGCCCAATTCACATCTATCGCCGCCGCCTTGAGAACTAAGATATGTGCACACTTACATACAATATTGAGGCCTAGTTGGATGGACCCATCTGGCGTCCAAGAAGTGTTTGAAGTTCATTTGATAGACGATGACGGTGATTAACCAATTGGATATAATAGCGAGGAAAGTTGTTAAGATTTTATGTAAAACTATATTACAATAAATACCTTTCAGCTCTAAACGCAGGTGAAGAATCTAATTGAAAATTAAATTCTCAAAGGTTTTCTTTATTTCACCTGACAGTACCTAGTTAACGCCTCAGCTGTCGCAAACAATTATAAATTTTAAAAGTTTCTAATAAAAATTCGAACCAACATAAATTTCTATGAATAATGGCTAATTTGATGTAGGAGTAAAATAAAGCGAGCTTGAATAAAATTTGTTTACATTGAGTTAGGGCTTCACTGCTAATTCAAAGTCAATAACTAATTTTAACTTTTTAATAAAACATAAACTGAAATAGGTTCAACATTATTATGGTAAGTATTGTTATCCTACTTCGGGGCATAATTCTGGTGTATTCTTATGTTAATAATTTATTTATTTAGGTAAAAATCCTTAATAACATTATAAATGCGAAAGTGTGTTTGTTTATCCTTCCTTCACGTCCTAATCCTAACTAATCAACCAATCGACTGGCAAGGATGAAGATTTACGTAAATGTGAAACCGCGGGGAAAAACTAGTATTTAATGTTGTTTTTTTTTTGTCTAAAATAATAGATAGATAGATAATGTTTTATTTCATACCCCATAAATAAAAAAAATATTAAGTACGTTATAAAACTTATCCTAAGCAAAGGCAAGGAATTGGCGGCCTTATCGCAAAAAAAAAAAAAAAAAACATATATTAAACAGTTATGATCATCTCAAAGTTAGATGTAAATTTTTAATACTTAGAGCTCATTCATACGTCATCCGTTTTGAAGTTTCCTTTTATATCCATGATAGCGTATTGTATTTGTAAGAGGTAGTTTACACACCCGATAGCATTCCGGATGCAGTAAACGATTGTTTCCAGTAGCAAAGGACCCTTACAAAAGGCTGTGTAAAAACGGATCCGCTCTGTGAATGAACCTGTAGTTATCTAAAACTAGCGGTCCGCCCCGGCTTCGCACGGGTAGTTATTTTTTCGTAAATTTTCCAATGTTTTTAAAACTTATCCTATTCCGGACTAAGAGAAATCCAACAAATCAAAAATCATGAAAATCAGTCCCGTCGTTCTTGAGTTATAGTGTAAGTAACACGACTTTGTTTTATGTATGTAGATAATAAATAATAATAATAGAATATTTATAAATAATTTATTTAAATAAATATATTTATTCACAGAAATGGGTTTACAGAGTAGGAACTTACAATCTATTAAATATTAAATAGATATGTATATATTTTGTGATGTTCGTTTCTGTCATGTTTCAAGACAAAAAGGAAATTGACCAAAAACAGGCAATTAGCAACTTCGGTGCTCTAATGACAAAATGTACCTACAATTCAAAATTATAATATAAATGGCTACCAACGCGTTATCGCTGAATATCAGCGGCTTAATTAACACGCAGCTTGTTAATGACCAGAGGTTAAACCGAGGTTATGATGAGCCAATTTTGATGCAAATACTAATTTTAAAGCGACAGAGCACTCAGTTGACTAGATACTTTGACCACATAGTCTTCTATGCGGCGCTAGTTGATCATCTCTATTAGTGACTCCCTCGATAGAGAGAGTCAATAATTGCCCGCCACCTTTGACAAGCTTGAATTTAACTTCACTTGTAAGTTTTGGTCTAATAGGTAGCCTAGTTTAAATTCTAGTTTAATACAGCCGTGGCTTAGAATTTGCACCACCCTAACTCTTCCCGTGGCTGTCGTAAGAGGCGACTAAGGGACATACACGGGGGGCGGGCAGCAGCGCCTCTAGCAGAATAAATCTACCACCGAACTGCGATCTCCAACCCGCATGCCCAGTGTGGGGATTATGGGCACATGAGATAATAGCCAATAATCAGGGGGATAGGCCTGCAGTGGAACATTAAAGGCTGTTGAGGAGGTTTAAATTCAATCACCTCTGCACAACTTATGACTTAGAATGTTGCACCACTTGCATGCTCGTTAGTTCTGATGACAATACCTAAAAAGAAAGAAATACCTAACTGAGAGCTTTGGTTGTCCCCCAATGAAGAGGACCCCTCCTCCTCATTGAAAAGGTTCTGAAAGCATGAAGAAATGAAATACTTATTAAAAGCATGATTATCGAAGAGTCTTTAACAGTGGGTAACTTTGTGGGTTTTATCACGTCTAAATTTTGATCGTCAAGATCTACCAGAATTTCTTCTTAAAAATTGGTTTCTAATCATCCTTCCTAACAAAATGGCGACTTAATAAAATTGTTAATTTTCTACAAGAGCATAAGACTTCCGACCCATGACACTATAAACAGGCTATAAAAATTACTATAAATGTATATTAAATACATGGAACTTTGTTCCAACCTCCTGAGTGCATCTTCCGAAATACTATCCTAAAGCACCCCCAGGGTACTTGAACAATGTTTTCTGCTCTCGAATCTCTATGTTCATCGGTTTAGGTAGTTCGTTGTCCGTCTGTCAGGTAACATATTCTATACATATTATGTTGAAAAGGACCTCATATTCTGCATAAAAAAGTTACAGTTCAACCCATGTTCTAAACTTTTGACACCTGTCAAGAAGTTTGAACGGGCGAGCTTCGAAACAGATTGAACAATAGAGCGGTTGGTTGTCCTTTATGACCTTACCCTACTGAACAGACTATTTACAGACGTACCTACAGGCATAATTACATAAATAGTACCTATATTATAGGCCTAAATATAGCCTCAAGTAAGTCACAAATTAGGCTATTAGGTAACATTTCACTAAACTTCGATTTAGGCCAATTTTCAGGTAATATTTCGTTCACACCATGCCACGCCTCGCGCAGTTTCGATCCGATAAAACGGATCCTATATTTTATTTTTACGATTTTTTAACTGTATTTCGAAACTTGTCATATGTGTGCTACTTACTACTGTTAGATCTACGTCCACCATCGCCAAATTAAAACGGACACGATAAAACATTTCTATAAAATGGACTGGTGTCTAAAGGTACCCTAAGTAGTGATCTTCCATAAAATAAAGAGATAGTTACTACTGCTAGTCAAATATTAGTTTTGTCTAGTATCTTGATGGTAGGCTGGGTAGAGTCATGTCACTGAAATTCAACACCCTTATTATGCAAAGTAACTTCGCTAAAGCATCTATACGACAGGCTTTTAGGATCCATTTCAATTAGGTATTGTACCTATCTACCTTAAAACATAGGTTAGGAATTTTATTTAAATATGCACAAACTTGTTCGTATTTATTTAATATCAAAGTAAATTACATTCAAATAATATAAACAAATTTTAGGTTAAGTATAGGCGCTTTTGTTTAGACAAAAATTATTTTGAGTTTGGCTCACGTATAATTTGGAAGTTTTTATGGTAAAACATAATACTACAATAAAAAATCAAAAAGCTGAAATCTGTCCCCAAAAGAGGAAAGCAAATACAAAATATAAAGTCGAAAACAATAGAAGAACAAGGAAAACTCAAAAAGTGCTCCAATTCCCTTTGCCTTTGAAATATGAGTCACGTCACGTCAAACAAATCAGAAGCCTGGGGCCAGTGCTATTGACCCAGATACGGGCTATCTGTGAGCATCCTATACCACTCGGTCAATCACATACTGGTTTTAACATTTTAATACAATTAAATTATTTAAAACGTAAATATTGAATGCGGTTCATAAATATTTATTGTTAGGTACCCATATTATTCTTGAACACGTTATTTTTTTAGTTATGGAACTCATATCAATAAATCAATTTGAATATATCTAAAAATAAATACCAAACAAGTACCTACAGTCGAACGTAGAACGCCCTCTTTAAGTTGGTTAAAAATATGTACAGTTAATGATTGACCTGAATATTTTCGAACACTTGGACACAAGCCCGGCTAGCTCAGTCGGTAGAGCATGAGACTCTTAATCTCAGGGTCGTGGGTTCGAGCCCCACGTTGGGCGGCATATTTTTGTGCTTTTAACTTTTTTTTTAGAAAATACGACTATCTTTTGCCAAATTTTGTAAGTCAAAGTTACAGAAATGTGACTTTATAACGGAACACCTGCTTTGTTTCTAGACGCAAAGTATAATTTAACTATCTTCCACTGTATGTACATTGTATGAATAGTACATACCACAGTATGTACCAGTAATACAATATAAAATTAAGATGTATCCATATACGTGTAAGCGGTAGACAATACACATCACTCGCAGTCTGTACTTACCAGAGTCCCAGACACCTTTGTTTCACTTATCATAACCAGATGCTTTGTGGGAGGACTTTCAAGCTCAGTTTTTGTAGGTGAATAAACGGGATATTGCAGCAAAGTAGCTACAAACTGTACAAAGTAGCGACGTTGAACATAGTCTCCTTTCTTTAAAAATATTTTGAGATAACACAGTATTACACTATAACAGTAGGTTTCTTATATCCACTGCTAACGTGGTGGTATCGAAAGTGTAAAATTTACTTTTGCTATTTATTTGTGTAAGGTTCAAATTCAAATCTAGAATTGAAATCAGATATGGCAGACTAGCTGCTGTCTGCGACTTTGGACGTGCTTTTTAAGCAGCCTATGTCCGTCCCCGGGATACCATGTACCTCCATGCAAAATTTCATCAAGATCCATTCAGCCGTTTAGATGTAAAAAGGCAACAGACAAAAGTTACTTTCGAATTTATAAACGGCTGAACTGATCTTAATGAAATTTAGTATAGACTTTCTTATGACCACTGTCCACAATTTTAGTTGATGTTAAGTGACAGTGTGGCCAACGGAGAATCTCGAATGTCTATAATACACATATTCACTCTTCTTTTGACAACAGACTGTGAAATCTTCCACTACAAATACTTTTGTAAATCTATCGATGTATGTATATCAGTTATCTTATTTTTCTACAAAAATTTATTAATGTCCCAAAATTTTTCGATTTCGGCAGAATATTTTTTTATTTATTATTATTATTTCCGATGACCCTAAAACATGGAAGGTGCATAATTATTTCCTACTTGCCACAATATCCCTCATTATGACACAGCACTGGCAGGCAATGGTATAGATAACTGGTGGTACGTAAAACAACAGGTACCGGTACCACCTACAATGATCGTCCTATAAAACTTGGAGACATACAAAACAACATCCACGTTTATATATCCTTACAACGTGAACCAGAATAGTGGAAGTTTATCAATATCAGTTTTCTTGGAAATGTAGGTAGCTTATCTCTAACTGCACTTTGTGGCGTCGTATCGGGAAGCCTATGTCCAACAGTGGGCGTGTATGAACTGATATGATGATGATGATGATGGTGAATCTCTAATTTTTTTTAAGTTTTTTTTTATAATATGTATTTTTTTAACGGAGGTTAAAGGTAAGTAGGTTAGGTTAGGTTCCCTACAGCTATGAGGGAAACAGGATGGGTGCAAAATTCATTTTAGATTCAGAGTCAAATATGACGAAAATAATACAAAGAAAGAGTCAAGTTCTTAAAATTACATTGAGATGAAAATAAATTTATATTTTTTATTTCCACCACGGAGTTCTCTGAAAAAAACCTCATCTACAAAAAAATGCCTTATTAGATAACCTAAGCCTCTCCCAGGTCACCTTGTACAGGCGCCCACACTAATAATAAACCGTGGAACACGTAAATGTGCCATGATTGCAAAGTTCCCTGGAATCATGCGCACTCCCGCTGAGCTAGTGTTTTGAGACGTATTCAATAAAAGTATGAAGTAACTCGTAACATAAACACTGGTAATAGAGCTCAATTTTCAATGAAAATTAATTATTTAGGACATTAGGACCTACGATTTCGAACTAATAAAGAATAATATTGAAAAAAGAAACAAATTCAAATTTTAAAACAATTGAAGGCTGATATTTGCGGTACATTTGAAGTGCATCTATGCATAGATTATATTTTATTTTTAACCTATGCATAATTATTAATTAATCAAGTCGAGGTGTTTTAAGGAGGATTTATTATTTGTTTACGTAGCTAAATTACATTTCGCATTGAAATGTTTTCAATTTATCATAGATCCAAAAATGTGTAACATTCTGAAAAATACTATTTCTTTAATTAACCTACTTTTTAACCTTAATCTGCATTGAATATATACTTGATTGCTCCAAAAAAGAATGCTCCTTAAAGAACTTTACAACCAAGTTGGCATAAATAACTAGCAAGTGCACCTATAGCTTGCCCAATAAATTAGCTTGCATTAATTCTGAATTAAGCTCAGTTTTAACACCGCTGCAATACGCTTGGCCAGTTATCACTTACATAACCTAAAGGCCTGGTACGTTCTATTTTGAATTATTGTTTGTTAACTCTACATTTTGGGTCCAATTTGATTATAGATCATCAGAAAATCAGAGCTACTAAGATCATTATTAATTAAATACCTATTTAATCTCCAAAACGCCTCAAGCCTCAAGTCGAAATACTCGTAAACGTAAGCAATGGCGAAAAAACTTGTAGCACCGTGTAGATTTAAATCATATCCATACATGTATGTATATGTAGGTATAGCCAAATTCGCGAGAATAAGTTTGCCAGGGTCTCTACATATTAATTGTTTTTTACTCGTTTATGTTTTCGGAAACGATAACTGATGACTATAATTAAATCTTGTCTTATAACGATAAAACTTAATATTTAATTATAGTTATCAGTTACACACATAGGACATCAAGATTAAATTTAAATAATCTGCGAATTCTTGCCCATGATCGGTAGTCGAGGTACCGAGATATTTTGTAATTCTTAAAGTAGGCCACTTTAATATTAATTCTCCAAAATAGGCAATTGCCTAAACTTGGCCAAAAGAAACATACAATTGTATTAAAGAATTAAAATAGGCCTCCAGAACGGTATAATACTTTCTACCGTTCTGGAGGCCTTTTTTCATACAAACTTGGGTTTGGAGGCCACAATTTGCGACTCAATATTAGGAAGAGTCAGGCTGTAAATGATGATGACGATAGTAAAACATAGTTAAGTGTTTTGACCGTCCGTAACTCTGTAAAAACAACTTTCAGAGCACAGGAAACCGCTAACCATCTCGGTCACGGAGAGTTAATGCTGTAATCAAAGCCCGTTCAACTCTGACTTAACCCATTGACCAGCCGATGCTGTATTACATTGCATTAGATAATTACATAAGATTACTATAATTGTGAAAATAGATATGATTTAATTTACTTAATCGAAGTAATGATCAACTAAAAAAAAGGATGGCCCATAAAATACAACGGGTGAATTATGCCCACATGAGTCCTTGATGAGAGGCGGGTCATTATCATAGTTCTCAGAAGATATCTACTATTACATACATTCAAATGAACATATTTTCTTTGAATAAATGGAAAGACTAGCTGACACTGGATGGCAAGGAACCCTGATGAAAATTAGTCGGAATTTTTCACGATTTGTTACATTCCGCCACCGAAATAAATGGTCCCGGACGTCTTTCGACTTGCGGAGGCAAAGGAATTGCCCCCACTCGTCACTTAGCCCATTAATCTCCCCCAAATGGTCCGAATGTCTGTCACTACCGGTAATCTAATACGGCACACCGACTTTTTGTCCCCATATTACTTGCACTGACTGGTAGGATACGCCTAGAAATGGCCTTTAATCTGTCACTGGATGAAAGACCCCCATTTAAGGGATAATCAAACGTTCTCAGGGTGTAAGAGATTCTGAGAATAATAAAAAAGGCCCGCATAGCATCCAATTCTTTTAGGATAATATGTAGTTTTAATCGTTATATCACAAACAAACACAACAATGCTTTGTTTGTCTGTATAGTATGAAGAACGGTTATAAAAGACGACATTGTCCCTGTAAATCATATTCAGATAAACGAGACAATGTCAGGCAGGATAAGGATCCTGTTTCCGGCGAAGCTAAGACGAGACAAAAGTTTAAGTTCAAGTCGTCAGAATAGGACTGTTTAGTATGCAAAAGACATACCTGAATCCAGTAGCTACATATAAATTGAGGTATATTTATGAACACGAGAAAGACCGGGTGCGTCTAGTCCTCCCACGCGAAAGTCGAGATAAACCGTACATTGCAGTAAAAAGGGAGAAAAAACTCACCGCAGATTTCTCGTGATGGTGGCTTCGCGTAGGCCGGGACTTGGCCGGCGCCGCGGCACATGTCGCCAGCACAGCAAGGAACAACCCGACAACGGCGACGGCGCGCACTCGAACCATTGTCCGCCTCACCGCATCCATCCAGCCCCGACCATCGCATTTAAATTTCAAATCGGCTCGCCTTGCTTCACCGTATTCAACCCTCCTGGTAATCGATTCATTTCCGTATAAGTCTTCTTTCTTATGCAATTCACATTGTCTGTCCCTGATCGGGCTTCGCCTGTCGTGTTCGTATTCGCTGTCGTTTTTGTCGTTAATCCTACACTTATCTAAATCAGTCAATTCGTGTTCGTCTAAATTTTCATTGGAATGATTCTTGTCATCTCTACATATGTAACTTGGTATTCTTGGTTCAGCTTTTTGGCCCATTGTTGTTTCTGAATCAACGAGCGTCTTTAGTTTAGTATTGTTTATGATGCCAGGAACGTCCTCCGTGATGGCGATATGTGTCTGCATTGTGGTAGCTGATAGTTTCTGTATGTCAGCTAAGCATATTAGATTGGCTGTGCAGAGTTCCTCGTCTAGTGGCGTTACAGCGAGTGGAACTTTATCGGCATGTTTCCTGTTACCGTGTTCCAGATTAATTTCTCTGTGGACGGGATGCAGCGTTATCTCTCTACGTGGGCGGCGATGTGTTCTTTGTACTTATAATGTTCTTGTGTGTTTAAGATATCGAAGCGATTTCTGCAACAAATGAATGTTTTTAAGATGTCGTAACCCGATAAGGAATAACGCACACAAAGAAATTCCTTGAGAATGTGAAGTGGTTTACAATATTATAAAAGGACATTGTTATTATCGATGATAAATATAATTCTTAGGTACCTATAATGTAATAAATTTTATAAGGAAGTCATATAGTAATTTGTAAGTTAGATAGGGAAAAGCTCTGACTATCATTATGACTTGAATACCTATATTACGACAGAGGGTAGCATTGATAAGGCAATAATTTATGTCTGGCCGATAACACCTGTGCCCCTATATAAATCTTGCTTCGCCATTTTACTGTAAAATATCGCCCTTTTAGCGCAAATAAGGAAACATATGATTCAACTAAGTACAAAAATATGAATCTGAGCGACACACAAAATACGTCATAGTAAATAAGTGAAACGTAAAAATATGAAACGAATTGATAAGTTATATGGAAAATATTAAACGGAATTAATTTACGACCAGGCCACTAAACGAACTTGAATGAGGACAAATATATAAATAGGTCATTTCTATGGTAAAATTTGTGTCATATGAAATGAAAAGAATTATCGTGAAGTCAATAAACCTATATTAATTATGTAGTTGTTATAATTAGACCATAATTTGAAACTATTAAATTGTTTTATTAAAAATATATTCAAAAAAATTCAAAATTCAAAGTGCTTTATTTCCTTTAGTTAGACCTTACAGGACTCTTGGATACGTCACAGAAACTCTACATTTTTTTAATGATTACATAAGTAAAACTAGGAAATAAAGAAAAAATAATACACTTTTATTTAAATAATAGGTATTAGAATAAAAAAAATATTACTATTTCAAAATTTTAAATTTTAATATTATTTTTATTTGTTTAATATACTGTTTTTTTAAAAACAGGTATTAACCTAGTTCAGGCACATGCATTATCTTCTTCCTTAAATAAATAAGATAAAGTACGCTTTGTAATCTGTTTAGTCCTAAGTTATTCACGAACAAATTATTTTATTTATTTATTTATTTTATTTTTAGTTATGCGGGACCAATACTACCCATTGCATAAAAAAATATGGCACCATAATCGGGATCATTCTCTATACAATAGCAAAAGAATCATTAAAATCAGTTTACAATTGACGGACATATCAACGAACATACGTCATAAATAGGTCGTAAAGCCGAACATAGAACTCCTTCCTTTTTTGAAGTCGGATAAAGTGCCAAGTACAGAAATTGATGATAATAAAATTATCTTAACATGCGTCCAGAGACAAAAGCACCTCCGATAAGCCTTATTTGTCTAAACTTTCACTGATTTTGGATCCTTTAGAACTTTTTCAAAACCCAAGCAGTTCTTATTGGTCTCTAACCCTGAGACCTCTTTAACGTCTAAGTCTGTCTAGGTATTGTTTTTAGTGGAACAAAGTTCCTACTTTCATTGTAGTTATAGGGTAATTTAGTTGTAATGTTGGTAGACTGAATACGTTTAGGATCTAATACATTTTACAGTTGAGCACTAATGCGTCAAACTTTTTTTTTATGTTGATGATTTAAATTTTTTCTTTTGTAGCTTTATAATAGTCACTGCCTACATAATCACCATTATCAACAAATTTCAAAATGTAATTATGTAGACTACTTTGGTACTCTGCCTATTTTAAAATTTTATTAGCAAAGCTTTTTGTTTGTGAGTCATTCTTCAGGTCTTTTGTTTACCTTCAACAACTCAATTCAAAAGGCCAAGTCATTCAATTTACTTTTCATTCATTTAATGAAAGGCAGTAGCGGCGTTAGGGTGGGGCGCGGTTGGGCGACCGCCCAGGGCGCCGGATATAAAGGGGCGCCGCAGGCGCCCCTTTATTTCCTCTCGCTCATTGAGCGAGGCCTACTTACTCGTAAATTCCCTAAATTTAGCGAAAAAATCGTTATGTTCTCTCCTGGCGAGACGATTCGTGACCACTCGTGAGAAAAGCTTATAGACGTGGCTCAAGAGTGTGATGGGTCTGTAGTTTTTAAGAAGGGTATTATCTCCCTTCTTAAAAAAGAGCACCACCAAACTCCCGCTCCACGCCTTTGGAGTTATCCCACTGTGAAGAACGGCGTTAAATAGGCTCTGAAGCTCCTGCAAAACAGGGGCTCCTCCTGCCTTCAGAAGCTCTGAAGTAATGCCGTCTTCACCGGGGGCTGTTCCATTTTTTAGGTGTCTCAGAGCAATCCCGATCTCGTCTTGACTGATGTCTGGCAGTTCGTCGGTGTAGTGGCGTGTCAGGGTGGCTCGTGAATCGTGGTCGTCCCGTTGGGCACGAGGGGCATGTGCAGCGTATAAACGGCCATAGAAATCCTCTATCTCAGCAGAGATCTCCGGCTTCGACAATACGGTCCTCCCATCGTGCGTTTTAAGCTTCGTCAGGTGGCTCCTGCCAAGCTGCTGAGTGAATACTTTGGACCCTCGGTTTCGCTCTATTCTCTCTTCAATGAAGCGCGCGTGTGTTGGAGCTCCGAAGGTCGCGCCGTACCATCTTCGCAATTCGCTTGTTCAGGTCTGACCTCTCTGACGAGGTGGTTCTCTCCTGGGTGGTTTCCCGTCTTCTTGTCATCAAACCGAGAGTCTCGTCCGAGAGTTTGGATTTCTTGCCAGTACGCTGCTTTTTACAAAGCTTGATGCCTTCGTGCCTCAGCGTTTCGACCAGATTGTGCAGGGTCTCGTCAGCGTCATCAGTGGGTTCCAAGGCAACAAATCTATCCCCGAGAAGCTGCTGGAACTTCTCGGTGCCCGTCATGATTTGGATTGGGTTAGGTCGGAGCGTGGACTTCATCAGACGGTTTCTTTCAAGCTTCAAGTTGATATTCAGAGAGCCTCGGAGGAGGAGTCGGTGATCAGATCCGGTATTGAACCTGTTGATCACTGAGACATCTCTGAATAAGTGCTTGCTATTCGTCATGATGAAGTCGATTTCATTTTTAGTCACAGCGTCGGGGCTTCGCCATGTCCACTTCCTTTGAGGCTGCTTCTTAAAGAAAGAGTTCATTAAGAACAGCTCCTCTTTCTCAAGGAAGTTGACAAGCATTTGTCCCCTGTGATTCCTAACTCCATAACCATGCGGGCCTATTCGGGATTCGTTGCCATTCTGGGTTCCCACCTTGCCGTTAAAGTCCCCCATAACAACGTTGAAGTGGGCCTTAGTGGTGTTATGCAAGGCTTTGGATATGTCTTCATACATATCCTCCACTTCATCATCCGAGTGTGCCGAGGTCGGTGCGTAGACCTGAATTACCTTCATGCTATACCGTTTGGATAGCCGAAGGATCAGGTACGCTACCCTGGTCGACACACTGGAGATTTCTTGGACGTTGTTAGAGAGGGCCTTATTGACGAGGAAACCTACGCCACCCTGGGATGTTTTATCACCCTCGCGAAAGTAGAGAAGATGGCCCGAGTCTAGGGTTACGGTGTCCTCCCCCTCTCTGCGGACTTCACATAACCCTAGAATATGCCATTTAATGTTCTCTAACTCCACTTCCAACTGCGCTAGATGTTGGTCAAGCCTCAGAGTTCGTCCGTTGTACGTTGCCAGGGTCAGTTTGTTGGCAGCCTGAGGTAGCCCGGTGATTCCTAGCACCCCTTGCCCCGCCGTTACCATGGCCTTTGCCATGGCCAGGAATAGCGAGGCGGCCGGGAACTGGGGGCCATTTTTTGGTTCCTTGCATCATTGAGGGGTAATGCCCATAATGCCCACGCTGGGCATGCGGGTTGAGGATCGCAGTTCAGTGGTCGGATTGTTCTGCAGGGGGCGCTGCTGCCCACCCCCCGGTTTGTGTCCCTTAGTCGCCTCCTACGACACCCACGGGAAGAGTTGGGGTGCTATTCTATAGGCCGGCACCACACGGCATATCGCAACTTACAAGAACTGTATCCAAATGTATGGATAGCAATGCGCATATTATTAACTATACCTGTAACGGTTGCTAGTGGGGAGAGGAGTTTATCTAAGCTTAAGCTGATAAAAATCTATCTGCGATCGATAATATCGCAATCCCGATTGACAAACTTGGCAACTTTGTCAATCGAGAATGAAATTGCTGAAAACCTCGATTTTGATAAAATAATAAAAGAGTTCGCCGACAGAAAGGCTAGAAAAGTCAAGTTTTATTAGTTTTTTTTAAATAAATGGTTATTTCTTTTAATATGTAAATGGTAATTTCATTATATCTTTTTCCTTTTTAGGGTTTCAAACATCGGTTTTGAAACCCTTATGGTCTCGCTCTGTCCGTCCCCGCTCTTTCTTGAATATCTCAGTAACTACTGCAGCTATTAACTTGAAATTTAAAATAATGATACATTTCGTGCGCCATTACTGATTTCAAGAAAAAAATATATAAATAAATGAAAAATGAAAATGAATAATTTCAATACAAATTTTGATGTTGAAATTTCAAAAGAGACTTAGGAAGGCAAATGGGGTATCAAATGAAAGGTATCGTTTTGTACATTTCAAAACACTTTTTGAAATTTCTGTAAGTTTCATACTTTTTGAAATATTTCAAAAAAAGTCGAAAAATTGACCATTCCCCCCCCCCTATCTCCGAAGATTGCAGACCGATCCATGTACAATGTATTAGGCGTTTGTAGACATCAATCTATATTTTACAGGAAAAATATAGAGAAGTCTGTAATAATAATAGTTTTTGAAAAATGGTCAAAAAAGGGGGGAATTTTTTTTCAAAAGGGGGGGTACCTCCCCATGTTGGGTATCAAATGAAAGGTATCGTTTTGAGCATTTCAAAACACTTTTTGAAATTTCTGTAAGTTTCATACTTTTTGAAATATTTCAAAAAAAGTCGAAAAATTGCCCTTTCCCCCCCCCCCTATCTCCGAAGATTGCAGACCGATTCATGTACAATGTATTAGGCGTTTGTAGATATGGATCTATATTTTACAGGAAAAATATAGAGAAGTCTGTAATATTAATAGTTTTTGAAAAATGGTCAAAAAGGGGGGGAATTTTTTTTCAAAAGGGGGGGTACCTACCCATGTTGGGTATCAAATGAAAGGTATCGTTTTGACCATTTCAAAACACTTTTTGAAATTTCTGTAAGTTTCATACTTTTTGAAATATTTCAAAAAAAGTCGAAAAATTGACCATTCCCCCCCCCCTAGCTCCGAAGATTGCAGACCGATCCATGTACAATGTATTAGGCGTTTGTAGACATCAATCTATATTTTACAGGAAAAATATAGAGAAGTCTGTAATAATAATAGTTTTTGAAAAATGGTCAAAAAAGGGGGGAATTTTTTTTCAAAAGGGGGGGTACCTCCCCATGTGGGGTATCAAATGAAAGGTATCGTTTTGACCATTTCAAAACACTTTTTGAAATTTCTGTAAGTTTCATACTTTTTGAAATATTTCAAAAAAAGTCGAAAAATTGCCCTTTCCCCCCCCCCTATCTCCGAAGATTGCAGACCGATTCATGTACAATGTATTAGGCGTTTGTAGATATGGATCTATATTTTACAGGAAAAATATAGAGAAGTCTGTAATATTAATAGTTTTTGAAAAATGGTCAAAAAGGGGGGGAATTTTTTTTCAAAAGGGGGGGTACCTACCCATGTTGGGTATCAAATGAAAGGTATCGTTTTGACCATTTCAAAACACTTTTTGAAATTTCTGTAAGTTTCATACTTTTTGAAATATTTCAAAAAAAGTCGAAAAATTGACCATTCCCCCCCCCTAGCTCCGAAGATTGCAGACCGATCCATGTACAATGTATTAGGCGTTTGTAGACATCAATCTATATTTTACAGGAAAAATATAGAGAAGTCTGTAATAATAATAGTTTTTGAAAAATGGTCAAAAAAGGGGGGAATTTTTTTTCAAAAGGGGGGGTACCTCCCCATGTGGGGTATCAAATGAAAGGTATCGTTTTGACCATTTCAAAACACTTTTTGAAATTTCTGTAAGTTTCATACTTTTTGAAATATTTCAAAAAAAGTCGAAAAATTGCCCTTTCCCCCCCCCCCTATCTCCGAAGATTGCAGACCGATTCATGTACAATGTATTAGGCGTTTGTAGATATGGATCTATATTTTACAGGAAAAATATAGAGAAGTCAGTAATAATAATAGTTTTTGAAAAATGGTCAAAAAGGGGGATTTTTTTTTCAAAAGGGGGTACCTACCCATTTGGCATATCAAATGAAAGGTATCGTTTTGGCCTTTTTAAAACACTTTTTGATATTTCTGTAAGTTTTATACTTTTTAAAATATTTCAGAATATTGATTGTCCAAATAATTGGCAAATGTTTGAAACCCTCGGCGCGCGAGTTACACTCGCACTTGGCGGATCTTGTTTCATATGGGTTTGAATTGCAGTTAGGGGGCGCCGTACAAATCTCGCCCAGGGCGCTGGTAGTGCTAAAACCGGCACTGATGAAAGGATTATAAACTCAAATTGTTTAAGTTTTACTTGACCGTTAAATGTAACAGGCTTAAAGACTGCAGTTGGCACGGGCTAAACGTAACTTGTCTAACTTTGGTTTATTAATAAACTGGCTCCAGTCTAATTAGAAACGCACATATGACCGAGAGTGATCCACAAATAAAATATCATAACAGAACTGCCGAGCTTCATGCTTAAGCTCTTGAAACAACTACAAATAACATGGAACTGAAATAACAAAATTAAACAAAACTTACATTTTCACAAACAGCTACATGCAGTAACCAAAGAAAACCATGAACCAAATATCCATTCTCTATTCAATATGACCTTCCTTTCCCTTTCTACTCGGAAGAGAGGGATAGCTAACAAGCTTGCACAGCTGACACTGAAAGCACTAGCAACTTTTCAGAAGACACCACAACTTTACATCGAAATACTATGTCGAAAACCTAGTTGACTAATTCGTTTAGCGCAAACGAAAAATCAATAAGCATAACAAAACTAATAGTTAACATGTAAACACATGCAACTGTGAAACTTTTAATAGAAAACAACGCACTTTTCTTTCAGAAATCCGCAATAAGTACGATATTTTCGTAAATAAAAATAAACAAGTCAAGCGGTACGCGCGCAGGCGTTCGGCGCGGCCACGCGCGATCTAACTACTAACTTTTAGTTGAACGAAATGCCCGGAGCATCCCGTTAGGCCGTCTACACATTTCGGTGGCCGTCTCTTTCGAAGCCCACGAGAGGGCACGGACGATCGAAAATGTGTACCGAGGGGCAGAACTGCAAGCGCCCCGGTAAAACCACATGTGCTTTATTCCTACGCTTGTGTATAAAACATCGTCAAACAAACGCATGGGTTATTATTGTCGACGCACAATGAAGTGCGTGGTACAAGGAGCAATTCTCTTGATTAAAATTTCTTTTAGATTTTTGCGTGACCGCCTTTGTTTGGCTCTGTGCGTTCTTTGTGCAGAGTTTAGGGGAACTCATTAGTCGGCAATTCGATGTTCTGACTTTACAATTAGCATGGTGTACCGCAGGGAGAGTGCATCGTGAAACAATAGAGCTTTCAAAATCCGAGAGATTTCAATCTTCTTTGTATGCAAGGGTTGGTAGAGTTCGAGATACACGTAGAGCAATCATACAATTGCTTATGGAGATGCTGTGTATACCTTCCTGATTCTTCGCCAAAACAATAGGTAGGTACCTATCCTCGAAGCGCTCCGTCTAGACTCGCAGTAACTAGGTACTTCGAGACTAGATTGGTTTTCAAACAACATCTGCGCTAGACGAGAGCCTGGTTGAATATTTTACACGTTCTTGTAAACAATGGACGCCACGTTATTATTTCTCTAACCTAGTTTAAGGTCATTTTAATTAATGTACCTACTTATTCTGTTTTATTTCAGGCAATACTAAGGGGATTTTGGAGAAAAAAAACAATGATCTACCGGAAATAGTAATATCCGGTCATTGTTGATCATCAATAGACATAATAAAGAAATCCAAGAAACTATGAGTGTGTATCCTGCATGAAATCAATTTTATGAATCAAAGATAAGATTAACGTAAAAAATATAAAATCACCCGATTATTGGGAATTTAACTAAAAGTTTATGACGGTTTGGAATTATGAGTGAATTTGCGAAGCCAGCTTCGTTTGACCATAATCCTAGAGGTAAGTGAAGGTGGTATACCTACTTTTAAATTATAATAATAATGTTTATTTCTCTCACAAAGGAACAACATACAAACATAGCTACATAGACTAGACAGTGAAGGCGTTAATTTACATAATAATGCCAGCTTATTAACAACCTGAGTTGTGAGAGACTGGTGCCTGTAATAGGTTTATGAAAATCCTGTAGCACAGGTCACCAGTGTACTCATTCCGTGAGAGGTATACAGTCATGTAAAAGTAAGCATATATTACACTTTAGCAAGGTGAGTTATACAAAAGTTTAACTTATTTCTAATCAAATTAACCTAAAAAGTATTAGTAGTAAAGGAATTGGTAGAACACTATTATTTACAATAAAGGAGAGCCTATAATAAAAGCGATAGGTATCTGATAGCGTCCAGCATTGGCGTTGCTCTCCCAATTAAAAAAACCCAACATTTGATGGATTACAGATTTATTTTTCATATTCATTGATATACCTAGATCGCTTGTGTCTAGAATGTAAAGGATGATTGATAGTACTGTGAATAGGAAGCAATGCATGCCAAAGTTGCAAACCAATGCGGTAGGTAGTTTAACATATTGCCTAGTTTAGGATATACCGGTAGATTGCGGAATGGTAGCATGTATGGAGTTTATTCCTAACGTAAATGATAATGAAGGTCTAGCCATAACAGATCTGATTGATATTCGCTTTGTATGCTGATTTACAATAAATTTTATAAGTGCAAATAAATTCGAAATAACGTGCATAGATACAAGTTTAGCATGTAGATATAGAATAAGTAAAAAAAAACTAGGTCTATAGTTTTTTTTTGTAGTTTGTAAAGTCTAAGCCACAATTAACTAATATTCGATAGTCATTCTGTCTATCTGTAACCTTTTCTTGCATAAATGGTTCATAGCTAAATATATATTATGTAGATGGTATCATATTTTAATTTTTTTATTTTATTTTAAAATAAGACTTTAAAGGTACTTCCTTTCCAGCAGTCTTTCGCAAATCGTCATTCCACCTGATCGGATGACGTCCTACACCACGTTTGCCGAGTCGCGGTCTCCACTCAAGAACACATTTACCCCGGTTGTCTGTTCTTCTCGAGATATGGCCAGCCCACTGCCACTTCAGCTTGCTAATCCTTTGAGCTTTGTCGATAATCGTGGTCTGCTTCATATGCAGCTTTTAAATTCATCGCTTATTTTAACATTGCTATTCTGTTAATAATTAAGTGATAAATAACACAACTTGTTTGCAAACATATCCACTTCTTCTTACTTATTAAGGAGTTGTACGTGATCTTACTGACACGTGATCTGGCGCCAAATCGTGACTATCGAACAAATTAATATGAATAATAAAGAAGAGTTTAATACATGTTTGCTAAAACTCTTTTGACAGTTTTAATGATGATGTTTTAATGTCTCTGTACCATTTGGACCAATAATTGCGGCCACATAAACTCTAATGACTGGTCTTTTAAAACAATAGTTGTAGAGATTTTTAAAACCATACTGTAGGTAGTTTTAGTGGTTTTGAAAACTTGAAATAGTTTGACGACCTCTGTGGCGCGGTGGGCGAAGGTCTGCCTGCGACGCAGGAGGCAACCTCCTGCGTCGCAGGCAGACCTTCGCCCAGGGTTCGATTCCCAACTCGGGACAAATGTGTGTACGATCTGCAGACATTTGTTCAGGGTGTTCTGGTCGTTTTCTATATAAAATAAAAAATATCTATCTGTGTATTGTATAGCATTATGTATATCAGTATCTAGTACCCATAACACAAGCTCTGCTTAGCTTGCGGCTAGGTAGTGCTGTGTAAGTCCAGCATAATTTATTTATTTATTAATGCAATAGAGGTAAAAGAAAAGGATTTACATTTTGATCAAACTGTCCATCTACAGAAAAACCAGCTACATAAAATAAACACTCTAGTCAGCCTAGCAGAATTGAGACCCACTTACAAAATTGGGCAATAAAAAAAACAAAAAGAAGCAGCTGTTCAAATAATCTCGTGGACAGGAAAGTAAATTATGATTCATAGTTGTAATGTAGGTTAGTTGGATTGACATTCACTAGCCGAGTACCGCTAGAGCACGCAAATTTTAGGACATATAATCGCAACCATCATGTTTAACTTGCTGATAATTTGCGAGATAATACTGAAGTAATTTGGATGACTAAGTTTGGTTTTTATGAATGTTCTATCCAAGAATTCTCCGAGAATATATGTTAAATATCGTGGTCAACTAATTAGGGACTTTCAAGATAGTGAAGAGCAATAACCGGTTATGTACATATAAATATAAAACCATATTGATTTCTCAGCACCTATTATTTGCATAATTTGGTCCGATTATTATGCTATAAATGGCTGTAAATAAAAGAATAAATAAATAGAAAAAAGTATTTAATATCAAAGGTTGAACATGTATTCAATTTTAAGGTATAATTCTGTAGCTGGACATTTAATTAAGGACAGTAAACTATAATGAAAAATAGAGTTAAACAAAACTAATAATCTGCAGTATTATAATATCTTTAACAGCTCCATTTTATTGCGTGTAAAATCAGTACCCAGTAGCAAAACCTTTGTTAGTAATTACCGCTTGACACCGATGTGGCATAGACATTATCAGTTTCTGGCATGTTTCGACAGGAATGTTTGCCCATGCCTCACAAAAAGCTTCATTAAGTTCATCTAAAGTTGTGGTACGATAAGTGGCAACTTTGTTCTTGATTTCGTGCCAAAGGTGCTCGATTGGGTTAAGGTCCGGGCTATTTGCTGGCCAATCTGGCACCGATACTGACTGACTGGTAAGAAACGACTTGACTGAACGGGCGGTATGTTTCGGGTCGTTATCATGCTGAAACGTCCATATAATAGGGAGATGCTCCTCAGCATAGGGAAGCATCGTTTCCTCCAATATTGCCTGGTATTGATGTTGGTCTAAGTTACCCTGAACTTTCCTCACAGGTCCCACTCCACGTCCAGAAAATGAACCCCACATTTTAATGTTTCCACCGCCATGTTTCACCTGCTTTTTTGTGAATCTTGGATTCATTTCCGCTTTTACTGGACGCCGTACGTATTGCCTTCCATCTGAAGAAATCAAATTAACCTTGGTCTCGTCAGAGAATAATACATGTTGCCATTGGGCGTAGGTCCAATGTCCATATTTACGTGCAAACGCCAAACGAGCATTTCTATGTTCTTTCTTCAACAACGGTACTTTGCGAGCCACTCTTCCGAACAACCCTGCTTCTACCAGACGTCGTCGAACGGTCCTCGCTGAGACACCAGCTCTTTCGTCTGTCCCAAATACTTCGTGTTTAATTACAATAGAGCCTAGAAACGGATCTTTCTTAGCTAACCTGGTTATCATTCTATCTTCTTGCGGAGTTGTTTTTCTCGATCTTTTTGTTTTGGGCACATTTAAAGTTGTGTTATTGCGTCTGACATGTTGCACTGCATTGTATACCATAGTTTTTGAACAATTTAAATGTTCTGCTATCCTTCGGTATGGCCAACCATGCTCGACAACAAACTTCATGATAATTTTTCGTAGTGTTGGATCGCAACTTTTATTTTTGCCCATTTTTCTTCAAAATATTTTTCAAAACTTAAAATAAAAATCGGGATTGCCGCCAAAACTACCACGAAACAATAAGAGAAGAAGTAAAAAAGTATTGAGATTCAAACTTTGAAAATAGAACGCAATATCTCAGTGTCCCTAATTAAATGGCCAGCCAGCAATATTTGAACAAATAGCACTATGATAATCTATCAGCTATACTGTAAAGAGGTTTAATGTTTAAGAAGTTGTTATTGTTTGTATAATCGGGCACATCAATGACTAATTATACTTACATGTAAAAGATATGGAATATTTTTAAGACTCGTTGAAAAAAATAAAAAAAAAACACAATTTGGCCTAACTAGAGATTGTCCCTAATTAGTTGACCACGACTGTATGTAGTTGACAACCTCCGTGGCGCGGTGGGCGAAGGTTTATCTGCGACGCAGGACGCGGGTTCGAGATATGCAGGTATTTGTTTCGGGTGTTCTGGTCGTTTTCATGTATAATAAAAAAAAACTGTGCATTGTATTGCATTATGTATATCAGTCAGGCCAAGCTCTGCTTAGCTTGGGGCTAGATAATGCTGTGTGAATTGTCCGCTATGCTGGACATTATTATATTAATCTGCTTATTAAAATTATAAAATAACCAGCTTGATAGCTGTTTGTGCGCTGATCATCTTTTAATGATCAAACCTCTTGTCAACGTCAGTTCGGCAGAAGAAACTAAATATTGTTCAAGAGATTTGCTCATTGTCTAGTTAATCGCCATACGAACAACCGACTGTCAGTTTCTCAAATACCGGTGGTCCAGTACAAATGTTGGAGTAATCATCATAAAAGGCGTAGGCTATGAAAAAATTGACAGCCTGTAAAAGAAGAAGCTAGACAAGGCTCGCTATGTCTCGGACGATATGAAACTGAACTAGTGTTTTATAATAATAATAACAAAATTCTTTATTTCAGACTTCATTAGGTACAGATTACATGAAACTGGCATGTAAATTAATCTATATTCGAAATACCTTTTAGAAAGACCTCAAAATGTTTCATAGATGATGACAAAGTAAAAGAAAGTCCAAAGTCTTTATTTACCTATAAATAAAAATATTATCTCGAAAAATCCATCAGTGTTTTCAAACAATTAGTAAATTTAATAAAAAATAATGGTTATTTGTTCATTAGCAAACGATTAACGTTAATATTCATGATAACCTTTTGTATAGGTACGTATAAAGTGAGATAAAATTACTCAAATACCTACTTTTGATAAATGAGCATCAGACTAATTTAGGATGATTCACAAAGAATTCCATTCTTGTAAAAAAGGTTAAGGTTTTGATCTTCCAAATGATCATTCGCCTGCCTCTAAGAGGGTACCTACCTACCATTTTGCCTAGGACTGATTCATTCTTCAGCAAAAGGAAAACAGCGGAATTTAAAAACATGATTAGGATTCACTGATACCTTACGACTTCCCAACTAGCACAGAAGCTGCATAAACTGACTTTGTACAGCAATTTTGTGGCATATCAGCTCTATAAGGGCGTTGATTTTATCCTTAGGCTCTAGAGTATCGTATTATAGAGTCATTCTACAGGAAGGTGGTATAGTAGCGCTACAATATGAATCATAATTCTATAACAGATACAGTGACATCTTGTAGCGCTATTGTACGCGCATCAGAAGTAAGGCAAAGTTATAAACATCATTTATAGCACAAGAAGATCTATAAGAGGACTTTTGACAGTATATGTGTTTGGAAAGCGCTATAAGTTTCTTTTGAAACACTTTAAGCAGTAAAGAGGATATATAAAGATTCTTAAGGTTTATAATAGCGTCTATTACAATTCTTGTAGCGTCATATTCACAGCAGAGTATTATGACTCTATTTTAGCGCTAAAACCGCTATATTTGAGGATTTTTCAGCTTTTGTACAATAAAAGCCCGCATAAGAATTTATTATAGCGTCATAATAACGCCTTGTGTTGGATAGGAGAGTTATTATAATTTCTATGGTTTAGTACATTATAGTAGGTACTCGTCTTGTCCATATATTTGTAAAATGGATGGGAAAAAAACTTGGAAGTTAATCAAAAAACAGGGCAATGTACGTCAAAAAATTAAGGAGAAGTATTCTAAAATCTTAAATAATCACCCGGAGCAATGTAGTAAGTTTAGGAAATTTTAAAATAAAGTGCAAGTGCAAGAAAACAATGAGGGTTCCGTAGTATCCGATAACAATAGTGCATCTTGTAGCAGTAGTGCAGTGGTGTCTGAAAATATTTAAATATTAATTATTAAATATTTTTAATTATTGGAATTCTTAGGATTATAATTTTTCTACGCGTACCTATGCCATGGGAAATTTCATCAAACAGAACCTTAATTAATATGTAGATGTTTTCTGTTACTGTTCTTGAAAAAATACAGACGGTTTTGAGTTCCACGAAAGGATCCCTAATATAGTTATGAAGAGTAATATTCAATAGTCCATTCTAGAGCTTTGAGCTCTTAAATGAAACCATGAACAGCTGATTTATCACCAAAAGAGTTTAAAAGCGCGTTAATAGCACAACTGTAAACCTCTAAGGTCTACAAGTTAAGGTATTGGCACATTTGTACAACTTAAACCGTTACAACGGATAGATATAACTCTATAACCCGGCGCCATTAAAACTTTGAATAAATATATGTTTCGGAGGTTAAAACAACATTTGTCATAGTATTATTGTGCGTTATTTCCGTTATATACG
This sequence comes from Eupithecia vulgata, assembly GCA_946478455.1. Taxonomy (NCBI): domain Eukaryota; kingdom Metazoa; phylum Arthropoda; class Insecta; order Lepidoptera; family Geometridae; genus Eupithecia; species Eupithecia vulgata. The sequence continues at coordinate 10,304,202 of OX297873.1, forward strand.
ACATTATTTGTTAATAAATGACTCTAATTAAACTATTAAGAAGCTTAAAATGTCTTTAAAAAATTAAACTCAATTTTGCACTAATATTATAAATTCTATTTTCATGTTAAAAATGTAATATCTTGAGGGCGCATGAAAATCGAAGCGAAATTACATATATATATTTACAGTAAACGGATACTCGCAGTAATATCATGCACAACATAAAGATAAACGAATATTCAATAAACTTAACTTTAGGTTTTTATTTCAGTAATGGTGTCGTCAAAAAACCGTATTTGTTCTCTTCACAATTAAAATTAATAACAAAATGCATAAAGTTACGCAATATGCGATAATTCAGGCGCACAGTTGCGACCAAATAAGGTGAGTGTGGTATAATAGCGCTACAAAAACTTACTTTATGTCATTTAGCGCTCGCAACAGCTTTTAAAGCGTCATTGTACAACAATAAGCATGCACAACTGCTCTTGAAGCGCGTTTGTACGGCTCTTCTAACTCTATAACCGCTACTATAGCGCGATTTTAGCGCTGATAGCTGTATAAAAAGTGCCTATTTTAGGGGTATAGAGATCGTATAGACGTTTATACGGCTACTATAGAGCTTATCTATGGAGCTAATACCGTAGTCGATATCCTCTAAGCGACTACTATAGCGCTTCTTATACCGCTTGTGTGCTAGTTGGGTTGTCATCATCATCATCTCATCAGCCTACATCAGTCCACTGTTGGACATAGGCCTCCCCTTATGAGCGCCATAGCGCCCTGTCTTCAGCTTGCCGCATCCAGCATCTGCCAGCAGTCTTTCGCAAATCGTCATCCCACCTGGTCGGAGGGCGTCCTGCACTACGTTTGCCGAGTCGCGGTCTCCACTCAAGAACACGTCTTGAGTCTTTACGACTTGTGTCGAACCCTAAATTCCCTTTTATCAAATAGTCATCGTCGATCTTCTTCTAATCGATTTGTCACTATAAAAAGAAAATTCGTGGTTTAATCATTGAAAGAATTTCTGGTAAATTTGAATGGTCAGCGGCTTAATCCATTACATAGATAAAGATTCGAGAGAAGTATCGCCTGAACAGACGTTCAACGTTAACGGAACAAAATAAATTAAGGGCTTATACTTCCTTAAATCAGTCCAGCAGTGGACTATTATAGGCTGTAGAGATGAGATGAGATGACAACCTTAAATCAACTCCGATCCAAATCTTCCAAACTACTAAAAATTGTACTTTGAAATTTATACATGGGAATGTTCAGGACTTTTTTTTCTCTATCGACGTTTTGAAAACACGATGAACACGCAAATTTTCCTTTAAATTTTTACTAAAACCTTAATTTCTCAATTAATGCAGAATTTAACATCTTGAAAATTGGCATGGTTATAGAACTATAAAAAAAATAAAAAAATAGATTCAGGCGTTACTTTGCGGAATTCCATTGCAAAATATAAAGATGAAAATATTTAGTAACAATTCCGCGCAAAACCTTCTCCGATAAGCTCTAACAAAATGTAATCAGCGTTGTAGAAGAAAAAACCCCACCAACTAAAAAATTGCGCGGAATTGTTACTAAATATTTTCATCTTTATATTTTATAGAACTATAGTTAAAGACCATTTTATTTTGTTTTGGTTTTTTCAAATACTGCCCTAATTAATAGACAATATGAAATGTAAATATAATGTAATCTAAAACTTGATGTTTGGTGCGTTGCTATTCCCTGTCCCGCTCCTATGAACGGGAAATCCTATGTCTATCATTTCACATATAATTGAGGTTGTATAGGAGGAAATGATATATATGAATATATATATGATGATGAACCAGGGAGGTAAATGATATTCCAGGAACGGATATAGGCTAGGTTTTATCTCGGAAAAGCGCGAAGCCGCGGGAGAAGCTAATAAAGCATTAGTCACAAAGAGTCAAAATGTTTGCTTTTGATAACATGATTTAAGGTGATAAAAACACTGCTAATCAACGTTTTTAAGTTTACAGGTTAATATACATAAGTATGGGAGTGTTTTTGTGTGTGGGCTGGCCATATTTCAAGAAGAACCGACAACCGCTGGGGTAAACGTGTTCTTGAGTGGAGACCGCGACTCGGAAAACGTAGTGTAGGACGCCCTCCGACCAGGTGGGATGACGATTTGCGAAAGACTGCTGGCAGATGCTTGATCCGGCAAGCTGAAGACAGGGCGCTATGGCGCTCATTAGAGGAGGCCTATGTCCAGCAGTGGACTGGTATAGGCTGACGATGATGATGATGGGAGTGTTTACGTAGGGTACAGTGAATTTAAAAAAATAACAGCTGTTTGATTTATATTGGTTCTTTGGCGCTGCCTAGCTCTGTAAAAAGCACAATGAAAAGTTTATTGCCACCGTGGTCTTTGACCGATTTTCTATTTTCATCTCTGTAAGCATGTCCGGATTGTTGTGCGTTCTGTTTATAGAAGCCAGCGCAAACCTAGGCAGCACCTGGAACATTTTATTATTTACGAAGATCAAAAGTGTTCCAGTAATAGCACTGTCAAACTTTATTTAGAATTCTTGGCTATTTTTACTACTTTGAAATCATCGATAGCTTTTGTTCGCATAAACTCCAACCTCGTAATATTCGACCATTTCGCCTTTCTGCCTCCGGTATTAACACACTATATTAATGTCGAACAATGACATTTTAATGAAGAGTATAAACTCATGGATATAGAGAGAATATAAATCTTCCTGAAAGCAATTGCAATTGAATCTGAAGTACCTAATTTGAAGAGGCTTCCTGACATTTGAGAGGTGCATAAAGTAACAACTCTTCTGAGTTTTTATTCAACATCCAAATAAGTAAGTAGAACAAATAACGTACCTATACCTTTTTTTTATTTTATAGTGGGGGAATCCTCTTGGATACCGTTATTTTGCGCTGTGGGCGGAATAAACCCTATACTTACTCGTAGTATTAAAATTGTAGAGTTTAATCCCAAAATAACACGATAAGTGATACAACTGTTCTAGTTTGATAACATTCGTGTAATTGCTGATTGTTCTATGGACGTGTTTGTCGATCATTGCATTTATCGCGTCACAGGATGTCGGTCGGGTCGAATGTCTGACAAATTACGATTTATTGTTATAAAACGACGACTCTTATGTAAATTGACGACCTCTGTGGCGCGGTGGGCGAAGGTCTGCCTGCGACGCAGGAGGTTGCGGGTTCGATAACCGCCTCGGGACAAATGTGTGTACGATCTGCAGATATTTGCTCAGGGTGTTCTGGTCGTTTTCTATGTATAATAAAAAATATCTATCTTATCGTATTGTATTATATTATGTAGGTATATCAGTTATCTAGTACCCATAACACAAGCTCTGCTTAGCTTGGGGCTAGATAATGCTATGTGAATTGTCCAGCATTATTTATTTATTTAATTTGATGTAAACTTAAAAACTTGAAATAGATTGAATGGTGACAAAAATCTTTGTAGGAAACTAGTCTGTAATTCTTTTTGTACAGAATAATACATAGAATAAACTTATCTGAAACGTTATGTAGGTACATAGGCGAGCTTATAGTATTTTAAAATGAGATTTCTTCCAGCAAACCTGAGAGTTATAGAAGAGTAGTGACTGGCATAGGTCGAGGCTTGTATTTGTATTGATAAAGCAGCACAAACAAATACAATCAAGGATTCGGCGACAGATATTCGTAAGTTCAATTCTTAATATTATCATGCTCCGTTATACCAAATATGATGACAAAGCTTTTGTCATATAGTGTTAGGCTATGTATAGCCTAACACTATGTGGCAAACACAAATGTGCACCTGTGCCAACAGAGGACCATTAAATGCTTTTTAGGTTGACCCCTACCTCAAGTTAGCATATCCAACCTCAGCTATGCTCCTTATAAATAAATAAATAATGCTGGACAATTTACACAGCATTATCTAGCCCCAGGGTAAGCAGAGCTTGTGTTATGGGTACTAGATAACTGATATACGTAATATTATACATTACATAGATAGATATTTTTTATTATACATAGAAAACACCCAGACCAACGGAACAGACTTCTGCAGATCGCACACAAATTTGTTCCGAGGCGGGGATCGAACCTGCAACCTCTTGCGTCGCAGGCAGACTCTCGCCCGCTGCGCCACTGAGGTCGTCCTTATCAAACAAAACATAAGATATTGTTGTTTTTAATACAAAACCTAAAGGACGAAAACATGTTTTTTCGATGTAAGAAATATATGATAATTGTTAAATAACTTGTTTTTTATTTCTTTTATTTTGGTTTGTTATTTAAATTTATGTGTGCAAAAAAGTATCTTCTATCTAACTATGACAGATGCTACGAATCTTCGGCTGTATATTGCTTATCGATTACTCCGTATCAAGTGTGGACCTATTTGAATGCTTCGTTTGCCATTGTCTATTATACAATAGCAAAAGATGCATACAAATCGGTCTCTATCTATACAGAGAATAAACACCTAAATTATGCCGCAAAATTAAAAAAAAACAGTGTTATTAATTAATTATTTGATAGCAAGGGCCCTCGACCAGGGCCTTTTTTTTCGCGCGTCGAATGTTTACGTTATAATAGATTTGAGACCTCTTTGTTTAAAATGTTTCTTAGCAAGTTTCTTAGTGTATAGTTCAAATTGACAGCGGGTTAAATTGTCTAAGGTTCAAATGTAACGCTGGACTATAAAATTCAAATTAAAACACAATCCGTAGATTGAAAGCGTAAACTTTTTAAAATACCTATACTTCTTTTTACAAACTTTCACTGCAACTTACATCTACTTTACATCCAGCCTTCATGGATTTTTTTTTCACCACCCCATCTTTTGTCGTGGGTGTCGTAAGAATCGATTAAGGGACATACACCGGGGGGCAGGCAGCAGCGCCTCTTGCAGAATAGATCTACAACGAAATGCGATCCCCAACCCGCATGGGGGATAATACCCCAACCCGTGGGGATTATGGGTATTATCCCCCCACGAGATATCAAATCAGGGGAAGGTCCAGCAGTGGACCATTAAAGGCTGATTAGGAATTAAGGAATCAGCGAAAGACTGCGTCATATCATCCCAGAAACGAAAACAGCTGACGGAGATCGGTGCCAGGCGGCGCTGACAGACGAAATAGCACTATTTTTATGTAGTTACTAGCGGTCCGCCCCGGCTTCGCACGGATAGTTGTTTTTTTTACATTTTCCCATGGTTTTTAATAGTTTTTACTCATACCTAAATCAAATTATTATACTGATTGATTCATTTTGCTTTTAAAGTAGATAATGCCTTCATGACCTTACCATATTTAATGGGTTTTTGACGAACCAACTGACATATAAATTGTCCTTATCCCTAATGCGTTTAATGTAATTGTTAAGTAATTGAACAATGTATACGCTTCTAGAACAAAATTCCTAGTGAGTTGCAAAATCTATCAGTAAATAAATTCAAACAAATTGTAAAAACCTTTCTGTGCAAAAATGCTTATTACAAAATATCAGATTATCTAGACTAGAAGATAAAAAGGCTTGGGACGGGTTTTGTTCCAACTCGAAAAATAACAACTAATAGGCTAAAGGTTTCTTCGTCGCTTCTTTACTTTAGTCTACATACCGAAGCAACCGAAATCAAAAATATCACTTTATTTCCGTGTCAATGTTTTATTTTAAGAATTTGACCTTTTCTAAGTGTACATTTTTATATTTATGGAAATAAAGACATTTTGATTTTTGATTGTTTTGATTGATTCACGAGACTCGTTTACGTAATACTGCACTTTTCTGATTTCATATTAGAATTATTTAACTGGAAAAATGAACTAAATATTCTTACACGTAGGTACCTAAGTATTATATGACAAACAGAAATGATTGGGTAATAGAGTGTTAATAAGTTTTATTATGTATTAGGTAACTATAATACTTCATCGGGTAAATACCCAGGAGTCCGTATTTTTAACATGCATAGTAAGTATAATTACCCTGCGTTACGTTTGCATTTATTTTTAACCGACGAAAGACAAAAGAGGAGGAGATTGTGTATTCGGCTTTATGTTTTTTTTTTACTAGTGTTCTAAAAATGTAATTAATCCGTCAGTTCGATTATCAGAATATATTGGACATGTATTTTTTCTTTTGTCAATCAAACACAAAATGACAAAGATACAGCGCGTCAAAGTTCAGGAGAGTGAGACTTTGTGACGTTACGAGCCCCCACTCGTGACGTCACAAAGTCGCTAAAAGGTGTCGCTCGGCGTGTCACGCTGAACCTTAACTGGCTATAAAATTTTTTGATTAATTTTCGTATGAAAAAATACGGTTCCAGTATCTTTTGAAACTAGCCTATTCACACAAATAAACAAAATTTACAAAGTTGTGGAACCTCAGGTTGGTTCATTAATTTAGATGGTTGCAAGACTATCACTTTTATTTTCATTTTCTTTTGTTTTTTTTTTGTTACCAAATTGAAACCAATGACCGATAAACAATATAATGAGACCTGCGGGTTAAATTGTCTAAGAATGAGACTCACGAACGTATTCGTGACCAATAGACTAGCTGCTGTTAGGTACATAAAGAGATTATCATCCCCTCAACCGTAATCTCAAACTCAACATCCTATAATGGTCCACAGCTGGACGCAGGCAGGCCTTCCCCTGATAATCGCCTTATTATCCCATGGGGTAATGCCCATAATCTAAATGCTGGGCATGCGGGTTGGGGATCGCAGTTCGGTGGTTGTGGTAGATCTATTCTGCAAGAGGCGCTGACGAATAATCAATAGTTTTTGTTATTTATTTATTTTTATTCGGATTGCCATCAGCTTAACTATTAACAATAGAACTTAAAATAGATACAGAAAGCTAATAATAGGCACTCGCTAATAGAAACATCATAAAATACCTAAGTGTGACAACAAAAAAAAATCGTCGACATTTTCGTACTTAATAAAGTAATAAAAGAACAAGTACAATAAGTAAGAATTAAAAATATAGCTACATCAAGTGCAAAAGAAGTTAAGAGTTATGCATGTTATTCTTTTATACTACCTCAAATCAACTTTGTCCACCGGATATCCATATCTTCCAAACTGAGTACTGAATATTTTACTTTGAATATAATGGTAAAGTTCTTAAGTAGTAAAGTACTTACTCTATCGTTAATATGTTTCGAAAACACAATTCCATAAAATTTTCAGAATTACTTTTTTTAGAAAAAAGTCTCAAACTTAAATATTAATTATAACGAAAACCTGAATTTCTCAATAAATACAGAAGTTAAGATTTTGAGAATAAGCAGGGTAATTGAACAAAGTTTAAAGAACATTTTATATAATTCATTTGGTATATGTTGCGTTTTTATTTCAAATAATGTCCCATTTAATAGATAATAAGCACTACCTAAACTGGATTTTTGGTGTTGCGTTGCTCTACTCTGTCCCGCTTTTATGAACGCGAAATCCTATTCCTACCCTTTCAACAAAATAGCGTCGGGCGTTCACATGGCGACGCGCGCACTTTTTATGTTAGTGTTTTCGGTATAGAACCTTATTTATACTCAAACAAGCTTCGCCAAGTGCGAGTGTAACTCGCGCGCCGAGGGTTTCAAACATTTGCCAATTATTTGGACAATCAATTTTCTGAAATATTTTAAAAAGTATGAAACTTACAGAAATTTCAAAAAGTGTTTTAAAAAGGCCGAAACGATACCTTTCATTTGATACCCCACATGGGTAGGTACCCCCTTTTAAAAAAAATCCCCTTTATTGACCATTTTTCAAAAACTATTATTATTACAGACTTCTCTATATTTTTTCTGTAAAATATAGATTGATATCTACAAACGCCTAATACATTGTACATGGATCGGTCATCAATCTTCCGAGGCAAGGTTGGGGGATGGTCAATTTTTCGTCTTTTTTTGAAATATTTCAAAAAGTATGAAACTAACAGAAATTTCAAAAAGTGTTTTGAAATGGACAAAACAATACCTTTCATTTGATACTTCACATAGGCAGGTACCCCTCCTTTTGAAAAAAAAATTCTCCCCCTTTTTGACCATTTTTCAAAAACTATTATTATTACAGACTTCTCTATATTTTTTCGGTAAAATATAGATCGATATCTACAAACGCCTTATACATTGTACGTGGGTCGATCTGCAATCTTCGGAGATAGGGGGGGGGGGTATGGTCAATTTTTCGTCTTTTTTTGAAATATTTCAAAAAGTATGAAACTTACAGAAATTTCAAAAAGTGTTTTCAAATAGTCAAAACGATACCTTTCATTTGATACCCCATATAGGTAGGTACCCCCCCTTTTGATAAAAAATCCACCCCCTTTTTGACCATTTTTCAAAAACTATTATTATTACAGACTTCTCTATATTTTTCCTGTAAAATATAGATTGATATCGACAAACGCCTAATACATTGTACAAGGATCGGTCTGCAATCTTCGGAGCTAGGGGGGGGGGGGAATGGTCAATTTTTCGTCTTTTTTTGAAATATTTCAAAAAGTATAAAACTCACAGAAATTTCAAAAAGTGTTTTGAAATGGTCAAAACGATACCTTTCATTTGATACCCCACATAGGTAGGTAGCCCCCCTTTTAAAAAAATTCCCCCCTTTTTGACCATTTTTCAAAAACTATTATTATTACAGACTTCTCTATATTTTTCCTGTAAAATATAGATTGATATCTACAAACTCCTAATACATTGTACGTGGATCGGTATGCAATCTTCGGAGATAGGGGGGGGGGGGGAAAGATCAATTTTTCGACTATTTTTGAAATATTTCAGAAAGTATGAAACTTACAGAAATTTCAAAAAGTGTTTTGAAATGGTCAAAACGATACCTTTTGTTTGATACCCCACATAGGCAGGTACCCCTCCTTTTGAAAAAAAATTCCCCCCCTTTTTAACCATTTTTCAAAAACTATTATTATTACAGACTTTTTTATATTTTTCCTGTAAAATATAGATTGATATCTACAAACGCCTAATACATTGTACGTGGATCGGTCTACAATCTTCGGAGATAGGGGGGGGGGAATGGTCAATTTTTCGTCTTTTTTTGAAATATTTCAAAAAGTATGAAACTTACAGAAATTTCAAAAAGTGGTTTGATATGGTCAAAACGATACCTTTTGTTTGATACCCCACATAGGCAGGTACCCCTCCTTTTGAAAAAAAATTCCCCCCCTTTTTAACCATTTTTCAAAAACTATTATTATTACAGACTTTTCTATATTTTTCCTGTAAAATATAGATTGATATCTACAAACGCCTAATACATTGTACGTGGATCGGTCTACAATCTTCGGAGATAGGGGGGGGAATGGTCAATTTTTCGTCTTTTTTTGAAATATTTCAAAAAGTATGAAACTTACAGAAATTTCAAAAAGTGGTTTGATATGGTCAAAACGATACCTTTCATTTGATACCCCACATAGGTAGGTAGCTCCCCTTTTAAAAAAAATCCCCCCTTTTTTACCATTTTTCAAAAACTATTATTATTACAGACTTCTCTATATTTTTCCTGTAAAATATAGATCGATATCTACAAATGCTTTACATTGTACGTGGATCGGTCTGCAATCTTCGGAGATAGGGGGGGGGGTATGGTCAATTTTTCGATTTTTTTTGAAATATTTCAAAAAGTATGAAATTTACAGAAATTTCAAAAAGTGTTTTGAAATGTACAAAACGATACCTTTCAATTGATACCCCATTTGCCTTCCTAGGTATCGTTTGAAATTTTAACATCAAAATTTGTACTGAAAATATTCATTTTCATTTTTCATTTATTTATATATTTTTTTCTTAAAATCAATAATGGCGCACGAAATGTATCATTATTTCAAATTTCAAGTTAATAGCTGCAGTAGTTACTGAGATATTCAAGAAAGAGCGGGGACGGACAGAGCGAGACCATAAGGGTTTCAAAACCGATCTTTGAAACCCTAAAAAAAAGAACAGACAAGTTCACTTAACAATATGTTTCCTACGCAAGAAGGTCTTATTGAGATAATTCGAAAATATTAAGACCATACCCCACCCAAAGTGGCGCCGCCACCTACTTTATGTTATTTTTCTGTTTAACAAAGGAATTTAAAAAAATCCATCTTCCAGTTTGTGATACCTATCATAAGCTTTCTTTAATGCCTCTGTAATAGTTTTATTCTATTTAGTTTAGGAGAGATTATTGAAAATTCCTTTGTTAAAGAGAATAATAACATAAAGTAGGTGGCGGCGATAGTTTAGGTGGTGTATGCGCCTTAAGTCACTTGCAGCGCGACCCACATGCGATGACGCCTCACTGCACAGCGCCCGCGCAGTGCAGCCGAGTGCCGTCATGGCGACTTGTCTCTACTATTTTCCATCGAGATTTCGTGTAGAGTTGATGCAACTCAGTCGAATACTCGACTGAAAATTGTAATGAAAGACTGGGATTTTGATATTATAATCTGACTTATAATATCAATAATATCGCTTCGCGACTTTGCGCTGCATTCGAGCGCGAAACCACAAACCTCATCAAGAATCGTCTGATCACGTCTCTGTGGAGCCGACTCTAAGGCTGATCCCAGACTTAAGTCACAAATTCACAATACTTTTAAGACAGACTATTTCTATACGTCCCTCTGCATGAATGCTCCAGAATGACCACCAACAGAGAGAGATGGCGACATATCGTGAGACAAGTGACACGGCCCATTCAACAAGACACACATGACGACCACGACCGTTCTGCCAAGAACGCTACGATTGAGAGGAAGATTGCTATACAAGAGTTAAAACTTATCAAAGGCATTAGCTGGGGTAAACTTGTTCTTGAGTGGAGACCGTCGTGGTAGTGTAGGACGCCCTCCAACCAGGTAGGATGACGATTTGCGAAAGACTGCTGGCAGATGCTGGATGCGGCAAGCTGAAGACGGGGAACTATGGCGCTCATTAGGGGAGGCCTATGTCCAGCAATGCACTTATATAGGCTGATGATGATGAAAGGCTGTCTTAAAACTATCCTGACTCAAGTCTTTGTTTAGCCTTAGACTCAAGCTACTTACCCAGATGTATGAGTCAGACATCAGAACCTGCATAACCTCAGTAATTCCGTAACAGTGAAAACAATTTGCTTTTCGTCATCGATCATTTAACTTTTAGTAAGCAAATAAAAAAGCTCGTGAGTTAACTGACTCACAAGAGCGACGTCTGTACAGTGCACTGTTTAAGGCCCATACCCCACACAAAGTGGCGCCACCACTTACTTTATGTTATTATGCTGTTTAACAAAGGAATTTTCAAAAATTCATCTTCCAGTTTGTGATACCTATCATAAGCTTTTTTTTAATGCTTCTGTAATAGTTTTATTCCATTTAGTTAAGGAAGATATACGAAAATAGATTTTGGTGGCAACTAAGGGCTTATTCGTATCTCTTCCTAAACTAAATAGAATAAAAAAAGTTGATAGGTGTCCAGCCCCCTTTCACAACGCGCGATAAGGAACTTAGTTCCAACTATTACAGAGTCATTAAAAAAAAGCTTATGATAGGTATCACAAACTGGAAGTCCATCTTCCAGTTTTTTTTTTTGAAAATTCCTTTGTTAAACAGAATAATAACATAAAGTAGGTGGTGGCGCTAGTTTAGGTGGTGTATGCGCCTTAATAAAGAAATACACATTTAGTGGGTTTTTGGTTATGTGTTTATTCGCTTTTTTGTATACAAGGGTTCTGAAATTTGAGAACCAAACCAAAACCAAATAAATATGGGATCCGCTTATCCGCTCCGGCTTTACACGGGTATATTCTATAGCCTACGTTTACGAATAATGTGATCTAATACGGATAATGTAGGACTCTGAAAGAATTTTCCAAATCGGTCCAGTAGTTTCGGAGCCTATTCAATACAAACAAATCTTTCCTCTTTTTAATATTAGTATCTATCATAGAAGGATTGGAGATAGAAATAAGTATTTACAAATACAATTCATTAGGTATTTCGATTTCTTTATCGTAAATAACACTGTATGAGATTTCCGTTTAAGTAAAAGAAATACCTGAGAAGGGAAATCTGGCTTTTCCATAATATACAAAACATGAAAAATAGAATAATTTGCGTAGTTTCGTTTTATGATTAAATTATTTCAAACATTTTATTTTGCAAAACTAATACAATGTGAGAGATCTTAAAAAAAACACTTATACTAGGTATTAATTAGGAGCCCTGTTAGGGCGCAATGCAACTTGAGAGGTAGTTAAACCAATCACCATTACCTACATATCACAATAATTATAATGCCGAAACTTTATTTATTTATTTAACAGCAAAAAATAATTACAACTAATATTTACACTTACATCTATTTTCTAAAAATCTAAGCCGTCACCAGAAGGCAGAGTGCCCAGAATGCTGGCAGCATTGCCACGTTCAAACTACATACAATTAAACTGAGACGTTAGATTTACAAAAAAATTTTTTTTTAGTATACTAACAAACATATGAATTTGTCGCGCATGCGCGTGTGTTGGTGTGTGTGTGAAGTTTGTATTCGTATTATTATAAAAAAATATACGGTAAATAGATGTTCATTATAATTTAAGTAGGTACCCATTTACGGGTATTACTGGTGTAAATTAACTGTTGATTTTCCCGACGTTTCAACAGGGTTATTCATCGCCGATGACGGTGGCCACGGTCACTGGGTGACTTGCGCATCTCGGAGTTTTAGGAATATGAAGATGTAGAAGGAAGTAGGTTAAAACTCACTTAGTTTTATAAAATAAATAAAAAAAAACAATTCTGGACTTTTCACACAGCATTATCTAGCCCCACGCTTAGCAAAGCTTGTGTTATGGATACTAGATAACTGATATTATAAATAATATAATATAAGAAATATTTTTTAATACATAGAAAATGACCAGAACACCCTGAGCAGTCTGCAGATCGTACACACAGTTGTCCCGAGGCGGAAATCGAACCCTCAACCTCCTAGGCAGACCTTCGCCCATCGCGCCACAGAGGTCTTCAAATAAAACTAAAATAATATAACTATTTATAAAAAGAAACAAATGAGAAGTATTATTTAATTAACGGAAAAAAGGTTTTCGGGAAAAATAATCTGTATCATTGATCTTGATCATTACAGAGAACCACACGCTGAATTGACAGGTATTTAATTCCGATAGTATATTTTTTCTACTGAACTAAAGCTATTTTGGATTATATTGTAGCTCATCTTTTCCTCGTCAAGATATGCCATTATGATAAATTTTATTATCAAACAATATCTGTGTTACAAAACAAAATAGACATGCTACGCAATCTTGATACTTAGATAATACATTTATAAAAGGTTTTGAAAACTTTTTTTGTGATTTCCATATGAATTCAATTCAATGTAATTTTCTTCACAAATATCAGCCATAGTTAATGAGTAGTTTAATTATTGAAACATTGTATTGCAGCGGATGTGATACATCTTCCGTTATCAGATGCATAGCGTTTGTCGCGCAAAACGCACACAATTAGTTTTAAGAAAACGCATGTAAAATGAATGTGTTTTATATAAGTATCAAGAAATTTATGATAGCCATGCCATGTAAATATCGATAGTGGCGCCTCCATTAATATCTATATTTTTTGGCAAGTTTTGTATTATTTACTTATGTCGTATGAGTCTTCACGGAATAAGGCAATAAAATTTTATGAAGATTAGAGATTGGCATCGGGCGTTTTTATTTTATGGTCATTAATTCCCATAAATACACTCATTAAATAAAGAATCTTAGAAGACACAGAGTTTAATAAGTCTTTTTAACATCTGACTTTTTCTTACTTCTAAGCTTAAACGACCTCTGTGGCACGGTGGGTGAAGATCAGCCTGCGATGCAGGGTTTGATTCGCCTCTGGGCAAAAGTTTGTATAATTTGCAATTATTTGAACAGGGTGTTCTTTTCGTTTTCTAAGTATAATAAAAAAAAATCTTTTTGTGTAATGTATTGTATTATGTAAATCAGTTATCTAGTAGCCATAAGACAACCTGCTCTGCTAAGCCTGGGGCTAGATGATGATGTGAATTGTCCAGCACTATTTATTTAACACTTAAAAGTTTTATGTTCGACTGTTATTTTGTATTTTATTACAATGTTAGTTTATTAGGAAAGAATATTAAATAGGATTAATTAAAAGTAATATTTACAATTGAAACAATTGAGCTAACTGCAGACTGTTGCAAACAATCTAGAAGTAGCTGAACTGATCCATATCAATACCGTGAAGCGTGCCCAAGACACTAGCTGCATTGCCCCGCTATATAGCGATGCACCAGCTCTTGGGTCACGCGTCGCTTCGACCAGACGCTCAGATATTTTTTTTAAACTAGGAGAGCCTCGGTACCCTAGTACCTGCATATTTGCGCCAATTGAGATCTTCGGCCAAATCTGCACTAAATAGATCTACATTACATAGTGAGTGGAGACCGCGTCTCGGCAAACGTAGTGTAGGACGCCCTCCGACCAGGTGGGATGACGATTTGCGAAACACTGCTGGATGCGGCAAGCTGACACAGGCGCTCATTAGGGGACGCCTATGTCCAGCTGTGGACTAATATAGGCTGATGATGATGACATTACATACATAGATAGATATTTTTTATTGCATAGAAATTGACAAGAACACCCGAAACAAATATTTGTCCCAAGTCGGGAATAGAACCCGCACCCTCCTGCATCGCAGGCGGATCTTCACCCACCGCGCCACAGAGGTCGTCAAACTCCTTTGTTCTTCGCCGGTTAAAAAAGGTAATTTTCTATTAGTTTTCATTCCTGTCGGGTCAGCTGTTCAATTAACTTACAAGCTGCTAAATCTTTTCTTGGACGAGTGAAATCGTAAAGAAAACCATTTGAAGAAAGACATTAACTACAAACTAAACGATGGAGACTCGAAATCATTGCACGTCATAAAGCACTGCATCTACTGCATCTACTAAATTAATTATGATTAACATTTGCAGGGCTACCAACGATGACATGTATTTCAAATCTAAAATAAATTTGGAAATAATTATTTAAAAAAAAATTACACTTCTGAAAACCTCAACAGCCATGTCATGGCTTTTATCTCATGTAGGTAATGCCTATAATCCCCACGCTGGGCAGGCGGGTTTGGGATCGCAGTTCGGTGGCAGATATATTCTGAGGCGCTTTCAAGAGGCGCTACTGCCCCCCCCCCCCCCCCCCCCCCCCGCTGCATGTCCCTTAGTCGCCTCTTACGACACCCACGGGAAGAGTTGGGGTGGTGCAAATTCTAAGCTGGCACCACACGACCGCAAGCTGTAAACCACACAACATAAAACACACACGGATTGATTCGTAGATAACTTTTATCGACCAAATAAAAAAAGCTTGTACGGATTGACCAGTCGATGCATATATACTATTAGGTTAATATAGACATATATTTCTATACTAATATAATAAATGCGGAAGTGTGCTTGTTTGTTTGTTATAGTTTCTTTGTCCTTTCTTCAGGCCCTAACTTAGCAACCAATCGAATTTTTGCACACAGAGTTATATAGTTTAAAGGATGGAGAGTAACATTGGCTATTTTTTTTATCCCTTAAATCAGTTCCCGTGGGATAGAAATAACCTTAAACAACGCTTTCAAAGCCGTGGGCAGCAGCTAGTTATAAAATATATTGATTTTTTTATTCAGTCCACATATTTGATTAAAGTTGCTTTTTTTTAGCCAATAATTTATTTAAGCTAGGTTGGCAAAATAAATGTTATTTATTTATTTTATTTATTCTCATTTAAATGGAAAAAAAACAGCTTGAAAACCTTAAATAAGTAGAAACAATGGTGTTCAAACTTAACAAGCTAAACAACTAAACAACTTATCAAGCTTAACAGTTTTCACATAAAGAACTTAAATAACATACAATAAAAATTTCATTCATATAAGGTTGTACAAGTAATGAATTACCTAATAAGTAAACTCAGTTTAATGTAGTTTAATAATAATGCATAGCTTTATCAATTAAAATTAATAAAATGATGCAAGTGGCAACCCTGATTCACATCTCGCTTGCTCACTGATCACATAAACTGAGCGATCGTAAAAGCAGGGTGAACGCTTCGATATGTCCATGTTGTGTACCGAGAAACTGTAATGACAACCAAATTAACCTTTATTATTGCTTTTGATTTGATAAATTGAAGCTCACAGGTATTTTGTCCATTGTTTGCGCAGACAAAGAGAATTTTGGTTATTCAGAGATTTGAGTTTGGTTTCGTCATCCAGACGTTCCATTTTTGAATGTGATTTGGGCTACGATTTGGGCAAGCGCATGTCAGTTCAGTACAGTTTTTCCTTACATAAGCAATTAATAAATGAAATGAAATGTCATAAAATGATTATACATCCGTATAAAAAATATAATAAATTGTATTTAGATAGTAATTTAAACATTATAATTAATATAAATTACAGGTACATTTGCAGTACCTACCTAAAGACCATTTCGTCTCTTCATCATTCTTTACCTTCAGGCTTGTGAGCTCATCACTAGGGAAACATGGAACAATAAAACTATGTTGGGTTGTATGTTTTTAGGGTTTCAAAGATCGGTTTTGAAACCCTTATGGTCTCGCTCTGTCCGTCCCCGCTCTTTCTTGAATATCTCAGTAACTACTACAGCTATTAACTTGAAATTTGAAATAATGATACATTTCGTGCGCCATTACTGATTTCAAGAAAAAAATATATAAATAAATGAAAAATGAAAATGAATATTTTCAGTAGGTACAAATTTTGATGTTGAAATTTCAAAAGAGACCTAGGAAGGCAAATGGGGTATCAAATGAAAGGTATCGTTTTGTACATTTCAAAACACTTTTTGAAATTTCTGTAAAATGCATACTTTTTGAAAAATTCCAAAAAAAGTCGAAAAATTGACCATACCCCCCCCCCCCCCTATCTCCGAAGATTGCACACCGATCCATGTACAATGTATAAGGCGTTTGTAGATATCGATCTATATTTTACAGAAAAAATATAGAGAAGTCTGTAATAATAATCGTTTTTGAAAAATGGTCAAAAAGGAGGGGATTTTTTTTTCAAAAGTAGAGGTACCTACCCAAATGGGGTATCAAATGAAAGGTATTGTTTAGACCATTTCAAAACACTTTTTGAAATTTCTGTAAGTTTCATACTTTTTGAAATATTTCAAAAAAAGTCGAAAAATTGACCATTCCCCCCCCCCTAGCTCCGAAGATTGCAGACCGATACATGTACAATGTACTAGGCGTTTGTAGACACCAATCTATATTTTACAGGAAAAATATAGAGAAGTCTGTAATAATAATAGTTTTTGAAAAATGGTCAAAAAGGGGGGGAAATTTTTTTCAAAAGGAGAGGTACCTCCCAATGTGGGGTATCAAATGAAAGGTATCGTGTTAACCATTTCAAAACACTTTTTGAAATTTCTGTAAATTTTATACTTTTTGAAATATTTCAAAAAAAGTCGAAAAATTGACCTTTCCCCCCCCCTATCTCCGAAGATTGCAGACCGATCCATATACAATGTATAAGGCGTTTGTAGATATCGATCTATATTTTACAGGAAAAATATAGAGAAGTCTGTAATAATAATAGTTTTTGAAAAATGGGTACAAAGGAGGATAATTTTTTTTTAAAAGGAGGGATACCTACCCAAGTGGCATATCAAATGAAGGTATCGTTTTGGCCTTTTTAAAACACTTTTTGAAATTTCTGTAAGTTTCATACTTTTTAAAATATTTCAAAAAAAGTTGAAAAATTTACCATTCTCCCCCCTCCTATCTCCGAAGATTGATGACCGATCCATGAACAATGTATTAGGCGTTTGTATCTAGGGATCTATATTTTACAGGAAAATATAGAGAAGTCTGTAAAAATGACCATTAAAAAAAAAAAAAAACATTGAGAATGGTCGAAAAGGGGGATATTTTTTATCGAAAGGGGGCTATCTACCTATTGGTTTATCAAATGAAAGGCATTGTTTTGTAAATTTTAAAACAGTTTTCGAAATTGCTGTAGGTTTCGTACTTTTCAAAATATTGCCATTCGAAACAAGACGGAAAATTGATTGTCCAAATAATTGGCAAATGTTTGAAACCCTCGTCGCGCGAGTTACACTCGCACTTGGCGGATCTTGTTTATTTATGTTCGTGGATTTCTCCGTCATTTATGGACTGATTTGGATGATTTTTTTGCAGTTCTATAGAGAATAAAAAAAAATGTGACCGTTTAATAACTATGAAGGGGTCACATATTTTTTTTATTCTCGTCGGACCAGTATTTATCCTGCAAAACTTAAAAAAACATCAGTTTAAAACTAAGATATTCAAAGTCGATTTTTAGTTTTTTCAAATTCCTTCGTATCATCCTCAACAGCCTATACTGGTCCATTGCTGGACGCAGGCCTACCACTGATTTTTTTTCAATATTAATTTCCAAATATTTTTCTTTTCTTATTTCCCTGTGCTGATGAGCTGACCAACATCAGCTGTATTATGGTAACTATTGACTTGGAGCTGAAAACCACTCAGTCAATGACGCAGCCAAATCTTCTGTGGAGCTTCATCAACATAGCTTCACGGTAGAGTGCTTTGTTTGTGATAACACTCGTATTGAGCCAGGATTTCAAAATGTGGGCAAACTTGGCAGTTCACACCACTTTAGCCTTTACCGTGTCGTTTGAAGTTTTACCAAATACAGCGTAAAGTAAAAATTTATCCGTCTTTTGTGTCGGGATGGAATATAGTTCTGTTGACTGTCTTACAAGCAGACGACTCAGTATATTAGGACTAAGGATATATTTATTTAACAGCAAAAAAATATCACAACTAATATTTACACTTACTTTTGTAAAATATTTATGAGCTATGGAGAGAGCTATGCTCGGAGTTTCACTGAAGGATAGGATTCGTAACGAATACATCAAATTATGCTTCCCACAAATCAGTTACCATGAGATAGAAATAATATTTAAACCTTTCCATAGAAACAATGCCTGCGCAGCCGCAGATCATCATCATCATCTGCCTATATTAGTCCACTGCTGGACATAGGCCTCCCCTAATGAGCGCCATAGCGCCCTGTCTTCAGCTTGCCGCGACCAGCATCTGCCAGCAGTCTTTCGCAAATCGTCATCCCACCTGGTCGGAGGGCGTCCTACACTACGTTTTCCGAGTCGCGTTCTCCACCCAAGAATACTTCATCGCAAAATTATCAGACATCTCACCTAGTACACTTATCACAATCTCTACTTCGCTTGGGGCTAGATGATGTTATGTGATTGTTCAGGATTATTCATTAATTTATTGTAATTACTTTCTTAGCCTTATAAGTTCTATCCACCTTGGTATTCCATGAACCAATAAGTATAGGTAAAAGTAAACATAATTCCGCTATACCAACTTATTCCTTTTTCTAATACATTAATAAAACCATAACCAGGTCAAAATATTTTCGGATTAGCCTCCCTGACGTCCAAGTTCATGACTCACAGGGAAAACCCAGTCCCCCAGAACGCTCGCTCACCTCTAAACCACAAAACTAAGTTCAACTCTCGGAAGAAGCAGGTCGACTAATTATTGTCCAAGTAAAGATGACTCACGCTTAGACGTCAAACTTTAAATGTAGGTCGAAAGTATGTCAAATATTGGTAGGCACTTATTTCACTGCTATGGTAAATACCAATGTTGATCTATTTCCTTTAAAATTAATGACTTATTTTTCGTTCTACATGTCCTTATAAAACCATTAGGCACCTATTTACGACTAATAGGATAGCCCGCCCAACAGTGCAAAAGCCTTTTTTGGCATACATTTTTATAAGTATAACACTGAATTTATTGAGAATAAAAGCATATTAACAGTTTGTATTACTTAAACAACCATAAAAACTACTTAGGCTATAGGAGTTACGTTCAACTCAAAATAACAAAATAGAAATCCATCAATAGAAAAACAAAAAAAATGTACCTACTCTAAAAAAAGATATTTTGTATTTAATATTCCTTCTTTTAAATTACTATTGTTTTAAAATTTCAGAGAATTTATATAAGATTTTTGAAAAAATATGAAAAAAGTTTGGGATAAGTAATATTTCTTAATGATAATTGATAAATAATGCGTGAGAGTGCGTGTAACAGAACACGAATAACAAAAGCTTTTTTTTAATTCATTATTCAAATAATCGTTATTCACAAGTTGATCTTCCTGCGGCTTAGTACACATTATTAGGTACCTACATGAGTAAATACCATAAATATCTCAAAAATGGTTTCATTTTTCATAAGTATAGGTATCTACTTGGTCTACTACCTACATACTCACTCTCTCTTCCTCTCACTTTGACTCGATCTTTCTGTTGACCTCCATTATGAAAAGCTATTTACCTAAATAAACTTAATGCACTTATCTTTACTTAAGTATAAATACTAATGCCGCCTATTATTCTAAAAAAGCGTGTTGCGGTTTGCAGACGGTCCTCCTAATGGAGTCTACACACCGAACCCGACACAGCCCGCCCCGCCAGCCCGCCTGCCGATATTTCAGTTTAGGTAAGGTACAATTTCAGAACGCCTTAACTTAATGATTATTTAAGGAAAAAAAACCAATAACATAAATAAATAATGCTGGACAATTCACACAGCATTATCTAGCCCCAAGCTAAGCAGAGCTTGTGTTATGGGTATTAGATAACTGATATACATAATATAACAATACATAGGTAAATATTTTTTATTATACATAGAAATTGTCCAGAACACCCTGAACAAATGTCTGCAGATCGTAGATACACACACTTGTCCCGAGGCGGGAACCGAACCCGCAACCTCCTGCGTCGCAGGCAGATCTTCGCCCGCCGCGCCACAGAGGTCGTTAGAGAGTTATAATATAAACTAGTTGCCGGCGCTATTTGGGTTTGGGTAGCGCCTGAATTTCTCACTAAATATACCTATGAATGTTTTGTCTATTTGTCAGCCGGCGGCGGCGGCGGCGCGGGCCGGCGGCGGTCGCGCGGGCGGCGGCGGCGGCATTGGCACTTGGCACGCATTGGTGTGTTGGGAGCTTAACAGGAAATTGACATGTTGACTGATTTGTTTGTAATTGTTGGTAATTGTTGTATGATAATTACCAAGGAATAAATCTTCCTAAGTGAATCTTAAAATTCCATTAGGCCTCGCATACTTGCGAATAATTCATTACTAACAACAATGATAAATCTAAATACTTAATAAATAAATAATGTTGGACAATTCACACAACATTAGGTATCTAGCCCCAAGCTAAGTAGAGCTTGTGTTATGAGTAGGTACTAGATAACTGATATACATAATATAGCACAATTAGCGACCCGCCCCGGCTTCGCACGGGTACTATATTATGCATGTATTATACATAATAAACCTTCCTCTTGAATCACTCTATCTATTTAAAAAAACCGCATCAAAATCCGTTGCGTAGTTTTAAAGATTTATGCATACATAGGGATATAGGGACAGAGAAAGCTACTTTGTTTTATACTATGTAGTGATACAGACAATTTATTTCACATATTATCAAGCAATTTATTATCAAGGTGTACATTATTCGGCCGTACAATAAATTGTCGTGCACTATAGTGACCCGTTACGTCAATCAGTTACACGATTCCACCGACTTTGATCACTACATTGAACGACACACAATCCGTGTCATGGCTTCCAATTTTACTAGGTTTTGACACGGATTATCAGGGTGTACATTATTCGACGTACAATAAATTGTCGTGCACTATAGTGACCCGTGACGTCAATCAGTTAAATAAATAAAATAAATAATGTTGGACAATTCACACAGCATTATCTAGCTCCAAGCTAAGCAGAGCTTGTGTTATGAGTACTAGATAACTGATATAGGTACATAATATAACACAATACCTACATAGATAGTTTTTTTTTATTATATATAGAAAACGACCAGAACACCCTGAACAAATGTCTGAAGATCGTACACACATTTGTCCCGAGGCGGGAATCGAACCCGCAACCTTCTGCGTCGCAGGCAGACCTTCGCCCACCGCGCCACATCGGTCGTCAGTTACACGATTCCACCGACTTTGATCACTACATCGACTCCATAATGTGTGGTCCCATGTCCTCGATCGTTCTGCAAGTAAAAGCTAACTGTCTTGCGCGCCACTTCCTTCGTACGACGCATCCTGAATAATAATGGATAGGTACTGTTGCGTATGAAAGTTTAATCGTTTAGGAACTTATTCGATGTTAACTTTCGCACGGTGGTAACTGATATTTTTACAGTACTTAAGGCGGTGGTATGCGTGAAACTAGCGCTGCCACCTATTTTATTGTATTACAACGTTGAAACCTTGTTTGTATTATTTCAGTAACTTTTTGTGGAAATTTGTAATTAGCCTTCAGTACCCATTTGTTTACCTAGTATTTAAGTTAGCTGTTAATTTCCTGAATATTGTTAAAATAAAATAAATAAACAAAGGAACTTTCAAAAAACCATCGTATAGTTTGTGATACTAATTACAAGCTTTAAGGCCTTTTTTTAAGGCCTTTCTAACAGTTTTATTCTATTTAGTTTAGCCAGTAAATCGAAAATAAATATTGGTGGCCACCAAGAGCAACTTCGATATTCTGCCTACTAGATAAAACTATTAGAAGCTTATAATTGGTATCAAAGAAAGAAATACATTTATTTAGACACAGGTACACAAAAGTATAAAATAAAATAAACAGACAGAAAACAATAACAATTTAACATGGAGGTACGTGATACAAAAAAAAAATATAAAAAAAGGGTGGTAAGTGACTCTGCCTCCATGACCCTGCGTTGAAATAGGGGTGGGCTCAGCGTGTGCTGAACAAAAAAAAAATTTTTTTTTGCTCAGCGCTGTTTTTCAGCCAAAGACCTTAAATCTGACTGACGAACACATCTGTCACAAACTGTACGTTAGATTTTTGAAATTTCCTTTGTTCAACGTAAGTAGTAATAAAATAAAATAGGTGGCGGCGCTAGTTTCACGCATACCACCGCCTATTTTATCTTATTATTTCGTTAATAAGCTCGAAATAATAAGCTTTTTTTAATGCCTTTGTAATATATAAGCTCTGCGGCCTTACTATACAAAATATGTCGTGCTACACATAGTGTATATATTTTGGTGACGTAATAAAAATATACGTTATAGCTGCGTGGTCACTCGCCGATATTATATACACTATAGAAAATTTACAGTAATAGACGTACTTTGCTATGATTTATATTAATATTTAAAGCTCCGTCTGTTGTGGGCTTATTAGTAGGATTACATTAGTCATTTTATTTTAAAAAATTGAAGAGTTATCTACTCAAGCTATAAATAATTTATGTCGATGATTATACTCTCCTCATAAGCGGCGCTGACGCGGCTGGCGCCAACCCTCCCATAATTTGTTTGAGATTTTTTATTTGAATTTACAGTACTGACAACCATTACTCAGCCGAGTCATATAATGACTTAATAATACTAACGTAGCCGAGTAGATTTTTCAGGCATTAGAAACTTTTCTTTTATGGTATGGTGTGTGTACTCTTATTTCCGCACTGAGACTCTGATCGGTCCATTGTGCGTGGTCGTTCCTCTGTCCAGAAGCGCAGAATCTTCTTGAAATCTTCACAGGCTTCGCGGAGTGACCTCGGGTGGTCGAGGATTTCGTGTCATTGCGCCGTTACTCCCTCGCATTCCAGGACATCGTGGGCAGCTGTACAAATAACTGTCATCATCAGCTAACGCTTGTCCACAGCTGGGCAAAGACCTCCCGTGATTAGCATCATAGCACCCTGTCACCAGTATCCAGCTTCTATCTGCCTGCAGTCTTTCGAAGGTAGTGATCCTAAATATCTTAAGGCGCTATTCCGATCATAATAGCTCCTGCGCCTATTTTATCTTCTTATTTTTAATATAATTATATTTTACAATATTATTTTTTGGAACTAAGTTCCTTATCGCGCGTTGTGAAAGGGGGCTGGACGGAAAAAATTCTTACGAAAAGTTGTAACGACACTTTTTGCTATAGTAAGCTATTGTAAGCCGTGCGGCGTGCGCATGTTTCTCTGTCTGCCTCTCTCTCTCTCTTATAGAAAGGAACTTCGTTCCATCCGGGTGTCCCTTGACACCTCTCAACTTTTTTTTCTTTGCAACAGTCTATTTAGGGTTACCGCCTTAAATTCTGAAGTCTGAACTGACTTTATCGCCACCTACCAATCTATCGATGATTGTTACCATGTTCCTATCAAAACGGATAGAAACTCAGACGACAATGTCGGTGTGAATCACGGAATGACACATTCTGCATCTATGTATTGATTGAAGCAAAAAATATCGATAGCGGATGTTTTCTGCCGAGTGGTTATCTGTCGCCATACATAGAACGTGGCAAGTGGTCAACTATGAGTACACTGACAGGTCATGAGCACAGAGAACGCAATAGTAAGTACGAAGTGGCAGGCAACATCTCTGGTGGGACTCTGCCGGAGTTGCTTGGCGCTCTCAGTGTCAGGGTCGTATATTGTGGTGTCCTGATGATGTCTCGTGGAGAGACGAAACTAGTTGACGTCTTGCTTTGATAGCATATCTTTCAATTTGTAGTTGGCTTAGACAATTTAACCCGCTGTCAAGTAGTTGGTGTGTTTTTTTTTTCTTCTACAACGCGGACTACATTTTGTTAGAGCTTATCGGAGAAGGTTTTGCGCGGAATTGTTACAATTTTTTTTTATCTTTATATTTTGCAATAGATTTCCGCAAAGTAACGCCTGAATCTATTTTTTTATAAATCTTATTTAGTAGTCGCTAGATACAATTTAATATTTGTCTTATAGACGTAAAGTTATTTTGTATTGTTTTTTTGTTTTTTCAAGTGAATATTTAACTAAATATTCTGTAAATATTTCAAGCCAATATTCAGTTATCAATATCGAGCAATACCAATTGATGCCCAAGAAAAGAAGAATGATAGAAGAAAAAAATATTTATTTTTAACTTGGGGCTAGATAACATTGTGTGAATTGTTCAGCATTATTTACTAACATTAGGGGAGGCCTATGTCCAGCAGTGGACTGGTATAGCTGATGATGATGATTTACTAACATTACCTTTATACCAAAATCATACAACAATCATCGGCCTATAAACAGTCCACTGCTAGACATAGGCCTCCCCTAATGAGACTAATTAAATTCCGAATAAATGTAAGTCATTCATTCTTGACCTGGAATTACCCATTATTTATTATGGCATCTAAGCTATGTATCCCAGAAAACGCATGCAAAACCGTGGGCAGAAGCGAGAATGTATACAAAAATTAAAACCTCTACAGAGGATGGTTACAATAAAAAAGCCTAAGTCTCATGACTTGCATCACAAAACCAGCTCTTTTTCTGTTTCGGGTCTAAATCCCTCTGTGTGTCCAATTATCCCGTAATCTCCACCCACGGTCATTGTCCCTTCATTTTGGACCAGGAAATCCGATTTGGAAGGTCCTGTTGCATTCGTTGATTACAATGGCATGTGGAATGAATGCTACACCGATGACGGTGCAAGTACAGCATGCTTTTTTAAACCGACGTCGAAAATACGAGGTGCTTCTTTTATTAGATTGTATATTTTTTTGTTAATTCTTTGTCAATTTATAAAGGAACCGATTTTAATTTGGTTGGTCTTATAAATTTTATTTCCAAGGGTATTATATTTATCTATAAATTTATCTTAAATGAGTGGCAACACGCTGTAACCGTAAGGCACTAGACAAACCTTCTATGGTTTATAGTGTCTTTCTGAATAAGAATATTATAAGTTTTTGATTAAAAAAGAAAATACAAAATAGTATATTATGCGCAAATCTTACAAACAAAGCAGTGTTAAATTAAGGGACTCGGATCGGTTTTAGTTTTTTTTTAAATTAAATTATATTAATTATCAATCTGTTTTGGGGTCCTAGAGCCCTTACTTTGGGACTATATTAATGTGTGAAATGTCAAGCATTTGTTACAGACTTCAAGAAAGAGGATCATTATTCGGTGGTATGTATTTTTATGTAGGTATTTTCATAAATTTCTCCGTCTACTATGAAACGATTGTGTAATTCTATCGCTATTGTATAGATTGAACATCTATACAATAGGTAGCGATAGAATTACCGAATCGGTCCTATAAAAACTATATTTTGAGTGATTAGTATTTATCCCGTGAAGCCTATAAATCAACATACTTAATATTTTTGGAATTCTGGTGATATCTTCGCCAATTTTCAATAGATTTTAATGATTTTTGGTGTTTGTAGGTTGATTTTGAGGTGTTTCTATAAAAGTTTGGGAATTTGTATATTGTAAACGTACTATCTAAATCATAATTTCCACTCACTGGTCTACTGGTTTCATCGGCAACGGGCGTAAACAAGAGGTTGTTGACAAACCAAGTTGACGATGGGGGTTGTGGGGTTGCCTAAAACCTCTGAGTACTAAAACCAAAGATCATAGGATCCTACGTTCACTAAAACGAAGGACGACCGATCCCGGACTTCAAAACATAAAGCCCAGCTAAGTATAATGTATGTCCCAACATAAATAATATTACTAAACCTCTTGTCTGTCTGTCCATCCGTCTGTTAGCGGGCTGTATATAGGTATCAGTATTCAGGAATTTGAACCCTATTTATAGTTTTTTAAAACACTTCAAATTTTCTTATTTATTGCTTGTTATATTTGGCGCGCCGCACTCATACTTATGTTTCTTGAAAATTATAACTTTTCTGAACGATAAGAAAATTTATAACATAAATCATGCAGGGGTTTATACAAGTGACGACATCTACCACGGTCAAAATTATGACGGAACTACTAGCTGCGTCAGAGACATCTAGCGTCGACTGGCAACATTATGTACCATTTAGTTCCCGTAGCGTGCTGTTAACTAATCTTGTTGCTATGAAAGCGAACAGATGGCTCTTTAGTAAAATATGCTTTTATTGAGTGAATTATTATTTTGTTGATTATTAGTTATTTCTTTTAGACCTTTTTGTTGGGTCGCACCTCATCACATGGCATACTTATAAAATCATATTATGTTAATTTTATATGGCAAGATATTGGTAATTTCGAAATTACCATCACAGCCGAAATAGCTCAGTTGGGAGAGCGTCAGACTGAAGATCTGAAGGTCCCTGGTTCAATCCCTGGTTTCGGCAAATCTTTTTGGAAAATTAGTAAAACATCAAAATCCGCTGGCTAATTATATTTATTGCATAAGGCTTCTTCAAAGTACTCATTTAGGCTTTATGTTATTTACGTGCGATTCGTTTGTAGTTAGTTAAACCCTTAGTGCAAGTGCAGTCCGAGCTAATTTTATTATTTTGGCATTCCGACCAATGCAATGAAACTAACGGTCTGTTTTACTTCGTTTTGTTCCGATACATAAGGGTAAAATAAAAAGAAAATAGGAATCAAAAAGATACTGCATCGACCGGGAATCGA
Organism: Eupithecia vulgata; assembly: GCA_946478455.1. Classification (NCBI taxonomy): domain Eukaryota; kingdom Metazoa; phylum Arthropoda; class Insecta; order Lepidoptera; family Geometridae; genus Eupithecia; species Eupithecia vulgata. The sequence goes on from OX297873.1 coordinate 10,331,795, forward strand.
ACCCGGGCCGCCCGCGTGGCAGGCGAGCATTCTACCACTGAACCATCGATGCTCATATCAATACTGTTTAAATTATGCTACATATTTCAATCAATTAAATTGTTTAATTGTAGATAGTGAATTTCGTAACTCTTGTTTTGTAATAAGCGTGTCTTTTATTGAATGGATCATTTACATTTCTTATCAATTGGAAGTCTATACATTATCTGTTCTTATGTCCTACATTATATAAAATAAAACGTCCAGTGCGACTTGCGAGTCAAATTCGAGCATTTATGAGGATTCCGTTTAATTAAATATTAGATAAATAGACCTTATTTCTAATTATAGACCTTATTTCTTGTCAAATATCATGAAGGTACTTGGTACCCTACTCCATATTTGTGAAGTGAATTATGGGCCTATAAAAACCCCATTTTTTTTAAAGGACATAGGGATAATAATGTATAAATTTCAAATTTAAGTATTTAGTAGTTTGGAAGATATAGAGATCAGACGGAGTTGATTTGAGGCCCTATAGGCCCTTATCTAGTAATTTAAGGATTTTGGATATTTTACGTTAGGTACTTGTGCTATAAGACCTTACTACCAACTTTCATGATTGTAGGTTAACGGGAAGGACCTTACAGGTTTTATGTGCGTATTTCAATTGGAAATTAAAAATGGACGTACATGGCTGTAACTTTTGATTGCGTTGACTTAGAAGTTTGATTTATCACGGCTCTAAGAGATTACGGACTTGTTTATTTCGATAACTCCATGAGTTCCTGGTAAAAGAGAGTTGACAGATGGACAAAAGGGTTACTTTTTTACTTTTGTTGAGGTAGGTACTGAACCCTGATAGTATATTTTTAACTAGGGACTAAACCAGTCCATTATCTACGAGGGTGTATATATTTAAAGCATGACAAGGCCGAGATCTATTGGGCAGTTTTGGCCCGAATTAAAAACGATGCTTTTCACTTCGAGAGTGAGAAAATAGAACAATCAAAACTTACCTTCAGTACCTAAATATTACAACACGGATTTCACTCATCTGTTTCACGAATTTGTCGTTAGTTTTTAAATAACATTTCACGGGATTTCAACCGCAACTGATAGGTAGGATCATTATTGATTGTTTCTTTGCCATTCTGTCCCATTTGCATATTACTAAATTAATTTTCGCTTGAATATAATAATCCAAGTTTATCTTCAACACAAAGTACCAATGCATTCTTCGAAGGAGAGGAGAGGACGAATGTCTTGTACTGGCTGATGATTTCAGACATAAATTAATATGAAGAAATTATTTTATTCCCAAGGGCATATTATTCTCGAGTTTTGCGCCCTCTAAGTTACGATATAAAAACACACTAAAAACAAAAGAAGTGAAAAAAATAATGTTCATTTTGGAAAACACTTTTAAATTGCATATATTTAAAGCCTACACCATTGACTATGTATATCAGGTCGTCGACTTCAAGATATCTACTTAATGGGTAATAAAATAAAGGCATTTGAGCTATTAGCTATCTTTTGTCGAATTCTCCAAACTCTTCATAAAAACGTTTATTGTGAAGTTGAATAGAGATGTTGTAAGTTTTTGCGATCCTTTTGATCCACAGGTTATCGGTTCAATGAACTGCGACTAAAAACCGTCTGTATTTTATGCTTTCTAAGAAGATTATGCTCAGGCAGGAGAATTTGTTCCTCGGTAAATAAAACTCACAGGTGCCTGCAAGTTATGTTAGGGCAAATCACATGGGGAGGTAGTAGACATATTGTGGCAGGTGGAAAATTTGCAACAATGATGATTTCATGTGTTGTTTAAAATGATACATGTGTACACAAAAACGTAATATTTAATTACCGTACCTATTCGTTCATGGTCAATTTCATAATTTTATATCACCTAATTTAGGTCCTACGAATTAAACTCTAATTAAAGACCGGTTTCCATTCCACCTGTTTGGTGTGAAAAACTTAACAAGAAGCATTATAAACAACATCTTTATTATTATTAACGACCTCTGTGGCGCGTCGGTCGAAGGTCTCTGTGACGTATGAGGTTACGGGTTCGTATCGCGCCTCGGGACAAATGTGTGTACGATCTGCAGACATTTGTTCAGGGTGTTCTGGTCGTTTTCTATATATAATAAAAAATATCTATCTATGTATTGTATTATATTATCTATCTATAGTATATCTATTATATATATATCTATATATATATCTATATATATCTCTATATATCTATAGTATATCAGTTATCTAGTACCCATAACACAAGCTCTGTTTAGCTTGGGGCTAGATAATGCTGTGTGTGAATTGTCCAGCATTATATATTTGTTTAGACCGGTGTTCTGAATGTTTCTATGTATAGTTTAGTAAACAAAACAAAATCCACAGCCCGTAATTTATACAACTATGGCCTAACAAAACTTACGGCCAAAAACGAATAAAACAGTTACAATTAATAAAGTAAAAAATAAAAAAGTATTTATATTTTCACAAAAATGTGTTTGTAAATAAAATATAGGAGACGTGAAAACAATTGTTACCTAGGTACCACTCAACACCACCACGGTCACTATGGGGTGACCGTGATGGTTGCCTGAAAAAGCTACCTCATACACTCGTCAATAAAACTAAAACAAAGCGAACTGAGACAAATCATGAAATAAAAAGATGCTTATGTATGTAAAATAAAAGGAAGGTAGGAAAGAATACAATTTTTAATTTAATTGTGTGAACTGAACAATACTTATTGTTGATTACATACTTAAAAAAAATATACCTACTATTTCATAATTATTCTGTAATTCTTTATTGAATTTGTATAAAAGGTACTACTAAAAGTACGGGTATGTTCTATCTAAAGTCACTCATCAGGGATAATGTAGGATTTAATGGTGGAAGAATTTTTTAAATTAGTTTCGGAGCCTATTCAATTCAAACAAACAAATCTTTCCTCTATAGTATTAGTATAATATAAATAAATATAAATAATGCTGGACAATTCACACAGCATTATCTAGCCCCAAGGTAAGCAGAGCTTGTGTTATGGGTACTAGATAACTGATATACGTAATATTATACATTACATAGATAGATATTTTTTATTATACATAGAAAACACCCAGATCAACGGAACAAATTTCTGCAGATCGTACACAAATTTGTTCCGAGGCCGGGATCGAACCCGCAACCTCTTGCGTCGCAGGCAGACTCTCGCCCGCTGCGCCACTGAGGTCGTCAATATAGTATAGATTTCTGTTATCTAGTACCCATAACACAAGCTCAAAGTTCTATTGTTGGTTTTACCTCAACTCTTGATGAAAACTGGGCGTAGAGGTCAATACCTAACCTCCATTCAATCAGCCATTGATCGTTTTTCTCATCATAAAGTGATATGACATAGCGTGCAACGATCTGTACAGGGTCACCTAGGCGTACTATACTGCTGGAGGTCGAGCCCAGCCCAAATCCTATTGTGTGAGGACCTGGGATGGGCTGTTAGGGTTGCGCCTACACGATCAGCTATTTCTTGAGATCGCAATCCAGAACTCTATACATGTAATAATGCTCATGTGGAAAAAAAATATGGGTCACTACTGGGCAAACATTTCCCATATTTCTCGAGCCATGTCGTCGAATAGACATGTAAATTGGTTTTACAAATAAATGTATTTTTATGTCTGTATTTTATTTCCATTTCTATGATAGTTTTTTCATCATAAATGTTATGTTTATATATGATTCTGCACAGAAGGGTTACCAAGGTTTGAGTATACGTTTGGAGGTCGTGCCTGGCCCAATTCTATATTGTCTGAGACCAGGATGGGCTGATCCAGTTGTCAACCAACTCACACGTTCATCAGAATCTTGAAGATCAAAATGCAACGTTTTCCCGTGATCGGTAGATGTAGGTACCTAATTATGAGATATCTAAATATTCTCCAGCAGAGCCACTCCATATAGCAAAAATATTCCCATGGGGTTTTTTTGCTTTATAGTGCGTGACTCGCACTGGGGCTCCTCTTTATGTGGAGCTATGGTTGTAAAAGGTCCCACAGATTTTCGACGAAGCACTTGATTGATTTCGTGGCTTAGTTGGAAAGAGCGCCCTCATACTGAGGGTGAGGCGTGGGTTCGAATCCTGAAATTTCTGGTACATTATTCAATGTTCCTGTAAGTGCTTTCTCCTACAAGCCAGTTTTTTTTCCTGACTGGGTGTTAAATTTTGATCCGTAAGCATTTTGGAACATTTGGCAAAATACGAGCTATGTGCTAAAAACAACATTTACCGAAATACTCCCAAAATACAAATGAATCGAAATTGGTTTTATGATGACTTCATAGAAAATGGATTACATCAATCAGTAAAATACTTTTCCGCTAGTTTTATTGCTAGTGAAACGCAGAAAAAATTTAAAACCACAAAAAAATTATCTATTGCGAACCACTTTAAAGATTACAATACAAGGTGTCACCTTGTCCGAGAAACGTTATTTTGTACCGCTGAAGAATAGACTCTTTTCTTCTTTGACTTTGCGCTATTTAACAAAGTTACAGGCTACGAATAAATAAGGTTACAGGGCATAAAGCTCTGCACACCATAACACCCTGGACATCCCTAAGGTTAATTATGCTCAAATCAAACATAATGACAGTCCCTTGTCAATATATTTATGAAAACTTGTTGTACACTCATAGAAATATCAATCGGTTCCCTAAAACTAGCGACATTCATTAATTTAAATACTAGTTATAATAATAAACTCGCTGTGCCCACAACTAAGGCTACACAAGATTAAGGTATCTTATGAATAAATTAAATCAACTTGAAAAACATGTCCTTTGTAAAATTATATTTATTCAGAAAGAAAATAACAATCAAATAACAAATTTAAATTAGAACTAGTATTTACAATAGAAACAATTAAGCTATCTGCAAACTGTTGCAAACAATCTACAGGTAGCTCAACTGATCCATATCAATACCAGTTGGAAGCGTGCCTAAGACACTGGCTGCATTGCCCCGCTGTATAGCAATGCTGATGCGCTGTGCCAGATACTCACCAGCTCTCGGGTCACGCGTCGCTTCGACCAGACGCTCAGATAATTTTTTGAAAAGCCTTTGTAAAAAGGCTTACCTACTACAAAATATCGGACTAGAGCGCCGCCGCCAGTATAAAGTCTGTGGATTACCTATTCTAGACTAAACGATAAAAAAAACGAACCACTTTTGCTGTAACTCGAAAACTAACATCTAACAAGGTAGAGGTTTCTTGTTCGCTTCTTTACTTCACCCTAAAAAGATTGAAGTGGAAAAAAATTACAGTGATCACTTTAATTCCTAGTTTTACTAATATCATTTGTTTTTTTGTGGCGTGTCCAATCCAAGAATCCTGTGAGGTCTTAATAAGGAAATAAAGCACTTTGATGTTTGAATTTGTAATACCAAAGAAAAATAACATTAGTATGGCTATTTAATACTACATTTAGGGTTTTTCCGTATCCTGTTACACTACTATCTTATATTAATTATATTTTAATTAATTATTATTCTGTATTAATTCCAAATTTGCATACAAAAGATTTTAACGCGCACTTTTTTGTTGTGCATTTAATATTACAGGTAATTAAGTATCGGGCATATAATATTTGGTAAAGGTACATAAGGTTTTAAATATATCCTGTTGTTCAGCTGAACAGGGTGAAATTATTTAGAACCTTTAATAAGAAAGAAATATATAATACAATACAATACAAAACTCTTTATTGTACACCACAAAAAAAAACAAGAAACATAGACCTTAAACATAAAAGTACATTTGGCGGCCTTATCGCTTAAAAGCGATTTCATTCAGGCAACCCTAAAATTGATATAAATTTTAAAAATTTAAGAAAGGCAGGGGTGTACCATACATAATTATGTATATATAATCATAATTAACAATTATTCTTTAGGAATCTCCGGGTTTTCAAAAAATTATCTGAGCGTCTGGTCGAAGCGACACGTGACCCGAGAGCTGGTGAGTATCTGGCACAGCGCATCAGCATTGCCATACAGCGGGGCAATGCAGCCAGTGTCTTAGGCACGCTTCCGACGGGTATTGATATGGATCAGTTGAGCTACCTGTAGATTGTTTGCAACAGTTTGCTTAATTGTTTCTATTGTAAATACTAGTTTTAATTTAAATTTGTTATTTGATTGTTATTTTCTTTCTGAATAATATATTAATTTACTTTAGGAATATAATTTAGATTTATTATAAAATTTAGAATATTTATATATACGGAATAAATAAATACCAAAAAAATATACAATCATATAATAGAATTTGATTAAAACTAGTATTTACAATAGAAACGATTGAGCTATCTGCAAACTGTTGCAAACAATCTACAGGTAGCTCAACTGATCCATATCAAACCAGTCGGAAGCGTGCCCATTTAGAACCTTATTTAGTTTCACCAAAACGATTTCTAATTCATAAATTTTCGAGGTGACAATAATGAGATAATTAGAATAAATTCATAGGGGTAACTAAAGTGTTAGGTAATTTGTTATCTATTCGAATGGAGTTCCTACTTTTATCTAGCAAAAAGCATAGTTCACTATTGTTGAAGACTATGAAAACGCGTAAAATAAAACAATAACTTTTGAAGAAACCCATTATTATTTCACTCCTTTTTTACATGTAATTTTTCCTTTTCTTTTTCATTTCAAAATTAGAACAAGTCCAAAAACATAAAAAACTAAATAAAATATAAAAAGGGTGGTCGGTCGGCAACAATTGTATTATCACTTAAACGTGTCTTCTGGTTAATTTTCATGATCATCATAATTACGGGTTTTTACCATTTACATTCCTTGATTTTACCATTTTACCCAAGATATGGCTACTTTATGGCATTGGTTCTACGTGATGCGCATGAAAGACGCGCATTTTTTTTGTATGGAGACAGAATGACCAAACCAATTTTTAACTTTTTTGTAGGAATCGCTCAGCGACGATGTGTATAGTGTGTAGTCTTAAATATTATAATACTTATATCACATTAATAATAATAAGAAATGCGAAAGTTTAGAATATTCAGTGTTTGTTACTTCTTCACTTCAAAACTACTGAACGGATCGGGATAAAAAAAATAAGTTAGGTACATAAAGGTAGTTCTAGGCCTGGAATAAAATAAAGGTTATTTTAACATATATTTTTTTAATTTAAATTAGTTACCATGGGATATAAATCAACTTAAACAACGCCTGCGAAGCCGCGGGCAGAAACTAGTAAAGTATACTATTAAACTGTCTTGTGTCTTAACAAAAAAAACATCATCAGTCTATAGTAGTAAACTGGTCAAAAGCCTCCCCAAATGAGCGCCATAGCGCCCTGTCTTCAGCTTGCCGTATCCAGCATCTGCCAGCAGTCTTTCGCAAATCGTCATCACACCTGATCAACAAAAACGTTACGGAACGTACTATCCTAGGATCTTTGGTAGGTACCTATGTACCAAGTTGCCGACATAGATGACCAAAACATACCAAACACTATGACCGAATGCTTTGTTCCTAGGATGAAGTAAACACAAAAACGACAAGTCGTATGACCTGGCCTCTGAGTGGTGATCAATGAGCTCCATTATACAAGTACTTTGGGTACATTTCAATGATCTTGATGACATTCGCAGATCATAAACAAAACGTGTCTAACGAACACACTGAGGATGTTATAGGTAACTTGCGGCTCTGCGGTGGCAGGGCGTGATGGCAATTATGAATGAAATGATGGACTCGATGGGCATACCATAGAAATAAACACAGTAAACCTTACTAAAAAAACAAAATGAACGTATTACGTATTAGGTACAAATAAGCATCAACAGGTAATATTTTACCTATTCATTATGTTTAAGAAGTAGACTGCGGTATAAAAAGCAGATTGTCTCTTCCCAGAAAACAATATCAACACCGACGCGCACCAACATTCATAGTAAGCTGTTGTTATTATTTTATCGTTATTGACTTTAATGGTTTTTTTATCAGCTTATCCCTATGTTATTACATCTCTAGAAAGTGAAATGAAATAGTCCGGCTATGTAAAGTGGGTTTATCGTCCGGTCTAAATAGTTGAATCAATCGTATAATCAGATTTGGTTGGTTTATGCCGGTGCGTTTCGATCTGTTAACAATATTCATTTTCCTCGCTCCAGCCAGCCAGTCTGCTTGTAACCGTCGGTCGGGGTGGTACGTTCATTTCGACAAACTGATTTACCGCCGACGATATTCGAAAATAGATCGCGAGATGACTAATAATGAATGAAGATCCAAAAATAATCCAACAAAACTAATCTGCGGTATTTGAAATCTATGTTTATTTTTGTCGGAGAGCCGGTGATATCAAATTGATGAGAAACATCCAGAATTCCTGATAGCAACATGCTTTTTGCTGAAAGAAATGTAAGTAAAAATAGCATATTTACGTAAAAAAAATTATGATAATATATGAGAGAAAATGGCAATGCTACATTTACCTAGTGCTTCTGACATTAATAAGCCAATTAATAATCTGAGGAAGACTCAAGAACTGTTGGGGACCAACAAATTAAAGCCATGGGTCACCCTATACTAAATAATTAGCCTTGACTGTCCCAAAATGACCTTCAACTATGTATAAACAAATAGTTGCAAATTCTGCTCGAGTAAATTCATAAGTGAAACTAGACAAACACGTTAAACTGGTTTTAAAATTAATAAAGTTTATCGAACTTACTTTTTTTGCATAAATTTGATTAAATGCAAAGCCATTGCGTTCAGTCCACTAGCTCCTAAGATCATTAAATATTATTTATTTTACTTGCAAAGGTAGAGTACCTATTAATGTTTAATTTTTACATTTAGAAGTAGGTAAATATTTGGATTTTTCTATAGATACTTCTCGTAAATAGCAACCTACTCTATCAAAGTCGGTGCCCACTAAAAATGTCATAATATACTATTAATAATAGTTTACCCACGTTCCAGTTGCAATTTCTCGCAATGTTTCTCGCTCTAAACATTATTGCAATGAATTTTTCATATCTCGAACGAATCATTTTAAATAGCATTTTGCAAACTATTTAGAAATTTTTAACAATAAGAACGTTTGATTAAAATCAAAAACCTGTCAAAGTATTGTTGTAATCAAGTCAAGGTATGTGAACTATAATTATTGTCATTTTAGACTGCGCTTATGAAATAATTTTCTACTCTAACCCCCGAATACTCAAACGCAACTTACATTTAAGCTCGTCTTAAGTCGCGATTTTTTGACATATTTTAATGAAAAGCTGTCAACAAATCTTCACTAGAGACGTGCGTTTAATTTAGTATTCGGGCGTAAGTTTATTACATTATCTGTGTCTAAGGTAAGTTCTGAATTTTTTTGTTCAAACTTTGAACCAGGATTAACAATTAATCCAGGTTCAAAGTTACACAAACCCAACCTTGTAAATATTGAAAATATTGAAATATATTAATATTATTTTCATAATAGTCTCAAATTGGTAAATGATTCGGTAAATAAATCGTATAAGATATGCTGTTTAAAACATTTTCCTCCAGAACTTCCTTGTCCTTTTTAATATGGCCGACCATACACTTATTTATTCAGTCTAGGTACACTACTCACATGAGCAGTATTATCTCACTGCGCTCGCAGGAATACAAATTAAGGTTATGAAATAAAGAACACAGGCATAGCCTGGTTACTAATTTCAAAAGGAATTGAGAAAGATATTAGTTAGGAAATATTCGACGACCTCTGTGGCGCGGTGGGCGAGAGTCTGCCTGCGACGCAGGAGGTTGCGGGTTCGATTCCCACCTCGGAACAAATGTGTGTACGATCTGCAGACAGTTGTTCAGGGTGTTCTGGTCGTTTTCTATGTATGATAAAAAATATCTATCTATGTATTGTGATAAATTATGTATATCAGTTATCTAGTAGGTACCCATAACACAAGCTCTGTTTGCTTGGGGCTAGGTAATGCTGTGTAAATTCTCCAGCATTATTTATGTATTTATTTATTAAAGAATAAGATTTAAGTATTTAAATTAAGTAAATAAGAAAGCAAAAGGTACCTACGCGATAAATAATCTTTGTTAACAAATCGCGAAAGTTTAAAAAGTTTTATTATATAGGATAAATAGAAATGGGCTGTGGTTAGGGTTACGGCATCGATATTGGGCCGCAGGCGGAGAAAATGTTAAATCCTGGCCCTATCTAGATACATAATGACGACCTCAGTGGGTAAAGATTCTGCGACGCAGAAAGTTGCGAGTTCGGTTCCCGCTGCGTAAGAAATGTTTTACGTAGTGCAGATTTTTGATCCGGTCTGAGTGTTTCGGATGTATAAAATATATAACAAATATAAATCTAACTTTTATAGTAGGTATACATGTAATACAAGCTAACTAAATAATAAACCTCCTTTAAGTTCAGAACTGCATTTATCGTCAGAGGAAATTAAAACAGCAAATATTTTGTTTGTCAACTATTTATACCGCGTTTAAAAGAATGCGTGCAAATTAAATTTTATCGTAATAAATAAACCGTACATTTTTAGGGCGAATCGGATGTCAACAAGCGTCTACTTAAATTACAGTAATAACAAAAAACGGAAGCTATTTGTGAAAATAACGACAAAAACTGAAAAAACATAAAAACAATAGGTAGGTACTCTGTGGTAGGTACCGAATTATAGGACAACAGTTTCCAAACTTATTTAAGAGGGCACGTTGACAGTCATACGTGCGAACAGGATAGAAATATGATTTTACGTTCACAGGAGCAGGTATCCTATGGCATACCTACCTGATTAGAAAGGCGTCAGCGCAAAAATCCACTAATATTATAAATGCGACAGTTTAGATGGATGTCTGAACGGATCTGGATCAAACACGGCACAGATATAGATTATAGTCTGGAATACCACATAGGCTATATTTTATATATATATAAAGTTTGGATGTCTAGATGTTTGGATGGATGTTTGTTACCTTTTCACGCCAAAACAATACAACGGATCGAGCTGAAATTTTGCACACTGGTAGTTCTCGTTTTTTCTGGAGTAAAACATTGGCTTTTAATCGTATAAATCAGTTGTCCCATGGGATATAAATAAACTTAAACAACGCATGCGAAGCCGCGAGCAGAAACTAGTATTTTTTATGGCAAGAAAAACACACAGCTAATTATGAAACTGGCTTAGAGGAAGCTAATAATTCGTAATATAATAAACCTTCGAGTGAAAATATAAGTCAGTACAAATAAACCGCACGCAGTTCCTGGGATCTAGAAAAAAAATTGTGCGAAATGAAAATGCTCTGTTTCATGACTTATCGTTATTTTTGGATTGCTTAGTGGTGATTTTCCCACGAGAGGAACCAATGAAATAATGTTGTTGTTTTTACCTGGCCCCATAAGTAGGTCGTGTGATCTATAGTTTGATTTACTGATTTTTTAGGGTGCACTCTTAATATCAACATTTAAAAAATCAGTGCGTAAATTATTAAAGACGAATAACAACTTTACAAATATGAATAAGCATTTCCATCAAATTATTTAACTTTACATTGTACCTTTATGCAAATCTATGTAACTTGATCACACACAGCATCTGGACCACCTGCGATCCGCACCTGTCTCATAGAAAGATGCAAACGATGCAATAATGGAGGATCAAGTTTAATAGATAATGAATTATTTATTTATTTATTTAATTCCTTCATGGACTCCTAAAAGGTTTTGTCTACACGTCTATTTAACTTTACTGGTGTTAAACTGCAAGCTGCAACCTCCACTCTGCCAAACGCAATGATTTAAATCGTTAGATAGGCCCTTACCCGCGTCGTGTTGTTGCCACGCGAAGTGAGATAGCTCGCTCACTTTGTTTTTTTTCTACCGTTGGCCGGTTGTTGTGACCACACTGCACAGATTGCAAATTTATTGGACATTACAATGTGCTTAAAATTACTATTGTTTGGTAGTGAAAAAATTCTATGTCTATGGTTTGTGGAATCTAATTGCACAAACAATGGTAGTAATAACAGTTAGGTTTATTGTCATAAACACTAATTTTAACTACACATTAGTAGTGTGCGTACGTCAGTATTTTGTTAACGCACACATTCAAAGACAATGCCATAGTTTTTGGTCTCAGGGCGCATCTAACGATTTAAATCTTTGACCAAATCTGGTGGTCTATGGCAAAGTCCCCCTTAGCTGTAGACGCGTGAGGAGGATAAGTGAGGAGGAGAATTTAGAAGAACGAGGCTATTTGTTTGACAGGTTTAAACCGCATTTAAGGAAAAGTCAAATCCAGCGTTAATTTTTGGGATATTCGATATGATTTTTTTCCTATTTTCTTTTAATTTCCCTTGATAATAAAATCGTTAGTTATACAGGGTGTCCCACAATAATGGTTTGTGCGGCGGCGCGGGGTAAAGCCAAAAATAAAAGTGGAAGCGATTGGCACTTATTTTTTTCTTTTTAAACTTGGTGAAATTCATACCTTTGTTGGCATTTTTGGGTATTATACCCACCATATACAAAAAAATCAGAGTTTTTATTTAAGGAATGTATAAAGGGAAAATGGGTTTTTAATTTTACAACAATTTTAGACAACATAATAAAGAATACTTTATCATCGGTTTTGAATAGGTATATATTTGGATGACAAGGCATGGTCGCAGGCCTCCCTGCCTGTAAAATTGGGAGGCTTAGGTATACGCAAAATTTCAAGTGTAGCCCTACCAGCGTTCTTGTCTTCTGTCTACAGCATTAGTTCCTTAGTTGAAAATTTTTTAAAGCCCTCTCATTTGGTTATACCTGGAATTTCATTCAAAATTTCATTTTTAGACGAAGCTCGATCTGCTTGGCATAGTGCTTGCCCCGATGCTGCTCCCCCAAAATCTCTTTTGTCCCAACGGCAATGGGACGGGCCTCTGTGTGAGTTGACACTGAATTGTTTGTTACAAACGTGCTCTGCAGATCGTGCCCGTCTTCTAGCCGTTTCTAAATGGGAGTCAGGACATTGGTTGCAAGCACTTCCTTCATATAACACTGGCACTTTATTGGATCCCGTAACTTTCCGTGTCGCAACTTGTCTTCGGTTGGGTGCAAGGTGTTGCGCGCCTCATCAATGCCAGTGCGGTACTGCTGTCGAACAGCTCGGTCATCACGGATTATCGTGTACTAGGGCTGCCGGTCGGATATCTCGTCATGCCAGCCTGAACGACATCATCCGGCGGGCCTTTACCACCGCTAACGTACCAGCTATTCTCGAACCAAATGGTCTGTTGCGTGACGATGGTAAGAGGCCTGACGGCATGACTCTAGTCCCATGGGAGTTGGGGAGGCCTATTGTGTGGGACGCTACATGTGTCGACACACTCGCGCCTTCCCATCTTCCTAGGACTTCCGTGACGGCTGGTGCGGCGGCAGATTTAGCCGAAGATCTCAAGAGGCGCAAATATGCAGGTCTCGACAGAGCCTACACATTTGCTCCCCTTGGAGTCGAGACCCTAGGTTCGTGGGTTACCGAGGCTCTCCGGGTTTTCAAAAAATTATCTGAGCGTCTGGTCGAAGCGACGCGTGACCCGAGAGCTGGTGAGTATCTGGCACAGCGCATCAGCATTGCTATACAACGGGGCAATGCAGCCAGTGTCTTAGGCACGCATCCAACTGGTATTGATATGGATCAGTTGAGCTACCTGTAGATTGTTTGCAACAGTTTGCAGATAGCTTAATTGTTTCTATTGTAAATACTAGTTTTAATTTAAATTTGTTATTTGATTGTTATTTTCTTTCTGAATAAAGATGTTTTTAATCATTTTTTATATTTTGGTGACTATTCATTAGTAATGGTCAGGAAATTTTTAATCTTTAAGTACTTTTTTTTGTAGATAACAGAGATAGACATATAGGTTTAAAAATAAGAGGTTTCACTGTTTAAATAGACCTACTTGTGAAATTTCTGCAATTGAAATGTTTAAATATTGTACCTATGTCCGAAATGGATAAAATTGTTGTTACCAAATTATGCTATAAGACCTTTCCTATGGATGTTTTACACAATTTTACAATAAATATATTCTTATTCTTTACATTCTCATTGCATATTTAGAACAACTGTGGTGTAAAAAATGTATGAATACCTCGAATAAGTCGAATGCCATGCACGTTGAAAACATGTTACATTCTAAAATGGAATAATAAACTACGATATTTAATGCAAAAAAACTACGTAGATAATTTCTCTTAATGGTTAAACTGCGCTATTCTAACTAAAAATCAAAGTATGTATAATAATAATAATAAAACGTTTATTTCTGACGGTCTTACTTAGTACATAAAATATTGAAATATTGGTAAAATAGTAGTGTTTTAGACCGATTCCACTATATGGTTCAACTCCTCGCTCTAACTAAGTTTATTAAACTTGTGACATAGACGCGAGGGATCTCTACCTCTCGGTTAATATCGTTCAGGCAACTGTTAGGCTTCGCAAAAGTACAGATAAGTAGGTACAACAATTTATATGTAAAAGCAGAAAATAAGAAGCAAACTAGAAATAGTATATACAGAATAAAAAATTTAAACTAAAGCTAAAAATAAAAACTAGGTACATTCAGCCAAATAGTAATACAATCTTAATAATATTTTGTGTTGTGATTGAAATGCTTTACTATATGAAGGAAACTATTGATATGTAAGGTAGGTAGGTATGTAAACACGGAAAACTTATTTTTTCACCACTCTCAATTGAAAACAGTGTCTATACTACTTTGAAAAAGAGAGCAAAATCCATTTTTGCACAATAAAATTCTTCACAGTTATGAAAAAATTTAAATGCAGGAACGAATGTTATAGTAGGCTATGCACGCAGTACGTAAAGCAGAGTCTTGCGTCACGGAAGTCATAGAATTCCGGGCGCAGTCTCAATATTATATAAAGCTGAGCGCAGACTTGAGTCACAATAGTTTTAAGACAGTCTATTGATTTTGTTAAGTTGTAATTTTTCTAAAGCAATAGTCTGTCTTAAGACTATCTTGACTCAAGTCTGCGCTCAGCCTAATACCTCACGAGCGAAGCGAGAGAATAGAATTCTAAAATCCTACAAGAATCCTGAGTGCGTTAATGGCGTTAGGCCTCGGCAGAACGTCTTCCTCTCTTATGTTTAGTAGTTTAGTCAGTAACTGGTAAATAAAAGCTATAAAAAAGGGCTTCGTCTCCCCAGTTTTCGACAGGTTTCATGGATACGTCAACGGAACAGAAAAAACATTTCTGTTCCGTGGTTACGTCAATCAAGTGTTCCGGTTTAGGGTAATAATAAATAAATTGAATTTAATGCAATGTGTAATAGACAGATTTGATTCTTTTCATTGACTCTACCGATCTTTGTCATAAAAATATCACGTGTAATTTTTTTTTATTTTTGGGTAGGTATCGATTTCCGGATAATGTAAGTTGTGTTACAAAATTCCATAAATACGGTTTTACTTACTATTACATAAAAAGGGAACATTTGGTTTCTTTCTATAAAACTTCCTATGTTCAATATTTCTATTCTAGTACTTGCTTTCCATATTCCATGGGACACTGTAATAATAATAACCCTTAATCCAAGCCCATGACAGCCTTTGATATGTTTACCCCAAATTAGGTCAAAATGGGACAAACAAACATTTTAAATGTGGCCAAAAACTCTGACCTCTCGTGACTAGAACTATTAACGACATTCTTTAACGTTTATTACGCGTAAAAGTATTTTTATGCTAATAACTGGTAACCAAAATTAACCATGAGCCTTTAAAGAATTTAGGTAAGGTAGGTAATGAAGTAACTATTTACGCTTGGTTCTCAAATATTTTAAAATTCTTGGTGTAAACCAGACCACAGGATCACATTTTAAGTGAGCGCTGAATTTCTGGTTTACATAACACCATTTTTTTAAGATTGTTATTTTAACTTTGTTTGTATAAAATATTGTTAAAAACCTGTGTCAATTACAAAAACAAATAATGAAATCATTTTGCTGAAAATTAGCATATTTTGGATATAAAATATTGTTACCGACTGAACAGACAGAAAGAGCACAAAAAGCAATACTTTTGTGGCACATTATTCCCCTATTCTACTTTCCCACTAATCTTCTATTGTTCTATATAATAATAAGTCGTGTGAATGATGTGTTATCATTTCGGCAACTATATAAAATAACACCGTACTGATGTCATGGATGCAACTATGCTAACCGTTTGCGTGTGACCTTGTGGTGTCATCTTAGAATTTGCAAACCCCCAATTCTTGCCACGGGTGTCGTAAGAGGCGACTAAGGGATATGCACCGAGAGGCGAACAACAGCCTCCAACCAGAAGAACTTTACAACACATGTCCAGCGTTGGCATTTTGGGCATTGTCCTTCCATATAATAAAATCCAATAAGGTTATTACCAGAGAGAGGCCTGCGTTCAGCAGTAAGACCAGTAGTTAAGTAAGTATATATTGTAGAATCTACAGCCCATATACCAACTGTAGGTCATGCACGGAGATTGTTCTGTAGGGTAGATAAAACAATAATGACATCGAATTGCATTTCTTTTATGAACGAAGTTGAAGGAATGAATTCCAAATACAGACGGGGATTGTTGTCTATGGCTACCAAGATAGAGAAATGGCCTGCTGGTCTAAATTTTACAATGTAGAATGATATCTACAATGTAGAATGACATCTACAATGTAGAATGTAATTAGATTTAGATAATGTCACGTGAATTTCAGCCATGGCACGTCGGCTAATTTCCATGGAACACTAGCCAGCCCAGTAAAACAAAGTACAATAAAACAAACAAAGTACCGGTACCTTTAAGGCATACAGCCCTATCATACAGCAGAAATTTACTAATAGACGGATTACCTACGCAAAGTTGTTCTGTCGAGGTGTTCCATGTTTATCCCACTCGCCTCGGCACAAAGTAGTCCGAACACGGAAAATCATTAAACTCTGAAATCATTCCTGTTTCGTCCTATTTTAAGATTTCTCATAGAAAAGAAACAAAAGTAATGTCGCCCAAATTCTCGTACGTAATCTCTCAAAATCGTAAGTAATCTTGATTTACCATTATGAACTGTCGGCAGGTGTCAAAAATGTTACGTTTCCTAACTTCGTACTAATTTTTGTTAACTAAGTAGGTAGATACATTAAGTGCACTAGCTCTGGATGTTTATGTATTTTGTGCCCTACATTCTGCATAATTTTTAGGAACACATTAAAAGTCACTTTAAACCCATTATGCCTTTTCACGTAACCGGGTCAATACGTTAAAATTCGAACAAACAGTATGGAGACGCGGAACTCGATGAATAATTATCAATATTTACCCGTAACCGTTCACCGTAAGATGTCCCTTGATTTTATTATAATGTATTTAATGTCAATAAGGCAGGGGGTCTTATTGTCATTAAATAAATTAGAATAAAATTGTCATCATCATCAGATTTTTTCCTCTGTTGGCCTCAATTCTCTTGTTCACTCCTTACGGTCCTGCATGGTTACAGACCCTTCACCGTAAGACGTCCTTACGGTTCTGCATGGTTACAGAACCTTCACCGTAAGACGTCCCTGCCGTGATGTTGGCAATTCCCAAGGTAGGTAAGGCACATCTTACGGTGAATGGTCTGTATCCATTGTCGTTGTCATTTATTTATGCAAGAAGAGGTCAAGGTAATAATTTTTTTTTATGAAAAGTTAACGACGAATCCATTAAATGACACTGGCAGAATTGTCTAACCGGACACGTTGCCGTTAATAAAGAATTCATTCAACAAATAATAAAGCTAAAATTATTTATTTTATCTAAATCGTCTTGTTCTGACTAAGCTCACATAAACTAACTAACAGCAAAAAAAACGAGACAAAATACAAGAATTCGAAGTTAATTTAGTAAATTCAATTTATTCACCATAATATTATTACTAATATTGAAGTAACATTACATCGATTATACAACTATAGTCGATGCAACAATTTTCAGTTTATCATTATTTGCTATGACTTAAAGAACCCACTAAATTTACCAAACAAGTATTCAATGATGATTATTAAGTTATGTAGGTACATTTCAATTAATAAATAGGCCTTATCAAAACCAAACAAGCAGCGATACGCGGCCTCTGCCGCGCATCATGCTGTCATCATTTTACGCTTTACGCACTTTAGGTATGTTAGCTTTTTGTTTGTTAATTCCCATTTCCTCCTATTTATTTGAACGATCTACTGCAAAACGAGGATTTCACTTCCGAGCCTGTTTTTCATTAGGACACGGCCGTGGTTGGCGGTTACTACGAAGGTGGTGGCTTTGCAAAGCTTCGATTCGGTGATGGCCGCCAGTGATGAGACGCATCGCCTGAAATTCAAGTCTATCATCGCCTCGTTTCATCCTGGCAATGTAAAAAGAAAAACCCCTACACAAAGGGTTTTCTATTTCACGGATCTTTTGTGTACCAACCAACACTGCGATCCCTATGCCCTGCCGCGCCGTCTAACTCTACGGCCCTAATAGTTAGACGATCAATTATCCAGGGGCCGAATTCTGATAACCAAACGCTTGTCCATAGATAAAAAAACTCTAGATAATTTATTTTATCAAAGGTAAAATGTCAAAACGTGTCATTCGGAAACGTTGCCATGGTTATTGTGAAGCGATTAATGTAGCATTATTGAAATCAAAACATATGGAGCTATCCCTTAACATATTTTTGGTTAGCTATTCGGTATCAATGTGATATTTCTGTCAGATGGATTTTCGGACTTTGAACTCTTACTTCTGGAGTACCAACCTGTTGATTTTTGGTTTAGAACTTAGCTAAACACAGTAAATTTTTGTAATAATATCAGCTAATTAGAGCAAAATCACTTATTACTTGACCATTGATTTGACAAATATGAAGATGATCTGCGTTCGACAAACCGGCTGTAAGTCAGCCTATAAGCTATCGAACCAGCATGGAACTAGCGTATCAAATGCACAAAAGTTAAACAATCCTGCATTGTTGTTGTTATGTAAACACAATTATTAGTCTACTTAATGGATTTGAGATCATTACTTAAGTATTTACATATACACTAATATTATAAAGAGAAAAGTTTTGTATTTTTGAATGTAACGATAAACGTAATAAACTTAAAAACTACTGGACCGATTAAATAAAAATTTTTGGCCATTAGAAAGCTACATTATCACTGAGTAACATAGACTATTAGAATATACCCGGGCGAAGCTGGGGCGGTCAGCTAGTTAGTTGTTAATAATTATACATATCCAAACATGTGCGCAAACTATTGTAGTTCTTTTTGTTCCGATTTACTAGCTAACTCTAAGCTCGACCATATTAAGCGTTCGCAGTGGAGCCTTGGTCTTACTGTCTACAAAGACCATCTGTGAAGAAAACGGTTTTGACTAATTGTCATTTACCATTGTAGAGTAGTTTTGACTAATTGTCGTTTAACATTGCAGAGTAGGCTGATTTAAATGACACCAGCAGCTGTTTGACTTTACATGACAATTTACACCGTTACTCGGTCATTGAAATTAGCATTACAAATATTTAATCCGATTTCATCTGATGGTGTGAGGTTCGCTAAATAATTACTTAGGTTCGTGTTTGTTTGAAATGAGGTTGTGTTTTTAAGTATTGGCTACCTGGCTGTTGAATATTCGGTCGTACCTATGGCAGTTCGATTATGATTTTAGTTATTTATGTTTAGTTATTGTTCGAGAGTAAAGCATATTTTAGACCACGTCGCAAAAAAACGATAATATGGGGTATGACGATGTGCTCCTAGCCCAATTTTCGGCCGCGTGAAGAAAAGTAAAGTAAAGTTTATTGTATCAAATACATAAATAAGGTACACAATGTATTTCTACCGTTGGGGCGTGCAAAATCTGGGTACAATTTAAATGTACATTAACTTAGTAAATAAATCAAATTGTAAAAGAACAGTTGATAAGAAAACTGAATATTAAAATAAGTTTAAAAAATATTTAGCTATTTTTTTTACAAAATATATATTTATACTTAAATTATTGAACATTGTTATAAAATATGATAATGAACATTAAATACTAACAATTATTAAATACTAGCGGTCCGCCCCAGCTTCGCTGCTATACTCTATATTCTATAGCATAATGTTACTCGATGATAATGCGTAGCTTTGTAACGGTAAAATGAAGTTGAAATCGGTCCTGTAGTTATTTAGTTTTCGTTACATACAAAAACATAAAAATGAAAATAATTCCTCTAAGTATATATAAGTGTAGGTAGATGAAAAGCAAGCATTGTTATTCTGTGATCTCTATTCGAGTAAAGGCCTCGTCCAGACTGTGTCATTTTTTTCTATCCTGCCTGTGATATAGTTTCCCAGTCTTTTCCTTTTTGACCCACCTTTGAAAACAAAATTGATAAATAATGAAAAATGAATTAAATAAAATAAAACTAAAGACTAGGTTATTATTAACTTACATCTAAAGAAACGTTGTCCGTCATGAAATCATTTTATTAGTAGCCATTCAATTTGGGTTTTAACTTTTCCAGAATGTGTGAGTTTTCCAAGTGACTTTGGCAGTTTATTGTAAATAGAAGGAGCCATGAGAAGATACCCCTGCGCCCTACGGAACGTACGATCCTAGGATCTAATTTGCCCCTGCGCATCCCTGCATTCTTTGAGTTCGGCATGCAAACTTTGTATTAATCTCGTCGATTTCGAGGAACAGCATCGAAAAGCTAACAATATAAATCAGGGTTGTTTTTAATAAACATAGCCGTTTCGTAAGCAGTTCGTGCGCAAGAGTTATTTTATTGCACAAACCTAGTTGTAGTGCACTCTCTTATTCCTCTCCCAAAAAAACATACACGTAGAACGCCACTGGGACCAAAAATAGATGATAAAATAACCCAATTAATAATAATTAGTCAAACGATGATAAAATTAGGTCTTTCTTCTTTTTTACCTAACGAGATGGACCAGTATCAGTCCTACATATTTACGGCCGACCGCGGGTTTTCTCTCGATCCTTACCGCAATTACGTATTTCGAAATGTCAATATTTTCGTAAGAACCCAACATGGGTGATCGACCGCGTAATTGGCTCGCTCTTGCCTTACGGTGCCCTGTGGGCAAGAATTGACCTAGAGGGCACTCCTTACTACACGATGTTGCGTAGAATACGACTGGACTAGTTACTTATTACATTTTACATGTTATATTTACATACATTAATTATATTTAAACGTTATTGTTGGCTAACTTTAGTTAATTTCGTAGCTTTGAGAGTATTTTACAAACCTGCAAGATTATTTCGAGGGCTTTCTACAAGAAGTCACTAACTAAAACTTTTTATACTTTCGCGATTTGATAACATATTTAAGATTATTTATCGGGTTTGGGAAAAGAAAGCAAAAGGTATGCGATAAATAATCTTAAATATGTCACTACCAAGTTAAATATATCGATGTGTTCATCTCCATAAGCTCTTTTATTGATAAAATTCACTAATTTGTTGCTCTTTAAATTTGGACGTTTTGGCTTAGTAATAAAGTAAAAAGACATTTTTCATAATAATATATATAATAAAGTGTGTTTGTGTTTTTGTACATATTGTGTTTGATTCTTCAATAAATAATATGAAACTGTTTATTGGCGTAATGATACTATGCGTACCATAACATACTATTAAATGCAAAGTGTTTTTGTTCAATGGCCTGAGTGTACATTGGTTTATTTATTTACTTCTACAAATAAACGGGAAAATTGTTTGAGGTAATTTTATATCTCTCTTCAAAAACTGAAACCTGCCAAGATACCGAAGCTAATCAAAAAATATTCAAAATAAGAACTAAGTTTCGAACCATAATATTTAGGTAAGTAAGTATTAATTAAATAACATTGTAACATAACAAATTATGAGTGAACAAAAAGTCATGCTAATAATGTTATTGTTATGGTGTAAATTATAGGAAATTAAAAAACCAACAAACCACCAATTTAAACTGATAACAGATCAAGTGTAAGAACAAATTACTAATAATTACATTCCGGAATAAAAACATTAATAACTTCCTAAATCCACGATCCATTCATAGATAAAATTCCTTATCTAATAATGAGTCAAAAATTTAATACATATAAATATCTAGTACCCATAACACGAGCTTGCTTTGGAGCTAGCAAACAACAGCGAGTTTTTTTCTACATCATCATCATCATCAGCATGCGCTGGCGGACTTTTGAGTCCCAAAGTATTTTTTCCTTAAAAATAAATTGTATTTAAGTTACCTACCTATTTCCCTTGAGGTAGTTTTTGTCACAAAGAAAGCAGATATTATAATTTAATTTTGTCAAATTTAGAACACATTGACGCAAGAGGTATTAATTAGCATAGACATAAAACACATGTGTTTTGTTTGTCTATGGTATTAGGTAGGTACATACATATTATGGTAAGCGCTTGTCTTTGTAAGGCATAGGATAAAATCAATTTCATTTAGTCATTTTTTGTGGACTTATAATTAACCATCAGTTATACACTATTTTTGTTATTATAGTTACCTAGCTATTAATTTTCCAACAATTGATTAAAATAAATAAATAATTGATAAATCTTTGGGACTAGACGCAATTTCAACAAAGCATGGCCACAGCATGCCACGAGAATGTATCTAGGGTTCCGGACTTCCGGTACCATAAAGGCAAAAACGGAACTCCTATCTATCTATGTATTTATTTCTATCCAATATCCACCTTTATTTTAATATCCTGAGGGAAATGCGCACGCATATCGCGCTGCCACGGGGAGACAGTGCGATTATGTGGGACTCCAACCCACTAAAAACCTCAGGGTGTTTCCGTCTACCGCTTGTGGTATGAAAATAGGAACGATTTTTCTTCCACGAACCCACCACGGTTGCCCGATATCGGGCCCCTAACTTGGGGGTGTGAAGCACCCCCCAGTGAGGGGCCATGTCACCGTCTGCGTTGGCACGGCCCCATGGGTTCCTCTTAGCTTCACCGCGGGTGACCATGCCGCGATTTCTAAGCCCCCCGCCCCAGCAAGGTGGGAGCCCTTCTGGGGGGATCCACTATCTGAATATCATTCATTATCTTCGTCTCTGGCTCTATCGAGACCTGCATCTTTGCGCCTCTTAAGATCTTCAGCCAAATCTGCCGCACCAGCCCTCAAGAATGTCTTCGGAAGCTGGGAAGGCGCAAAGTGTGTCGATTATTATTAAGATTTAAGTTACGGAAGTAATGCAGCATCATGAGCTTCATAATTTTATGATCTGACGTAACAAAAAGTTGTAAAACTAATTATAGCAACGTAAGCCTACATAATGCTTCGTTGAAAACGGCATGAAATTACTCAATTTAATGCTAATTTTATAATTAATTAATTATATTACCATCAAGGTGTAATTAATAATACCAACAACGGTACCGATTGTTAACAAGTTATAGGTACCTACATAATTAATTGTTCTTTTTGTTTTGTTTAACCTTAAATGAAACCAAATATGGATTTATCTAACCTCCATCTATTGTTGGATAAGAAGTTGCAGCAGCTGTTTTTTTCATATAATTATTAAAGCAAAATTTTATGTGACTCCCTACGCAACAAAGAAAGCCTTTTGCGTAATACATTTTAACTACAATTTATAAAAAATCCACTGCTCTACCTTTACCCATGCGACACGAATAACAAAAACTGCAATTCCAAAACAATGCGTGTGATGTCGCAACAAGCCCGTATCTACTCTGAATTCCCATAATTAACGCAGAAAGCCCCGACTCGGGGGCGACGAAAGACAATTTTGTCGATTTTCGACCGAATAAAACAACAAATTACCTAAATAAACTAACGTAGTTCAACTAATATTATTATAAATGTTTGTAAGTGGGTTAACTACAAACCTAGTTTGTGTCAGAAGAACACTACCAACGTTTCATCCTTTCAGGAAGGACAACAGGTTGAGTGTGGTTCTAGACACGCGTGCTCGTGAAACGTTGGGTTTTCTGTTCTTACAACCTAATAACTAAGCAAATTAACTTTACACTCGTACTCTACAGTACGTTAACCGTAAGATGTCCCCTGCCGTAATGTTGGCAATTCTCAAGGTATCCATAACACAAGCACTGCTTACCTTGGGCCTAGATGCGAATTAATAAATAATTAATGCTGGACAATCCACGCTGTGTGCCAGCCCCTGTGTCTGGCCTTTGTGGACAATGAAAAAACATTTGACTCTGTCAAAACCTGATCCGTTCTGGGATCCCTACAGCGATGCCAAGTAGACTATCGTTATTTCTAGATACTGAGATGTCTTAATGATGCCACCACCATGAGTGTCCAAGTAGAGGGCCAGCAGTCTAAACCCATCCAACTGCGCAGAGAAGTGAGACAGGGGGATGTTATAACACCGAAACTGTTCACAAGCGCGTTGGAAGATGTGTTTAAGACGCTTGACTGGAAAGGTAAGGGCATCAACATAAACAGCGATTACATCTCACACCTGCGATTTGCTGATAACATAGTCTTAATGGCGGAGTCGCTGGAGGAGCTGAACTGGATTCTGGACGGCCTAGCTTCAGCCTCACGACGCATCGGTCTTGGCATGAACTTGGATAAAACCAAGGTAATGGCCACCTTGATCCGGGACCAGTCGTCGTACATGGCGACCTTACCTTGGGCAGATTCTGCAGTTTGGTAAAAACAATTTAGAGAAGGAGGCCAAGAGGAGGATCCAGCTAGGTTGGGCAGCGATCTGAAAACTACGTCGAGTCTTCTCGTCATCTACCTATACCGCAATGCTTGAAAACGAAAGTTATCAATCGGTGCGTCCCGTCATGCATGACCTACGGAGCTGAGACGTGGACACTCACGGTAGAGCTGGTCCACCAGTTTAAAGTTGCCCAACGAGCTATGGAGAGAGCTATGCTCGGAGTTTCTCTGAAGGATAGGATTCTCAACGAATACATTCAACAGAGAACCAAGGTTATCGACATAGCTTAAGGATTAGCAAGCTGAAGTGGCAGTGGGCTGGCCATATCTCGAGAAGAACCGACAACCGCTGGGGTAAAAGTATTCTTGAGAGAACGCGACTCAAAAGACGTAGTGTACGAGGCCCTCCGACCAGGTGGGGTGACGATTTGCGAAAGACTGCTGGCAGATGCTGGACGCGGCAAACTGGAGAGGTACTCATTATGGGAGGCCTATGTCAAGCAGTGGACTAATATAGGATGATGAAGATGATGTATTTGATAGGTAGATGTAATTTTATAAAAAAATGGAGAAACATTTACAACTCATTTATTTTAGAAAACTGTAATATTTTACTGCAAGAACTTTTCCTTAATAAACGATATAAACTCTTTTGACGAGCTTGTAAAACCTCTTTGTTAGCAATTTGCCTATTTTTTGTCCATGGTTATACATGGACAAAAAATATGCATGTTGAGAACCATAAACTCTTTCTACAAGATTTATTATTTTATTGCAATGATCTTAGTGGCCAGTTTTTTTGGTATCTTTATTACTCCTCTATAATTACTCTTTGGCCCCAAGTGTCAAGATTTAAAAACCTTAAAACTTTTTCGTTTTTGCCTTCGATCAAGGTATTCGCCGAGCCAAAGAATACAATATCTACCGCCGAGCAATAATTCAAAGAACACAAACCTACAACAAAGAATACACAACAATGGTGCGATACCAAGTAATGCAGAACGAAAGTGAAACTAAAATTCCGTATTATAAGAGCAGCAAAGATGTATCACGCTTTGGGAATTTCCGAGATATCTGTCTTTGGGTAATGTACCAAAAACTCCAAATAAGTACCTACCTTTATACATAGATCATGTCGTTTGTTTCAACATGTGCGGTAAACCATTTCTTTATGTCTCGTACGTGCAGCGTGCAATGTGCATGTCCTAAAACATAAATTCTTTCAACACTTTTGTAGGTCTACCAAAATATCATGTAGATTTCAAAATGTTCACGATGGGGTCAAAAAATAGTACCTAGGTATAAAAAAGACTAGTACGTGTAGCGTGCAATTTGCATATCCTATAACAAAAATTCTTTTGTAGGTCTTGCTCTTCCAAAATGCTATGTAGATTTGAAAACGTTCACGATGGGGACAAAATAATAGTAGTAAAAAGCAATCTTACAGAACCAATAATTACTTTCTTGATCGTAGTGAATAGAAGTCGTAGCCAATGAACATGAACCTCCACGCAAGAATGGGCAGCAGCCCCGCATCTTTGTGTTTCACTTTTATATTGCACTTGATACCATGCAGGTGTTAATCATAGAGTAACTTATATTATGGTGTTAAGAGCTGATACAATCTTAAGTTTTTGTGAAAGGATAGACATAGAATTTTGCGTTTATATAAGGGCATGCCAAAACAACGCAACGCAAGCCCAGAAATCAAGTTTTAGCTTATTTTCTATAATTAGGGTTTTATTTGAAAAAACCGAAACATGAAATGTTCATTATACATAGTTCTATTACCATGCTTATTCTCAATATCTTAACTTCTGTATTTATTGAGAAATTCAGTTTTTAGTAAGAATTTAGAGGTAACTTTGCGATTGTTTTCTATCGAGACACTTTTATGACAGCGTGTTTTCGAAACATATGATCGATAGAGCTGAACTTAACCATATATAAATTAGTAATAAGTTAAACATTTAGTAGCTTCGTAGATATTTCGATCTCACGGAGTTGATTTTAGGTAGTATAGGCCCAAATACCTTTTTATATGTATTTATTTGTGGGTTATACCTGGCTAGCAGGTATATCCTAGTAGAAATGAAATACAAATTTTTGGGAAATTATTTCAGTTCTTAGAGATACCTAGAGTGCGGGGTAATCACTATATAAACAAAATATCATAGAAGGAAGGAAATCGTATAGGAATCGACTGTTGGAATCGACGCGACGACTATGAGGCTGTCGTACAGCCTCGAGAGTAATCTCGAAGTCTCAGGCAATGTTACGTCATTGGAAACTGTTTCAATAAACTTATAAGAAGCATGTCTAATATGTCTATACCTATAAAAAGATCATTTCACACTTGCATGGTTTCGGTAAATCAGTTGGTTTAGTCACAGATTGAAGTAAGGTCTAAATATTTAGATTGACTAGCTTTCGAAGGATATGCGCAAATGAAATGGTGGGAGAAATAAGAAAGTAGGTTAGGTTAGGTTAGTTAGGAGTACTCCTTTGTCCGCATTTAGACTTTTATGAATAAGAGAATAGTATTTTATTTTATATCCCGTTATTAATATCCACTTAAGACAAACGATGGGACGAATTTCGATGAATAAAAAATTACT
Source organism: Eupithecia vulgata (assembly GCA_946478455.1). Taxonomy (NCBI): domain Eukaryota; kingdom Metazoa; phylum Arthropoda; class Insecta; order Lepidoptera; family Geometridae; genus Eupithecia; species Eupithecia vulgata. The sequence goes on from OX297873.1 coordinate 10,359,221, forward strand.
TCCCATTCGTCCCTCTAGTGAGTCTAGTAGTAGGAGGCTGATGGGATGGAAAGCTGCTTATTCTATTCTATTCGTCTTATCCTACTAATGGCTTTTTCCTTATATACATTTTTATTGTAGCTTCAACTTACATTCTTGGACCTTGTAGTGCCGAAGTCCCTATGATCCAGATAATCACCCCACCAACTGTTATCCAATTCACATTGTTCGGATGATCAGGCCATAACAGCGTCAGGTGCAATATAAACCTGTTTAAACTAATATTGAATTGAAAATGCTGGATTTGTTGGAGTAGGTGGCAACGTAACACTCTGAGCAAAACCAGCACCGCCGACAAAATTGCGAGCAATGAAATCGACAAGTTTAACTTTTGATAATTGAATTGTAATTCAAATTTCAAATAGTTTTAAATCCTTATAATGGTTGTGTGTTTTGTCACTTTTGTTTAGTTCTTATTAAAAGTACGAAAACGGTATTTGGTGGCCTATCAAAGTTATCAAATAATGACTTCTCTGTCTGAAGCTCTGATGAGTTCGTATATTAATCGTAAGTAAAATCTTTTTGTATAGAATCCTAATTTGAATTATTTTTCTTTGTCCGCAGATGGGCTGTAAATTAAAAGCCGCCCTCTTCATTCTTCTCCTGGTCTACTGCATCAGCGCAGTCGTGAGTCGCAAGCACAGCGCCAACGAGATACATAACAGACGAGAGACCTACAGCAACGCAGCTTTGTACCCTCGATCCTCGGAAACCAGGGATGTGAAGAAGCTGGATGGGATATGGAACTTCAGGGTGTCGCCGCCGGATCCGGAGTACGGACAACGGCATGGCTGGTTTGAGCAGAATCTTGACAGGGTTAGTTTATCTACATTACTAGTAAAGATGTGAATTATTGTGGGAAATGTGTGAATGTTTGCTAAAACAGAAACTATTGGTTTAAAATCAGTATAGCGAAAGTTTGTATACCGTTGCTGTTATGATGTTTTTGAGAAGATTGCACCAAACCTACGATAAGGATCAAGCTTAAAAAAAACCATAAACCGGGTATTAATTCAATTCCAGGTTTAGAGATTTTTACATAGTTAATATTTATAGCAAGGTCGTGGTTTTTATAGGAGGCGACTAAGGGATATACACGGAGGATGGGTACTTGGGCAGCGTCCTTTGTTTAATAGATCCATCACGTAACAGCGATCCCACGCATACCCAGCGTGTAAATTAAGGCCCCAATGATAAGAGCCATTAAGGAGCAAATCAAGAAGAATTACGAAATTTAATAATATTCTAAAAAAACTACGTCGGAGGGACTTACCCACGTACCTACGCGGCCTTATCGCTATGAGCGATCTGGTCCATGCAACCTTTGGATAGACTAAACAATATATGTAAGAACAACAATGACGGTGACAAATTGCAAAACCAAAAATAAATCAATATTACTTACTGTACCTACATACATAATACATAACATAAATATTCTACATATCTATAATAAACTTACATAAACATGTTGTCTAATTAAAACGATAGATTATATTACATTTGAATCATTGACGCTATGCGCTTGTAATAAAATCGTGATCATATAGGTTGTTTTTGTATTAAAAACAAACAGTACTTCTTTGCATAAAAGGACGAAGATTCTGGTAAGGACCTATAACTACCTACAGGCTGTCGTAAATCCAGTTTTTATCGATTTTCTTTTTATATCGTATCGTAGATTTATAAGAATCCAAATGCAATGTAACTTTATTTAATTGAACTAACATTTATGTATAGACGAGTGTGAGCACCAATACAAACCTATTTTGGTTTAATGGTGCAACATTGATAAACACATGTATAACTTTTTAATAATAAATATTCATTCATTCATTCAGGTAAAATATTACGGAAGATGAGGTAATCATTACAAAGTAGGTTCTAAGCGTTCAAAACGTGATTTTTGCTCACCACAACTGTAATCAGTAATAGAGTATTGTGTTTGAAATATGAATGATACTGGTACTAATACAAGTCCACCCACATCGATTATGTATACACAGAGCTCGGAATAAAATGTATGACACAGTGAGAATACGAAATAAACTCGAACAATATTTTTTTCTGCGCCCACGCACGAGCATTTCGAGTGTCTGTATATCAAGTAATTCCAGAGGAACCAATGGAAAAATTCGCTTCTTGCATTGTAGGTCGGTTAGGTATCTCCAGTATTTTTAAGTCATCACTAAATGTCTATCCAACTTTTCTGTAAAACTTCTTTCGTATTGCGTTCCGGCTTGTCTTATCTCGTGTCTAAAGGTTTTGGAGTAAACAACCACTCCCATCTCGTGTCTTATTTCAAATGACAAAAAATACCTACTCAAGCGGTTGCATTTCGTGCCCCTTTGAATAAATTTATGAGAAGTGTCATAGAGCTAAGAACGCGGCAAAAATATCTAAACTGGCAAAGATTTGATATAGAAAATTAGATTTTAAAATATGATTCCTTAAAGGAAACGCAGCAACAGTGCCAGTTTGCATTTTTACTAGAAATTTACCTATTTCTTTCCTTCCAATCAGTCTTTCTAAGAAACCTAATCACGATGTTCCAACCGAATCCATATTGATATTATAAACACGAAAGTAATGCTGTCTGTTTTTTCACACCTTAATGGCTGAACGCAATTAAATCAAATTCGCCTTGGACTTCGGACTTTGGACTATATTTATTCCCGAAAAACGCGCGTAAAGTCGCAAGCAGGTGCTAGTTGTAAATTGCAATCATTCTACAGAAAGCGATAAAGCAAAATTCCATGTCAGGATCATCGGAAGTGGAAATCCGTAGACTCGATCGATGTTCCGGTGCTAGGGCTACAAAGTGGGAACATGTAGCATGTTGATGACTTCTCTCATTTTGATCTATTTTACTTTGTTTACCACATATTACTTTTTTTTTTCTTTTTACTGCCTCGTCGGTCAGCTTGTTTAACTGCTGATAACTAGCGCATGGGTTCAAATCCCGGGTCGGGCCAAAAGTTGTAATGGGGTTTATTGCCTGAAAAATTAAGAAATGTATAGTAGCAGCCGAACTTCATAGTAGCGACCGAAATAAAAATATCACTTTATTTCCGTGACAATGTTTTATTTTAAGAATTTGACCATTTTTATATTTATGGAAATAAAGTGGACATGAGTGTCGTGAGCCATGAATGTGTTAACGAAATAATAATAACATTTTGCAGACGGGGTCCGTGATACCGATGCCGGTACCGTCATCATACAACGACGTGGTCGAGGACGCTGCGACGCGGGACCACGTGGGAGTGGTCTGGTACGACCGCCGGTTCTTCGTGCCCTCCGCCTGGTCCTATGGTCGTCGCGTCTGGTTGAGATTCAGTAGTGTCCACTATGCCGCTGAAGTGGTAAGTATTTTAATTAGTAAGGTGCTTCAAAAACAGGAAAATGTTACATAGGTATATTCCTACCTTCATATATTGTTTAGAAAAAACTAATCCGACTTGGAATCTCATAATTTTACTCAGTTTTTAAGTTTAGTGGAACAAATACTAATCCCTCGGGCTAACTATTTTTTCATGTGACTCAAAAATATGCTCTTCGGACTATTTTTCTTTTTAATTTTAGTCTGAAATTATCAGCCAGTACAAAATATTCGTCCTCCTGCATAAAGACTACTTTTTGGTGTTCCATTTACAAAAAAATCGGTCCATAATAATTAGCATGCATAGGGCTTGATAATGTTGTGTGAATTGTCCAGCATTATTTATATATACTATTATATTTAATAATCATATCTATCAAGTGCTATTTGGATTTTTGAACGTTTTTACTTTGATTTTGAACAGAGATAAGTTGACTAGTCTGTAAAACCATTGAAGCATATAGGAATCCTAGAGATAATACAAAAGGTAGGGTCCGTTTGTTGTAACGGTTTTAGGTATTGTAGAAGGCGAGAGTATGTTATTATTGCTGTTACGTCACGAATCGTGCTTGTAAACATACAACAGCGATAATAGCAAATGAGTTGTGGTCTAGAAACGTGCTGGTACCTATACTTGGAAGTACAGTTGTCGACAGAAATATCTTAATTTATTTCTGTATTGGATTTAGTCAAATCTTTATTTCGACAGCTGGTCAATTGAGATGTATTCGTAAGTGTACTTATTACTCATACTTTTTTTTTGGCCGCTAATTTTGATTATTATTAAAAATAAGTACAACTAGGACTACAAGTAATACTACTAAAAACGAAACGTAAATCCAACGTTAAACGTAACTACCTATCCGAAGAACCAATGTCACTGACGATAAAGCTCTCAGAATTAATAAGTGCCACTGGTTTTAAAGCTTGCAAACTGATAACCGCTGGGGAGTGAAGGTTTTCGAGTGGTTTTCACGATGCAACGCGAAACGGAGTGTTGGGAGACCATCCGACGACATCGTAGCGGTTAAATAGAGTCGATGGATGGAGGCGGCTCAGGGCCGCTCATTGTGGCGTCGCATCTGGAAGGCCTATGTACATCAGTGGACGTGTATGGGTTGATATAATAATGATTCTAAAATATTAAAAACTGACCTGTGAAGATAGTGTAAGTCATACACTCATAATTAAAGTGTCTTCTAGACCTTTATTATACATTTTTCGGGCACATTGTCGCTTACCATCAGGTGAAATGTAATCAAACGACTATAAAAAATGCATCAGGACCACCTGCGGGTTCTCTCCTCTATCACTCAGAAATAAACGTGTCACATCGTCAAGAGGTCGTTAGACCACCTCTGTGGCGCGGTGGGCGAAGGTCTGCCTGCGCGGTCGATTCCCGTTCGGAACAAATGTGTGTACGATCTGCAGACATTTGTTCAGGGCGTTCTGGTCGTTTTCTGTGTATAATAAAAAAATATCTATCTATGTATTGTGTTATATTATGTATATCAGTTATCTAGTACCCATTACAAGCTCTGCTTAGCTTGGGGCTAGGTAATGCTGTGTGAATTGTCCAGCATTACCTTATTTATTATTTATTTATTGTCACTTACCATCTGGTGTAGGTAATTGTGGTCAAACGACTATAAAAAACATCAGAACAGAACCAACCAGCGGGTTTGCTTCTCTATCACTCAGCAAAAACCAACTCACTCATGAATAAAGTACCTTCTAGACCTTCGTGATATATTTTTCGGGGACATCGTCACTTACCATCAGGTTAATTGTGGTCAAACGACAATTACAAAAAACATAAGAACCAATTTTCGGGTTTGCTCCTCTAGCACTCAGCAAAAAACGCGTTAACTGTTTGGGTAGTTCAACAATTTTTTGCTGATATATTGATATTGAAATGCTGATTTAAAAATAAAATAAATATTATTTGATCGAGATATATCCATGAATGTGAGCGGGTTAACTACAAACCTTATTAGACGACCTCTGTGGCGCGGCGGGCGAAAGTCCGACTGCGACGCAGGAGGTTTCGCGTTTGATTCCCACCCTAGGATAAATGATTGCACGATCTGCTCATATTTGTTGTAGGCATTTTCTATGTATAATAAAAAATATATATCGTATTATGTTATTATATTAGTCATCTAGTAGTAGTAGTAGTAGTACCCATAACACAAGCATTTATTATTTATTATATTTAACTGGGGGTTAAATGATGCTGTGTGTATTGTCCAGCATTAATTATTTATTTATTTTATTTGTCTTGGAAGAACACCAGCATTCGTAGTCAACCCGTTCGCATTCGTATTGAATTCATTAAACTACGAGACCATAACATTACCGTTCCATTTCCTTGATAAGAAATGAGAACATAAAGACTCTATTCCATAGAAATATTTAATTCCTTTTTCCCTAACATGGTTTGCTTGTTTTCGTGATAAAGTCGGGTACTTTATTATTATTATAAAAGACGTATATCGTTTCTCCAAATTTGTTATCAGGTGTAAATAAATACATTAGATACGAAGCGGCATGATCCATTTTAAAATGGAAAATTTCTAGAAAATATCGTACGGTCATCGTGCTTAATAATTTTGATGAGGTAGGTACTGTAATGCTATTATTTTATTATACTTTTTCTCATAAGGGGAGGCCTTTGTCTAGCAGTGGACTAATTATAGGCTGATTATGGAGATGATGATGATGATGATTATACTTTACCTTAACTTTATTTACTACAACTATGTAATTAGTTACCGCCACGACTTTACACGTGTTGTTTATAAGGGATGGGAAAGTTTAAAGGTTATCCCACCTGTGGGAATGCAGGGTGCGATAGAAATAACTAGAATGGGATAAAAAGAGCGTTAAGTGGCCTATATTTTATTCCAGGTATAGAACTACCTATATGCTAAACTCCTGGATGTTTGTTTTTTTATTTCTTCAAGGCAAAACTACTGAACACATCGGACTAAAATTTTGGAAACAGGTAGTTCTAGGCCTAGCATAAAACATAGGCTACTATTTATACCTACCATACCATACCGCCCCGGCTTCACATTGGTAGTTTCCTATTTATTCGTCAATTTTCCAATGATTTTAATACTTCTTATCCTATTCCGGACTAAGAGAAATTCAACAAATCAAAAATCATGAACACGTCTTTATTAGATATAGATATATGTTCCCATAGGATATAAATAACCTTAAAACTAGTGATGAATCAACTAGTCAGCGACAACTATCCGGCGAGTATTCGGCAAAGAGCGCCGACTGTCCGTCTTTGATCACAGAACCTAACGCTTCTTTACAACCAACTAATGGGCTAGTCAGCCAAAATCAAAGTCGGCACAACTCTTCTTAAAAAGTTTCCAAAGAAACAACGCCAGCGAAACCCAAGCAAAATCTATTTTAAAATACATAGTTATGAAAATTTTAAACCTATTACAATTTCTAAAGTGAAATCAGGATGTAGAAGGGCTATTTGACTTGCTTGAGATTGTATATCGTGGTGTCGCTGTCGGCAGACACGACAATAATTACAATGCACTATAAAATTGGCCAGACGACATCGACTGACTGACACACTTACTCGCGTGCATGAGACAGAAAACAAACCTATCTTAATCTATATAACTGGTATTTGTTTACACTAGCCGATGAAGGGCCCTGGGCCATGTTTACACTACCGAAGAATAGGACCTAGGTACCTAGCAGATAACCTACTTCTTACAGATCGGTATTGTAATCTCCGTGACTCGTCGATAGACAACGAAAACACCTGGTCGTAATTTCTTGCATGGTCAATGTTATGACCAGCTGTTATTTTATTAGGATGACCTAGATTACGTTAATCGTAATGAAATTGGATTGAGACTACCTTTATGCTGTGGACTGAAATGATTGATATTTCTCTATATTTTTCATGTAGAAAAATGACAATCATTACATGAGGACTTTTTTTGTTGAGGAGGTATCCCGACCCATACTAGCGCCGTCACCTAATTTACTTTATTATTATGTTAATAAGGTTTTATAATACATTTACAATAGTTTTATTTCGTAGCAAAGATGGGAAAACATAAATTGGTAGCGAGCAAGATCAACCTATGCATTTCTGCGTAAACAGTTACAGAAAAAATGCAATAGTTATCACAAACTGCCCAATATTTTTTTTTAAAGTTCCTTTGTATAACGTAATAATAAAATAAAATAGGTGGCGGCGATAGTGTGCGTTGGGGTCACGCCTTATATTAACCCATATTTTCTCGCAGCAGGGCAAGACCTTTTTATAGTTTGCCTTTCTTCCTATTTTTTTCCAACCTCTAGTGTGGCTTAATGTATTTTATTATAAGATTACATAAAATTTTGTAGCTTTAAATTTAAATTTGTGTTGATTTGACTACACTCTGGCCACTCGCGCTAGGCTAATAAACTAGATAGAGCAGAGTTCAAGAATCACTGACCCCGCTCAATACTTACTCAATCAGCTTCCATCGGATCATGAGACGAGACTGTTGCTATGATATTTTGTTACACCTAGGCAACTTCCTATTTACAAGTTTCTATTAGTCTTTCCGCACGTGTTTTTTTTATTGGGATACATAAAAGGTAATTTTATTTAAATACAATGTTGTGCCGACCCAACCTAGCTTGTAGGATAAAGACCGGTAGAAGAATAGGTAAGTAACCTTTGTTGATCTATTATCTTATCTAAACCCGATGTAGAATGTTGGTAAACAAACCGCACATACTTTGCCTAAAATTAACTATTTTGCCGCGTCCTTTTATACGCAATTTACATTACTTGTCGATGTTAATAATATTGCTTACAAATACCTGAAACTCGACGCCAAGCAAGTGAGTTTTAGTTAATTGTGTAGTGGTTTGTTTACTAATATTCTACAAGGAGTTTGGCTAAGGTATAGATCCCTATCTAAGAAAAATTTCAGGCAGATCAGTACATTCGGCGCTGTCTTTAGCCAAAAATGTGCACATCTCAAACTTCCGTCGTTTTAATAAGTAGAAGTATGTCAATGAAGGTAGGTACTACATTTATATTTTTTATCATCCTATTTGGTTGAGCAGGAATGGACTATAATCCGATTTATTATTTCTGCCAGCCCGTCTTGTCTTCTTACGGCTCTTGGCTTGACAGTCATAAGACTCTTAACAACTCGTTTAAATTATTTATTTCATTTTCTTTTTATTTTGCATGTCCATTTTGCTTGTGTACTCTCAAATGTAACTAAGTATGTAAATCCACCTGTACTCTCGGTCTCCCGCGAAACAGGCCCAGCCTAGTGCGGGGACCACCAGTAACAATGTTCTCATTTATTTATCTGTAATCTTTATTAATTAAGTTCGTATCTCTTAATGTAACATTAGGTCTTTGTAATAGTTATGGTAAATAAATTATTTTGTATTTTGTAAATGAGTTTCTTTGTGTTTTTTCGTTTCACCATTGACGAGCATGATAAGGACGAATTCAATTAAGCCACATAGGATAGAATGTTATGTTCATGAACATTAATAGGCCATAGGCGTTGAGTCATAGACTTGTTCCTATTGTCTTTTTAGACGAACACCTCCAAAGCAATGGAAATTGACCGTTTGTTTTGGAACAAAGGTTTCAGTTCGTATTTTGCAATGATCGTGTTTTGCCACTACTATGCGTGTGTTTAAGATCACATTTTATCGACTATTTATGACGACCTCTATGGCGCAGTGGGCGAAGGTCTGCCGTCGACGCAGGAGGTTGTGGGTTCGATTTCCTACTCGGGACAAATGTGTGTACGATCTGCAGATATTTGTTCAGGATGTTCTGGTCGATTTCTATGTATAATTAAAAAATATCTATCTGTGTATTGTATTATATATCATGTATATCAGTTATCTAGTAGGTACCCATAACACAAGCTTTGCTTAGCTTGGGGCTAGATAATGCTGGGTGAATTGTCCAGCATTATTTATTTATTTATCTTTAAACTATAAACTGAGAACAGAAATAACTTAATGTTGATGCTGATGTTGTAGCCTGGGTCTCCTCACGAGGGAACTCCTCAATGTTTAGCAGCCTGTTCCACTAGTCGAGACAAAATTGAAAGGATGAGAAAAGAAAACTTAACACAATAAGCGGGTAGGTATCTTATTCTTAAATGATAATAATAATCAATATTTTGAAATTTTACCGGTCTATGAGCAAATTATAAAAGCCGAAAGAATAAGGAAAAAATATCTACCAAAACTCTCAAATATGTAACAATAAATACTTCTGGCCAAAGCAGTCGAAGTACCCATCTAAACGGAACCTTGTGTGGTCGTCGTAAAAAATATATTGCGCATGAACTAGGGTTCGAATATAAAATCTTTTCTTTGGGACAAAAAAGGCAAACTTCTCGCACATTTATGACACTTATTATATAAATAAAAATCATTAAAATTAAAGTTACTTTAAAATTAATAATAATATTTGAACAATTATCAGAAATATAATTATATGTCAAGGTAGGATTATTCCTGTTCCTCTTAATCAAGTTAATAATAGACTGTTTTATTCTAATGTAAAATTATCAGTATCTGACCGATTTGGCGCAGCGGACGACGACGGTTCGCCTGCGACGTAGGAGGTTGCGGGTTCGATTCCCGCCCCGATACAAAATTACAAATGTTTGTACCATTTGCAAATATTTGTTCCGGCTGTTCTTTATTTTTTCTTTGGATAACAAATCATAATCTACTAGATAACTGAGTTTTATCAGTTATCTATAACAATAACAAGCTCTGCTTAGCTTGGGGCTGGATGATGGTGTGTGGATTGTCCAGCATTATTTATTTTACAAAATTCATTAACAAACTTACCTATTTTACAAAAAAAAACTATTTAGAAATTTTGTTTGTCTGTTTGTATTGTTTATCTAATTTCCTAAACGGCTAAAGTACCGTTTTTGCTCGACTTTCTTGGGGCGGCCGCACACGTCCGATTTTGGCACTTTGCTTAGGCTGAAAAATGCTACTTAGCTTTCAGTCTAAAAAATTAAAACCATTGCGTGCGAAATAACATTAAACTGATTATTTCCGTATTCATGAAAAAAGCATGCTGACCCTTCGTTACCCAAGGCTGTAGTGACGGCCTGGATTATTCCGCGAGGGGGGGGACTTATTAAGGCACTTCCTGCAATCTCCGGCTCTGGTATCCTCCGTTCAATTTACTCCAGTTATAATTTTTTCCACTTATAAATTTTAGACATATGAACAAGTTAGGAAAAGTAAAAAAAAAATTACTGCGAGCCCTGAAATTTTTAAAGACTGCAGTTGTAGACATTATATTGTATGTACATACACACAGGTATACTACTACGACCACCAACCTCAACCTCAACAGCCTATAATGGTCCACTGCTGGACGCACGCAGGCCTCCCCCTGATTTTTTTATCTTATGAGGGGTAGTGCCCATAATCTCCACGCGTTGCATGCGGGCAGTTCGATGGTAGATCTATTCTTCAAGAGACGCTGCTGCATATCCCTCGGTGTATGTCCCTTAGTCGCCTCTTACGACGCCGACCAGAAGAGTTGGAGTGGGTACCTTACTATAAAAACAATCGTAGTTTGACAAATTCATTACGGATGTAAGCAAGGGCTTGGAGGGATGATGATGATGTCCCTCTATATGGGATGAAACGTTAGTAGTGTTCTTATACAATCTAGGTTCTTAGTTAAGGGGGCGATATATGACGCCGTTTTGTGAATAGGATAGGCATAGGATTTCGCGTTTAAAGGAGCGGGACAGAGCATAGCGGCGTAAGCTCAAAAAAAATTTTTTTGCTGATTATCTATTAATTAAGACATTTGTTTGCAAAATAGGCCAAAGGTGCCGGATATTCTTCTATTTAATATGGTGAAAACTAACAATACAGATAGTACAATTGTTTCTCGTATTTAAAAGAATTTTTTAAAATTTTAGAAACAAAAGGGATCTGCCTTGTATCCCATAGAATATTAAGTATTTTTTCAAAGCTTTATCGATAAAGGTGACGAATAAAAATTGTTTTAATGTAACCCAAATTTGCCCATTTCACATCTATTGCCGCCTTAACCCTTGCTGACATTCATCATCATCATCAGCCTACATCAGTCCACTGCTGGACATAGGCCGCCCCTAATGAGCGCCATAGCGCCCTGTCTTCAGCTTGCCGCATCCAGCATCTGCCAGCAGTCTTTCGCAAATCGTCATCCCACCTGGTCGGAGGGCGTCCTACACTACGTTTGACAGGTCGCGGTCTCCACTCAAGAACACGTTTATTCATAATGATATGTAAATTTGATTGCAGTACGTGAACGGCAAGTCGGCGACATTCCACGAGATTGGTCACCTGCCGTTTCAGACCGAAATCACTCCCCTCGTGAGCTTCAACACAAGCAACCTGCTGACGGTGGCTGTCGACAACACGCTGCTGCCTGATACTGTGCCTCAGGGATACGTGAAGGACACGAGCATCGGGTAAGGGACATTGGCAATTTTCTGAGCTACCACTCCTTAATTGGCAATATCAAGTCATTCAGTCATCGACGTTGGAAATATAAACCCAACAATCACCTGCAGTGCAGGTCCGCAGAAGGGGCAAGCTGAACAACAGCGCTAAACATTCTATTAAAGCTTGAACAAAATTTCTTTATAGATACAGACTATATTTTGATGTGTAATATTACCTAGATATATGTAGTTATACGTTCAGGCAATACATAATTATTCTATTCTATACTAAATATCTATCCTACTGCGAAAGTTTTTAAGTATGGATAGATGGATGTTTGTTACTCTTTCACGTAAAAACTACTGAACGGATCTGGATGAAATTTGGCACAGAGATAGATTATAGTCTGGAATAAAACGTAGGCTATATTTTATCCCGGAATTCCCGCGAAAACGGGATCTACGCGGGTGAAACCGCGAGGCGCTGCTACGCAAAAACTACTGAACGGATCTGGATGAAATTTGGCACAGAGATAGATTATAGTCTGGAATAAAACGTAGGCTATATTTTATCCCGGAATTCCCGCGAAAACGGGATCTACGCGGGTGAAACCGCGAGGCGCTGCTACGCAAAAACTACTGAACGGATCTGGATGAAATTTGGCACAGAGATAGATTGTAGTCTAGAATAGCACAAAGACTTTATTTTGTCCCGGAATTACCACGGGAACGGGAATTACGCGGGTGAAACCGCGAGACGCTGCTAGTACTAAATATTAGACTGAGATCACGTCGCTTAAGTGCACAGCACCAGTGTTTAGGCATTTGTATTTTCAAAACTTTTAAAGAGCTTAGAAAAATTACAATAACTCTAAACACAAAACAAACACGTTTCGATTATTTCGTTGTATAGAAAATGGGTATGTCAAAAGTTAACAGGCGCTTTCGCTCCGTAACAGGAAAACAGATAATGAATGCTTCATTAGTCTCCGTAAGCTTTGCCGGTTCAACCCAGGCCATTTAATAAATTAGTGTATTGTGTGATACATGGTGTGTTCACAAATTAGAGAAATGTGTGTTCCGTCGGCAAACCACAACTGGGTTCTTATTCATAGCCTCACCAAACTGGTTTGATAGTGAGAAAATTTTCCAATTTAACAAAACTTTTGTGTCGAGTGAAAAACAAAATTATGCCAAAATTAGTCCTTGTGGTCAAAGTCAAGACGATGGTAAAAATTATATATTCAAAACCCCATTTTACGTAACTTCCTACCATAGGGTTCTGTAAATAAAATACTATTTAAACCGTACAATTTTATTTTACAAGGAATTTTGCAGTAAAACTGTGGTAACAGCTCCAAAATTTATACTATCTCTGTCAGCGAGAAGAATTGCTTTGAGCTACCAACAACCACAAACGATTCCTGCTGCATCCATTTTTACATCGCATTTGTATAACGTCAAAATCTTACGGGTAACTAAAATACTAATCCAGGTCTTTTACATCAAACGTTTCAAATAGACCACTACACCACCACTTACACAAATTTAATATATCATCTCCTTGATCGAAAACCACTCACATAAGCTATCCATAATAAAATAAACAGCATCGCATTGACCTTAAAGCTTGAGAGTCTGGTCGGAATTTTCACCGTTTACGTTGTGTTTAATAGCCACATCCTGATTAGGCCTGATTACTCATGTATTTGAACTCTCGGCGTGCATTTTTGGACTTTGTTTATGCGTGGTTTATACCTCCTATTCCGAGACCTAATAAAATAAACATAAACACCGCATTTAAAATTTGCTTTCTACAATCCTGTGTTTACGATTTCTTAAACTGGAGTTGAATGCCTATAAATGGAAAGCGTTAAGTTTAGATCACATGAGATTCACCCACGGAGCAAATTGCTCTGTGGATACACCCACCTAAATGTATTGTGGAAGACATCTCTACCAAGCGGTTGTAGTGTTGTAGTAGTATATCATGCATGACCTACGGAGTTAAGATTAGATGTGTCGCTGACAGGGCTGGTCAATACGCTCATCAAGATATGAAAAGAGTTAGGTATGCTCGGAGTTTCTCTGAAGAATAAGAGAGATGCCACACGGGCGCTGACGCTGCGACATCGCAACGCAGTGACTTCAACGCAATGAGTGCCACACGAGCGCTGCGACGACGCAACGCAGCTTTGCCTTGTCTATACGCAGTATACTTGTTAGTCTATGTTCTAAACAATACTGCGCTGTCCTGCGTCTTCACTGAGTCGTCGCACCGCAGCACCCTCTCCCTCAATCCTTGTGCGCTGCGGAGTTGTTTAGATGCACGTTGTTTCAGCGCACCGTGTGGCATGCCGGGCAGATTTGTATGTAGAACTACGTAGCGTCTACGCTGCGACGTGGCAGCGATGACGCAACGCAGCGGCAGCGCCCGTGTGGCATCTCTCTAAGATAGGAAACGAATGTATCCGTCAGAGATTAAAAGTTATCGACATAGCTCTATATAAGATTTAGCAAGCTGAAGCGGCGGCAGTGAGCCGACAATATCTCCCGCAGAGCAGTTAACCGCTGGGGTAAACGTGTTCTTGAGTGGAGACCGCGACTCGGCAAACGTAGTGTAGGATGCCCTCCGCCCAGGTGTTATGACGATTTGCGAAAGACTGCTGGTAGATGCTGGAACACGGAAAACGTAGGACGCCCTTCATGCTTGTGGAGGACGACCTGGGCTGTTCCAGGTGTGTGGATGCGTTAAGTTGAAAATTCAGCGCTATGGTGCTGATTAGGTCTATGTCCAGCAGTGGATTAGTATGAGCTGGTGATGATATTCGTGATGAATGTTTAAATGATGTCGGTTGTTAAAACTACATTTGCTATCCACAGGCATAACAAAATGAAGCAAGAGCAGGTGTACACGTTCGACTTCCTGAACTACGCTGGTATTCATCGCTCTGTGTTCCTGTACTCCACTCCGAGGGTCTACATCGATGACGTCATCGTCAACACTGACATACAGGGACTTACAGGTACCTTCATAGTTACCCCTTAGTTATAAAAATGTTTTAACTTTACTATGGCTAAGTACTGGTTTTTTCTCTGTCAAGGGAGGGTTTTAGGTTTGGTCAAGACCTTTGTTTCTGATATCTGTGGTCAAGACCCTTCTTCGTCTGAGAAAGCAGATAGATAGATAGAAGCATTACGTATCCAGACTCCAGGTTGGCTCTACATTGTGTGACTGTCCAAGAAAAATACCATCACACTAATAAATAAATATATAAATAAATATTTTAAATCGAAAGTTTGGAAGTATGTCATCATAATCATCATAAGTCTACAAAAGTCCACTGGACATAAGCCTCCCCTTATGAGCGACATAAGTATGTGTGTGTATTTATAAATCGAGGACATTTCTCCTTTCACGACTTTTTTGTAACTCTCGTGGTTTCGAACTGGCACATCACCGCCCTTCTAAAAAAACACCCTATATACAGGAAGGACCAAACAGTGACGGGTAAAAAATCATAACTCGAAAACTACGAAAAATCGGGCAACATACAAGGAGTAATTTTCGGGTACCCACGGGGGTACCCCCGTGGGTATGGCAGTAATTTTTTTTATGACGGCACTGTTTGGCCACCCTGTATATATTTAAATCACGGCAGTACAATAAATACTTTAATTTCTTATTATTGTACTATTTAGTTATTTCAAAAGTCGTAGAACAAACGTTGTTGCTGATGATTCTAGAAACGTGTTCACCGAAGGTTGATGGTCTTTTAAAAATAACCCTGTACATTTTAATGTATGTAAATATTTTATAGGTACTTACATCAGATACCTATCTTGTAGTGCCCAAAACACAGGCTCTGATTTAAGGCAAGGTGAAATGTGGACTATTCTGCATTCGTATTTACTTGTACCTAGACATACTAACCTTAAGAGACGACCGATGTGGCGCGGTGGGCGAAGGTCTGCCTGCGACGCTGAAGGTTGCGGGTTCGATTCCCGCCTCGGGACAAATGTGTGTACGATCTGCAGACATTTGTTCAGGGTGCTCTGGTCGTTTTCTATATATAATAAAAATATCTATCTATGTATTGTGTTATATTATGTATATCAGTTATCTAGTACCCATAACACAAGCTCTGCTTAGCTTGGGGCTAGATAATGCTGTGTGAATGATCCAGCATTATTATTATTATTAAGAGGATCCCATAGAGTCATAATACTGCAGAGTTCCAGGGTCCTAAGCAGCTTTGTTCTCCCCTCAGGTTTCATAGTATACAACGTGACAGCGATCAGCGAAGAGGCGGTCCAATGCCTCGTCCAGCTGTTTGACAAGAAAGACACGCAGGTCACGGCTTCCCAGGACTGCGCTGGACTGCTGGAGATCGGGAACGCTCATCTGTGGTGGCCGTACCTTATGCACCCTGACCCGGGGTATCTGTATACCTTCAAGGTACAATATAATACATCCTATATTAGTCCACTGCTGGACATAGACCTCTTCTAATGAGCGCCATAGCGCCCTGTCTTCAGCTTGCCGCATCCAGCATCAGCCGAGCAGTCTTTCGCAAATCGTCATCACACCTGGTCGGAGGGCGTCCTACACTACGTTTGCCGAGTCGCAGTCTCCACTCAAGCACACGTTTACCCCAGCGGTTGTCGGTTCTTCTAGAGATATGGCAAGCCCACTGCCACTACAGCTTGCAAATCCTTTGAGCTATGTCGTGTTTTTTTAAAAAGGAGGCTGCTTATCCGAGTATGGTACCTATCAAATGAAAGGTACCGGTTTGTACATTTCAAATGTTTCTTGAATTTCTGTAGGTATATAAAGAATTATTGAACTAGGAAATAAAGGTTTAGGTATTGAAAACTAGCAGCGCCTCGCAGTTTCACCCGCGTAGTTCTCTTTCCCGTAGGAATTCCGGAATAAAATAGCCTATGTGCTATTCCAGACTATAATAGTCTATCTCTTTGCCAAATTTCATCCAGATCCGTTCAGCCGTTCTGGCGTGATTGAGCAACAAACATCCATCTAAACTTTCGCATTTATAATTTTAGTGCGATTTTACTAACCCCAAACCTGTAAGTAAACTTCCTGTAAACTAAAATTGTTCAAGATAATTCCGGAATTACTATTTGTGTTGGGAATTAAAGATCCGTGATCAATATTTACTTGAGTTCGGCAATATTTACTACGCAAAGCAAATATCTGCCAATTCGTTACTCATAAAAATAAATCAGTTTCCTGGTTTCATTGCCTTCGTGATTGCTTTATCTATCATCCTCTTTGCCTATAACAACTAACATTTCCTGGTGGCAAAATGATAGTTGTCTTCAAAATTGATTTTACATTAAAGTCATTTATAACGGAATATTTACCAAGATTCGATTTTTGAGTTTTCCAATATTTCGGCACAGTTTCATGCGCCATGATCACGGAAGAACTAAACTCAAAAATCGAATCATGGTAAATATCCCGTTATAAATGACTTTAATGTTAATACCTAACCATGATAGTTTTAAAAGTTTTAAATTGGTTTTAATCTTCAAATCAACCTTCGTGCGCTAGGTGCCTATTAAATTAGGTATCCGAAGTGTCCAAGAGTCATACTTAATAACTTCTAAGGTCTTATGGTGGCCATCACAGATACACTAAAGATTTATAAGGTTCATTAACATTTAATAACAAAATCTTTAGTTTAAAAATCTGTGGTGACCATAAACGTTCGTTTTTTTTTGACTAATTGTCTCTGTTTGTCGGATCCGATTGTGTATTGGTATTATTAATATTTATATTTTATAGTCCTATTCGACGAAGTTTTTATTTTTTTATTTTTGGGACTTCTCATTCATTCATTCATTATACATCTAATTTCTTAGAGATTACCCAGAGTGCGAGAGCTTAGTACGCATTATAATACAAAAATCTATTCGACTATCCGAAAGCGTTTGTTCCATCCTCACCTTACCTCACCTCAACAGTCTATAATAGTCCACTGCTGGACGCTGGCCTCCCCCTGATTTTTTTATCTCATGGGGGTAATGCCTAAAATCCCCAGGCTGGGCATGCGGTTTGGGGATCGCAGTTCGGTAGTAGATCTGCAAGAGGTGCTGCTGCCCGCCCCCCGTTGTATGTCCCTTAGTCGCCTCTTACGACACCCACGGGGAGAGTTGGGGTGGTGCAAGTTCTAAGCCGGCACCCTACAGCTTGTTCCATACTGTGTATTTACAAAATTACAAATCCTTTTTGGATAGTCGAATAGGACCTCATACGGTTTGATAGAAAATCGGACGTGGCTGCTAAAAAATTTGCGATGTACGTAGACCCTAATAGCAAAGCCGTTCGACGTTTATGCGTTGAACTAAAATTGTGTTGTGACTCTACTGTTTCATTGGCGTCTTCTTTATCTTCCAGGCTTCATTAATCGACAATTATGGAAACACTATCGACACATACTCCCAAAAAATTGGGATCAGAACCGTCACGTGGAGCAACACGACAGTCTATATCAACGAGAAACCCGTTTACATGAGAGGATTTGGAATGCATGAGGATTCTGACGTAAGTTCATATTTTTACCAACAACAGAAATTTTAAAAGGAACCGCCATTTTCAAATAATTTTATTGGGGCCGCCCGCCATTAAACTGCCTGTGACGCCCGGTATTACAGTTTTCGTAGGAATTTATTTACATGTAACTCTTGCAAGGAGTTATAAATAAATTCTTACATTTCCTATGTCCCACGGTTTTTTAGAAAAACCCAAATTTAACGTAGTTAATTTTGATAGTCATGGGTAGTTGGTATTTTCATGAAAAATACCAGAACTGTGACTTATCAAGCTGAAAATTATACACTGACGCGGAAATTATTCATTAATTCGTATTAAGTTCTAAGGGCCGTATAATAAAAGCTTGCTCAGTCGTCGATATATGGTTCAGCCATATCGATAACGCTTTTGCCATAGAAAATTGTTACTGAATAAATGCTTCAAGTAACGATTTTCTATGGCAAAAGCGTACAGTTCAGTTCAGTATTTTATTTACCTATAAGAATAAAATCTTACAAGTCAAGTAGGTACATTATTATAAATACCTATAGCTTATTCATACATAACTAACAGTCATTGAAGTAGTCCCGTGCACTAATTAGGGTATAATTTTCATTGGTAATCTTACCAAAGTATTTTAATACTGTAAATTTGGTTCTACGACAGAGGTTTCATCAAATTTGTCAACAAGGAACTCGTCTAGACTTGTAGTATGCCCTGTCCACTAGGATTCTCTTCAGTTTGTCAGTAAACTACTCAAGTATTGATCGATAACTGAGCATAGATACCTAACTGCTGCCGCTTGCTTAAACAACAAACAGTTATTATGTAAACTGCTATAGATCGAAGTTGACAATCGAAGGTACCTACCTTGATAAAGTTTTCATAAACAGTTCTGCATTATCATTAGTGCGTTAAGGACATACCAAGCACCATGTTTACAGTAGATGGTGCCAAACACCAAACAGAAAAGATGGTTGGTTAGTTTCTACACTGTCACTAAATTATGTCCATTGTTTCACATTTCTCATGACAATTATCGCGGGATATAAGGCCTCCAATTATAAGGGACATGTCTCCAATATATTCTCATACTCCAAAATATCATCTCAAGCCAACCTAACCTGAACGTAGAACATAATTATTACTAGATAACAAACTAGGCTGGTGAAAATATTAAACAATCTTTTATAATTTGATAACTCGGATATTTACAATTATTTTCCAGATATATATTGCCATTAACGTTTTGCTACAGAGCTAAATAATAGATTATTCGCTAAAATACAAAGTGTTTGGCCACTCACTATGTACACAGAAGGTACATTCCCTCCGTGTCGTCAGAAGTAATTCTTTCATATGAACAGCTATTGGTTACATTGCCAAAAACACTATCCAAAAATTACCTTGCACAGTTTCAAAATTCCTTATTTTATCGGGCTTTAACAAAGAATCATCATCAACAAAAGTTATCTCTTCTTAGGTCCGTCTTATGAAAGCTTACTCGCGTTACTCAAGCCAAGCATAGATTGATAAAGACCAAGCTTTCCTTTCTGTTGCAAAACAAACAATCAATTACAGGTTTTCTTTGTAGCAAGATATTCATCGGTTGTAATCAACAGATTAGAGGCAAAGGCTGGGACCCCGTACTTTGGGTGAAAAACTTCAACCTTATCAAATGGGTAGGCGCAAATACGTTCAGGACCTCTCACTACCCGTACGCTGAAGAAATATACCAGATGGCAGACGAACACGGCATCATGATCATCGACGAATGTCCCAGTGGGGATACAGAGTGAGTTTACTTATTTTACCTGATTTCGCAGATAGGTCTACAAACTGCGAGTTTAATTTCATAGGTATCTTTTGCCTATGTATGTAACTATGTAACAACTTGCTAAAGCGCCATCTTTGCATTTTTGATTAAATAAATATAAATAAATATAAATAATGCTAGACAATTCACACAGCATTATCTAGCCCCAATATAAGCAGAGCTTGTGTTATGGGTACTAGATAACTGATATACGTAATATTATACATTACATAGATAGATATTTTTTATTATACATTGAAAACACCCAGACCAACGGAACAAATTTCTGAAGATCGTACACAAATTTGTTCCGAGGCAGGGATCGAACCCGCAACCTCTTGCGTCGCAGGCAGACTCTCGCCCGCTGCGCCACTGAGGTCGTCAAAATGAATTTAAAAAAATTAATGAAAACTACAGTCTACTAACAAAGCATGCATTAAACGATCTGAATCATTAATTGACGAATGCTTACCTTCCTTTTGGTTTATGATAGTATAATAGTTTAGTATGGTCAGCCCCTCGTTGGGTGCCATTTGTTTTTTTTTATCATAACCTCAAACTCAATATCAACAGCCTATAATGGTCCACAGCTGGACGCAGGCCTCCCGCTGATTTTTTTATATCTTAAGGGGTAATGCCCATAATCCCTACGCCTGACATGCGGGTTGGGGATAGATGATAAACATATGACAAACTTATGATCTTCTTTTTGCAGCATTTTCTCAGATACCCTGTTGAAAAAGCACAAGCAGTCGTTGACGGAACTGATTCGGCGAGACAAAAACCACCCGAGTGTGGTCGCTTGGTCCATATCTAACGAGCCTAGATCGGGAAATCCACTGGCCGGTCCTTACTTTCAGTAAGTTTTTAGAAGAAGTTAAGAATACCTACTTATGTAAAAATAAAAAGCGCTCTTTAAAGAGAAGTTACGAGACAAAACTTACAGACTATGTTGAATCTTGAATCATAACATAATTTTTTGAGTCTTATAGTCACAAAACGGTGTTTGTCTCAGTTGGCTCTACTAAAACATGTTATAAAATAACATAACCAACGCTTTTCAAACCCATATTTATATAATTTGTCCCATTCAGTGTTTATTTATAGGAATAAGGTTAGAAAATAAATCTTTCGAATGTGCAAATATCTTTTAATATAGGCACTGCGTTTACGAACTGGAATGAGGATTTCATTTTAGATAATATTTCACGAAAATAAAACATTTTTTTAATGTTTCATTTTTCCAATTAGGTGCAAAACTGGTATTGAGGTTTTTTTTTAACTTTCAGGAAAATAGTGAACCACGTCAAATCCATGGACCTGTCGCGGCCAGTCACCATTGCCATCTCTCAAACAGTGGCCGCGGATAAAGTGGTGAGTACCTAAAAATTTTCTTCCGGGTCTTTATTTTACTGTGTTTCTAAATGATATCCTGTCCGACTATTCGTAATATTAGACAATTTATAGTCAGGGCATATTTGAGTTAAAATCCGTGATAACTTCTATCTAAACCATCAGATCAATTAAAATATAACCGTCCGACTATCTTTCACAAAAATATTAATAAAATGTAAACAACCTATTAAAAATCGAAATGTCAATGCCTTCCCATTTATTATAATTGGTCCTCTCCGATAACATTGTGAAAGATAAAGCTGATTGAATTCAAAAAACGCATAAAGCAATTTGACTTTCAAATAATCTGCATGATTCGATGGAAGTGTAAAAGTATTACGTACGTATCTATAACATTCTTATTGATAATAGCAATTATTTGCTCAAATGCTCCCAAATCCAAATGTATGTTTGTAAAAAAGGTACTGCAATAAACGTTTTTATGTTTATAATGCGCACTATATAATTTGATTCAATCTGTTTTTTTTTTCACAATCAATATGTCCCTCTGTTTAAATCATACTGTCAGACGTTCTATACGAGTAGCCTATGGACCAAATATAGGCAAAAAGCGGTCAACACCCTCCGCGTCCAGTATAATAATAATGCATTCAGGGTGTTGCTGGGACTCCCGTGGTCCTGCAGCGCATCCGGCATGTTCGCGGGCTTTCATGCATGCAAGCTGAAAAAAGTCGCCTCGCTGCTGTACAGGCTGCACGGGAGTACAATCATCCTGAGCGCATTATCCAATAAATGGGATAAGAAGACACTGTAATCGAGTAATGATGAAATAGTATTTATTTCATCATTACTCGATTTAAGTGTTTGAAATTATCAAAATGAAACCTGACATGTACACCACTAGCATAGAATAAGACATACTAACATAACTATGGAACTAAATTTATGTTTTATGTTGTCTGAAATAAATCCATTTCATTTCATATATATATACGATTGATATTGATTAAAGAATGTGTAGTTGACTTATCTGTTGTACTATATGTTTTTTAAAACGTTGTTCGGAGTGTCTATTAAAACACATAAGCTACCGATTAATAATCAATTTTATAAACAAGTTATTCTTGATTTTACTGCGTCAATTATTAAGATGAAGCAATAGACCTTCCGAGTCGTTAAAACAACATTTATTTGATCTAACGTTACCTAAACAATTTTTTTAGTTTTGTTGAATGATAACTAAAAGATTAAAACGCAACTAAGGTAAAGTTAATAACGTAATGACGACTTTCTCTCCCCCGTAGTATTATCATTATCATCTAAACTTATAAAACGTATTTTCGGAAAAAAAACCCATGTTGCTGACATGCAACAAACACTCACCATCTTAGTCGTTGGGGTCTATCTATCCTCGGCCCATTCCTTTTTTCATGTATAATTTGAAACGATCTGTACCTGCAAAACAGGTGTCTTACCTAATAATATGATCTCCAATTCAGTTACAAGGAAACCTGCTGAAAGCTGGTAAAAGAAATTAAACAATGAAAGGTCAAGTCCGAGTTTGAGCTGGTCGAAAATATGGAAAAAAATATTACCCGAGTATACTCGCAATTTCAGGGCCAGCATTTAGACGTTATAATGTTTAACCGCTACAACGCATGGTACCATAACACGGGTCAGCTAAGCACGATCACCAGTTTTGTATTGGAGGAAGCCACCGCTTGGCACAAGAAATACAAAAAACCCGTACTCATGTCCGAATATGGAGCAGACACAATGGCTGGCTTGCATCTGGTAAGAAAATGATAATTTTTTATAACCCTAGAACGCTATTTCAGGGTCAGCACTTAGACGTTATAATGTTTAACCGCTACAACGGGTGGTACCAAAACACGGGGCAGCTGAACACAATCAGCAGTGCAGTATTGGAGGAAGCCACAGCTTGGCACAAGAAGTACAATAAGCCAGTGCTCATGTCTGAGTATGGAGCAGATACAATGGCTGGCTTGCATTTGGTGAGATGATAGAATAAGCAACTACCAGACATACCTACCTACTATGTACCTTAAGCTACCTTACATATCCATAATATAGATTACGCATAAGATCTATGATGCGTTGTGCTCTCTATATTTACGCCGTTTTATTATGTTCTAATGTTGCACTCACTAATATATGTATTTATTTAGATATATATATATATATAACGGAGTAGGTCCTTTAAAATGTCAACTTGCGTATTTAGGTAAAGACAGATGGAAATACAGCTCTGAAACACAACCAAGGGCTTCTAACTACATGAATCGCGAGACCATTTTACATGGATTCTATGACATTTCGCTACAAGCGATGATGACCGAACTAGGGTTCCACTTATCTGACCCCATCCATTTCCTTTTCGTCTGTCCTGTCATTCTGTAGAATTGGTATAACGCATCGGTATAACGTCATATAACAGACGTTGGCGAGGCGCATTGCAAAATCAATAAGAAGGTTCACATTCACAGAGTGGCAATGAGAGTGTGGAACCATCAATTTTAACTCCGAAATATTATATTGTATAATAAAGGTAACACTGACTGACAACATGGTATGTAAGTATATGTTGTCAGTCAGCGTTACCTTTGGAATTCAAAAGTTCAAACAAATAGTTAAATAGGGTTTTCTTGCCCAAATGGAAGGAAATCAAACTTCCGTCTCCATTTTTGTTTGCCTTGCACAGTCTAACCTAGAACGAAGGACACCCTGTGCGTAGGTAGTTAATCTACGTTAGAAAGGTTAAATTTGGGGTCATTGCTACCTATTATTTACATAAGTTTGAGCCAGAAGGTGACCTTAAAGGACTTGCATTGATATTTCCAGTATCCGGAATACGTGTGGTCAGAGGAGTACCAAGTTGCTACGCTTTCGGAGCACTTCAAGGCGTTCGACAGACTGCGGCGCGCAGGGTTCTTCTTCGGAGAGCTCATCTGGAACTTCGCTGACTTCAAGACACAGCAAAGTAAGTCTTAATCGCTGTTACAATACGACATCAAAACAAATCCAAATATTTGTTTATTCAAAACCCGACCCGCCCTCAATGTCACCTTCCAATGTCTAGCTCCCTGTTTTTACTTTTAACTAGGTACCGTGTTTTTGTTTCTAAAACGCTGTAGTAAGTAGGTACCTAGTTCTCTGTAAGTTGATGGTTGCTTTACCTAATGATCCAGACTATTAAACTGAACTTTTAAAACTAGGATCATTGGAGAATTATAATAGGCACACACACACGCAAAAACCATCAACCAACCACAACCACCACAATCCAAGATGCTTAAGTTAAATCTCCAAATACTTTCGCAATTGCGCAGTTCGTTTCGGCCAATTGGTACTCTTAAAGTAGTCGGGTACATCGATTTAGACTAGGAGAAAAACAATTTGCGGTTTTGAGATTTAACATAGGCCTTCTTGTTTCCACAGGGTTAATACCATTTAGATTCTCAAACCTTTTAGGTTCCTACATAATATCTAATTCTCGTAATGTTTCAGCTATAACCCGGGTGGGAGGCAACAGGAAAGGTATCTTCACCCGCTCCCGGCAGCCCAAGGCAAGCGCCCACCACTTACGCGCGCGGTACCTAGCGCTCGCGGCTGCCGATGCTGGCGCCGCAGCACCAGAGCCAATGTACTATATTGCCGATAACAAGCCTGTAGTGCATAATGAACTATAATTCAATGTCGTGTCGAGAACAACTCGGTCTACGCCTAGTGTGAAGCTGCAACGCATCTGCCATGCTCCAAAAGTCTTACGTCGCTATTTGAAGAAGTTGGGCTGGTTAGGGCCTGGTTTAGCCAGAGGGGTAGCGTACAAATACATTTATTTTAAGTACCTAAGTATATTCTTTGTGAGATGTCGGTGCAGATTGCAGTTTCTCCACTTAGAATTAGACCTCATATAAACTTATGAACTGACTTTAAACATTATTGATAGGACCCAGGACCAAATACGAAACGTAGACATTATTTTTAAGAAGCAAGACCAAACGACGAACGGTATGCAGTATCTAAGTATTATACGCACGAGGTGTGTGGTTATACATATATTTTAAGAACCACCACTTTTCGCATTCTTCATGCAATTTTTAAGCAGCCATTGGTAGTGATTCTGTCAACGTAAAAATGTTGCTGTCTCGTTTTGTTCTATCGAAAAAAAAAGAGACGTCAACAATTTTAGGCTAGTTTAGTTTAGGTTTTATGCCAACAGAATTGCTACCATTGATTAGGTATTTTGGGCACTTGCCACGATATTAGTCTAGCAAACTTCTTAGTAGGTAAGTATATCTAGTATTTAAAATTTTTGCGGATTTTATGCCAGCGATATAGAGTTGAGTTACCTAAGCATAAATAGCTAATGCCGCGTGCTCTTACCCCAAAAATTCATAGTAGCTAAAGGGGGGCCTAGTTGGCGGTACCTAGTTTGGAAAGCAAATGATCAAGAATTAGATCCAATCAAATAGGTACTTTTCCATGAAGAATTGCTTTTAAAAAAAATGCTAAAAAACAAAGCAGGCGCGAAAAACGTACTTTATAATAAAATCTTTTGGTTGTGCTGGCACGTGGCCGACACCAAAAATAAAATGGCTGAGGTAGGTACATTTTTTCTGAGACTGCCAAATATTTGCCGACGATAATATGGACGACGGACGATCAGTCCTTAAAATGGCACTTTTCCATGAGCTGCCTTAATACAAAGTCCGACAAATGCTCCTTTGATAAATGTGTCCGACGCTTTTGTAAAATTGTACAATTAATTCGGCTGAATAATTAAGCTGAACTGTATAAGTTTGGGAAGTTATGGATATAAATGTTGCCATGTTAGTTGGTTTCCTGGGTTTACCCCTACGTTTAGTTCTCCAAGTTACATCTTAGTAGGTATTTATGTACTTATTGTAATTTGTGCATTTTTATTATACCTATTAATTCTAAGTGGGTAGGTACCCCATCTTGACTTAAATTTCATCAAACATTAAAGCACTGCTTTTGTAAATAATGTTAGGTAGTTATTTGTAGTTATACTTGAAGTGAAGTAATGTTACTCTATGAACATAACTAGGTAGGTAGGTACTTAGGTTTACTTAGCCTATGAATCTAAACTATTGACCTAGTATTATTTCATGTATTACCATTTAGTTTTAATGAGTGTTTTAATAAAAGTACAAAAATTACCGTTGCTGTTATTTATAGTTATATATATAATATTAAAATATTTAATTCGTGATAAAACGGCTATTCCAAATATTTTTATATTTGTCCCAAAAATTTTCGATTTCAGCAGGATTCGAATGCCTTTCGAATCCTGCCGAAAACGAAATTTTTTGTTACATTATTAAATTTTCGTGGAAAATTTACCCAGTGCGAGTAACTTACTATAAAGCAAAAAGCTAAGCCTGATACTGTACCTACTGATAGATAGGTTAGAACGGAGGGCGGTGCTTGCTTGCTGATGTCACCATACCACAATATGATGTTGACCTCGTTACAATAGACACCCACCCAAAATTAAAAGCAAGCAAAGACCAGTGGCCCGTGCCACAGATAATATAATACTATCCGTGCTATTAATGAGCGGTTCTATATTAGCAGACTCGATGCGACACCGACACTCTTTAGAGAGCTGAGAAGGATAACTTAATTAGCAAATATATTGAGTTGGCTAACGAGGTTGTCAGCATGTGGGATGTAGATTCAGCGACCATCGTCCCAATAGTTGTTTCGGTTAACGGCGTGATAGCGAAGAGACTTGATCAACATCTGAAGACTCTCGCTAGAAAATTGGATCAAGGGTCAGATCCAAAAGACGGTACTCCTGGATTCGGCGCGTATCGTCAGGAAGTTCCTTCCTTTGCAGGCCTAGTTATATATTTTTTTCGACACAGTTTTCACTGATCTAACAAATTTAATTGACACTTTTAAATATACAGGGAGACTGGAACTCAACCCACCATAGCGGATTTGCATGAAAAGGAGGTCATTTGCTAATTATTGGACCTTACTTTCCCTAACGTAAGTTTAATAGTTTTGGTGATGTTAATTTTTGTACTTTTAATTTTTTTTTTTTTTTTTTTTATTTTTGTATTGAGATCTTTCCAAATTTGTCCTTCAGGCCTGCGTTGCGTAACTTTTTACTTTTTCATTTATCTCGTGTTTTTTTATTATTTGTTGGTAGTCATAAATATTTGTGACTAAAATATGGCGGATTTTCCCTCAAACTAGGATTAAAAAATAAGATATTACGCTTTAAAACCATATTTACTCAAAAAAAACTTTACGATCAAATTTATCTAAAAATGTGTTTCAATTATGGTCAAAAATGACGACCTTTGTGGCGCGGTGGGCGAAGGTCTGCCTGCGACGCAGGAGGTTGCGGGTTCGATTCCCGCCTCGGAACAAATGTGTGTATGATCTGCAGACATTTGTTTAGGGTGTTCTGGTCTTTTTATATGTATATTAAAAAAAAACATCTATGTAGGTATTGTAAAAACCCAAGGTCCTTGGGGTCCTGGGGCACACGTTATCTATAAAGATCTTACAAAACTACTAATAGAGTCCACAGGTGATCGGAATGCTGGTTTTTATTTCGGTCAACGAATTAGCATTGCCATTGCCATTCAACGTGGCAATGCTGCCTGCATTCTGGGCACTCTGCCTTCTGGTGACGGCTTAGATTTTTAGAAAATAGATGTAAGTGTAAATATTAGTTGTAATCATTTTTAGCTGTATTGTATTATATTATATATTATCAGTTATCTAGTACCCATAACACAAGCTCTGCTTAGCTTGGGGATAGATAATGCTGCGTGAATTTTCTAGCATTATTTATTATTTATATATATTATTTTACTAAGTAGACTGGCTGAGCCAATGAAAAAAGAACCCATTCGGTACAAGAAAGGGCCCTAGCGTATAGTTATAGTATGAAAACTTTATATTCCATGGCCAGGTCGGTGTCTTTATATGTTTATATCGATGTTTTTCTATTACCGATCACCCTAAACAGCATAAAACCATAGAGCATGGTAGACTTTTAACTTCATAACATAGCCGACCGATCTGGCCATGGAATATGAAGTTTTCTTACTAACTATACGTTAGGGCCCTTCCTTGTACCGAAGGGGATCTCTTTTTTCTTTGCCTAATTGTCGTCAAGTCCGCCAAAGTCCGTGGAAATAGCAACTACTCAAACTCAGAGAGCCTGTTATCAAAGTCACTGTCAGTTTGATTCCTTTGTATTCTAAGTTTATATGAAAAAATACACTGCTAGATAACGAACTAGGCTCTGGTGAAAATATCAACATTCTTCATAACTTGCTAACTCATATTTTACTATTATTTTCCATTACTTGACACTGGCAGAAAAGAGTCCAACCAGACTTATATTGCCAATAACTAAGAATCATCATTTATATGAAAAAATAAAGCAAACTCTTACGCAACAAATAAATTAAGTTTGTTAGAAATTAAGTTGTTAATATTTAAATAATTGTTTGTAGAAATTAAGTTGCAAAAACTCTAACAAATTCTGACACAGACATTGGGAGTCGCGGCAAAAGCAAGCGTTACCATAAATAAGAAGTTGAAGTTGAAAGCAAACAACCAAAATGTAAACAAACAACAAGCAAAGTTGAAAACATGCGTTAGCATCCCTAGTACATCTGTGTTGAAAACATTGAAATTAATACAAAAATGTGATTGTATTTTAAAGCCCATAGTATAGCAGAACTCAAGTAGGTACATAAATTATCTGGTAGTAGCAGATGCGACGAGTACGTTTACGTACCTACCCACCGAAACTTAGCAAACAAATTAACGCCCTGACTAGAAAAATCTTATAAGGACAAAATCGACTTCATCACAACATCATCCAAAATGGCTTGTATTCAGTGTAATGGAGCTCCAAAATATAAATGCCCAACATGTCTAGATCCCTAGTAAGTATTTCATTCCTAAATAAATCCTTAACTTCCCATTATAACTTAACCCTATATTGTGATAATTATTTAACAATGTACCTAACGGCTAATTTTAGGTTATGTAGGTAGGTAAGGTATTGAATAACTTCCATGCATTCCTTAAGACGTTGTAGAATAATCTATTGCTCTTAATAAGCCAAATGAAGTAGGTACGTATATATACATATCTCACTATCAAGTTGATAATAAAGCATTGAGGTCAGTTCAGTATTTAATAAATAATGCTAGACAACAGATACATCTTACCTTACAGCCATCAATCATGTATTCGCCGCCTTCTCCAGATATCTCTTACAAAAATTACTTTCTAATTTTGTCTACAATTGGTTTTGACGCAGACAATTTGCGCAGAGCAGAGTTTTATGAATGTGGAACAAGACATTACTGGAGTCGTATTGATTTTATATTAATTATAAGTACCTACCTCTAAATAAAAAACATTGACATTTTATAGGAACATGGCATGTGCATTAACACGATAATGGTAGTGATTCTGTTGGCACAAAACCTAAACTAAATTAGCGTAAAAATGTTGCTGTCACCTTTCTTTCAATCGGAAAAAAAAGAGACGGCAACAATTTTAGGCTAGTTTAGTTTAGGTTTTGTGCTTACAGAATCACTACCATTGTAGTACTTAGGTATTATAAATCTCATATTTTATAAAACTTAAATCAAATCAAATAGTCTTTATTTCCATAAATACAAAAATGTACACTTGGAAAGGGTCAAATTCTTAAAATAAAACATTGACACGGAAATAAAGTGATAGTTATAATAAAATACCTACTTCAGTAGAATTGTAGAACCCAAAAATGTCAATGTTTGCTCTTTTTACATGGCTAAGTACTCATCGTGAATCTATGGGGTTGGATAGCTTGATCGATGCATAAAGCACAGAAACATCCAAAATTATAGACACACTAGATAGGTATTGCTATTGCGATAAAATAATGCTTTTATTCCAGTTGTTCAGTAGCATGCTTCAAAGCGCATAAAAAGACACCATGCAATAAGCCACCTAGTGCACCTAAAGAAATTGATAACACGAACCATACAGATTATGAATTTCCAACCGAAGACACTGTGCCACTAGAGAAATTGGAAATGCTTGGTAAGATCTTGTTTAACTTATTTATTATGCATGCAGAAACTATTTTTTATAGTGCTATTATTTTTATTAAACTCAAACTCAATAACTTTATTTCTTAAGGCTTACAAAATAAGCACTTAGACAAGTCAAATTTAATACTATAAACAGGTTTATAAATAGTCATTATTATCAAATAAGAAATATGATGTTATTGATTTTAATCGCTTCAATTTTTTGTCCACTAGTGGAAGAAGCGAAAAAGAAACCACTAGTAAGTTTTATAAAACTTAAAATTAATACATTATCTCAGTCTAAATATAATCTAATTTGTATATAACTCTATATTTATATAAAACTAACTAAGCTTAACATTATTTCCCTTAAATACCATTGTCAGTGCGGAACTGGGCGACATCTGGCCAAGCATTAACATCATTGATGTAATCATCTATGGAGTAAAAGGAAATTATGATAAAAATTATTATTTATTTGTCAAATATCTCCGTCTTGCAGCACACTCAGCTGAGCTAAAGAAATGCCTAGAAGACCCATACTTACGACAGATGTTGGTGAAACTAGATAGTGCTTACAATCCTGATACATTGATTCAAGAGTACATGCAGGACACCTGCTTCACAGAATTTGTGGATTCCTGTTTAGGTGTTGTAGATCCCTCAGAGAATGGTAAGTAATACTATCAGTTTAATATTTTGTACTTTAGTGAAACAATGCCGTCTACTTACACTGATTGTAAATTTATAATAAAAAACTGTATAAAATTAATATCTTTTATTACAATTGAATTCAACAAATTATTTAAAAATAATTACATACAAAAATACTAATCTACAATTAGAACTTCACACATCAGCAAGTGCAGCTCTGAGCATATTTTCAAATTCAACAGATTTTTTAGTTCCTTCTTCAATCTCTTCTTCAAGCTGTTTCACAGCTTTTGAACAATCACTATACTTAGAAATATCAGCATCTGCCTCTTGGATACTGGCTTCTACTAATGTACTGTCATTATCTTCCAACATGAGGTACTCCAGAGAAGCCATAGCTATTTTGCGCCGTTTTGCTTTGATGAAATGATCTGCTTCATCCTCATAATCTATTGCTTTATGCTTCATCTCTAATAATGATTTCACTTCATACAACCAGTTCATGTTACAGTACTCCTGTAATACTGATTTTTCATACACAGCAAATCTATTATCAAAATTGTTTAAACAATTTATTTTTTCATAAATAATTATATTTAAAAAGTCTATGAGATCATAATTAGCAAAATATTGAATGAAGTCTTCACAAGACATGTTCAAATCTGAGAGTTCGTGAGGTAGCACTGCAACAACCTTGCATACAACCTTTTCTGGGTCTTCAAACCAGGCAATCTGATTGCAGTATGAACGAATTTGCTGCTGCATGCTTACTGCACTCTGAGGTTTAAATGCTGACAAAGTGTTGGGGAGTTTCAGCAGCTTCATCAAATTTCGCACCATGGATACATTTTCAGAGGTTCTCACATTACTGGGTATGAACTCATAAGATTTTGGATAAGGAAATCCTTGTTCTAAATATGATTTAAGTTCTAAAGGGAAAGGTGGGTAATTAAATAGCTCTTCATTGGTGATAACTTCTGTCAGCTTATCCACAGCAGTATTATAGCAATTAATCAGTTTCTGTATGTCCTTTAGGACATCTCTCATTCTGCTGTCTCGTTCTGCTCTGAACTTGCACCATAGTTCATTTCCCAAATATCTTTGGCAAATTGATTTCAAATAATCTATCGCAACGGGCGGGATTTCAGGGCATTTTTTTGCCATCCATTTCAAAGCGCTCTTTGTCGATGTATTCAATAACACGTTTATACTTTTAGGATCCAAGACAAATATTTTGTATCCTGATATGATTTTATTTTTTACATATTCTGCCAGTAGAGTTTGTATGGCGTTGTTAGTTGCATCATTCTGGTGGGGCATGATAACAGCGACGGGAATGACTTGATTTGCATACTTATTTTTAACGGTATTCACTATAGTTTCTAATAGGTTTTTATCATTTTCAGTCGTGTAAAATAGTATACCGTTTGTGCCTTCGACAGCCTCCACACAAGTACCTTTGTTTTCTCTTTTCGCTAAACTGACAGAAATAGCGAAATCCATTAAACGATTCCAAGAATATTTGCCAACGTGAATCAATGTCTCCGACTCTTCATGGGGTTTCTTGTCACTGAAAGCCTCAATCAACCAATTTTCAACATTTATCTTTCTGCATAACCATTGATTTATACCAGGCGATACCAATGTCACCTTCCAAAAGAAGCATTTATCATATGGATAGCATATTTGTTTCATGCGTTTTAATAGTGGTGACCTTATTATTTCCATGATGTTGTAAGGCTCAGGTGGGGGTAGCAACTTAAGTTCACCAGAGAACTTATACCCTCTGTGAAAAGCATTCATACTTTTGAGGGCAGCATCTTCTACTTTTCGTCTCAGGCACGAAGCTTGCTCGATAGGATCTCTGTTCGGTAGCCAAACGGGCGTATCATCAAGCCACTTCCTTCTATTAAAATTCCTGATATACAGCCTTCGCCATACATCGAACCACTTTCTCATTATTTTTCTTGTTAGGAAAAACTCTGCTTGAATTTCTGCAAAACATATTTCTTTGCTTAATATGGAGATGATTTCTTCAGTCGTTTCTCCAGCTAGGTTCATCAATTGCCTGAAGTTGTCTTGTTCTTCTTTCAATAACTCCCGACTGGTTTCGTTGTTCAGCTCAGTCAACAGTTCTTCGACTAATTGACTTGATTCTTTATCGGCGGCTTCTAGGATTTTTCGCTGTTCTTCTTCGTGTTTCCTTTTTAGCTCTGCTTTCTTTTCTTCTAATTTTCTACGCAATTCCTCTTTTTTTCTTTGTTCTTCCAACCTTCGTTGCTCTTCACGAAGTCTTTTTTCCTCTTTCTTTCGTTTTTCTTCAGCTTTACGCTGCTCTTCTTCCTGCCTTCGTTGTTCGTCTCGTCTATTTTCTTCTTCTTTTTTTAATTTTTCTTGAATTTTTATCTCTTCTTGTTTAATTTTCTCTTCTCGAAGGAGTTGTAGTTCGTTTTGCTTTTGCTCATCGTTTTCAGCTTCCTGATTGAATTCATAAACATTCGATGCCGTATCGTTTTTTGGAGCCATGAGAGAATTGAAAATATTGTCAGCGACTGTTTGTGCTTTGTTTTTAGATTGGAATATAGAAAAACCTTTAGCGTCTGAACCGTTCGGTGGATTGATTGCGCCCTTAAAAAAACTTCCCGGTGATAGCTTATTACCTGGAACATCTCCGTTACTGGCAAATACCGATTGTTTCTGGTTCCCTATAACATCTGGGTTTACGAATAACTTTTCAGGATCTGGTTGTTTGTTAAATGCACCAAATATGCTAGTTGGTTTGATTTCTCCGCCAATAGTTGCGGAGTTTGCAAATATGTTATTTCCTGACTTCGTTTCTTCGCTATTTTGTACTGGTTTACTGAAGATGCTGTTGCTCTGTGTGGTTTGCTCGCCTGCAGCTGAGAAAAGGTTGCTTTTTAATTCACCGGTTTTCTGCATAGAATTTGTAAAAATGCTGCTTCCTTGGTTAGATTCTCCGAGATTTGAAGCAGCTTTTGCAAATATATTGCTGCCTTTTCCAAATTGAACGACGCTGTCAGGTTTCGACGTTAATAGATCTTTGGCACTGGCAAATACGTTGTCAGTTGATTTACTTTCAGTGTTATTTGATAGAGGTTTTAATCCAAACATATTTTCTGACCTTTCTTGTTTAGTATCTCCAAAGCTCTGCCCAAATACAGATTTTGATTTTTCTACTTTAGATTCGGCGATAATTTGACCAAACACAGATTTAGGCGTATCAGGCTTTGAAAAAACACTTTCTTTTAATGTTGTGCTGCCACTAAATGAAGCTTTTTGGTCCGTATTTTGGCCAAACAGAGGTTTTGGGATATCTGGCTTGGAGAATAAACTGTTTGATTTTGAGCTAAATACAGTTTCTATTTTCTGTTCTGCAATATTTGGGCCAAAAACAGATTTGGGCTGTTCTGGTTTCGAAAACAAATTATTGTTCATCTTCGTGCCACCACTGAATAGTTTAGTTTCCACATTCCTTCCAAACACCGATTGTTCGCGATTCGTAAACAGATTTTCGGTGGGCTTGTTGGACAAATCCGGTTTCGTAAACAGAGTTTTATTCGCGCCAAAAACCTTTTGTGCTTTATGAAACGGACTATTATCTTCGTCGCTTGTACGGCCAAAGAGACTTTTAGGTTCCGACAAAGTTTCACTAAACCCAGAAGAAGTTTTTGCTGAAGGAGGTGTAAGGAATTTCACTGCATCTTTTTCTGTTACTTCAGGTTTCGAGAACGAGAATTTTTCTTCGGTAAACGTTTTTTCTGGAGAATTCTCAATTATTTCTGTCGGAGCAACAGTTATAGCGGGTTTGAAGGTAAATAATTTGGAGTCACTTACATCTGGAGCAGCAGGCGTGGTTATTCGTCTTGGGCTCGAAGTTCTGACGTCGGGCTTCACAAAGAGAGTTTTTGGTTCAGGACTTTCCATCATAGGTTTTCCACCTTTTGCCAGCTTTTCGATTTCAGCTTTCAAAGCTTCAACATTTTTGTTGCTATCGTTTAATGTATTGAATTGTTGTTCTTCAGCGACCAGCGCAGTTTTTTTCAACCTGCCTTCTTTAGTAAAACTAGTGTGCATTAAATGTTGTGAAAAGTCTGCGTTGGGCAAATGACCGCCAGCTATGACTTGGCCGACTGTGCTTTGCCGTTTTGACTCTATCAGTTTGATCTCTCGCGAAGTAGCGAAAGGATCACTGTCTTCTATAAACTGGTTCCTGTCTAGTATAACGGAGAGTTCATAATCGTCTGCCTTCGCGAATCTCAGGCCGTAATGATTTATGAATGCCTTCATTTTTTCTATTGATTCGAACGCTATCGCGTTGAATAGATCTGCGGCGGGGAACCGTGAGCCTCCTCTGGGCGCATAGGCCTTGACAATTCTGGCCAGTGCCCTTGCACGGACGTCATTGAAATACCGGAGAAGAATACAAGCTTGCAGATACGTCGCGTTTTCTTTAACCAATCGGAAAAACCTAACATAATTATTGTTGTCTAGTGCGTTGAAGACTTTTATTGCGAAGGTGATGGGCTCAGACTTTTGTATCTCCTCTGGTAGCTGCTTTATCTGTAAAAAGAGAATAATTTAAGACATACTGAGAATTTTCAGAATTAAATATACAGTGTGAGTCTGCATACCGGTGCAAAAACGAATATGAAAGAAACTACGCTCTATTTTATCGACGGAAAATGTGTTAAAAAAATACAACCACCCCGTATAAACGTTTATGTTGCACGAGGAAGGGGATATTTTTTTCCAATTTTTATTTTTTTTAAATAGGGCTCCTGTTATTTTTTTTTATATATTTCCTCTACAGCTGTCGAAGACTCTTGCACATGTCAGAATTTCGAAATCTAATAGTAAAACAAGGAAATAAAGTAGGCACTATACATTTGGAACCTTTTGGTTAATAAAGGATTCTTGTTCACTATGTTACGTAGTGAACAATAATCCTTTTTTACCTTGCTAGGTTGTTACTTATCGAGCTGATCGGCAAAACCCGTCCCAAGCTTTTCACATCTGATGGTAGAGGAAGATGTGACCGACGATGTATCACGTCGGTGTCAACGAGCTGAGATGATCGATCACACACATCACATCTAAGTTTACGAGTCAAACTTACCTCCCACCAGAAATTAGCATCTCCAAGGTTAAGCAGCGCGATATACCCTCTGAACTCAGCCTCCCTCGGTTTCTGTTCTTCCGTGACGTCAGCGTACATGTGTTTCAACGTTTGCAGACACTTGGTGAGGTTGTCCGTGTTAAGTTTCTGGTCGAACTGCGTGTGTTCGAGGTCCGCCAGACGGGCTGCGCAGTGCGCGTGGAAGCGGGCGCACATTTCTACTAGGTTTATTGATTCTGGAAAAAGAATTAATTGATTTAACTAAATTACGGGGATTTGCGATTGCTGGCAGATGCTGAACACGGCAAGCTGAAGAGAAGGAGCTATGGCGCTCATTAGGGGAGGCCTATGTCCAGCAGTACACTAATATAGGCTGATGATGATCGAGACGTGATCGTGGCGTATCATAGTTGTAAGAGATTTGTGTAGTTCGCTGTCCGCGCGATAGAGGCGCTGTACCAGAACTGAAAACCAGCGCTCTTGCACAAATTACATTTTGTGTTAGAGCAATAAGCTGAGTCACGACCAGTTAGATTAGACCGACACACACACGCGCGCTTTTCTACTTGCTGAGTGGGCTACTTAGTTCCAGTACCAACCCAATGGATAGTGTTAGTATTTAAATAATTCATCCTTGTTTTCTTAGTTTAAGTATGTACCTACTTCATTATCTAGTAGGTACATAAGCAGTCTTATGTTTATATCTATGTACTAAAGTTTTATTTGTGTGTTGTGCTGTGTTGTGTCTAATAAATATTTTCTTCTTTCTTCTTCTTCTACCAAAACCTATTGAAAAATGATACGTCACGCCCACGTCTCTGTACTATCGTCAACTGAATCATGGTAAATATCCCGTTATATTGACTTTAATGTTAATACATAACCATGATAGTTTTAAATTTATCGTCAAATGGACTCGGTATTAATACTCGTATAATACTGAGAAGTGAGTATAAGGACTGAAGCTTTAGCATTTTTAAAAACAATAGGTACTTTTTTCTACGTTTCATAGCCTATTTTTAAAAGTAATTTGCTCAAATCACCCATAATTCAACGAGTCTCCAAGTCTGAAACATGTTGCGCTTCTTCGGGGATTTTTTTTACAATTAACAGACAGACCATGTGTTAATTAGGCGTATTTACCTGCACAGCACAGAGCTTGTTGCGCGATGTCCTTGCGTATTCCGCGGAAACGGTCCCACATGAAATGGAACCAGTCCGCTAAGCTAATCTGTAAAATAATAATAGACTTCTAAACAGGTTTACATGGATAAGAGTAGGTATAATTTACAAGGTATTTAGAGTAAAAACTAACGCAAAGCATTCATTGCATTTGATTTTTTGTAAATAGTTCTACACTTTTTTTTTTTTTTTATTTTACCTATTCGAGCTGCAAAATGTCTTGATACGCGAACTAGAGGAATTATCGAAGCTAATGACGTCATCAGCATTAGTTCTTAGTTCTTACTATGGATAAGTCGATTTCAGTAAGACAAGCACAGAGATTGTTGTCTAGGGTAGAATAAAAACATTTTACCGAACATAGAACCTCGTCGGTTTTGCATCGTCATCAGCATCACCATCAGCCTATCCTATCATAGTAGGTACTGCTGGACATAGGCCTGCATCTCTAAGAAATGAAATAAGTTCCCAAAAATTTTTCGACTTCGGCGGGACTCGAACCCGCGTCCCACCCTTAGTACGGGTGTGCTCTAACCAACTAAGCCACGAAGTCTCTGTCGGTTCTCGTCGAAAATCTTTGGGACCTCTTACGGGAACTCTTTTGGGAACTTATTTCATTTCTTAGAGATGCCCAGAGTGCGGGTAAGCACTGTAACAAAAATCCATAGGCCTGCATCGTCGTACATTGCATAAATTACTGAAGTTGAAGGAATTAAACACATTATCACATCACACTTATATTAAAATTTGGATGTTTGGATGGATGTTTGTTACGTTCTTCATGCCATAACGACTAAACGATCAGGCTGAATTTTTGCATAGATGTAGCTCTAAGCCGAGGAATCAAACATAATTACTGTGTTTTGCTTACTGGTAGCTTTTGGGCTCTTTCTTGCGGATGGAATGGTATCCGAATAATGTAAAAAAACTTGTGGTTGTTTATAGGAGAAACTACTATACATATACAGGATGTCCCGAAACTCAATGTCAAACATAGTAAAGGCGGGTTCATGACGACCCAGAAAAACCACAAAATTGTACTTTTTATGAATAATTATGTAAAATGAATAAGTTAAATACAATAATTATAATGTTTTATTATTTTCATTATAAATATTGTATAATTATATGTTGTATTATGTTATTGTTGTGTGTATTGTATATTATATTGTATTTTACTAATTCATACCTGTCTAGTAGTATCAGCGACTTCTTGCAGCAAGTAGCAGCAAGTCTTCATCAGAACGGGCGCGGGCCTTAGCTCGTAACACATGGGTATCTCCTGGTCGGCGGAGCTTCTGCTATACTGTTTGACAGCTCGACGCGGCTCTAAGACCCCTTGCGAGTCTGTTTCTAGCAGCATTATCTGAAAATAAGTAGGTTATGGATGAGCAGTGGCGGAGAGGAAGTCAGAGTCCAGGAGTCCAGATATCCTTCGTCCTACTTCTGTCAAATGCCTGTTATCTCTCTCCTCCCCCTCCTATTCCTCACTTCACCTCAACGGCTTATAATGGTCCACTGCTGGACGCAGGCCTCTTATAGTTTTCCATATTCTTTATATATTTTTACTAATGTTTATGACACTCGTTAGAGAGGTGGCACAGGCACAGGGGCGCTGCCGCTGCGCTGCGTCGTCGCAGCGTTGACGCTTCGTAGTTCTACATACAAATCTGCCCGGCATGCCACACGGTGCCCTGAAACAACGTCCATCGAAACAACGCAAGCGCAGCGCACAAGTAGTGAGGGAGACGAGGCGGGAAGGGGTGCTGCGGTGCGACGACGCTGTGACGACGCATGTTCTGCGCAGTATTGTTTCGAATATCGAAGCTGTTGCGTTGCGTCGTCGCAGCGCTCGTGTGGCGCTCATTGCGTTGAAGTCACTGCGTTGCGACGTCGCAGCGCAGCGGCAGCGCTCGTGTGGCATCTCTCTTACATGGACACTAGCAGAATTAGTTCACAGCAAGCCATAAACAAAAAGAAGTTGAAGTTGAGGAGTGGTTAGAAAACTTGTTAGTAACTACACCCTGTCTGTTAACTATAAAATTAACACTACAGGTGCCCACGATGCACAGGCAAGCAGCGTGGCATTGCGGCGCGAGGCTGGTCAG
The DNA here is from genome assembly GCA_946478455.1 of Eupithecia vulgata. Lineage (NCBI taxonomy): Eukaryota > Metazoa > Arthropoda > Insecta > Lepidoptera > Geometridae > Eupithecia > Eupithecia vulgata. The sequence continues at coordinate 10,399,053 of OX297873.1, forward strand.
CTCACCAGTGTTTTTTGTCTTCTTTCGGACTGACATTAACAAAGTAAAACAATTTTTTACTTTTAGCTATTGTTTAGTAAAGTATAAAGATGAGTATTTATGCAAAGTACAAGTAATGCGGTGGGCTTGAATGGAATGGATTTCCAGGGGTAACAGATAAAATGCTGGCAGACCACCTGCTTATGTAAGTAATTAGCTAGGTACCTCTCAAAATGCACAACGCCATAACAGTTGTTATTACTTTAGTTACCATTTATGTGAAATTTGTAAGACCTGCTCACAAAGGCAAATTTTCCACGAAATAATGTCCCAAAAAAAAAAATTTCGGTTGGATTCAAGCCCGCGCGTAAAAGGTCCCATTGATTTTCGGTTAACCCGAGGAGGGTTTCGTGGCTTAGTTGGTTAGAGCACACCTGTACTGAGTGGGGCGCGAGTTCGAATCCTGCCGAAATCGTAAATTATTTTATTTATTTAATTCACCTGATGCTCAGCTTGTCGATGCAGTAGTTCTTTTTCAGGGCACATATCCTGGCAAGTGCCGATGGTGGCGCCGCCTACTTTGACCCGCGAGCCGGCACCGCCCCACGATCTCAGAATTCTGCAGAATTCAAAAGATATATTTAGTTTATTGCTATGTGTGGGTAGGTACACGTGTGATCCTACATACCTACATACAATCCTAATTTCCTATGCAGTGGAAGGAATCCTATCTTGTGGGAAGGTGAACCTTAATACACTTTTCTAAGTATAGTATTTTGTCACATGACGACCTCTGTGGCGCGGTGGGCGAAGGTCCGCCTGCGACGCAAGAGGTTGCGGTTACGATACCCGCCTTCGGCCTTATTGTATTATGTATATCAGTTATCAAGTACCCATAACACATTAGCTTGGGGCTAGATAATGCTATGTGAATTGTCCAGCATTATTTATTATATTTATTATTATTTATTTAATTTGATATCAGTATATAAGTGGTCTGCAATTATCTGTAAGTTAAATACTATTTTTCTTTTGTACTATACGAGGGTTGTGTCAGTAAATTTTTCTCAAACTCTATCTAATTATTATATTGCAGGTGAATGTATTACTGGAGAGACTGGACTTAGACTGTGAAACAAATCATGTGATCGTTATAAAAAGTATTGACCGTTTTGGCGCGAAATGTACCATTTACGGAAGTCAAGTGTAGATAGATAGATTAATAGAAGATACTTTATTGCATACTTAACATAACATACAAATAATTTACTAAAGAATAATTATAGAATAAGTCGTTTATTCTATAATTATTAGAGGTCTTAACACTTGAGAGCTCTACTCGATAACCTAGAAAAGTACCTGTCTCTTGCATCCAAAGTCCTCCACATCTCATCAGCGGAGAGTGAAATCTTGAAGCGCAGCTGATGCAGTTCAGAGGCAGCCTCGAAGGTAGTTTTGGTGGTCTGAGTAGTGACCACAACTGGAGATTCTGTGCCACTTGCAGGTTGAGCTCTGTAAGACAATAATCACGAGATAAAAAAACAAAACTGTAGTAGTTTTGTATTTTTTTTTAGTCTCATGAAGAGACACTACTAATTCTAACTGAATATTTAGTCCCCTAATGATTTAGTTCAGTACGTAAGTAGCTTAAATTATTGTTTGTGAGACTTGCATAACAATTTTCACCCCAACTATTTTTTGACTGTGCTATTATTCTTTATATTGTAACACAAAATATTATAACAGTTTGGAACATTTTAATCCCCTATATTTAAGATCTTTTGGATAAAATGGTTATAATAAACACTTTGAAATATTTCAACTATCCAGCAATTTTCAAGATCCAATATTTGGAAAAAAGGCACCACACAAAAAACTAAAATTCTCTTTGTGGCCTAGTTTGAAAAATAAATACCTAACAGCACTTGAAAAAGTTCTCGAACCGACAAGTTGTGCAAACTTTGAAGTGATTTAACTAGGATAATTAGAAAATCTATTTAATACTCACGGTTGTGTTCTTGGCTTGGGCTGCGGCTGCCGCTCTGGTATCTTCCTCACTGTTTGTTTAATGACTCTCTTCAATACCTTAGGCACAGCATTGTCAGGACTAAACTCCATGGCTGGAAAAGTTATATTTTTATTTGTTACAAGTTCAAAGGCAGTTTTTAAGCTGATAAGTGTATTTCTAGCCCATATGTGCCAATAAAACACTGGTCCAGTCTATTTTTTAAAGAGTTTGGCAAGAGTGCTGTTTGTGGTACACAGTAGGTAAGGTACCATAGATTTTTTTTTAACAAGCAAAATCACACTATTATATATTTTTTTAAGGAATCCTGGGTCTCTAGGGGTGCAACTTTTACTGGGGCATTGACTTCTAAGTCCAATACCCTTGGCTAAGAGGCTATTATGTGACAGTATGTTTGTTAGCTTGAGTGATTTAGAAATCACCCAACAACCGCCAAGCAACCACCAATTTCTAAAACAGAAGCTTGTATTTTAAAATCAGCTGTGTTTTATTTTTTGCATTGCGACCCAAGATCTACTCTGAAAATCACAAGTATAGGAAAGTAGTTCACAGAACACCAAATTTCATCAGTGTATTCTGCAAATCAGGAAACACACTTTTCTGCACTAACGAATGAACCAACTCAGTACAAATGAAACTTACATTTGTTTCTGGTTGCGTAGGTAGGGCCTCCTCTCATTGCTGATAATTCTTGAGCAACATCAGAATCTGGGAGCCAGTCAGGGTCATTTTCAGCCTTGCTACGCTTTCTTCTGCAAAAAATCAATTCAAAGCTTGCTTGATACAGAATACAAAATTTTTACAGCAGAGACGAATGGTCAAGACAATTTTTTTTTTACCTCTTATCTAAGGTTATTTATATCCCATACAAACTGATTTATGGGATAAAAATTAGCCTATGTTCTATTCCAGGCCTAGAAAAACCTACACAACCCTCCAAAACTACCTGTATGCATACTCAAACAAAAAAAAATGTCAGCCCGATCCGTTCAGTAGTTTTGGAGTGAAGAGGTATCAAACATCCAAACTTCCGCATTCTTAATATTAGTGTGATGGATATATCTTCCAACTGCAGGGTAAATGCCTTTCTTAGACTTTGGAGGCCAATGTAACATAAATGAGTCAGTTAAGTTCATCCACCATCTCAAGACTGCTGAGGCTAGTATCTTAAACACATTCAGTGTTAAAGTTATGCATCGACTAGATATCTATGTATGTGTGGCTTGTTGCGTAAGCCCATGGAAAATAAATGAGATACAAAATAAGAAAACAACATTGAATACTAACACTCTTGCTTTCATTCTAGTAACATCAAACATGAAGCCATCATAGGCTCCAGCATTGAGTACAGCTCGTTCAACGGCACTTGGCTGATCAAACTCAATCACGCAAGCTTGCTTTCTAGGAAACAGCTTTATCCGCACTACTCTGCCAAACTTTGAGAAATGCTTAGTTGCTGCATTCGGTTCAAACAAACTCTCTGGGACATTAGTGCACCTGAAAATAATAAACCTTGTAGATACATATGACCAAAGAATCTGTTTAACTTTATTTTATTTTGAGCCTTAGAATTTGCAGGTAATGTTCAAGGTGAGTAGGTAGCATAGCATAATAATAAACTAACACATAATTACAACAACTATAAATAAAAAATATCAAATTGTGGGTATTTTATTAAGGCGAATTTTAGGCCTGCAACCAAAAATAACTGGGTAGACTTACGTGATAGTAGTTTTAGGGTTATGAAGGTGTTCCAGGCCAGGACTTTTCAGTTTTTTACGAGGGCTTGTTGCCGGTAACATTATTAATTGATGAAACCAGACAGCACCACGAATCTACGAAAAAATGAGAGAAAAGGACGATGAAAAACAACACATGACGACATTGTTTACCTCCAAAACTCTGTAGTGGAACATCACGCTTACCACCCACAGTGAACTTATGGTTACAAAGCCATAATGTTACACTATTATGTTATTATCTTAGATCACTCTCCACCGTATTATGGTTCGAAATCAGCATAAAATTAGAAATAAATTATTTAATTCACAAGCAAAACATGCATCATCGCTGAGTTTCAAAAAAAATTAAAATTTGACGTGAATGAAATGAATGAACATCTCATTTTCTTAGCATGCCAATGTCCAATGATTTGGACTGCTGATGTTGACATTTATTATTTTTGCCACTCAAAGCGCCCCAGTACTTAGAGCCATGCACGCACTTAATTACTCTTCTCATACTCCCACATTGTAGATTGATTGGCTTCTAATCTAATGCTTAGCAACCTTCCCATTCTTATTGTTATGGAGGTAGGTACAAAACATCCCTATCATTTTGCAACAGAAATTCTAAGTTGAATATTTGAGCGTGCGTGTGTAGTGTAGTGTACCTACCTCTGTTGAACATAAAACAGAACAGGAAATAATACTTGATCTGTGGTTCTACTCACTCAAAGATCCTCACAAACTCTCAATGAAAAAAGTGATCTAAATGTTCTGAAATGAATACAATTCAGGACCTACTATTCCACTTCCACTCAACTTAACTCACGAGCTCAGAGGAATAAGTTCTCTATGGTTCTAGGTATTACAAAAACGAAGTTAGGTACCTACTCACCTACGCAGCCGTTGACCGTGACCACTTAGCAGGAAAGGAATACTACATGCCTGTTAAATGCTATATCTATTACATACATAAATAAAGCGTGTGATCAACGTCTGCGTAAGTAACTTCGGGTTATTGGTATCATCATCATCATCCTATCTATACTAGTCCACAACTGAATAGGGTTCAGGCCTACGGTTCAGGCAGGTCTAGGCGGTTGGTAGGTGTAAGAGTTATGAATACCTACGCGTTTTAGTTGCAAGTAGGTATGATAAGTAGGTATTGTAACATCACATTTCACATTACACTAATATAGTTAGAAAGTTTGGAAGTTTGTTACCTCTTTACACCAAAACTACTGAACAGATTGGGCTGATATTTTGCATACAGGTAGGTAGTTCTAGGCCTGGAATAAAACTAAACTTTTTATTCCATAAATCAGTTCCCATGGTTTAATAAATAAATAAGCTTAAAAAGTTTGCATAGGTACAACACGTGCGAAGCCGCGGGCAGAATCTAGTTTGCCATAATTGGATCTCGCTCCATCCTAAAACTTGCCTCGGACCGGCGGCGACGGCGGCGGCGGGGCGGCGCGCGGCGGCGACGGCGGCGCTAGCATAGCGCCTAGGATCCTAGGATATATTCGTTGCACACGGGCGGCGCTACATTTTGCTTGAGCGGCCATTAATAACTTTTCGGAGCCGCCAATTATTTATACCTATCTAAGTAGGAAGGTATTGAATGAATTATTAATGGCAACGTGTCTGGTTAGACAATTCTGCCAGTGTCAAATAATGGAAAATAATTATAAATTAATTATAAATTGTATGCGAAAACAATTAATTATGAAGCTTACCCCCGACTACTCAAACGCAACTTACATTTAAGCTCGTCTTAAGTCGCGTTTTTTTTACATAATTTAATGAAAATGTGTCAAAAAGTCGTCAGTTTAGACGTGCTTAAACCTGAGTTGCATTTGAGTATTCGGGGGTTGGTTATGAAGATTGTAAGTAGGTATTAAATACAAAAATATTGAAGAGGGAAATTAACCCGTCTATTATATTATGCCAACAGAAAAGCTCCACCACATTTATGTCACAGTTGGCCAGTGACGACTGCGGTAATCGAGTGATGTAACCGAGTTCCGGATCGTGCCGGATGCCGGATGTGCCTGTCACTTTCTCACACTTTTGGCGGCAATAGTTGAGCCAAATTATTGTTACGCATAGTGAATAAATTCTATGTCTATGGTTACGCAGAAACGCTTTTTGGCATAGACTCGCAATAATTTCAATTCAATTCAATTCAATTTATTTTATTTCAGTTTTTCACCAATAAACTAGGATGTTTCGTTTTATTCACGTTCTATTAATTATTAAGGACAACCAACAAGACATCACGAAATAAATACTGTAGTTATTTTTTACATAGAACTTTAAAACTAGTGTATTCTTAATTACATTACGGGTAGCCACAGCATGCGCCAACATACAAGGCAGCTCAACTAAATAGCTAATTGTAGGTCTTTTAATTGTATTATACCGAGCGAGCTTACGGTTTCTACTAGCTATTTATCTATCATAAAGCTATATAGTGCTGGAGTATTCACACAGCATTTGTCAAAAACAAACTTAAAAGAGCTTGTGTTATGGGAACTTTACACAGACCATTGGGATGAAATGAGCTAGGTATATAAAAATAAACATTAGAAATTAAGGCAGACATCAAAGAAGAATGTGTTCACTAGGTCAGGAAGGTACCTACCTATTCTATATTATAAGGATTATATCCAAAATCATCAAAAAAATTACCAAATGTTATAACAAAAAAAAACCTAACAAAGGTGCATAACTAGAAATTCTATTACAAAAATTCCTCGAAACTGACGATGTTGTCAACAGCATAAACTAACACAGCAGTCAAAACAAGTTCCACAGGTCAAACAAACCATTCGTCCAGCAGGCACGGTGAATCACCTCAATGACGTCATCGGCATAAATTCGACTGTCAAATTCTGCATGCAAAGAGGTTCGTATGCGACTTGTTAGGTGGTTAGCTGGTAAGTGGTTGTATAAAAGAAAGTGGCGCGGCCGCGGAGCGACCTTGCTGGTGAAAGGCGTGGCAAGTGGCACACTCTGCACCCGGAACTTGGGTACTCTTCCCACGGAGTCCCTCGCCTCTCGTGCAGATCTGTAATCCGCGGGAAAATTGAATCGATTTACACTGCGTTCCAATTTTAAATATCGCGCTAGCTGGCTCTATGTTTGGTGCGTTGCTTTGCGACTGCATACGACATGGTGGGTGCAATCCATGGATAATCTAACCTAACATGTCATCTATTACATAAGTAGAGTAGATTATATAAAAATATGTTCATTATTATTTCCCCTTTTTTTCAAAACTTCTTTGCCAAGCTGTACGTTTACTCCTTAAATTATTAAGAAGGAATGGTAGCTCTACATTTATTTAATAGACAGTGGAAATGAGGACTGCTGGGGGACGGTAAATTTTTGGACTTTTTAAATATTTAGAAAAGTATGAATCCTACAAAGAAACTGTTTTGAAATGTCCAAACCGATACCTTTAATTTGATACCCCATTTGCCCCCATAGGTATATTTGAATTTTCAACATCATAATTTGTATACTAAGATACTTACTTTGTTTAGGTAGGTACTTACATTTTCATTTATTTTTTTCTTCAAAAATTTACCGCGCACGAAATGTATTATTTTAGATATTGACACAAGAAGGACTTTTTTTGTTTAATTTAAGGTTTTCGAAACCGATCTCGAAACCGTAGAAAGAAAAATAGCGCACATGGTTGAATGTTTGGGGCATCATTGCATCATCCTGAGATCCTCAAAATTATTTATTTTATTAAAAAAAATAAGGCTGCACTATTACAGCCTTAAATGTTACGATTACTTAAAAACATTTTCTTATAAGACAGTAGGTACTAAAGCTATGTTCGTTCATGTTGGCCTAGAATTCATACCATTTCCGATCGCTACCTTCAGAGCCGACCAGCCACAGCCCAGCTTAGCAACAGAGCCTGTTTGAAGACGCACACATACACAATATAGACTTGAATTTGCTTGTGTGATATAGAATACCTAGCTTGTCTGTTTTCTTCTTGAAATTATGTTTAATACTTTTTCCGTCGACTTCAGTGGCGCAGCGAATGTCGCGCTGACGCAAAATCTTGCGGGTAAGATTCCCGCCGCGGGACAAATATTTGTTTTGTGCGTTATTATGTTATACTAGTTTAAGATTATTTCTATCCCATAGGAACTGATTTATGGGATAAAAAGTAGCCAATGTTTATTCCAGGCCTAAAACTACTTATATGCAATTTCAAGCCGTTCAGTAGTGTTGGCGTGAAGAAGTACCGAACATCAAAACATCTATCCAGACTTTCGCAATTATAATATACCTATTATAATAAAAAAAACTATCTATGTATTGTATAATATTATGTATATCAGTTACCCATAACACAAGCTCTGCTTAGCTTGGGGCTAGATAATGCTGTGTGAATTGTCCAGCATTATTTATTATTTATTTAATATTAGCGATTTCATCATTACAAGCTGTACAGGTTTAATGTAGAACTTGATTTTTGATTATATTACCCTACATTAGGCCTTGGGAGGAGTCGAATCAATACTGTCATTTAGCAAAGATAGGCTCACAGGCAATAAAAGAGGCGCGTGCGGCGGCCGCGAACCCGGATGCGTCTGACGTAACACAGCCTTCGCCCCCCTCTCCTCTGTTACCTCCCCCCCGCTCCCCGCGGTCGTCTGGCCCCTCTCTCCTCGGCCGGTGTCTGGGCGAACGTCTGTGCCGCTTTGATCTCAATGGTATGATGTTCATCGAAAGGTAACCCCCCTGTTTTGATTGTAGTCATTTTTATTAAAACAGTTTTTTTTAAATAGATTTCTAATCTTTATACCTTCTTCTTCTTTTTTCGATACCTACCTAATGTAGATATGAAGCTGTTCTTTAGACAAACAAAAGAAGGTTGTTATTTTAAAAAACTTTGAAAAAAAGAAGGTGAACCAAAATTCGGCTGTTACAATGATGCTCATGGAAAGGTAACCCTCTTAATATGTTTGTAGTCAATTGATATAGAAGTTTTTAAAAGTAGACTTCTAATCTTTCGATTTATGTACCTAATGTAGATATGAAGCTGTTCTATATAAGTACCTAAGACAAATAAATAAATAAATACTAAAAAATAATAAAAAGAAATAAATACTTACCCGATAAATTTATCTTAAATATGTTATCAAATCGCGAAAGTTTAAAAAACAAATTGGTATGTTTATTTTAAAATGTCCCTTGCTACGTTGCTACTTACCAGCTATACAGCTTTGGTGTTCAAAATTATATAAAAATAACAATTATTAGAAATGCAAATACGGAAAAAATAATTAATATAGTGTCAAATTATTATTAAACTATTAGTATAAAAAATAACATTGTTCCATACAAAATAACAAAAAGATTAACAAACTTAAATTAGGGATTCTTAAATCCTTTATTGTACACAAAATACAAAAATAAATCATATCAAATATCATATTAATATCACATCAATATCAAAATAAATTTACAACGAAAATCTATGTACAAAGGCGAGCTTAACCCTAACAGAGTTTTCTTACAGCAAACCTAGGGGTATTAAGAGAGTTGAGGGATGGGTCGACGACATTCGAAAGACCGTGGGCTGCACCTGGCCCAGACAGCGCAGGACCGAGGCGAATGGCATACACATAGCCAATGCCCAGCAGTGGGTCGATAAGGGCTGATAATGATGATGATGAGGGATGTTACAAATGTCAAATTATATTTTTAATCTTTATTCAGAAAGAAAATAATCAAATAACAAATTTAAATTAAAACTTGTATTTACAATAGAAACAATTAAGCTATCTGCAAACAATCTACAGGTAAAAAATAGATTCAGGCGTTACTTTGCGGAAATCCATTGCAAAATATAAAGATGAAAATATTTAGTAACAATTCCGCGCAAGACCTTCTCCGATAAGTTCTAACAAAATGTAATCAGCGTCGTAGAAGAAAAAACACACCAACTACAAAATGAAAAGAAATCTATCAAAGCAAGACGTCAACTAGTTTCGTCTCTCCACGAGACATCATCAGGACACCACAATACTCGACCTTTGCTCTCAATGTCAAGGTCGAGTATTGTGGTGTCCTGATGATGTCTCGTGGAGAGACGAAACTAGTTGACGTCTTGCTTTGATAGATTTCTTTTCATTTTGTAGTTGGTGTGTTTTTTCTTCTACGACGCTGATTACATTTTGTTAGAACTTATCGGAGAAGGTCTTGCGCGGAATTGTTACTAAATATTTTCATCTTTATAATCTACAGGTAGCTCAACTGATCCATATCAATACCAGTTGGAAGCGTGCCTAAGACACTGGCTGCAAAATATATAATGTCAGATTATATAAGATCAGACTTACAAAATTTTATTGATAGAGTCGGTGAAAAATTCAAAATTACGAGTTTCTGTGCTTCGACGATACTGGCTTTTGTAACCGCTTTGTACAGTTTGTACTAATAAAACAAGATTCGCCAAGTACGAGTGTAACTCGCGCGCCGAGGGTTTCAAACATTTGCCAATTATTTGGTCAATCAATTTTCTGAAATATTTTAAAAAGTATGAAACTTACAGAAATTTCAAAAAGTGTTTTGAAATTGTCAAAACGATACCTTTCATTTGATACCCCACATGGGTAGGTACCCCTTTTTGAAAAAAAAATCCCCTTTTTTGACCATTTTTCAAAAACTATTATTATTACAGACTTCTCTATATTTTTCCTGTAAAATATAGATTGATATCTACAAACGCCTAGTACATTGTACATGGATCGGTCATCAATCTTCGGAGCTAGGGGGGGGGAAAGGTAAATTTTTCGACTATTTTTGAAATATTTCAAAAAGTATGAAACTTACAGAAATTTCAAAAAGTGTTTTGAAATGGTCAAAACGATACCTTTCATTTGATACCCCACATAGGCAGGTACCCCTCCTTTTGAAAAAAAAATCCCCCCCTTTTTGACCATTTTTCAAAAACTATTATTATTACAGACTTCTCTATATTTTTCCTGTAAAACATAGATTGATATCTACAAACGCCTAATACATTGTACATGGATCGGTCTGCAATCTTCGGAGCTAGGGGGGGGGGGGAATGGTCAATTTTTCGTCTTTTTTTGAAATATTTCAAAAAGTATGACACTCACAGAAATTTCAAAAAGTGTTTTTGAAATGGTCAAAACGATACCTTTCATTTAATACCCCACATAGGTAGGTACCCCCCCTTTTGAAAAAAAATTCCCCCCCTTTTTGACCATTTTTCAAAAACTATTATTATTACAGACTTCTCTATATTTTTCCTGTAAAATATAGATCGATATCTACAAACGCCTAATACATTGTACGTGGATCGGTCTGCAATCTTCGGAGATAGGGGGGGGGGGGGGGGGGAAAGGTCAATTTTTCGACTATTTTTGAAATATTTCAAAAAGTATGAAACTTACAGAAATTTCAAAAAGTGTTTTGAAATGGTCAAAACGATACCTTTCATTTGATGCCCCACATAGGAAGGTACCCCTCCTTTTGAAAAAAATTTCCTCCCCTTTTTGACCATTTTTCAAAAACTATTATTATTACAGACTTCTCTATATTTTTCCTGTAAAATATAGATTGATGTCTACAAACGCCTTATACATTGTACATGGATCGGTCTGCAATCTTCGGAGCTAGGGGGGGGAATGGTCAATTTTTCGTCTTTTTTTAAAATATTTCAAAAAGTATGAAACTTACAGAAATTTCAAAAAGTGTTTTGAAATGGTCAAAACGATACCTTTCATTTGATATCCCATTTGGGTAGGTACCCCTACTTTTGAAAAAAAAATCCCCTCCTTTTTGACCATTTTTCAAAAACTATTATTATTACCGACTTCTCTATATTTTTCCTGTAAAATATAGATTGATGTCTACAAACGCTTAGTACATTGTACATGGATCGGTCTGCAATCTTCGGAGCTAGGGGGGGGGGAATGGTCAATTTTTCGTCTTTTTTTGAAATATTTCAAAAAGTATGAAATTTACAGAAATTTCAAAAAGTGTTTTGAAATGGTTAAAACGATACCTTTCATTTGATACCCCACATAGGTAGGTACCCCCCCTTTTGAAAAAAATTCTCCCCCTTTTTGACCATTTTTCAAAAACTATTATTATTACAGACTTCTCTATATTTTTCCTGTAAAATATAGATCGATATCTATAAACGCCTAATACATTGTACGTGGATCGGTGTGCAATCTTCGGAGATAGGGGGGGGGGGGGGTATGGTCAATTTTTCGACTTTTTTTGAAATATTTCAAAAAGTATGAAATTTACAGAAATTTCAAAAAGTGTTTTGAAATGTACAAAACGATACCTTTCATTTGATACCCCATTTGCCTTCCTAGGTATCTTTTGAAATTTCAACATCAAAATTTGTACTGAAAATATTCATTTTCATTTTTCATTTATTTATATATTTTTTTCTTAAAATCAGTAATGGCGCACGAAATGTATCATTATTTCAAATTTCAAGTTAATAGCTGCAGTAGTTACTGAGATATTCAAGAAAGAGCGGGGACGGACAAAGCGAGACCATAAGGGTTTCAAAACCGATCTTTGAAACCCTAAAAATATCCAGACTTTTGAATCGGAGTATAGTATGCATGCACTCTATCCATAGACCAAAAATTTTGTTGCAGTTTCGAATTTTGGTAAAGTATAAAAAGTACCGCTACACGACTTACCATAATCTTAAAATTTAACTGTCTGCAGCTTCGCCTCTAATTAGTTTGCTTCAAAATATTAATTAATTGATATAAAACATTACATTCATCCGACACGGTGGCTGGCGGTACGTTGACGCTTGGATTGAAACTATCGAGCGAACTAGACGAACGGGATCTAGGTAGAAATATGGGATTTTACTCTGTATTAGAAAAAATCTAAAAATATATTATTGAGATATTGACATGACAACCTCTGTGGCGCGGTGGGCGAAGATCGGCCTGCGACGCAGGAGGTTGCGGGTTCGATTTCCGCCTTGGAACAAATATTTGTACGATCTGCAGGTATTTGTTCCGGGTGTTCTGGTCGTTTTCTATGTATAATAAAAAATATCTATCTATGTAATGTATTGTATTATGTATATATTAGTTATCTAGTACCCATAACACAAGCTCTGCTTAGCTTGGGGCTAGATAATGCTGTGTGAATTGTCCAGGATTATTTATTATCATTATTTATTTAGACCTTCGCCCGCCTTGTCACAGAGATCGTCACAATATAGCTTTCAAACTTTTAAAATCTCTAGATCTTGGTTTACTTGTTATAAGTAGTTAGGTATGTACTTCTTTTTACGACCAAAACGTCATGATCATGCTTTATGTTTCAAAACCACTTTCATTATAAAACAAAACCTTGTAAAGTGGCGGTGGTCTTGCTTGACTACCAATTTACTTGTACAACGACTGTCTGGACGTTGTTTTTCCAATTAAATTTTATTGCCAAAGATATCAAAGTTACCTACTTAATGAAGTAAAAATCACTTGCTTGGCGTCGAGTTTAAGGATCTCAAATCGACAAGTAATGTAAATTGCGTATAGACGCCGTAATAGAGTGAGGTCATGTCTGGGCGGTTTGTTTACAAAAATTCTTGGGAGTTTGACTAAGGTATAGTTTATAATATAAAAAAACTTTTGTCCTCACGTTGTTCTCGGCGTAAGCAAGGCGACGCCGACGACCCCTATTTTATTATTTATTTAACGTTTTACGATGTACGTGTCCATAATTTAATTTTGGAAAGTTTTTAACAACCACAATGTTATCCACAGAAATACAATTAGAACAGAGAAGCGTTGCATCGCCCAGAAACTGTGAATCATCAGTGACTGTCGGTCAACGCTATTACCACAATTATTAGTCATGCTCCAGCCATTGGAGTCAGTCAGCTCTCACAGGTTAGCTGGCAGTTTGCAGTCAATGACTCAGGATCGAAATGGCATCATTTAAAGTCAGCACGCACGGCAAGTATGAATTAAAATCATAGAAGCTCCGACAGGAAGTCCTAAATAAACTTGGTCTCAAGGACAAAAGAAGCAATTCAAAAAATATTATCTGAGGCAAATAATGTAAAATTACAACATTTTTGTATTGTTTAGGTACATAAGAAATGAAATAAGTTCGACTTCGGCGGGACTCGAAACCGCGTCCCACCCTTAGTACGGGTGTGCTCTAACCAACTAAGCCGAAGTCAAAAAAATTTGGGAACTTATTTTATTTCTTAGAGATGCCCAGAGTGCGGGTAAGCACTGTAGGAAATGTGTAGGTACTTGTTTATAAGAATAAGAAAATCTTTATTTATAGCATTTTCATTATTGACAATAAGTATTGTATTCTAAGTTACTTTCTTAAATTACCCAACACCAATATGGGTACTTATCTACTTACTAACAACTTACTTAATTACAAACTTTATTTATACACCTACTAGCGACCCGCCCCGGCTTCCCATGGGTACTATATTATTGCCTGTATTGTGAATACAAATATACCTTCCTCTTGAATCACTCTATCTATTAAAAAAACGGCATCAAAATCCGTTTCGTAGTTTCAAGGATCTTAGCATACATAGGGACAAACAGACAGCGGGACTATCAGCTCTGTAAGTAGGTTCTTCTGTTCTACTTCACACTAATATTATTAATGCGAAAGTTTATATGGGTGGATGGATAGATGGATGTTTGTTGTTTAATCACGGCTGAACGGATCTGGATGAAATTCGGCACAGAGATAGATTATAGTCTGGAATAGCACATAGGCTTAGGCTATATTTAATCCCGTAATTCCTAAGGGAACGGGAAATACGCGGGTGAAACCGCGAGGCACTGCTAGTAATACACAGCATGGACTTAGCTAATAGGATATGTACGTACATAGGCAAGCTTAGCCTTGAAAATGAGTTTTCTTCCAGAAAACTTACTAGTTAAAGGACAGGCGATAAAACAGGTAGAGAAATAATAAAAACAGGTAAAGAATCAATGAAATATGAATGTGACAGAGGTAAGTAATACCTATTTATAACTTTCTTGATAACTCCTTCACATAACATTGTCTGGGTCATTCGTTTTATTAATGTTGATACCTTATCAACCGGCTCTTAGGTCGACTTAACTTCCAAAACATTGTGTCAATTGGCACTCTTTTTTTTGCAGGTAAGTAAATAATAAATAAATAAATAATGCTGGACAGTTCACACAGCATTATCTAGCCCCGAGCTAAGCAGAGCTTGTGTTATGGGTATTTTTTGAAATTGGTTTTTTTTATTTTATTTTTTGAATTTTTTGGAAAAGCCCTATTTTACTGATAATGGTCGAGCCTTTGGCTCCCATTCCCATGTGAAGAAAGACGTGGCCTAAGATGGAGAAGGTTTTTCCAGAAGGAACTTATTTGCTATGGGCTCCAAGACTCCAAGACTTCGCTTGAGTACAATCAAGCGGAAAAGCAGATGCACTAAGGAATCCTCGCTTTGGCGAGTCGATTGCTTAATACATCTAGACGTTGGGAATATGTTTCGTAAGACGTTGGAAATTTGCACGTCTCATGTGAGCCGTGTGGTGCCGTCTTAGAATTTGCACCACCCCAACTCTTCCCGTGGGTGTCGTAAGAGGCGACCAACATACACCTGGGGGCGGGCAGCAGCGCCTCTTGCAGAATAGATCTACCACCGAACTGCGGTCTCCAACCTGCATGCCCAGCTTGGAGATAATGGGCATTATCCCCCATGAGATAAAAATCAGGGGGAGGCCTGTGACCATTATAGGCTGTTGAGGTGGGGTGAGGAGAAGGATGTGAGACGTTGGGAATAATCCCTGTTTTCCGCTTGCAGTGCAGAAGAGAGATGCGACGATACAGAGTCTCTGCCATCGCATCTCTTTTCTGCACTGTTGTGCGGATAAAATAAAAGTAGAACAGGATTTTATGCTGTTCAATGACCAAAATGAAGAGGCTCTCCAAAAAAAGTGAGAAATTAAAAAAAAAAACTTGCGTGGCTGTGCAGGCATTTTCTTGGGCAGGCTTCCGACTGCTATTACATGGATCAGTTGGTTGGATGGACCTATTGATTGTTTGCATTTAGCTCAATTGTTTCGATTGTAAATACTAGTTTTATTTAAATTCTAATATTTGATTATTATTATTATTTAGAAATTTGAATATTTTTTTTCCTGGTAGAATTATTGTCATTGCGAGAAAAATTAGAAAGGGCAAAGATATTTATATAGATTTGACGAAAGATAGCGGTGCTTTCGGCTGACAATGATACCAATCCGCTGTGCATGTGCAGGCATACCAATGACTCAAAAAGCCAGACTGATAGGACAGATCGTGCCAACCTCCACCAATGGTCTTAGGTGAAGTGTGGTGCGTAGGGTTGCTTGCTACCAGAATTCTTCAGAAAATCTTCGTTCTTTCTTTTTACTAAGAAAGAAAATTACAATAAAATAATTGAATTAGAAATAGAAATAATGCTGGACAATTCACACAGCATTATCTAGCCCCAAGCTGAGCAGAGCTTGCGTTATGGGTACTAGTTAACTAGATATACATAATATAAAACAATACGTAGATAGATATTTTTTATTTTATATAGATAACGACCAGAACACCCTGAACAAATGTCTGCAAATCGTACACACATTACTGAACCACTGAGATCGTCATGGAATATTTAACTATCGACAACCATAGATCATTTGCGAGACCAAAGGCACAACGGTACACGGCTAAGGGCTCGCCCTGAATGCCGTTTGGCTAGTTTCTCCGCTCACGGAATGTCACCTACATGCTTTATATCTGCGAGGATTTCATTATAAACATCAAACACCAATGTGCTTTATTTCCTTTAGACCTAACAGGGTCTCTTACGCCCGAATACTCAAACGCAACTCAGATTGATGATGATTCTTTGTTAATGGCAATATGAGTCTAGTTGAACTCTTTTCTGCCAGTGTCAAGTAATGGAAAATAATAGTCAAATAAGAGTTATCAAATTATGAAGAATGTTGATATTTTCACCAGAGCCTAGTTCGTTATCCAGCAGGGTACACCACGTGCAGGTTAGGTTGGCTTGGGAGATGAGATCTTGGAGTCTCCATTGTACCCCGCAACTCAGATTTAAGCACGTCTCAAGTCGTGATTTTTTGACAGTTTTCAATGAAAATGTGTCATTTAAATTCGTCACTTGAGAAGCGCTTCTTACATCTGAGATGCGTTTGGGGGTTAGACACGTCACAAAAAATGAAATACGTAAAATAAGTAAAACTAGGAAATAAAGTGATCTTATTTATTTTCTGTTCACTTCTTTTAGGATCCTAGGATCTTCGCTT
The DNA here is from genome assembly GCA_946478455.1 of Eupithecia vulgata. Lineage (NCBI taxonomy): Eukaryota > Metazoa > Arthropoda > Insecta > Lepidoptera > Geometridae > Eupithecia > Eupithecia vulgata. The sequence goes on from OX297873.1 coordinate 10,416,152, forward strand.
TTTAAGGTAAAGTAAAGAAGCGAACAAGAAACCTTTATCTTATTAGAATGTTAGTTTTCGAGTTGGAGTGAAAGTCGTCCCACGTTTTTTTATCGTCTAGCTAGATAATTTGATATTTTGTTGTACAAAGGACACGTTTGGCAATTTGTTTGAATTTATTCATCGATACCTATTGAAGATTATTTATCGGGTATTTATCGCGTACCTTTTGCTTTCTTTTATAATATAAATCCGTTACCGTATCGATAAATAATCTTCAATATGTTAACAAATCGCGAAAGTTCAAAAAGTTTTATTATTCGATGTTTTTGCAACTCACTTGGAGTTTTGTTGTAGTGATACAGTTCTGTGTACAAGCCCTCTAAATATTGTGTAGCATAGTTGTGGGCACAGCGAGCGATTTATTCTTCTTTCTAGTATATAAATTATGTATGTTGCTATTTTTAGGGAACCGATTGATATTTTCATGAGTGTACTTTCTTGTAAGTGCTTAACCTAGTATTCGAAAAATTAAATTGTCACCACAGATTTATAAGTATAGTACTATTGTCACTTATTGACGGAGAAATGGTCAAACATCTATGAATACATAAAAATAAAGCCGGACATAGAATCTAACATCCTCTTTTGTTTCTCTTTTGTTTTTGGTTCCGTACCCAAAGGGTAAAACGGGACCCTATTACTAAAACTTCGCTGTCCGTCCGTCTGTCTGTCCGTCCGCATGTCACCAGGCTGTATCACATGAACCGTGATAGTTAGACAGTTGAAATTTTCACAGATGATGTATTTCTAAACAACAAATACTATTAATATATTTAAGGGGGGCTCCCATACAACAAACGTGATTTTCTTTCTTGATTTTGCTCGATACTGATAACGGCAACAGATAGACGCTTGGAATATTCACAGAATATTTAAAGGCTAAGACACAAAGCGGAGTCCTGCCAGCACCGAAAACTCATCACAATCACATCAAAACATCCAACAACTGATAAAAACCGTGAGTTCTTTTTCATGGCCGATACCAAGAGCCCCTGCCCCTGCCCGCCGCCGCCATCCGCCATCTTTTACCGACCGGAAAAAGACCACACGCTCAGTTGTCAGTGTCAGTTTTCTATAGATTGTCAATGTCATCTTTTGGACAAACAAAAACTAGGAACAGAGGGTGAATTTACATCTCTACGTCCCATACCAAAGCTTCCCCTAAGTATGAGAATAAAACCACTCACCGCTACCTAAACACGCCTCGTTTACACGGCCAATGCCTGACAATGAGTCCGTCCACGGACGACGCTATAGTGTAACGCATACAGCCTTTGGCCACCACGCCAGCAAACGCTATCGGGTACAGTTGTTGGCTACCCTACGATACTTAGCCACTTTCACAACACTACAGCCATCTCCTTTCCAGACTGCAAGCCCGGAGGAATAGTCAGTCATCGCTTCGGCTTTGCCACACTCTCAGCCCAGAGAAATAGCCTCGTTGTGAACAAACGCAGCAAATAGCCAATTATGCCTTGTTTGTTGTTGTAGATAAAGATACACATCCCCGAGTTATTTACGCTCCATGTACTTACTACAGCACCCAAATAAAAAGAGGAAGACATCGCCTTATCGCCATAGACTCGCTCGTCCAACCTGACATCATTTTTCCTGCTATGATCAATGCGCACACCAGGCAAACGCAAACCGACACTGCAGCACGGACGCTCCGCCACCCCTACCAACCAACCGCACACATTATTCGCTTTAGCCGCGATCTGTCGAAAACACATCATCAACATGCAATAACCATTGGTACTCCAGCCAATTATACAAAGCTGTCCACAAACGTGTTTTTTTTTTAAGAACAGCCCGATTATGGGCACCGTCATACTACACACCGACTTCCAGTCTCTTAGCAGGTACATACTCAAGGTACGTCCTACTACCACCTGATCAACCATTGCTAGTTACCGAACACAGATGAGATCCTCGGTGGCACCACCAGAGAGATGAGGGGACCCAACCCAGAAACACTCTGCTTGACCACAACACAAGCCAACACCAATTTCATCAAGCAAGACACATGAAACTAGATCATAGAACAACAGACTCACAAGATGCAACCATATTCCACAAAACAACATCTGATCACCATTTAGAGACTACACAACATTTAGCTAGACGACTCAGACCACGACTAGAGAACCAATCTTGAATGAACTCAAGACACTCACCAGCTCTTACAAGCAACACCGTATGCCTGTAGAACTCATATTGAGACACCGTACTCAATATGCCCACACACGTCCTCTCAGATGGCCACCATGCGCATCCGGGACCAGTCTTGGGTGTAGGAACCCAAGACTATCTCACCAGCTCTTACAAGCAACACCGTATGCCTGTAGAACTCATATTGAGACACCGTACTCAATATGCCCACACGCGTCCTCTCAGATGGCCAACGTGCACACCAAGGACCAATCTTATCTTGGATGTAGGAACCCAAGACTCTCTCACCAGCTCTTACAAGCAACACCGTATGCCTGTAGAACTCATATTGAGACACCGTACTCAATATGCCCACACGCGTCCTCTCAGATGGCCACCATGCACACCGAGGACCGATCTTGGGTGTAGGAACCCAAGATGCTCACACTAGCTATGCCAAGCAGCACCATAACCAAATAACGACACAAAGACCTCACCTTCCAGCAAAAACAGCGAAACAGAAACAAAGATCAGAACCGAACAATATCATCCTTGAAGGACTGATGCTACATGAACAAGAACTAACAACAAAATATATCAGCAGACTACAACAGAAATAACACAAAGTAGGAAAGCAAATGACATGATAAAGAGTAACACAAGATTTACACATAGCATGTGGATCAGTGTTTAGTGATCTGATCATGGAATTATTAAAATAGAACACATCTTAGCACCCATACTTACTTCATAACATGTATCAAGTTTAATCAAGTCTTGTCTTTGTAACATGTGTAACTGAACAGATACATGAACAGAACAACAAAATGCAAGACAATATTCAGGTTTTATAATTTTATCAACAGTAAACTAATTTTATTGTTTTACTTTCTTTTTTTTCAATAAACATACACTTACTTTGGAATTGAAACGAATCTGATTTGTGAAGGTGTGACTTATCTTTATAATAAGGCGCCCCTGATTCCCAGACAGTCTATGCTTAGTAGATTCTCTGGCACACACATATTTGGCTCCGTCAATCACTAAATCCCTATGTGTCTCCATGACTGATGTGGTCTGCCAATATGTAGTGTCAGGCATCCTCCACTTCCATTGAACCCTGAAAACAATAATTCACAAGAAAACATTGCAACACATGGGCAAGTTGTGTCATTGACAAGACATCGGCTATGATTATTAGCACTATGGGACATATTTACACCGGCTATGCTTTATCATTGGGCAACGCTACTCGATTAGCTTTGATTAGCCACCTATGTTGACAAAAGACATTTGTTTAGTTTCTTTCTCAAGATTCTTTAAAATCAATCAAATGTATGGTCACATCACAATAAACCAACTTAAAACCTAAACTGCTTGCATAGTAACTATACTACCTTTAGTATTTACAAATCAATCCAATAGAAGTATTCACAAAACCAACAATTTTAGCATGAAACGATCAGACCTTACCAGTACCTCTATTACAAACCAATTGCATTTCTGAACATCCATAGCACTTGTTAATCTCATTCTCATAGGATAGTAGAAGGAACTGACAATAATCACGTAACGTAACTTGGTAACTGGCGCAGAACTCCCGGTGTGGCTCAGGTGTGGATGTGCGAGTCAGACTTTTCCTAGTATCATTCGAGGTAAACCATCAGTGGGCGTGAAGACAGGGTTACATCCCACCTTCTGATAAAGGCTAAGACACAAAGCGGAGTCCTGCCAGCACCGAAAACTCATCACAATCACATCAAAACATCCAACAACTGATAAAAACCGTGAGTTCTTTTTCATGGCCGATACCAAGAGCCCCTGCCCCTGCCCGCCGCCGCCATCCGCCATCTTTTACCGACCGGAAAAAGACCACACGCTCAGTTGTCAGTGTCAGTTTTCTATAGATTGTCAATGTCATCTTTTGGACAAACAAAAACTAGGAACAGAGGGTGAATTTACATCTCTACGTCCCATACCAAAGCTTCCCCTAAGTATGAGAATAAAACCACTCACCGCTACCTAAACACGCCTCGTTTACATATTTATAAATTATATTCACTCGTTTTTATAGATAATTTTTGAGTCCCAAAAATTCATCTGCTAGATTACATCTAAGTACCTACCTACATTTACATAGGTATACATAATTATAATAACAGCTTGAAGATTATAAATTTCAAATCATGTGATTCCGAATAAATCATGGAAATCAAATCAGCGATCAATCCAGTCCAACAAGTCTAGATTGGAAGAAAAAACTTACTATTCAAGTAGGTGAGGTACTTAATTAGATATTCGACAAGTGGCCAATGGTACGTGATGCCATTAATAAGCATCTCTCTCCAGGGGAAGGAACGGCCTTGAGGAATGCCGCAGCCATACCACAGATTAAGCTATATTCCTTAGTAACATTGTAGCGGTCTGTGAAACTCGTTTCGGAAAAGGAATCGAATGAAAAAACATGAAACTAAAAATAGAAATCCAGAATACTCCGCGTGGGAGAGCATGATGTGGTCGTGGAGTGTAAGTAGGTACCAGTACACGGTCTATTGGTGATTTCTTTAATTCAATTGTGCAGAGTTCATTTTATTGAATCTGGATAATTAATCATGGTAAAGAAAGATTATTTAGTAACAAAGAAAATTACCTACAATCAAATAATAGAAATAAGTTAGAACTAGTATTTACATTGAGATTAGCAGACTGTTGTAAACAATCTACTGGTATTTCAACTGATCTATATCAATACCAATGTCGGAAGCGTATTGGTAAAATAAAAAAAAATGCTGGACAATTCACACAGCATTATCTAGCCCCAAGCTAAGCAGAGCTTGTGTTATGGGTACTAGATAACTGATATTATACATAATATAACACAATACACAGATAGATATTTTTTATTATATATAGAAAACGACCAGAACACCCTGAACAAATGTCTGCAGATCGTACACACATTTGTCCCGAGGCGGGAATCGAACCCGCAACCTTCTGCGTCGCAGGCAGACCTTCGCCCACCGCGCCACATCGGTCGTCAAAGTCGGTAAAGACTATTTATTAACAAAAAAATTACAATCAGATAATAGAAACAAGTCAGAACTAATTGAGCTAATTGCAGACTGTTGCACACAATCTACTGGTAACTCAACTGATCTATATCAATACCAATCGGAAGCGTGTCCAAGACCCTGGCTGCATTACCCCGTTGTATGGCAATGCTGATGCGCTGTGTCAAATACTCACCAGCTTTCGGGTCAATCATCGCTTCAACCGTGCGAGACGCTCAGATAATTTTTTGAAAACCCGGAGAGCCTCGGGACCTCACGGCCCTAGGGTCTTCTCCTCTCGGAATATATGGATATAAGCATATAATACGGATATGGATAAATGTAATGAACCGGGTAATATCTGTCGGGTCAGCTTCAGGTGGTCATTAAAAATTGTGCGTTCAGTGTTCTTGATGATTGAAATTTTATTAGGTTTGTATTAATTCGAAGAGAAGACATCGTTGGTAGAGTAGATCGGATTTGTGATGCGATCGATCGTATCAGCAAGTTTCATCTCGGCTTAGCAACCTGCTAAGAATTAATTGGCTGTCTTGGTCTGTGTGTGAAGATCGTGCATTTTTTTACGGACGGCGGCGTAGGCACTTATTTGGTCAAGTACTATGATTATGTTGGCTTATTTGACCAACAACGATTATTTATGTATTTAAGTGAGGTAGCAAGCAGCTATGACTGTAACAGTCTTAGAGTAATAATTATTCTCAGGTATTAAAAAAATCATGGTCTTGATCTATCTTTTTAGGCTCTATGTTGGCTGACTAGGTACCTACAAGCCTACCAAAACATTCTACGACATAAAATAATTCTGGGTTACCTACAGAACTTTATTAAAATACAGTTGAGCTACCTGTAGTTTGTTTGCAACAGTCTACAGTTAGCTCGGTTGTTTCTATTGTAAATACTAGTTTTAATTTAATTACTTATATTATTTGATTGTAATTTTCTTTCTTAATAAAGTGTAATATTATCAAAAAATATAATATAATTACGTTGAAACTCGTATTTAAAATTGAAACAACTGAGCTAACTGCAGACTGTTACGAACAATATACAGGTAGCTCAATTGATTCATTACCAGTCGGAAGCATACAGGGCAATGGAGCCAGCGTCTTGGGTCTCGACTCCAAGTGGAGCAAAAGCGTAGGCTTTGTCGAGACCTGCACATTAGCGCGTCTTGAGATCTTCGGCCAAATCTGCCGCCGCACCAGCCTTCACAGAAGTCCTAGGAAGATGGGAAGGTGCAAGTGTGTCGGTCGACGCAAGTAGGCCACACAATAGGCCTCCCTTACTCCCATGGGACTAGAGTCACGCCGTCGGGTCTCTTACAATCGTCACCTACATACTAATATCTAAATATAAAACAAAATACGTTAAGCAAATTTGTCCTCCAGCGAAAATAACAGTCTAAACAAGGTAAGTTCAAGGTAAAACAATGAATCAGTCCACTAATATTTGCTGCAGCCAGCAATGAGCGGACGGAGACCTTGTTCTGACCTCAACGCTATTTGGTCGGAGAAATCATAAAGACGATTGTGTTGCTAAGCAGCGTTCACGCTCAATGACGATGATAAGAGAGAATAAAATGACTTATTTAACATTTTAAAGAACAAAAATATCAGAGACACTTCTGATATGTAGGTATTTTATTGACATCTGAGGTCTACGAATAAATAATAAGTCTCTGAGGTAGAGTTCTTTGACCCATAATTATAACAAGATTATTATGTTGGCAGTAAGGTACTCTATCAGTATTTAGAGAATCGTGGATAACAGTTAGTCAATTAGCTAGCAAGTTTATTCGTAGGCAAATTCTGAAGGTATACCTAAAGTCAAATGAGTCAATACACCTACAACCCAGTTTTAGTTTCTAGAACTCTCTCTAAAACAAACTCTGCTTAGCCAGAATTATTCAATTTATTTAGCTAGGTAAGTGTATAAATAAATAATTAATTACACATAGAGACGTATTAGGTAGGTTTTGCCTAAAACGGGAGAAGGATTGATTCATAGAACCTTTCTGTCATCTGCAAATATTCGAACATTAAATCAAACTTAGAATAAAACGTTCAGTATTAGACTGAAAACTGCATAGATCAATCGAAATTTAAAAACAGTGAACACTGGCCAGTTCGCGCTCAAAGACATAAAGCGCGCGCTCCGTGACGAATCCAAGATGGTGGATTGGCGCGGTTTGGCGGTCATTCACCCGCGCCCGCGCAGAGCACCGCTACCTTTGACAATTTGAAGATAAGCTTCATACTGCTTCATATCAATTTTAGTAACGTTTTAAATTCCACTTTAAATGTAAATTGCTGGTTAGTAATTGGTAGATTATTTTTGAGCACGAGCTTTGTGAGACATAATTTGAGAAAATTTGGATCTCACTTGGGTGTGGCATAGCAGCTACATGAGCTACAAACAAATATCGATTCTTGATTGTGTCTGATTTAAATGTGGATCGGTTTAATACATCACGTACCTAGCTACTTCACATCGCAAGAAATCAGGTGATTTTTTGTTGACTAGTTGTTGGTAACAAAGCAACCTATTTGAAACCAATTAAATTTCTTATCAAAGTTTGTGAGGCGATTAGAGTCAAGAGCAAAATCAAAAAACTGTCAACAACATAATTAGCTCTTACCTTTACCAATATGAGTATCCCCATGGTCATTGAATGGAACCTAATAAGACGTGTATGGATCGGAAGGCACGCTATGCCGCATTAGGTATAGGAACCATCACCTGATGAATCACCGAAGTGTGTCCAATTCGAAAGTTGGAAAGGTTCCTTACACAACGATCGATTGAATCATACCTAATTGAATGTGTGCCAAAATTTGTGTGGTAACTGGTGGTTAGAGATCGTGGTAAAAAATACGGCTATTCCAACTTACCAACGCAGATATGTTTAATAATCTGATTATAAAGAAATGAACTGGTATTTATTTAAAACTGCTTCAAATCTAGGCCTGATTATCTTTATGGTCATGGGATTATGCCGCGAGTTCCCTTTTGTGCAACTGAGGTGGCTCAACTGCGAATAGTTGCGCAACGGGGCTTCCCCTTTGTGCAACTCATTTTGTTCCCTTTTGCTCAACTGCGGTTAGTCGCGCAACGGGTCTCCCACTTTGTGCAAATCATTTTATTCACTTTTGCTCAACTCAATAATTTTAGACGAAAAGAGACAGTAATTTCATTACTAAAAACAAAAAATACAACACCATGTCAAAAATTACAGCAAATGTAAAAAAACTACAGAAATTACAGCTAATGTCAAAACAAAAATTACAGAAATACAGCAAATGACCAAGTGTCAGAAATGACCAAATTTGCATAAGTAATGATTTATGTTTAAGTAAAACGTAAAACTATGATATTATCATATAAAAGGTACAAGATATTATAATAAAAACATTATGCGAAGGAGTCATTCTAATACATAGAGCTAAATTATAATACCTAAATTTATATGATCAAGTGATTGGAATTTTATCTACAATTCTAGCAAGTTTATTAGTCATTTATATTATCTAGTTTATCTAGGTATTATTTAAATTTGTCTTTTTATATTAACCTCTTGGCGTCAGGCCGAATCGTAAATATACTATTTTTAAAACTAGGTACCTAACCCAGAGCTATGGTCGGTAGTCATATTTTTTTAATGACGTACATTTAGTATTATATGTAAAAAGTCTATATATCTTTTAGAGCGCTGCGCCACCTACCTTCAACTCTAGAATACTATACATACACACCACCCTAACTTGTAGATTAGAAGTACCTATATCAAGTTTCTTTCTTTTGACCGCACACCAGACATATACTTGTTTTACGGCAACTGTAGCGCCACATTGTACAACTGTAGAAAACAAGACATATTCGCGCATATCTGCGCCGAAGCACACCAAGAAAACATTTGTAGCGTCACTGCGCTAAGCGCGCGATAAATGTAGCGTCGAGATAAAAGTGGCACCACATTAAAGTCGACCCATTTAAAATATTCTTTTTTCTGGACTTATAAATTCGTAGCACATAATCCAAAATTACTTGCTACGCCGCGCCGTAGACCGTAGCACTAGTTTTACTATTCTGCGTAGCAGTGCTACACGAATCTGCTACGACGACATTCTATTTCGAATTATAGACATCAACGCGTCATCTACTTTTTGTATAGGTATACAAAACAAATAGAAATTTTATTGATTGTTGATTTCGTAGTGTTTTGATTGCTTGTTGTACTTTTTCGTTACAAATACACGTGTAAAAGAAAACCCAGTTAAAAAATTCACAAGATAAGATTAGAAAATTTGTGTAATGTTAATGCTTCTACTTGCCTACCTACAAATGAGATAACATTGAATTTTTGAATGAAAATTATAGCACAAATTTAATCTATACCAGCGTTTCTACTTAGTTATTAACAGTTATGCTGGCAACTCATAAAATTGGCCAATTTCAAGCTGCACTCCGAAAAAATGCTACACTTATGAAGGAGGTTTTTTACTTCCAAGGTCGATTTATGTTTAAGATACTAAGAAGCATCTAGAAACTCGAACAAACAGAACGCAACAAGGTGGTATAATGTAAGAAAAATAAATGAATAATACTGGACACAGCATAAATAATAAAGAATGATCACTGGAGATCTTAAAGCAACAATGTCTAAGGTCCTCGAATGTCCCTTATTGTTTACTTTGGCCTATATCATCAGCATCGTTGCTGACTCAAAGGGGCGGTGCCGAGGGCGCTACGCCCTCCGCCCCCGCCCCGCCCAACCAGCCATGATTTTTGCCGCGCTTTTTTATTTCAATCTGACCAATGCGTCACAGTGTTGCCAAACAAACAGGAGGTTACAAACCTTTTTGTCGATGGCTAGAAGCGCTGATTTACAGAACGTAAGTCTAAATACTTTTTGGTCTGTTTTCTTGGTATTTTTGTATTTTACCTGTGAATGTTTGAACTAGTTTGAACTGGATTTGCATGGATACCAGAGCAGCGCAAAAGCAGTCAGGTGAGTGGTGCTTTACTAAAAATATTGAAGATTTGGTTCGGTTTTGGTTCAGGTTTTTATTGAATAAATAAAACTTGTCATGCAGGCTGGTTGATATTTGAACAAGATAATAACAAAATGGCCTTGCAAGGTCCTCTGGTGTTTATGTAATTTTTATTGTAGTTTGTTTGTTGGAGACAAACTTGATTATAACTTCGTGGGACGATTATAAATTCTCGACGAGACTGTCTCCGACATAAAACCGAATACTTTTTTCTTGACCGAAATAGTTCAAACATACCTACATTGATATCCTGTCACATTCTACAACTTTAATAGCAATTTCTCCAAATTGAGCGAAAAATGTCGAACACATTTTTCTCAAATTTTTCTTAGTTGGCCTTTTCATCTGTCAGTGAGACGTCATCAATTAACCGATTTCGAAAATAGGAGGAGGTTGTATATCTGGCTGTGTATGTAATGTATATTTTTATGTATGTTCGTCGATTTCTCCGTAATTTATAAACCGATTTCGTTGATTATTTTGTAGTTGTATAGCGGTTGATACCAAAGTAATCCCATTTAATATATTCCTGAGAAATTAGTATATATCCAGCAAAACTTAGAAACAGATAAAAAGGGATTTGATGTCAGTTTCTTGGTTTTTTAAAACAGTCATATTATAATGAAGTTGTGTGGATAGGAAGGTATGTGTAAGTACATTATATATGTATACATACCTTCAAACTTCTCGGTATGTATACTATAAGTAGGTATAAAAAGTAAAGTACCATAGACAATGTACCATCTACCTAGAGGGAAGTCACGGGCTGTGCATGTATGTATGTAGGGTACGTACCAGACCGTAAGCTATTCTGTTATTTTTTATGTCTAGCTTTTGCCAGTTCTATAACAGTGTTTTTAATTGCTACGGCATTTAATTAAAACTAACCGTTTTATTTCAATTTTCAACGTACACATAGAAGAGAGGATATAAATTATTTTGTCTAAGTATTAATTTTATTTAATGATGTCAATAAATTTTATTGTTTGTTGGACTCCTATTAATACTGACATACTTTTAACATAGTATACACAGCAGTATGTACCTATATACTTATACATACTGCAGTGGTGAACGTATGTCTAAGAAGACAGTCATGGTATACCCGTCAATAAAATAGAGTTATTTCGGATTCGTCCCACTGGCTTCGGCCTAAACTAGTCCGAATCAGGAAAATCTGTGTAGGTAGTTGTAGATACATATTATTAGATCTTTGCGTCTAAAGTTACTTCTATAAGTACTAATTAGTTAGGTATCTACCTTTTTCCATCAAACTAAACATCAAAAAATAAAAAGTGAAGTAATGAACATATAATAAATTGTAAATAAAATAATACTTTCAGTGAAATTTATTATCGAAACGGCGATTTCATATCGAATTCCTCGATAACAAAGAGATAGGTAGGTACGTGAGATAGTAATTTAACAATGCTTGTGAAAGTGCTAGGAAGCTATCTGATCTGATTATTATATGATTAAAATAAAGCCTGACATATTTAATCCACATGATAAATGCAAATGGCCGACTAAGCTGATTTGAATTTAGAATATCTGACAGAATACAACAGACGGCCGATTATTATCAAACATATATTTTGTTAAAAGATTTGATTGTAGCCTTTCCTCACATTACTATGCTTTTCATGTATTTTTTTCATCAGCCCCTTTGGATTCTTTTCTGTTTGTCAAAATGTGTTTGTCTTCTGTGGGTCAAAAAGCGCTGATGAAAAAAAATACATTAAAGTTATCTGGGAAAAGGTCATTGTTAGTCCACAATATGTGATAATACTGTATTTCATTATATTTGTGAAAAAAAAATCACAAAATATATTATTGAGATAGCTTAGGCAAACAGCAGTCGAAAATTTTTAGTTTTAGTTACTAAATAAAAAAATATTAAAAATTCAATTTAATGTTTTCAGTTTATTCGATCCTCATTTGTGCAAGTTACTCTTAAATAGAATATAGTTGACTAAGTTATTTGCTCTTCGGACCGCGTCATTTTAGGCCTATAATTAGCCTCCTAGCCGAATTTCCCGCGTCATTTTAGGCCTATAATAGCCTCCTAGCCGAATTTTCCGTCATGGCGAGCGGCGGTCAGTGTCAATGCAGATTAGCCATGTGCACAGAACATGCACGTGCACAAGTGTGTGCGCAAACACAGGTGCACTCTTTATTCCTTCAATCTCATAATCCGATGGGACGGCAGACCTACAAGGCCGGTGAGAGGACCAAAACATTTTTATCTATTATGATTTTTCTCGCAACGAAAATTACCAGCCCGGGGTTGGGAAGTTGGCAATGACCCACGTGCCTCAGAAAGCACAAGGCAATTTGCAAATTTTTTTAATTGTACAATAATTCAACAGTTCCTTATTTATAACAAAAAAGTTACAGTCAGGTCGATAGCCGAAATTAAAGTAAAGTATAGTGAAGTAAAAAAAATATTACGGTTTGTCACACGAACACATCGGAAAAAGAAAACATTTTACAGTACCTACAAGCTTTTTCAACAATTTTTTTAATCTAACCTTCCTTCACGCCGTGCCCTAACTGAGCAACCAATCCACTTGATTTTTGGCATAGAATTAGTTAAAAGGATGGAGAGTAACATTCACTTCTTTTTGTCCTGGTAAAACATCAAATTCCCATGGGAGATTTATGGGAATATTTTTAGACGCAAATTCTTCCTTTATTCACGAAAAGAAGAGCTTTTTAGCCCTAAAAATGAGAAATTTTAATTTACGCGGGAAAATCTAGTTGTAAAATAAATCACTACTTAAAAAAAACGTATATTACATTACAGTACCTTTTTTTCGAACATACATTTGGATTTGAGCCAAATTGTGAGCCACCATTTAAACAAAGATTTACTTGTGTTAGACTCTGATCTTGCCAGTAACATAATACCTAATACAGTTTTAAAAGATGCAAAGACAGTGCATTTTTCTCAAATATATATATATTAGAATAAAAATAAAATTAAAGTTATAAGAAATAAAAAAATCAAACAATTCATATTACGTTACGGGCCTATATGAATTCGTCATAGCTAAAAAATCTTGCTCTATAAGCCAGTTTGCAGCCTCTTTGATAGAGTCTAGTAACCTGTTGTATACCTGTGGGTGGACCCTTAATATTTTTCATAATGATTAACTTTATTCAGGGTATTCTGGTGGTTTTCTAAGTATAATAAAAAAATTCGATCTATGTATTAAATGTATTTATGTATTTCAGTTATCTAGCACCCTTATCACAAGCTCTGCTTAGCTTGGGGCTAGATGATGATGTGTGAATTATCCAGCATTATTTATGTATTTTTATTGCCAATCGAAAGTAATCATTAGAAATTGAACTTCAAAAAAACAATTACGTATGTAGAGTAGAGAGCTATCAAAGCAGATTGGAATGCGGTCAAACTACTCAGCAAATTGTTATAGGAGTGTACCTTCGTTTTTGTCAACTGGCAAATTTAATTATTACGTAACGGGGGTGATTTCGTCCGTCCACGAAATAAATAAACATAATAATTAAAATAGAATCATGATGATGATAATTATTTGTTAATGGCAATATGTATCTGGCTGGACAGAATTAAAATAATTGATTAATGAGAAGTGGTCAATCAACATAACACCAGCGCTGAGTAGGTAATTGTGACTATAATAATCTATACTCAGTAACATGCTGGATTGATACCTTTTTGGATCGACACTCCGTGGATTGCCAGGCAGGTTGCGGAAGTTATAGGTAGTTTAGTTAGCCAACTCATTTTAGTTTTTCGACAATTTGTTAATTTGGTTTGTACTAAGTAGTTAACCAACCGTTTTTGCACTTACATACATTACGAGTACATGTCTTTTGTTAATATCGATCTAGTTACGTTCCTTGCTAAAATCTATACTTATAATTATATACCTACATAATGTGAATGTGTGTTTATTTGTTTGTCCTTTTATTACGCCCTGACTAAACAACCAATCGACTTGATTTTTGGCATAGAGTTAGTTGAATGAATGGTGATTGGTGAGTAACATAGGCTACTTATTCCGCTGCGGCTTTTATTCCATTAATCAGTTCTCATGTGATAGAAATAACCTTGAAAAATGCGTGCGAAGCCCTGGGCAGAAGCTAATATAAAGTGTTACAGTTACTTAAAAACTTGAAATATTGCTCGCGGCAAACCTTGGGAAGTACTTCATTCACTTGTGTTCACATTAAGCTGGGCGCCATCACGTCTAACTAAATTATGAATGGAATGGAGAAAGTTCTAGAGATAAAAGTTCTAGCAGCCATAAGCGACTGGAGTCTATTTATATAAATACTAGCTGTTTCCCCTGGTTTCGCCACCGTTAACTTCGAATCTATGCCTATGTTACTCTCCATCCATTCAACTAACTCTATGCCAAAAATTAAGTCGATTGGTTGCTTAGTTAGACAAGCAATCAAACACACTTTCACATTTATAATATTAGTATCATTAATATAATTGAAACGAAGACGATAATCAAGAAACTTATAGTAATAAAATAGGATTTTGTGAATTTGTTTATTCAAAAATAAACAAATTTTATAAAATCTTGTATTTTGTCCTGAGTCTTGTAACCTGAGGAACCTTGTAACCTATTTGACGATACTCACAAGACGTGATCGTACGTCTTATTTTCCGATATTTGGCGTCTCTATCGTGCGAACAGAGAACTACACAAATCCCATACAATTTAAGGGACGTCACGATACTCACGATCAAAACTCGTTATGTCGTCAATAGCCTCACTCCTCGGTGTTGGTCAGCAATTCGTCAGCCAAGGATGGTCGCTTAGCATACAGGAAAACGCAAGTCTGGTGTTTTTAATACACCGAAGAAAACGCCTGCTCTTTTCTCTGGTATGTTATTTTATTGATGATGGTCAAGCGTTTAGACACCATCTCACTTGAATAAGTAATGATTTGGCCTAAGATGGAGCATGCTTGCCCAAAAGGAACTCATTAACCCTGGATTTGAAGACTCCAAGATTGTACTCTGGCGGGAAAACTCTGTAAGCTCATTCCACTATTTGGTGGGTCTTAGGTTTCCTTAGTCACCTTACGAAATTCACAGGGTGAGATGGAGGGATCGTTTCTAAGGCTGCCAGGGCCACGGACTTCTTAAATAATTTGACCTGAATTGTAATGTTCTTGACACGATAAAAACATTAAATTAAAACGGAAAAATCGATGAAGTCCCTTTTGTTATGCTGGAAAATTACCAGGCAATTCAAAATAAAGTTATTGGACTTGAACACTGTATAGTCCTCAAAAATACAGTTGTCATTCTAATTATGGATTAATTATCGAGTAAAGCGTTGAAAATAACTTGCCGTTCGCACAATTGGGTAACAACATCTGAATAATGTTGGTTTACCTTTCTTCAAACAAAATTGTCATTGATTAGAATACTCACAACTAATAAGTTCCTTTACATCTAACATGTTCACAAAATTCTGATGAAGGTGAGTAATGTATGTAATAAAGACTTAGCTAGCAATTCAATGCCTATGACTAAAACATTATCCAAAAAGCCAATTAGATTCAGGAAAGTGGTGACTGTGTGCGGTAGAATGAGACAGTACAACAGGTGAAGAGTCGCGAACTGAAGTCGTCATTCACACCGTCAGACGTCAGTTCCATCGAAAGATTCGTGCGATGAAGTCGCTATTCGTTAATATTTGCCGCCAGCAGGCTGCCGAAAAATTGGCGGCAACAGTGAACGGCGCGAACGCCCATGATTGGTGCATATCGTGAGGGGAAAACGCCCGCATCGGTGAAACATATTCGCGAGACGATAATTTTTCAGAGGCACACTGGCGAACATGTGTCCCCCACTACCCACCACCGTATGACAGTGACCCAAATGGAGCGCTAGCGCAGTCAGTTCCGTGAGCGCGCGCCAGACTGACCGACGTACTGCGCTCCGCCGCGTAGCCGCCGCCGCCAGCGCCACCATACCGCGCCGGCCGCGGATCCTCCTTTTGCTGACGTTTAGTGTGATTTACGATCGGAAATAGCTGTGAGTGAGCATCGACCGGAGAACGGCACGTGCCGTCTCGCCCTTGTGGATGAATGCCCTTTTATAAGGTAAGAAAATAAATATCACGCTTAAAAAAATCACATACCTATAGCTTGTTTTAGAACGTCATTAAAAATGGAAAGTGTGTGTTGCCGGGCGAACTGACAGCGGTGGAGGCGGCGCGGGGGTGATGAGTCAGCCGCATCTCGAATTTTCCTTATGCGCGCAGCAAGCGCAGCGCACGGGTGGCGTCGGTCGCCTCGCTGAAATAGAGGGGGTGACGAGACGAAGCGCCACGACGAGTGAAGAGGCATATGGTACGAGCGCCACCCGGCAACAGGCACCGAACCGGCAGCGACGGCAGGCCGCCGGATCGCTGCAGATCCGCAGCGTATACCGGCGGATCCGGACCGATCACGACCCGGCTGCCATGCAAACTAACGGAATCGGATTCCTTGCGGCCGAAATTCCGCTGCGGACATTCACGCCTCGACCGACTGAAATAAATCGCCCGTTCGCCGCATTGACAGACGGACGAGCATTTCCGTTTGTCTTTTTATCTGCCTCCTCGCCTGCTGGAGTCATTAAAAGAAGCGCTTCCTCTGACGTAATCAGGGTTACCGTCATGCATAATTCCAACGATGAATTATTTATCACACGAAATGTTACGGCCATCGATGTAATTTAAGTCGGAATGAGCCGCTCGGTAATCGCAAAAAGAAATCATACTCCCAATTCGCCCATAATATTATTTTAGCAGGTTATAAAAATGCAGTAAATAATAGAGATTTAGGTTATTGTCGCGCCAGAAAGGTCGCGATAAATAAGGTTATCACGGCTCGGTACAAAGAGGGGCCGAGGCTGATAGTTTTCCACAGAAACAATCGGCCGTGTACGATAAGCTACCTATCGCGTGTGACGTCACAGCTTGAACCCGCGACATTGAGCTGATAAAGACAATTTACTTCCAATACCGCATGTGGATTGATGGGAATTAAGTACCAATTATAATTAGTGGGATATTAGGCTGTTTCTACTACGGGAGTTTAGTGAACATGTTTGAACATGTGAATAAGTTTTTATTGCTTCGATCAGAAGAGTGCTTTTCAGGAAATAGGTAAGTCTCCACTGTCGGCAGTGCGATCGAATGAATTTTAGGGGGTTGATATATGACGCTATTTTGTGAATAGGATAGGCATAGGATTTCGCGTGACAGAGCGGCGTAAGCTCAAATACAAGTTTTTGCTGATTATCTATTAGTTTAGACATTTGTTTGCTAAATAAGCCAAAGGTACCCTGGATATTCTTCTATTTAACATGATGATAAAAATAAAAAAATCTTGTGATTGATAGTTTAGGAGAAAAATTGTAAAAACAACGAAAACAGATGGTATTTGCACAATTACTTCTGGTATTTATAATAGTTTTTTTCTCATTTTCGAAAAGAAGGGGATATGCTTTGTGTTCCATAGATTATAAGGTATTTTTTTCAAAGCTTTATCTTTAAAGATGACTGAGAAACAAATTTGCCCATTTCAAGAAAAAAAAATGACTAATTGTTGCGGAAGATTTTTGGTAAAAAGTACTCTAAACTCCTTGATCGATGTTTTATTTTCATAAAACTGTTATAATGCATAGATACATTTACTCAAATTAGTTAGAGAGATACAATTTACCTGACGAAATAGCCTGTGATAGATAGGCGGTGATAGATGTAGCCGTGAAGGTGACGGCTTAGAATTTGCACCACCCCAACTCTTCCCGTGGGTGTCGTAAGAGGCGACTAGGCGGGCAGCAGCGCCTCTTGCAGAATAGATCGACCACCGAACTGCGATCAACAACCCGCATGCCCAGCGTGGGGATTATAGGCATTACCCCCCATGAGATAAAAAAATCAGGGGGAGGCCTGCGTCTAGCAGTGGACTATTATAGGCTGTTGAGGTGAGGAGGTGAGATAGGCGGTACGTTTTGCTAGTTTTCCGTGTAAGTTAAGTAGAGCAGCTATTCAATATTTTGTCTTTTAACTCTCTCTAGTCACTCACTTTTACTCTCTCTAGACTCTTTACCGTGCTGTTCTATTCTAACATCAGGTTTGCTGGAAGAGAACTCTTTTTAGGGTTAAGCTCGCCTTTGCGTTACCTTTCTTGTTATAAGATTTAAATAATGTTTTTTTTTAGTGCAATAAAGAATTAAGAATTAAGAACATCGTTTTGTTCACTTAGGTAGGTATGCAAATTTTATTTGTGTCATTCTTATTATGATTTTTGACCCACACCAAAAATCATTCATTAGTAAAAAACCTTCCGATTTTAAAACAAAGGTTTGTAATAAATATTTTAAGACTTAGGTATGTACTTACATAGTTTTTTAGACTTATATAGACGATCAAATTATACTTTTCAAAGTGCATAAAATAAGCCTAAAGATATAAAGTTATTGACATTTATTTGACTGGACACCATCTTATTAGTCTATTTGTCTGCCGACAAACTGTTTTACAGTTTGGCAGAAAATTTAAAATGTAATGTACTTTACTTTGGATAAATAAATTAATAAAAAAAATTACAGAGATCTATAGCGATTATTTAGGTACTTATATTGCTTGACGGTGTCCAGTGTCGGAGAAACGAAAGGTATTTACCTAATGCTTGTATTCTGCCATGTCTGACATACGGATGTTAAACTTGGGCCATAACAGAAAAGCAACAAAACAAAATAAAAACGTAGGATCCTAGGATCTTTGAAAATAAAAGCATGTCAGAACTGGATAGAAAGAAACGTACTTGGGGTTAGAAAAAGAGATAAAATTCAAGGAAAGACTAAGTTCGAAAAAGTGCAATCATCACGCAGAAAACTGAGTTGGCGTTGGACAGGGCATATGTTGAGAGAAAAGAACCGAATGGCACCCAAGGGGTAGCACAACTAGGGGAAGACAGATTAAGCGATGGGAAGACGGTTTGAAGAAAGTCGCTGAAACGAAACGTAACATAGCAAAAGACAGAGACAAATGGAAAGCCTTAGAGGAGGCCTTTGTCGAAAGACAAGCTGGAAAGAAGGAGTAAAACAAACACCGAGAGCAACAATAGTCGTTTAAATTTTGAAGTTATTACATTTTCTAAACTCTATAATAGCAATAAAGGGCTTATTTTATTTATTTTTTTGCTCGACGGTTAGGTATATAAACGCGTTAAATAGGTAACCGTTAAATAGAACTAATAAACGTTTTTATTTTACTAAAGAATCAAATGCTCTATAAACAACAGAACTACTGCTGACTCATCTGGCATTAAATTACACTTCACAATAACGTAAATCATGTGAATAACATGAGCTGGAAACACGAGTAAATGAGTAAGTTTAAGGTTCGTAAATGATCAGAGGTTATCGCGAGTCCGAGGGTGGTTACCTCAGTGCATGTCGAGACCTGTCGCGGCCGCGTATATACAAAACGAGCTTATAGTCTACGTTGATCTTTATGAGACCGGAAAATTTAAAATTTATTAGAATAATATAAAAAAAATATCTATCTATGTAGGTATTGTATTATATTATGTATATCAGTTATCTAGTACCCATAACACAAGCTCTGCTTAGCTTGGGGCTAGATAATGTTGTGTGAATTGTCCAGCATTATTTATTTATTTGTATATTAAACAAATTTATTATGAAAATAACAATAACAGAATAAAACAATTACAATTCGTATTTATACTTAATATATTTTCTAAAAAACTAAGCCCTCACCAGAAGGCAGATTGCCCAGAATACTAGCTAGTTTGATTAACTTTTTGTTATATGCTGTCTGTGTTTGTGATAAAAAATAGATTCAGGCGTTACTTTGCGGAAATCCATTGTAAAATATAAAGATGAAAATATTTAGTAACAATTCCGCGCAAAACCTTCTCTGTTGTTGTGTTGTTACTAAATATTTTCATCTTTATATTTTGTGTTTGTGATACAAATAAATATCTATCTATATATCTAGTAGCATTTAAATTTAAATTTACAATTATTCTCCGGGCGACTATGATGTAGAGTCGGAGATTAGGCCTATTCGAGTAAAATTCAAAATATTTATAAAAATTTAAAATTATTAGTTTTCAAAAGCTAAAGACTAAGGAATCTCCGATGGATCGACAAATTTTAAATTAAATTAGTGGTAGAAGCACTTGTTAGACTATTACAATTACTTAGATTCAAATGTACCTAGAGCACCCGGAAAATTTATTTGATGGGTCTCCAACCGGAAATCAACAAGAATTTAAATTAGGCAAGTATTTTACATTCTAATGTTTCCATTCTTCTCGATCTTTAAATGTAAATGAAATTTATTTAGTTTGTTTGTTAGATAGAAGAATATGAAGTCTAAAAATCCTATTAAACAATTAAAGCAACTTGTAAAATTGAGTACCAAAATTCCACAGAATTTTCCTGTCTGCACACAAACACACACGTGTTTGTGTGCACGGTCACTGTGCTTCGCATTAACGCGCCCCGCCAGGACCGAACAATGAGTCACAAGCTGGTTCCGAAGCCTTTGACCAGGACCACAGTAATGTAATCGAGTACTTAGATACTAACTGAACGCACGCATACAGACGTGGCTTGACAACAGGACTTTTACTAAGAAATTATCTTAAGGAATAGGTTTCTTACTTTTAAATTAATAAATAAATAATGCTGACAATTCACAGCATTATCTAGCCTTAAGCTAAGCAGAGCTTGTGTTATGGGTACTAGATAACTGATATACATAATATAATACAATACAAAGATAGATATTTTTTATTATATATAAACGACCACATCACCCTGAACAATCGTTTGCAGATCGTACACATATTTGTCCCGAGGCGGGAATCGAATCCGCAACCTTCTGCGTCGCAGGCAGACCTTCGCCCACCGCGCCACATCGGTCGTCGGTCATTTTATGTTAGATCAAAATGTGTGAAATTTGAAGGTCGCAACATGCTTGCTTCCGATTGCTGGATATATACACTTGAAGTTGCCTTTGACCGTCGTTCAGGGTCTTGGAATAGCTCAACCGAGTACGTAGACAGAAATTTAACGCACGCACTTATTCGTGGCTTGACAACAGCGAGGAATAATAAACTTGAGGAATAATTCAAAGAAATACCTCTAAAATTTTATGGCTCACGTATAGGAGTGATTGTTGAGAAATGTGTGAGACATTTGAAGCCTCTCTAATATCACATAGGTACTCGTAAAATTTACTGAAAAAAAGAGAAAATAAAACTCATCTATTTCCCTGCCTTTAAAATGGGAAGAAGGAGAAAAAATTAACCTATCCAACACCGCGATAATATTAGGAAACAGCTTGCCCGTTGAAAAAAAGATATATGAGACTGATGTTATTTAAACGGAAAGTAGGTAGTTGTCTTTTCAACCGGAGATATGATCTTGATGAACGATTGGCCTAAAATCGATGATAGCCGACGATTGGTTGATGATGAAACTAAAAAGTATGCCTATCAATCAACCTAACTAAATGAGCACGAAGCCACGAACGTGATAAAAAGGATCGTTGGTAACATGCGCGTGATACAGTGGGTGCCCGTAGGTGCTGACGTGGGCTGGACTGCGTCAGCGCACGTCATAGATCGTCACAAATATATTTAGAACGGAATGTGAAAATGCAAAAATGTTCCATACCCACACCCGCGCCTATGTTTTCAGATCTTTGGATCTGATCCAATAACTTTCTCAGGTGTAAATCATGGCTTAATTGTATCACCAGCTGTCTTATCGCGATAAGCGAAATTAGCTCAGCTGACTTGATAACGCTTCCTTATTCTAAAATGCTCTATCTTTAGATAAGGTCACCATTGTTCCTTCCTCTATCTTTTGTCCTTTGTCTAGTTACAGATTAAAACAATTACAACTAGTATAATATATAAGGTCTTGTCTTCACTTTTAAAACTAATATTTACACTTACATCTAGTTTCTAAAAATTTAAACCGTCACCAGAAGGCAGAGTGCCTAGAATGCTGGTAAATTAAAATGCCTTTAATTTAAATAATTAGAATGAAAGAATGTATATATTTACCTAAAAGAAAAAAAAATTAGATGATATATTGAATTTTTTTACGGTTGGAAAGATAAGATATATATTATTTCACATCACAACGTTGTTAAGAATATGTCTTTTTTTCTATAAAATTGCGTTATGATGGGAACTCGGCAATCTGTTTCACATAATTTTAAGGCCATATTATAAAAGTTTGCTCAGACATCGATCATGCTTGAGTAACGATTTTCTATGGCAGAAGCGTTACTCAAGCATAGTTCGATGACTGAGCATAGTTTCATAATACGAGCTTTAAAGTTCAGAAAGACATACTTATTATAAGTCAAAATGTTTAGTTAAAGATACATAATATTTTCTTAGGTAGGTTAGGTTTAAGTACCACAATGGACATCACATAATAACATAACGATTTAACCTTTTATGTGGACGAACATAGAAAAGAAGCAAATTAGGGAATTAATCTACCATCAACTTATCTTTACTAGCTATTTGTCAAACGCGTTCAGTTTCACAAGTTTTATAAAACATATAATTAATTACCGCAGGGTATTTTAACTGACAATGTATTTATAGAAATGAATGAATATTCATTAATCGACCCCAGAGGTGACATGTGGACACATGAGTCGTTATTTATCATAAGTAACTATAAAGGGACTTTAAAAAGTATTAATTTAGTGATGCATCTATGGAACTAGTGAGTGTCCAGTCCAACCGTTATGATACCTATGATCACTGTTGATTGGTAGTTGTGAATTGACCCCCGAATACTCAAACACATCTCAGGTTTAAGCACGTCTCATGTGACGATTTTTTGACACATTTTCATTAAAACATGTCAAAAAACCGCAACTTGAGACGAGCTTTAATGTAAGTTGCGTTTGAGTATTCGGGGGTGAGTGGATTAAATTTAAAGTCATTTATTTACTTCCCTTCTTTTTGCGAAATTACCTAACACAAATATTTGCTTAGTACATACGAAACTTATCTTAGTACGGCTTAAAACCTATCATAGTACGGCTTATAACCTATCTTAGTACGGCTGTGGTACAGCTTAGTAAAGTTATTGATTTTAGTATTCACATTCGTGGGGGACAAGAGCGACAAGATTGATTGATTTTGAAAACGAGGCATTTTTCCTGATTGGCGTTTAATGATTCCAAATGAAGCTATAATTGTATTCATCTCGCACTAACCCATATGATTATTTATGATATCATCTTAATTTAACCACATATTATTGATATCAATAAAAAAGATAGATAAATCCTGGACCTTCATAAGTACTAGGTACCCATTTAGCTATATATAGCTATCTAACTAATGTAACAAATCCGTATAATGAGTTGGTCCCTACATAATTAAAATTATGAAGTAAAACAACGTTAGATGATTTACCAAATTTTTTACTTACACCTCAGGGAAAACAAAGATTACGTCGGTGTCGAATATACAAACCTCCACACTGTAAATTTTGATTGATCACCAAATGAGCAGACTTTCAACACAAAACTATGAGAAACATCGTCGTAAACAAGCTTGTTACATTGAGGAAGACAATAATAGCACTGAGTGGAGTGCTCCCAAATTATCCCGCTACAAACGCACGAGGCGCCAAAACTCGTCGCCAAGACAATGCAAGCAACTGTTGACAAAATTACAGCCAGAGACACTAACGAGCTGTTGCTATGCCTGTGCAATCATGATGATCCGCCATTTGTAGAAACAAAAGGTGTCAAAAAGAATACATACGTGGTACATTACATTTGTATAAATTTTTATGTATAAAAAACAAATGTTTATTCATTGTATACAAAGAAGAATTATAGTTACTAAACTTTTATATACACTGGAAACTATGATGATATCGAGAACGAGAGAAGAACGCTTGAATGTGGATCAAAGGTTGTTTTTACAAAATTGACAAATTTTGCAAATTTTTAGGGGCACTGTAGTCATCATCATCGTCATCAGCCTACATCAGTCCACTGCTGGACATAGACCTCCCCTAATGAGCGCCATAGCGCCCTGTCTTCAGCTTGCCGCATCCAGCACTGTAGTATTAATTATTATTCTACAAATTCTAATTTGTATTCGAACTCAAGTTACCTCATTCGATGGCTCCTTTGTAACCTTTTGTTTTACAAGAAAGTTCGAGTGTCAAGTATCGATATGATTTGTATACCCTTACAGAGTACCAATTGTACTTTACATTATTTAGCGTTAATGTCAAAATTTCAATCAACTTAATAGTCTACAATCTTAGTTCATTTAATTACCACGCTCGTCACCGAGGCGCTACAAGCATTTACGAGTTTAAAAAAATATAAAACTTAACTCACTGCGGATTCAGCTAATAAGGTTCGAAAGTAGTTTACACTGAGAAATGAAATAAGTTCCCAAAAAAATTCGACTTCGGCGGGACTCGAACCCGCGTCCCACCCTTAGTACGGGTGTGCTCTAACCAACTAAGCTACGAAGTCTCTGTCGGTTCTCGTCGAAAATCTTTGGGACCTCTTACGAACTGTAGCGCCGGTGACTTATTTCATTTCTTAGAGATGCCCAGAGTGCGGGTAAGCACTGTAACAAAAATCCTTAGTTTACACTGAGCCTGCTGCACTGGCGGGTGATTGAGGAAAACAAAAGAAGAACACGTTCAGTGGTGAATGTGCCAATACCAATTAGCTAGGGATAAATCGTTTGTAGATAATAGGAGAAACTGCATCTTACGTAACAGCCAATGTTTTTCACAAAACAATTATCACTCAACATTTTGGCAGCAACATTAAAAACACTCTACACAAATACTACACGATCGTGTTAGTTAAATTTTCATCAACTCGTACGCATTTCTTGTGTAATTACCCAGTTTTTTGCTTCGGATTCCTGGCGTTCCCTCAGGAATGCAACCTGACCAGCAGCTGTGTGCTGATGTAACTCGTTTTATTTTTATCAACATACACTCAAATGATTTGTGTACTATCCAATCTGCATTGAAAACAAGATTAACAGAAGATTATGTGGTTACCTACTTCTTGCTTTTTCTAATAATTACATGCAGATTATAGAACGAAAACCAAGTAACAAATAAATAATCCCCTTTTCATTGTTTCTTACATAACATAGGCAGGTATTATTAATAAAGTAAAATAAAATGGAGAATATAAAAATCTACATACAAGCTCGCTCTATTTCTGCAACAAAGTTATCTGTATATATTTACTGACTTAAACTATACTCATTGTATAAGACCTTACTCTTATCATACTCTTCATCATCATCATCATCAGCCTATACCAGTCCACTGCTGGACATAGGCCTCCCCTAATGAGCGCCATAGCGCCCTGTCCTCAGCTTGCCGCATCCAGCATCTGCCAGCAGTATTTCGCAAATCGTCATCCCACCTGGTCGGAGGGCGTCCTACACTACGTTTTCCGAGTCGCGGTCTCCACTCAAGAACACGTTTACCCCAGCGGTTGTCGTCATACTCTTATTAAGTTTCAACGCTGTGTGGATTGTCCATAATTTTTCATTAATTATTTTCTTTTTAATTTACAGTGCATAAATCACAAACCCAGTTTTCACCGTCATAATTTTCAGTCGTAATTTACAACGACATTGGTGTGTGAGTTAAACATTTAGAACTTTTTATCGAGGACACAGGATAACGAATCTAAACCCACGTCACATGTGATAACACCATCATTGGGCCCTATAGATGCTATCGGCTATTCTGTGACAGCCCCGCTGAACAGCTGACTCTGACGTAGAAATGTGGCATGGTGCTTATCGCTGTATCGGAATTTAGCTCTTGGTTTTCTCTACTTTTAAATCTATCGTTCGTTTCATTCATGGCGAAAGATTAAACTCTACGTGGGGCGTTGCTATAGGTTATTTTTGTCGGACAATAGTTCACCTGCATCTGGTATTATTAGGTAAAGATTTCAGTTGTCCGGTGAACAAAACCTGCAAAGCATAAAAAAATCACGAAAATAAACAAAGCATAAGTCATGCTCTTTTATAATATAGAAAACTCAATTTTTGATATTAACATACGTAAGGAAGTTTCTTATTACTTCACGCCAAAATTACTACACGTATCAGGCTGAAATAGCATAGAGCTGCTTTATGTCCTGAAAAAAAGCGTCCAAAGCCGCGGGCAGAAGCTCGCGTCACTTACAATTTCACTGCTGTTTTTTTTTGGCTGACTGTAGGTAACCTCTGAAAATCATTGGGCTAAAACTGTTACGTTTAACCGAACGCTGAAAATCCTGAGGCTAGAAATACTGTCTACAGTGCACTGTACTATTAACTTCTTCAGCTTTACAAAGGCTGTACCAGTGTACCTACAAGTTATGGGATCATTGAACCCCATCCCATAGACTTTATGAGCTATTCTGTAAGACCAGCTGACTGACTATCCATGGTGTATTTATGGTGTCTGTGGCATGACTCGCTTATCGCCTCTGTAGTGATCGGAATGTTGTTCTTGTATATGTGAAAGTGATAAATGAATATTTCTACTGTTATTTCGGTAAGAACAAACACACGGTCTAATGCTCAGGTAGGTTTATTATGATTGAATTTACGAAATAAAAAGATAATTAATAAAACTGTTGAAATTAAAATGATTATAATTTATAACATAGATATTTTTTAAACTTTCGCGAATTGATAACATATTTAAGATTATTTATCGGGTATTTATCGCGTATCTTTTGCTTTCTTTTCCCCAACGTTTCAACCGCGTTACAGCGATCGTGGTCACGGGGCGACCCGATAAATAATCTTAAATAAATAATAGATATTGTTTTAATACGGACTAAACCACCCCATTTTATACGAGGTTGGTGAACCTACTCTCTAGCGTAGCGAAGGAGGATGACAAGACGGCGTTATGTATAATGGGTGGTTTTGGTGCGAGTTAAAAACTCTACTCTTCCCTTCAATTGCGAAAATAAATCAATCAAAACTCACCTTCAGGAAAATAATACATTCGTTTTTCACACTCTTCTTCTTCTTCGTTTCTAAAACTTTTTAAACTTTCGCGATTTGATAACATATTTAAGATTATTTATCGGGTATTTATCGCGTACCTTTTGCTTTATTTTCCCCAACGTTTCTTCGTTTCTTATTTCTGCTTCACGAAAATGTCTAAAGTCTTTTAAATATCACGTGATTTCGACCGCAACAAATTCAAATTAATTGTTTGTTTGCCCTTCTGATCAAGTCCTCATTTTCAGTTGATGACATACTCAATTAAAAATCTTTAAAACCCCGTGTCAATTTAATTTATAGTAAACAGAAAGAGATTTTGCGCTAATACTAAATTTTAGATCTATTTCATAAATCAAATTAAATTAAAAACTTATGTTCTTGTTGATGGAACACCAAAAAGTCGTCTATATCTGATGATTTCAGATAAAATTATAAAGAAAAAATACTTTTTAGGCCTAACAATTAACGAATTTTACGTCCGCTATGCTACGCTATTTTTGAGCAAGATATATGAAAAAAACCGTGTTAGGCTTCGGGTTCTGAGGCGTGACAGATATTTGAAATCGCCGACACTATCTTAGACAAAATAACCAAGTCACTATCAATGAAGTGCTCATAGTGGCACACAGATTGGAGCCTGACTGGAACGTTTTATGTCGGACGCTAGATTCCGAAGAAAGTACGAAAGTTTTTTGGCTATATACGTCACTTGATATCACAGCGCAATTGGTAACGCATTGCCGTACTGAGGGCATGATGCTGGTTCAAAACCCGTCGAAGTCGGAAAAATCATGTAAATATTATTTTACTTTTTAGAAATTACCCTGTACCTACTACAATAAAAAAAACTTTGTGCTATTGCAAAAAAAGGATGAAAATATTTAGTAACAATTCCGCGCAAAACCTTTTCCGATAAGTTCTAACAAAATTTAGTCCGCGTTGTAAAAGAAACAACCACACTAACTACAAAATGAAAAGTCTAATTTGATTGTTTTGAAAAATCTAAAAGCCGACTTCCAATCACTGTTTTTTTAAGTCTTAAAGATTATATCTTAGGTTAGGTACAACTGGTACAAGCAACCCGTGAAGAACCACTAAGAACGGTTTATGAGTCTTCAGAGTCTTTAGTTGAAAGCAGGTCTAGGTTTCCAATAATAAGTTTAGCAACACTGTAGCTGACATCATTCTAGTCATACCATGTTTTATGTGTCTGGTGATCGTGTGATTAAATTCACACTTCGCTGACTGCGTTATTGCAGTCATTTCCTCGAAATACGACGGTTATTTATAAGGAAACTTAATCTGTATTGTTATGATGAGGTTGGTCGCTAGAGATTTGCCAGATGGAATATTTTTAAATTTATACCCAGTTTAATTATCAGTACTATTTAACGGGCATTTATCGCGTTATTTGCCTATTTTTGGCAACGTTTCAAAAGGTTTACACTATCGCTGTCAGGTAAATAAACGTGATAAATTATAAATTAAATAGTAGATGCTATTAAAATAGAATAAAAAAAGCTGTACGGCGAGCAATAGGCATAATGCTAGATAGCATTCTCTACCTGCTATCCTTAGTGTGGACAACAATTTTAGTAGGTAGTGCTACATTATAAAATTTATCAGAAAAACCAGAAAATATATAATTATGTATACTATATCTAGCATAAATAAATATATATAACAAAATAAATAAAAATAAAATAAAAAATAATGCTGGACAATTTACACAGCATTATCTAGCCCCAAGGTAAGCAGAGCTTGTGTTATGGGTACTAGATAACTGATATACGTAATATTATACATTACATAGATAGATATTTTTTATTATACATAGAAAACACCCAGACCAGCGATACTACTTACAAAATCAGGTATATTATTATATTTATTATGTTCATAATTACACGTACCGAATTATTCTTGCGAAAGAAAGTAGTTGTAGAATCTATATCTGAAGACAAGACATTTATTGAGGATGCCGAATTATAATTATATATTCAGATCGCGTTAGTTTAAAAATATTTATAGATACCAAGTTAGATAAAAGTCATAGATTTTTTTATTTTGATGGAAAGTAGCTATTTATTATTCCATTTTTTTTCTTCTACATACACAGACAGCACATAACAAAAAATTTGCAAGCAACAATAAAATAAAAGAGGTTTATATTTGTTTCAGGTTTTGAATATACCTTCCGTCCGTGGTCGAGCTGTCGAGACCGTCTTCGGGGTAAAATAGCACCTTCAGGTAATAAGTAACATATGTACCTACCTACCTACTTGCTTCATAGATAATAAATAACACAAGATGCCATGACATATGTGTTCAAGCCGAGAGAAAAAACACGAAAAAATATTCGAAATAAATAAAAACACTGAACAGAATCAGCTTTGGTACACGTTTTACGTGGCAAGTCTTGTATATCTAGGTAGTATCTTAAAACTATAGAGTTGTTCATCGATAATAAGGGAAGGGGTTAACGGGGGAGACCTTTCTCCAGCAATGGGAAAAAACTGCTCAATATTCTCCAGGTTCAGTGAACTAATAGGTACAACTAAAGGGCACATTAAAATAATGATTAATGTATTCAAATATGTACGTACTCGCAGTGAATTCTAATCTGAACGCCAGCGGAAGGATACTCCTTATAAAGGTTATCAATTTCTGAGAACGGTATGATGTCACAATCAAAACATTTTAAAGTCTTATTTGTAAAGCCCATAATATACATTAATATAGTAAGGTATATATTACTGTATAGCAAGCTGTCACAGACGGTGGCTATGCTATAATATATATTTTTGTACTAGCTCTGCGGCAAAATATATCGTGCAATAGCTGTCGACATATTTTGGTGATAAAAATATACGTTATAGCTACGTCAGTGGTCACTCGTTGATTAGTATAGAAAATATACCGTAATATATCTTGTTATGATTTACCTAATTATATTAATATTTATTGTAGCTCCGTCTGTTAAAAGCTTGTAATGAACTAAATCTTATTTAATTCAAATCAAGACACACAGATGATTTATTTAAATCTAGGATATTATACAAGTCATGGAGGATATCTGAAAAGATATGAAATAATTCCTTGTGTTCAATTTCAAGAAATTTCGAATTTAGCGTTTCGATGCAATAGTATGTTGGTATGAGTCGAATATCAAAATTTACTTTGCAAAATCCCTGATTAAATTGATCCCTGTGAAATATGTCACAAATTCAGCAACGTCGATGGCAAATCTAGATTAGAACTACTCTATCTAGATTATCTGCGTTATTTTCTACTTGCTTCACGCGTTTTTCCGTGCTAAAATGTAAGATACATCTGTGGTAAACTATAATTTTTTACATTTCAGTGAAAAAATCTAGTATTCGTTACATATACTATGTATTTTTAATACATTTCAGTGGAAAATCATATAGAATATCGTTACATATACTATGTCGGTTCGATAAAAATCAAAACTTTCGATAGTTCTCATATTTTATGGTTCGCATCTCTAGGTATCTGTAAAGTCTATGAATACTTTTTTAGTTTTAATTCCCTCGCCTTTCAACAATTAGGGTACTTCATAGTCGTGCATATGTTAAATATAAAATAAATTAGTGGGTGAAGTACAGAGCTAAAAGTAAATGCCTAAAACATTCCCAACCGGATATCATTCGGCGAGCTATCTGACAAAGACGCAATGCAAAAAGTACCTACATGTGGCTAAATGTAGGTACCTAATGGTATATAGGTGGGTAGGTATTGTGTGACGTTTCAGGGTGAACGACACCTGACTCACGCTCACTCACTGAAGACTGCTCTGTAAATGATAAAACGAGATATTGAAGAATACAGAATACACTATAGGTTATCTTTTATCGTGTCGAGTTACTTCATTTTTATAGCGCGGCGACTTACGTTACCTAGAAAAGTAGTTTTTTTGCCAATTGTTCGGTTTAACTTCGAAATTGAATGCTAGGTTGTTGAGCACTTGAGCAAGTTGTCCGAGGTTTTTCATTATATGAGAATCGGAGTTGTATGACTTTATACAGACTTTATACTTTATTTAGGAATTAATAAAATAAAAATATTTATATGATTATAGCCGTCGATTAAAAATACAATAAATCAAGAGATTTTCAAAGGACTTGAAAACGTTTGACTTTTAATATTTAAACCTACTTATAATTATAGCCTACTTATATAAGTAGGCTCCTTTATTCAATAATTAAACTCCTTTATTTAAAAAAATTAAGCTCTACTCAATTGATTCATACGTGACTAATTTTAGACAAGGAAAAAATATTTTAGTTGTCACGAGTGAACTGCGTAACAATAAGTAATTATGCACATACTTTCCCTAATTACGCCATAAAAGTAAATAAATATATTTTCGTCTATTTTAGTACAACAAAATAAGCAGGACTATAAAAATGAGTCATTATTGGAACCTGCTTTGCAGCTTTCGTTGTAGAGGTCATCAGAATAATAAAATCGACGACTAGTTTTAACTTGTTTTACACCGAATTAATAAGAATGATATTATAAGGACATTCGTCCTTAATCCTTATTGAATTTACTGATACACTGTTTACTTTTTTGGTCGAGGATTTTTTTTAACATTGGCAGACAGATAGCTTTTTCCTAAGATTAATAAATTAACGATTAATAAATTAAATATTAATAAATTAAATTATTAAAATTAAATAATTATTAAAGATTGAGGATTTTAGGTTAGATGTTTCGTTTAGTAATCGCAACGTATCTCCATAAAAATGACATTTGAAATATTTTTTTACGATGCATGAAAAAAAAAACTTAAAGAAGACATAAGAAATTAATTATAATTTGATCCAAATCGATTTAACAAAAGGGACAACAAACTGTGTAGGTGTATAATTTGCAGACATCAAGCGGGCATCAAACCGACCATAAAAACTAAAGTAAGATTACCTACAAAATAATACGTTAATTAGGGTCCAATCAGATTTATGCTGTAAGTATTCCACCCGAGACTTATTAGGCAGGGTTCGACTTTGATTAATGCATTCACGTGAATAACGCAGTATAAAATCAAACCAAAAAATTACTTTGCTCAGATTCCGGGATTGAAATTATACGGTTTCGCATCAGTAACCCTTTTTGGAAGGTAAGACTTTAAATCCATGACGAATCTTGAAGTTTATTATTGTACAAATTGATTCTCAACTGCAACTTCTTCGAGTCAAGCAATGGGTTTTTTTTTATATTATTTATGTTTCAATAATGTAGAGCGACAGGATAAAAGTTTGGCACGTGTTTTGCTACGGCGTAGCAAGTTCGTAGCACAGTGCTACGAACGGGAGCATTCAAAATTATCGCTCTAAAATTATTGGGATTATTCGTTTACTTTAGTTACCAACATAACCATATTTTATTTATACTAACGATTGGGTACCTCCAATAGTCTGTAAATATATGAAACAGTACGAGTAATACGACTTTCAAACTTAGCCCATTTGTTATTCAAGGACATCCGATTGATTTCTTCGTAGGATGAACGAGGAAAACCACAAACCTCGCATTTCATTGCCTACCTTCTAATAAATTCTGTCTGCCCAGCTGTTTCGTACCAATAATTATGTTCTAACTAGAATGACCGACGCGCAATAACCTCGGCCGTTTCAAATTACAACAGATTACAATAACGCGCAAACTTATTTTGCTAAATAGAGGTGTTTGTCAGAATTGCCGAGTCACTGACGTCACGCCACAGGTTTTCACCGCCATTTTGATAACAAAATGTAATGAAACTGTGAAACACATGCGAGTGCGCTCTGATCGAGGTTTTTAGAAATCGTGATTTCAATTAACATTGAAGGTGATTAGTACTATTATTGAGACTCCTAGAGTTAAATCTAGGGAATTAAAAAGTTTCCAGAGAGCGCGTACGTTTTTTATTTTACCTAGGTACCTAAATAATTAAATCTTGCTAGAATGCACTATGTAGAATAGAATCTGTGTTGCGCGTTGTTGGTCGGATTTTATAGAAATTTTCAGAATTAACTAGATTAAAGCGCTTACATCTGCCGACTGGTGCTAAAATCAGTAGAGCATGAAGACTTAGCGTCTCTATCGAGTAGTCGAGTCGAGAGTCGCGGCGTCTCTCACAGTTAAACCAATTGAGTAATTGAAATGAGCGTAAACTAGTTATACACTTAGGTAATTGTAAAACACTCCACGCTTAATTGAGTTAGCAAGCAAGCGTATTCGTGTTATTGTTGAAAAAATACGAAACGACAAAAATTTTAGATCAAGTATTGTAGGTTAAAAAACGGTAATATTCCGTACATGAATTGTGTATAAAGTTAAGCGCGTCCGAATGTCATGTCATTCACAGTCTACGTAGAAAGGTCGTCATGCTGAAATCGCGTCGGCTAGCGACAGCAGCGCCACACGCTTCCCGCCAAAACAATCGCAGGCTGTGGCGCGAAGGCTTGTGATTGGCGGCTGGCGCGCGGGCAAGGCCGCCGGTTTTCCCGCGAACAATGCCAAATGGTGCATTTGTCAAGGTGAGTTCGTTCACCGACGGGCGCCGCGGACACTCGCTCTGCGCCCGCGCCGATCGAAGGTCGACGGAAGGCAGCTTGTTTCACCAACCACTGCGCTGAAGCCGCGCATTACCATCCGCAGTGTTACAGGTGAATTATCATTAATCGTAGCGTGCTTCGCGATTCTTATATTTGACGTTTGAACGTTCTATTTGACGGCTCATACTTGATTAATTTTAGTTTGAATTTGTGCTGGCTCCATGGTTTATGTACTCCATGTTTAAGTACCTACTAATAAGTAGATTTAAATATTTGATAGAGTTACGAATTATTTTTATAATATTACTCTATTAGAGATAAATTGTAACAAGACATTTGATACGAGTGAAATACTTTATAAAATGTGTGCATGTTATAATACCGAGTGTAGGTATGTTACGTCATTGATCATTTAAACACGTGTTTTATAACTATAGTCTTCGAAAGTCGCACACTCGCTTAGTATGTGCTCAGATGCTTACCCCCGTATTTTTAGTGGTCTGCTAACTAAAAACAGCTGCTAAACAGTGTTATTTCTCACTTTGACTCATGTCAATAGAAGAAGACAGACTGACATATTGGCAATGTGTTCAGTTAGCAGACTATTGATGAATATGGGGGGTTATTTTAAATGATGATTGATCTGCATGTCTTGATCTACTGTGTAAGTAAGTGTTGAATTAGAGGTCTTCTCACAAGATAATCGGATGTTAAAGTACGTTTCATGTTCAAGTTTTTGACAAGTGTGTAAAAAGCATAGGTACTTTAAACGTCACATCTAACAACTGTTGATTCGGTTGTCTTTCAGAGAATAGATACCACCCTTAGAAATTAATTGAACACAATGGAATAATTCGTTAATAATTGTGATTATGTAACTCATTAGGGGAGGCCTATGTCCAGCAGTGGATTGGTATAGGCTGATGATGATGATGATATAACTACATTAAATTGTTGCAAGTAGAGTATCTTACATGTGTACTGTCTATTATTAGGATTTGACTTCAGATATTGAATCTAGCTAGACAACGTTTTCTGCGACTAACAATTAAAACAATTGAGGTAAATGCAGACTTTCAACGTTGTAAACAATCTACAGGTAGCTCAACTGATCCATATCAATACCAGTCGGAAGCGTGGCCAAGACGCTGGATGCATTGCCCCGCTGTATGGCAATGCTGATGCGCTGTGCCAGATACTCAACAGCTCTCGGGTCACGCGTCGCTCCGACCAGACGCTCAGATAGTTTTTTGAAAATCCGCAGAGCCTCGGTACCCCACGGACGGGTCTTGACTCCAAGGGGAGCAAATGCGTAGGCCTTGTCGGAACCTGCATTTAGGTCCCTTATATATGTAATGTCTGTGTAAGTTATGCAGATTTGACTTCATATAAGGTCTTAAGTTTCTTGTGACTCTACATTAAGCTGGCAAGCAGATAACAGAAGAAGAACTGGAAATAAATGAAAAAAGAACATACCAGGACCGAAGAGCCAAGAACAAAGAAGAAGTATCAAGTGCTACGCCCGGACGAGCTTCTCAGTTCGACCGGAATCGATTGGTCGGTGGGATCTTCGTCCGTTTGTATCGCTTATACGTTTTATCAACGGTCTGCGAAGAAAGAACGAAGCAGAAGAATCAAGAAGGAAGATTCAGTTACACTGTAAATAGTAATATTACGAAACGTTAACACAGGTAAATATCACGTAGATAGGTACACTTCATTACGGATGTAAGCGGGTTAACTATGAACCTTATTTGTATTTGTTGTCGTCAAAGTACGTAGTTTATAGAGCAAAATAGGTAGAGATACTCTCTGTTTCACTCAACGCATTCACTGTCCAGTCCAGCCTATACGGCACGAGCCACGCAGGAGCGCAGCGGGACGCAACTTGTAGGACTGCTAGATGCACGCACATTTACGTCTTCGTGGAAATTAAATTTGTGAAAGACTGCTGGCAGATGCTGGATGCGGCGAGCTGAAGACAGGGCGCTTTGGCGCTCATTAGGGGAGGCCTATGTTCAGCAGTGGACTAATATTAGGCCGATGATGTGATGTGTGATGTGGACAATTAAAGAGCTAACTTGAAAAAATTAAGCAAAATAACTCTTCATTATGTTGCAGCCTGTTGAACACTCTGAGTTAAACGTTAACCAAATTCGAATAATGAAGGCAGACTTGGTTATTATTTAGTATTCTCTGCTAAATTAGATAAAACTTAGTTATCATTTAGTATTATTGGCAAATTTTAGACAAAACTGAGTTATTAAATTTGACTTGTCTAAGTGCTTATTTTGTAAGCTTAAAGAAATAAACGTTATTCATATTTTTGTTTGTTTAGTATTCTTGGCTAAATTTAAGACAAAATTTTGTTATTATTTAGTATTTTTGATATTTATATCTTTCCTCAAATTATAAAAAATGCTACAAATAATGTGACTCAGGAGGAGGACTCAGAAGAGATGTATTTTAAACAATCAAAGAAAACGAACGAACGTAGTTATTATAGGTAGTATTTAGTTTTTTCTAAAATTAAACAAGAGGCTATAAATAACGAGACTATACGCCTCTGTTCAGCAGAAGACGTTTGTGGACGGAGACGATGATAATTATTATTATTTGCAAAAGTTAAGCGAGGCGTAAATATACGCCAATCGATGGTCTGTTTTAAATACATCCACCAAAAGGATCGACTCGGTTTATTATCTAGCACCTCGCATTATTGTATGAGAAATGTAACTTTACAAGCACACCATGAGAGAATATTTTAGTACCTATCCCATTGAGCCTTCTCTAGCACTGGTGTAGTTTCGTTGAATTATTGGCTATTCATTTTAATGTTTAAGTAGGTATTGTTAAACTTTTTTATGTTTTTCGTTTAACAATGTCCAGAAAAAATATATTATGTACAGTAGGTACCTAGAAACCTACAAACATAAACCAGGAAAGCAGTATCACAAATTGAACCAAACACTCTCACGATTTTCAACGGGGAGGTGAGGTAAGTACTTTCGTACATCACTTGACAGCGGGTTAAATTGTCTAAGTACATCACAGGTGGTATTTGTTTCAAAATATGATTTTATTATTTTACGCAAAAAGGTACAATTTTTCCTGACCTTATTTGAAAACTCCACGTGGCGTTCTCTTCTGCCGCCGTTTTGTATCTTTTTGCGAAGTAAATAATTTTTTTATAGTTTTATTTTGAATCATTAGTGCGCGCAACTTCGCCTCTCAGTGTGACCTGACCCTCACTCATTCGCAAAAAAATGTGTCCCAACAGTTCACAGCACTGCGTTCAACGTGTACCTATGTATTTTGCTGAATATAGCATTTTCTTCCTGTTAATATTCGTAGCTGAATGAAGAAACAGACCAATGCAAGAAACATTTTGCAACTCGTTCATTGATTGTTTAATGTGGCTTAGTAATAGTAAAATAGAGAAAATCAGTCGAATGTAAAATCTTATGTTTCTCCTTATGTAACATATTATTACTATCCTCATCAACCTATAATGGTCCACTGCTGGACGCAGGCCTTCCCCTGATTTGTTATCTCATGAGAGGTAATGCCCATAATCCCCACGCTGGGCATGCGGGTTGGGGATCGCAGTTCGGTGGTAGATCTATTCTGCAAGAGGCGCTGCTGCCCGCCCCCGGTGTATGTCCCTTAACGGGAAGAGTTGGGGTGGTGCCACTTCTAAACCGGCGCCACACGGCTTATTATTAAGTTGCCTCTAAAATATAACTTAAATTTCATTCCATTTAACTACCCTAATCTAATTTGCTTCTGAGGCTGCTTCTGCAGAGTTGTTACTTACTGTAATAATTCACAAGAAGAAGGAAGGAAAAGTCTACCATTATTTGTGAATGACAAACAAACAAGCAAATCTCTGGATGGAGTTTTCGCTCAGCAAAATCGTGTTTATCTTTAATAGCGAACCTTTTGAGAACATTCCGAGATACACATTCTTTACATACCTAAACACTTTTAACGGGAGTTGAATGCAAAGTACTAAAAAATAAATAATTAATTAATTAACGCATTCACTGCCCAGCCTCTCGGTGGACCGGAGGAACATACGCGTCCGGGCCATGAGTGTTAAAGTTATATGTAGACTCGTTACCTCATAAATTGTACTGTAGTATTCAGTCATAAATAGCTTGCCAGAGTCAGTAGCGCTCGCCAATGCATTACGTGTCTCTACCAGTCATGAAATAATTTCGCGACTGCGTCACAGCGACGCCCAAACCTTTTTTTCGCGCCACACTTGTTTACAAGCTGTAAGCAGTAATGAGAATTAATCTATACTTAGATATGACGCGTGACTCATGTCCTAGTTAGCTCAGGGGAGGTCACAAAGAAAATAACAATGTTTAAACAAAT
Organism: Eupithecia vulgata; assembly: GCA_946478455.1. Classification (NCBI taxonomy): domain Eukaryota; kingdom Metazoa; phylum Arthropoda; class Insecta; order Lepidoptera; family Geometridae; genus Eupithecia; species Eupithecia vulgata. The sequence continues at coordinate 10,454,513 of OX297873.1, forward strand.
CAATATTATTTCCAATAAATTTATCAGTACATCCACATTGAACATTCATTTATTTAACTCAATACATCCAATGAAACTTAAAAAAGTCTTCGACGTGAAACTAAACATAAGATTACAGGATACAAATCTATTTACAATTTAAGGTATAGTGACCCAAAATAAAACATTGAACATAACAAAATCAGTGCAACAATCAAAATAATAAATATTTATCGATAGAAGAATTCAACGTGGTAAAGATATAATTCATTAAAGATATAATTATATTAATGTTAATTATACAAGTTTGTTACAAAATTATCTATTGGCCTTGACATCACAGAGCTAAGCAATCTCGAGGGTCCGCCGTCAACAGACTTGCCACCAGGCTATTGCAGTGCAACGCATGCCCATAACTAACAGAAACAATTATTTCACTCCATAACTAAACATAACCAAGCTCACATTCTTCAAACAAGTCACTATTTGCACGATTTATTACCCCTATCATTCAAAAAGTGCCGTAAACCAAACTTAATTCTTCTCTAACATTATAATAGGTATTGTCCAAAACTATTAAAAGTATGTGATGCATTTAAATGCGTTCACAGGAGACGGAGAGTCTTATCTAATTCGTAAATAAGCTATAAAATTGTAAAAATGATGGATAGCAAATTCCAATGCATCCGAATCTAGACTAGAAAAATGCAAACGAATCGAAGATTATTTTAACAAGACGAGTAACGATTCGAGCCGCTCAATCAGTAAATGCCCACTCCCAACCAACCGTGATATGTAACCGCAAGCATGGGCCCTCGCTTACCCTCTCCAATCTCAAACAAACTGCGGCGCGACCCTACCTCCTAAAGATAATTTATGAACACACTATTTTAATAACATTCTCACCCCCATAACAATGAAAACAGGTCTGTGCAGTCTATGAACAACGCTCGGCAGAAATTTCGATAAACCTCGGACAATCATTACAATTTAGAACAGTCGTTAGGCCTTAAAATTTAAAATATACAGTTTTATTTATTATGGCAGATATCAACAATCAATTTTATACTACCAATACGATACTGACACTTTATTTTTCAGCTAGTTTCTTCACTCTCTCGCGGCGCGCAACAGAGCGGCGCTCGCGTTTCACAACAAAATGGCACTTTCCACTCTAACTTTAGCAACAATTCGTTAGACCCGCGCCCGCCTCCGAGAACAATCGTCACTCGTCCGTCGCCGACCGAGCCGAATAAACACTCTTCAACAGACTTTACCCTAACCTAGCCTAAAACATGCCGACATCGGCCGGCGACAACTATAATCTAAGCGCATAAAATATTCGAAGGTACAAAGTACGGAGGCGGGTACGAGGCACCGATGTAACTATTCGTTTCGAATCGTATAATAGTTCAAGGTACTGAGCGGGCTAGGTATACCCGGGGGGGTCCCAGGTGGCCGTCAATCAGGAGACGTGTGGGAGGAGCAGGTAATAAAGCATCGCGGCGACGATAGGCACGACTATCGCGGCGAAGAAGCTCACTCGTAGTCGAGGCTTAGTTTGCATGCTAGCGAGTTGTTCTGCCAAACGCGCGCGTTCAGCGCTCACTTCCGCCCAGCTTTCCTTCGCACGGACTAATTCCTCCTCTAAGACGTGCAGGGATCCGTTAGCCAGCGTGACTTGCAAGCGAGCTTCGTCCCCTAGCCGCAATTCACCTGTCGTACTCACATCGGCAGTAACGTCCTCTATAACCGCAACTCTATCGTCTCTATTAATCTCGGTGGTACCGGAGTCAGTTTCATCGTCCTCATCCTCGAAATCGAGTCGGAACATCTCGTCGATTTCTGCGGATATTTTCCCCGTATCGATGTTTTCCGAGTCGGATTCCGTTCGTGTCTTTTGTTCCTCGAAGGATGTTTCGACGCATTTGTCGAGTGTGGGTTTTTGGTCCTTGATGGTGGTGATGTCGGCTCTCAGTTGCGTGATGACAGCGGTCAGGTCGTCGATGTCCGCGAGCGTCGGCCGGAAGGCGAGCTCGGCTTGCAACTCGGCCGCGCTCGACGCCAGTCGCTGGATCTCGGCGACGTTCGCCTCTTCAGCGACCATGGAGCGGGTCAGTTGAGCCTAGAAACGAGATTGGTTTGTAGCATTCATTATGTACATACAGCTGGGAACTCATAGAGCCGGTTTTCTTTAGTAATGTGACGGAAGTCTTTCATCATCAGCCGGATCTTACTCACTGCTGGGTATGTGTGCCAAAATTTGTGCCATACTCCCTACGAAATATGTATGACTAAAGTTACCACCCACCTCGGTCTTGTGCCTAGCCGCATCCATCGACGCCCTACAATGCGTTGTCTTCTACAACAGATGTAACCATAAGGAGAATGCCATAAATACACGACCTCCATTACAACACAAATATAATGTATTTTCCTCTGTTCTGATTCCTCCCTAACGACTAATAATCTAGATAAAAAGCTAGTCCTATCCTAAGAAATTTACCTCTAGTAATGATGTGTTTACAGGAATCCTAGCCTTTTATGCCAGCGTCTTTCGGTTCTGTCCTAGGAACGCAAGGCGAGCCGAGGGAGGACCCTAGGCTCGCCTTGCATAGCCAGCAGCTCATCACACAGTTCCAAGCTGGTCTTTGTACTTTGATCTAGAGTTTTCCTCTGATATCTATGTATTTACCTGCAGGCTAGCAATCCTCGCCTTATAAGTCCCAGCGTCTTCCGGCTCCGGTCTAGGTTCATCCCTCGGCTCGCCTTGCATAGCCAGCAGCTCATCACACAGTTCCAAGCTGGTCTTTGTACTTTGATCTAGAGTTTTCCTCTGATATCTATGTATTTACCTGCAGGCTAGCAATCCTCGCCTTATAAGTCCCAGCGTCTTCCGGCTCCGGTCTAGGTTCATCCCTCGGCTCGCCTTGAATAGCCAGCAGCAAATCACACAGTTCCAAGCTGGTCTTTGTACTTTGATCTAGAGTTTTCCTCTGATATCTATGTATTTACCTGCAGGCTAGCAATCCTCGCCTTATAAGTCCCAGCGTCTTCCGGCTCCGGTCTAGGTTCCTCCCTCGGCTCGCCTTGCGTAGCCAGTAGCTCATCACACACAGTTCTAAGCTGGTCATTGTACTTTGATCTAGAATATTCGTCTGATATTATGTATTTACCTGCAGGTCAGCAATCCTCGCCTTATAAGTTCCGGCGTCTTCAGGCTCCGGCCTAGGTTCTTCCTTCGGCTCGCCTTGCGTAGCCAGCAGCTCATCGCGCACAGTTCTAAGCTGGTCTTTGTACTTTGATTTAGAATATTTCTCTGATATCTATGTATTTACCTGCAAGTCAGCAATCCTCGCCTAAGACCCGGCGTCCTCCGGCTTCGGTCTAGGTTCTTCCCTCGGCTCGCCTTGCGTAGCCAGCAGCTCATCGCGCGCAGTTCTAAGCTGGTCGTTTTACTTTGATCTAGAATATTCCTCTGATATCTATGTATTTACCTGCAGGTCAGCGATCGTCGCCTTATAAGTCCCAGCGTCTTCCGGCTCCGGTCTAGGTTCATCCCTCGGCTCGCCTTGCATAGCCAGCAGCTCATCACACAGTTCCAAGCTGGTCTTTGTACTTTGATCTAGAGTTTTCCTCTGATATCTATGTATTTACCTGCAGGCTAGCAATCCTCGCCTTATAAGTCCCAGCGTCTTCCGGCTCCGGTCTAGGTTCCTCCCTCGGCTCGCCTTGCGTAGCCAGCAGCTCATCACACACAGTTCTAAGCTGGTCATTGTACTTTGATCTAGAATATTCGTCTGATATCTATGTATTTACCTGCAGGTCAGCAATCCTCGCCTTATAAGTTCCGGCGTCTTCAGGCTCCGGCCTAGGTTCTTCCCTCGGCTCGCCTTGCGTAGCCAGCAGCTCATCGCGCACTGTTCTAAGCTGGTCGTTCTCGGCAACGACTGCGCTAAGACGCTCGCGGAGGACTTTGATCTCCTCGTTGAGGCCTGCCATTACGCGAAGAACGTTCGCGTATTCGATGCCTGCTTTGTTGCTCTGTTGGTGGAAAAGACGAAGTAACGTTATCGAATCTGAGATTAAAAATAGGGCCAAACACAGAAACACTATAAACATGCAGGTTGGTATAAACCTTGGCACAGTTATTAGGCTTGTTAAAAAACTCATGTTTTGCCTTAAATAGAAATACAAGCCTCTTGAACAAAGAAAATTACAATCAAATAACACAATTAAATTAAAACTAGTATTAACAATAAAAAAAAATTAAGCTAACTGCAGACAGATATATAATTTGTACTACCTTTAGATTGTTCGCACAATCTAAAGGTAGTACAAATTATATATTTGACGTGTTCAACAGTCCCGAAGGTTTAAAGTAATTTTAAACAATTTGACTTTCGTATTCTATCAGCAGGTTCTATGATTCAAAAAATGTTATTTCTGTTTCAGTACTGTCCGGTGTTACGGGGCGTAATGTACCATTCGCAACGAGCATGAAAGGTTACGCCCGTGTGCTAAATTCAGTCTCGTTGCTCGTTGCGAGCGCTGTCTTTGTCACACGTTACATTACGCCCTGTAACGCCGGTCACTACTCGAATACAACTACTGTGTTAAAAATATTATTATTATTTTACAGGAAGGCTGGTTTACAAGGAATACCTACATTAATAATAAAATAATAAATAAATAATGCTGGACAATTCACACAGCATTATCTAGCCCCAATGGTAAGCAGAGCTTGTGTTATGGGTACTAGATAACTGATATACGTAATATTATACATTACATAGATAGATATTTTTTATTATACATAGAAAACACCCAGACCAACGGAACAAATTTCTGCAGATCGTACAAAAATTTGTTCCGAGGCGGGGATCGAACCCGCAACCTCTTGCGTCGCAGGCAGACTCTCGCCCGCTGCGCCACTGAGGTCGTCATTATGTTTAGCATTATGTTTAGCAACTTCGTTGGGAGAAAAGGCACATCTTATATTCGTCATCAATCGTCGACATCTTGTATTACGTGCGTTATTCGGGATTTCAAAAACAGAAAACTACACAAATAAGGGTTTTACTCAACAGTACAATAAATTGTATTTTGTGAAAACAAGTACAAAGGAAATAAAATATTGACAGATATATCTGATAGATAAGACATTTTATTATCAGACCTCAATCCAACAATGTATGAATCAATCATATATCATACGAAACAGGCATTAATTAAGTGAAATCGACAAAATACTGATAGCAAATAGTTCATATCCAATAAGGAAAATCAACTACAAAGGCCAGCCACCCGCTAAGCACCCATTTACTAAGAAAACAGGTTACTTCGGATCAAACTGATAGATATCTTTGCAATGTAAGGTTATTTAAGTCATGGTGAGACAAGATGACTCAGCATCTTAGCGCTTTCTATTATTCGTCTCCGTCTATCTGATTTAAGAAATAATCACAATGAAACACTTTTTTGTAGCTCTTTTTTTTGTAAACTGATATAAGTAATTATCAGTTTACATAATTCATTTTTCTACTTAGTACATTAGTACTAAGTAGAAAGGTTGAAATTATGCCATAAAGCATACAAAGTGTGGGGATTATGGGCATTACCCCTTATGAGATAAAAGCCAATAAGGATATTATCAGGCAGGGGGAGGCCTACGTCCAGCAGTAGACCATTATAGGTTGTTGAGGTGAGGAGAAAGGCTAAACCACTTTATTGCAGTGTGGTGTGTCGTGTCAACGCGCGTCAGAACCATATCAAAATATCGGTTTCCTACATTCAGCATGGTTAGGAACACATTACTTGTGTTGTGTCGTTGTAATGTATTTCTATCCATACTAAATGTTTAAAACCGATATGCCGCGTCACTCACGGCACACCAACCACTAGTGTGGTTCTACCTGGAGTCTGGAGTCATCATGAGATCGGCGCCGGTAACCTGTTTTTTAACTAAATGGGTCAAGCAGTGGGGATGCTTACATCACTACTGGGCGGGGCGGGGGCGTCACCCGTCCGCCCTTGCACCGCCCCTGTGACTCAAACGGTCATTAATCCGTGTCATCATACAAACTACCCATTAATCTGCAATATCGCGAACAAAGAGATCATCCGAGGTAAAAATTTTACATTTACATACGTAATTGCATTTACACCCTTGCAATTTTGTTGGATTTTTCACACAATGGATGGAAAATTCTGTGATACGATCACGAGGAGATTACGTAATGAGTAGGAAGGAAACAGTGTAGGTGGTTTGGAATCTTAGAGGTCAATGGCCGCGGTTTGATTGGATAACAAACATTCACTTTTTTATCTATTTGCACTACACTACATTATTACGTTAGCGAATTTCGTTATTCCTTAGAATTCAATTGGTGAGTGAGTACCTACAAACTCAGTAATTGCGAGGCTAAACGAGCGTAAATTTTTGAGTTATCAGTCGCGTAATTTCTGCTGCATTTGGTTTAATAGAAAAGTCCTGTTTGATTCACACGGCGACGCAAAATGAGTTATCTGCTGACTCACACGCATAGTTCCAACCGAATTGTGTTCGCGGGAGTGAGGGGAGCGAGGTATGCGTCAGTCAGGTACAGATTGTGTGTGGAAAACAACTGAATAAATTGCGCCCGTCTGGCAGCTCAACATATTTTCTGCTAGGCAGAATTTATGTGACCGAAAATACGTAACTCACAACTCAAAAAAATTGCTCGTTTGGCTGCATCCTAAGGATTGAATTCCTCCTCAACCTCAACAGCCTATAATAGCGCACTGCTGGACACATGCCTCCCCCTGGTTTTTTTTATCTCATGGGGCATAATGCCCATAATCCCCACTCTGGGAATGCGGGTTGGGAATCGCAGTTCGGTGGTAGGTGTCCCTTCCTACAACACCCACGAGAAGAGTTGGGGTGGTGCAAATTCTAAGCCAGCTCCACACGCACGGCACAGGATTGAATTCGTCAATACGTCAGAATATAAAGTTCTGTTCATCTTCTCATTCTGAGAAATGCGTTAGGTGCATAGAAAGGCACTTAAGAACCATAATTTGCGCTGTGGGAAAAAGAACCCCAAACTCGTTGGTTTTAGACACAAATTAGTTTCTCTTTACATTAACTTGAAAGTCATCTTCATTATTTGCAAGAACAATAGTTTCCAACCACAAAATCATATTTCTTCGTATTGTTATCTCTTGAATAAATTAGGCATGAAACTCCGACACATTCATAATTAAGTGGAATTAATTGCAATTTGAAAAGATAAAACGGAGGTCGAAGTACGTTTAAAGTCAGCGGATCGGTAAAATGGACAGCCTTCACAAAATTGCATAGCTGTTGTTAAAATGAGAAACGTTTTTTGTTAAATCGTTGACCTTAGAAGTCACGCGATTGTATCCGAATGTACCAAATCTAATAAATTCGTGTAACACGTTTTTTTCTTTAGTCTCGCTGGCGTTGAATCATCTTGGCTTTAACGTGCGCCAACAAAGCATTCAAGAGAAACAAATTCTATGAATTAAGACGATACCCCGAGCCAAACTAGCGCCGCCACCTATTTTATCTTATTTCGTTGAACAAAGGTAATTTAAAAAATTTCAATGGGCAGTTTATGATACTTATTATAAGCTTATTTTTATGCCTCTATTATATTTTTATTTTGCATAGTTTAGGAGGAGATACGGTGTTGCACTTTGTGGCCACCAAACTCAATTATTACATCTCATCCTAAACTATAGAAAAAAAAACTATGGTAGAGGCATTAAAAAAAGCTTATAGGTACCTATCACAAATTAAAAATTTGGAAATTACCTTTGTTCAACGATATAATAAGATAAAATAGGTGGCGGCGCTAGTTAGGCTCGGGGAACCGTCTTAAGAATGAAATTGAAATGAGAGGATCTTTTACTTACCGGTGAATCTTCTCTGGTACTGGAGTCGGTGTAGGTGGAGTTGGCGTTATTATCAGCGTGCAGCTCGCGCTCACCATCCGAATTGTTCTCGATGTCGTTCACTGTTTCTGTTACATTAAAAATAAACTATATTAAATAGTAGTAACCTAGTTGCATGTTTTCTTTTTTGTATTCTCTATGTACATAACTCGTATGTGGATAGCGCTGTGGGCTACATTGTGAATATAGCTCATCTTTACATAGTAAAGTACTAACACAAATGTATAGTAAGTTTAATGTAGTCGTTTGTTACTCCTCAATAAATTAATAGAATCCGTCGAAAGCCCTGAAGATTTTACTTTGAAACTCTGGTACAGAGCTAAATAAGGATTTTTGTTATAGTTCATACCCGCGCTCTGGGCATCTCTAAGAAATGAACTGATTTTTTGGGAACTTATTTCATTTCTTAGAGCTAAATAAGATTACAAAATGATGTTAATTTATCACTAAATAGCTGGCACGGTAAACTTCGTTCCGCCTTAGAATCAGAGATGGCGTACACACCAAAAATGTAAGAAAACGATTTTTTTTATATTTTTATTCTCAAAATGAATTTTTAATATTTTTAATTAGTTATTCCGCTGTACGGGACGTAGACAAATCTAAGATATCAAAAATCATTAAAATCAGTCTAGCCGTTCGTGAGTTATAAATGGTGTAAGTGACACGACTTTGTTTTCTATATTATGTCTATCTTAAGGCGAAGTACGTTCGTATTTTCGAGACAAGGACGAGCGAACACCGCGCAGTGAAAGCGAGAAAGGGACGCAAGAGCCGGCCCGCGCGCAATTTCACTGCTTTTTATTTATAAATTTGTTATTGCTCTAAAATAATACTCTTTCGCAAAAAACTAAGACCATAATCCTCTAAAGTGTTTAGTTAAGTATTTTTTCGACGATATGTCATGCAAATATGTTAAGTAACTAGCAAATGAAACTGGTTTTCCGTAGTAAAAATGCAAAATTTAGAGGAAACTTTGCGATTTTTTTCTATCGAGTCAAGTTGAGTCAATCGTGTTTCGGCTCCCATAACTTACTAACAAAAATCCTAAACTTTCGATCATCAAAAAAGATTTTAAAAAATTGTGTTTTCTTGCCTTAAAACTGATTTTCCGTCTAGGCAAAACCTGAGTTTTGGGACCTACTTCACCTTAAGAACGGCAGCACCGATTTCCAGTAAATAAAGCTAAAGGAACACTCTTGATAAAGACAAGTGTCAATATATTATTATAATTTTATTTATTTATAAACTATTAGTGATATTTATGACTTGTAGGCCAATACTATACCAAGTGGATTCCCTACAGCGTGAGGCACCGCAGTATTCCGTGGAAACGACGACGGTGGTAGCTCAACATTATCCATCTAACAAGCTCAGGACCTTGAAGCATTGGAGGGATTTCGTGGGTGTCTTTTTACAAACTTTTATTTAACTTGCCCTGTTAGTTAGTATGTAAACTAGATGTATGCGAGGGACAAATCTTGCAAATGAATTTTAGACCACCACAACGTGTGTTGTGACAAAGTCACCTCTGTGGCGCGATGGGCGATGGTCCGCCGGCGACGCAGGTGGTTGCGGGTTCGATTCCCGCCTTGGGACAAATATTTGTACGATCTGCAGATATTATTGTATTGTATTATGTATATCAGTTATCTAGTACCCATAACACAAGCTCTGCTTAACTTGGTGCTAAATAATGCTGCGTGAATTGTCCAGCATTATATTAAGCAATGTTATGGTACCAGCGAGCTGGTCTGATAATGGAGACAGGAAGTGACCATAGGAACACGATATAACCTCATCGAGTTTGGGCTCGTTTGATTTGTCTTCGCAAGCACTTGGTAAAAGCATGTTTTCTTTACTTTTCATCAATTCTCTTTCCAACAGTGGACATCTTTGTTGACATACCATGGTTGAGTCGCGACTGCTTCTCATCATCGGTGCACAGGTCCCCATCCTCAGTAATGTCTCCGCTGCTGCCACCTACAACCTCTTCTTCGCTCGTCTCCTTTTCTGTAAAACAGTCTGCCAGAATAAACAACAATTTTTTTTAACTTGTTTATAAACATAGAATTGGTCCTATATTTATAAAACAAGATCAGATGCTAAAAAGTGTGGAATTTATATCTATTAATTTCCAAATAAATACGTAAACATGATGTGAACATGATTTTATCAATTATATTTTACCTCAACCTAAAAGTCCGCACTGAAAAATTCGTGTATTTTATAGAAAGAAAAAAATAATACAGTTCTATCCTTTTTGTAAATTACTTGTCTTAATATTCGAGAAACTGTAATGATAACTAACCTTTAGATTCAGAGTTGTAAATGTTGTTTTTCTTCAATATTAGCTCGAATTCCTTCGCAGATTTTCCTTCCGCACACACTGCTTTTATTCCCACCTGAAAAATACATACCTACTTATCATGACCACTCATAAGCACCTAAGACCACCGTTTTATGCACAAATTTTCAGAGTAATATCAACAAAATTCCTGGATAGGTATGTACCAAATGATGACCTTTACTGCCGCGCGCCGTCCAAATACCAGTAACTTAATTAGGGTCTTAGTATAATAATTACATAAGGAAGGAATTTATACAGAATTACTGGTACTTTAGTTTAAATTCAGATTTAATGCCTAAGCAACCTGTTATAACCAGATGGCCAGTCTATGGATAGGGCGATTGAACAAAGACGCTACAAAATAGTCCTCCTCACCATCATCCAGTCTTTTTTTAATAGTCAATTTTGATGATCGGTTAACCACAATTTCACCTGATGTCGAAAAGCGTCCATCACTGGACATAGGCCTTGGTTCACATCAAATTACTTAGTTACCTTATTAGTTTAATCAGGTGGTACTCGCACGACGTCGTCCTCTAGAGTTCAGCTGCGTTTTGCCACCTGATGCTTGTTGCTAAGAGTCTTCATCTTTAATTCGCCATTTACAAAATGCCGTTACAAAATATAAATATGAAAATATTTAGTAACAATTCCGCGCAAAACCTTCTCCGATAAGCTCTAACAAAAAGTAGTCCGCGTTGTAGAAGAAAAAAACCACAGCAACTACAAAATAAAAAGAAATGTATCAAAGCAAAACGTCAACTACTTTCGTCTCTCCACGAGACATCATCAGGACACCACAATACTCGACCTTGACACTGAAAGCGCCAAGCAACACCGGCAGAGTCCCACCAGAAATGTTGCCACTCCGAGCTGCGCGCGCCAAGTGAAGCCGAATTACCGTTATTTATTAAACTAGTTACCTTATTCAACAAATGCTGCGGAAGCAGTAGCTTGATATAATCTGGCAGTGCTCGCACGGCGTCCTCTAGCGTGCCGCTGCGTTTCGCCTCTTGGAGCTTGTTGCTGTCGGTGCTGAGAATCAACATCTTCGCTTCGCCGTTTTGTACTGAATACTGGAAGGAAAGTAAAGTTTTATTGCAATATTCGACTTGTACTTACTATCAGTTAGTCACATGATTGAATTGAAGAAATGAGGTATAGGAATTCATGTGATCTGCTCTGGTAATGTTTGTCAGAAATTAGTTTACCCGGAATTACACATTTATGTTATACACCAGAATCCACAGACCTTGTGGCAAAGCGCTTGGTGATAATAAAGCACAGAAATTCCATCAATATCTTTCAAATGAGAATTTTCTTGTAAGCGGTTCTGCTCTGGCTCCGTGTAAGAATTTTGACGCAAATGCCTTCTCTCATTTCTCTATGTTATCCATCGAAGTTAAAAATAAGCAAGGACGTAAGCAGTGGCGGATTTACCACCAGGCTGAGTAGGCTGGAGCCTAGGGCGGCAGATTTTTGGGGCGGCAAATTTGGGGATCGATTTTTTTTTGCTGCATAGAATTTGCTCATAGAAATCAAAAAGATTTCTGCATTTCGGTTTTCTGATGTTTTACAGATAGAACTGCAACAAATTTTGCCGATGACTTTCCCCTCTCACTTGTCATTCTACATTCGGTATAGCAAACTTCCAAATCTAGGGTAAAACAGCTGGTTCGCCGCCCCCCAACCAATAATCAATAATAACCGTTTGTCATGAGTTTATACTCTTGATGGGCCATAAAGTCTTGAAGCAAATTGGAGACGAGATAAGAAGGGCGAAATACTTTTCTTTTATCATCGATTCGACACCGCATATAGCACATGTGGACCAGCTCACCTTCGTGATTCGATATGTTTTAGAAACAGAAGAACCCTGTGAAAGATTCCTCAAGTTTTTGCCCTCAGTGGGACATAAAGCTGAAGCAATGTTTGCTGCCATTTCTTCGGAACTAAAAACCTCGGGTTTGAATATTGAAGACTGCCGTTTACAATCGTATGATAATGCCGCAAATATGTCTGGCATATATATACTACCTAATGACTTACAGGCTAAAATTCAAAGTCAAGCACCGTTGGTCTTTTTCGTTCCTTGCTCTGCCCACTCTTAAAATTTAGTGGCAACTGCGCCTGCTGAATCTCGCACAGAAGCTTGTCGATTCTTCATGTTGCTCCAAGAAATATAAGTTTTTTTTTTCAAGTTCGACACAACGCTGGAACATATTGATGACTAAAGTGGGATAAGGCAAAACTGTCAAGAGAGTAAACCTCACACGTTGGTCAGCTAGAGAGGATGCATGCAGAAGTTTGAAAGATTCGTGGCACGAAGTCCTTAAAGCTTTGGAAAAAATCACGAATGATTGCACCGAAAAGCCTTTAGCCTGTCAAACGAAACGAAGCAGCGGGAATTCTTTCAAAATAAAAAAAAAACTGGAAACGGCGTTAATGGTTGTTGTGTAGAATGTTTTTTTGGAAAGAATAAACAAAATCAAATCCAGGCTTCTAGAGTAGATTTGAGTACTGTAGCCGATGAATCTCTTCGCAAGTTTTTCGTAGTATCAACGAGAAAACTTGAAGTATTTCGAAGAAATGGCAATGAAATTAAGTGCGTCGAAGCAGTACACAAAAGACCTGGGAAAAGACAACAGAAATAAAAAAAAATTTGCTGATGTAACACCCGATGAAGAAATGAATATGACCGCGAGTGATACTTTCAGGGTTAATACATTTCTCGTTATCATCGATCGTATCCGAATTAGAAATAAAACGTCAAGTGCGAGTTAGACTCGCGCATCAAGGGTTCCGTACAAACTCTTTAGCAAAGAAATCAGTCAAATCCAGACGAATAAGGCACAATAATTTTCTGATTTGATAACGATTATGACGTAACTTATTTAGTCCCTCTAACTATTGGCGTCTCGAGACTAAATAAGTTACGTCCAACCCTAGTGTAACAATGTACTATTTTGTATGAATAAACCACAAATTTACGGTTTTCTGATTTTTCCCTTTACTTGTGCTATAAGTCATTGCTTCTTGCCAAATTTCATGGTTCTAGGTCAACGGAAAGTACCCTACAGGTTTTTGGTCCATGGCGAGATTCGAAAATTATTTTTTCTGTGAATATACTAAAAATTTACGGTTTTCGGATTTTTCCCTTTACTTGTGATATAAGACCTAGCTTCTCACCAATTTTCATGGTTCTAGGTCAACAGGAAGTACCCTAAAGGTTTTTGGTCCATGGCAAGATTAAAAAAATATTTTTTCTGTGAATAAACTACAAATTTACGGTTTTCAGATTTTTCCCTTTATTTTTGCTATATGACCTTGCTTTGTGCCAAATTTAATGGTTCTAGGTGAACGGGAAGTACCCTATAGGTTTTTGGTCCATGGCAAGATTAAAAAAATATTTTTTCTGTGAATAAACTACAAATTTACGGTTTTCGGATTTTTTCCTTTACTTGTACTATAAGACCTTGCTTCTCACCAAATTTCATGGTTCTAGGTCAACGGGAAGTACCCTATAGGTTTTGTGTGCATGTGATTCCCTTGGAAAATTGAAAAAAAATAGACATAAACAGCTGTAACTTTTGATTGCGTTGACTTAGAAGTTTGATTTATGTCGAGGCTTCAAGAGGTTACGAGCCTGCGTATATGATGTGAATATATACTCGATAACCCTACGCGTTTCTGAGAAAAGTGGGTTGACAGACGGACAGACGGACAGACGGACAGACGGACAGACGGACAGACGGACAGACGGACAGACGGACAGACGGACAGACGGACAGACGGACAACAAAGTGATCCTATAAGGGTTCCTTTTTTCCTTTTGAGGTACGGAACCCTAAAAAGGAAAAAGGCGCACGACAATTTCAATGAATAGGTACATAATTTTCATTTCTGACCAAAATGAGCGAATTGTCATCATCAACCCTTACGAAAAAGGCTCTGTCCTTAGAGAAAATGTATCCTTATGATTTAGAGACTGAGTTAGTTCAAGAATGCATACTTTTTATAGCCACATATCTTCGCAAAGCATTTTGGTAAAACCAGATTCTACGTCATTGGAGAGTATCTTCGCTCCTCCGAAAACAGAGTTTTTAGAACGTTTATCCGAACTTGGACATAGCCCTTCATTATGGCATTATGCACACCAGCGACAAATTGTTCGGCCGAGAGAAGCTTTTCTTGTCTCAAAAGAGTAAAAAATTATCTTGATCGACCTAGAGTCAAGAAAAATTAAACGCTCTTTATGCATAGAGTCGGAATTATTGAACAAGATTACTTACGACGATAGGTATCATTGATGATTTTGCAAAAAACAAAAATCGCGCAAAAAGGTAATGTAACGAACTTTTATAACTTCAGATTCAGATTCAAAGATAGTTATTGCGTCAAACGTGGTATAAAGGTGGTAAGTATTAATAATGCACTCATGTCTCACTATATTTTAGCATGCAATAACTATAACTAATTAGGTAGGTACTTATAATCTAGCATTAAAAAAGTAATTTATACTAGTCATTTTAACTTGACCGATTCGATTATTTTTAACTGTTTGTAAGCACAATAAAGATTATTTATTCACGTTTACCGAATGTACATTATTGTGTAAGTAGCACACATTAATCAATTAATTACATTAATAACCCATTATAATTCGTCCATGATTGGGCTTCGATTAGTTCAAAAATAAACCCAAAAATTATTTTACGTGCAATTTCAACGAAATTTTTGAATTTCAAAAATAATCTAGGACATGACAATTGTATAGGCAAGGGCGGCAAAAACTTCCCAGCCTATACCTTAAAAATTTGTAAATCCGCCACTGGACGTAAGAATAGACTCCGTGGATGTCGTAAACTTTTTTTTTTAAGTCTATAATCTATTCGTTCGACCGCAATCTCACCTGATGGAAAGTGGAGCTGTGGCTGACGATGTATCACGAAGATCTAGATTTCTAGAAGATACCTATTCACTCAAGCTAAGACAGGGCAATATGGCGCACATTAGGGGAGGCCTATGCCCAGCTGTGGACTAACATAGGCTGATTATGATGTTCAGTAGGAATGTTATGTATCGAGATCAAGGGATGAGGACAAGGGGGTAAGTATTCATCTTATCAGCCACTTACACACATCAATCTTAGTCCACTGCTGTACATAATCCTCCCTTAATGAGCGCCGGTCCTCAGCTTGCCGCATCCAGCATTTTCCTGCAAACTTTCGCAGGTCGCCATCCCACCTGGCCGGAGGGCGTCCTACACTACGTTTACCGAGACACTCCAACTAAAGTTCAAGAACACGTTTACCGCAGCGTGGTTGTCGGTTCCTCGCGTGATATGGCCAGCCCTCTGTCACTTCAGCTTGCTAATTCTTGCTAAACTTGCTCATTTTTTATCGATTTCACCTATTCTGATTCTAATTTACAAATAGTTAATACATTGCAGTAGTGAAACGTAGTCGAGCAAAACAAAGTCAAGCGTGAGTAACATTAGTACTTACCTATAATAGGTTTAAAAGCAGAAATAAAAACATTACAATTGAGTTTGACATGTGATATTTTGATGTTGACAACGTCGTCGACGATTCGTCGAAAATTGTATGTATTTATTTTTGTAACTTATGTGATACAAACCGAAATAGCTTACAACCGGTCTCCCCGGATGGCGTCAATAGAATGGGATATTTTAGCGAAATCGCTCGGCGGGTAAGTATGACATACCGCTAAAGGCAAATGGTTCCTGACGGTCTGTTCGCGCTCCTCAGCCGCGGCGATTGCGTGTCGCGCTGCGCACATTTTACGCTCGCATCGCGCTGCCAACTTCTGCAAATAACAAAAAAAAGCGTTTGAAACGTCTTTCTGAAGATCTGAGTTTCTTGTCTTCAAAATTAACGAATAACGAGTCTGAGGCCCAATGTATTAATTTTAAATTCCTTCCGCCCTACCTATTGCTTCTTTCATTACATACCTTAAATAAAAGACAAATATTTAAAACTAAAGAACTCTGGCAATAAGGTCCTATTTTGATTATTTTCAGTCTTATCAAGCTAGAGCGTCGTCTTTTGCTATCCCAGAGAAAAAATTGTACAGAGCACGCCCTACAAATGGAGAATCATCAACAAACAAAATGTATAGCGTTGTTTACAATAAACAATGGATAATAATAATGGGTATGGTTTGTGTGGGATTGGGTTGTATGGATTGGGAGACTAGAGCAATGATGGCTCCTGCGGGTCGCAGCGCAGAGGCAGTGAACGTGATAAATTAAGCTCATAGGCTCATGATGTAAAAAGACGAATGATTTAATGGTAAAACTCATAGTGTACCTGTAGCTCGGCGAGCGCGTTGTTCGCAGCCAGCCGCAGAGAACAGTTGTGTTGGTGTAGCGCGCTCGCCTCGCGGCTGCGCCTCTCCAACGTTTCCTCTAACGCTAGCCGCTGCTCGTGCGCCGCTCTAAGGCTTTCTTGTGCCACTTCCTGCAAAGTAAATAAATAAAAAGTTAGAAACAAGCAATGAATAAAAAAATCTTGGAATTTTTTAACTACGCCATCTTGTTTGCAGTAGTAAAGTAATGGGTAATAGGTACCTTGAGAAAACCTATTTTAAAACGACACAACGAGTCAGCGACAGAACGAGTAGGTCCTATGAACCGAAACCATCACGAACTAGAAAGCGGAACCATGCAACCACCACGTCCGCGAAATATTGTTGTCCGATTTGCACGAAGAGTCATTCGAGAACAGCTGATCACAGCCGCAAGGGTACGCCGCAACCTGTCGAGCACGGACCTTGAGCTTCAGGGAGCACCGAGTCGTGTATACATCAACGAAAGATTGACACGTACTAATCGGCAATTGTTCGCGCGAGCCCGAGAAGCAGCCCGTCGCTCCCACTACAAATATGTTTGGACGAAGGAGGGAAAAATATTTGTACGTAAGGAAGATGGACTAAAGGCTGAACGTATTAAGTCAGAGAAGGATATATTTAAAATTTTTGGTACATCTTCAGTTTGAAGATATTTGTTGAAAATTTAATATTATGTAACAATCGCACCTACTTTATCTTAATGTACTTCGTCACTTATATTTTAGTTGCATCCAAGACGCCTTGTAAATTTAGATCTATATCATACTTGCGCAGTCTTACTTAAGTAATAACAGCATTTTGTGCTCACATGTAAACTACTCTAAGAACATACCTACACTACGTAAACTGCTTGGTAAACCAATCCGCGCAAAAAATCTTAGACATCAATATCACACACATAAATTATTCACTTTCGTACTATTGTGTTCTTATCCTGTGATTTTAACACACATATCAGCGCAAAAGTCCTCTTACATACTAGGTATAATATCTACCTATTTTGTCGCAGTAGGATTATGTAACAGGTCAGATAATATTAGGAAACACCTTCTTACAGTGCACATGCCAAACCAGTTTTATTTATCATTATACAACTTTATCAAATGGATTCTAATACATGATTTATATGTACATTCTTATTTTTATTTAAGTATACGTTTATTTTGCCTTGTATACCTTAACACTTGTCTCACTACACACACACACACTAATTATAATATGACTTATGTAAGTAAGTATACTTGTTTTCCTATCAAATTAAAGAGATCCTAATTATACCTAATAAAAATATTTTAAACTTGGCTTTTAATAAAATTTCGTTACAAACGTTTTAATATATCTTTATTATAATATTTACATTGATAATTGCTGTGCACTTCGGGTCTGGTTGTTTTGGGAATTAAGATATAATGCCGTTTATACTTATATGTGTATGTATTATCAATCAGTTAGGCTCGGACAATGTTAGTTTAAGTGTAATACAATTAGTAGGTAACTAACTAAAAATAATTTATAAATTTTTGAAATTATTTATTTTTATTTTTCAGACAAGATTCTAATAGTTTATATAGGTATATAATATGTTTATAAAAGGAAATAAGTAGACTATAATATGTTTTATAATATTTATTTTTGTGATAGTCCTAGGTAGGCATGTGTGCATAGATCTTAATACTATTGCTATTTTCAAAACTTACATAAAATCTTTAATACACAAAGTCTATATACGTAAAGCAGAGTGCGTAGATGTTTGTCGTTGGTGATATAACTCACTCCACAAGGGTCAACATAATACCAGCGCTGAGTAGGTAATCATGACTTATCTACCCAGCACCATGCTGAGTTGATACCTTTTTGGCTCGACACTCGGTGGTTTGCCAGGCAGGTTGCGGAAGTAACTAGGTAGGTAACCTACTCCTTTTAGATTTTCAACAATTTATTTTGTAGCACATAATATAGGTAACCGTTATTTTATGTCTAGCTGATAAAATCAATCTAGTTTGGTTCCTTCCTTTAATGTTTGGTAACTCTAATGTGTCGTGTCAAATAAATAATTTTCATTTCATTTCATTTCATTTCAAAACAAATTAAATGCTTAAAGTTAGCTGTGTAAGTTCGTTTACACGCTCTCAAGAGTACTGAGTAACATGTTAGTTTTAAGTTATGATAACGTTCGGCACTTGAACAATGTTCACGCCAGGAACTTAACTATAGACGTTTTAGTCCATGACACATTGAGCTTAACATAAACAAGATCCGTCAAGTGCGAGTGTAACTCGCGCGCCGAGGGTTTCAAACATTTGCCAATTATTTGGACAATCAATTTTCCGTTTTTTTCGAATGGCAATTTTTTGAAAAGTATGAAACCTACAGCAATTTCGAAAACTGTTTTAAAATTTACAAAACAATGCCTTTCATTTGTTACCCCAATAGGTAGGTAGCCTCCCTTTCGATAAAAAATAACCCCCTTTTCGACAATTCTCAGTATGTTTTTTTTTTCAAAAATATTCATTTTTACAGACTTCTCTATATTTTTCCTGTAAAATATAGATTGTTATCTACAAACGCCTAATACATTGTACGTGGATCGGTCAGCAATCTTCGGAGATAGGGGGGGAATGGTCAATTTTTCGACTTTATTTGAAATATTTCAAAAAGTATGAAACTTACAGAAATTTCAAAAAGTGTTTTGAAATAGTCAAAACGATACCTTTCATTTGATACCCCACTTGCTTTCCTAGGTCGCTTTTGAAAGTTCAACATCAAAATTTGTACTGGAAATATTCATTTTCATTTTTCATTTATTTATATATTTTTTTCTTGAAATCAGTAATGGCGCACGAAATGTATCATTATTTCAAATTTCAAGTTAATAGCTGCAGTAGTTACTGAGATATTCAAGAAAGAGCGGGGACGGACGGAGCGAAACCATAAGGGTTTCAAAACCGATCTTTGAAACCCTAAAAATACATTCAAAAATTACTGAACTGATAGCGCCTCGGTCCGCGTTCTCTCCAAGCATTAATTAAGCATTACGTACCTGATAGTTCCTTTTATCATTGAGAAGCTGCGCGATATTGTGTGCATCAGGCGTCTTGCCCATAGACAGCATTGTTTCCAGCGTGTGGACCCGCATTAGCAGTCTCTGCTCCCCAACAAACAGCTCCCAAGAAGCCTGCGCCTCGGTCCGCGTTCTTTCCACGCATTCTCGCAGATTGCGCAGACGACTTTCGAGGGAGGCTTCGCGTTGTATTGCTTCCTAAAGTGGAATAGATATTACGTTAGCTGCTGAGTTGAGTGATATACTTTTGAATATTTTCTCCTCATTTATACTCAATGCGGCGAGTGGTACATATTTGAAAAAATTAAAACTATAGGCAGTTGGTCGTCGTGAGTATAAGACGAGAAAGCTAGCGTTAGCAGAGAGAAAATTGCGTAGACTAAATACAATACAAATATTTCGGTCAGTGAGAGATGGTGGTGATGGATAATTTAGGTAATGTGTAATAAGTGTACCATTACCTAAATTATCCATCCTGAAAAGTGTTTGTGTTTTCTCAACAGTAGTAATTTCTGAAGGTTCCTTTTTTGTCTTAGTCATATCATAACGAAGTATTCACTAAAGATCCTATAACACAACTTAGAAGTAGGTAAACAGTAAACAACACAAGCTGCATTCGCAGTTATCAAAGCCCCAGTGACCTCTAAACCAGGACAGACGCTAATTGAAATATAACCAACCTACTCGCACTTCATGCTATTTATAACAGGGTTCAATGACTTGACTCATTCAAATATTAGAATAGTTTGGCATATGCTCAGAAATATATTTCAAACTCAAACTGATATACTACTGATACTGATACCATGTTGTTTGAAGATCTTATAAACATGGACCCGACTAGAGCACGTCAGTCATAAATCTCTGCTTGAGTGACGTTTATGCCATAGGAAAGCGTCAATAAAGCATAGATCTAATATGACTGAGCAATCTTTCATAATAAGGGCCTTACCCCCGAATACTCAAACGAAACTTACATTTCCTTAAGTCGTGGTTTTTTTACATAATTTAATGAAAATGTGTCAAAAAATCGTCACTTGAGACGTGCTTAAACCTGAGGTTCGTTTGAGTATTCGGGGGTAACTCTCTATTGCTATTGGTAGCTGTGATACCTACGTCATTGTGCCGTGTGGTGCCGGCTTAGAATTTGCACCACCCCAAAACTCTTTTCGTGGTCGTCGTAGGAGGCGACTAAGGGAGATACATCGAGGGGCGGGCAGCAGCGCCTCTTGTAGAATAGATCTACCACCGAACTGCGATCCCCAACCCGCATAAACAGCGTGTGGATAATGTGACATAAAACATCAGGGGAGGCCTGCGTCCAGCAGTGGACCAATAAAGGCGTTAGGATGAGGTTGAGGATACCTACGTCTTCAGCGGATAGATATTGTGTGTAGTGCTATTTTCACGTAGATTGCTTGACACTTTTGACAAGCGTCCCTCCATCTTTAGTTTCATTCATTAAAAGGTGTCATTATGAGGCCATGTAAATTAAGTTAGCGGAATTAGGTTTAAAGAATTTAAAAGAAAGTACATTTTACTCTTTAGTTCCTGTCGGTTGCTGTCAAGTCCACCGCTAAAAACAAAAAACGAAACTACAATAACCCTCATTTACATTTATTATGGTGGCTATCATATCCACCGCTACAAGTTAGTGAAGAGTGAGTTAAACGACGCAATTAGTACCACGCTCCTTAGCTCAAAAGCTTCTTGGCAAGACAACGTATTAGCCAAATATGTTTGTGAACGAGGGCAGGAATCAGCAACCGTCCAAGACAAATATTTGCCTAGGCGTGTTCCAGTGTTATTGTTTATTTTATAGTTTCGGACGTCATCGATGATGTATCAAAGCTTCACTGTTTTGGTAAAAGCATCTGACATTGAAAGTGTAGACGTAATCTATTTGAAGAACAGACATGTTTTTTCGCTGTTTATGGTCGATCGGATAAAAATAGAAAGTGATAAATGTGATAATGTAGCGTTGTTGCGAGCATGTTTCCGATGAAGCCGTTAAATATGTATGTATGACAGCTTATATTAGATATTATAGAATTGAAATTCTATACATTAAACCAGAATTAAGACGAAATGGGCGCCCTTTTTCGAGACAAGGACGAGCGAACGCCATGCGGGGAAGGTGAGAAAGGAAAGCAAGAGCCGGCCCAAGCGCAATTTCACTAGTCTTTATTTCTAAATTTGTTATTGCTTTAAAATAACACTCTTTAGCAATAAAGTAAAACCATAACCGTCTTAAGTATTTATAAGGGAACACGTAGACAAAATTTCACTAAAATATGTTAAATTAATAGCAAAGGAAACAGTTTTTTCAAAAAATATGAGATAGAGGATACTTTGATTTCTTTATGGAGTCATGTTGAATCAATCAACGTGTTTTGACTTCCATAACTACCGCTCATCAAAAAATACGAGTAATTTTTTTTTGTGTTTTATTGCCTTCAAATTGATTTTCCGTACAGTCGAAACGTAGGTTTTGGAACTCATTTCGAGTATGATGTAATGCTAAATCTGATTAGCAAACGTAAATAAGTATGTATAGCTTTCATTGGCGATATTAGTTATGCTGTGTGGTGATTATAGCATAGATCCGGTGAAATGCGCTGTGGTAAGTACGTTTTTTGTTTTCATACTTTGAAGTACCGAGTTTAGAAGATCACCTATTCACTACTCTACATGATAAAACTAGTTCATGCCCGCGGTTTCGCACGCGTTGTTTGAGATCATTCAAATGATTTATGGGATAAAAATATGTTTTATTCCAGCCTTAGAACTACCTGTATGCAAAATTTCAGCCCGATCAGAGTAGTTAAGTGTGAAGAGATCCAAAAATCCAAACTTTCGCATTTATAATATTAGTGATTAATCCAAAAGTTACGAAAGTTTATGAAGATAATAAATAAATAAATAATGCTGGACAATTCACATCTCACTATCTAGCCCCAGGCTAAGCAGAACTTGTGTTATGGGTACTAGATAACTGATATACATAATATAATATAATACATAGATAGATATTTTTTATTATAAATAGAAAACGACCAGAACACCCTGAACAAATGTCTGCAGATCGTACACACATTTGTCCCGAGGCGGGAATCGAACCCGCATCCTTCTGCGTCGCAGGCAGACCTTCGCCCACCGCGCCACATCGGTCGTCAAGATGTGTTTTTATAACGAGACAACGTTACAACATCTACGAATCATGCTGAAAAGTTTTGAGTTTGAGTAAAGCAAAGCATGTCTGGATCTAGACTAGATAGATAGGTAATATATACGTTCGTTTCTTCTTATCCCGGACATACGCATCCAAAGCCGCGGGCAAAAGCTAGCAAATAGATATGTAAACTCACTTGTACAAAGTTATTGAGCTGATACAACTCCTTGAGATGTAGAGGCGTCGTCATGGTGGGATTGAAGGAAAGTTTCGCCTCTTTGCCATCGGGATGGAAAAGTTTGAGCAGGGCGACCACAGGTGGAAACGTATTCTGAAAATAGACAGTAAAGATATTAGTGATAGAGTCGAAAATATAAGAAGATTTTGTTGTTGTGTCATGGTAATAATAGTTTTGTTTTTTACTAATAATGTAACATACAGCCATCATTACTGTAATATAAATACATCGGTCTTGATTGTCCTCAGAACAGTGAAATATACAGGGTCCTTGGCATGGTCTTGCAAGTGGAGACCCTGTCTTATACCCCGTCCACTCATTTGTTTGCTTTTTGGCACATGCACGACTATGAAATTCCATAATTGTTGACAGTTGAGTGAATGAAGACTCAATAACAGAATGAAGTATTTTATAGACTTTTGACAGATAGAGATGCATCGACTCGACTCGAAAAATATGGGGATCGTTTTTATCGAGCAAACATAGTAAGTAGATAATATGTATAACGAAAATTATTCTAGGTAATTTTTTCATTAAAAAGTATTGAAGATAGTATAAAAAAATATAGTTTACCGCTCAATCTGTCTTATACTTTTCATCGCGGAAAAACGCGTTTAATGCCGCGGGCAGAAGCCAGTAGCAAATAAAAAACAACAAAAATATTTATTTATTTATTATTAAAAACATGTACATCTATCCTTACGGGCACACCCAATACAATAGAGTACCTTATATTCTAGCAATAGCCTAATCTTATCATAATTAATCTTACATTAGAAAATCTTTATACATTATTAAATTATGCAGTTTATGTCAAATTTCATTACCTATATATTAAATATTCAATAGAAATAAATAGTACTTATTTTATATTATTGAATATTCTGATTTCATAAAGTCATTTAGCATGAGCAAGGTCTGTAAAAAAATAAAAAATGTTGAGAAACAATAACAAACTCAATAGTAATAAAAATAAAGTCGGTAAAGCATTAGGACATGACTATTTGATTGTCAGTCGTACTACCAAAATTCAAATAAAGGAGTGGAATAACTTCACCTTCTATTTTCACCTCAAGGTAGAATAGGGTAGCCAATCCATGTACCTTGTTGAACTTGTTTATACTAAAGTTTAGTCTAGTAATGTATATACACTGGCCGGCGGCGCCCGACCGTGGCTCCCAGTATTATTTAAGCAAAGCAAAAGTGGTAGCACAAATTCTTTTCAAGTTATGTTATGTATTAGCATAATTATTTGTACTTATCCACCCACAAGGAAGCAATTAACGCTTCCTTAATCAAATACAGATTTTTATTTCACTTCTGGCCTCGGAATAATGAGAATAAGCATCCTGTACAGCCAAATTAAGTTTTAGCGATCAAATATTTGTCTATAGATAAGAATGCATTTAACTCCAACCTACCAACTCATTTCATTACATATATACATTCCCCATGGGTATGAGGATTCATTTCGAATTTAAGCGGGTTATAAACTTTTTATATAATTGAAGACTTGGAAGAAACCAAATTCGATTTAGAGCAAAACAACCTGTGGATGTTTTAAGAGAGAGAGTTTTCAGAGTTAGATTGAAAGAAAGTAGAAACTGACTAGCGGACCAGATCACCAAAAACAAGTAATGTTACTATAGCGCTGAATATAACAATATGTGCAAAATATCTTCTTGTACAATGGGACCAAAAAGTTAAGTTAAGAGAATATCAATAACATTTATTTCTTATTTGATAATCATTTTTTGTGTATTGTATTATGTACATATATCAGTTATCTAGTACCCATAACAAAACCTCTTGGGGCTAGATAATGCTGTGTGAATTGCCCAGAATTATTATTTGTATTAATGGTTATAAAATTTGACCTATCTAGGTGCTTAGCCAAATAATAAGATCCCAAAAAACCTTAACAGAAAAAACTATATGTTGAACTTTTTAGGCAGAAATTGAAAATGTTTCAAGTTTGCAGTGTTATTTATTATAATATTGAACATTTCTTTAATGATAAACTTCAGTAAATGTTGAGATACTGCGCGTTATTCTCTTTCAAATATTTCTTGCAAACCGATCAACGGTCAAGCATGTTGATCCAGAAAATGTATTTACTTGTTACTTTACATAAAATATCTGTAAGATTTCATCATAGTTTAGAACTCATTGTCGAACAAGAATAACAGAGATAATCGCAAAACGAAGAAATAATAAAAGTTTTTTCCAAGAATTCCAAACAGGTTCGAACCTTGATTCGCTTATAAGGCTGTCAATCATGTAAGTATCGATTTGATAGATTTATTTCACCGCCTTCAAACATTCAATGGCCGAGAATGATTCTCACTATAGATAGAGAATAAATGTCATATAACTACAGACTGTCCACCATAACATGTCCCCTGCCTTGGGAAGGATTCTTCCCGAGGCAGGGGACACCTTACAGTGGACGGTCTGTACATCGCATCGTAGTCGCAGATAAGCGTGTCAATGCGATTGTAACTATCAAAAATAATTCTGCAAAAATCAGCGAATCAACTGCAACATCGTGATAAAACTCATTAGCACAATCATGCGTCAATGATTTGGTAGACAAGCGTCAATGTTTTGTGTGCGTGCGGCAGGTTATTAGTTGGATTGGAGGCCACTAAAAATTGGTCACCCTTTCCGAATCGCCCACACTTTTGTTAAGAATTATGAATTTTATTTCGTTGTTCCTCATAAGGGCCACTGGATAGGCGAGAGCCAGAGCTAGAAACACCCCTCTGTATTTTCTAGCACGGGATGCTAATGCCAAACTGCATCATTAACGCATTCCATGTCCAGCCTTAGTGCGACATGCAGGAGCGCACCCCGCCCCCCGGGCCCTAAATCCAGCTCCAGGAGAGTACTACGAGTGCGTCGAGGGCGATGAAAGTGTTAGGTTATTCTTAGTAGCTGTATGGGTGTGTGTGTGTGTGTATGTTAGTTGTAAGCGTTATGTTTTGGTATGTGTGCGTGCGTGCTATACCAAAATTGGAGGCCAACTAACAATGGTCACCTTTTCCGCATTGCCTGCATTTTCCACCACGGGTATGCCAAACTGTACCACGTCTCCTGAGAACACTTCGTGTGGTTCCTGCTCCTTCGAGATGGAACAGCGGTTGTTGTTGATGAAGGTGCCATTGCTGCTCTGATTGTCCTGAAAAGAGAGGGTATACTTTATAAATAACTAGCTGCTGCCAAGTGCTACGCACGCGTTGTGGCGCCTTAAGGGCCTCAACTACCTCAAATCAACTCCGTCAGATCTAAATATCTTCCAAACTACTAAATATAATAACTATGAAATTTATACATGTACAGTTCGGGACTTATTCTATTGATCATATATTTCGAAAACACGATACCATGAAATTTTCTCTATAGAAAGAAAAAAAACGCAAAGTTACGTCTAAATTTTTACTAAATCCTTAATTGCTCAATAAATACATAAGTTAAGATCTTGAGAACAATCATGGTAATAGAACTAAGTATAAAGAACATTTTATATGTTTTGGTTTTTTCAAATAATGTCCTAATTAATAAATAATAAGCTAAAACTTGGTTTTTGGGCTTGCGTTGCTTAAGCTCTGTACCGCTCCTATGAACTTGAAATTATATGTCTTTCCTTTTCACAATAATATTAGGTTGTATAGGCTCTTAACTTCAAACACATAGTACAACGAGCGGCCTTAATGCTTAGAAGCTATTTTTTCCAGACAACTTTTGGGTGGATATGACATTAAGAATATTGCATGTGACTAATACAAGTGTTTTTCGCTTTAATAACTGTGATCGAACAAGCTTCCGATAGTAATTTGTAATATCTCGTACACACCGCAATAATGAAGTCTTTGACATAGAAAATTATTACGTTACTTTGTCATGGCCTAGATCGATCTATGGACTAACTATGTCACGCTACTCAAAAAGGTGTAACTCCTTTTGACACTACAGTGTAGTCACTACATTGTAGTAAGTAGTATTATAAGGAAACATCATAGGAAGTGAAAGTGGCGCCCCAGTGAAAAGATGAGTAGGTATAACAGGTTATCGTGGTACAGGCATTTGCGGAGGGAAGAATGTTATCCGACGATAAGAATTATACCTTAATGTTTGTAAACAAATCACGACACAAATAACTAAAACTTACTTGCTTGGCGACTAAGCAATATTTATTAAAAGTAGGACCTCAACTCAACAGCCTATAATGGTCCACTGCTGGACGCAGGCCTCTTGAAGTACGGAGAAGTCGGCTGATAGAAGAGTGAAAGAAAAATACATGTGTCGACCCCACGTAGCGTGGACCGTAAAAAGACTGCAGTATTTTAAAAGGGTTGGAGTGACTGAACCACGACAGTCTGTACTGGTCCACTGCTGGACGCAGGCCTCGTTCTGATAATCGCCTTATTCGCTTTTATCTCATGGGGAGGGGAGGCTAATGCCGATAATCTCCACACTGGGCATGCAGGTTGTTGATCGCAGTTCGGTGGTAGATCTATTCTGCAAGAGGTGCTGCTGCCCGCCCCCGTTGAATGTGGAAGGTTATGGTTATTAAGGGCGAGGAAGAACGAAGAAAAGATTGATGGGTTGTGTGAAAGAGGACATGGGTAAGATAGGTGTAAGTATGGAGATTTCTGAAAATACATTTGTCGACCCCACCTAGCGTGGAACGGAAGAAGACTACAGTATTTCAAAGAGGGTGTAGTGACTGAACTTCAACAGCCTATAAAGGTCCTCTGCTGTGCTGGCCGCAGGCCTCCCCCTGATAATCGCCTTATAGGCTTTTATTTCAAGAAAGGGTAATGCCCATAATCCCCACACTGGGCATGTGGGTTGGTGATCGCAGTTCGGTAGTCGATCTATTCTGCAAGAGGCGCTGCTGCCCATCCCCGCAGTATGTCCCTTATTTGCCTCTTGTTACACCCTCGGGAACAGTTGGGGTGGTAAAAATTATAAGCCGGCACCATACGGCTGTAGAGACTACAACATCGTTTTTCGACAGCCGACCGTCACTCTTAGATAAGCCTCATTTCCGATAATAGATTACAGTATCATCTTATCTTATGAGAAACACCAAGAATACCTACCTGTCTCTGCAGTAAATGAAAACCTTCAGAAATTGAACTCATATTTTACTGATATACGAAAACAAACAAGTGCACCACACAAACAAACATATAGGTATGCATTGTTTATAAACGATAAACGCCGACAACAAATCAACAATAAAACAATGAACATAAAACATTATATAAATTAATTTATAAGATGTTTTACATTAATCATCGAGTCTAGCTCATAGTGTCGTAGTTGTAGCATTTATTTATAAAAATACAAATTTAAAAGTCACAGGCTTTTATAAAACGGTTGTCTATAAGATAAATTCAACATGCCTTTAGTACTAAGTTAATTAAAATCGGAACGGGGATCTTCCAGTAGATAAATGATCAAGATCGTAGTTAAATAAATATTGGTATTTTAAGAAAACTAAAAATTAGACAGTCAAGGTAAGAGAGCAGTACACAACACATATGGCTGCAAAAACGTGACGAAAACCTGTTTAAAAAGTTAATAAGATGAGCTAACATTTAAATGACTTCGCCAAATATCTATTCATTTAAATGGTGCCATACGTATTTGTCTTATATATTTCGGATATTTTTAACACGTTAGTTCTAAAGCAGTTTGACCTTTATATTAAAACACATCTTGAAATCCAATTCAAAATTGCATTAACAAACCTAGTTCTATCAATTAGAACGGTATCTAATAGAGAAAATCATTACAAGGTGATCACTGATCAGTGCCATTTGATGGCTTAGAATATGCAAGATTCCAACTCTTTCCGTGGGTGTCGTGACGTAACGTAACAGGCGACTAAGGGACATACCGCAGGGGTGGGTAGCAGCGCCTCTTGCAGAATAGATCTACCACCGACCGAACTGCGATCCCCAATCCGCATGTCCAGGGTGAGGATTATAGGCATTACACCCCATACGATAATAAATTGGGGGGAGGCCTGCGTCCACCAGTGGACCATTTTAAGCTGTTCAGGTTGAGGCAGTGATATTTTAGGAAATCATACAAACTAGACTACAAATATCGCTTATAAGCGGTCTTATAGCGTAACCTTCAGTTCAACAATACAAACTATTTAGTAGATAAACACTAATGGGTTTTACCAACAGTACATCATAAAGGTGAGTAGCATAGGAGAAAAAGCAATAGTGAATTGGCATCGACCCACACAAACAAGCAACATACTCGTAGTAGAGATGCAGCGAATATTCGGCAACTAGGTATTCGGTATTAGGCCGAATACTATCATCTATTCGGACACCAAATATCTTTTCAACGGTTTTTTTTAAAGAATCATTTAATATTGAGATATAGATAGTGTTTTTAATTTAGTACCTACCTATTTAAATTAATCAAAGGCAGATTGTGGTGAACAAAAACAATATTTGCGGCATTTGTAAGTAACACACGATTGTTCTTTTCTTCGTACTCATTAACCTCTTCGGAGAATAGTCTCTCACTGTATACACTACTAAAAGGTGACGACGAAAGGTGTTTTTTTTTAATTTATATGCTCTGGGTACTGTTTTGATGTGGTTGACAATCAGTTATATTATAAAGAACTGCCATATGGTTGAGTTGAGACGAGCATCACACCAAATAAACCTTTTTTTTTTTTTTTTTTTTCTGTACATAACTCTAATCTAGATTCTTAATATATTCTAGCTCACAGAGTGGACCTGGTGACCCGTAATACAGGTTCTTGTGAACCTAAAACAGGCACCAGTCTCTCACAAAGTTAGCTATAATATTAGCATTATTTACTTACCTAGTCAGTTATTTTATCAACTAAGCTTTTATTGTGAGAGAAATAAATAAATTGAAATTGAAAATAAACCATCTGATTTGCAATCGCACTTTTTTTCCCGTTGTTGGCAAATTTTCAGCAACGACTTCGTCAAACAGTTTCAGAGAGGTTTCTGGAACTGTTTTGCCTGTTCGCGTGAAATGCACTGGATCTTCCGCTGAAGAAGCTGAATATTCGGTATTCGGCAAAATCACATTATTTATTGCATCTCTACAACATAGTATTGAGTTCGTTATCCCTAGGGTCGCACCGTGCCGTGAGTCTCATCTGCTTGTGATTTAATTAACCCACTTGACTCTTATGCGAAGATTGCTACATCGTGTACTGGACAGAAATACATCTTCGAAAATTTACGAGCATATAGAGGCAATAAAAATGAAAACAATAATAAAGTCTAATTTAATGTCTATTATGTTTTAATATGTCTGACTTTTATGCTGAGAAAACTGGATTGTAGCTTATGTATATCATTTAAACTATTAGTATAAAGAGTTTATTGCCAAACAAAAGCTTATACCGTGAAGCTGAAGGTAAAATCAAATACCAGAAAATTGATTATGATAATAATATGAATACGATTGTTTTTAAACCTAAAACAGACTTCAAATGCCTTAGTATTGACACTGCTTTTTATTTATTTACGGTACAAATACTAATTCCCGGGGAATACCAATTTTATGGGAGCACCTCGAGATCGTTCTTCGAACAATGGCAAAAGAGATTTCCGAATCGGTCTATTATTGACAGAGAAATCGACGAACATACAGTAAAAAACATACATTCAGCTGAACATAGAACCTCCTCCTTTGTTTTCGTCGGTTAAAAACCATCAACGGATGCGTACTGTATCCCGCATAATTCATTTAAGAATGCACAACAGCAACTAAAAACCTTCGATGCTGACCGATTGTAAAATCTAAAACAGATTCGATTTGGTAATAGAGTTTATAGACAACGCTAGTTGGTATACAGGTGGGCGTTTGGATTCGACAGTTCGGCAACTAGTCTTTCGTATACGTAATCAGCTCAAGGCTCTTTCATAATTCGTGGATGAGATGACGTGTAACAAGTTCCATTGTACAACTCTGTACAAAAGCGTAGGAATACCAGCCTCAGGACTAGTCAGACGTCATACATCGAACCGGCTGCATTCCATTTTATTCGCATTAGATCCCGTTTGGATCTATACAAGTCTACATAATCTATGAGACTGTAACTCTCACGTAAGATACTGCGCACAATAGATTCTCTGATTCAGGGTTTATATCAATTGTGATGTGCGTCGTATGAATGTGAGCGAGTTAACAACGAAACATCGTTTGTGTCGTTCACGTTTGTAATGAATTCGTCAAACGTTTTATAGTTAAATTCTACTAACTTACAGTTTAAAGTATGTACAGTCATAACATAAGTCTGTAC
Organism: Eupithecia vulgata; assembly: GCA_946478455.1. Taxonomy (NCBI): domain Eukaryota; kingdom Metazoa; phylum Arthropoda; class Insecta; order Lepidoptera; family Geometridae; genus Eupithecia; species Eupithecia vulgata. Next base: position 10,485,970 of record OX297873.1, read on the forward strand.
AAAATATAAGATTATCTAGAAGATAAAAAAGCTTGGGACGGGTTTTGCTCCAACTCGCAAAATAACAACTAACAGGCTAAAGGTTTCTTCGTCGCTTCTTTACTTTAGTCTACATACCGAAGCGACAGAAATCAAAAATATAACTTTATTTCTGTGTCAGTGTTTTATTTTATTTATTAGAATTTGACTTTTTCTAAGTGTAGATAAATTTTTGTATTTATGGAAATAAAGAAATTTTGATTTTTGATTTGATAAGGTCATAATAAAACTGCCAAATATTACACATTTTGCCCTGTGCTATACGACCTTTGACGTTGACAGTACATATTTCTGTTATGAGTCGCTAAGTACATTTCAGACGGTACAACGAGCTATGATGAGCGCCAATAAACTCCAATTGCATAAGGAGACAGTAAAAAAGTGTAACACAACACAACATGGTATGCGCACGGACGATTGATGCATGACAGTGTGAGCAAATCTGAATAGCATTAGTTTACGACCATCGGGCCACCTGCTCGACTTGTTATTATAGCCTTTGTTTGACGTAAGGCAAGTATAAGAACCCACCTAATTGTGACCTAATACACTTCGTGCAAGTTCCAGCCACATTAAGGGCCTTCATAACCTCACTTTTTTGAGAAAAGGATAGATAGACATAGAATTCCGTTCATAGGAGCGGGAGAGAGCATAGCAACGCAAGCCCAAAAATGTTTAAGCTTATTATCTATTAATTAGGACATTATTTGAAAAAAACCGACACATATAAAATGTTCTTTATACTTAGTTCTATTATCCTTATTATTGAGAAATTTAGGTTTTAGTAATAAGAGGTATCTTTGCGATTTTTTTCTGTGGAGAAAGTTTTATGGAATCTTGTTTTCGAAACATATGATCGATAGAGTAAATCCTGAACTTTACCATATATAGGTACATTTTAAATTAAATATTTAGTAGTTTGGAAGATATGGAATCTGACGGAGTCGATTTAAGGTAGTAAAGGCCCAATGTTAATGTTGTAAGGTACCTACGTAAAACAAATGAACTTACCACAAGGTAAAAATGGCCCTTGTCGTAATAGAGCGTGGCGTGATGTCTCGATAGCACCCGACATTCAAATATTGTGTTCGTAGGGCTAGGGGTGGAACGGTACACGTTGCGGCCAATCTGAAACATACAAATCACATTCAGCTTAGATACACCTTTATTTATTATAAGGTCTTTATTATCCCTCAGTTGGACATCTGAATTGACTAGCAGTAAGTATTATTAACCAAGAGGTCATATTTATAATCTCTGATAACGGTGGTACAGTTTTAAAACTTTTACCCTGATAGTTACAGGTACATAGCTACTAGCTAAGGTATATAGTGAGAGTCATTCATGGGTACGTTTTATCCGGATACGCGTAAGCGAAGTCCGGTAAAAGCTATAAGTAGCTGACAACGAGACTGTTTCCCTCTATACAGTTCACAGGTGCAGTAATTTCAATGGGAAAACGGGTCTTTACACACATACGCAACAAAGTATGTTAATTATTGTCAGAAGACACTACGTCGGCGGCCTCCCGGAAAGCTAGAATAGGTAATAGGAATGTAAAACAAAGGAGGTGAAGTTCCTACACCGCTGTTACACAACTGTATTGTTTCCGATACGCAATAGCGGATTCTTGCTAGCTGACAAAGCATTAAATCACCGTCACACGGCTGTCACGCTTAAACACGCATGAAAACGGCTATGATACTGCATCTACATTGCATTGAATAATTCTTTTGTTATGAATTCAGATCACGACGCTATAATTGTGAAGCTGTACCTAGCTAGACGATAGCTGATTAATAGTGGCGGAGCTGACGCATAATTACATTGGTCATTATTTTAAATTCTCTTATTATAGGGTGTCCCGAAACTCAACGTCAAGCCGAAAGCGGAGCACAGGTTCATGACGACCTAGAAAAACCACAAAGTCATGGGTTTCTCTTATGTTTTCTGTTATGTACTTTTTTTTTTAAATCATAATTACTCAGCCCAGCGGCGGCGGCGCCGACGCCAAACTTTTTTAACTTTTCCATGCTGTGACTACAGATGACCTTTGATCACCTTTGATTCTGTGGTTTATCTGGGTCGTCTTGAACCCACTTGTCCTCCGCTTTCGGCTTGACAATGAGTTTTCGGACACCCTGTACAGACCAAATTATTATCAGCCATTCCGTATTTGTGCCAAGTTATCGACAATCGGTTAGTTTAAAACAAATTACAAAGACTTTCTTTAAACACCTTAGCGACGAACATTGTCAGATTGGTTTGAAATTCTACCCGATAAGAGATTAGATATTTGACACGTTCATCTATTTATATATTATCTATACTATAGATGATTCGAGAGAAGAATTCTGAAAAGGTTACGATGGCATTTTATGGCGAATGAGACGATCCTACGACACCATATGCTGTACTGCTGATGACGGGCGATTCAGCTGATTGCGAACTATTAGCAAAAGTATCGATTTAGTTATTAAAATTAATGCTCATAATTTAAAATAGGTATCAGTGATAATTAGCACTTGGATAAGACACATTAAAGAACTTCGACCCTAGTCTATCTATATTATGACCGCCAGAATAGACGTCTGGTAAAGATAGTAGAGTACCTGCATAATGACTTTAAGACTGGATTACACCGCCACAGGTTAACTTAACCAGTACCTAGTATAAGGTGGCGATAGAAGGGCAAATTTGGGTTACATTAAAACAATTTTTCTCCGTCATTTCTATCGATAAAGCTTTGAAAAAAAAACTAATAACCTATGGGATACAAGGCAGATCTCCTTCGTTTCGATAAATCATAAAAAAACTATGTTCCCCACAGAAATAATTGTACAATCTGTTTTCTTAGTTTTTTCAATTTTTCTCCTAAACCCTATCAATCACTTATCATTAAATAGAAGAATAACCATCTTTGGCTTATTTTTGCAAACATGTCTTGATTAAAAGATAATCAGCAAAAACGAAGAATTTTGAGCTTACGCTGCTCTGCTCTGCTCTGTCCCGCTCCTTTAAACGCGAACTCCTATGCCTATACACAAAACGGCGTCATATATCGCCCCCTTAATTAGTTACTAAAATTAAGCTCTCTACCATCTGTAACTAACGTATCCTTGGCTACTTTAGTCACAAAGCTAGAAGCAACCCAGATAACCAGAAGAAGCTGGTGGTTCGCCTAGAGGCCGATCACCAAGCCGTACTGGTCTGACATTGGGAAAGAGATTATGATATTGAGATGATGATGATGTTAAAAATAAAATTTTAAATTAAAATAAAACAAATATTTAAGGGGAGCTCCCATACAACAGACATGATTTTTTTAACCATTTTTATAGATACGGTATAATAGTTTTGGTACGGAACCCTCCGTGCACGAGTCCGACTCGCACTTTGCCGGTTTTATTTTATTTGTTCAGGTCCTTTACATTCTCTAGGTGGGTGCTTCACTCAGTATTTATGATTAGAACGATCTGAACCGGTCTCAACGGTGCTGGGGCATTATTCCCTTTGACCAAAGTGATTCCTTGTCCAAATCGTGCTACGTCACAACATGTTTTTAACACGAGCGTGATCTTATCGTGCCTTGGGTGTGAAATCAAAAAATGGTATTCTGTATGCGACAAGATTAGTTGTCTATGGCCCGTTTATTGTGTTTCGCATGTTTCGTTCAAAATCTTTATCCAATTTATTCGGAAAATATCGGTTTCATTAAAAAATATTTTTTGTTTCCAATTTTCAATCTAATTAATAAATATCTGGAATTATAACCTTGCATAATCATAACTTATAATATTATAGTGTGATTAGAAAATTTAGAATCCAAATATTAATGAATTGTTTTATGAATTTTATCATCCAAGTTACGCATGACTAGTTTCGGAACGAATAGTTTTCTTAAGCATAACCTTAGCCTAGGAGTATAGTTTTCTATGACCTTAGCATCCCTAGTACATCTGTGGCATAACCTAAATATATCATTTGTAAACAAACAATTTATTTCGTAGAATTAACATCTCTTTGTACAATATACATTCAGTGAAGCAACAAAAAATTATATTATCCAACGAAGACGACGCTGGCGCCAAGAAAGCACCTACAGGAGGTTACCTACTCAGGGATTCTGTGGCACTTCTTTCAATGGACCTGAATTATTGTTCGTGCAGGCTAACAAAGAATTAAATTCTTGCACGCGGGATCCTGCAACCAGGATAGTGACTCCTGAAAGGTGTTTATACATAACACCAGAAATCAAAGTAAGTGCATCAATTATAATTAGTAATACTGGTATATGAGATAACAACCAATAAGGTGCCTACCAGGGTGCGTCCAGCAGCGGACCATTATAGGCTGATGTGAGGTGGATCATCAATCACACCATAAATCACATCCACGTCACATCAACAGCCAAACAAAATAAAGGTACTAAGTACTACAATGTTAGTTGTAATTCATATGTTTTTTACTTACTTAAAACACTTAATTTCCTGGCCACCGGTGGCTATCAAAAGCCAGTGGGTAAAAAGTAGAAGGATAGCTCCTATTTATTCCTATTTGATGCCATAAAAATATTTTCTGTATTTTTTCAGATATGTGACAGCAATTTAAAAATCTTGAATTGACCACTAACAGGGCTCTGCCCGCTAAACAAACCCTTATTCACCATCCTGCATCACTGACTGCCCTCTCTGAAGAGGTGGCCTCAGTGACGACAACTGTCTACATTGTCCTGGAATGCGAGGGAATAACAGCACTGTGAACATAAATCCTCAACTTGTGGAAGTAACTCCGCAATGCCTGAGGACCATAAAACGATTCTGCGTTTCTGGACGGAGTTAGGCTGGCTATGCTAGCATAAAAAACTCACATAGGTACAACTCTCTTGTGTATAACAAACGAAATACCTAAATAAAGATTATTAATTGGCATATTTATTTTATTTATAAAGTTTATTATAAATATCCTGAAGCGCACCCAAAAAACCAACTTGCAAATAAATAATCTAGCTTATTAATTTCTCAATAAAGTGCCGCAGTGTGCAGAGAGGTAATATGCTGTTAGTCTCCACAAATATGCAAGTGTGATGGATGAACCATTCTGAAAGGTACAAAGAATAAAACCCAAAATTTATTGGAGGATAGATCTCAAATTGACAACTAATGTAAACAACAACATAACCTCAAAAGAAACGAGCCGTAGTAACTATTGCAAGAACACGCTAATCTGTGCCTTAACACGCTTGGAGCAAACGCGTTCATTTGACAGTTCAAATCGTGCGTAAATCGTATCGTGCTACGGCACGGAATCACAAAATGTCATAGAGAATATAGTTTTAACTGATTCCACGCCGTAGTCTTGTCTTAGGTGTGTAACACGCTTGGATTGGTCTTAGGGAATAAAGCCCCTTGTCACAGAGTGGCACAAAGCAGTTAACTAGCGCCCCGATTAGTGCAAAATTTACGTAGGTACCTACATTTACTTAACCCTTAACCTGATATTCAGCAGGATTGTATGATCGTTAAGGCGCATACACCACCTAAACTACGCCGCCACCTACTTTATGTTATTATTCTGTTTAACAAAGGAATATTCAAAAATCCATCTTCCAATTTGTGATACCTATTGTAAGCTTTTTTTTAATGCCTCTGTAATAGTTTTATTCTATTTAGTTTATACGAAGTTGCCCTTGGTGGCCGCCAAAATCTATTTTCGTATCTCTTCCTAAACTAAATAGAATAAAACTATTACAGAGGCATTAAAAAAAAGCTTATGATAGGTATCACGAACTGGAAGATGGATTTTTTAAAATTCCTTTGTTAAACGTAATAATAAGATAAATTAGGTGGCGGCGCCACTTTGGGTGGGGTATGGGCCTTAACTTATCGTTGGCTGCAATTTTGACATGAATGTGAAAATTAAGTTAGATATAGAAGGTACTAGATCATTAATATTGAGTTAGATTATAACAATTCACTCAAGATCACGTCTCGATACTATCGTCAACCGGACTAAAGGCTCAGGGACACCTTTGATCGCGTGTGGGTTCTACGGGCACAGAATTGTGATGCATAAAGGGATCAGGGCATTTACCATACACTGGAAGGCTGGATAGGCCTGTTTCGCGGGGTATCGAGTGCATAGTTTGTTTGCCATCATAAAACAGAAAAAGGTAGTACACTAACAAATGATCTAGGAAATAAAAATGTAAACTAAAGTAACAAAGGAGGTATCAAAATCTTCTATTAAAATATTAAAAAAAACAAAGATAATAATAAATAAAAATAATTGTTGTAAATTAAGTTAAAGCAAAAATAAGTTAACGTTACATGTTTATAAACAGTTGTAGTACATGTTGTAGTATACATGTTGTAGAAGACATAAATATTAATTTAATTTGTTTACTGTGATACTGCCTGTTTTTTTTCTTTTTTTTTTCTTTTTCTTCTTTTCTGTAGGTGCCTAACCACTAATTCTGCCTGCGGCTTCACACACTTTGTTTCTATGGAAACTTTTAAAGGTTATTTCTATCCCATGGGAGCTATTCTATAAGATAAAAAGTATTCTATTTGATTCCAGTATCTTATAAAATTCAGTATTATGCAGAGCTGTTTTATGCAAAATATTCATATCATTTATTGTGATTTTATGCCTACATTTATTTTTCTTAGGTGTAGGTAGTGTTAGTGGGTACACAATGCATAAAAACCCTGACAGAACCCTGTCAAAGTTTCAGCCCTATACATTCAGTAGTTTTAGCAGGAAGAAGCAACAAACATCGATCCAACCAGCCACCTCATCTGATCATCGGACTTTACCAACATTTAACTTTTTGTAGTAGTCTTTACGGAGTTATGTTATTTCATCTGTGTTAGTATGATGATACTGCAAAGTAGACACTGACTATAGTGCACTGAACTTTGTTTATATGAAAACGTTTCGTACATTAAAATACTAATATTAAAGTTATGTTTTTTTATAAGTTATGTCTTAGTTTTAAATGTTTTTAATTATCCTTCGGGAATAAAAACTTTATGGTAAGTACCACCTCGAGATCATCTTCTTTAACAAGTGCATAATTTTTTTCCAAAAGCGTTCCATAAATGGAGAAATCAACACATACATAACTTACTACAGACAAACATCACTATCACCTTTTTTTTAAGTCCTATCCAAATTATTTTAATAAATTTGTTCAGCTTGCATATCTTCAATGTTCTCTATTACAAATTTCCTGTACATTAGCTGATAAAAGTGCACAAGTAGGTACCTACACACAAATATATGCTAGCCAATGCACTTAGAGTCAACTAATCTCATCTAATTGACTACAGAGTTCACTAACTCAAGCACTCTGGACTACTGCTGAGTCAGATTGTGTTGCCAACACAGAAGTACTATGTACCATATCTAGCTGAACTTGCAGAAAATATTCAAGCAAATAAGCAACATACTCATAAGGGGATAGTTAGAATAAGCCTCAACCAGCTGAAATAATCACCACATGAATGATATTTAACTGGTACAGAATCCAGATTTGCCATTTTGGATAAAAAGAGGAAGTTTTAGTTATTACCTATAGTGTGTAAGTAAGCCGTCACACTTAAGTTCATTGCAAAACCTTCAAAGAAATTTCTAAGAAATCAGAGATTTGAGTCCCTAGAAAGCTCTAAGATTGTTGACTCATCGGTTACTTGACCTCAGTGCAATTAGTTATTTATTTATTTATTTATTATTAATACTTTTTGGGATTTAAATTGATTAAGTACCTAAAACTATGAGTAGGAGTATGTTGCAACAATTTTTTGAACTAAAAACACTGCAAAATTTTTACCAATCATGTACACAATCTAATCTTCAGAATGCCAAAAGCATTATTAAAAACATTTTCAGTACCTACACACAATCACTTGGATCAATGCTATGCCAGCTTCTTTCTTACCTCTTAATATGTATGAGAATCTGATTGACCCCGAGAGATTAATTTTATCATCATCATCAGCTGAAAGCTAGTTTTGTTGACAAAACTAGCTATCAGCTGCTGGTGGTTTAATTAAAGCCTCCTTCCATATGAGCGTGGAAAATGTCTTTGATATGAGCACTATTTCAAATACTTATAAAGGTTTAAAACATGATCTTTGGGATGCCATTGACCCCTCGAGCAAGAATATGGGTAGCCAATAAATACTAACATAATAAACAAGTTTCCATATTCATGTTTTCATAGCCTTTAGATTGGTAGAGAAAAACACCTAGCTGGCACTATGATGCTTAGTATACAGATAAATATTTTGCATAGTTATGAAGTTACAGCAATGATTATTCACTATATATACTTCAGAAAATAAATAAGAGTTTGAATGCTTCACAAGCAAAAAATGCAATTCAGACTTTGGTTTGATTAATTAACCAATAGAAGCAAAATATGCATCTCTAAAACCAAACCGTTGGTATATTTTACATCATCTAGGTTTTGAGTACCTAGTACATGGGAAGGTAGAAATAAATAATTTTATAATAAAATAAACCAAGAACTAGCTATGGAAGTATTATAATAAAATTACCTTTACTGGCTGCTCCAATGTCACTCGCCTTTCGTCAAAAGGCAACGAATTCGAGTGAGGAATGAAAATCGCTTTTGGTCCAGTAGCATCCTGGTTATTTGGAGTTTCTGGTCCAGGTGTCCAGTTATAGTCCATAGCCTTTATTGTGTTATTCATTTGTGGTTTGAATTTTTTATTCTTTGCTATCACCATTGCACACACTGCACCTCATAAACAACATCCGTGCCTCGTAAGAGCAGAAACGAGCAACACATGAAGACTGAAACCACTGTTCACTAGCTACGAGGTGAAAGGTGAACACAGTCCACTGCCATTTTGAGGGCCAAATACTGCCACGAAGGAAGTCCAGAACCCAATAAAATAAATACGATGTTATAAATATCGAAGCAAATATGCAAACACAAATAATTATGAAACTTGATTCCTCCTGTCGACGTAAGAATCGTCAATTCGAAATTGGAACTTATAGAAACAATATGCACGAGATTCAGTTTTGTTTGAACTAACTAAAATAATTAACTACCAAATGTCCAAAATTATTATGATTTCTTTTTTTTTTTGGGGCGTTAGTCGAATTTTATCGTTTTGATTGAGGAACTTACAAAATGAAATGGGCGCACGAATCGGACATTTGTTTTGTTGAAATTAGAGATGGGGAGCGGGCAAACAGTGAAGCTGTCATCGAATAATCTGTACCGAATGAGCGAATCGACTAAATAATCGATCCTAAACTTGACAAAATGTAAATGAGTGCGAAGAATACACACCTATGGATACCGTTTATATATGAAAAATTTAGCTGTATTATTTTAACAAAAATCATTACGGTTGTAAGCGGGTTAACTACGAACCTTATTTGTGTTGGAAGAACACCAACGTTTCATCCCTTAACGAGGGACTTCTTCAGGGTGAGTGCGGTTCTAGACGCGTGCGTTCCGCATCCCTCCGAGCGCTGGAATAAGGTTCGTAGTTAACCTTCTTACAACCACAATGAATTCGTCAAACTACGATAGTTTTTACTAAAGTTTCGAATTTCATTGTTTTAATATTAACTCGCTGATTCCCTTGGCTTTGAACACGATTTCCTATGATAAAAAGCTGCATTAAATAGGTATATCGATCGACGTCATCGTTCCTTAAGGACGTATCCGCATTTAGCTTCTCTCAGGAACTACAAAATAAAAATTATTATCAAAATAACCATCGACCCCCAAATTCCTAGTTCAAAAGACCCTCCGTTCATATTGGGCGCCTACAAAAGGAACTCCCGTGTAAAATTTCAGCCGCATAGCTCTTGCTGTTTCAGAGATTTCTTGATGAGTCAATGAATAATTGTTCTCTCTTTTTATTAGAAATTATCCAAACAATCACAAATGAATTTCAAATTTCAATATCTTTATTTATTTAAGAATAAAAAATAAACACAGACACTTTTATAATGCGCTTTAGATACATGTCAATATTTTATAGCTGGGCACAACATTGTATCGAGTTCTTCGCGACGACGCGACGATGCTCAGTTATAAAGGCAGTTATACATGTAGGTGGATAAGCTGCCTCCATTCAGGGAGCTGATCTGCTTTCTACTCCCATTGTGAACTTCGTTTCATGTGTTTTCAAGATATCCTTGTAGTAAGTATATAAAGATGGTAGGGCCACCATATTGCCGCTTACCGTATTTGAGTTCTGAATAGAAGATGCGCTTTACTACTCTGACATGCGAGAAAGGTGACCAGTACACCCTTAAAGCCACGCGACTATGACAAAATTATTTAAAGTAATAAATATTTTGATAATGGCAATACCGCAAACACTTCTATGAAAATCGAATGTATACGCACAAAAATAGAGACGGCTTTTTGAAAAAGTTTGATATTCACCATAAATATAAGAAACAAAAACAAATTGCACATCCCATCGTATAGATTACGAAAGTTTCCATCTGATCTGATGCATATGAGCGTAAATTTAAACAGTACACGTCAAATCTTATCAATAAAACCCTTTACTCCCTAAATGATGACATTCTATGATTTTAATGATTGGCCAGAAGACTGTCACTCAGTGCCACGCCGAATAAGAATAAGAATCTTTATTGTGAACTGTGTAACATAGTTGGTCTTATGAACTATTATTATACATTCTTCAACAGTTTGTCCTTTTGGACATACAATAATTATTATAAGAATATACTTAAAATTAAAGTAATTGCACTTTTTAAATCACATAACAATAAGAATCCAATGTTTATTATTAATATTATTATAATTAAGTGCTTAACTTAGTCCAATACAAATATTGGCATGTCGCGTTAAATTTAGAAAAATAAACGTGGTTTATTTTTTACTTCTTCTACTAGAAATGAAGTAAATAAAAAAAACAACAGCACGTTATTTCTTATTTGTCAATAACTACTATATTATAAACCAAATACAAAATATTTTTCGTTGTTTAACGTTTGGACGAAGCTACATGTGACCCGAGAGCTGATGAATATCTGGAACAGCGCATATGTATTGCCATTTTGCCATACAGCGAGGCAATGCAGCCAGCGTCTTGGGACGCTTCCGGTATTGATATGGATTAGTGGAGCTACCTATGTATTTGCTACAGGCTGCAGTTAGCTACATTTTTTCAGTAGTAGTATCTATTAGTATTATTAATAGTAGTTTTATCAATTGTAGTAAATACTAGTTTTATATTAACTGATTGTAATTGGCGACGACCTCTGTGGTGCCGGCGCGGTGGGCGAAGGTATGCCTGCAATGCCTTCTGCATTGTGGGTTCGGGGCAAATGTTTGTACGATGTGCAGACATTTGTTCAGGGTGTTCTGGTCTTTTTCTATGTATAATTAAAAAACCTATCTATGCATTGTATTCTATTATGTATAACAGTTATCTAGTACCCATAATACAATTAATTAATAATTAATTTCTGGCTTAGCTTTTAATTAAGTACAGCATTTTTTTTATTTTCTTTTTCACTTATATCACACATAGTAAGTACAGTATATTAGTATATTTTATGGTGATTCATTGATTTTTTTAAGGTTTTTTATTTTGTCGATTGACCGTTGACCGTTGATTGACACTCATTCGATTATTTCTTTTAGTCGATAATCGTGCCAGTAATATTCTAATAATTATTATTCTCTTTCACACTAGTTGTCTGTCTCTCTCTATCTTTTCTGACATTAACCAGTTGCCAGTAGCAAAAAAAACCTTCCAGAGATTTTTGTATACAAAATTACAAGCGACTTGTTTGCACAAAGTAACGGGAGTGATTTTTTCGTCCGAAGTGTAAAGTAAACTTGACGTTGATCATTCCCGCAAGTCAAGTCAAGCAAGCTGTCGTCCTCAGAGCTGTCGTCATTTTTATTTTAGTCTGTGGTGTGTGAGTGAGTATGCGAACGAGTGCGCTGCGCACGTCAGATTACGTCTGATTTCCGATTACAACGAAAACGGTTTTCTGCCTTGAGTCTTGTGTAGTGTTTGCTCAGTGTTTTTATCACAGATAGTGGAATTTCTAGTGTAATTTGTGTTTTGTAAGTATTGAATTGGTAATCTTTACACGTATGAATCATTGGGTATGTAGGAACTAGGCAAAACAAAACTGAAAGCTCTCGCTCAATATACGTTCAATATGGCCGTTCTTCAGCACTAATTTCTAAACTGAAAATAAATTTGCGAATTACGTAGAAACTTTCTAAAATAAAGAAAATGTACATTAAAGAAAAGTAAGAAAAATATGTTTTCGTTGATGTGGCAAAATGACGGAAGCCTGATTGGATTTGACGTTTGTCCTGTACATCTGAGTTTGTGAGTCATTTTGCTGCAGTTCTTTCTGATACACCGTTTTACTAAGTTTTTTTGTTCGAAATTTGTTCGTCTGACTAATTAAAAACTGTATTCATGAATTTGAACACAGTGCGCGAATATCAAATTAGTTTTCATTTCATTGTCATTTTCGAAACCCATTGTAGCCTACTCACAATATCACTTTGCCAATATTATGTACTTGCTCATTCCTACAACTCTCCATTCTAAAACTAGCTAAGCCTTTTGGATCTTAATTTTTGCAGCATAAGTTGCTGCACTTGAAACTTGACCGTTTGGATGCTAGTCTGTAATGTAATGAATGAGGTATTTAAAGTTGAATAAACTCGATCAAGCATCAAAACATGTTACCTTCATATTCCTTTTAATGAAATGGCTTCCCAAATATTTACTACAACCTTGGCTGAAGCCATACTTTTGATAAAAGGGAAATGTAAAGTGGATTGAAACCAACCTGGCTGATGTAAACTATTATGGTCAGATATTGTGCATTATGATTATGACTTACAGCTAAACACTAAATTACTGTTTTCTAACAATTAATTGTCAACACTGAAAATATTGGAGTCTCTTCATTACCTGAAGCGATCATCATAATTTTTTAAATAATATTTCTGCATGTTTTTCTGACCTTACAAAATACCTTGAAATCTGTCTTAATCTGCTAGGCAAATATGAAGGTTTAAAATCTTGTATATGTGATTTTACCTGGTTTTGGTGATTCTTTGAAAACCTTCAAGCTTGTCTCATTAAAATCATTTAATAAGAAAGAGTTGCTTGTTTTTGTTACAAATTTACCCTTGTATGTATATGACAGTACATACTTAAGCTAGAACATAAAAAAACTGGTTTTGATTGAATACGAGGTACCTAAACCTTTTTCTTACTGCAAACACCAAACCCCCAGCCAATCTTTGTTATAATGGCAAAACTTCCATTATTTGGATGAGGCATGTTTAGCTGTGTGCCGTTAAGAAAATCTTGCATCCAAATTTATGCCAATAATACCTAATTTCGTAATTGATATGATACCAGTCAAAGTGAATCTCATAAATGTTATTGTTGCACCCAGGTGTGATAATGGCAACGGCGCCCCTGCCGTAGCCTGCGTGAATAAGGAGACTCTTGTGCAGTGAACCACACGGGCCCACCGCCTCAAGCCCCCCACCACGATGAAAATGGTTTTATCACAACGGCAACGCGATGAGCTGTAAGTTTTATCAATTTAAGATAGCTGCTGCCTTTCTACATCTTACTTATAGCTGCTTTCCGACTTTAAGTGGGATAGCTGCATTCTACATTGTCAAGTGGACTGATGACAGGTTTAGCCAGTAAGGGGAGTTTTTAAAATCGTGAATAGACCTTTATTTCCTATATATAGACCTTCCTTTGACCACAATCTCATCTGATGGCCAGTGACAATGTAGCAGACATAGGTGTAGAAGAAACTACTAGGAGGAGTAATGCCTCCAGCCTAACCAGGCTTTTACCAGCAAACATTTTAAAGAAGCACATAGTTTTGCCTTGCCTTGCCACTCTTACATTTCTTTACATGACCTTGACACAATAAACACAAATTAATTTATACAGATCAAACTCAAAAAATAAATTACAAGGAATAATGGGTTGGTTTAGTTTCCATGAATTCTGTGTAGCAAGAATAATTATAAAATCAAGGTCACAGTTACACAATACAAACATCTGAAAGTTACAGAATAATCAGTGAAAAATGAGAATTTATCATAAGCATTTTAAGGTATTTTGGAGACAATAAACTTACTTAACGTTTTGCATGTTGTCCCCAAAAACCCTTCACAGTTTAAAGAACAATCCACTAACACACAGTTTAAAGAACAATCCACTAACAAGTTCTGTGTTAGTTGTTGTCTTCACAGCATAAAATTACAACATAAACGTATCTAGTGAAATTGGGCGTATAAATCGATTAATCCGGTTTTAGCAAAAAGGGTAGGATGCAGAACAATATTGCTCAGTAATGTAGTAAAGACCATAATCGATGATTTACTGTGAATTTCCGACTTTACGTGGATTATTCGAACGTAATTATTTATTTCCTGCTCAACAAATTACACTATTTTGTTAGTGATTTAATTTCATACAAGTCGCGATATGATCAAACAATTACCTTATTTTGAAAAAAATATGGTAATTCGGAAATCAAGTGTCAAAGCACTGTAGAGATCTAATGAACACAATACCCTTTGATTGGTTCATGACCTTATCACACGTTCGAAAGTATAAAGAATGCGCGAGTGTAACTGAGCCAACTTGCGCATCGACCTGCGTGTCCCGACCTTTGAAAGTGACAGTACTTCTTGCTTCCATGTGTCGTTGACCCTCGACACCATCATCGAGCCGCTTTCATCAGCCCATGGGTGCCATCATTATAATAACATTATTTATTGATGCTGCGATCGCGAGTAACGGAGTGCATAACGGCCGCGTCAATTCCCCGAGATATTCCAAGAATTTTTATCAGACCGATAGCCGCACTATTCCGCTCAATATACTATTATCTTAATTGGAAACTAGGGAACCTTGTTATTGCTGAAATAATCGAGTTATCAAGCTAGTGATTGAGATAGGTATTTATACGGTCCTGTTGTAGTTAGTCTACGATTTGAATAACCAGATATTTACTTAGATAATCTCTTAAAAACTGGAACACCGTCGATATCTTGTGACGATCGTGACTTCTCCGGATTTGCGCATTTTCGAATCTATTGTAAACATAGTCACCATGAACTAATAACCTTAAAAGACCCTACGTTCCTTACTTCCATAGAACTATGTACCCTTTAAACGTCTACTTGCGAAGTGAAAGGCGAGTTCAATTTAGATACTTCTAAACAAAGATGTGGTCATGCTGTTCACACGGTATTGTTGAGCGCGAACAGTCAAGCTGTCAAATTAATCGTAGTTATGCAAGGTCTCTAAAGAAATGGGATTCAGCTTTCAATTTTGTTTCGGTACTCTGAAGCGATATTGTTAACCATGTACGAGTTGAATGTATCCTTACCTTCTACGTGTGTTGTAACTGTAACAGTTGAATTGCGTAAACCTTGTGCCCTGCCAAATTCTCACTACGTATATACATAGTTGTTACGTAGTGAAAATTAAAGATACTAAGGCGCATACACCACCCAAACTAACGCCACCACCTACTTTATCTTATTATTCCGAATAACAAAGGAAATTTTAAAATCTATCGCACAGTTTGTGATACTATTTAAAAGCTTTTTTTAATGCCTCGTTTTTATTTAGTAGGCAGTGATCGAAGTTGCCCTTGGTGGCCACCAAAATCTATTTTCGATATTAATATAACTCGTTGGGGGTTATCTATGACAACAAGTATACTATAAATTAGCTACCTAAAACACTATCTGTTTTCAACAGGAGCCAGGAGCCATTTTTTCCCCAGGCAAAAACAATATTTATGTACTAACGTTCTATGTGTAGTGTAGAACTAAAACAATAACTAAATTACAGTCCACTCCAACTAATAGCCCAGCCCGGCCAAACGCTCCGTCTTACTTGCAAGCATGCTTGCACAAATCAGTTTGCACAAGTAAGACGAAGGGTGGAGGCAAGACAGGAGTACAGTCGCATCGGTCGCGCCCATTTGGACGGCAAGATGGAGCGCAACCCCGGAAGCGTGGCTTTGAGATGTAGTAACTATTATGTATGCACTAATAATTGTAATAAGTACCTCGTTTGTGGTATAAGTGTAATAACGTGGTTTCACTCGCCACCGACGCCCATCCTTACAGCTTGTGCAATCGTTGACATGCTGAAGATTTTCATACGCAAATTTGGTTTGCAAGTGTTTTACTTGAGCGACACGCTCAAATAGGCCGGTAAGTCAAGCCGGTCTTCAGTCCAGCAAATTGTTTTTACTCGTCACTTGTTTGAATATTGAATGTTGTTTTTAAGCAGCAAGCATTAAAAGAAACCTCCGAATAAAAAAATATCTTCTATTGTAACCTCTCCTTACTGACAGTTCAATTTTACGCAGCCCAGGAAAAAGCTTACTTGCACATGCAGCCACTGTACAGTGTTCAGTCATATTGCACAATCATCAGCACAAAATAAACTGCGCAAGTAAGATGGAACGTGTGGTCGGTCTATAAGACTTTCGGCAT
Organism: Eupithecia vulgata; assembly: GCA_946478455.1. NCBI lineage: Eukaryota > Metazoa > Arthropoda > Insecta > Lepidoptera > Geometridae > Eupithecia > Eupithecia vulgata. The sequence continues at coordinate 10,502,573 of OX297873.1, forward strand.
ACCTACATTATGTCTTCAGGCACTTCGGAAGATCATACCAACTAGTAGCTTATTAGCTCTGACACTTGAGCACCTAGCCTTTTGGATGCAACATGGGCGGTCTCTTAGCCTGCAGGCCTTTAACTGCTAAGACAAGATAGAGGCAGACCAATCGTTTGGAGCTTGGCTGTGCATGTTGACAGAGATTGTATATTGCCCAACACCAAGATCTCACTAACATCTATTTAAATTTTATATAAATGTCAATGACGCTGAAAATTTAAAAAACTAAAACCACGAGATATTTAGAAAGCAAACTATTATACTAAACATTGCATTTATCGCATTTGCATATTAAATGGTCTCGATGGAACTGAGCATTCACCTGGCGAATAAGAGTCTAAAGTCGTTTGAATAATATAAAAGCCAGGCTCCTTTCAAGCTCTTTAATAACTTACGGACATAGTCGAGTTCTCTACCTTAGCAAACAAGACTTCTGAAGTGGTCATAGATCTAATAAATTATGTATCGTTTTACTTCTATCTAACATAAGTAATGTAACAAAACTGGACGACAAAATTATCATTAGATACATCACGCTGGTTTACATACAGTGGAGCCTTCTGAATGTGCATTTTCCCCTATCGATTACACAATAATCGTATTCTTTATAGGCATGAATTTAAGTTCAAATGTATGTAGTACCCCATTTATACCTAAGTTGTACAAATGGGGTACTACCTGGAGTATGGGTGTGTAGTGTAAACAAGTACCCACTCAACGTACCATTCTAAAACTAGGATTGTCTATCTATATCATGTAGTATTCGCTGGCGCTGTTAGAGGGAATTTGTGCAGGTGCATCTTTAATAAAATTCTCCTGATCTTGATACTTCAGCTACTCCCTAGAAACCTGTTACTCATCGTCGTCGTTAGTATTATAGTTATTCTGCGTTACGTTAATTATTGATTGTAATTGATTTATGTATATTTTTTTTTGAATACGCTTTCATTAATATTATTTTAATTCCAAAAGACAAATATGCGAGTACGTAATACATATGTTTATTAATAAATATAACGTAGTATATATTTTATGTTTACCGGACATGGTAAAATCTCCCTTTATGGGTGGAGGTCAGCTAGGAGAAGTACATATATTTTATACTTATTGGAATTAAAACAAAACAGGCCGTAGCAAGAAAGCAGGTGAGCTCGATGATATCTTTTTATGTGCAAGCTTAACCTTCTTCAAGTTCTGTAGCGTACCTATAAAAATGTGCACTTTCATAGCAGGTTCGTAACAGTGGTCGCCGACAGCTGCTAGCAAATTCTATTCGTAATACCAAAAAGAGATGACTGAATTTTTTTTTAGTTTTCACGTAGTGTTGTCATTCTGTAACTAGATAATACAAGCTACGTTCCTTATCAAACAAAACGTAAGATATTTTTTTTAAGGGCCTGCGGATGATGATTTGCCCATACAAACGTACTATCAAAATGATTTGTAGTTCGAGCATATTTCCACCGTATCATGTTAATTTTTGTATTCGAATAGTATTTATTTAGATCCATGGGTGTCTTTTATTATAATAGATTCATCATCCGCTGCTGGCCCCTTGAGAAAATTTTACGCCTGCATCCAATGATATTATAAACATTAGCCAACTTAATTGTATTGTATCGTTCTAACGCATACTCGTAGTTATAGATCGACACAGTAAACGATACATATCTCAAGCATTGTACAATTTGTAAGACCCATTGACTCTGTGAACGAGGCCAAATCGAGAGTTGTCTTACATTTTGAATACCCGAAAAGCAAAAACTCCTTGCGTCACAACTGGTTATTACCATAATCGATCAAGATCATAATCTCTTTTATGTAACACCTAGCTGGAATATGATAGATAGAAAGTTGTCAAATATTTAGATCACTAAAATTGATTTTCTTATAAAGTTGCGGCAGGTGAATGTTGTTTATTTAGTCTTTTATGGCCTTTCTATTGTCCGTTTTAAAGATGAAAAATTTTGTATATGTTATTTCAGATTGCTGACCACATAAAATAAATAACATATATTCAATTAAGGCTTAAGGTATTGTTAGGTAGGTAGACTTCACGCAAATCTTTATGAATTATATGAACATAGCCTCGAATGTGAAACTGCGCAGTATTGGGCTCACCGCGCCCATTTGGAACCCTAAAATCCGCTTTTGCGCAGCCACTGCGCGTTCTTCCGAGAGTTCATAAAGATTTGCGCGTACCATACTCGATGTGGAGATCATTTTATAGTAGTTTTCGTATCGTACGTACTGTACATATCACACATATAAATACTATTACTTACACATTAGATTAGTTAGACAAACAATAGTCTCAACAAATAACAGTTTGCACGCTACTTCATTTTAATCTTGAGTAAGACTACATGGGATAGAAGACTACAGCTGATTTGATTACGGATATAGTTTCGGCAATCTACTATCAAATAATGTCAATATTTCGTATAAAACCGAACCGAAATGAGTCATCATTGTGTTGTCATCAAAACTGGCTTCATCAATGTCAACCTGTTCTTATTGGTCCATTGTTCAGAGGCAGTACAATTGAATTTTAAAACCTTATTGATATCGCCATCCGTATGTAAAGAGATTTGATCTTAATGAGGATGCACTGGAAACAATATGTATCAACTCTCAATGTCTCCTTTGTAATAGTTTTCATGTACCTACCTGAGTAGTGCTTAACTGTATGTTCGCCAACCTCTTGATTGATATGGTTATAGGTATAGGCCGACTTTACCAAAGCTTAGATGTGCCCAGATATCCGTAGTGGAGACAGAAACAAGAAAAAAAAGACTCATTTTTCACTAGGGTGTCTCTGAGGGTCTCTATGAATGTGATACGCGAAGTCATTACATTCCAAGTACAGTTGATATTTACTGGCCGATACCATCATGTCAGTGTCAGACATAAAGTGTGCAAGGTTCGAGACCCGTTGTTCCATAGCGAATGTCGCCGTTCAGAGAGGAATGCAGTCCCCGATTGGCTAGTTATTCAGCCCCATGCACGTTGCAATTTTTTCACATTTCATATTGTAGGTAATATATTTCTTGGAAGCTAAGCCTTTCTCTGTGCGTCTTTCTCGACAGCCTTCCAAGATTTCTATGTTTTCAAACATTTTGCATAGTTTCTGAAGAAAATGTCCGTTGACAGAGAAAGCTGTTGCCTAATTAAAACTACAATAGTTATAAAGATTAAATCAGCTCAATTACAACCTGGGTCTCTTCTAGACAATAGAGTGATTTGAATAGGTACCTTCTAGACCTTCGTAATACATCGTCGGGAACATCTTCACTTTCCATCATGTGAGTTTGTGGTCAAACAAAGATCTAGTGGTATATAGACTAAAAGCTCACGTCCAGCCACTCTAAAGAAACAAAATAGAGCTCGAAAAGAGCGAAACCTTTTCGCGGCCTCGCCCGGTGCTGCGAGTTTTGTTTGGCTTGCAAGATAACTACAAAATGAAGTTGCTATAACATTGGTATCGCGGCTTGCATCTCTTGAATGGCTTTTGCCATTTTATAGTCGCTTAACTAAGGTTTCTCTGAGGCAGGGCTGTGTTAGTGCCTTTTCGTAGGTCCCGGTTTCTGAGTACCCGGCGGCGAAGCATCATATATTATAAGAGAAAAAATGTAAAATTATATTATTGAGATTGCTTGGGCAAAAACTAGTCGGAAAATTTTAGTTTTCGATACTAATATGTATTATAAAAAGAAAAGATTTGTTTGATTGAATTGAATAGGCTCTGAAACTACTGGACCGATTAGAAAAATTCTTTCACCATCCAAATTATTCGTTTTATAAGCACCATAGAATCTCATTGTGACACATCTCAAACATGGGTGTAATATTTGCATACAACTCGCCGCGCCGGAATACCCGGCACGGGCTAACCGTAACCGACGACCAAGATATGAAAAGGCACTTATGATCAGTAAAATAAGTTCTCTCTATCTCAGAATGGCCACAATGGCCAGATCTTGATTAACACTAATTGGGCTATAAATTTACTTTAAATTAACTAAAAAGAAACTTTGCAAGGTGGGTTGACGGCTAATAGACCAAGGCGGCCACAGAGTGGTACCCGGTAGGGGCGAAGCGTTGTCGAGGTAGACCACCTGCAAGATGGTCGGACGACATCGTTGGGAAGGCTGGAAGACTGGATGAGGGTCGCAAAGGAACGAGTTAAGAGCCTAAACCTCAAATAAACTCCATCAGATCTAAATACCTTCCAAACTACTAAATATTTAACTTTGAAATTTGTAATTATGGTAAAGTTAAGGACTTACAGACTTTGTTTGACTACAACTCTATCGATCGTATGTTTTGAAAATACGATTCCAAAAAAAATTCTCGTTTGAAAAAAATCGCAAAGTTAAGTATCTGTAAATTTTTACTTAAACCTTATTCTCTATAAATTCAGAAATTAAGATGTTTCGTAAAAGAGGAGGCCTATACGCAGCACTGGGTGTCAGAAGGCTGATCATGATATTTCAAAAACATTACATTGAGTTCACTGTGTGCATAGAGTTCGTAATTTCAGTAAGAAACAACAACTCTATCAGTCAGTATAATACATACTATGTTACTTGTGTGTTTACAAACTTTATGCACCTAACCTAAATAGAATAGGATTCCTTTGGGTTTAATTAATTTATCAACCTTACTAACTAATCTCTTCACCTCATTGAGAAAACAATCTATTATTATTCCGTCCACGCGTGTACTCCGTAAGACAAGTATACCATAACGTAAGTATACCAAAGAGAGATTTTGAAACCCAAATAAGCTTAACATTCACTAGCTATGTGTTTGTCGCCGCCGCCAGGTCGTAGAATCAACCCTTTTGTAGAATGGCTAGGCTGAATGCAAAACGATTTTTCTAACAGATTAGGAAAACCTTGTTAATGCTATGTAACATTTAACCGTATTTTTGGACGTTGATCGTTCACCAATCGGCATAGGCATAGACAATAGCGCCGCGCGCCTTTGCCCATTTTGCAATCGGCCTAGCTATTTTACAAACGGGTTGATTCTACGATCCGCGGCGGCGACATGAAGGTACATAATATTGTACATGCTCAAATATCCGGTCACGAATGATAATTAAATTAGCGTTGGCACTTCCTAGTGAACTGCTTATGTCATTTAGTGAGATAGTTATGGCTTCCTGAACCCTCTAATGGTGGATCAGGTTTTAGCGCTACGCTTTCAGTGTCATTGACCTTTTTCGTACAGGGTGTACTGTATCTTTCCCAAGTCAAGAAACTAAAAAATTGGGGGCAAAGCTAAACTTGTGTTCTTGACGTTTAGACTTTTGTAGAGACTCAGAGGGATTTAAGGAAGCAGATTATGACTTCACCGCTACCGCACAGCTCTAAAACGTACATTGAAATATGGGCTTTAACTCTTAACATTAAGATATATTGACGGCATCAGATGACAAAGCAGCTCGCGGGCTTGTAGAAAGCCATTTGTCACTGTAAAATGTATCTAAAGATAACGAGTTTAAGCCTATATTTGAATGAACATTTATTGCTGTGCGGTAGAGGTGTTGGATTAATGTGCTCAGAGCTTTGCTGATAAACAGTGCGTTTTCTGTTTCTGTCGAAGTTAAATATACGGTCACAATAGAGGTGCGCTATAATCCCCTTCAAATTATTGGGGACATGTTCCCCTTTCGCCAGTGTCGGGTTTCCCGATAATATTTTGCTACCCTTACTCGCCGCTCGCCTTTTGGTACTAAAAGCGGCTTATATTACAAAGTTAATCGCTTAGGGAGAAAATGATGTAATCAACCAACTTTCCTTTTATAAAGTTTTGCACTTATGAAAATGAAGCGCATTTACTTTAAATTAAATAAGCAAATAAAGTCACGGTTGGTTGGCTATCTCGGTAATAATAAGATGACCTCTCAAATCAACGTCCTTTCTTATATATAAAAACCGGCCAAGTGCGAGGTGGACTCGCGAAGGGTTCCGTACCATTATCGAAAAAGCGGCAAAAAACAGCTTTGTTGTGTGGGAGCCCTCTTAAATATTTATTTTATTCTGTTTTTTAGTATTATTGTTGTTATAGCGGCAACAGAAATACATACATCATCTGTGAAAATAACAGCTGTCTAACTATCACGGTTCATGAGATAAAGCCTGGTGACAGACAGACGGACGGACAGCGGAGTCTTATTAATAGGGTACATAACCCTAAAAATGACTCCTCTAAACCGAAGGCTCAACGTATGTTGTATAAAATCGGAAACAACGTGATTCCTTCAACGTAAATAAGCACATATTTAGATACTTTCATTATTCTATCGTAAAGGTTTATAGACCCAGGGGATGTTGATCACAATGAGATTCGCAATGACGCAGTTTGGTTCTGTTCTGACGTCGACAGCAACCAGTCGGCGCCCCTGCTGACCGATCGATATAGGCTATGGCAGCTCGCGTGGGCGGCTTCCCCCTCACCCCTACAACTAACTCGCAACCTTTAACTTGTTATAATACGGCATAATATCGTACAGCAGACGATGCAACTATAATAAGCTGAGCAATTTGTCCCCCTCTCGGTTCAAGGTTTTCTGAACCTGATGGAATTTTCTGTCGCTTACGTTACATTTGACATTCAGCTGTATAAATTCATGGACTCGAAATCTAAGCAACCAAATATTTCGTGAATACAAACCGCTGTTCAAACAGTAACAAAACATTTCTTGTAGATACCATAGTAGAATGATAATCAATGTTTGTGTACACAGTTGAGCATAAAGTAGTTGCTTCCGTGATTGCCTCTCATCCCTAGAAATGTGTCGTTAACAGAATTTCCATTCACTTCACGAAACCGTCTAATGGGCATCGATAACCGTTATAATAACTATCTATCGTTAAAACTCATTAACAACGACGTTGAGAATATCACGACCGGCAGCTAAGCGTGATTGTTGACGCTAAGCTAACGTTAAAAACCGCCAAGAAACTATTTTATTTAAAGTGTATGGGATGAGCAAGAATACAAACCCCCCACGCCATATCTCCAAATCCAAGGTAGAAAGACACATTGTGGTGTAGACAAGACACCATGATCAGCGGAGAAGCAACTTGGCTCCAAGGGAATTTCAAACCACTTGATCCAGAACCCCTTTGTCTCTAAGAAATCAGGAGGATCAGCTAAATCACATGCAGCAATAACCTCAACCCATCCCCTCCATTTTCAAGAATTAACTTTTCACTACTACGATAACTACTTATCAGTCTTAAACGCTAAACGAATCAATAACGATTGAAATGTAATATAACGCAACACGCGTATTCACCATTCACCTAGGCATTCACACAGCTAAACTAACTTAAACGCATTCACGATTCACTTATTGTCGCGATCGTTAAGTCCTAAAGAAAGATAGTTATTGATTTCGTTTTGTCGTCTCGTTGCGATCGTTAATAAATAAATAGTTATTGAATCACAGCTTCACGTTATTTCAACGGAATTCCATAAACCGTGAATTTAAATGTCTAGTGAAATAACGCCACACTCCTATATCCCACCAGCCCCAGCTTCAACATCAGTTTACGTACACGTAACTAACGTTTACTATTCATGTCACGCGTGTATGCAAATTGTAGTACGTTCTAGCCGTTCATACAGATAGGAGAACCCCGTCTATCCTATCGTAACGCAACATTTCATGGTTATGCTTCGTTCGGTATACCATCCCGTTGGTATGCAAACGAAAGACGTTCATATACTGGTATTGTTGTAGGAGAAAAAACAACTTTCCGTGTGTTATTTATTAATGAGTTCAATTAACTGCTAACTTCTCATCTTATTATCAGCTCATTAATATTACTTATTATCGGCGTATACTTACTATTTGCTGTATTGCTTCCGTTCCTGATTTATGATTGAATAAATATTCGTTATTTTAACTATTTCTTTCGTCGGTACTAAATGTCCGCTACCAAATTATTAGGAGGAAATTTTTGTAAAAGTATAAACGAGGTATCCAAGCTGTCTACCGCAGTCGCGACCATAACTTAGATTACCATAAAAAATAGACACAAAGACATAAATATCGGTTCATAACTGTGTCGATTTCGATATAATTCATGCAAAATGACAAGCTCGTTTAAATTTGTAATTTGTTGTCGATTGTTACATTTTTGTAATATTAATTAAGACCTACGTGTAATCTTATCTGTCTCTAATTTATCGAAAATTTGTTTTGCCATATTAAACCGTGAACGTAATGAAATTTGACCCACACACACACATGCTTACAGAAAGATCCTTTTATGTTACGATAACTAAACACAATCTTTATGTGCAAAATCATTCATACGCCATAAGGTAATGCTGCTGAATGAATGATTTTGCATCTTCGACAATCTTATCAGATAGCTGTACTAGATTAGATAAATCGCTTCATAGTAGCGTACCGAGTGCACTTGCTTGGCACTTGTCCCATAGTCTCCTACCATGGAGTTCATTAAGTTGGATATGTATCGTGAAAGTTTTCTCAGCGGTCCCAGATTGGCTTTATCCGCGCATGAAACCACTTTCGCTGTGCTCCACCATTGCTATAAAACCGAACACGAACTTCCCAAGATTGAGCCTATAAGATTGGGAGGGATTCGAATTGGAAATCCTTATCTAGAGTTTTTGGTTATAGGCTTACCCGCACTCTCTCGTCAAACGAACTAAATGTAACTTAGTCTTTGAACATCAATTTGTAAGTCTGTGTATAAAAGCTTCGGGTATTCCATCAAATAAATAAAATGAGCCCTATAGTGATAATGATAAGCTTCTTTTTACTACAGTCTACTTTGTCAAACTGCGTTTGTTTACTATAGTTGTGCAAAATGTATGAGGTTTAGCAGCTTATAATGCGTATCTAATCAAACTCTCAATACAACGCCGAAATCTATCATAATCTCATCATTATTATTAGCCCATAGACGTCCAATGCTGGACAAAGACCATCTCCTTACGACGACGCCACAAATAGGCCCTCAGCCGAATCCATCCTACTCCCTCATTATCCTATTAATTTAAATCGACATCGTTTATCGCTTCTACTGATCTAAACTGTTGTCTCTAACAATGTTTGTGTTGTTCCAATTTTTCGTTTCGTAAGCTCGGCTCGCGCGTCGCTCTTTATTCAGCTGTAGAAGATAGATAACTTGATAGCTCCCACGCAAACAATCGGGGCACAAGACCAGGCCTTGACTACGAGCATACATTTCAATACAATCTCGAAAGTTTAATTTAGTAGAGGTTCGTAGAGTTTTCCCGTGGCGCGGGGCGTGTCGTCGGTAGTGTCATTTCGGATAAACCCAAATACTTCCTTGTTTTCGGGGCTCTGAGGCTCTTGAGTGTCTTCCCCATAGATTTGGGGCAAATGACTTGGCATCGACTAAAAACATAAAATTCTAAAAAATCTCAACTATCTAAGATGGTAGATGTGTCGATATCGTTTCCAATAAAGCCCAATAGTTCTCTGAATTTGTTTTCGCCGTAAGTCCTAGGCCTTGAATACAAGCAAAAAAATCTAAACAACATCGACTAGCTTAGAGTAGAGGTGTCGCAACAGGTCGTGAGTTGTTTTAAATAAACGCAAATCGTCTCTTGTCGGGGTCCTGATTGTCTTCACAATCAATTCGTTTTCACCGTAAGCTCGCCTTGGGGCAGGCACTGGTACAACCAAACAGGTATACTGTATCGTGTGTTAGATACATCCATTTCTGTGGTGTCAGTTATTTGTTGTGCCGACATGACAATTTTTGCAATTGACGGATGTTATCACAAGTTCGATCGTTGTCAATTGGTCAATTCATCACAAGTATTTGCATGACGGACACAGACATAAGTAGTACTTATGATTGAGTACTCTTGACAGCATCTGCTGCGTGAGCTACAATAAGAATAACAAGAGACCTTAGTGGTCTTAAATTTATCGAAAACTTCCTTGTCTCTAGTCCCCATCCAATCTTTTATGTACCTACCACTAGCAGCGTCCCGGAGAGACCCGATTTCTAATTAAGTACCTCGACTTAATCGATTAAAAGCCAATCTTGCAAAGAAGTACTATTAAAAGAAAAAGAGTTGAACCATTTTTGAAACTATTTATTATACTTGACTAATTGAGGATCACGAATAATGGAGTTCTAGATCATGGAAAATATACATTAATTTGACGAGGTGAAACTAAAAACACATAAACAATTTAAGTCAGCTTTTTTTCTGCACACTTGGTTCCTAAAATCTGAATTGAAAAACATGTAGTTACTGTAGGTACCATATGGGTATTTCTGTACCATTTCTACAAAAAGTGCAGTTCCATATTTCATTCAAAACCCTAGGTTATGAAACAAAACTCACCAACACGTAAGCTAACTTTTTAACAACCTTCATTTGCAATGTAATCTGCTTTTTCCGTGAACTCTTCACCATTGTTTGCAAAGAAATCTTACAACTGCCGTTCATTGTTGTAATATGAAACTTGCCTGCGCACTTGCTACGCTACACAAATCTCTCAAATGTCACAAGTCGTACAGATTATCGCCAAATAAGTATGTTAACACTTTGTGTGCCTGTGAACTATCACCACCCAGGCCTACCACGCCGCAGAGGCTGGGCAGTGAATGCCTTAAGTTACATTACATAGAAAAGAAGTTATAAAACTCTGAACTTATAGGTTCTTCATCCTCGCAAGAAGCAGGACGATCATGATATTCATCTTTTAGGCCTTAATAATTACATTTGGCTTCAATTTTCTCCATAAACCTGACCAGATATCAAAGTACCATCATGCACCACCATAACACAAGCTCTGCTTGCTTGGGGCAATTGTTCAGCATTATTTATTTAATTATGTTATGTTCTAAAAGTCCGTCTACTGTCCATGTTCATCAATAGTCACCCATCAATATCAACCCGTTCTGTCCACGGTCAAAATGCGTTGGCGTTTGCCAGCTCTTTAAACATGGATGGACCGTTCAATGTCGGCGTGTTCCTTTCTCTAGAAAGTCCGGTGGGCGATGACGGCTATTAATTCACAAGTACAATCCCTTTTCAGAGTAAACAAACCTAAACCTTAGGACACGATTCTTAGTTTGTTATTCTAATCTATGCGAAGCGTTTGTTCTCAAACAAAATATTGAAGTCTCGACTGAGCATTTCTAATTTTTAAACCATTTTTGACTGTTAACGAAGTCGGTTGTACTGCAAGTAGCTCAAAACTGGTGGTGGACAGTGGTATTGATGTGTTTAATAAACTATTTGTATCACAATAGCTGCAACGGTAACGTATTGAAAATTAACCTATGATCCAAGCAGCCAGAAACGCAAGAGTTATGTTTGTTTGTTTAGCAATACACCTGTCTGACATTTGACTTCTCACGTGGGTGGGTGCCCTGACCGCCTCAAGGGCTAGTGATAAATACCCTTGTTTGGTTTTCTAATAAACGTGATCAAATCTAACACGCTGCCATTTTAGTGGAATCACTTACCGATGCTTAGGTATAACTTTTAACATTGTCATAAATTAGTGCTTTGCACTTGGACAGAGAAAAATGTACCATTTAAAATGTTTTTAATAAAATTCGACTGGCCATAAAATATTCACTTTAGACTGGTTCTTCGTTACATCACCAATAATAACATTATTGTGGCAGGTGACCTCATCTTTGGTTTTGCGTTCAGCTTGACACATGGCAAATGTTTATTGCCGCTTGTTTATATTCGACTAGCTCCTGCTAGCGGTTTCGCACGCGCTTTTCAAGGTAGTATATATCATAAGCTATTTACCTTCGTGCCAAATTTAAATGAAAAACGCTTTTTTTCTATTTCATTTGCTTCTATCAAAAACCTTGTCAAAAAAAAATAAACAAAAATAAAGTGAAAAATACCCTTTTATTGCAGTCGTTCGGAATTTATGCGCGGACAGTACAATAGTACATACTTTTCGGGGATATAGAGTTAGACCTGAAGTTAATCATAACTTACTTACTAAAGTAGACCAGTGAAATGTGCAGAAAATGTGTTATTTTTTGCAAAAAACACTGTTCGTGTGTTTTCCTGACCGCGATCACAGCGATTATTGTCTATGTTGAGTTGAATTAATTTATTTCAGATGTTTTACGTTTTTTTACGTAAAATATCCATATTTTATACAGTAGAATCGCCCTGCTTGGGCTATACCTACTGATACCCACGACCACGACACAGTTATTCGAGGTCAGAACACAGAGCGAAGCATTTCTTGAAAAACTATCGCTTACCGGATGAGAGCCATTCAGGGGAAATAACAACCGATACCAGGCTGTGAGGCGCATCCGTGCAAGGAAACGACAGTTTACCCATAGGAAATTCATCATAGACATGTGACATACATAGCAGACGGTAATTATACCGAGCCGTTACACGCAAAGGTAGCGATTAACGACTTGGGACGTGTTCTCCATTAGTCTTCACCACGTATTTTTGTTTGCGAATAGAATAAGAAAAACAATTTATTTTTTATTGGTTCACAATAAACAAAAAAAGAGAATTAATGAAGTGAATATATAACTTAATATTCTGTGTATATTGAAAGCGTCTACCTGTTGCAGTTATCAAACTCGAGCAAAAACGAGCAAAAAAAAAATCAAGTTTGTTGTATGGGAGCCACCTTAAAAAAAAAAATTATTCTGTTTTTTGGTATTTGTTGTTATAGCGGCACAGAAATACATCATCTGTGAAAATTTCAACTGTCTAACTATCTCGGTTCATGAGATACAGCCTGGTGACAGACGGACAGACAGACAGCGGAGTCTTAGTAATAGGGTTCTATTTTACCCTTTGGGTATGGAACCCTAAAAACAATGTGAGACCAAAAGACTGCCACTCAGCGTGAGCACTGCGGCGCTGGTCTTCCGTAGCACCGTAACTCACCTTACCTTAGCTTAAAGATACCTATCAGAGAATAGCTGGCGTCTACTGTAAACTAATAGATCAGTAATCTTTGCAGTGTTTCGTCACTATTGATAGCTTGAAACAGAATTTTAATCGAAACGAAAGGGAAATTTTGTATCCAAACAAAATTGAATAGCCCATTAATGTTGTGAGCAAAAAATGTACTCTCACCGCCCGGCATGCCCAAATAGAAACAATCCGACACACGCCCGTCGGGCAAGCCAATCATCAATGAGCTAACAGTAAATAATGGACAACACTTACATTCCACTAACCCAGTGTAGCACAGCCATATTAGCTATATTATAGCAGTCGCAACAGCATCCTGAGGACTGGACCAGAGTGCCTATCATCTCCAGTCTGAAACTGTCTTGTGCAGAGGGTGATCAATGAATGACGACCTCTGTGGCGCGGTCGGCGAAGGTCTGTCTGCGACGCAGGAGGTTGCGGTTCCCGTCTCGGGACAAATGTGTGTACCATCTGCAGACATTTGTTTAGGGTGTTCTAGTCGTTTTCTATAAAAAAAAATTATATATTGTCTAGTATACATATTACAAGGTACACTAGATTATAATTACAATCTAGCCATAGAATTGGCTAATGGGTAATTTAGTTTTAACTTAATTTTATAACAACATATTACTAAGAACGTGTCCATTGGCACTTTTCTTATCGTCTCTATTTACTTAGTCGTTTTCTATGTATAATAAAAAATATTGTTAATAAGTTTATATATGTATAACATGTAGTTTTATATTATGTATATCAGTTATCTAGTACCCATAACACAAGCTCTGCTTAGCTTGGGGCTAGATAATGCTGTGTGAATTGTCCAGCAGTATTTATTTATTTAATGAAGTAAGCTATTGCCTTGATTGATTGTCCTGGCTTCATCTAATTACCTCAACAGCCGCTCGTATCGTCCCCTGCTGGACGCAGGCCTCCTCCTGATTTTTATCTCATGGTGATGCCCATAATCCTCACGCTGGGCATGAGGGTTGGGGATCGCAGTTCGGTGGTAGATCTATTCTGCAAGAGGCGCTGCTGTCTGTCCCTCGGTGTATGTCCCTTAGTCGCCTCTTACGACACCCACGGGAAGAGTAAGGGTGGTGCAAAAAAGTGATAAAAAAACTACTCGTCTATTGATTGACTCATGTTTGTTGTCTGAAATATTTTTTTTTTGTTTATTTGTATTGGTATTGGAATAGATTTTATACATAACTTATAATAAATGGATTGTAAAAATAAATTAAATGCTGCTTTCATATGCGGTTGCAAAATAAAACGGAAGTAATTATCATAATATGAACCTACCTATCATTGAGAGATTAATATGATTATTATTCAGCCATTAGAAATTATCTAATGTTCCGCTTTAATTGTTTTAAAAGATCATGGAGACTAGTATTTAGTTAATAGTGAGGCGCTGTAAAGTATGAATGAAGTTTGATGATTTGACTGATTGGTAGTTATGATGCCGTAGAAATGTTCTTTTATTGTGTGAGAATTGCAAGCAGAGGCTGATGCAAATTAATATAATACATGCATACATCCATACTAATAATATAAAAGTTGAGAGGTGTCAAGGGACACCCGGATAGAACGAAGTTCCTTTCTATAAGAGAGAGAGAAAGAGACAGACAGAGAAACATGCGCACGCCACACGGCTTACAATAGCTTACTATAGCAAAAAGTGTCGTTACAACTTTTCGTGAGATTTTTTTTCGTCCAGCTCCAGCGCTCCCCTTTCACAACGCGCGATAAGGAACTTAGTTCCAAAAATCATAAGCATATATGTATTTCTTCTTTTTCCTTTTCGCGCCTAAACGGCTGAAGGAATCCTGATGAAATTTGACAGATACTTAAACGGTATGCCCCGACATATCATCTGATATGCATAAGTTTTTTTATTCCGGAGCCGCGGACAGGAGTTTGTACAAGCTATAATTACGAGAGATGGACGGTGCGTTCAATTTGTAATTATTATGACACTTTTGTTATGATAAATGATTTCATTGTTTGACGCAAGACTGAGAGGGAGCCATGCCATCATCATGCCATCAAATCGCGTGTTGCACGTAACTATAAATCCAAAAAATGTGCCACGGAAATCCTGTATAGCGCTCATGTGTTTCTATGTTGTTTTTGTCGCTATTTTTCTTGCCACTTGAAGTTTGGTGTCTGTGTCATACATGTTTACACTCGCACCACATCCGTTCACTTCACTGGAGTCTGTCATATGTCAGTTGGCAATTAAGCTGGTTGTGTTATGCAACGTGATTTATGGTACAGGTAGAATACAGGTCGGAGTTGGTCTTATTACGGAAACGCGGGTAAGGGAATATTATTCCGATTACTAATGTCACAGATATGTTGAAGAATAACAATATTGGCTTATGTATTCCTGCTATCTTTTAATATTTGTAAGAACTTTATATAGGTAGTAAGAACAGAGCCTTTAATTTTCTATGAAAAATACCAGTGAAATAAAATGTGTTTAGCTAGCTTTGTCGTTAGTATTAATCTTTGTTGAACGAAAAAAACTACGTCAAAAAAAAAAATTGCGCCAACACGAAACGTTCCACCTGTCTCTAGTTGCTAATCCCTCAAGTGACTTTTTCCTTCTTGAAACTTAGAAGGTACTATTTTATTGCTCTACCGTAATTTAACAGAACACAAAAGAAGGTAGTATGTTTATTGTTTAATAATCACTTTAATCAGTCATCTGGTAATCAAAAAGTATCTCTGAAACTCTGGTCTTCTTACTTTGGATGCTTCGTCATATGCATGTATTATTTATTTTTATCGTTTGTCTTTATTTGTTCCAGCAACAAAGCGATCGCTGATTACTTGGACAGCAATGGATACACGGACGCGCTGGAAGCGTTCAAGAAGGAGGCCGATGTCAGCGGCGATGTGGACCGCAAGTATGGCGGCTTGCTCGAGAAGAAGTGGACCTCTGTCATCAGGCTGCAGAAGAAGGTATTCATTCTTTACATAGGGTTAAATCCTTTCCACTACGCTTGTGTGTCGTACTTGGAAACAGCAGCAAGGAAGAAGCCAGCTTCGGGTAATTGAAGCATTGGGTTTGGGCACATTGAGAGCGAATCGACGGGATTTTTTGAAGATTTTATTCTTCTTCTTATTCGTCATAGTCTTCATTGCTGAAGGTCGTGCACGTCCTGGAAAGCTTTCACGGAGACGCTGCTCCTTAACTTGGTGAGCGTCCTCTTGGTTTTTTCCCTTCCCTTTCCCTTTCTATTTTGTCTAGTACAACCAGTTTTCCGAGGTGGTCTGGTTGCCTTCGGGCGATATGGCCAAAATAGCTGAGAGCTCGTTGGTAGCAGGTCATTGAGAATCTGGTTCCAGTTGATCGAAAATGGATCTGTTTATTCGTTGTCAAATTAAGATTTTGATAGACACATGGATTTGTTTTCAAATGTGCGTTAACTTTGTGCTTTTTGTCCGCTTCGCTTGCGTTTCTTATTTGATACTCGGAACCTCTACTTTTTACTAATACTGAGATTCGCCGATTTTGGCTTCCCATAAAACATTGATAAAGATGTCTGATTGATAAGCCAATCTTGAAAAATTAATATAAACTTATTTTGGTATTCCAGGCGTTTGCGTCATACAACAGCCTCAAAGTACCAATTCGAAGTAGGAACTTGAAACATGCGGATCGTTCGGGTTACCTATTCCATCCTACGTGAAATATTTAGGAATGTCTTTATCTTCAAGACAATTCTTTTCTATTACAAGTTTTATTGTTAAAACAACGTTCAGGCTTTGAATACTCTACCGGGCCTTGACCGTGTACGAAGATCGATTTAAAATACCAGCTAGCGTTTGTGCACGATAATTCTAGACTAATGAGAATTCCACTCTGAATGAAAAAGTGGTTGAACGTGTTCTCAGATCGTCCAATCAATAAACATGGGTGTACGTTTTCAGACCTAAAGTCTTAGTCTTAAGGTGCAGTTATAATTATACGTTTTGCACAGTAGGTAATGCCCATCCCAAAGTTTGGATAGATCATGTGAATTTTTCCCACATAATTTGCCACGAAGTTTCAAACAATTGATTTCGTGCATAATTCCTGCAATAGTTTCAAGTAATTCGAACTCATCACGCTTATCAAAGGCAATATTCTTTGCGCAAGCATATTGGCATTATGCTACAGTCTTTTGAGTTGCCAAACGCAACCTCGATTAGCAGAAACAAAAGTGCTGAAACTATCTTTGTTGAAGTTCACTGTTAAAAGTCAATAAAGACACGACTCGATTCGGCCTAGCTAAGGCTTTACTGTCCATCGATCTGTATGGCCGACGTTTCTAGGTCGCCTGCTACGATTTTCCAGTCTAGAAAAAGTCGGCGATGCTTTATTTATATTATTTAACACTGGTTTATGCCTGCAGCTTCTCACCCGCTGTTTCCGGGATAAAAAGTAGCTTAATTGATACCTACATTACCTACGTTATTTATAGTCAATAATCTATCCTATGGGAATTATTCCTGACTTAAACCTGCATCTATGCATAATGTCAGACAGGTCCGTTCAGGTGTTCAATTCTGCGTTCAAAGGTTTTTCTATCCCATGGGAATTTATGGGATGACATGTGTAGGAGTTATTCCTGGCCTATCTCCTGGGTTATTTATTACTGTGACAGTACGCAGACGTTATATTATATTCCATCTATACAGTACAGACTCGTCTCATGATGATACGTAACAAATTCAAGGTAAATACTTCGATGTTCATTACGTACGAACCTTGC
Organism: Eupithecia vulgata; assembly: GCA_946478455.1. Classification (NCBI taxonomy): domain Eukaryota; kingdom Metazoa; phylum Arthropoda; class Insecta; order Lepidoptera; family Geometridae; genus Eupithecia; species Eupithecia vulgata. The sequence continues at coordinate 10,520,344 of OX297873.1, forward strand.
TCCGTTTATAGGAAGTGTTTATGATTCTGAGTAATAAAGGGATTTCATAGAGCGATCAAAATATTTTGCTGTGAAAGTTTCGCTGAGGCAATTTTATCCGCGTGATAACGCTCATTAATTTCTGCTTATTAGCATGCAATGTTTATAAAATACCGCTTCTTTCTGCAAACATTGAAGTCAGAGTAATATGTAATATTCTATATTAAATTCTCCGTTTCTTGTGAGTGAAACTTCACTAGGGCTATAACTATTTAACTGGCAAGTAATTAATTTAGGTATCCAGGCCTGCTTCTCTTATATGCAGATTATCAGTTTGATCTACCTACCTACTTTAAGGTGGATGCGAACCTCTATGACCCCATACAAATGTACTTTCCGATTCATTTGGAAACTACACCCGTAATTGCACACACATATTTGGATAAGAAAGAGATTTGTTCCGTTTTGGTTTTTCAAAATACATTTCTGTGGGCTGATCGCATCCAGGTTTTGTTGGCTATCTTCGTTTTACTATCGGCTCGGAGGTGGCCAGATCTTCATTTACTAATCATCACAATAAGTCCATTGCGGTACATATGACTCCCTTAAACGAGGGGGGGATGAGTTTTTTATAATCACCATTCTTGGAAGGCGGATTAGTGATCGCAGTGAAGATAAATAAATAAATAAATAATAAATAATGCTGGACAATTCACACAGCATTATCTAGCCCCAAGGTAAGCAGAGCTTGTGTTATGGGTACTAGATAACTGATATACGTAATATTATACATTACATAGATAGATATTTTTTATTATACATAGAAAACACCCAGACCAACGGAACAAATTTCTGCAGATCGTACACAAATTTGTTCCGAGGCGGGGATCGAACCCGCAACCTCTTGCGTCGCAGGCAGACTCTCGCCCGCTGCGCCACTGAGGTCGTCAAAGAAGATGCTTATTAAAATAATACATAGAAGAAAGCTGCTACCTTTCCTCTGATTGGTTCCCTTGATCGGCTTCTACGACATCTAAAGGTGCAGTTGTAGGGGTCGATTCTTACGCCACGGCAATAGTGTATTACACTTTTTTTTGAAAAGTGGATATGTGCCGTCAAAAATGTATGAATTTCAAAATTACATTTTTAAGTTGCGCTCGTAATTTGACGAAAACGCTGGACGCAGTGAACGCCATATTGCTTCTGTGGCCATGACGTCAGTTGGATGTGAGACCTGAAAAAATACGCTGCTGTTGCTGATGACAGTCGATACTTTTTGGTTTTCCTACACAGCCTTATGTTGTCAACATTGCGCCTACTAATTCCATGGTGAAGATTCATAAAAACAAATAAAAAAAACTTTGAATTTAAATTGATGCGGGATAGTAATACATATTAAATTACTTCCTTAATTTTACTGTCGCAATTCCTCCCCAGGTGATGGAACTCGAGTCGAAGCTATCGGAAGCCCAGAAGGAGTTCATCGAAGGTGCACCGACGCGGGCCAAACGAACGCCTGCAGAGTGGATACCTCGGCCGCCGGAGAAGTTCTGTCTAACTGGCCATCGCGCTACTATTACTAAGGTATTATATTCACATCCTCTAGTCTAGAGGCGGGGTTTGTGCTTAGATTACCTTTTATTTGGTTGTTAGGGTAAAAAATAAACCTGGTTGACAAAATAAATGATCGCAAGCTAAGCAGCTCTAAAAATTTTAGAAGACTGCGGTGATATATAAAATGTAAACGGGTAGTGGAGCGAACCGCGGTAGCCAAACAGGAAAACGGGTGATCCAGTTCGAATTCGGTGTTGTTTTTTTTTTAAATCCCTTTTAAAAAATCAAAACCGTATTCGAATTGGATCACCCGTTTTCCTGTTTGGCTGATTGATTTGACTGATTTTTCTGACGTCTATTCAAAAAAACGTCCAGTGCATAATATGTTAAATGTTATGATGGTACGCTTAAATTTTACGGATTTTTTTAAAATTTGCTTGTGGACTCCTCTGCAAAGGCTGAAACGTTTTTTTACCCATATCTCTCCCCTTTAAAGGCTACTTTTTCACGCTGCGAGTGCAAGTTAGCTAGAATACAATGGCATGAACTTATGTAGGTATATGGTCAATTACCCATATACTCGTATAACATACATTCATGACTGACTTTTATAAGTTAAAAATTATCGACTGGAAATCTGAAGGAAATATCAAACAAGCAGACTAACAGTGGTATTGCTTCATCGATTCCAATTGATTTATAACGTCTACTGAATTGAATAATAAATCTATGCAAAATACCGTATAACAACCGAGATGCGGCAACAGCTACTTTCAATTTTACGACTCTATTCTCTGATCTATTTCTAATGTCATAAAGATGTAATCGATTCAGTTTAAATGGGACTTTCTATTTCTATAAATTATTTATTAGCTTACGATAGTTGACAGAACAAACATGTATTCTATGTCACATAGGATTTAAGTTAAAAACAAGTTGTCGGCAGCAACCGTTTCTTTATGTTGATCAGGTTCTAATGATGCTTAACTAAATCAACCCTAAAAATTATAACATTCAGCGGGAATATAACGAAATATGAGTAATGGATTGGCTGGCATAAATTTTGGCAAATATACAGCGTGCTGTGAACTGGACATAGCATTTCTCAAATAATAAGTAATAAAGTGTCGTAAAATTTCTTGCCACATTGCCATAAATAAAATATAAAGAGTGCATTAATACAAACAAAAATGATAAACTTAGTTTTTACTAGTATACCTATTGTATAAAAGAAACTTTATTAATAAAAAAATTACAATCAAATAGTAGAAACAAATTAAGTAAAACTTATCTAACTATTATTGTATTTTGTAAGTGTATTTCTGAAGATGAAAATAAAGAACTTATCTCGAGTTATTATTATATACACATTCAAAATATTTGTGGAATTTCAAAAATACAAGTGCTTTCTTTCATATTGCGTGTTTATATGACACAGAAAACCTAATAATAAACTTAAATCTAACAATACCATTCGCGAGCGTCGGTCCCCTGTTTTCTACTACACATCACTTGATTGTTTTACTTTTTGTCGTATATAATTTCTCGTAATCAAAACGCTCGATTTCCACGAATGCGTGTAGTACAACCGTGATCATTGTCTTCCGCTCTTTCTTGCTACATTTCAAACAACATAAAAAACGTGTTCATTATTACAGGTTCAATGCGTTTCTTTCAACTTTCGAAAAGCAAAAGCTTCAATAAAACGCTTAAAAGTCTATAAAATGAGGTCTAAATGCCCTACATGGCAAAAAATGCTTTAAATACCTTATAAGGCTAAGAGTTTGGTGGGTGCGATGCTAACCTGTATGCCCCCCATACAAACGTACTTTCCGATTAATTTGGAAACTAAGCCCCCATTTTAGTGAATTTTTGTACTTAATCGGATAAGAAATAGCTATGTTTGCATCATTTTAGATTTTCAAAAAACAAAATCGTCATGGAATGAGAGCGAAACTGAAAATTAATTGAAATGAATTTTCGCTTCCATTTATAGTCAATGACTGATCGTGGATGCAAAAAAGAAAGAAAAAATAAAATAAATTAATGATGATGTATTTTGAAAACGGTACAAACATAGCTATTTCTTATCCGATTATGTATGCAAAGTTTAATTGCAAGAAAGGGTGTAGTTTCGAAATGAAAGTACGTTTGTATGGGTGGGAGCTAGAAAAGTTCACAACCAAATTTAAAAAAAAAACACCGCAACAATTTCTATTCGATTCAGATAGTAGGATTATACATATATATATAAATACCCGATAAATAATCTTAAATATGTTATCAAATCGCGAAAGTTTAAAAAGTTTTACTTAGAACTAAGCTCGGTTCTTTCAACACACTAGCCTCTGCTCGCGACTTCGCTCACGTGTTATCCATATAAAAGCGAACAGAAGTGTCTAAGAGAAATTTGTGAAAAGGATAGGCATAGGATTTCGCGTTCATAGGAGCGAGACAGAGCAAAGCAACAACAGTGCAAAAATCAAGATTTGGCTTCATCATCATCATCAGCCTATACCAGTCCACTGCTGGACATAGGCCTCCCCTAATGAGCGCCATATTTGGCTTATTATTTATTAATTACTAAAAAATTGTCTCTGATAATTTAGAGCATTACAATTATTTTTATTATAACTATATTAGTGATCATAAATTCAATCCAATTACTCGAATTCCACAGGTTTTTTCCCTTTAGTATCTTATTTTGAATCTGAACATTTACCTTCGTTATCATAAATCTAAGTTTTTAACAATACACATTTTGCTTGATTTTTGCATTAGGCAGTTTTTTTTTTCTTATTTTCTTTTACTCTTTAATTATATGATTTAGTTTCTATTAGTTAATGATTTTTCAAACTCGGACGTGTAGCTCCGGACACTCTACAAACAAACTTAATGCTGTGAATTGTCCAGCATTATTTTTTGACGACCTCAGTGGCGCAGCGGGCGAGAGTCTGCCTGCGACGCAAGAGGTTGCGGGTTCGATCCCCGCCTCGGAACAAATTTGTGTACGATCTGCAGAAATTTGTTCCGTTGGTCTGGGTGTTTTCTATGTATAATAAAAAATATCTATCTATGTAATGTATAATATTACGTATATCAGTTATCTAGTACCCATAACACAAGCTCTGCTTACCTTGTGGCTAGATAATGCTGTGTGAATTGTCCAGCATTATTATTATATTATATTATTATTTATTATTATTATTAAACAAATTTAACCTCGGTAGTGCAGACACCGCAGTTGTCGCGTTCTACGCGGAAGCACAGCGACGACGCGCCAACCATTTGGATCAATTTGATGAAGCCTGGCAGTGAACGTATTAATAATTGAGTTATCGAAATTACGTCAACGTTTAACATAAAACGATACTTTACTAGGCTATGCTTGGAGACTCTGCAAGATCGGATCAGAAAAATATAAGAGATCGGTCGAAGGACCAAGGTAATCGACATAGCGTCTCGAAATTCCGAAGCTCAATAGGGCAGGGCACATGGGTCGCAGAACTGATGGTCATTGGGGTCATAAGGCTCTCTAGTAGCGACTTCGTACACGGAGGCGGAGGCGCATCGTAGGGGTGCTACGATGATAATTTTCTTCATCATAAATTGCTGTGAACCTCAGTCATCCACTAATCAAAAATCTTTATAATTTCCAGGTAATATTCCACCCAGTGTTTAGTTTGATGGTGTCTTCGAGCGAAGACGCGACCATCAAGGTGTGGGACTTCGAAGGTGGCGAGTACGAACGAACATTGAAGGGGCACACCGATTCTGTTCAGGATATCGCTTTCGATCATCATGGGAAACTACTTGGTTAGAAAATAATTTAACAAATCTTTTAGATATAATATCCTATCACTTCTTCCTGCCAGTATCCCACTTTAGATGCTGGAGAAGCTTCAAGCTGTCTTCTGACACCTTTCTTACCCATTTCATCATTTCAATCCATCCATCTTCACTACTAACATACGATAAACTATATCCAATATGCTGGCTGTCAATGTGAAATGAGTCTGCTAAATTGGTGAGGTCAATAAAGGCCAAGATCCCTTAATTAAAGCAAGCTAAGGTAAACCTTCAAACTAAAATAAAATTATCTGGGATCAACCACTGCTGCCTCTGCGTATAGTTTTCTTTTGCTTCTGTCAGACTTTTCTGTTGAGTTTCTCGCATCCCAGTAAGCCCTGCAACAATGTTACAGTCAACATATCATTAAGAAGGACGACGCAGATTTCTTGTTTTCAAACTTGGCCTGCACTCCTCTAAAGTTCAATTCAAAATATTCAACGCTCACAAAAACACACCTCATACTTTAAATTACTAAGACCGTTTTTGTGATAGCTAAACCGATTTATATTAAAAATTCAAAGAGCTTTATTTCCTTTAGACCTTACAAGACTCTTGGACATAGCGATGTTAAAAAAATATTTTAATTAAAAGCAGTGTCAACAAAGAAATTGATCGTCTGTATATTTTGTCCAAGTACCGACAAATTATACTCTGTTTTACAAGTCTTATATATTTTGTACACAACGAAATTTATCTATTCTTGCATGGAGATTTAATGTAAAAATAATTGAAAACAACAAGATATTCAACAGCAAGCTAGTCACAAAAATATAAAAGCCTATTTGTTTTTTTTGTATAAAGACGTTATTTATTTCTTAGCCTAACAAAAATCCTTTTCTTCCAGTGTCGTGCAGCGCTGACATGTCAATAAAGCTCTGGGACTTCAACCAGACCTTCGAGTGCGTGAAGACAATGCACGGCCACGACCACAACGTTTCGTCCGTCGCCTTCTCGCCGAGCGGCGATATCGTTTACTCCGCTAGCCGGGACAAGACTATCAAGGCTTGGGAAGTCGCTACTGGGTATGTAACACATTATTTATAGGATACCATACCTTCCATGTGCTTAAGACCACGCCTTAAAAAAATGTGATAAGGATAGGCATTAGTATTTCGCTTTCGTATGAGTGGGACAGAGCAAAGCAACGTCAGTGCAAAAATCAAGTTTTGGCTTAATATCTATTAATTACTCATAGAAAAACTGAACGATTACTTTAGTCTGGCTATGTAATTTGTAAAAAATAAAGTGTTGTTGTCGCTGATAATTTAGAGCATTTCAATTAAAACAGATGTTTTTAATGTCCTCTTTCTGAACACCCTAAAACAGTGTTGTTTTTAATGTCCTCTTTCTGAACACCCTAAAACAGTGTTGTTTTTAATGTCCTCTTTCTGAACACCCACAATTACACTAAACAAATGCGAGTGAGTAACGTGCGCCAAGAATTTCGGATTGTCCTCAACTATCAATAACTGTTTATTAAGACTTCGAAAAAATTTCCATTGTTCAGTCTTACGTGCTACTGGAAGGAAAGTTTGACAGACTGATTACTATAGAACGTTTGCCGGGACTAGACACGGAATCAACTGAGTCCAGCAGCAGTGTGACCTCGAAAATTAGGTATCTGCTAAGATACTTGTTGATTCGTTGATCGAGTCATCATAAAAAAAACCGCATAAAAGTACTAATTTCGTCAAAACTACATGCGTGATTTTTTCCGCAATTCATTGAGTAATTTAATGATAGTACGAAAAATACAGTACGATACCTATTGAAATGTACAAAGTTGTTTGCATAAGCATTTCAAAAAGTCACGTTTGTTTTATAATGGAAGTAAAAAATTAACAACGGATTCTGACCTTGACCTCAGGGTGAATCCTGCCTATTGTGCATTATTCTGCATAACATAAGCTAAACTGTAGACATTTTGGATTATATCATAAACCACAAACAAGTTTCGTGTTACCAAGAAGCTAAAATGATCAATAAATTCGCGCTCGCGATCACAACAAGTCGGCAAATGGCGCAATTTGCATTATGCCTATCGTGAGAATCACGTTAAATTTATCAAATTACAATCATCATCATCACCCTATATTAGTCCACTGCTGGACATAGGCCTCCCCTAATGAGCGCCAAATTACAATACTGTGGCTAACAAGCATAAATTTTCCTTGTTACATTTAAAATTTCCGTTGTCGATCTGTGTATTACACCAATAAGATTGGTCGGTTTTTGAATAGGTCCAAAAACCATCCAAATTCATAGAATACAATATAATACTCCTAGAACGTTAATTAATGACGTTTTCTCCTCCAGGTATTGCATCAAGACGTACAAAGGTCACCGCGAGTGGGTGCGTATGGTTCGCGTTTCGCCGGACGGTACGCTGCTAGCATCTTGCTCCAACGACCAGACTGTACGCATCTGGAACGCTGACACCAATGAATGCAAGGTGAATAACATGGGAAGCATGCACTGTAGGGTGCTTGGACGTTCTGTTTTCGTGATAAAAGTATCATGAAAGAAAAGTCTGTTAATGACTTGCTATGAGGACGATTAACTTCATGGCCTATCTTTTTTTAATCAAGTTGGTTCAACAATAATAATGAATATTGCTAGACAATTCACACAGCATCATCTATCCCCAAGTTAAGCAAAGCTTGTGTTATGGGTACTGGATAGCTGATATACATAATATAATACCTTACATAAATAGATATTTTTTATTAGACATAGAAAACGACCAGAACACAATGGAATGGGTGCTTCGAATATCGCCACACTTGACGGCAGATAGACTGATGTAATCTTAGTCATATAGAATATAACCTATTTCCACCGTAAGATTCGTCTACTACGTAATTTCACAACTCATAGCGAGCGCTGGTTACTCGCACGCCATCCATTTCACAGTATTATCGCTTAAGTCTAGCGAAAGCGACAATCAAATTCTTACATTACCCCCATATTCCTTTTTACTTTTAGATGGAGCTTCGCGAGCACGAGCATGTGGTGGAATGCGTAGCGTGGGCTCCTGAAGCGGCCGCCGCAGCCGTCAACGAGGCCGCCGGCGGGGACAACCGGCGGGCCGCGCACGTGGGGCCCTTCCTCGCCAGCGGCTCCCGAGACAAGTCCGTCAAGGTAACTAACGAGGCCTAAGCGCCTTTTCAAAAGTCCCGGTTACCGGGTAGCCAAGTGGATGGACATTAACGATATCTTTCACGCGGAGTTTTCGGCGTTTTTTTCATACATTGTGCCCGTACATTGTGTATGAAAGGAACTATGGATCTAGAAATCGAGATGGTATTTATGTAGAGGAGTTGGTCGGGAAATTAAATGAAAAACCAAAACTGCTAGCTAACAATACCTAACTTCCAAGTTTGACGGCATGAAAAGCTGCTGTTTAACCTAATGACCTCAATACTTCGGTGTTATGTTGCGGTGTCGATAAGTTGACTGCAAACGGTACGCGATAAATATCCGATAAATAAAATCTTTAATAAAGATCTAAATTATCTTTTTCTAAATGTCTTTTATAGTAGGTAGTCGAAAAGCGTGGATCTTACAGCTTTAACACGTTCTCTGCTGAATTTTCAGCTAGTAGAAATAACTCTTACCTAACATACAAACTTTAACTATTTAGATCTGGGACGTGAGCACAGGCCAATGCCTGGCGACCCTAGTCGGTCACGACAACTGGGTGCGTGGCGCCGCGTGGCACCCCGGCGGGCGCTACCTACTCACCGCCTCCGATGACAAGACTCTCCGCGTGTGGGATGTAGCGCACACGCGCTGCCTCAAAACTCTGTACGCGCACCAGCACTTTGCGACCAGTCTCGGTAAGTAGTGTAGGATAGCGTTCAATGACACCTAGATTTATTTATCATCATCATCATCGGTCTATATTAGTCCACGGCTGGACATAAGCCTCCCCTAATGAGCGCCATAGCGCCCTGTCTTCAGCTTGCCGCATATAGCATCTGCCAGCAGTTTTCGGTTTATTTATGATTATTCTTAAAGTACTTACAGACGATCGAACATGATGCGACCGTACCACCGCTCTGTACGGTCCGCTCTGCGCAACAGATGACCGCTCAGCTTATCGCACTATCTAATCGTCCGTTCGCTGCATACATCGAGTTAGAATACTATAGAGTAACAATCACAGAAATAAAATGTCCGCGCCAAAACTCTGCACAACCTACGCTACGTGCAGAGTTTTTGTTTAGTTGTACGGCGACCGCAGTCCTCGTACAACGTTCGCGATGCCAAAGTGTTCGGTGATTTCCTGCCCAAATAACAGCAACTACGTGCAAAAAAAGGATGGTGTTTCGTATTTTAGGTAAATATCATAACAATTTTATGAATTTATGTATCCACAGTACGTATTTTCATGTTAATTTCAATAATTTTAAATATTTTCTGCAAAATAAAATGCTCACAGCTTAACCTTGGCACTTCGTAGGCGTATCTCTTTCACACGTTAGACAAATATGTAAGAGTAAAAGAGAAACAAAGTCTCGCGTGAGCTTGTGACGAGCACACTGTGTTCCAACGACAAAACTGTGGAGTTCATTGATACTTAATGTTTTTACGAATTTTAAATTAATTTTTATACTTAATAATATGACCATGTTGATAAATGCTTTATTTTTTCCGAACAAAAAGTAGATGAGTCGATAGCGTTCTATAATTTTATAGTGTAAAAGGCAACGTTACAATTAATTAACTCTGTTTCAAGTAAATTAAGTTATTCGTCAGTAGGTTAAAAATAGTACCTAATAAAACTCGTAATACATACAGATTAATTTGTTTTATTTAAAATTATTTGCACCCCCGTGTTTTCCGGGATAAAAAGTAGGTACCTAGCATAAGTGTTAGTCCAGAGTATAAGCTATCTTCATATTATAAGTGTGATTAGCTGCCCCGCCCCGGCTCCTCCTGGTTAAATAATATAATTATCGCCTATGTCCATCCTGAAACCTAGATTCATTCTAAATATTGGTTAACATATTTTTTTAATCAGATGTTTAGTTTCGGAGTCCTCTTAGGTACATTATAAACTCACAAACTCACATACACATTATAATGATATCACAAATACGACCTATAATATTATTTAGTACAAATAGCGTCTCCACTCGCCCTGTTCCCTGTTCGCACGCGCATGGCCGTCGGTCATCTTCGGAAATCTTCGGTATGTCTTCGGTGCATTATTATGACATTGCGTACAAGCGACATTGAACATTATTCAACCAAGATAACGTCTTAATCCGCGTAAATGTCATTGTGAGCTATATAACAACAAATGTATAGGTATGTAGAACGGCGCTCGGACATTTTTTGAGTGCTGTCAGTTAGAGATTGGGACTCTTTAGTATTCTAACTCGATGGCTGCATAATCAAAAAGTCCAGATCGAACCAAGGTCGCATTGCGGAGTGCACCATGTTCGATCATCTGTTAGTACTATTAGAGGTAAAGAGAGCAGAGTTTAGAGCAAAAACAACAAGGGCGGGTTGATGATGTTGATAAGAAAGTTAAAAGGAGTCATAATCGCTACTAGCAATAAACAGAACAGCCTACGTACTATTTGTAAGCCCAACCTACTGGGCTTCCACATGTTTTAAAATGTATTACCATGTGGTTTGCTGGCCTCTAATTGTGTCTTATTTTCCCTTACAGATTTCCACAGGAGCTTGCCTTTCGTGATATCGGGCAGCGTCGATCAAACCGTTAAAGTTTGGGAGTGTCGCTAAGAGCGTTGCCATTTTAGTTACTTAAACTCACCGATCGATGATATCCTTTATCATTTCTCACATTTGACTACAATGAGAGCTCGCCGCGCGACAGGTCAACGCCGGTTTTAGGATTATCCGACTGGCTCAACAAATCAGATAGTCGCAATTTCAAAGGCTGACTATCTTCGACCAATGAAATTTCGGCTTTCGAATTAGCTGAGACAAGATTGGCTCAATGCAATCGGCATGGGATAGTTATTATTTCGCTCATTGTAGTTATTTAGTACATCAGACGATGCTATGTCTTTTATTTAGAATAACATCTTAAATGCTGCTTCAATACGTTCACTTAGATCTCTCACATTCCATTTAAATGTAATGGTTCGTAGATAATTTTGACTTTGTTATGACCTATTTGGACTATATGGTCCATTTCAATGTGAATGTTATTGTTTTCGACTTATTTTAGTGCAAATAGGAAATACTAAAGTGCTAGAATAGTCTAGCTGGAAGACATTTTGTGTATTAGTAAGTTGCAATAGCGACATAGCATTGGTCATGTACCCAATCATAAAATGTGAAGATTAAAAGCTGTGTTATTATTTAACAATCCATTATTCTGTTTTATTTTATAGTTATTGTTTATTAATAAGTTCGTTTAGATTAAATTTTATTTGGTATGATAGTTGGTACGATTTTATTACGCATTCAATATAAACTTGTACCTTGATTTTTTATAATTTAGTTAATCAATATCAGATGTCATGACAGTCGTCTTGAATTAATTTTACTTATCACTAGAAATTCCCCATCAACTTTTGTACATTTATTGTTTTGGTATGTTTGTCTCAGTTCGATATAATGCACATTTTGTTTGTTGGCAACCTCGCCAACAGCAGATATGAACATGTATAGAGACAAACTTTAACATTTCATTCGGGGATTGTTATACGCGCTTTTAAAGATCAGCTGTTTTTAAGGACTTATTTTTGAGTTTTGGATACAAAACTTTAACTATAAGTTAGAGAGTTTTATTATATATAAAATTTTTATCACCTATTTATTTTAAATTTTCCATTAGATTCTATGATTCAAACTAAATCAGTTTATGGAGTGGTGTTGCAGTGTACACACGCAGTCTACATTGTCATTTTCATTATTTATCTAATAATTTAAAGCTAAGTTTTCATGTGAGGTTTTTCATCTAAATTAAAATGTGTGATATATGATAACTCTGATTCATATTATTTTCAGCGAGGTAGCTAGTTGTTAGACGCCTACATTCAGTATGTTAGATATTTATTGCTTACTGTATTGAGATATTTGGTGTCCTTAATAGGTGTATTTGTAGTGAGTTATGATCGTATAGTAAGAAGCTTTGCCGTGTTGTGCATGCTAATTATAATGTATGTACGTTGCCTACTCCTGTAAGAGCCAGCATCGGTACTAACTGAGCAAATTAGAACATTTCTATTACATACAAGTAAATTCATATTACAATACATATATATAACATATAAATAACCTCATGTTTAATAGCTTTATGTATTTCTTATTCAGCTTTCAAGATTTTCTGATAATTATATTTAGGATGTACGTTTTTCATACGCTTTGTCAATGTAAATTAGCAAATACACGATAACCGAGCAATGAGATTATCTGGATGGCAACTGAGGCGCTTGGTATCAAGACATTATTACTACAAACTACATGTCCTTTAAGTTGGTTTACACTTTGTTATGTAGCAAGTGCGAGGGTCAAGTGATTAGTAAAGTCAGGCGCCGCTTCTTTCACCAAATGGCCCAGAGGCAGTTGCCTTTACGCGTAGAAATCGGGATAGCCCTATCTAAATACATAAGAAGCTGCAACACGACGCGTTTGAATATAGTCTGCTGTGTATCCCGCCATTGCAGAGAGTGTAAACAGTTATTTCGGACAAATGTAGTGCACTGGTAACTTTGAACCTGTATAATCGATTAAGGGGGGCGCGATAGATGTGAAATGGGCAAATTTGAGTTACATTAAAACAATTTTTTCCCGTCATCTTTATCGATAAAGCTTTAAAAAAAATACCTAATGGGAGACAGATCCCCTTCTTTTCATCTCAATCAAAAAATCTTTTATTTACCAGAAATAATTGCGCAAAGTACTTACCATCTGTTTTTACATTCTAGTTTATACAATTTTTCTCCTAAATTATCAAACATTCGATTTTTTTATTTTCATCATCATATTAAATAGAAGAATACCCAGGGCACCTTCCACTTATTTTTGCAAACAAATGTCTTGATTAATAGGTAATCAGCAATATTAATATTTGATTTTTGAGCTTACGCCGCTCTGCTCTGTCCCGCTCTTAAACGCGAAATCCTATACCTATCCTATTCACAAAATGGCGGCATATATCGCCCCCTTAAACACTGAATGGTGTGGTTACACTAAACACTTGTCATTAAAAAAACCGGGTAACTAATCACTTATCTATCACTCGCACTTGTACATAACAAAGTGTAAACCAGTGTGGACCATCTAAACAGGCGAGTGTCTCGCGTTGAGTCTGTTGATAAAAGAAATAAATAAAATAGCCGCTGCGCAAACGTCAGACACTTTTAGTTTCCACTTTCCAGTTACACGGAACAGTTTTGACGATCGTGAAAAGTGGGAGCAACTGGACACGAAAAATATGCGCAGGGAGTGGATGATTTCATACTGGTTCTATAGAAATCAAATATTCATCTGTAGCTTGTATCTGACACAGTGTTCACGTTTCGAAACATTTGACACGCGTACCTATACATAAAGTTGATAAAATGTACGTACGACACGACGTAAGTATCGCCCGCGATACATTCACCTTTCGAGGTGGTCCTTTTACACGTCTAGTCAATGTCTTACTGCCCATCATACTGAAATTGTAAACGAAAAGCATACATGGACATATATTTAGTGCCTCTGTCTAATATCTGTATCCAGGGTAGTAGGTAGTAGGTACACGAAAGTGCTCGCTGACTGTACGTAGGTAACCTAACTGACGCTAAAAGCATGTTTCGAATGTTAATAGGTTAATGATTATTAATCCAACAGTCATTTGTTTTTTTCTGTAACCAGAGACTTGTATGGCTACTTGAGACTGTCTAAGTCGTTGTGGATGCTTCCTGGTTTTAACGATACGAGCCTAAACGCAATCTCAACACAATGGATATTGTTGGCGGTGTTAATTTCTATCAAGCGCTCTCTTTTGTCGTAAAATCGTATATTTTGTAGTTATCGTGTCTAGTACATAAAACAGCCTTGTTACAGCTTGCTAATGTTTACTATTGTAATGTCTTAAAATAAGAAGTTTGTATTAAAATTGGTTGTAGGTACTTGCACTCCATACATAATGCTTGACGTAGGTAAGAATAATAATCAATTTGTACTACTTAAATACAAAATTCTTATAAAATAAATTTTGAAATCACAAAGTAATAAAACAGGCGTAGTTTCCTAATGGTAAGAAGTTTGTTTTGAATAGCACTCAACATGTCTTTATTCATATAGAAAGTTAATGACAAACCTAAATAAGAACTTGGTTCAATACTTTCTGTAAATAAAACAATTAAATATCTAATTTATTTTAATGACTCTTTTATTGATTCCCCCTAGCATAAAAACGGAGGCAGTGCTCCGTCAATCGCCTCCAGTTTTATGTGAAAAATATCTACAGTTTTCTTAACGTAAGGCATAAGAATATGTAGATAAAAATCCAGTTTTATCTATTCTTATGGTTTATTATTCCCTAGGGCGCATTTCCTAGGCGCGGCGCGGCGGGGCGGCGGTGCTTGCTAGTGCAGCTGCGAACGAGCCGCAAGCTCTAAGCGCAAGCTGAACAAAATTTAAGCGATGCGATTCGTATCGCTCCATTTTCGCTCGTCCATCGCAGTGTTATCTGAGTAAGGCGGAACGTAGGATCCTAGATCTTTGGAGTAAGGTATCTGCGCGCGCGCGGGTCTGTTTATATTTTTTCCTCTGAGATTTTTTCAGACTAAAATAACAACAAGAAGTTTAGAAAAAATAAGCACCTACCATAAAATTTACTGACGTTGTCCTTACATTTTAGATCCGTAAATAAGAAATATTGGAAAATTCTAAAATCCCCATGTCTTGTTTTAAATGACTCGTATTTAAAACAAGACATGGGGATTTTAGAATTTTCCAATATTTCGAAACCAAAGATCCTAGGATCCTACGTTTCGTAGATCTAGAGGTAATACTAGAATCTTTCTTCGAAACAGTTTTATGCGCCATCAGGATCACCGAATAACTAGTTCTGCGGTAATTCCGTGATTATGGCGCGTGACACTGCGGTAAATTATTGGAAAACTCCAAACTACTACCTACACTAACTAGACTACTATACCTACAACCTTCCTACAACTAAAAAATCTAACTAGGTAGGTAAGTACTACCTACCTCAACCACCTATAATGGTCCACTGATGGACGCAGGCCTCTCCCGATAATCGCCTTATTGGCTTGTATGTCCTCAAAAATCTAATCATGGTAAGAGGTACCTACATATTTTATATAGGTAGGCTATATTTTATCCCGGAATTCCCACGGGAACGGGAAGGACACGGGCGAAACCGCAAGGCGCTGCTAGGCATAGAGGTAGGATGGGAGGCATAATAATATGTTCAGCTGTGGACTGATAGGTACAATCATGATTGGATAAATTATGTTTATCGGGTAGAATGTGCATCCGTCCAAGAAATTTGATCAAATGTTGGACAAAGAAATTGGATGAGTAGAATGAAACCAAATTCTACATAATTATGTCATGATTATGTCCAGCAGTCACTAAAGTGACAGTGACTTTTATTTGTCGTTGTGTCAAACTTAACATTTCAGAGCTGCCAACTTGGGATTTTTGGTTAGAAGTTACGCTTTCATTGGCCATTTTTATCGACTTGAAGTTCTTTGCTATAATTTATCTATTTTTAGGGTTCCGTACCCAATGGGTAAAACGGGAGCCTATTACTAAAACTCCACTGTCCGCCTGTCATCAGGCTGTATTTCCAGGAACAGTGATAGACATTAAATAAATAAATAAATAAAAACATTGGAAGTTTTTACAGCTGATGTATTTATTTGTCACCGCTATTAAAACAACAAATACTAAAAATAGAATAAAATGAATTAAGGATTAAAATCACATTTGTTGTATGAGGGCCTTATACTACAGATGTGATTTTTTGGCCCGTTTTCGCTTGATATTTATGAAGGCAACATTTAGACGCTTAAAATATTCACTGATTTTTTATTTAGGTATGTTCGCTCTAAATATAAAAATTTAAATTATAATAAAACAAATATTTAAGGGGATTCTCATTCAACGAACGTGATTTTTTTGCCGTTTTTATAGTTAATGGTACGGAACCCTCCGTGCTTCTTATTCGTCGGTTACTTCATAAATTAGGGACCGAATTAAAAATTCTTATTGCATTAGTGAATAGAATATTATAATGATCAAGAATTTGGTTTCTTCCATATCTTCCAATCCCTTAAAGATTTTGATGATTCTTTCTTTGTTATGTTGT
Source organism: Eupithecia vulgata (assembly GCA_946478455.1). Classification (NCBI taxonomy): domain Eukaryota; kingdom Metazoa; phylum Arthropoda; class Insecta; order Lepidoptera; family Geometridae; genus Eupithecia; species Eupithecia vulgata. The sequence goes on from OX297873.1 coordinate 10,537,046, forward strand.
TTTATGTGGAGTTAGAGGTAAAAAAAAAAATAGGCAAAGCTCTGTAAAAAACCTCAGCTCAGAAGACAAAACCAAACTTATTAAAGTTTCTGTTCATGGCACGTCATTGTGGCAGTGGCACGTTGTTTTATGAAAGGATTTTGGATTCCATGGCAGCGCCTTTTGTTGCGATGAAGTTGGAAACACACAACACTGGTGAGAGAGGCTTTGGAGAGAGGTGAAGTAGAATGAATTGACGTGAATACTCGCTCTTGGATTTAGTGATTTTTGATTTTCCAATTTCGTATCATTTTTGTGTGCGTGTAGGATAATACACTCCAAAACGATGGAAATTGAAGAATGTCTCAATGAATGGGAGGATTTGCTCTCCGATTACAAACGTTTAGAGGTAGGTTACACGAAGTTCTTTCGATTAGGTATGTTTAATTTTCATGCTATCGACCATGTCGACTTTGCTCTTACCTTTTAGATTATTATCAATACGGAATCCTTAAATACGATAACTTATCAGAGACAGAGGATTATCCCTTATTAAATGTAGTTGGCCTTTAAACCTTTTTAACCTGATTACCTGAACCCACTGCCTTACTAACATTCCGTTACCAAAACAATATTACTTATAGCATTTGCCAAACCAACATTTTTAGCAGTTGCATAGATCAGAACAAACGCTAAAGAAAACATACCTACTAAGATCTCCAAGCTTCCATATTACTATTTTCTATCAGCTGTTCTTGCTGCTTGAACCATAAGACATTCAGTCAGTTAGCAATTAAAATATTATGAGTAGGTACCTTTTGTTAAAAAAAAACTACTTACTTATTTTACAACTGTAGTAAGTTTTTTTAAAACCCTATTCAATACATTGTATGTACCTATGTACAGATTTTACAGTGCTTATGAAACATCAATTACGAAATAGTGCTTTGTATTTCATCAGTAACTCTCCTCAATATCAATTTAATGTCTTTCTGAAGAAAATTTGTGTAAACTTTGGGTGTGGCAGCATATGATTAATCTTTCTTTGGGTGACCATACCAATTTGAAGCCAAACATTAGATATCATATTAGAAGATCCACCATCTTAGCAAAACACACAACAATAATTCTCACCCATTTACCAATTTCAGACCGTAAACAAAGAATACATTGCCAAGCTCGAAGAAGTAGGTGAGCTTCAGGAAAAATGCATGAAGGAATTGAATCACCAGAAATACAGAATGTCTCTAATATCAAATTCACTTAAAAGGTCAGTAAAACAACCTTGAGTTACGCTGATTTGCCCTAATGACTTTGATAATGCCTATTTGAATGTTTTCTGTGTTCGTGTAGTTTGATTGTTTCACAAGCTTGTGGAATTTTACCCGAGTTTCTGTATTAACCAACCAGCTGGTCTTCTCAAAGTATCCGTTAATGTATCACTTATACATATTTTTGCTCATCAGTTCATTTTATTCTGTTATTTATTTGTTATCAAAAAAATATGTGTAATACAGTATGAGTACTACACTTACAGCAGATATCCAGACTTTTCAACAGTTTTTCTTATATTTTTATTTTTAAACTCTATTGCTTAATAAGATAGATTGACAATTAATAACTACATTTGATATTCACTATCTAAGGAAGCATATTTAGAGCAAAGTTCATAATCGTAAAGATGTCACTAGTTTATTGCAATGTGTTGTTACCGCATAAACATTATTATCTTATTACTAAGCAAGAAACATATTATATTATAATTGACGACCGATGTGGCGCGGTGGGCGAAGGTCTGCCTGCGACGCAGAAGGTTGCGGGTTCGATTCCCGCCTCGGGACAAATGTGTGTACGATCTGCAGACATTTGTTCAGGGTGTTCTGGTCGTTTTCTATATATAATAAAAAATATCTATCTGTGTATTGTATTATAGTTAGAGAGTTTCTTTCGAATTTATAACATAACATAAATTATAATCAAATAACAAAAAGAAAATGTCTTGGCATTAAGCCCACCCTTTGTACCTTAGTGCAATAAATTTTAAATAAATCATTTTTAAATTAATAAATAAAGTGTGTTATTGATTTTATCTTGAATTCAATTTAAAACACATTTTAATATACCTAGTTACTTTTAACTTCAAGGAAATGATTGAGAATTGCCATTTAAACTGCTTTATTTCAATTCATAAAACAATTTATGGTATACATGCACATTAACATACGTGCTTACTCGTACGTAGATGTATGGCTCATTGGCTATTTCCTGCTAAAGGTGAAGTATAGGGTATCTGATCATTCCCCTTCTGATTTAATAGGACAAACAACTTGAGCCTTATCATTAGTATTATTCAGTTTTTCATGGCTATCATTATCTTGCAGGTACAAGTTTTTCTTTATCAAATTCAAACTGGCTAATTTAACTTTTATAAATAAATATAAATAATGCTGGACAATTCACACAGCATTATTTAGCCCCAAGAGAGATAACTAGCTTCTGTCTGAGGTTTCGCACGCGCCGATGTGACAACCGATGTGGCGCGGTGGGCGAAGGTCTGCCTGCGACGCAGAAGGATGCGGGTTCGATTCCCGCCTCGGGACAAATGTGTGTACGATCTGCAGACATTTGTTCAGGGTGTTCTGGTCGTTTTCTATATATAATAAAAAATATCTATCTATGTATTGTATTATATTATGTATAGCAGTTATCTAGTACCCATAACACAAGCTCTGCTTAGCTTGGGGCTAGGTAATGCTGTGTGAATTGTCCAGCATTATTATTATAAAAGGTAGCCTATGTCCGTCCCTATCATTTTCCTACCTTTTAAATTACATTGAGATCTGTACTACAGTTTAGACGTGAAATAGTAAAACACACAGAGTTATTTTCCAATTAATAATATTAGTATGGATTAATGCATGAATTAGACTTTTCTTATTAAACCATGAGAATATCAGTCATCTAGAAGCCGTATCACAATTTTTGTCCCCCTTAGGGCCGGATGATGATGTCTGAAATTATTTGTAACTAGATTTTGCCAGCGATTTCGTGCACTTTTTTCTTGGATTAATAGTTGCCTAAATGATTTATAAAAATTAAGTAGAAAATTAGTTCCAACTTCTTACTTGCATCAACTCGCTCACAAACTTAAATCATATTCATTAATCGCTATAAAAATAGTTACTACTATGGCTCAGCCCTTTAGTTATTTTTCCAGATTGCTCATAAAATTATTTTATCAACAGATTAGAAAAAAAAGGTGTCACGAAAGATGACCGCATCGCAAATCTAGAGAAGGAAATAATGAAGAGAAAAGCCATGCTGCATGAAATCAAGGCCTCACTTCCCAAACAGAACGGGCTCTATCTGCGGATAATACTAGGCAACGTGAACGTGTCGATCCTAAATAAAAACGATAAGTAAGTAAGTCACAGTTTGATAGCCCACGCACAATGCACATGTCACACGTAGTTCTTGGAACTTGAGAAGCTGCGCAGTGGCTAGGCAGTGCATGCGTTAGATATCAGGTAACGAGAAATTTACTTTGACAATACCTCTAATTCTAAGTGGGGGAACTGGGATCTGCACTGACATCTCGCATAGGAGTGTATTGTGCATTAACACCCTGCCTAACCAGGCCCTAACCAGCCCACCTCCGCAGGACTTTTGGAGGACTTTTATACTGCTGTGGGGGAACGCTGCAGATATTAACACCGTATTTGTGCTGCAGAAGAGGACTGTTCGTGCAATCTATGATATGGGTCCCAGAGAGTCCCTACGTGATAAATTTAAAGTAATAAATATAATGACAGTACCGTGTCAATATATTTATGAAAACTTGTTGTACACTCATAAGAATATCAATCGGTTCCCCAAAAATAGCGATATACATAATTTCAATACTAGAAATAAGAATAAACTCGCTGTGCCCACAACTAGGCTACACAAGATTAATGTATCTTTTAAAGGACAATGTATACGCTTCTACAACAAAACTCCAAGTGAGTTGCAAAAATTATCAATAAATAAATTCAAACAAATTGTCAAACATATCCTTTGTAAAAAGGCTTACTATAAAATATCAGATTATCTAGACGATAAAAAAGCTTGGGACGAGTTTTGCTCCAACTCGAAAACTAACATTCTAACAAGGTAAAGGTTTCTTGTTCGCTTCTTTACTTTACCTTAAAAAGATTGAAGTGGACAAAAAATCAAAGTGATCACTTTATTTCCTAGTTTTACTTATGTAATCTGAGTTTTTGTGACGTGTCCAAGAGTCCTGTAAGGTCTAAAGGAAATAAAGCACTTTGAATTTTGAATTTTGAATTTTGGAGATTGACAGCTTCGTTTAAGCTTTTCTATGGGTGTGGACAGGTTTGATGTCTCTATGAGACTTTTCAATCCCGTTTTCTGTCTGGCCTCCTCTGTGGCCGTGCAGTGTACCACAACATGTTCCACAGTTTCTTCTTCCAGGAAGCAGCCACGACAGGCTGCTGTCTGTGGATCCTGTTTTAAAGAGATGGTGGTTCAGCTCACAGTGGCCTGTGATGATACCCACCATTGTTCTTAAGTCCTCACGGCTCATCTTGAGCATCGTGTTTGTTGTTTTCCTATCTTTGAAAGGGAATATTGTTTTAGTGTGACAATACCTCAAATAATCCTCTACTCAAACTTGACCTGAGGTTGCCCCGAGAATTCCTCCAATGAAGACTCGAGCTTGATGCTTACTCGTTAATTTTCACTTGCAATTTTGACCTCAAAGGTAAAACACAATTATTGTTGTCACTTTTGTCAATAGAATTTGGACAACCGAATCTTTCGAATCTGCCGTGTGTTCTACAGGTTTACAGCATCTTGTAAATATCTTCACGATGGGTAATTGAAGGTTTCAACCTACGAATAAATAATAACTAATAAGTCTATTTATTCCTACTCTTCAAAATCGTAACGTAAATGTTACTAAGATAGTCTCCAAAATTCATTATACATACTTAAACACAACAAACTCTTCCGAAGAAGGTTGGTCGCGATGTACCTTGAGCTCATTTCTCCACTTCTATGAGAAAATGTTGTAAGGTAAGCTCGAGTGGAGGAATTTTGTACCATCAAGAATATCGAATCGTATTTGGAGGTCAAGCCGAGCGAGGTTGAGTCGAGGTCACGGTAACGACTAAAGATATGGGGGTAAGTATCGTACCAATAAGCGCTCATTGCTTACACTGGTCCATTAAACCCCTAGCCTGAATGTACTTATACTGAAACGCCCCAGCTCATTAATGCCTCCTTGGCCTTTGATCAGCTGTGGTAAGACAACCGAAGGACAACATCATTTAGCAGAAAAAACCTAGGAAAAACGGTAGTGCGTTTTTTTAAAAGAACGTTTTAGGTTAAAACAACGTTTTAGGGTTCCGTAGCCAATAAGTAAAACGGGACCCTAATACTATAACTCCGCTGTCCGTCCGTCTGTCTGGTGTATTTGTCATCAGGTGGTATCTCGTGAACCGTGATAGTTAGACAGTTGAAATTTTCGCACTTGATGTATTTCTGTTGCCGCTGTAACAACAAATACCAAAACAGCAGAAAAAACTTTAATTATTGTCTCGTCTGTTTAAGGCGAGGATTCCCGGATTTCGGAATTTTTAACTGTCCGTACCTCAATAACTATAAGGATTATAGTTTTGAAATTCATACATATTACAGTTGAGGATATTTTCTAGTGCATCACTAGACAAAAACACGATTGGTGATATTTCACCCGATAGAAAAAAAATACAAAGTTACCTCTAAATCAAACTTTGAATGATCAGTGTGAATAGAAAAATGAATTAAATGACACAAAATGTATACCAAAACATTGCAAACGTTATTACGCAGTGCATCACTAGAAAATATTTTAATATGCCATACAAATATTTTTCAAAACACCTAAATACCTACAAAATCGTGCTCGGCTGCCTGCGCATCCTCTTGCTCAGTAGTACTCGCCGAGCTATAGCATCGGCCGCTCGGGAATCCTCGCCTTAAGAGCTTTTGTAGAACGTTTGTAGTACCTATAAAATACATATTTAAGGGCCCATACAACAAACGTGATTTTTTGCCGTTTTTGTAGATAATGATACGGAACCATTCGTGGGCGAGTCTGACTCGCTTGTGGCCGGTTTTATTTTTAGCTTACGCCGTTGTGGCGATGAGGTGATGTTAACGAGGCAATACGTAATCAGATACATTACTGTATACACGACTGTATACTGATACAGTACTTAGCTCTTAAATTTACGTATGACACCTTATACCCGTTTATAGGTACCTAAGGCGATCGAGAACGCGACATAACTTTACAATGACGTGAATTATGAACTTACGTAATAGTGACGTCAAACCACGCGACAAATACAGTTAAAATATTCGTCTATTGAGTTTAAAACTCTCTTAAGACGCATATTGGGTGGGGACCCAAACTAGCGCCGCCACCTACTTTATGTTATTATTCCGTTTAACAAAGGAAATTGCAAAAATCCATCGTAGGTACAGTTTGTGATAAGCTTTTTTAAATTCCTCTATTATAGTTTTTATTCTGTTTAGTTTAGGCAGTGAATCGAAGTTGCCCTTGTTGGCCACCAAAATCTATTTTCGAATCTCTGCCTAAACTAAATAGAATAAAACTATTACAGAAGCATTAAAAAAAGCTTATAAGAGGTATCACAAATTAAGCTATGGATTTTTGAAATTTCCTTTGTTAAACGGAATAATAAGATAAATTAGGTGGCGGCGCCACTTTAGGTGGGGTATGCGCCTTAAACTATCTTACATGTATGAACAGCTGTACTATTACTACCTATTTACACAAAATAGTTAATAATTTATGCATATTTAATTTTCAGATTCAAATACAAAGATGAATACGAGAAATTCAAGCTAATTCTCAGCGCCATAGCATTTGTATTAGCAGTTGGAAACTTGTATGTAGACTTTAGGTAAGTTTCCATCTACGGACATTGGACATGACATAGTTTGGTACATTAACATTTGTTTATCTAACTGGTAGGTGCAACTAAGTACAAAAGTATAATACATTTAGGACGCCGTGAAATGAGTCACAAAACCCACGTTTTGACTGTACGGAAAATCAATTATAAGGCAATAAAACACGACTTTTTAAATATATTTTGATGAGCTACAAATGTTTAGGATTTGAGTTAGTAAATTATGTGAGTCGAAACACGATTGACAAAAAAAATATCGTAAAGTTTCCTCAAAATTTTCATTTTACTACAAAAAACCAGTTTAATTTGCTGGTTACTTTAACATATTTTAATGAAATGTCTTCTAAAAATACTTAAGACGATTATGGTTTTATTTTTTTGCGAAAGAGTATTTTTTTAGAGCAATAACAAAAACCAGAAATTGCGCACAGGCCGGCTCTTGCCTTTTTTACCGTATTCACCGCGCGGCGTTCGCTCGTCCTTGTCTCGAAAAAGCGAACCTATTTCGTTTTAAGTGCATAGCCGATTAAGAGGGGACCCAATCTGTTCATTTTACTGATATTTGTTCCAAGACCTATGACAAAGCCTACGCCGTCTGTCTGTATGTCCTGCCGCCAGGCTCAATAAACAATTATTAAACTATCAATAGCTATAGGTACATGTTTGGAAATATGAGCAAACACAAAATTAAGGTTAAGGCGCTACGCAAACTTAGACCTGGCACAAGTCTGATTCGCCTTTTTTTATTAAGTATATTAAATAAAAACTACCTTTTTTAGGCCCCTCCAACTCATCCTGATATTCCTTCTCGTCTGGTACTACTGCACGCTCACAATCCGCGAGAGCATCCTCAAGGTGAACGGCTCCAGAATCAAAGGCTGGTGGCGACTGCATCATTTCATATCCACCGTGGTCGCTGGGATTCTGCTGATCTGGCCGCAGAACGAGCCTTGGGAGCAGTTTAAGCATACCTTTATGTTGTTTATTGCGTATATCAGTAAGTTATTGTATATTTCTACTAGCGACCCGCCCCGGCTTCGCACGGAATCCTCTAAAATTGTCAGTGTTCCTCTACTATGTTATGCATGTATTAGGTATACATATAAAACTTCCTCTTGAATCACTCCATCTATTTAAAAAACCGCATCAAAATCCGTTGCGTAGTTTTAAAGATTTAAGCGTACATATTGATATAGGGGCAGAGAAAGCGACTTTGTTTTACACTAAGTATGTAGTGATATCGGTATTCATCCTCGTCTGGTACTGCACACTCATAATCCACGAGAGCGTCCTCAAGTTGAACGGCTGCAGAATCAAAGACTGAATCTCCACCGGGTTGCTGGGATCCTCCTGATTTAGCCGCAGAACGGGCCAGTTTAGGGGGCGATATATGACGCCATTTTGTGAATAGGATAGGCATAGGATTTTGTATTTAAACGAGCGGGACAGAGATTGAAACACTCGAGACAAGGTAACTTGCAGACACTTGAAGGGGGCGCGTATACATATAGAGCTCGGGCAACTGTTTCCTACGCACGAGGCTTTATTGAAAAACTGAATTTAACTGGCTGATTAACTGACAAATTTTCTAAAAAATCTACTATTCTTATACAATTCAATGCCCCGCCCCGCTATACGCTGTGTCGCAAAACTTTATTCCTTAGAATCCTAATACAATTTTCAAATACAACTATTTATTTGCTATCTTATTTATTTTCTTAGTGTCTCTAATCTTCTGTCGTGCACACTGATGTTTTGTTTTATTTATTACAGGCGTAGTCCAATACATGCAATTCAGATACCAAAGCGGTGTCCTATACCGACTTAAAGCGCTGGGCGCTCGTCATAACATGGACATTACCATTGAGGGTTTCCACTCCTGGATGTGGCGAGGTCTTTCGTACTTACTGCCTTTCCTCTTCGGCGGATACATATTCCAACTGTATATTGCATATACGTTGTACTATACCAGCTTCCACCCGGAAGCTACGTGGCAGGTATGTGCTTATATTTAAAGATTTTTTATATAACTTAGTTTTTTGCTTTAGGTATAGTGCGTTCTTGCACTGGGCAAATTTTCCACGAAAATTTGTTAGGGTTTCGTGGCTTAGTTGGTTAGAGCACACCCTTACTAAGGGTGGGGCGTGGGTTCAAATCCTACGGAAATCGAAAATTTTTGGGACATTATTACATTTTTATAAAACTTTTTGATGTTTCACGTGTGGCATAAGTACCTAAGTGAAGTTAATTGATCTCAAATGTTACGCATCGTTTTGCTTTAAGAAAGAACTATCGTATTTTAATGAATTAATTAGAGATTTAGCGGGTTAACTATGAACCTTAATTGTGTTGGAAGAACACCAACCAAGGTTTCTTCCTTTAGGGTCAGCTAACGCCGAGACGCGATGCGTCGCTGAGCGCACTTTGATTTGTAACTTTATTCGCTACGCAAAAAGGTACAAATTTTATTGATATAATAGGAACACTATACGCGGGTCGGGCTGCTCTTGCGCCAAATTGTATCTGTTTGCGTAGTAAATATGGTTAGTTTCGCAACCTAGGAACAAGACCAGTCAAAATACAAAAATATCAAAATATCACTTTTTTTAGTATCGTCGAAAACGGCCAGTTAGGCATTTTTGCTAATTACGATTATATTCTGACGTTGGTTGTTGGTAGACGCGGTAAAATTTTGTCGATTCAAATATGCAAAAAAGTCTATTTTGATATTTTTCGAGATGGATCCGTCTTGTTCTAGGGGTGCGTTCATAATCAATGAAGAATATACCTATTTGTGATCAATAAACTTTAATTATTTACTATGTTTCAAGAATTCATTGGAATAAGGATCATTTTCATTTAATACAGCCATTTTAAGAAAATCATTCTACCGACAAACAAAACTACGCTGGGCCTGTCCTCGTAAAAATGAAAATCAAAGTTTCTAATTAAATTTTTTGTAAATGTTATCTTATCTAGGTGGCATAAGAGTGGGTTTTGCACGATTAGAAACTTCGATTTTCGTTTACCGAGTAGGCCTCCTGGATACAAACTCAATAAGTGCTGCTGGTGATTACGCTTATCTACTTTCAATCACGATAAGAAAATAGTCACAACAAAACAGTCAAAACTCAACGATAGTTTGTTCTCTTGGATAGTTCTTAAGGGCCTATATACAGGGTGTCCGGTAATTAATGGATAAACCCGCAGGCACGTGTAGGGGGGCAGAAGGGCAACTCAGAAAAAAATATAAAAAAATCTATCTGCATTTTTTTTATTTTTTTAAGTGCTAAATTTTATACCTTTGTTCAAATTTTCGGGCACTACGGCTACAAATTGAATAATAACGAATTGATTTCGTTTGAATTCGTTATTATTCAATTTGTAGCCGTAGTGCCTAAAAATTTGAACAAAGGTATAAAACTTAGCACTTAAAAAAAATTAAAAAAAATCCTAGACCGTTGCAGATACATTTTTTTTATATTTTTTTCTGAGTTGCCCTTCTGCCCCCGCACAAGTGCCTGCGGGGTTATCCATTAATTACCGGACACCCTGTATACTACCTCAAATCAACTTCATCAGATCTCCATATCTTCCAAACTACTAAATATTTAACTTAGGAATGTGTATATAGTAAAGTTCAGGACTTACTCTATCGATCATGCTTCGAAAACACGTTTCCATAAAGTTTAGAAAAAAATCGTAAAGTTCCCTATTAATTTTTACTAAAACCTTAATTTCTCAATGAATACAGAATTTAAGATCTTGAAAATAAGCATGGTAATAGTAAGTATAAAAATACTAAGTACTTACCTATAAAAAATCATTTTATATGTTTCAGTTTTTCAGAGATTGTCCTAATTGATAGACAAGCTAAAACTTGATTTTTGGGCTTGCATTGCTATGCCCTGTCTCGCTCCTATAAACGCGAAATACTATGTCTATCCTTTTCACAAACATTTAAGGTTGTATAGGCCCTAAAACGCTGATTTTGAAAGAGATACCTAGCAATAATTGTATTAACTTAAGTATGTTATAATAAATTTAATTTCATTCATACAAACTTTTAGGCAGAGGTTTACTTCCATCTTACCAAAGGTGGCTGTATAAATTGATCAAGGTCTATTAATCAGATCTAAGGCTGTAAATGATCATTGATCAATTAAACTCGTTAGTTCCATCCAATTTCCACCAATAATGGCAGCACTAACTGCCAAATTTCACCGTTTCACCCATTTCCCGCAAAAAACAGGTCGACGCACTATCCCTTTCGTTCCTGATGCTCGGGATTGGCAACACGGCAACGACTCTCATGCTCATTCCGCAGAAACTCAGCAGCGAGCAGGTAGACGACTGAAGACAGCACGCAAGTTTACTTGAAATGTTGAGTAGGTAGTTTGGATGTATTGTAGAGACGGTTTGGCTAGCATGAACACTGTATAATATAATATACGCTCGTTATGCTCCCGGTGAGGTTTATTAACTCAACCTTATTAAGTTTGGCGCTCAAACTCCTCACAGAACAACAAAAAGCTTCAGTGTATTTTTATATACACACGGTACGGTCGCCGCTGTTTCTTGTCGTGCTTTTTAGATAAGCAAGTGCGGCAGTGCACTGCGGTAGATAGCATTAAAACATTAGAGAAAAAAAAGATATTCTAGCGACTATGCAATAAAGTACCTACATTTCAACTCGAGTACTTGTCCTCTGAGAGTTTGACAAGCCAGTGATATAACTAGCGCTGTGCGAGCTGAAATGAACTTTATTGCGTTGAAGCTAAAATCTTTTTATACCAAGGCACTGCACCGCCGCCGCCGTCTGTCTAAAGAGCTTTTATATTATGAATCTCAAGCCCGCCGAGTGATTACTGTTGCCAATATGGTAGGTACTAAAAATGCATAAAATTTTCTGACGGGATGGAGTCGGTCGACGACGGAATTTTTAACGTCAACGTCAAGATTTAACTTAAGTAAATGTCAATTGTTAGTAAACTCACACTTGCTCTTTTTTGCTCGATTTCAAATTTACAAACAGATAATAATATTGCAGTCGTGAAACGTATTCGAGCTTAACAAAGTCAAGTGTGAGTAACATTAGGTAGGTAACCTATGAGGTTTGACGTTCAGTAACTTAAAAGTAAAAACAATCAATTGTTTTTACTTTTAAGTTACTGAACGTCAAACTCAAGTTTGACATTTGTAATATATTGTCACAAGTTAGTTATTGACAAGTCGACGAAGCCGTCAAATTGTCGCCATCTTCGTCGACAATTCGTTGAAAATTATATGTATTTATTGTTGTCAATTATTTGATAGAAACCGAAATAGCTTAAACCCAGTCTCCCCGAATGGCGATCTATTGAATGTGATGGGATATTTTACCGAAATCGCTCGGCGGGACGGTGACTGTGCCGTTACCTTAAGCATGTAAAAAGAGCTTTAGTGGATTATTATTTATGGACGGAATAAGAGTAATTAGTGTGATTTTAGTGTAGAGTATTATATGTATTAGAGTGTAGAAAAGTGTTACGGGCGTACCAGGTTTAATTTGTTTGTATCTTGCATACTTAAAAAACTTATAGCAAATAAAGGTTAAAATGTTCATGTTAGCCAGGCGGGGCAGAATTTTAGATAATACGTAAAAATGCTATGTATGTTATACTTAGTAAAGTAAATGTATGTATAATTTTACCTTCACGGAACGATATTTCTTGGCACGATTTACAACCTTTCTCAATTACATTGCAAACCTTATTTTTGTATAAGTCGTGTAGATAAAGACTGGGATTGAAAATATAGTTCACATTTGATAAGTAGGTATGTTCTGAGCGAGACAACATGATATTTTTAATCACAATGTTTAGTACGACTTATACCTATTTAGCAGAACAGTTTAAAGTATCAGTTTTGGCTTATTGAAGAGGCTGTGTTTTGCATGACTTATAATGTAATTAATTAAAACGAATTTCATATCGCTGGCTCTTGTCTATATAAGAACAAACTCTGATTTTTTTTATGCTTTGGAATATTTGTATATTAGGTATGCATTCATAATTTTAAGTTGCGTTTCTTAATTTATGTGTGTGCAATACATTTTTTCTCGTCTTAGTGTATAAAGAGTTAGTTGGATGTGGATAAAAATTAGTTAGCCTAATTTTTCAACGATAGCAACAACGAGATAACTCGAATAGACGAATATAATGTTCTGAACGACTTTGTTGACTTCTGATTGTATCAATTTCATCAAAGAACAGCTAATAGGGATGTTAACCATAATCACAAATTAAAGTTTAGTGTTAATTTTATAATCATTTGTATTATTAGAATATCGAAAATCACATTTTTATAATATAATATAACTTATTGAATTTATTAAAAATGATTTTAAATGCTATATTTATAATCTGTTGTCAAGTGACTGCAAACGCCATTATAAGCTTATGACGTCACTAGCTGCAAAACTAGCTGTCGCACTGTTTGTTTACCTTTCTGCATTTTCTCATAACGACGAATTAGTCTGTAAATTACATAATATTAATACATGATGGAATCCGGATTCACTAAAGGGAATAGTTCCAACTTACCAAAAGTAGATTTGTTGATGGTGGCAAACTTTTTTGCAAGAAACGAAGACTTTTGTGGTTCAGAATTCAGGAACGTGAAAACATCTTTGTAGGTACTCTTTTACGTTTAATACCATTTATCTATCTACGAATACATAAATAACAGTCAAGTACATGTGTAATAGATGATTTTCTGCTTTTTATATATAATTTATCGTGTTTAGAACATCGTTTAAATCACTGTTTACAAAGTTAGGTTATGTGCTAAAACAATAAATTCGTAACATTTGCTTATCTTTTGGCACATGAATAAACAGTTTTTCCGGTATAGTAATTGTTGTACTTTTACACAGGGGGCACTGCACAGGTTTTGTAAAACTTTGTGTTCATTTTGATTGTTTGTATTCAAGTAAAATTAAGAAAACACATGTCCTAATCGAACAATGGACATACAACATACAGTCATGTCATGAATCGCGACCATCGTTTTGCGGTTCGTGACGTCATTTCTGTTACGTGACAGTTGTTAGTGTTTTAGCGGAAAAGTTTAAAATTACTCTATTTTTGTACATTTTCTTATCGAAAATAGTAATATTTTTAAAGAAAATATTTTTTTTTATGCTAAACAAGAGTCCATCTTCAAAATAAAAGCAATTCCGAAAAATTGTTAACATCCCTATTGAATTCGACAAGCATTTCAAATTTGGGTACCTACTGACTGGTGTTTTTGTGTCGGGACGCAAACTACGATTCGCAGTGAGCTCCATAGAATAGTACATTGTACACCATGGCGAGAACGTGCCAGATCCCTATCCTACCTATAATTTGAAAAAAGAACCATGTCAAAATCGTACGCGCGTATTTATTGCGTACAATTTCACATAATTCGAGGTTACATTTTCAATACTGTGATTTTTCCTCTATTATAAAGCACTATGTAATGTATCACTCGGAAGAAAGTGCGATTGCCTTGTGTTTGGCCCTCGGCTGCCTCAGGTCCCGGATGACGCACTCGATAGGAATCAGGCAGGGTCTCGCCTAGGTGTACAATGTACTATTATTTACCTACTTTCGATACGAGACATACCTAATAATATTATTTCAGATAACCTACTTACTTTCTGTGATCTGAGACAAGAAATTTTTCTGAATGTAGTAGCTACCTACCTTCATATTTAATTTATCAAACTGTATAAGTCGGTAGATAAAGAACCTAGCCTATTATGTTTTCTAATAATTAAAATGTTATATTTATCTGCATTCGTCTTTGTCCGCTGGCTTTTTATCTAACCGTTATGTATAATATCCGAACTTTGTCAAAAACTATATGGCGCAACCCTACCGATTCCGCAGCGTGAGCCAAGGGGCTGGCGAGGGGACTGCTGAGGTAGGTGGGCGCGGGTGGCTTTGACCGAGTCGTCTCTCTAACAACTAGCAGCGCTTTAGGAACTTTATATCCACCTTTAGAAAGGCGCAAAGTTGATTGGATAAAACAAGTAAGGTACTTGTTACAGTAACATTGACGCTCGCTGTGTATCACGTTACATTATGCCCCGTAATCCCAGTCAGTATTCACCTGTAGATTTGTTTGCTACGAGTATAAGCATTAAAATGTAATAATATCGCGTCGTGGACCAATTTACCTCATTACATTCACAAAATATCAGATAGATCAATTTATACCGCCAAGGCGAAATCATTCCTCGACGATACAAATTGATAATTGAAATATTTTACAGACATTTGAAAGTGAAAATTTTGAATGAATTTTTATTTAGTTACTAATATGTTGCTTTAAAAAATATTCCCGATTGTTGAATGACGTTTGACTTCGACACCGTAAGGTGAAATAAATATTTTTCATTTTTATACTTTTATACACTGTTAGTACGTGGTGTCGAATATTGTGTTGTACAGATGTACTAGATCTTTATACGATTAAAACTTAGGCCCTTTTCACATGCGTACAGTCATGGCACGATCGCTGTCGCCGTCGTCGTGCCCCGTGCGATCGTGCCGCGACCATAAGTATGTGAAAAGGGCATTAGATCGTCTTAATCGATATGAAAAGGATAAATAGCATATTTTTTCAAAATACAATTTCTTCTATAGTATCAATTGCACGAAGCTAATGATCCGCAGTTTTTGTTTACTGCAAATAAAATAAAAAATTGCATTATATATTATAAGCAAATTTATGTTGAAACAATTTGTATGTTTGCATGATGGCTATTGATCAAAGTAACTTTTTTGTGATTGTTTAATTTAGTTAATTAATTACCTACAATAATCATTGTATATTTTGGGAATAGAATCTTTTGTACAGTGAACGAAAAAAAATATCTGAACAGGTCAAGTTTCCTAAATATTTTTATTATGCAAGTAGTAGGTAGGTATACTAGTTTTAGAGAATTGTCAATGTTCAACAAACATTGGCTGCAACGACAGAAAAAAAAGGCTAAATACATAAAATATCAGAACCACTTCAAGATCGATAGATTTAGAAAAATGTGCCTAGAAATTGTAACCTTCGAGATAAGTATGTGTCTACTTTGTTACAAGAATCTCATGCATTATAGTAACATCACATTGAAAACTAGCTAAGATGAAATTGTTATTTAGTATAATATAAGATGGGTGGGAAAACAATGAGGTAGTTATACCGTCCGACGATTTGTTTATTTAATTTTATATTCCTGTAGCCTTAGCATTATGACTAGTCATCATAACAGGAGGGGCAGGGGGCCTATTCTGCTAAACTAATCGTTTCACTATGACAGTGGTATCGTCACAAATGACACGTTTTGACTATTTAGGCTATTAAAAATGTTAAAGGCGAACCTTTGGTTGTCAAACTACGGCTTTGGTTGTCAAACTAGGCCTAAATCTCAGTATTCACGGGATCCCGTAAAAAAAATTTAATTGCATAAAGTTCAACATTTTTGTCTTTGGTTCCTTGATGTGAAAATACGATTTAAAAAAATGTATTAAAAAATTATGTGTGCACTGTTTTGCACATCATTTAGTCACGATCTCAGGAGTCCTGCGGTCTATTGAAAGGTTTAAAACATAAGTCATTTCTTACTTATTATTTAGTTCCCGTGTTTGGTTACTTCAATCACTTTCTTCATAAATTGTGTAGTTTTCTTGTAAATAAGCAAAAACTTGATTTTTGCGATAACGCCGTTCCTAAAACTCTTGCTCTGACTGGCTCCTATGGACCCGAAGTCTATCTTCTTCACAAAATGGCGCGTATTGAGCCCTCTTAAGGTTCAATTGAAACCATTCTTTCAATATCTCCATGCATATACCGCCGCACGCTCTTTACTTTGTTTCTTTCATCTAAAGATTCCAAGCGACGACAATTCTGCGACGATAACCTTGTCATAGTAAAACGATTGGTTAGCAGAATTGGGCCTCAGAGGTTAACACAATGGGTAATAGTGGTTAGTGATCAAAAAAGTCATTTATTTAGAAATTAAATACACATCAATGTCCCTAAAATGTTTCTTATTTTGCTTGTTAATAAACCAACGTCCATACTCTCAGCTATTCAACTGATTCATTTTGAGAGACCATTGCTAGAACATAGTTTTTCTTTAGAATAATTGTCTTAGCTGAGGGTATGGCCGAACGATGCTTGTGTACCTACTTTTAAGTAGCTTAATTTTAATTTATTTCAATTTTTTCATTTGATCGCTGTAATAAATGTTTAAATTATTTATTTTATTTTTTGCATATTCAACAGGTGACATACCTAGCTATTATGTTCCTTACGTTGCATTGCCTGAACATGTACACAATCCTGTCGACATTGCGTAAGAAAACAAAGAGTGGCTTGATGCTTCGTTACCAATGGCGCGCTATAGCCGACCGCCTGGCCAATGAGCTCGCTGTATTGGTACGTGCATAATAATGCAATTAGGCTAAAAGTCCTATATTATCCATTTATTCAATGGTGGACTTAACTGCTTGGGAATAAGGTTTTTGTATTGTCCTTGTTTAAATATTTATAGGTTGCTGATTCTCAGACAAACCCTGAATACTCACGCAGATCAGATTCTGCGGCCTTGAAATGCGATTTTTTTTACTGAATTTCATTGAAATCTGACAAAATTAGCGACTCGAGACGTACTCAAATCTGATTTACGTTTGAGTATTCGGTGCTATGGCGCTTATTAGGGGAGGCCTTTGTCCAGCTGTGGACGAATATAGGCTGATGATGATGGAGATGTTGGGTGTAGATGATTGATGTTTGAAAGTGTAGACATCGTTACACAAGACCCAGTGATCTAAATAATATCTATATACTTAATACCACCATCAACAATTTCTGTGCTCGGGCACTAAATGAAATATATATTATGACACTAAGTTGGCGTTTAAATTGAAACCACCAAATTCCATAGTGGCCAACTTCACGGACGCAAAGGCACACCGACCTTAAAAATACTTTCTGCTATGAAACTAGATAGTGCCAAACTAGATAATGCCAAAACTATTTAATAGATCGGATTGAAATTTTGAAATAAGGATCTGGAACTGGAATAACATAAAGGCCAGTAGGTACTAAATTTTATTTTTAAAAAATCGCGTGAACCGCGAGCAGAATGTGGTATTGTATAAAATTAAGAGTTTTCCCCGTTTTTCTGGGCCATCAATTACTAAATAAATCGCTTCACATATAGGTTGTCTTGTCACGTCACACGGTGAAAATACTATAACATTTTATCTTAAGATAAACCTACTTTAATATAAAATATTATGGCATCTTAAGGTCCCACTGTTAAGATACGATAATATATATTATGGTCTCATACTCTTTAAAAATGACGACGGTGTCGCGTATTTTTTATTCAAATAGTATTTATAACAGGGCATCTTAAGATGAAGTCGCCCTATCGTTCAGTATCATATGATACTGAAATATGAAAAACATTAGTATATTAACCGTGTGTGATGTGATGGGCTGATAGCTCAGTCATTGGATGGCAAGCGATATTTTATCGTAGGATAAAATATTACAGCATCGTTGTTTTTGATAGGTACGCTTAACAATGGTATCGCCTCAACTTCTTTATGGCATTGCTTGCTTTTCGCCGCAGAATGACACATTTTGGCATGTTGCCTGCCTTTGATGAAAGAAACTGCAGATGAATATAAGGGACGTCTGTCAAGTGTATAGTTTGAATTTGAAACCAATCTATCATCGCACGCACTATCGAGTTTCTTTCATCTATTGACGATTTTGCGACAATACTACTGTCATGCTATGTCAGCTATTGTTAAGCAGAATTGGGCCCCTGAGTTTAGTTGGCAATGCAAAAAGAGAATATAACGCTATGCTAGCAATGCATAGATGGTCTGGGCACTGGGCAAGGTTTTGCTTTTTGTGTTTTTTTATTAGTAATTGCATGCTTGTTGGTGGAAGTAAATCCACACTTATTATAGAACAACTTAGCATAAGTACGTAGGTACCGTAGTTTATATAGATGCACGATAGTATGATGCAATGTAAGTGTTGTTATCGGCACGACTTGGGGTTCAATAAGAATAATTTTTACCGATAAACTAAAAAAGAGGAATAAATTTTGCATGGGTGGTCCTATGGATCAATTTATTCGCGAGGGTTAAGTATTTTTGATCTGCAGGTATTTGTTCCGGGTGTTCTGGTCGTTTGCTATTTATAATAAAAAATCTATCTATGTAATGTATTGTATTATGTATATCAGTTATCTAGTACCCATATCAGAAACTCTGCTTAGCTTGGGGCTAGATAATTAATTTTTATTTATTATATAATAATATTTTTAAGGTTCCAGACACTTTTTCCACAATTCTTTGAATACGGAGTGGTTCACCCTTAGAGCTCAGTAGAAAAACGTTCACACCGCTATTCGTCATTGGAGCGAAACGTCCTCAATTGAAAAAGTGCTGTTTTACAAAGCTAAATGAATTTTCTGTCAAACGACCCAAAACGTCCTCAATTTTTTTTTGTGCCATGTTTGCTTTTGAAAAACTAAAACAAATTAAATAAAATGTTCTTACTACTAAATAATCAAACAATAGAATAAAATTAGTAATATTTACAATTGACAAAATTCAGCTAACTGGAGACTGTTGCAAACAATCTACAGGTAGCACAACTGATCAAAACCAGAAAACAAAAAGGAATTCGATTACTTTGAAAAACAATAGTTAAAACCAACGCGGACAAAGGCTGCTAGAAGATGAAGAAATTTATCCTCAATGCACTACGGAAAGAAGGGAAATGGCAGAAAAAAAAAAATGAGAACTTCGTGGATGTAAAAAGCAAATAAATAAAAATTAAATAATGCTAGACAATCCACAGCATCATCTAGCAAGTAAGCAGAACTTGTGTTTTAGCGTATCTACGAGAAACCTAATATATGTACTTTATATATAACTAAAATATTTTTTATACTAGAACCTAATCCACCTCAAAAATTTCGTTTACTCCCACCTGTTCTGTTGAGTAGTTCTGTTGACAGAACTACTGAGATTTTTTTTACCATTAGTTTTGTCCACAAAACAAATGGGAATACAATTTTCACCTGTTCTGTTGAGTAGTTCTATTGACAGAACTACTATTAAAAGATAAAATTAATTAGTATTTATTCGTTTGTGAAAAATATGGAAGTCGATAAGTTATAATAATAAAATAAAATACAATCCCATTTCAACAATCAACCCTGATTGTTAAGTTTGTTCATTACATTTTGCGTTCATAACACTTTTCTATGATGGTGACTGGCTTGAAGGACATTGCGGACGATTTGCTTCCTGGCCTATCTTCCTTATGGTCGATTTCGTTCGAAGGACGTTATATTATAATAGATGATTATATACCTTCAAGGAGTTTTTGCATTGAGAACCAACCGCTCCGTATTCTATTCTATGACTCATAGGGTCCAAGTCTTAAATAATAAATCGTTTCAGTCGCCTTTGAATTGCAAATGTCTATTAGTCCAGTCATTATAGTAAGTTCACCTCGGAATTCGAGATACCTAGCTGTAAGTCTGTAAATACTTGTATATTGACACCCTAAAAGTTGTCTCAAAACCTACATAATATGGTAGGTACACCCTACCATATTATGTAGGTTTTGAGACAACTTTTAACTAACAACGCAACTATTAAATTTCAAGGTGAAAGGTCACAAAAGGTTTTTTGCGCTTTTTTTGTAAATATCTCGTCAATATTGTATCAATATTGTAGAATACAAAATTCTCTACAAATTTTGTTAAAAAAAATTATACGGTGAACTTTTTTCGAGATAGGGGGCGGAGAGCACGCGGTCACAGCATACCTTCAGGCCACTTTTTTTTTTCCTCAAATGTAAATGGGAATATAATTATTATTATGATTTAAGTTTTTCCCTTAATTATTTTTTAATTTTAGGAAACGGTTATCAGTTTTATTGAATGGATATAGATTTAATGCATGAAGAAAATGATAAAATATAATATAATAGTTAATAAAAATTGACAAATATTTATAATCATTGATTTATCGATAGTTCATCAACTATATGGCGCGTTTTCGACCGGAGGCACCGGCTGACCTGAACTGATGCTGTGACCGCGCGCTCTCCGCCCTCTATCTCGAAAACGGTTCACCGTATAATTTTTTTTTAACAAAATTTGTAGAGAACTTTGCATTCTACAATATTGATGAGATATTTACAAAAAAAGCGCAAAAACCCGTGACCTTTCACCTTGAAATTTAATAGTTGCGTACATCCATGTAGGTTTTGAGACAACTTTTAGAGTGTCAATATACAAGTATTTACAGACTTACAGCTGGGTATCTCGAATTCTGAGATTCTTACCTAATCACTGCTAGCGTCGGCGGCGGTGCGACCCGCAGGGGCGCGCCGTCGTCGGTACAAGGAGTTGTAGATCGCACTCTGTGTTTTCAGCCATGAAAGTGCTAGATGACTGGACTATATGGTCAAGAATCTTCAGTAAACAAAATTTGTAATTACAGGATCAAAAATGGAGGCAGAACAAAATGGAGCAACCCAAAACAGAGTAGAATTTAGTCTTTAATGTGATCTAATCAACTTCGACTATGTATTTTGTACTAATCAGTGGTTTAAGATTGTGGACTTGTATCTACATTTATATTTTTCGTAGAATTTATTTAATGGATGGTGTTATTTCTGTATTAAAACTGTTTCTAATCTAACATTTGTTTACTAACCTCAATGAACTTGTTCATGGTGTTGGGTAATAAAAGCATGGTAGTAGGTATTCTCATTGAAAGTTTTAATTCCTCATTTTACCTAGGAACAAAGTACACAAACTTTGGAAATACATCCTTACATACGTATTGTATACTTACCTACATAAATTCAGAAATTAGACATCCATTTTTTACACTCACTCTTAGAAAATGTTGCCATTTTACATAATAACATAAATAAAATTAAGTAATTGTTTAAAAGACACCCTGTTTTCAGGGTGTGATTGGTACTTAGGTCAAGCTTATTTTTAATTTCTCGGAACAATAACTAAATAGTTTTTTTCTTCCTCTAATACTCGTAGATAATACAAGTTAATAATGAATAATTGAAAACTTTTCACATCTGTCCTGTATATTACAATGAACTTATACAAAAAAAGTTAATCAGTTTTTTATCTTAAATCAGTTTTGAAGCTAATCTTTATGACTGCCATATATAATAATAATATTATGTAAGTACATTACTTTGTACAAAATTAGTCTTACCTATACCAAACTAATTATTTACAAGATTTGTGAAAGTTTACATGTTAGCAGACATAACAATATCAGTCGAATTAAGACACGGCCAAAAAAAGGTTCAAAAACATAGGATGCATGCTAGTAACAGGCAGAAGCTCTTGAATCTTATGGAACTTCTGCGTGAATCCAATTCAAGTGTCATTCTTTACAGATCTCTGGGCCAGAATATTCGATTACAGAGAATAAGAGGACGAAATTTTTACTGCAATTGATTTTTGTCTTCTTTCTCATCAAGGATATAGGTACATACATACTTATAAAGAACGAGATGATAGAGAGATGTGGTCCAGAGATAAGAAACATTTATGACTCACAGTCGGACAAATCAAGACTCAAACTCTTCATCAGAAAATGTTTGCATATCCTCACTAACCATATTCGATTGTTCATCACTCGCTAAACGAGGTTTCTTAACAAGAAGACCCTGGCTTTGCAACCTCTGTATAGCGTCCAAAGTGGTCTGCTTTGCCGTACTTATTTCAGTTCTTTCTTCAACGTGAGATTGGTTGGCTTGACTAGTTTTCATTACACTTAGACCTGATAAATTCCGGAGTTTACCTAACTGTTGGGAACTAGCGCTCATTTCAGACTTCATCTGGGTGGACGTGACCACAGAATTTCCCTTGACTGTCTTAGTCGTGCACGTGGAATTGGATTTGCTCATGTGCACAGCCGCAAACTGAGCTGAGGAATCGCCATCGTTCCGGTTCAATGCTGAAAAGTCAGTTTCTGGGAACAGAGATTCCTTTGGTTTTTTGAAACAACTAAAATGTCCAGCAGGTGGTTCCACGTTCGTTCTTTTAGCAGTGAAACCTGATACCCCGGGAGCTATTTTTATTTGCGATCGTATAATCCCCGATGTGGATGGCCTTATGGGCATTCTAGGACTACTTTGGCCTGGTGAACTGAACCGCGGCCTTACAGGAACTAGCTGGTTAGGTCTTGAAGGAGCGGGCAGCGCAAGTCGAGTTGGTCTTATACCGGGATTTCGTATTCTAGGGCCAGGCACGGGCGTTGCTTGTCGAATTTTGACGCTTTGGAAGTTTGAAGGATTCCCAATAACTTGCGGAAACCTTTGATTCATGTTTGACTGCACCATATTTTTGACTTCTTGTTTACTGCTTTGGTTAATTGTCTTTATAGTTTTAGTCACAGTTGTTGTGATTTCTTGTACGACCGTCTCAGTCTGTGTCTGAGTTTGAAAAGTTTTAACGGTTTTCACTTCTTTGTTTACCATTTTCTGATTGATAGAAGATTTATTAATTGAGCGTCCAACAGTTTGCTCCATGTTTCTAGAACTCTGACTATGTGTTTGGATTTGTTTGATACTATTATCTCCTTGACGTGAGTTTTTAATAGCCATTTGGTTACTTAAACTTTGCGCGAACGGAGGTATTTCGTCCGAGCTGAAAGCATCCTGCGGAGCTGCTCTATTCATGGTTGAACCGGAAGGTCTAATAACTAAATCCTTACATACATATTTCAAACTGTCTAAATTTGGATTAGGTATTGTATGATTTTTTGTTTTAACGACCGTACTAGCCGCAAGGTGCGTTTCTATGTCGTCTTCTGAAAAGTTTTGATCTGAATGTTCTGGGTGGTTTCCCCCGTCCTCCTCGCTATTTGAGTCCGGATATTGTACTTCTACATTATCTTGAGGAGTATGGTCGCTAGTGTCAGAGTGCTCGCCTTCCTCTGCGTTCATTTCCATAATTTTGACTCTGCCTGGTATGGAATCCGTATCACTTTCAGAACCATCAACTTGAGGAAAAGAGTCTCTTGAGTGATCTTGATTTGGAAATAAACCAGGCGACGAGTTTCCAGATTTAACGGTTATGTTTTTACTTAAGTTTTTCAAAACGTTGTTTAATGCGGACTGTTTTTGGCTTGTTTGTAGACTATGATCAGGATTTTTGGAGCTATTCGGACGAGATTGCATCTCTCCATTGTCGCCTTCACTGTCATATTGGTTGTCAGGTAATTTATCAGTCTTTTTCATATTTTGACTATTTGATTTTAGGGTGATACTTTTGTTAATGTTCCTTATAGCATCTTTTGATTTATCCCGAGTTGGCGATTCCAGTTTTTCAGGTTTTATTATTTGTTTATTACCACTGATTGTCTCATCACTATCAGAATCGTCTATATTGAATATTTCTATATCTTCTTGAATGACTTTGCTATGTTTTATTGGTGGTATGCCTGGTTCTTTCTTTACAGTAATGTCTTGTTTTGGTGATACTTTCGGCAATTGACTAACATTGACACTTTTATTAAATGAAACTGGTTTTGCTATGACATTCTTGAATTGCTTCTTCATTAGGTCAGCATTCGATTTTTCATTTTTAGTTGTTTCGGTACGTAACTGTTGTTGCGGCGCTAATTTAGGAGATTTTTTAATTGATTGTATATTTATATTTGGGTTATTTAAAATACTGGCTAATTTATTAGCTTGAAGAAGACCTGTGTCAGTATCAACTTTTTCATCGTATTCGTCTTCGGTTAAATGATTTTCTTCAGATTTGAAATCTTTGACTTTAATTGGAGGCGCATTCGGATGTTGGGCAACATTAGTTTTGGAAAGATTCGTAGTCGATTTAACTGGATTATTTCGTAATAGATGCGCAATTTTGCTAACGTCAGTCTGTGGCACTTTTTCAGCATTATTACATTCGTCTTCGTCATGATCGATATTTTTTGGAGGCGTATTCGATTGATGGGTAATATTATTAGTTTTAACCGGATGCGTAGCTGATTTTGCTGGATTATTTCGTATTAGATGCGCAATTTTGCTAACATTCGACTGAGGAACTTTTTCAGTATCATCAAATTCGTCGTCCGTGAAACGATTTTCCTCAGGTTTGATATCTTTAGCTTTTATTGAAGGCAAATTCGACTGTTGAGCAATATTGGTTTTGGAAAGTTTTGTGGCCGATTTAGCCGGATTATTTCGTAATAGATGCGCAATTTTGCTAACGTCAGGTTGTGCCACTTTTTCGTGATCATCCAATTCGCCGTCCGTAAACTTATTTTCTTCAGATTCTTTGTTTTTAGTTTGAACTGAAGGCGTAGTCGATTGTTGAGCTATAATATTGGTTTTGACAGGATTCGTGTCTGATTTAGCTGGATTATTTCCTATGAGATGCGCAATTTTGCTAGCGTCAGGCTGTGGCATTTTTCCATGATCATCAAATTCGTCGTCAGTAAAACGATTTTTCTCAAGTATGATATCTTTAGCTTTTATTGCAGGCGTATTCGCTTGTTGAGCTACAACATTGGTTATGGCAAGGTTCGTATCCGATTTAGCTGGATTATTTCGTATAAGGTGCGCAATTTTGCTAACGTCAAGGTGTTGCACTTTTTTCTCAGGTTGTGTGTTTTTTATATCCAATTCTTGCTTATCTTGAGTGGACGTTTTTACGATTAGATGACTTAATAGTTTTCTGGCATTAAGAGGATCAGTTTTTTTACTCTCCTCTACGTCTCCATTAACATCCGCTTCGTCAATATCTTCTTCACAATCTGTCATATTTTCATCAACATCGTTCGTTTCTTTCGTTACTTTGGGATCACATTCGGCTATTTCTTCAGTGTTTGGAATGCCAGAATTTTTAGCGCTTTGGTTAGAATTATTGCTACATTCATCTTGTGGATTAACTTTTTCCGGATCACAACTTTTTCTAGACGTATTATCAGGATATGTATCGTCGGTATTTCCAGGATCGTCTGCAAAATTATTTTCCTTACTTTGGTCTGTTTTATCAGACACAGGTAAAGAATTCTTGGAAGTTCCATTCGGCCCCTTTTTTTCAACTAACAACGCATCAGCAGTTGGGCTGTTGGGTTTTATCGTTCCATAATTTTCTTCATTTGTGCTTTTGACTTCCGAATTAGTCATTTTCTTAATTTTTATTTGACTATTATTTTGGTTCATAAGTTTTGTAATAACGTCGTTTGCTTCAGCTGTGTTAGGTTTTGATGGTGCGATTATTTTGGGATTTTTATTTATAACAACATTGTCTTTAACCACTAGAGACTTTACGGATTGGCCAGGTTTCTTTTTAATAACAATACCTTGTCTTTGCAATTTCTCAATATTAGGAGGTAATTTTGTCTGAACTGGTTTTCTAATGGACTTTTTTAGCCGTTTAGCTATAACTTGAGTCGGTACCTCTTCGATTCCTTGAAAATCGAGTCCTTCTCCGAAAACATCCGTGTTCATGTTTAGGAACTGGTCCAGTGTGATTGCAGATTTTTTTGATTTCTTATGTTTTTTGTGCTTTTTCTTCTTAGTCCTTGAATCATCCATGCCCATTGTCGCTTCAAACAGTTGTTCCTGAAAAGCAAAGCAAGTAGGTAAGTACCATCATTTAATATTTACTAATTATTAATTTACTTAAAGAAAACTCACGATTCCTATAGCAGGTGCATCCAAGGTTTCAACTTTTTCTGCTAATGGTGGTACGGACTCCAGTGAGAAATCGGTTATTTCATCCACTCTGTAAAAAACATAGCAGTTTTTAGAGTGAATCACACTAGTAAAGCCTACTAATAGTAATCTATACATTAGTATAAAATAAAACAAACAACCACACTTTCGCTTTTATAATTAATTTTGTCCTTCCTTCACGCCCTAACTAAGCAACCAATCGACTTGATTTTAGCCATAGATTTATTTGAAAGGATGAAGAGTAACATAGTCTTTTTATCCCATAAATCAGTTCCAATGGGAAAGAAATAACCTTAAACAACGCGTGTGAAGCCGCCTGTTGTTAGTAATGAACTATGTGGCTTAGTGGGCGTAGGTTTACATTAGGTTGTCGGTTCGATTCCCATCATAGGGAAATAAATAAATAAGGCTGGACAATTCACAAAACAATTCATGAAATCCCAAGCTAAGACGCATTAGGTTGTGGGTTTGATTCCCATCATGGGGAAAATAAAATGCTGGACAATTCACACAGCAGCATCTTACCCCAAGTCAAGCAGAGCTTGTGTTACCTATGGGATAACTGATATACTTAATATAATATATTGCATAAATACTTTATAAAAACAGAAAACACCTAGAAAAAATATCTGCAGATCGTACAAATATTTGTCCGAAGGCGGGAATCGAACCCCCATCCTCCTGCGTCGCAAGCGGATGAATAAGTTTCAGGTTTGACAGATATAATAGCTTCTTCTACGTAGTGACAAATGTCTTACATTTCATTCCTTTCACTGTAAAGATCCTCGATGCTGTGGTAAGTGAGATGGAGCTCGTACGCATCTAAATGGTAAAATATAGCGTCGCATATAGGACATCTAAAAACATCATCGGGATGCTGGTTCTCATCACTGTGTTCGTCAGTCATGTGTTTCTGAAAAAGGAGATTAAATTTCCAAATATTTTTTTTACACAGCTTCGAATTTGCTCTATCCATATAAATTGTATCATGATCTGTTCTCTTTTGAATTCATAATAAAAAATCAAACATATTCCCAAACACCGGTATAATATTGGATAAATTATGATATGAATCGACAGCCGTGTACCAGCTTAGAATTTGCACCACCCCAACTCTTCCCGTGGGTGTCGTAGGAGGCAACTAAGGGACATACACCGGGGAAGTAGCGCCTCCAGTAAATGGATCTACCACCGAACTGCGATCTCCAACCCGCATGCCAAGCGTGGGGATTATGGGCATTACCCCCCATGAGATAAAACCAATAAGGCGCTTATGGAGGCCTGCGTCCATCAGTGGACTAATATAGGCTGTTGAGAGTGATGAAAGCTTGCTCAGTTATAGATCTATTCTTGAGCAGGCTAGGCGCACTCTACGAGCGTGTTGAATTCTAAAAGTACATTTTTGAATGTTTATACGATGTTTTTCTTATTTAACTGGCTCAGAATCGTGATGTATGGACGGATCAGGGGGATTATAGGCTAACTGTATTCTGAAATCGGCTGTTTAGTCTGTATGATTTTTTTAATAAACTTCGCCCGATTGCGATTGAATTGAGGAAGTATAGAAGCCTTATCGCTGAGAGCTATCTCTTCCAGGCAACCTTAGGATAGAATGGACATGTAAAGCAATGTGGATGGTGCCACATGCATTTGAATTAATCCATTTACTATTAAAGATGATATTGTACCTATATTATATGTAGTTTATGTATATTATAAAACTATGCCACAGGATTACTTAGTACACCTTTAACTAAGGGCTAGATAGTTAAATTGAAATTTGGTAGTTAGGTCCTATTTACTTATATAAAATAATCATATTGCTACTCACTTGTAGGTTAACCTTGTTTTCATATTCCTCCCCGCAAAAAGGACAGTAATATATCTGTACTGCTTCCTGAAATATTACATTTCCAATTTAAAATATATTTAGGGCTATTTTCTGTTATGCGGATATCCGCCCTCCCGCGTGCGGGTCACCCGAAACCTATAATTTAATATAATGTTTTTCCTATCACGCGGACCACAGCACGCGGAACGTGGATTAGCTAGAGTCAATATAGGTTTCGGGTGCCCACCCGCGGACCAGATATCCGCATGACAGGTAAAGACCCCTTAGTACTACAATCACAAAAATAATGATAAATTGATCGACTTTTTATTAGGTTCACACACAAACAGCCCAGGAAAACTAGCAAAAGAACAGAAACAGTACTCATTTATGGAAGCAAGTGTACAATGAGGATCCGTATCGTTTTTAGCTGACAATGCAGATTTATACAGTTAAGAAATCATTAACACTGCAAAAATTTTTGTTCTACAACAAAAATTTACGAAGTTATGACGAAATTACAAGCAAGGATCGTTGCCAGTTAGCCCTTGGCAGGTATAGGAGAGTAAACGTTTTTCGTTGGTTGATAACTTTGTCATATTTAAATTTTCCAAGAAACAATGTTTAAAGTTGATCATTATTTGATTCTCTACATTTAGTTCCTTTTTTATTTTCTTGTCAAACTGATATTTTTCGAATTTTTAACTGTGTGAATGTTTGTCACCATATAATCTACGTAACTACTTAGCTTATTTAGATGAAATTTGGTATGTACATAGTTCAAAATGTAGAAAAACAAATAGGCAAATAAAAAAAAAAAAACTAGTATTTACCATTGAAACAATTGAGCTAACTGCAGACTGTTGCATACGATCTACAGGTAGCTCAACTTATCCATATCAATACCTGTCGGAAGCCTGCCCAAGACAATGGCTAATGAGGATAGTTTACTAGATGGTACTTGTTTACCTGTCCAATCATCTTCAGCTTCTTAGAATTTCCTATAGAAGGCATTTCATCAACTCTATGAAAGAACTTATTATGGTAAGCTATTGCAACAGAGTTATTGAAGTTGACTTTGCAAACATCACAGCAAAGAGTCTTCTCTGCCATCTCATCTGTCGGGTGAGTTGTCTGAATGTGTTTGTTGTAAAGATGCTGAAATATATTTATTGCCAACTTTAATAAAACGTAAACAAGGAACACTATTAAGTTTCATAATGAAACACAATGCAATACATTACAGATGTAAGTGGGTTAACTACGAACCTTTTTTAACATGCATCAGAACACCTGGGTTTCAATTTTGAAACATTCAGCAGAATTAATTGTCAAAATGAATAAATCCTCACTCCTTCAATGAGTTACTGTGAGTGGTTTGTCTAGCAATATTTATTTACTCAAACATAGTTTGTAATCTGGTGCTTATATTGACTACCTTTTTTGAGCGAACAACCTTTCAGGCTTACCCGAAAAGGCACCAGCAAATTACTGTTGTGTATTGCGGTCAGCAATGGAAATTGCCAGCTGCTAAATATCGAGTTTTGTTCCAGGTGCAAATTCTTACCATAAATTATAAACTAAGTTGGTTTTATTTTAATTTTCTATTATTTCCTAGTTTCTATTAATCGCATTGTTTGAGTAAAGCACTATATATGCATTGATCCGCAATAACTGCCTTGCTGCCACCATGGCCACACTATGATGGCTTCAAGCTAAGCTACCTTTCTCGGCCTATAAGCTTGCAGCCCTGTCCGTGCTATAAAGGCTTCTCGGGAATCAATATTAGCCTGTCCTTGACTGGGTTATTATCTGCCTATCTGACAAACGTCATTAAGATCCGTACAGCCATTTGGCAACAAACAGAATGACTTTCACTATTATAACATTAGTACCTATGGATGGTATACAAACAGACAGACCTGCAGTCTTCTGAAAATTACTGATTAGCTCAAATTTTCGAGTGATGTAAGTACAATAATGTAAATAAATTTTTAACCTAATCTACCTCAGTCAGTCATACAGATAAACATAGATAAGTTAAAAGTGGAAAGGTGGGGGGAGGGAAGGGCAAAGGCCGCGTATGCCATATTGTGCACATTCTTATTATCAACGCCGCCGCGTCGAAATTGGGTAAGAGTTAGATAGATAAATACCTTCATGGTAAAGAGTTTTCCACACCAAGGACAGAAGTATTTCGCATCGTGATATGGGTGCACTTTGTGTTTATGAGTGATTGCTTTGGATATTGACGTAAACATGTCAGGACACACGTCGCACTGAACCAACTCCGGCTGATCTTTACTGCCGGCTGGCTTATCTGACACTGCAAGCTGTTCATCTTGTGGTCGTTTTTTGTTTTGATGAAAGTTCAAATCGCCGTGTTTCCTAAAACGTTCACAAGATGTTAGTAGAATAAATTTTACCTCGTCCTCGGTAGAATCCGTGGAAAGAGGTGATTGAATCTAGTTAGATTGGTCAATGTTACTGAAAAATATTTGGTGTCCGAAGATCGCTATTATGCTTACCTAAAATGAACTTGAAGAGATTCCTTGTCATTAAAAGTTTCTTTACAGAAAATGCACTTGAATTCTTCGGAACTCATTGTAGAATAACAATACAAAAATTCATTTCAAAAACCACATCAGTAACCAAATTGTCAATAATGTGTATTTTAATGGGCACTCGTTTTAGTAGCAATAAATTATTCTCCGCCGCATAAAACTGTCTTATTGCTGATAGTGTCGGTCTTTCTCAGATCTTGCAGAAGCAGAAAAAGCTCAAACTTGACTAATCAATCAACCCAAACCTGAGACCCAAACAAAACGTAGCCATTTTGTTTTTTTTCTCCGACCGACGACGTCCGTTCCATTCCTTCTGTCAATTGGAACATTTTTTTGTTTTGGCTTGGATGCCTCTCCTTTGGCCAAAAAACTTTTAGGTACGGGCTTAAAGTACCGGGATGACGACGGCGGCCAAATAACCCATTCATTAATTTTGATGCGAAATAATAACTTAATGCCCATATTAAACGATAAGCTGACATGTTCATTTAAAAGTTAGTACAGTTATCCTAGATTTCAAAATGATACATAGTACTTTTTACCATTAAAAATTAACACTTGGCGTTGAGTTTCGGGACACCTGTACATGCTTAAAATGTTGCTAGATCGCTTACCTTACCTACCTATTCGTTCAAAGTAGTACCTGCCTGCAGCCTACTTTCATAATGCGGCATAAACGGAAATGCAGGGTTTTCGACGAGCTTATAACGATTGGTTCCAAATAGCTCGCTTTGACGTTGTTTATCACTAATGTTGAAAGATCAAGACAAGTTCCCAATGTTTCCATAATAACTAGGTAGGTACCAAATATATTATGTTACAAATTATGTCATAGAAAATTAATTTTGTTCGATGGGTAGTCCCCGTAGTATACGTTAACCTAAATTTTAAAGACGAGAGATCTTATTACATGTCCATCTCACGTGAGATTTTACAAAACACGTATGTACCTAAGTAATTTAAAATAATAATATATTTTCGTTTCGTGTTGGCCTGAGATTCACATTTTATGTGTGGTTTGCGGTACCAACCACTCTACCCTTCTTCGCTGGTAGTCAGGACAAATCTAACATTCTAACGGAAAAGTAATTGGCTGCATGCAAATGGTTAAAGATTTTCTTTTCCAGAATTTAATACCGCGCCAACACTCAACCAACCACTTTTCACAGGAACTGCTAAAATTCGTTTAAAAAATTACGTGATATTTGCCGAGACCCCTACGTAAGATTTGGCTCGACCCCCATTAAACGCCTCACGTAATTAATGAATGCCACCTAGGCCGCGCAGTTCCACTGACTCGTAGTGCGATATGTGTAACTTGTACGATTTCTTTAAAACAATAATTTCACCTTACAATAAAACACCTAGCCTAAAAATTAACCACCAAACTACCCACCAAAGCTAAAACAAACGTCTTCTTTACAGTAGAAATGGCTAGATATCTGTCATCAATAAGCAAAAGGCTTTACTCTGGTTCAAATAATTTAAAAGCCCAGAAGTATGTTCTCACGAAATATTTTCAAGGAGAGCCGAAATCATCTGATTTTGAAATAGTTGAAGAGACTTTGCCGGATTTGAAAGATGGAGGTGAGTATTTGCTAGTATTAGTACTAAGTTTATGTGTATGCTTAACAATTTACATAAAATTTTATTACATACCTACCTATCTATCTATCTATATTAATATAAATTTTACAAATTAAAAATAAATTTAATTAAAAAGTTTAAATTTCTTATACACTTGGTGAATTACAGAATATAATTTTAAGTGCCTAGCTCAAAACACACATCTTTTGCCAACAGAAATTCTAACAGAAGCTGAATATTTGAGCGTAGACCCGTACATGCGCGCGTACATGATTGGCTACAAATTGCCAACTGTTATGATTGGCGAACAAGTTGCAAAGTAAGGGTTTTTTATTATTATCTACCTAGGCAACTATGAACACTAAGAAGAAACGGTACCTACTAGCCAATCTACACAATGAAATAGTTACTCCATTAATAAACAATCTTTGCTGTAGGTAGGTACATAATCAAAGGGCACCACTTTCATGATTGCACAAGACTCACATGGTCCATATGCAGCTCCTGGGCAGTGAATGCGTTAATCTGCATCAAATCAGCTCATATTCATTTACTGCTGAATATAAGCCTCCCCACGACGATGACGCCAAATTGTATGGTATTTTAAATTAATGTGTGATATCAGTAATATGGCATGAGTTTGCCATTATCACCTTGCTTGGAAGGCGGACTAGTGACTGCAAAGTTGTTAAATAAGGTACTAAGGTAGATTCTTGTAGTCGTTAGAAGGGTTGATTGCTGCGAATGGTATTTTAATAATGTACCATCTATACTGAAATTCAATACCATAATAACCTAACATTAGATTCATGCGTACTAACTACGCATAAATCAACCAATAAATAAATTATTCTTGATTTTTAGAATAATATCAAGTCGAAATGAAAATTATCCGGTGGGAAGTTACGTCACAGCAGGTTTTGGGTGGAGAACTCATACGGTATGCAATCCTAAAAACCTTATCGGAAGACCAGGGGTTATTCCACTGACCGTCTTGCCCGATGTCGGATCTCATCCAATTTCTCTTGGCCTGGGAGTGCTGGGAATGCCGGGGTTCGTCTAGTTTTTTTTTTAATTAATAGTTTTACAGCTTTTGCAGTATTAGCAGTTCTTTTCGTATAGCTGTATTAATGTTCTTTTTCTTTGATAATTATTTTAGAAATACAGCCTATTTTGGCTTGCAAGAGATCTGCCAACCGAAACCGGGTGAAACTGTTGTTATAACTGGAGCAGCTGGGGCAGTTGGCTCTCACGTTGGCCAAATTGCTAAAAACATGGGTAGGTATAATTTTACCCTCG
The DNA here is from genome assembly GCA_946478455.1 of Eupithecia vulgata. Lineage (NCBI taxonomy): Eukaryota > Metazoa > Arthropoda > Insecta > Lepidoptera > Geometridae > Eupithecia > Eupithecia vulgata. Next base: position 10,571,092 of record OX297873.1, read on the forward strand.
TATATTATTTAGCATTATTTAAATAATACAGAATGTTAAACTTACAACTGATAATAATAATAAGCATTTAATTATCTCTCACAATAGGTTTTACTAGTGTTATACTATTTACTAATATTACTTACCTATATATTAATTTAATATTATTAATTTACTAATATACTATATATTAATTACCGAGCGAGACTCCACCATTCTCAGACAGTCAGTAGTTCAGTAGGTACATACCTACCAAATAATGTACAGGTATAAATAAATAAAAGAAAATGATTTCTTGAATAAAATTTACAAACATCGCGAATATCTGGATCATTGTTTAAATTATAATTGTTTTTTCAGGCTGTAGAGTAATTGGATTTGCAGGGACTGATGAAAAATGTAGATACTTAGAAAAAGAACTTGGTTTTGATAGAGCTTACAACTACAAAACAGTCAACGTTAGAAAAGCTCTTAAAGACGGCGCTCCAGATAGAGTGGATTGCTATTTCGATAACGTTTGTATTTCGTTGACATTTAAATTTCGTATCCATAACTTCTATCTACATTATACTATGACCAATATTATCTATTAGATATACTTGCTTGCTTGAAGAATAAACCTTAAATTTTCCGGCAGGTGGGTGGAGAAATAAGTTCAACAATACTAAGTTGTATGAACAAATATGGAAGGGTGGCTGTGTGTGGCTCGATATCATCTTACAACGATACACATTTACCAAAAGGTATGCTTTAATGCACTGACTAAATAGCCAAACTATTATTAAAATAACCTATATTAAATAATGACATTATTTCTGTTATTCTTTTTTGTAGTGACAATTCTGCAACCTTCCATAGTATTTAAGGAACTTAAAGTTGAAGGATTTTTGGTAAATAGATGGACTGATCGATGGGATGAAGGAATTAATGCGAACCTGGAATGGTTGCGACAAGGGAAGTTGAAATATCAGGAAAAAGTATACAACGGGTTTGAAAATATGGTCAGCGCGCTTAATGGTTTATTAAGGGGTGAAAATACTGGAAAAGCTGTAGTAAAAGTTAAATAAGTAAGTGATTCCATTAAAGATTGGATCTATATATTTCATATTTTATTTGTATTTTGTACCTTAAACCACTAAAATAACACCAGCATAACCAACCACAATAGACAATATTAAAAATCAAAATGTAGAAAGTTTTAAATGTTTAGGGAGTATTATAACGTGCACGCCAGAATAGCTAGGGCAAGACATCATTTCTCAACTAAAATCAAATAATAAAATGAATAAAAGTGAAATGATGAATTATAGATTACCAAAAAATTACGTTACGAAATAAAACAATCAGAGGAAGAATTATTGGACATCATAATACGACATGACTGCTTCATATAAGTATCATCATAGAAGGAAAAGTAAAGGGAAGACGAGAAAGGGAACGCAAGGAGAAAGCATTGGATAGAGAAAATTGCTTCATTTGGGGGTTTCCACCCCCCCTCCCTCTTGCCTTTGTGAGATGTCGTGAGATTTTACTAGACCTGAATAAATTTCACGTGAGATTCTGGAAAGGGAGGCGGGTGGCTCCCACAATCTCACGTTAAATTTTTCAAAACACGTTATTAAATGTAAAATTAATGAAAGAAAGATTTTTCGTGTCGTATTGGCCTAAGATTCCAATTTGTGAGTGGTTTGCGGTGCCAACCGCATTACTCCTACACTGGTAGTCAGGTTAAAATCTAACATTGCTAATGATGATGAAATGTAATAATAAGTGGTTTATATTTTTAAAAAAGAATAAATCTAACGGAATAGGAATTCGTTGCAAATAGTTAACGATTTTTTTTTCCACACTTTTATACCGCGCCAACACGTAACTAAAATTCGTACTAAAAATCACGTTATTTGCCGAGACCCCTATCCCCACGTGAGATTTGGCACTTCAATGCTATCCTTCAGAGAAACTCCAAGCATAGCTCGTTGGGCGACCTTTAAGCTGGTGGACCAACCCTACCGTGAGTGTCCACGTCTCAGCTCCGTAGGTCATGCATGACGGGTAGGACGCACTGATTGAAAACTTTAGTTTTCAACGGATATCTCTACTCTACCTATAGTATAAATTGTATGATTGGCAAATATTCGGAACTCTTGGCGCGCGATTGACGGCTCTTGTTTCTTGTCTAGTTTGACCAATAGGTACAGAGTCTAGACAGGCAACGTCTGCTCAACATAATTTTTGTAGAGATTGTTTTTAATAGGTAGGTACACGTTTTAATATGACGACCTCTATGGAGCGGTGGGCAAGGTCCAAAAGTGCTGTTTTTCGTTTCGTGCCCATTTTGGGCACTTTTGGCCTATTGTACCTACTGTTAGTTTTTTAAATTTAGATATAAGGTTTATTTTTATTATTTATTTAAGTGCAATAAAGTGTTATTATTATTATTATTATTTGGGTTGGGATGGAAATTGCATTTTTCTGAGCTTTGGAATTTTTGTAGGGTAAACCATTGACAAGATGTCGTCGTTTGATAAGCGCAGCTGGTGTTTCCTTCCTCCTTTTCTCAATTTCTTCCACTTTCTCACTTTAATTTACCTACCGACACCTTGATAGGTAGTACCTATGGTATACCTAGGTATACCTACCTAATAAGAACTCTTCCAAAAAATGCAAACACTAACAACTTGAACAACTACCTACTGACAAACAAATTCCAAATCAGCAGTTGAACTGCAAAAAATCTGTGTTCCCCTATTAATAATAAAACTTCAAGTGCGAGTCGGACTCGCGTTCTTATTTCTTGCCAAATAGCATGATTCTACCAGTGCGTCCTACCCGTCATGTCATGACCTACGGAGCTGAGACGTGGACACTCACGGTAGGGCTGGTCCACCAGTTTTAAATCGCCCAGCGAGCTATGGAGAGCGAGCAATGCTCGGAGTTTCTCTGAAGGATAGGATTCGCAACGAATACATCCGACAGAGAACCAAGGTTATCGACATAGCTCAAAGGATTAGCAAGCTGAAGTGGCATTGGGCTGGCCATATTTCAAGAAGAACCGACAACCGCTGGGGTAAACGAGTTCTTGAGTGGAGACCGCGACTCGGAAAACGTAGTGTAGGACGCCCTCCGACCAGGTGGGATGACGATTTGCGAAAGACTGCTGGCAGATGCTGGATGCGGCAAGCTGAAGACAGGGCGCTATGGCGCTCATTAGGGGAGGCCTATGTCCAGCAGTGGACTGGTATAGGCTGCTGCTGATGATGATGACTTACAAATTTTGGTCAGTAGCAAGATAAAAATAACCTTTAATTTTATCTACAAATTTCCTGTTTTCGGATTTTTTACTTTACTTTTTGGCAAAAAGCAAGGTCTTATAGCACATAAGACCTTGCTTTTCGCCAAATTTCATGACTCTAGTTCAACAGGAAGTACCCTATAGGCTTTCGGTCCAAGGAGATAGTAATTTAATTTTTGTAGGTACCTACTAATAAAACACATTTCCGTTTTTCGGATTTTTTCCTTGCCTTGACTTCTGCTATAGGACCTTTTTCTTGCCCCAAATTTCAATGATTCTAGGTCAATAGGAAGTAGGCCCTAGGTTTTGTGTGCATGTGATTCCCTAGGAAATTTCAAAATATTTGGGCATAAACGCCTGTAACTGTTGATTGATTGCACTTTTTCGCTAGGTAGTTTTATCGGGGAAAGCAAAAATCCCTGCCAAGTGCGATCACTTGCCTGGGTTTTTTTTCGAGTTACGTAAGATTTGTCTTTGAAAGAAAGTTGTGGCGCAGTGTGCTAAGAGGCAGGGCCGTCTTTACCAGGGGGTGCAAGGGGTGCGGTGCACCCGGGCGCGGAGCGCCCGGTGGCGCCTGCCGAGCGCTGAATATTTAGATATTTCATTGAACTTAACGCCATTACACAGTTTCATATAATTGTTACGACAAATACGTACATGCGCAAAATTAATAGGTACCTACATATAAAAAAAAAGTCATCAACAATAAACATTGTTTTACTTTCATTAGGTACGCTTTCGGCGTTTGTCATACCGCTCGTGATGTGCAACCTAGTCGCCCGGTCGCCTGCACTTGAAGCAAAATGATATCTAAGTCAATTAAATGTAAATTCATTTGAAAAGGGCGCGCGTCGCAGCACCTGTGCTTCTGTCATAGGCGCCCTTTGACATGCCGTTCGGGCGCTCGCACTTATAGAGAAATGATCTCTAAGTCACTACAAATAGGTGTAAGTTCACTTGAATTTAGAGCGCGGCGCGCGGCGCCTATGTAAGTGTCGGTCAGTGATTTCAGATAGTAACATGAGGTCGTTTTCAGATACATACATATTACAGTAAAAAGTTACAAAACAACGAAATTATTCATCGAGTTTGGCTTTTGTATATTCCACATCTACTGATTCTGTATTTTGTTTTCACTGTAAGCTTTTTAATATTAATGTCACTGCATTTAATGGCCCCACTGGTTACAAAGACAGGGGGCATTTGTCAAGAAATATAGAACGACATGAGAAAAGTTCAGGGCACATTATGTTCTTTAAAAAAATATTTGGATCTAAAAAGTTACTTATTGAAAGGGCAAACAGTAGACTCGGTAAATCAAACTGAAATAGACCGCGAGAAAAAGAGGTGGACGGCAGTTTTGGAAAGGATAATCGAAATTATAAAAATTTTGGCAGGTCAAAATATAGCATTTAGGGGCACAACTGAGAAATTGTATGACCCGAATAATGGTAATTTTTTAAAGTTGGTGGAGAGTATATCTAATTTTGATAGTACTCTATCAGAACACATTGCTCGAATTCAAAGAGCTCAGCATCGCATGCCACATTATCTTGGTCATAACATTCAAAATGAACTGATTAGTATAATTGCTGAAAAAATTAAAACTACTATAATTAGTCTTTTGAAGTAATGTAAATACTACTCTGTAATTCTAGATTGCACACCTGATATTTCACACCAAGAACAACTTACTGTTATTGTGAGGTTTTATTTATTTAAATCCATCGACAAAACGCGCTGAGGTACGAGAACATTTTTTAGGTTTTTTTACCTGTAACTGATACTACCGGACAAGGGTTGGCGACTTATTTGTTAGATTTCTTAAAATCATGCAATATTGAATTAGATGATTTGCGAGGCCAAGGATATGATAATGGGGCCAATATGAGGGGGAAAAATATAGGCATCCAAAAAAAAATATTGGACATGAATCCTCGTGCTTTCTACGTATACGTACCGTGTGCTGTTCACTCCCTTAATTTAGTGGTAATTGACGCCGCGTAAAGCTCATTGGAAATTACGAAGTTTTTCTGTATTGTCCAAGAAATCTATGCATTTTTTTCAGCATCTATCAAAAATTTGCAAAAATCAGACGTAATTATTACAGAGGCTACCAAAATGATTAATCTGGTTAAAAAAGATTTGGAGCAATACCGCACCGATAGTGCGTTTGAACAGTCTGATCTGATGCAAAATTAATTTCTGAAGAATTAGAATGTGAAACAGAATTTAAAGAAACTGCACGTACACGTCCCCGAAAAAGACATTTTGATTACGAGGCTGCAGATGAGCCCATTTTAGATCCAACCAACAAATTTAAAGTATGTTTTTTTCTACTGGACACTGCTATCTCGAAATTAAATGAAAGATTCGATTTGCTGACGGAACACAATTCAGTTTTTTCACTCTTCCAAAACATTGAATGCTGGAGAAAAATAGAGATGCATGAAAAAAAATCACAATGTTCTCGGCTCCAAGAAAAAATAACATTTAAAAATAGATTTGATATTAACGGGGACGATTATTTTATATGTATAATGAATTAGAATTGTTGCAAATATTTTTTCCCAATGCATCAACAAGTACCCCCATTGACATTTTAAGCTATATATATTCTAATAATTTAATCTCCTCATTTCCTAATATCTCAACATCTCTAAGTATATATTTAACACTGCCTGTTACAGTAGCTGAAGGTGAACGATCCTTTTCGAAATTAAAATTAATAAAAAATTATCTTCAGTCAACCATGACCCAAGACATACTGACAAACTTATCTATTATAAGTAAAGAATCCGAAGTTGATATAAAAATAAATGATTTAGTTAATTAAAATCTTTGCCAACTCAAAAGCAAGAAAAATTTAGTTTGTTTGATGTACATACAATAAATAAATTTTTAGCTCCTTCCTTTCTTTGTTTTTAGATCATGTTCTTTTTCATGTAAAAATAAAAGTATAAATTTTAGAAGTTTACCTTTTTTGAAGAAGTAGGTACCTAGGTACCTTTTCTAGAGTGTTAATTCCAGAAAATGGACATAATGTCTCGAATGAAGAATAGTTTTGTTTTTTATAATTGAATTTAATTTGTATAATTTAAGTTTAATTTTAGTTTTGTATTTTAGAGAAAGAAATTATCAAATTACGTGTAATGTGTTTTCTTGGTTGACTAGGACACTAGGAGTTAGGACCCCTTCCATACTGCAGTGTGTCGTCGGTCACGTGCCACGCTGCAGTGCAAAATAAAATGAGGGCGCAGGCTGTGCCCCGCACCCCGGCGCCGAATAGGCTTAAGAGTTAAGACGGCCCTGCTAAGAGGTGCTAATATGAACTTACTAACATGCTATTATATTATAATGTACTCTGTGCCGCACGCTAGTGAGCAGAGCACGAGCACGCAGGCATAAACTATGTAGCTAAGCTAACTACATATCACGATCTCTGTGGCGCGCGGTGGGGCCATAAATAAGAAGTATACTAGTACTTGGGGAGGAAGGTTCGCCTGCGGCGCAGGAGGTTGCGGGTTCGATTCCCGCCTTGGGACAAATGTTTGTACGATCTGCAGACATTTGTTCAGGGTGTTTTGGTCGTTTTCTAAGTATAATAAAAATATCTATCTATAGCTGCTGCTGCGTAACGTGTATGCGCGTGAGAGGCGCGGTTCGTGCGCACAAGACGTACACACCTACGGATTGCCTTGCATTGCATGTTACATTGCAGGTGCGGTTCGTAGATGTGTAGACAGAACGCAGCTGCGAAGACGAAACACACCCGCTATTTGAATTTTGCTTCCCATACAATGAAATCAGTTTCATAAATCTTGGTTTCATACCTACCATTTTTACTCTTGAACTGCAACTCGGCCTAAAATGCAATACAATATTTTATTGCTTAGATAAATTTCAAAAGTCTACCTATCGAATAGCATATTCAAATTTATGAAATTAAGAAACTATTAATTTTTATTGTTAAACAAGAAAAATTCACAGTAGCATCATGGAGTCAAGAAGTTTTTTTATATAGGTAGTCAATCGACATTCGTTTGACCACAATCACACAACTGATGGAAATTGATGATGTGGTTGGTGTTGTTATACCCCCGAGCTTCATAGAGCACAATATCCATAAACCGTTGGTCCTGCGGTGCGCCTAACCCCTCTCCAGTCAGTTTGGACTGCCATGCCATCCCATCAGAACACCTATGAGAGTGCACCTGTGTTTGCAGGCACACTTGTATAATATGTCCTGTGCACATGGCTTGTCTCCTTGGCCGCAGCCAATTTTTTAATTGATAGGTACCTTTAAATATGCTTTAATCTTGATTTAAACAGCTTTTCAGGGACAAAACAATAATTCAACAATTTTGTAGTTTATTAGAAAATATGACAGTATAATACAAATACTTACAGCTAATTATTGAATATTCCTTAGCAGCCTATGTTACTAAGTTCCTCTTCTATATTAGCAAATTTTAATGCTGTTTCCATGATATTCTTAGTAGAATTATCATCATAGATAACCTCATGAGAAACAACACTCATTTCATCCTCCATAACATTTTCTCCTGAATTGTTAGTTTGATATTTTGAAGCATGGCTAACAGCTATAGAAGATAGCTGCTCCAATGAATTCATGTCACAAGGTGAAAGGTTCACAATTGGTAATTTAGGTACAGTGATCAGAATAGGTGGCTGTGAGGAGGGCACATATTTAGAGGACTTGGACTTAAGGATCATAATTTTACCCTTAGGTTGTGATGTAGACCGTACAAATTTACCTGGAGTATGAGATACTAGCTTGTTCTTCGGAATGGTAATTTCAAGCGGCAAATGAGATGGTACTGACACTTCAGAAGCATGATTTGAAACACTTATTACCTTGACTGGCTTGTTTGGGATACTACTTGTCACTTGGACTGGTTTGTTTGGCATGCTGCTAGTAACTGTGACCGGTTTATATGGGTTGCTGATGAACTTGATAGGTTGTTTAGGATTATTTATAATTTTGAATGGTTGAGAGATGATGCTAGTTATTTTGACCCGTTCATTAGGAACACTACTTGTAACTTTTACTACTTGATTAGGGGTTTTGCAATTCAATTTGGTCAAATCATTTGGGACAATGGTTTCTACTTTAACTGGCAAATTTCTGATGTTTCGTTTAACATTAACAGACTGTTGCATTTCAACAGCCGTAGTTGCTGTGGGTTTATTTGGTGATGATGAAATTATGGATGTGGATGAGACTTGAGAAGATTTTGGTTCTTTTCTCATCTTTTTCTTTGGCTGTGGTGATGAAGACGGATCGCTTTCTCTATAATAAGAAAACTCATCATCATATTCTAAATTTGGTTCCGTAATGGTAGAAGCCTTAGTGTTGTTTGCAATTTTTTCTAGTATTTTATCTGTAGATTCAATAGTGTATGAATGTGATGACTTAAATCCTGGGGGATGCTCTACTAGCAACCCATCAATTTTGAACATCAGCTCATTCCTTTCATAGACTTCATAGGTTTTAAGTTTCTTTGTCAGTAGCTTTCCATATAGTTCACAATCACTAAACATAGATGTTTTGCTAGATGTTTGATTATAACATTCATCAAACGAATTCTGAGAAACATTTTGAGTACTACTATCATGAGTATCATCTATTTGCTTTCCAAGCTCGTCAGTTTTAATATCCACTCTGGTTTCTTTTAGTGCTTTTTTTTTCTTTACTGGAGAATCATGTCGAGTCTTTTGTTTAGAGGCCTGTTTTGTTTGAAGACTTTTTTCAGTTGCATTTCCTCTATCAGCACTTTGTTGTGACAGTCTATTTAATTTTTGTCTTCTAGTTTCCACTGAGGCTTTTTCAACCAAATCACAGATTTCTTGATTAAGAAGATCTGACTTTGGTTCACTCTTTATCACAACAGTGTCTGGTTCAGATGACTGCTGAAATGAATTCAAATGATGAAATCTCATTTTAAACAATAGAAGTACCTACCTATCAAACAGATTAATCAAGAGCATACCTTCTTAACATATTCTGGTATAGAAAACTTTGCTAATCTCTTTTCATGCCCAAAAGATGTACTTTTAAAATGTCTATCGCAAAGCATTTTATGCTCTGAAAAGAGCCTGTTTTGAAAATATGTCGATTTCCATTGCTCCTCAGGAAAACAGAACTTAGCCCACAGTTCACATCTGAAAGCAAAATTTGCATATAAGTAAGGAGAGTTCACTTGTTTAGGAATTATGACCAGTTACGACCTATGAACCCCAGAAAAGGTCTGCTTCAGACAAAAGTACTTAACCTACAACTTCACCAGAAATTGAGTTAGCACAATTTTGTGCCAGAAAAAATCTAGGTATAGCTGGTACGGCTTGACAGAATGCTAGAAAGTAGTGATTACTTACCGCGACTTGTTTGCCTTACTGGGCTGAGGAAAGCGATGCAGTCGAACCGAGGGATCATCCGCAGGAGAGCTCCCGCACTTTGCGCATTTCCTTTTCTTTTCTTTCAAATTCAACTTCCTCATGTTGAAACAGGGTAAACTCTTAAACTGGTTAACCCGTGTAAAATGTACCTACTTAATGTTTTTTTTTCAATAGAAAAAGTCGATGCAGGCACCAGGAAGGCATTTTTTTGAAAAATGTAAAGCCAAGCACAGCCAACCAACACGCACTTTTTCCTTTTCGATGTCGAAAATGATACCTTTGATAACCTTCCTTTGGTCGATAGGAAAATAAAATTGAGAGGCTAAAATAACTTTGTCGATTGGCCTGGCATGGCTGGCCACAGAAAACTATTACTTGTGGCTGGCTGGCATGGCGGCGTGGCGTGGCCGTTTCCACAGAGTACTGGCCGTTTCGTTGGCTTGGGTTCATTTCATAATGGCCATTTTCCCCCTATTTGTCAGCCGAGCCTGGCCGAGCCACAGGCAAAGCGTTTTCGATCACGTGATCGAACATAAAAAAATTGGAATTTCAATTATTTTTTTGACCTTTTAAGCGCGCACTACGATTTTTAAGTGTAAATATTTTAGTTGCAGAAATAGTGCGCGCATACTTATGCGATAAAAAAAAACATTCGAATAACTAGACCACATTAGTAACTAATTTGGTTAGTAGTCGCAAGTCGTTCGACTGCCCGAGTCGGTCGCTTAGTAACTACTAATCAAATTAGTTACTAAACGATCGACTCGTGTAGTCGAACGACTTGCGACTACTAACCAACCAAATTAGTTGGTTAGTAGTCGCAAGTCGTTCGACTACACGAGTCGATCGTTTAGTAACTGATTTGGTTAGTAATCGCGAGTTGTTCAAATGCCCGAATCAGTTTCAATTCGTTATTCGACGTGGACAGTCGAGTCAAGTCCATTTCATTTGACTCCAGGTTTATTCGTCGTCGCCGCCACACAACGCTTCGCAGGTCAAAGTAAAAAAATAAGCAGTGTAACAATAAAGAAGTAGATGTACCTAATAATGATGATGTTTAATTGAAAATCAAATAAAAATAACAAGAAAATATCATAAATTGAACAAAATCTACATAAAAATTACTAAAACCACAAACATACCAACCGCCTTAGAATGATAAAATTAGTTAGGTACTAATCCGATCCGTTCAATCCCCGCAGAGTGAATAATTCAATCACTCAAAATCATTAATCGACTAACAAAGTCGAATAGAAGCCATGAATGATCAATTCGTAGAGGCATTAGTAATTACTAATTAGGAGTTGTCATTCGACTTCGAAGATCAGAGAAGGTAGGTAATTAAATTACCAAACTTCAAGTCGAAAGAGTAAATTAGTAGTTAGTTGTAGATCATTCGACTGGTCAGATTATTCGCAGTGGCGCATTATCGCGACGCGATTGCTGCAAAACTAAATTGCAGCCTCTGGAGTTGTAAGTCCCCACGCGCATGGCGATAATAAATACGCACACACTTTCAGAATTTTTTGGGATATACCTACTTAGTCGCAGGTCACTATATATTCCAATTTCCAAATAATCTAAACCTTTGATACATCTAGTGATAGGTAGGTAGTGTAGGTACATCTTTCTGTCGTGAAAGGATGAGTCCAGTATTGACGAATTCTTTTTATTTTATTTTTTCTTCTCCTGAGAAGCAAAGCAAGACAAGCAATTTGTACGAAATCCATGTTGAGAATTAATAATCCATCGACTTTTTCATCGCAGTGAATTTTCTGCGACATTTTACAGCGCGATTTAAAAATCGTGTCGCAGAAAGTAAAATCGTAGTGCGCTCTTGTAGCCTAAATATACATTATTTTATAATGAAAGCCATCAAAATACGCTTTTTACGTTATGTTATGATTATGAATAAAATAAATAAAATAAATAAAATAAATAAAATAAATAAAATAAATAAAATAAATAAAATAAATAAAATACATAAAATAAATAAAATAAATAAAATAAATAAAATAAATAAAATAAATAAAATAAATAAAATAAATAAAATAAATAAAATAAATAAAATAAATAAAATAAATAAAATAAATAAAATAAATAAAATAAATAAAATAAATAAAATAAATAAAATAAATAAAATAAATAAAATAAATAAAATAAATAAAATAAATAAAATAAATAAAATAAATAAAATAAATAAAATAAATAAAATAAATAAAATAAATAAAATAAATAAAATAAATAAAATAAATAAAATAAATAAAATAAATAAAATAAATAAAATAAATAAAATAAATAAAATAAATAAAATAAATAAAATAAATAAAATAAATAAAATAAATAAAAAAAAATATAAAAAAAATATAAAAAAAAATATATATAAAAATAAAAATAATGCTGGACAATTCACACAGCATTATCTAGCCCCAAGGTAAGCAGAGCTATTTTTATTCAGAAAGAACATAACAATAGCAGAGCTTGTGTTATGGGTACTAGATAACTGATATACGTAATATTATACATTACATAGATAGATATTTTTTATTATACATAGAAAACACCCAGACCAACGGAACAAATTTCTGCAGATCGTACACAAAGGGGTTTGAAGATTTTTTTCATTTTGTTTTTTCTTCAAAGTCGCCGCACACAATAAAAGTTATATATTTGGACAGAGGACACTAAAATAAATAGAAAATGTTCTATAACATAATGTCCTAAAGCGTCAGGTTTCTGAGATATTCACAGATGAAAATCACTATTGCTCTAATTAATTTATCTACGTTTACTGTTTTCATCAGTTTTCACGTTGCCTAGCAACGTACTGATTGATGATTTTGAGTGTCTACCTACCCAAAGATCCTACGTTCCGCTAGAATCTTTGCTGCCTATGCCTACCTTTATGTAGGTATATTGTGAAGCATATGCCGACAAGAAAAGAAAAAACAAATGTTACTGATTCAGAAAGTGTTTATTAAAATTAAAATGTGGTACTACAATTAATTAGGTACTAGGATTTTAACATCAATAAATTAAAATATGACTGCCATAAAAAATACAATTAGATTAGATTAGAAATACAAAAAGAGTTATTTTAAAATGTTTTTTCATGGCTTATGAGCTATGCCAAGTCAAACAAAAGTACCTACTTACCTGACGGTCGTCGAATAAGTGCCGTGAATAGTTTATAATGCTTGGATGACTGGCTATGAAGACTTCAGTCAGCAAATAAGACTGTGTAGGACGTAAAGATCTTCGCCGTGGGCCAGGGCTAGTGCTGATTCCACAAAAAAAATATGTTCTGGCACCAACATGGTTTGACATTTTGTCAAAAAATAATAACTAGCTTAACAATCAACAGTAACAACAAAAACTTAAATAAAACAGTACATAACAGTTTTATTTAACATAAATAAAAAAAACGAGACCAATCTCTAGTTTATACCGAGAACGAAAAGCGCGCGCATAGTTTTTTAAGATGTGGTGAGAACCTCATTTTGCATAGAAACCAAGGAGGTAACGAACCTGAGTTTGAGGTATAAAACCTCTTTCATGCCATGGTTGGTTTTAGCACAAGAAGCCTCCTTCGATAGGTTTAAATGATTTCAGTACTAGTTTTTTTTCGATAGGCTACCTTGATGTCTGTAACTTATTATACCTAACATTAAAACGCAGTGTCTACACAGATGTAAAGGGGTCTTGGAGATTTTTACCCTAACATCGGCAACCACTTTGTTTTATTATATCGCCGCGCACGATGAAAGTTACATATTTGGATAGAAGACACCAAAACAAATAAAAAATGTTCCATAGTATAACGTCCTAAAGTGTCAGCATTCTGAGATATTCACAGATGAATTTTTTTTTTTTCTTTACATGTGAGTATCTCGGAAACCTGACGCTTTAGGGCATTATGTTAGAGAACATTTTAAATTTGTTTTGGTGTCTTCTATCCAAATATATAACTTTTATTGTGCGCGGCGATTTTGAATAATAAACAAATTTTAGGGCCACCCTCCATACAAAAATCTTCAAACCCCTTTGTTCCGAGGCGGGGATCGAACCCGCAACCTCTTGCGTCGCAGGCAGACTCTCGCCCGCTGCGCCATCCACTGTGGTCGTCGAATGACTGACTAGACTAGGACAAATAGTCAAATAGCCAAAGATTCTAGGGAACGTAGGATCCTAGGATCTTTGCAAATAGCCTATTTCTAAAAAAAGAATTGACAAATAGACAAAGGCACTCAAACTTTCTGAGCTTAAACTTGATTCAAAGTTAAACTCAAACTAAAAATTGTAGAACGAAAAGAGAACGAACGACAAAATAACCATAGACAGACTAGTAAAGTAGTAAGACTTAGACAAGCTTAAACTAAAAAAAAAAGAAATGCGGAAATAACCTACCGTGCACCGTGTTTTTGTAAATAAAACAGTAATTAATACATATTGTATTCTCAAACAAAAAAAAACAAAGTTGTGGTCCCTCCTCAATAGACTGAATCTTGCAATTACACGTAATTCACATCTTCACAAAACCCAGCCTCAAGCACTGAGGTCATGCTTTGAACAGACTTGAGCCGGCCGGTCTGTACGTTGATTTCAACGATTTAAATCTTAAGGCTGAGCGCAGACTTGAGTCACGTAAGACAGACTACCTATTGCGTTTGTTAAGTTGATATTTTTGTATAGCAAAAGTCTGTAAAACTATCGTAACTCAAGTTTGTGCTCAGCTTTAGTTGACTTACAGTTCTGCTCATCAAATAAAAGCTGTGCTCGCTGTTGAGCCAGTAGGTACCTATGATTAGCTGAAAATGTAAAAAGGACATCATCAGGTAAACATAATTCAGAGAATTAACACCCATACCCATCACAAAAACTTGCGTGCTGTTAGTTATAATGTCTAAACGCCGACTAGCAGTTGATAAAATAGATAAACCTTTGGAAACAGAGAACTGGCTCCTTACCAAGTTCAGTAACATCGAAAACATTAAGAAACCTTTCAAACCCATCCATGTGCATACCTTTGAAACTCCAGTGGGAAAGGCAGTAAGCGCCGCAGATGACTATTTTGTATATCTCTTTGCATTTGAGAGTAGTTCGATGTTGGATAAGAGATTCTCACAGATTTGCAAAGAACTTGGTGTAAGTAGAGTATTGGAGAGTAGTAATAAACTCCTCAATCAACTAGAAGATGAGCTGAAGGCCTACTTTGATGGGAATTTGCAGAAGTTTACAGTGCCAATCAAATATATTGGAACACAATTTCAACAGGTATTTAACCTACCCTATCTATGGAAATATCGAAGTAGAAAATAAATTAATTGTAACACACTCAATTCACTCTGATATTTATTAATTTTGTTTTTATTTCAGGATGTTTGGAATAAACTAATGGAGTTGCCATATGGAGAGACACAGACTTATGGGGACATGGCAAAGACGATGGGTGTCCCAGCCAGCCATTCCAGGGCCATTGGCAATGCTTGCGGCAAAAATGCACTTTTAGTTCTCGTACCATGCCACCGGTTAGTTGCCGCTGGCTCAAAAGGAGGATATAATTCTGGCAAGGATCGCAAGGAATGGCTTATCGACCTTGAGAAGAAATATGCGGGTTAGAATATTTATAACTTCTAATTTCTTATGAAGAATTTTTCACACAAGAATAGCTTAAAAACTATTAATCAACAATAACAAGATTAAGTTTAGTTTCATTTTTTTTAAAACTAAATTCATAAATTCATTCATCAGTTTTCTAGCAAAAACAAGGCAAGGCTAAAAAGCAGAAGAATGTAGTTTTAAAAACTTTTGAACTGATGTAGGTATGCTGGTTATTTGGTCAAATCTGTTGCAAATCATTTAATGCAGTTGCACAACACAGTTGTTAGTATTTAACATTAGATGAGTGTGACCGACCGAATGCAAAAATTAAAGAAAATATTGTAATGTACATGTTTATTTATTTTCAATTACTGTTATTATAAGAAAATGCTTTTAACATTGTAGGCTTACAAAATAAGCACTTAGACAAGTTCAAAACTTTAGCCATGGATAACGAAGAAAACTTAGCCTGCGGATCAAGTAAACCCATAGACATAGAATTTTTTCACTACGTAGTAAACCAAATATCCTACATATCCGAGGTCCCGTGAGCGCAACCTGTCACATATTAAAACTTGACCGATTTTGCACCTTATAAATCGCGAATTTTATCCTTGACTTGTATAGTAGGTACATCATGCGAAAGATTGATTTCCGGTCTTTCAAATAATTCTGATAGGTGAGCAAGCCTTACGCGAGTCAACGGTGATCCATCTTATCTAGTCTTCATGACTCAACGGGCGACATAATTTAGTTTAGTGGTCTTAATTAGCATTGTAAGACCCAAAGAGCTAGGAGCCTCTACAACCTCAAGTTTTTGTGAAAAGGGTAGACAAGCAAGCCCATAAATCAAGTTTTAGCTTATTATCTATTAATTAGAACTTTAGTTGCGAAAACCGAAACTTAAGAAATGTTCTTACTTAGTTCTATTACCATGCTTATTCTCAAGATAACTTCTGTATTTATTGAGAAAATAACGTTTTAGCGGTAACCTTGCGATTTTTTTCTAAAGAGAAAATTTTATGGAATCGTGTTTTCGAAACATGATCGATAGAGAAGTCCTGAACTTTACCATAATAATGTATAAATTTAAAAATTAAATATTTAGAAATTTGGAAGGTATGGAGATCTGACGGAGTTAATTTGAGGTAGTAAAAGCCTTTAAAGCCTCTAACTTGACGACCTCTGTGGCGTGGTGGGCGAAGGTCCGCCTGCGACGCAAGAGGTTGCGGATTCGATTCCCGCCTTGGGACAAATTGTACGATCTGCAGGTATTTGTTCCGGGTGTTCTGGTCGTTTTGTATGTATTGTATTATATTATAATGTAATGTATTGTATTACGTATATCAGTTATCTAGTACCCATAACACAAGCTGTGCTTAACTTGGGGCTAGATAATGCTGTGTGAATTATTGTCCAGCATTATTATTTATTTATTATTATAACTAAACCAAACACTGTCAAGCCCTCATAGTTTCACTAACTCTTGTCCTGCTGGGAACATCTGTGGATTTTTTTCGGGGTGATTTCTCTTATCTCATTTGGTCTATGCAGGTGTATGGCCAGGTGAATGTTTACGTTGTTGCATTCATTTGGCGAGTTCTGCTAAGCGCTAGCTTACCTTACATTGCTTTTTAAAGCCTTTTGTCAAAGTTTCTACACCGGGAACCTATGTATGGGTCAGCTACACCAAACGGCCGCTAGAGACCCTATGAGTGCAATATAATAATATCTTTAGGATGATGTTGGGACTTGGGACTGCCTCGTTTCTGCAGTGCATCAGTTTCATGCATCAGTTTCATGTTTGCCGAGTATAAAACGGATGGTTTTGCTGCCATCCTCCGGAAAAAGACGGCGTCCCTGATGCGCAGAGTGCGGGACAGCCCTAATAGCATCCTACAAACCGCAGCAGGTAGGATTGATTCGCCAATGTGGCAGAAATTTATAAAATAATTTAACATATGATTAAAATTTCCGATTTAATGTAGGTATTTTCTTAATCTTAATCAATTATTTTCAATTAAATTTAATCTGATTTAATTTTAATTTGATTTAATTGTAATTTTAATTTGATTTAATCGTAATTGTAATTTAATTACTATTTACTAATTTTTATTTACTTCAAAATACTAACACTAATTATAAGGTCACACACACAACAACTAACAAATTATGGATAGTCCGAAATAAAAGATTTTTTTTTATTGTCAAGTGCGAGTGGTAGCCTGGCTGTCAGACTTGACGTCAATTGTTGATGCAGCGCTTTTGCGTGTACCAGTTCAGATTCATCATCATCAGCCTATATTAGTCCACTGCTGGACATAAGCCTCCCGCACAGATAATATAATACTATACTCCTCCCGTAATGAGCGCCCTGTCTTCAGCTTGCCGCCTCCAGCATCTGCCAGCAGTCTTTCGCAAATCGTCATTCCACCTGGTCGGTCGTCCTACACTATGTTTGCCGAGTCGCGGTCTCCACTCAAGAATACGTTTAGTTACTCCAGCGGTTGTCGGTTCTTCTCGAGATATGGCCAGCCCACTGCCGCTTCAGCTTGCTAATCCTTTGAGCTATGTCGATCGATAACCTTAGTTCTCTGTCGGATGTATTCTTTGCGAATCCTATCCTTCAGAGAGACTCCGAGCATAGTCAGTGTCTTAGAAATTGACTTTATTTAATTCATACTTTGTAACAATATAATTGTGTATGTGACTGTTATTGATGCTATTGACATTAAAAATTGGAAATCAAGCCTGAAGAACTTCGCCATGTTGAAGCTTATAGGCCGCGTTAGGACGAGTGCACGTAGCTCAATCAGCGCTGCTCGTAGGGTTTCGTCTGTAAGTTCAAATTTTTTATGAATATTAATAAATAATGCTGGACTTTTCACACAGTATTATCTAACCCCAAGCTAAGTAGAGCTTGTGTTATGGTAATTAGATAACTGATAAACAAAGATAGATCTTATATAATCAGATCGTATAATTTTTTTGTCACGAAGAATCGAACCCGCAACCTCCTGCGTAGCAGGCGGTCTTTTGCCTGCCGTGCCACCAAGAACGTCCCACACCGTTGTCAGGTCATCATCAGGTCAATAGAGATTTCGATCGTTCAGAAACTACACTAGGTACATATATAAAGCGAGACTCACTTGGGTCCTTATTGACAAGAATTTGGTCGATAATGCTCACAATCTTATCTTTCTGGTCGTAGGAGTTCTCGCAATGAATCACCAAACTTATGAGCATGGCTACACATGTTAACATTCGTACCAGACATGACACAGCTGGTATGTATTTGTCACCGTAAGCCAACATCTGAAAACAAGCGAAAAACAAGATCCGTCAAGTGTACGCCGAGTGCCGAGGGTTTCGAACACTTGCCAATCATACAAATATATACTATAGGTATCGGTTAGAGACTTCTATTTGATTATACCGAAGAATATTAGGTAGGTACATACATACATACCTTTCAGGTGGATCGCTCTGCTAACTTAGGATATAGTTAAGGGGGAGCTGGTATTTTTTTCGTCTTTTTTCAAAATATTTCCTAAAGTATGAAACCTACAAAAAAATCAAAAACTGTTTTGAAATGTACAAACCGATACCCACTCGGAGAGGTACGCCTCTCTTTAGAAAAAATCCCCCGTTTTGACCAATGACCAATTTGGTAATGATACCTATTACTCTATATTTTTTCTGTAAACCATAGATCTTTTTCTAATCGATTTACAAACGCCCCATACATGTAACAAGGATCGCTCAACAAACTTCGGAGATAAGGGGGGTGGGGGGACGCTGAATTTTTCGAATATTTCAAAAATTATAAAACTTACATACAAAACCTGTTCTAAAATGTACAAACCGATAACTTTCATTTGATTCCCCACTCTGGAGGTACTTACATAGACTTCCCTATGTGTTTCCTATAAAACATAAATCTATATCTACAAACGCCCCATATATTTTATACGGATCGCTCAGCAAACTTTGGACATACCTACGGGGAGGGCGAACGGTATTATTTTACTTACCTATTTTTAAATACATATTTCAAAAGTAAGAAACCAACAGAAATTTTAAAAACTGTTTTGAAATTCACAAAACCTTTCATCTGATACCCCACTTGCCCCCATATCCTTTGAAATTTCAATTTCCAAATTTTATTTTCAATCTTTTATTTATTTTCTATAAATCAGCAATGGCGGACGAAAAGTATTATCATTTCTCTAGTCAATAGCTGCAGTAGTTACTGAGATATTCAAGAAAGAAGGAGGACGGATAGACCCGAGACCCTATGGGTTTTAAAACCCTAGAAACCCAAATAAGCATAAATCGCATGCAATTCTAGTTAATTTATGATTATGAATTTTAGTTGATGATGATGAAATTTATGAGTACCTACTTGAGTTCCCAGAATCAGCCGTACTGAAATATTCGTAAATCTTATGATATCTATCAGCAAACTCAAGGAGTTCAGCAAAATCTGAAAATTAAAGATTTCTGGTTAATTTCTGAAAACTTATGGGAACCATAAGCACAACAATAACGACTTTGTGACTTCTTACTCTGAATCCAAACATGCAGTTGATAAACTCAACTTGCTCCGTGAGTAACAGATAACACCTGGTGAGCCACAGAACTTCATTGTATTCATTCTTTGGAACGACTCTAAGAGGCTCAAGGCGATCTTTCAAGTTTAAAATTGAAAGGGTGCTATCAGTTTTGCAGGTCGAATCTTCCATATCATTCCAGTTTTTCGCGCAAACTGATAAGTAGTGGTGAACGAAATCAGCTATCAACGTTAAACGTATTTCAATATGCATGACGTGAGAAGTGAGATCCAGTATGGTCATCATCTTTAGAAATAAATAAAAGTAGGATATCGAACTTATCAGTGGCAATATAAAACCATATCCTTGGTACCACGCCATGAAGTCAAAAGCTGAGCTAATCAACCAAATCGACGTAAAAAAGCATAACAGTTTGGCTAATTTCTTTTTTATCATGGTACAGTCAGTAACACCGAAAATGTTGTCAATGTATTCATATTTTTTAAAATATCCCATCGTGAAGTGTCCTCTGAACTTGTAAATGAACCACAAATCGACAACGTATTGGATGTGATCATACACCATTTGTATGAAATCTGTCAGTTTAATCGAAGAGCTGAGATCAGGGTACATGTAAGATATTTTATAATACATACAAAATGAATCCAAAGTTCCCATCACGGCCATCGCGAATATCATTTTTGAGATAAGGAGTGCAGGAGATATAGGTTCGTCCGCCACATTGCCATTCAGAGCAAATATTCTCAGGATTAATGTGAGAGGTCTTAAACTCTCGTAAGTGGGAGACCTACTGGCGTTTTTCTTCATCATAGAAAAAAAACATTAAAAATTTAGAAACAATATTAAAATAAGACAAGCTTTTCTCGCTTTATTCATCAGTCAACTAAACTTTCAACGGGCTGCGTGACACTTTAATAGCCAATTTCATTAGTGTCAGTAATTTTACAAGATACCCTTGAGTGTGGCTATATGGTCGTGCTTGTAGGTAGATACGTATAATTTTCCTTCTATCCCCAAGCACGTACCTAAGTACCTACACCCTACTTCATTACGAATTTATATTCACGTGTCTATCATGAAATATGGGCGTTGCCAGAATTTTGAACGAGAAACTTGAAAAAGTAAAACTTATTGTTGTTCTAAGTACCTACCTAAGTGTTTCTTGTATTCGAATGTCGCTTTATCGTCTAAACGTTTTCAGCCTGGGCTGAAAAGATCTCTATGAAATTGGGCTCATGATTTTATCTTGAATAAAGATATGTACTTATATTATTTACCTTCACGGGACTAAATATTTTCCTAGCCACGTGCGAATCTGTGGAAATAAACTAGTCTAGGTTTTCCCTCTATCTACTGGCTCCGCCCATGTTATCAAATTAGATCTACACAACATTCAGTTGTGGGCTTTAATTAACTTAATTGCATATATTAAAACGGTTTTAATCAAATTAAGTTATGGAAGGTATTTCCATTTCAACTCTAATACTTTCGAATGGTTAGGTAGGTAGTGTAGGTACTGAAATAAATAGTTAGAATTGCGTATTATTATTATTTTAGTTCATACTCTGCAAAAGTATAATGGTGTATGTAACGGTAACCGAAAATATTGACATTAAAAATTGGAAATCCAGCCTGAAGAACTTTGCCATAATGAAGCTTATGGGGCGCGCTAGCACAAGTCCACGTAGCTCAACCACCGCTGCGCGTAGCTTTTCGTCTGTAAATTTATATTTTTTTGTTTGAGGGTAGTTAAAATATTTCTTTCGTTCACAGACTATGGAGCGAGACTCACTTGGGTCCTTATTGATGAGAATGTGGTCAATTATGTTCACAATCTTGTCGTTCTGGTCGTAAGTGTTCTCGCAATTAGGGCATGGCGGTAATGGGCTAAATGACAATACCGGTAATTTACCGGTATTCATATTTTTAAAACCGGGATCCCGGTTTTTCGGTATTTTTTCGGTATTTCACTACAAATACTAAAAAAGCAGAAAAAAATGTTTTCCACTCCGTTTAATATTGTATTAGACTGAATAAATGTACCAAGAAATGTTATTTGAAATAAGCCTAACTTTTATTGATAATTTAAAATGGTCCTTTCTACTTTATGGTCTTTCTTTTACTTAAACAATCAAATCGAGTATAAAAATCAATTAGGATGGCAATGCCTGCTACCTATATCCATGCCTGTCAAATTTGGGAGCTTAGATATTCGCAAAAATGTAGCCCTGACTTCTGTCTAAATCACTAGTTGATTTTTTCTTAGAGCCGTCTTATTTGGACTTAGAATTTCATTCAATATTTAGTTTTTAGGCTAATTAGAACGGTTTGGCATAGTGCTTGCCCCGATGCTGCTCCTCCAAAATATCTTTTGTCGTCATGACAATAGGACGGGCTTTTGTGTGAGTTGACACGGAATTGTTTGATACAAACGTGCTCCAGCTGTGCAGATCGTGCCCGTTTCCCGGCCGTTTCTAAATGGGATTTTCCAAATATTAATTGCAAGCACTTCCTACATATAACACTGCCACTTTATTGGACCCCGTAACTTTCCGTATCTTCAGTTGTGTACCTTGCACACGTTGTTGTTGCGCGTCTCATCAATGCCAGTGCAATACTGCTGTCGAATAGCTCATTACGGATTGTCGTGTGTTATAGGGTCGCCAGTCAGATATCTTGCCATGCCATGCCACATCATAGGGCCTTTGTCACCCACCGCTAAAGTAAAATCTACTCTCGAACCGAATGGTATTTTGCATGACGATGGTAAGAGGTCCGACGACGACAGTATGACAGTAGTCCGATGGGAGTTGAGTTGAGGAACCCATTGTGTGGGACGCTTATTCAACATACTTGCGCCTTTCCATCTTCCCGGACATCCGTGAGGGTTAGTGCGGCGGCAGATTTGGCTTGACGATCTCAAGAGTTGCTAATATGCAGATCTCGACTGATCCTACGCTGCTTAGCCTACATTCAATTGTAAATACTAATTCCATCTTTTTGTTTGTATTATTTGATTGTTGAAATTACAAGAACAGTACTACTCGTAATGTAATGAGCTCGCTGCAATTTCCACGCACACATTGACATTGATTAGAAGTAAAGATTTTACACAATATAAGATGAAACACGGTCTTACACTATTCTACGCGCATTAATTTGTTAATATACCTACTTTATTTTATAGTATTCTATAGACCTTTGTTTGACCACAAACTCACTTGATGAAAAGTGAAGATGTGGCCGTCGATGTATCACGAAGGTTAAGAAGATACCCATTTACTTTAAACTTTTTGTCTTTAATACATCTAAGTTGTTATTGACGGGAAAAACAGCAGCAGGGAGCGTGTTCCAAATCGCACCGGTACGAATGATGAAGGCGGTGGCAAAACCGTTTAGTGCGAGTGGACGGTATATTCATCAAGTAGGTACTAGGGGTACTTGATGAATATACCGTGAATATCCTGAAGTGGAAAGAGGATGCGCGTTAGTTTATCAATTTTTGAAACCATTATAATAAAAACGTAGACTGGCAATCAATTTTACAATCATAAAATGTATTATGTTTTATATAGAAGTTGTTTGGTAGGTATTTGTGTAATTTAGAACCGTCATAAGGGTTTTCTTTACGCATATTTATTAATCAAAACTTATTTTTTGAAAATACCGAATTACCGGTATTTACAATTTCAATACCGGTATTCGGAACTGCCTTAAATCGTCCGGTATTACCGGTTTTTCGGTAATACCGAATACCGGTGTCCATGCCCTACTCGCAATGTAACACCAAACTTAAGAGCACGAATACACATGTCAAAATTCTCACTAGACATGACGCAGCTGGTATATATATACTACCGTGAGTCACCTCCTGAAAACGATAGTTTACATTTAAGATGAAGATAGGTACATAATTATGCGAGATGGGCAAAGCTCGCCTGCAATTCTTGAATCAGATAAGATAAAAATAATTAAATAAAAACTAGTATTTTACAATTGAAACAAAAACTGATTCATAAAAATAAATATAGGTAGATAAAATTGTAAAAGTACTTACTTGAGTTCCCAGGATCAGACGTACTGAAACATTCGTAAATCTTATAATATCTATCAGCAAACTTAAGCAATTCAGCAAAATCTGTAAAAGAAAAAATCCTGATTCATTTGATGATTGTTCTGGAATTCCAACGACTGCGACTGAGTACCTACATGAGAATAAATAACTGAATAATAAATAACTTCTTACTCTGAATCCAAACATGCATTTGATGAAATCGACTTGTTCCGTAAGTAACAAATAACACTTGGTGAGCCACTGAACTTCATTGTATTCATTCTTCGAAAGTACTCGAAGAGGTTGAAGCCGTTTCTTCAAGTTTAAAATAGAAGGTGAATTAGCATTTTGGCTGATCGAATCATCTGCCATTGCCATACCAGTCCAGTTGTCCGAGCAAACAGAGTAGTAGTGCTGAACAAGATCTGCTATGATAGTTAGACGAATTTCAATGTGCAGTATGTGAGAAGTAAGCTCCAGCATAGTTACCATCTTGATAAATAGGTATAAGTAAGCTACTGAATACATCAGCGGTGTTACGAAACCATACGCTTGGTACCAAGCTACAAAATCAAACGCTGAGCTGATCACCCATAGCGACGTAAAAAGACATACAAGAGTTGCCAGTTTATTTTTGATGATGGTACACTCGGTAATGCCGAGTATGCTGTCTATTATTTCATATTTTTTTAAATACCCCAAGGTGATATGCCCTCTGAACTTGTAAATGAACCACAAGTCGACAATGTATTGGATCTGATCAAATATCATTTGTACGGAATCTGTCAGTTTGATCGAAGTACTAATGTTCTGGAAGATGTAGGACACTTTGTAATACAAACAAAATGAATCCAGAGATCCCATCAGACCCATAGTTAATAGCATTTTTAAGAGGAAGAGTGCTTGAGCTTTTGGTTGATCTTCAACATTGCGATTAAGAGCAAATATTCTGAGTATCCAATTGAGAGGTTTTAAACTGTCGTGAATATTTCGCAATGTTTTATCCATTCTAGGAAAAACAGGCTTTACTTGATTGACACAACACATAACTACGCTGTCGGACTTCATGGCACGATATGCTACTTCATTTTCATTACATTAGTGCCCTTAATTTCAAAAAGCTTCTGTGTTTATCATCAATTCATCAGTCAAATTAACATAGGTAGGTTGTTTGAGGTAAAGAAAATCACATTATGCAGATACTAGGTACTACCTACCTACTTACTTACATATTACATTATAGTACCTTTATTAGTCCACTGCTGGACATAGACCTCCCCTAATGAGCGCCATAGCGCCCTGTCTTCAGCTTGCCGCATCCAGCATCTGCCACCAGTCTTTCGCAAATCGTCATCCCACCTGGTCGGAGGGCCGAGTCGCGGTCTCCACTCAAGAACATGTTTAACCCAGCGGTTGTCGGTTCTTCTCCAAATATGGCTTTCCCACTGTCACTTCAGCTTGCTAATCCTTTGAGCTAAGTCGATAACCTTAGTTCTCTGTCGGATGCGAATCCTATTCTTCAGAGAAACGCCAAGCATAGGTAGCTCTCTTCATAGCTCGCTGGGCGACTTTAAACTGGTGGACCAGGCCTACCGTGAGTGTCCACGTCTCAGCTCCGTAGGTCATGACAGGTAGGACGCACTGATTCAAAACTTTGTTTTTCAAGCATTGTGGTATGGATGACGAGAAGACTTGACGTAGTTTGCCAAACGCTGCCCAACCTAGCTCGATCCTCTCTGGTTTTCTATACTCATCCTCCTCTGACCTCCTTGAAATTGTTTTTACTCAACTGCAGAATCTGCCCAAGGTAAGTGTACTCGGAAACAATTTCGAGAAGGTGGCCATGTACGGCGACCGGTCCCAGATCAATGTAGTCGTTAATCATGACCTTATGGTTTTATCCAAGTTCATACCAAGACCGATGCGTCGTGACGCTGAACTCCACCATTACGTACGACTAGGTATGGCTTCAGCGAATCGCAGGTGTGAGATATAATCGCCTTTTATGATGATGCCCTTACCTTTCCTTCCAGTCTAGCGTCTTAAACACATCTTCCAACGCGCTTGTGATCAGTTTCGGGATATGACATCCCCATGTCTCACCCCTCTGCGCAGTTGCACTGAGTGCTGTCTGTGTAGACTGCTGGCCCTGTATTTGGACACTCATGGTGGCGGCATCATAAAGACATCTCAGCACCTCGATATAACGATAGTCTACTTGGCAACGCTGCTGTAAGGATTCCAGAACAGCCCAGGTTTCGACAGAGTCAACGGCCTTTTCACAGTCCACAAAGGCCAGGCACAGGGGCTGATTATATTCTTCGGAGATCTGTATAATCTGCCTCCTACTCCTTATAGTACCTACCTACATAAATAATAAATAAATAAATAATGCTGGTTGGACAATTCACACAGCATTATCTAGCCCCTATGGTACTGGATAACTGATATCCATAATACAATACCTACATTAGACATAGACATAGACATATCATTTATTTGCCACTACAATTACACACAATAAATTTACAATACTGAAACAAAAATTAAACACATTCATAAAAAATAAAGAACAATATTGCGAGTGGAAAAACTAGTTAAATAAAAATGTAGAAAATTAATAGAAAAAGGTATAAATAAGTTATCAGTGTGTGGCGCAGTAGCAAATGGGCCCAGGCTCAGCATAATGCCAACTGTTATGAACAGAAGGCGCTGTTATTCTGCCTAGACCAGAACAAGAACAATCACAGGACCCTGTGATTATAAAATATTACATAAAAAAAATAAAAAGTAAATAAGCTCACTCAGTTACAATATATTAAGTGTTATGTATTAGCCGTTGAAAGAAAAATATATAGGTACCTATGTGATGTGTATAAAAATAAGATGTAAATAAATAAATATGTCTAGATCGGTGCGTTGCAATATTTAAAAATGACAAAAAAAAGATTAATATAAGTACTAAAATAATAATAATCTAAAATCTAACATTTGAAGGGGGCATCGGAACCAGGTAACCCAGACTTTTGTTGACCCAAAATAACACATTTTAGCCGTTTTCTAAAAGTGAATTTGGATTTTAACAGCCGGAGCGGTGGTGGAATATTATTCCAACATTTGGTTGCCTGGTACCTAAAACTGCCCCGAAACCTAGCTGTTTTGTGTTTAGAGTAGTGTAACAAATTTTTATTTGGCCTAGTGCTATACTTGGTACGTGACTGATCCAGTTTTGAGAACAGGTATATAGGAGTACCGAATGTCAAGACACCATGAACCAGTGTTGCCAAATGCAAAGCCCGTCGCGAGGCCTTAATTAGCGTTGAGGAATTGTTTAGGTATGGTGAGACGTGTGTTCGTGGCGGGATATGATAGCAGAATCTACAGCATGCGTTTTAAATTCTTTGTATAAGGCGGCTAGTTTTGTATGTAAGACGCGGACCGTACACTAAATCCCCATAGTTAAGTTTCGATAGTATAAGAGTTTCACACACTTTTACACGAACCTCTTCCTTAAGATAATGCCTGATTTTGTAGAGCAGCTTAAGTCTAAAGAAACAATTTTGTGCCAAATTCAAAATGTGGCGCTCAAACCTAAGTGCATTATCAAATACTATTCCAAGGTTCCTGGCTTCACTCACCTGCTCTATGCTATGACCTAAAATATTTAAATCTAAGGTAACATTGGAAAAAGTATTTAGTTGCTTTTTTGTGCCAAGCACTAAGAACTTTGACTTATTAGGGTTAAGTACAAGAGCATTATTTTGAGACCATATGGCTATACGATCTAAATCCTCATTGAGTTGCTTCAATTGAACGGTCACATCACTCGCGGTCATGGGTAGATATAACTGTGTATCGTCGGCATAAAGGTGATATTTACAATGTTCTATACCCCAACAAATATCAGCGCTATATATTATAAATAAAAGGGGTCCAAGGATAGACCCTTGCGGTACCCCACGGTCCAATGGTTTGTTTGGAGACTTTAATTTAGTGCCATCATCTCTACTAATCTGAACATACTGAGATCGATTACTCAAGTAGCTGTTAACATTACATAAGTAGAAAGATATTTTTAATTGACCAGAGCACCCGGAACAAATCGGTACCTGCAAATCGTCTCTGAGAGACAACCGAGAACCGACGCCATATTCGTTTTGCTATGTTTGTTGTTTACTTTGTTTGATGAAGTTGAGCTCGTTCGTATTTGCCTGCTTCAAATTATTTTCGCAACTTCTGAAAGCTGGAATAACATCTCGCAATATGTGCAACTAGTGCTGGCTGTGTTTTGAACTGTGATACCTAGTTGACGAAGGGACTTTAGTTTACATACCTATTGTTCCCAAAAACTGAGACAGGACTCGAAAAGTGGCTACCTACTTTATTTATTTATTTATTGCATCAGTAGTGAAAGACTGCGAGGATTGAGCCTTCAGGAACTTCACTAATAGTTTGTTTCACAGATGTACTCGGGATGCTAACGCATGTTTGTTTGTCGGAAGCAGTGACATCATGAGTAAATAATAATTGGTGCAAAGGTGCAATGTAATAAAAGGACAAAAAATGTTATGAGTCAGGCTTCAAACCAAAATGTTCCTTCAAACAATGCATCCAAAGCTTTTACAAAGTATAAAACTTACTTTCCTTTCCTTATTTAATAAATTTAGGTAGGCCAACATGAATTGAATGAATTATAGGAATAGTCCATGACTAGCATAGATTGTGTTGTCATATCCGGGTCTAAGCAAATAATTTAAAAAAAGAAGATGTCATTCATGATATGTGAGCTTTTTAGTGTCGAAATCTGGTCTATGGGAGTGCCCCGTCTATACGCAGCTTAATACGCAGTATACTTATTGTACGTAGCGTAGCGTTATATTCTCCTCTTTGATACTTACTAGTGTTTTCTTGTTTTCTATTTGTTGTTGTTGATTTTATTTCGTGATAATCTTGCATTCTTCATAAAACTTATAGCAACCAACTCATTGTTTTATTACCTAATCGAGAAGTTTTTTATGCTGGGGACGTATTTTGCTAACCAAACCGAGTTATTAAGATTGTGCAACCACAACATCAGCACTTATCGATCGAAGCTTTGCTATTTATACCACAGAACACTATTGCTCCTGGCGGAGTACTCAATCAAGTGCTTATTTAGAAAGACTGGGGAAAAAGGTAAGGTACCGACCCTAACCTTAAAGCCAATGATTATAAATTAGGAAGGTACAATTAATATTGTGATTTGCGACATCTTGGGCAGATGCCTGCAACTCGGTTTACTCAGCTACCTACTCTTAAGAGCTGCAAAATTTAAACAGGTGTCCAAAGAGTATAATCTAAGTAATAAGAGAATAAATAACTAACCATAGCCAATGAAAATGGTTTACTTCGCAGTGAGAAATTGTAATGTACTCTAGGAGTGAACTACCTAGCTAATGTTGTACTAGGTATCTTTGATTATTCTATTACCTGGATATGGCGGCTGATTTCAGTACTTGTTAACAACTGTAGTGACTAAGTCCCAAAAAAAATCTATTTCAGATTACCCAGAGTGAGAGGGTTTACGCACTATAATACAAATACCATAGAACTATAAAGTGATTCTTTATTCATTGTGGTTTCAGCAACATGGGTGGCTGTCGATGCTCGTATCGAGACTGCAAGGCAAAAAGTGATGGTCAGACGCACATGTTTCATTTCCCTGTTTTTGATAAAGTGCGCTGCCACCTCTGGATTAAAAATGCACACAAGCCAAACTTCCTCAATCTAAAAGTATCACAGCTGAAGAACAGAGTTATTTGTCAACATCATTTTCGAAATGAATGTTTTATGAATTTCAAGGTTAGTATTTGTATCTTTAGGAACTTATCATTATAGTATAACACTATAAACTCTATCCTGGTTTTCTTACAGAAAGTATAACAAAGATAATATGTACCTGTGTGTAAATTTAATCAATTTTAATTAAATGAATTACTGATACCTAATTCATTATTATTTCTTCATTTTCAGAAAGATAAGTTGAAACATGATGCAGTTCCAACAGAAGACGGCCCCCTCTGCATCCCAGACTCATCCCAACCAGTTATTTTGATAGAAAATGATATTCCTGGTATACCTATAAATGTAGATGACATTGAGATTGAAAAACTGGATAGTGTTGAGAAAAAAGCTCATAGATCCGTAAAGTATGGTGACTTTTTAATTAGTGATGCAACAGAACTGTTTAATGCTAGTATTGAAAGCCAAGCTAATTCGAAAAAGATATCCTGTAACAGTAGAAACAAGGAATTATACAAAGATCATTATGATTTAGATCACAAGTCAAAGAATGAAGATAATCACAAGTACACTATTAACTATGTGAATGAAGAGAACACGGAACCAAAGCCAAAAACTCCTAACAAAAATACATCAATACCCAGTTTAATATCTATAGAATTTGATGAACCTATGAAAATTGACAATGATAATTCATTACATAATACACCAACAAACAAACTGTTGAACTCTAATGTACAGGCTGCAACACGCTCAGCAAAGACCCCAAAAGTTCAAATAATATCCCAAAAGACAATTTCTAATCCAGTTATAGTTAAAGGCAGGCTAGAACCACTGTCACCTTCAATGAATATTCAAAAGCCTAGAAGACAAAAGATGAATGTGACATTTGAGCAAGGTGATATCAAACCAATAGTTTTCAAGGAAGACAATGAAAAAGTTCAAGCTAGTGTGGACCAAAACCAACCTGAAGTTGTCTTTGATCATAATATCCTTCCTATTGAGTATGTTCCTACACCATCTGAGAGTGATGTAGTAAATCAGAGCTCCTTGGCATCCTCCTCCATTCAGCATGCAAATATGATACAATATGAGCCTCTACAAACACTTCATTTAAATAGCATTGAGAAGAATAATAACTCCAACAATGCCAATCTTGATTTATCACAACTGCCAATTGAAATATTCTTGGAAGATGTACCAGGACAAGTACCAGGAACTGCTGACAGATCTTATAATTTGACACAAAAACCTATACTTACTCCCACCAGTACCCCTGTGTACAAGTCCCTGTTGAAAAGCAAGATAACCCCAGAAAAACTGGCTGCTATTGAACAAAAACGAAAGTTCAACTTGAAAATGAGAGATGTGATCACTTCGTGCCTCGATAATTTGGAAGAATCTAATGATGACATAGTCGAAAAGAAACAAAACAAACAGAGTCTCATTACGAAACAAAATGAGAAACGGAACCTCATCAAGAAACATAACCCTCCAGTTGCTAATCAAGACGGTATAATTGCCTTTTTAGATCAGCGATTGCAAAAACTTGAGAGTACACTTCTAAATAAAATTGTTCACAACACTCAAAGAATAAATGAGTTGAGGAGAGTCATTAAACCATCCAGTCAGTCAAGACACGCGAATACGCAAACATACATAAAAGATATGTGCGGTGAATCACAAAAACATTTTCTATACAAAGAAATATCAAAATTTTTGAGCCCAGATGCAAATATAAAAATTTTTCAAGAACTATTCCTTGATAAAACAGATGAGGATGAGGTGCATATACCAACACCTAGAAAGTTGCGTAGGAGGAGGTAACATTTGTTTTTTTTTAGTATTAAGGGTAATTGGAAAGATATAACTACCTGTGTGAGCTACAAGCAGAAGACTAGCATAGGAAACTGCATAGGGCAGGAAAATATAATGATGACTTCTCTTATCCACGGCCAAAACATAATTCAGTGGGCCAAGCACGCAAGGGGATTATTGTCTTGGGTAGAGTAGACAAAAATGACATTGCATATTCATACAGGTGTTTGGCCTATAGGTCACTGAGCCATGTAGTAAGAAAGGAATAAGTAGTTAGGCAATATCATGTAAATAAACTTTTATGTATTAAATCCTAATTTAATTTCATAATGTTTTATTTCTATTGTATCAATTGATTTTCACAAGAGTTTTCCCTGTATTTTCTCCAGTAAACAAGCCAATAAAGGCTTCATCAGCCTTTTCGAACCCATGTACAATGTGTTCTTTGTACTTAAGCTTGCCTTCCTTAACCCACTGCAAGTTTTTGATTATTCCCTCTTGTGTTCGATCAGCAAACCTGTTTACAACGAAACCTTCGATTCTGAGTTGCTTAGAGACAATGTACGGTTGAAGAATTGTAGCTGGAACAAGAAACAAAATGTGCTTTAAGGTTACTAAATACAATAATACCTACAAAAAAAGTCCTTAATATGTGTCACTGTCAAATATCTTAATTAACCCACTTCAAAAACAGAAGGTTCGAATCGGCTTCAATGGCTGTAAGTATTTTTTTTAATGAATGTTTTCAGATTTCTCTGCTAAGTGTGGACTGATTTTAATGAATGATACTATCTATTGTTTAGAAAATGATCCCGAGATGATCCCATAAAATTTTTAAGAAGAGGGATTAATGGTTTTCAAAACTTAAAAAAAACAGTGCAGACCTAAATATTAAGTAGTAGTTTGAAGTCGGTTTTTACTTATATTGTTTTTTAAATATCACTAACTACTATTAAATAAAGATTTATTTTATTTAAGTTACCTTTAAGTTTTTCAGGGTCTATTTCATTATAACTAGAAATTGAACCGCAAACAGCTACTCTGCCATACAGATTCATCTGAGAAATTATACTGCTACTGATTTCACCGCCGACATTGTCGAAATAGCAGTCGATTCCATTAGGAGCATTTTCCTTCAAGAACTTTAGTAAATCTGCCGTTTTATAGTTGCTGGCTACGTCGAAACCCAGTTCTTTCACCAGCCAGTTGCATTTCTCGTCTGTGCCGGCTATGCCGATCACTTTACAACCTGAAACGTAAATGAAACAGAAGTGTACCTATGTGTGTCATTGTCATAATGTATATTTACAGCCTAAACTCTGCCCTGCCCACTACTGGTGGAAATATACCTTCCATGACAATCATTAAATATGGGTCTTATCATAGGGGGTAGGTAATTCCATAATCTTCAAGCTGGGCTAGCGTTGGGGATCGTAGGGGAGTGGTTATAAATTATACCTATACCTACCTACGCAGAAGGAATCAGCTGCTATTCTGGGTAACATTTCTTACGAGCTTTTCCACCAGTGATTTGCAACGCTGCTATGTTTCCTGCCGACCAATAGGATCGCTCCTTTATCGCGTAATTTTTAATAGCTATGAAATGACGCGATATTGAAGCGAGCCTATTGGTTACGTTAGCTGAAAATATAGCAACGTAACACATCTCTGGTGGAAAAGCACCATAATTAAGTCGCCTTTTACGACATCTACGGGATGAGTTGGAGGGGTGATGATGGGTGAAGGCCGGTGTGAACCGGCCCTTAGCTACATTGAACAGCAATAATTTAAATCTAAGTTTATGATGCTGGTAGGTATTGATACCTGTGAACACAGAACTGCTTTTAAAATGTTCATCAATTATTCAAAAATATTCTAACTAAACCTTGCGCAGGTAAATTACCTACTTACCTATATTGATTCTGTTAAGTCATCATCACCATCATCAGCCTAATATATTAGTCCACGTCTGGACATAGGCCTCCCCTAATGAGCGCCATATCGCCTGTTTTAGTACCTGTCTAGAGTTCTAGATCCTAGAAAATGAAAAGAATCGATAATAATATAATAGGTATACCTACCTACTATTTTCTAGACTAGATTTTTACCAAGTATTTTAGCGATTTGTCCGACATGTGAGCCAACCGCGCCTGCTGCGCCCGATACAACCACCGTTTCGCCGGCCTTTGGCTTGCAGATCTCCGTAAGCCCGAAGTATGATGTGACACTGTAACAACACAAAAATAGGTAACACTTAAAAATGCGAACAGAAGGGAGCACAATGCCGACAGAAAGCCGAGTCTACAGGCATACCTACAATCATCTTTTTGCGAATGCGTTAAGCAGAATACGGTGACCGGTGACTTACCCAACTCTACCACATACTCCAAGTGCCAGCGAGACGGGAAGGTGTCCAAAGTCCGGTAAAGGGTACATGAAGGGTAACTGCCCCTGGCCCTTCCCCCTCTCAGGAGTGACTACCGTAAGAGTTCTCCAGCCGAAGTGTCCCATCACCCATGTGCCCACTGGGTAGGAGCTGTTGCGGCTTTCAATCACTCTGTAAGTGGAAAAGAAGATATCTTACAATACCAACGTATATATTTGTATGTTTTAACGACATAAAAAAGAAATGAATAGAAATTATTTTTGATAGTAGGTAGTAGGGATGTAACGAATGTCAAATTTTCGACATTCGCGAATGCGAATGCGAATGCGAGTATTCGATGCTCACATTCGCGAATGCGAATGCGAATGCGAATGTTGGTATTTTGAACTTGCCGCCAACTTCACGTACTGTTTATTGGCGCGCGCGTTGTCCAATTACCAACGTTTGCTATAAGCTATCTTCAACTACCAATTACGTACGAGTAATAATGTTTATTTCATTCATTCATGACATCGACAATTCACAACCTTGATAACCACAGAATTTGAAACTGATATTGGCAAAATTGTATCAAAACAGATGCAGAGCAAAAATTTAAGAAGATGAATCGTTTGATAATTGCTATCTTCGTCTACCAATCGCGTTGTTTGTTTGATAATATTTTTATCCACACATTTGTCTGTTGGAGTTGGATTTGTTTGTCTTTTATATGTTATTTTGGAAAAAATGAGTGCCTCCATGAAAACAATGAGTAAAATTTAGACCACGTTTAGACTTATTTCACTTAGTGGATGCGGAACATGCAAAACGTAAAATTATAAATAGGGGTACTGGTTTAAAAGTTACATAAGCATAACGCTATCGATATAATACAATACGCTATTGTACTGAAAATTTCTGAGTATATAAAAAAGAATGGATTGAAAAACGCATACTATCATATTAAGAGTTTCCTTGAAAATTTCTGATAGTCGTTTTTCAATCTATTTTTTTTATATACTCAGAAAATTTCAGTACAATAGCGTTATGCGTTAGAAAGTCACAGCCCTTTTAAGTCGGACCCCAACTATAAATCTTAAACTTTCATATACCTAACCATTTCATTAATATTTTAGAAAATTCTGAAATACGTGTTCAACGCCTTTGTATTTTTGGTAAATTTCAAGCAAATTTGGCCACTTCTTAGAGTTAAAAGAAACACGTAAAAAACTTCAATCCTCTTTTCTTTTGGGGGTGTAATTTCCAAAACTCCTATGCTTAAAATTTAAGATTTCTAGCTTATGAGGTTTGGGTTGGGTGTAACTAGAAATTAACTTGTTTTTTTAATATTTAAAATATTCATATTTAATTATTAACCAGTATAACATAATAATAAAAAATAAAAGACGGCCTTGTCCTAGGTCCTCCGATCAAGGTCTGTGCACGCCAAAAACAAACCATAAATTTGTCAAGTGGTTCCCGCCATTAAAAGGTTACCTTAACCCCTGGGTTAGAATCAATACATTGTCATTCAATGGCGAAAATTTTTTTCAGTTAAGTTTTGTCAAAGTTTCTTACAAAATTCTTATTAAAGAATTAGCAATAAGAGTGCCATAATAAAATATAGTAATAGGCATGATGATTGATTTTGAGACTACTCCTTGATATTTTTAAACATCTACTGAATAGAAAATAAAACATATTTCTACAAAAAACATGGATTTTGAAGGTAAAATTGAGTTTTTAAAAATGTAATTTAAATTTCGCTCTAAAACGCTACAATACTCGTGGCGACTGTCTATGACGTCGATGCACAAATTTTTATGATACAGAATTACCTTATTATATTCATTAGTATGTCTGTACAAATAAGAAATACAATCAAATAATAAAACAAGTATTAACAATATTGTCAAGAAACAAAGAAGCTAGCTATTGAATGAAGAAAGTCATACGTTTACAATTACCTATTTCTGTGGTTATTCTGTGTCTTCCATTTTACTTTGTGACCACATGACGTCATGGGTTTGTGTTCTCTAATTGTTGTTCAACGTGTCATGGCGGATTATTGTATTTTGTAGATATTATTTATCAAAATAATAATTGATCTTCATCAAAATAAAAATTATAATACGCGTTTTGTCATGTATGGCTCTGATTTAATTTAGTAAATACATAATAATGATGCTTTTTGTTACTGTCATCATCCCTATTTACGAGATGTTCAGAGTTTTTTTTATAATTCCGCATGTAAGAGAACAGTTTTTTAAATATATTAGGTAAGTTTTTGCCCCATCAACATTCGCCAAATATTCGCATAGATTTTGGCGAATGCGGATGCGAATGCGAATATTGAAAATCCTGCGAATATTCGCGAATGCGAATGCGGATGCGAATATTCGTTACATCTCTAGTAGGTAGGTAATCGTACGTAAATAAGTTTAATACGAAAGAAAATTACAATCATATAACAAAATTATTTGAATTATTATGAATGGAATATATTGTGTACTGTAAAATAAATTAAATTTTATTGAATGTGATTTTGTAGGTACAACATGTTTGTTTAACTACCAATGTTATAATGGTTAATAAATACAAATATGTACATAGGTACCTACATAGCATAATGCATTAAATATAGTAAAATGTCTTTATTAAGAAAGAAAATTTCAATCAAATAATATAATTATAAATTAAAACTCGTATTTACAATTAAAACAAGTTTATTGAGCTAACTGCAGACTGTATTAGGTAAGTATAGTACCTACCTACCCAAAAACAAGTTCTGCAGCTTATATCTTACGCCTGGTAAATTCTGTGTAAATTGTCTAGCATTATTTGTTATTTTTTATTAGATTTAGCGAGCGTTTCTTTGCCTCATTACAAGAAACAAAAGAGTATGGAACCCAGAACAAAGATGGCGGATCGTGATATTCTAACAGACATTATGATAGTGGGTATTCTTCACCCGTTTATGAAAGATTGTTCAGTTCAGTCTTACTCTAGTCTTACTTATCTATGTATAATAGAAAGAGATCAGAGAGAAAGCGCATGATTCCTACCGGGTGTGCCGAGGGCCTTACCTAAAACTCGAGGTAGGAATTTTACTTTCTTCCGATTCCTTAATTTTGCTTTATACTATGCCTACAAGAGGAATATTATAGTTTTATAATTTCCTAAATCACTGGTGTAAATTCGAATAATTGTAAACTCAAGTGGTATTAAATTTACTGATGAGGAATTAAGGAATACCTACTTGGCAATTTGGCCTCCGATCATGTCACAGGGATAGTGCTCTGGCTGAGCTGGAAGCTTCACTCGTTGGTAGGGGTCTACGCTGAAGAAAGCCGCTTCGGCTAAGAAATCTGCAAGAGAAAAATATAAAGGTACTTAATAATTAAATTTAAACGGGATAAACTGTAAATTACTTAGTCAAACTCATCCAATATCTTTGTTCAAGATTCCTAAAGAATTTGCGTACCTAGGTAATTGATTTCAAATGAAATTATATCACATCACACATAGGTAGGTAGGTAGGTACCTATTATTGCGAAAGTTTGGATGGATAGGATGATTGTTACTTTTTTACGCGAAAACTTCTCAACAGATCGAGCTAAAAATTTACACAGGTCTCTTGACCTGAAATAAACCATAGCCTACAATTTAACCCTTAAAATTTCAGTTTCCTTGGGAAAGAATAATCCTGTAAAAGTTTTATAAAAACAACGCATGCGAAGGCGCGGACAAAAACTAGTATCCGAATCTTTGATCAAATATCGGTGTTGCTAGGAAATTGGATGAAGTCATCCAAGTTCTTTGATCAACTATGTATATTGGACAAAGAAATTGGAAGAGTGGAATGTGCATAATACTACTGCTTGACAAGTTACACATCATCTAGTCTAGAGTCGTCTAAATAAGGCAGACGAGCTTGTGGTACATATGGGTACCTACCTACCTAACATTTAAATCAATTGGATGTACTTATAACTTAGACAATTTAACCCGCACTTATAATGTATTTAAACAAACCGGTGTTTCCGCGTTTTGAAACAGATTTCGTAAAAAAGAAGACAGTCTATGTAGGTTCCTATGTTTTTTTAACGTAGTGAAAAACTTCTATGTCTATGGTTTTTTTATGTTTATAAATAAAATTAATATGCTAATATGATTATTTAATGACGATTATTTATGAGTGTTATAATTATTCACAAGAAAAGCGAATAAAAAAATAATATGGTTTCATTTGTTTTATAATTGCTTCAAGCGCAAACTAGGTACATAACTTTATATGTACCTACCTATAACAGCATTATCTAGCCAAACGCTAAGCAAAGCTTGTGTTATGGGTACTAGATAACTGATATTGATATACATAATATAATATAATACATAGATAGATATTTTTTATTATACATAGAACGACCAGAAAACCCTGAACAAATGTCTGCAGATCGTACACACATTTGTCCCGAGGCAGGAATCGAACCCGCAACCAGCAGACCTTCGCCAACCGCGCCAGAGTTCGTCAAAAATCGTTTATTCGTCGATTTCTCCGTAATTTATGGACTGATTTAAATGATGATGATCGTTTGAATGAGGTGATCCCGAGGTGGTCCCATAAAAAATATTCCCGAGGGAATTTTAACTTTAGTGATATTTATCCCGCAAATCTAACAGTTTAAAACTAAAGTATTCAAGTCGGATTTTAGCTTTTTCAAAAGGGCCTATCCTACATCCAAACCTTTGAAATTGTAAATATGTATGGTAAAGTCCAGGAATTACTATACTATATCTTATGTTTTGAAAAAAGGATTCTATAAAATTTTCTCGATAGAAAAAAATGGATAAGTTACCCCTAAATTCTTACTAAAACCTTAATTTTTCAATAAACACAGAAGAACACAGAAGATCTTGAGAATAAGCATGTAATAGAACTAAGTTTAAAGAACATTTCGTATATTTCGGTTTTTTTCAAATAAAGTCCTAATTAATAGATAATATGCTAAACAAGCAAAAATTTGATTGCTGATTGTGATCAAAACAAGTCCTATTATTTCAAGTGAAATCTAAATCTATATATTTCAAAGTCGTGTTAGTTACACCATTTAGAACTCAAGAACGACGGGACCGATTTTCATGGTTTTCTATCAGTAGGTATTATATTATATGTGCCCGGGCGAAGCCGGGGCGGATCGCTAGTATTAAAAAAACGATAGATAGGAACGAAAGGCATCTGTTATGTAACTACTCATTTAGCAGTGTATTTCTTACAAGGTCAATTAATAAAAATAATTGAAAAAAAAATGATATGGATCAGTTGAGAGGTAGATTGTTTGCAACAGTCTGCAGTTAGCTCAATCGTTTTTATTGTCAATACTAGTTTTAATTTAATTCTATGATTTGATTGTAATTTTCTTTCTTAATAAAAATAATATAATCCAAGGAGACAAGCGAACGAAGCTAAAATGAATAACTTTACTAAAAAAAAGTTATAGGTAAGGTATCGGTATAATTTATTTGTTTTACTATTTTGGGAAACTAACAGCTATGTAAAATGGGAGGTTAGACGGCAGATTGATACCAACAAGTTCTTAAATATTGAAGGTCACATAAACAAAAACATCAAACCATTTTCATTCAAAGCCGGTAACACTTCTTCAACTATAGAAAAATCACTTTTCTTCGGAACACCTTTAATTGGGGAGTTCACCACATATTTCTTTGCAACAACCATTGTTTTTTTATTCTTTTCAGGTAGGTATGTTTCCTCCTAACACCAGAATAAATAAATAAAATAAATAAAGG
The DNA here is from genome assembly GCA_946478455.1 of Eupithecia vulgata. Taxonomy (NCBI): domain Eukaryota; kingdom Metazoa; phylum Arthropoda; class Insecta; order Lepidoptera; family Geometridae; genus Eupithecia; species Eupithecia vulgata. Next base: position 10,610,787 of record OX297873.1, read on the forward strand.
CTTACTGACTTTACTTTAACAGGTTTGGTTACCAGTTCTGTGGGTTGGGTACTGGTAGGTATTTTAATTTGTTAACACGAACTGGCACCGGACCGCCTAAATGAAAAATGTGACAATAACATGTTTCTACAAGATTAAACACTTGTGTGTTATTATCATTTTATCAGACAGGCAAAACCGCGGTGTCATTCCTAAAGATTATTTTTGTTGGTTTGCTAGGTAGTTTAGTACTTTACTTGCCTACACAATGATGAAATCAACTGTGTGATAAAACTTGAAGGTAATTTAATAAGGTTTAAGTATGGGTGCGTAACGGAACGTAGGAACCTATAGGTCCTATAGGTTATTATAGGATCTTTGATCTTTGGTGCGTAAAACAAAACAACCTCAACAAAAGAGCCGCCTGCTGCTGTCGTTGTTCTATACTACATTCCTATCTGTGGTTAATGCGATGAAGCGGGAAATTTAAAAACTTAAAACGTTCCAATTCAAACGTGACCGTATTTATTATTTCTCTTGTTTGTAGTAAGTACTAATAGAACAAGAAAAATAATATTGAATTATATTTTTAATTCTCACTTATTTTTTAAATTTTAAAACAAACGGCACGGTGGATGTGCTTATTAGCTATTTAGTACGGCAACCGTGCACACTGTGTCGTGCTTGATCACTATCTTATCACTTGGTCACTATAATGCACGACAATTTTTTGCACGGCCGAATAATGTACACCTTGTTAATCCGTGTCATGGCTTCCAATTTTAATAGGTTTTGACTTGAGTGCCATCCACAGAACAATAATACTCTACCGTGCCACCTGTCTGGCACACAATGTAAAGGACAGGGTGATCTTGTTTGGGGTTTCGGACAGCGGGTTAAATTGTCTAAGGGTTTCGGTGATTAGATTACAGCTGTTATTCAGGGACACCCATAGACATAATTTTTTTTCACTACGGTGACACCTGTATATTTATATGTAGACGAGGCGTGTATTTTAGGTAGCGGTAAGTGGTTTTATTCTCATACTTGGGGGAGCTTCTTTGGTAAGGTCGTTGAGATGTAAATCCATCCTCTGTTCGTGGTTTTGTTTGTCCAAATGATGACATTGACAATCTTTGGAAAACTGACAACTGAACCGTGTTGTCTATGCCGGTCGGTGAAAAAGGGCAGAGGCAAGATGGCGCGTGGCGGGCATCGGGCTCTTTGTATCGACCATGCGTAGAATTCACGATTTTATCAGTTGATTGGTGGAGTTTTCGGTGCCGTAGGGCTGCGCAGGGCTGTTCTGATTGTCTTAGCCTTTATCAGAAGGTGGGATGTAACCCTGTCTGTCTTCACGCCCACTGATGGTTTACCTCGAATGATACTAGGAAAAGTCTGACTCGCACATCCACACCAATAATGGCGGAAGACTCAAGCGACTTTACAACGGGAGTTCTGTGCCAATTACTTCAGTACTACCAGTAACTACAGTCGGTTCCTTCTACTATCCTAAGAGAATGAGATTAACAAGTGCTATGGATGTTCAGAAATGCAATTGGTTTGTAATAGAGGTGCTGGTAAGGTCTGATCGTTTCATGCTAAAATTGTTGGTTTTGTGAATACTTCTATTGGATTGATTTGTAAATACTAAAGGTAGTATGGTTATTAAGCAAGCAGTTTGGGTTTTAGTTGGTTTATTGTGATGTGACCATACTTTTGATTGATTAGGTATAAAGAATCTTGAGAAAGAAACTAAACAAATGTCTTTCGTCAACATAAGTAGCTAATCAAAGCTAATCGAGTAGTTGCCCAATGATAAAGCATAGCCGGTGTAAATATGTCCCAATGCTAATAATCATAGCCGATGTCTTGTCAATGACACAACTTGCCCATCTGTTGCAATGTTTTCTTGTGAATTATTGTTTTCAGGGTTCAATGGAAGTGGAGGATGCCTGACACTAGATATTGGCAGACCACATCAATCATGGAGGCACATAAGGATTTAGTGATTGACGGAGCCAAATATGTGTGTGATAGTGCCAGAGAATCTACTTAGCATAGACTGTCTGGGAATCAGAAGTGCCTTATTATAAAGATAAGTCACACCTTCACAAATCAGATTTGTTTCAATTCCAAAGTAAGTGTATGTTTATTGAAAAAAAAAAAGAAAGTAAAACAATAAAATTAGTTTACTGTTGATAAAATTATAAAACCTGAATATTGTCTTGCATTTTGTTGTTCTGTTCATGTATTTGTTCAGTTACACATGTTACAAAGACAAGACTTGATTAAACTTGATACATATTATGGAGTAAGTATGGGTGCTAAGATGTGTTCTATTTTAATAATTCCATGATCAGATCACTAAACACTGATCCACATGCTATGTGTAAATCTTGTGTGACTCTTTATCATGTCATTTGCTTTCCTACTTTGTGTTTTTTTCTGTTGTAGTCTGCTGATATATTTTGTTGTTAGTTCTTGTTCATGTAGCATCAGTCCTTCAAGGATGATATTGTTCGGTTCTGATCTTTGTTTCTGTTTCGCTGTTTTTGCTGGAAGGTGAGGTCTTTGTGTCGTTATTTGGTTATGGTGCTGCTTGGCATAGCTAGTGTGAGCATCTTGGGTTACTACACCCAAGATTGGTCCTTGTTGGCATGGTGGCCATCTGAGAGGACGCGTGTGGGCATATTGAGTACGGTGTCTCAATATGAGTTCTACAGGCATACGGTGTTGCTTGTAAGAGCTGGTGAGAGAGTCTTGGGTTCCTACACCCAAGATTGGTCCTTGTTGGCATGGTGGCCATCTGAGAGGACGCGTGTGGGCATATTGAGTACGGTGTCTCAATATGAGTTCTACAGGCATACGGTGTTGCTTGTAAGAGCTGGTGAGATAGTCTTGGGTTCCTACACCCAAGATTGGTCCTTGTTGGCATGGTGGCCATCTGAGAGGACGCGTGTGGGCATATTGAGTACGGTGTCTCAATATGAGTTCTACAGGCATACGGTGTTGCTTGTAAGAGCTGGTGAGTGTCTTGAGTTCATTCAAGATTGGTTCTCTAGTCGTGGTCTGAGTCGTCTAGCTAAATGTTGTGTAGTCTCTAAATGGTGATCAGATGTTGTTTTGTGGAATATGGTTGCATCTTGTGAGTCTGTTGTTCTATGATCTAGTTAAATGTGTCTTGCTTGATGAAATTGGTGTTGACCTGTGTTGTGGTCAAGCAGTGTTTCTGGTTTCGGTCCCCTCATCTCTCTGGTGGTGCCACTGTGGATCTCATCTGTGGTCGGTAACTAGCAATGGTTGATCAGGTGGTAGTAGGACGTACCTAGAGTATGTACCTGCTAAGAGGCTGGAAGTCGGTGTGTAATGTGCAGGTGCCCAAGCCCATAATCAGGCTGTTCTTAAAAAAAAAAACAGTTTGTGGACAGCTCTGTATAATTGGCTAGAGTACCAATGTCATTGCATGTTGATGATGTGTTTTTCGACAGAACGCGGCTGAAGCGAGTAATGTGTGCGGTTGGTTGGTAGGGGTGGCGGAGCGTCCGTGCTGCGGTGTTGGCTTGCGTCTGCCTGGTGTGCGCATTAATCATAGAAGGAAGAATGATGTCAGGTTGGACGAGCGAGTCTATGGCGATATGGCGATATCTTCCTCTTTTTATTTGGGTGCTGTAGTAAGTACATGGAACGTAAATAACCCGGGGTGTGTATCTTTATCAACAACAACAAACAAGGCATAATCGGCTAATTGCTGCGTTTGTTCATTACGAGGCTATTTCTCAGGGCTGGGAGTGTGGTGAAGCCGAAGCGATGACTGACTATTTCTCCGGGCTTGCAGTCTGGAAAGGAGATGGCTATAGTGTTGTGAAAGTGGCTAAGTATCGTAGGGTAGCCAACAACTGTATCAGTCTTCCTGTAGTGCGGTTGAGGTGGCCAACAACTGTACCTGATAGCGTTTGTTGGCGTGGTGGCCAAAGGCTGTATGCGTTACACTATAGCGTCGTCCGTGGACGGACTCATTGTCAGGCATTGGCCGTGTAGACGAGGCGTGTATTTTAGGTAGCGGTAAGTGGTTTTATTCTCATACTTGGGGGAGCTTCTTTGGTAAGGTCGTTGAGATGTAAATCCATCCTCTGTTCGTGGTTTTGTTTGTCCAAATGATGACATTGACAATCTTTGGAAAACTGACAACTGAACCGTGTTGTCTATGCCGGTCGGTGAAAAAGGGCAGAGGCAAGATGGCGCGTGGCGGGCATCGGGCTCTTTGTATCGACCATGCGTAGAATTCACGATTTTATCAGTTGATTGGTGGAGTTTTCGGTGCCGTAGGGCTGCGCAGGGCTGTTCTGATTGTCTTAGCCTTTATATATATACGCTAAGGCTCAGAGCTAAGGTCTTAGACGCTCCAAAACTCCTTGTCCATAATTAAAAGTTGTCAAATTTGACGGCCGACAATTTCGATTGACATTGTCAGTAGGATTGCAACAAAATGTTTATATTTTAGATTCCTATCTATTTTATTCTGTTTGCCTCTTTATCAGTTTTTATAATGCTTGTTTTTCTTCGAAGGTCTACGCTTGGTTGGAGCTCAGGGTCTTGAGCGACTTATAGAAATAGACATGCTGAGGTCACGCAGAAGGAAAACACTTGACATGTATTTACCTAATGTATTTATTGACCTTTATACATAACTAGCTTCTACCCGCGGCTTCGCACACGCTTTTCCAGGATAAAAAGTGCCTATGTCCTTCCCCGGGATACTGTCTACATCTACCTTCATGTAAAATTTCGGTGCGGGCGTTATAAGACAGAATCGCGTCGCGTCTTTAGATCGACCCCTTTCAACTCTGCCAGTGGATGTCGTAAGAGTCTACTAAAGGCAACCTACCAGAGGCAGAAATCTTTACGAAGCGAATGTCTACTTCTTAGTACGCATTTCTGTTAAATAATAAGTATGTAGGTACGTTACCTATTTTCTCCTTGTATTTTGGGAGCATTTGGGAAAATGTAGATTCTTAGCACTAAATTTCATATTTTCCCAAATGCCCCAAAAATACCTAGGTACAAGTGAATCGGAGTTGGATTTATCATGATTTCATAGAAAATGTTTTACGATTTGCGGCAAATTACTTTTTCTCTAGAATTATTGCTTGTGGAGCACAGAAAAAAAAAAACAACCCGCGACGAACAACCTAAGCTGGTGTCATTAAAATATGGCCAGTAATTTCAGCTCTTAGCAAGAGTTTCACAAACACACAATAAAATGTTGTTCATAATTTCAGTAGGCTTTTGGTGTTAAAGAAGAAAAAGAAAGCAGCATCGTATTCTGTGCTCTTACTGGTTAATTAGTTGGATAAATATACTTATTTTGTTATACTTGAATCAAGACGAAGTTTTTCTTAATTGTTTCAGAGAGGGAAAAGATGAAAAGCCCCAAGAGAAAGTACCGAACATTTCATATTTCACATTGGTAATGTTCACTGCAATATTTTTCACCTTTCATTGAAACTAATATTATACTGATTATTCCCAATCGATCGATTGACGTTGATCCACGATGATCTACTTAGGTATTGTTGTGGTAGCTTTTATTGATCGACGGACTCGTTCCATAAAACGTTGACTGACCTTTCATTGAAACTTATATACTTAGACTGATTATTCCACCATCTTTCTCTTAGATGGAATCGGCACAACAGTTTTCTTCCATTATCTTTTATCAGTCATCCACTCTTCACGCACACCACTTTAGAGTTAGCTAGCAACCCAATCGATCGACGTTGAACCACGATGATCTATTGGTGTGGTAGCTTTTATTGATCGACGGACGCGTTCCATAAAACATTTGAACGATCTACAAATATGTGTCCCGACTCCCGGGTGATCTATATGTTATCTGTAGTGAAGAAATACCCATAACACAAGCTCTGTTTGGCTTGGGGTAGTGACCTTTAGTGCTTGTATGATTTATGTATAAACTACATATTGCACTTTTGCAAGCGGTGCATTTTACTTACCTAAGCTAAAGCAATTCAGTACGCATTCGACCGCTGTGTCGTGTATTCACATTAGCCATAAATCAAGTAATCAGTTTAAAATCTCTATCAATTATCATCATCTATCTAATATCATCTAAACGGCGGCAACCTTACAGTGTTGTTTGTATTGTTTATTTAGTTTCGATACCACTGAATGTATCTTTGTAGATCTAGTTGCCAATCTTCACTTAATCTTTCAGTACAGATTTGCCTCCAGAAAAGACCGGACGCTGATCGCGATATCGCTTATCGCTGCGTTCCTAACTGGCATGACAGTTCCCTACTCAATAACTCTTGTGGCAGAAACTTTTCAAAACATGATAACGTACACAGTGAGTGTGCAAAAGGGCAATGATAATTCCGAAGACTTTCTTACGAAGATGCACCGGTTTGGCACAAAATACTCTTGTATCGGATTTGTGTCGTTTTTGGGAGCTTATTTGGGATCGGCTTTGATGAATGTGACTGCTATCGATCAGGTGCGTGGATTCACCTGGTCTGTTTCTTTTACCTATTATAGATCATATCTTTATTAAGAAAGAAAATTACAATCAAATAATAAATTTAAATTAAAACTAGTATTTACAATAGAAACAATTGAGCTATCTGCAAACTATTGCAAACAATCTACAGGTAGCTCAACTGATCCATATCAATACCAGTCGGAAGCGTGCCTAAGACACTGGCTGCATTGCCCCGCTGTATAGCAATGCTGATGCGCTGTGCCAGATACTCACCAGCTCTCGGGTCACGCGTCGTCGCTTCGACCAGACGCTCAGATAATGTTTTTGGAAACAAAACCTATTATATATATTTATACCTGTTTATTTTTAATCAACTTCAGGGGGAGGTTTTATGTCCGGCTGTATGTATTTTTTAAGTATGTAAGTCGAAGTCTCTGTCAAAGTTGTCCGATTTTAAAAATGATTTCGCTGTTGTGTGGAAAATTATCCCTAAAATGGTCCCATAAAATTGTACCTATTCCCGAGGGACTAGTATTTATACCGTCAAGCTTAAAAAGCAACAATAATTATAAAAATTACCATAATTTTGGTGATATCTTTGCCAGTTTTCAATATTTTTTTATTATCTATAAACGTTGATTTTAAGATATAAGATTAATACTCAAGGAATTCACATGTGCTGCAAAAATAAACGTAAAACGGATCTAAAATACTATCACATGATTATTTTCACAATCACGGTATCAAGTAACAAATTCTAAACTGTTGATGGTCAACAAAGAAAAAAATTATAAATACAGTCAAAACGTGGGTTTTGGGAATCATTTTATGTTAACGTTTCAGGTGCATAAGATAAGGCGAGCATATTTGAGAGCAGCTCTTAACCAAGACGTAGCTTACTACGACGAACGTCCTTGTGGGGGATTTGCGTCTAGGATGGCGGAGTAAGTCACTTTTCGTTTACCTACTGCCCATCGGAGATCGAGATAATAAAGAACACAAGTCCGTTTTTAGGGTTCCGTACCTCAAAAGGAAAAAAGGAACCCTTATAGGATCACTTTGTTGTCCCTCTGTCCGTCTGTGAACCCTCCTTTCTCAGAAACGCGTGGAGTTACAGAGTTGTAATTCACACCATATACAATGCGCACAACCAAAGATGAGACTTGACGGATCACGTAGTTACCTGCGCAGTAGATAGTTCGCAGGCCATTTTGGCATTATGCGAGGCAAGCGGGGAGCGAGGGGTGGGACCGTTATATATTTATATATATAGATTGAGATTTTGAGCGCGACTATACCTGCGCAAATTCCCCTCTACTAGAATGTAGCAGTGCTACTACACTGTACACTTGCTACGGCGCAGTAGTGCTACGCTTTAGCCTCGCTATTGCTACATTGTAGCAGTGCTACGCTGTAGACTTGCTACGGCGCAGTAGTACTACGTTGTAGCCTCGCTATTGCTACATTGTAGCAGTGCTACGCTATAGACTTGCTACGGCGCAGTAGTGCTACGTTGTAGCCTCGCTATTTATACATTGTAGCAGTGCTACGCTGTAGACTTGCTACAGCACAGTAGTGCTACGCTGTAGCCTTGCTAATGCTACATTGTAGCAGTGCTACGCTGTAGACTTGCATTGCGAAGCAAGTTGCTTCACACATATGTTTCGAACACAAGAAAATTATATTATTCTTTTGGGTTGCGTTGCGAGATTGCGTTTCTCTTTAAAGGCCTAGGTATACTACCAAATATATATCTATATAATATATACAGTGTGGAAATTAAACTCAGGCCCTGGAGGGAAACTACTTAAAATCCTTAAGCTAGCTCATTTTACTTAAAGGAGACATTCCTTTATTTTTAAAAAGAAACAAATCTGCATTAAAATATTTTTTTAAACTCGCTTGCTTCGCCCGGGACTCGAACCAACTAAAATTTAAAAAAATAAACACTCTTTATTTTATTATACTAATCGGTAGTATTAATATTCAGGATAAAGTTTCTCTAAAAAATATTTGGTTACTGTTCACTTTTAACAAGTAAAAGACACGTAACAGTTCTGTTATCTCTCCAACACAACACGATTAGATGGCCTGCAAGAAGTCCAGACCTGACGCCCATGGACTTCTTTTTATGGGGTCATGTAAAAAATGTTGTTTATGAAACTTGCTATGAAACCGTTCAAGAGCTAAGGATTGCGGTAGAAAATGTTATCAGGGGCATACACCACAACACTTTGCTGAAGGCTACAAGAAATGAATTTCAACGGCGACTAATGTTGTGTAGCCGGAACGACGGGGCTCATTTCGAACAATTTATCAGTTAAATAATTTAAGTGTTACAAAATTGATAGTAAAATAAAGTTGATGTTAGATTTAACGATTATTTTTATTTTTAAGACCAAATGTTTGTTACAGAAACTTTATCCTGAATATTAATACTACCGATTAGTATAATAAAATAAAGAGTGTTTATTTTTTTAAATTTTAGTTGGTTCGAGTCCCGGGCGAAGCAAGCGAGTTTAAAAAAATATTTTAATGCAGATTTGTTTCTTTTTAAAAATAAAGGAATGTCTCCTTTAAGTAAAATGAGCTAGCTTAAGGATTTTAAGTAGTTTCCCTCCAGGGCCTGAGTTTAATTTCCACACTGTATACTATCAAATCAATCAGATCTAAATATCTTTAAAACTACTAAATATTTTACTCTGAAATTTATGTGTGGTAAAGTTCAGGACTTACTTCTATCGATCGTATAATGTTTCGAAAACAAGATTCCATAGAACTTTTTTGTTAGAAAAAAAAATCGCAAAGTTACCTGTAAATTTTAACTAAACCCTTATTCTCTCAATAAATACAGAAGTTAAAATCTTGAGAATAAGCATAGTATTACAATAAGTAAGATGAACATTTTATTATGCTTCGGTTTTTTTTTTCAAATAAATTCCTAATTAATGGATAATAAGCTAAAACTTGTTTTTAGGCTTGGGTTGCTATGCCCTGTCTCGCTCCTATGAACGCGAAATCCTATGACTATCCTTTTCACAAAAATGAGGTTTTATAGGGTCTTAACTTCTTTGTTATTTCATTTCATTTTGTTTATAAATACACTGGATGTCGTTAGACATGATATAACCAGAAATTTCTTTTTTTTTTAAACTAGCGACGTGATCAAAGTGGGCCAAGGTATCGGCGACAAGGTATCAGCGGGTGTGTACTCGCTCACAGTCGGGCTCTGCTGCATCATCATGTCGCTGGTGAAAGGATGGAAGCTTGCGTTGCTCTGTCTTACTTCCACTCCTGTGACGCTGATCTTGGTAGGAATTACGGGCAAGGTAAGAGGTTCTTACGTTAGCGAATATACTGAAAGATTTGAATTGACTAGGTACCTCAGTGGGTAAATCCGCCTGGGATGCAGAGGGTTGCGAGTTCGATTCCCGCAGTGGACAAATGTTGGTATTATGCTATGATCTGCTGGAATTTTCTCCGGGCCTGGAAAGTATGGTTGCATATATGTTTGGTACCTATAGCTGTAGGTACTTACTTTGGGGTGCAGATGATGTGTGAGTGAATAAGTTCAGTATTATTTATATGTACTTATTTGTTGAATTAAGTAGCAACCACGAAAATATCAAGGTGTGTCGTTTCGCCCCTTATTTCCGCCCCTCGTGGGGCCAAACGACACTACCAAAAATGAGTAGTGTCGTTTCGCCTCTTGATAGCATTTTCACGTTACATTTCAGGTTTTGCAAAATGAAATGTTTGATTGATTCCGAAGTTTAATTGCACATAATTATAATCAATCTGGTATCAGAAAATAGCTATTTCCTTTTGTGACAATATCGCCCAGTGTTTTTCAGCGTTTCAAATCGACTATTTGCAAACAACTTGCAGAGTAGAAGGACATAGGAAAAGACTGATAGCTGTCAAATTAACACTTAGTCAATTTGACAATAAGTGTGTTAGAAACTGTCACACATGCAAGATCATCATAGAAAACAGCTTAGAGAAAACAGATTGTTTTGGTCAGAATTGACAATGAATGTCTAATTGACGGTAGATGTCCAAACTGAAACTGTCATATCTCGGAAACTAATCGTACCCTCAGAAGAACTATCATATGGAACTGCCGTATTGTTCAATTTGACACGGAAGCAATAATGGACTACCAGTCTCTTTCTCACAACAGTGGTTTTACGTTAGGAAAAAGCATACACACTCTTTTTATCAGCGCCCTCTTCCTGATTTTGATGTACTTTTGCTGTCACGGACGCCATTTTATTCTACGGTTTTGTTTACATGTGAGGAGATGTCATTGTGAGATTTTTATGTTTTCCCCATGTTTTCGACTTATTTATTAAGCAAAACTGTGATATAAATTGAAAATCATATAGAAGAGGTACCGTGAAGTGTTCTGTAGCAGGCTGTGGCCTATGCCAAAGCAAAAACAGGCCGAATCTAACCATAATCCGCCATGTTTATCAACCGATTTGTTTACTTAGGTATCCAGGAAAAGTACATGCTTATGGCAGTTCTATATGATAGTTCTTCTGAGCTCGTACCAGACTTTCAGTTCCTGGCTCAAATGAAAGGTAATAACAAAATCTACATTACCGACGACAGCTCTAAAAAGTTTTTCTTTTCGTTTGTAGGTTGCAAATCGCCTCGCTAAGAAGCAGACAATGGCCTCGAGTCGCGCTAGCGCTGTGGCCCAAGAAGTGTTGAGTTCTATACGCACCGTTTACTCTTTTAATGGACAACGGAAAGAGCTGGAGAGATACAAAAAACCTCTCGAGGAAGAGAGAAGTATTTACATTAAGAAAGGTATTAAACTTTAATTTCTTTCGCTAATTATTTGTATAATCTTATAGCCGGGCCACACGCTCCGTCTTACGCAGTTCAGTTTATGCAGTTATGTGTGCAAAATGACTGAACACGGTACAAGGCCGTTGTTTGAACAATAAAAATAAAATAAAAACGCGGAATGGAGTGTTGGACTATCCACTCGTATGGACCGACGACGTTGTAGCGTTTGCAGGGAAACGATGGATAAAAGCGGCTCAGGGCCGCTATTTGTGGTATTGTATTGGGGTGGCCTATGTCCAGCAGTGGGCTGATTTGACGATGTAGTCGTAATTTTTCAAAAGTAGGTACATTTGAAACAAAACAAGTTCTGTGAAATGTTCTCCAATTCTTAATAGATTTTAATAATTCTTTCGTTGTTGTATCTGGGTTAAATTTGAGGTGGTCCCGTAAAAGTTTAAACCTCGAGGAATCGATGTGTGCGCCATACAACAACGTATACATGAACAATGGGCGTAAACAAGAGTCTTTTCATTCGTCGTTTACTCCATGTATCATCCATCAATCATCACATCAAACTAAATAACACTAGAATTTCAACTAGATGTCGCCACTTGAAATATTAGATCGCGCTTTCAAAATGTTCCTTCCTAGCCCATTTTCACTATTTAGCAATTTAAGGTCGGTGTATAGTTTTTTAAGGCACACCAAATTATTATACATAGAAAACACCCAGAACAAATATTTGCAGATCGTACAAAGATTTGTCCCGAGGTGAACGATGATCATTGTTGACCAAAACTCCATGACATTGTTTTCCTACACAGCTATAAATTACAATTACATAAACGTTTTTAATGATATTTTCTGGTAACCTCCAATCCGTTTCAGAATTCTTCTCCGGCCTCTCAATAGGATTCCTGATGTTCTGTGTATTCAGCTCCTATGCGTTGTTCTTTTACCTCGGGGTCTATCTTATCATCAACGACCCTGCTCACTACAACGCTGACGTCATGTTTTCGGTAAGTAAAATTTGTACCAGCCAAACTTTCTATGATTCTAATCTAGGAGTGGCACTGGCAGTACTTAGTATTGCTAACTGGACGATCTATAAACACATTGTCCACAAACTAGTACCAACGCATAAAAGTTATGACCTTAACTTCCTTACTTTCTACAATTTATCATAATTTTATAATAATATCCAGTCCGTGGGCGGACTCTGCGCGCGCTACTAGGAACCGGGTGGTACCCGCCCCGCGCACCGCGTGGAGTTAGGACATGTTGCGTTCTTACACACATTTCTTGTATTTTTTGTAGGAAACGCTAGTAACATCTATATATATCTGGATTCTCCATAAAATTTCCTACAAATTAGCATGTAAATATTCTGACGTTGTAATAAATTACCTAAATCATCTTCATGTACAGTAAGAGTAAAAGATTTGTAAAAGGTGGTTTAATAAACTAATATAATAAATAGATTATATTAATATTTTACATATTTATCTAGATTAATAGTCACCAAAGTATGTAGGAAATTGGAAAAATTTATAAAGTTTATATTAAAGACTATCGAAATCTGCTGACTTCTTTTCTTTTAGTTAGACGCAAAGAACAGAGTGCTGCTCATTTACTATCTACTCATCATCATCATCATCCGCCCATTGGCATCCATTGCTGGGTATAGGCCTCCTTTTTTACATGCCAGTTAACTCAATCCTGTGCAAGCTTTATCCACAGTAAATAGTTGTTTTACTCATTTATTAAAAATAATTATTTACTTACTGTTTTCTTAATAATTTATTGCACTGATAAAACCTTATTTTAAACCTTGTTACAAGAGAGGTATCGCAAAGGCGAGCTTAACCCTTAAAAGAGTTCTGTTTTTCTTAAATGTTATTTTATCCAACTATTTTAATTTTCAGGTATTTTTTGGCGTGATGACAGCCATGGGCAACATTGGCATGGTAGGTTCCTTGGTCGGTACTTTTGGAGCTGCCAGAGGTTCAGGTGCCTATATATTCCACCTGGTCGATAGTGTACCATCGATCAATCCACTAGCGAATACGGGAATCAAGCTAACGAATGCGAAGGGAGATATTGAGCTGAAGAATGTAGTGTTTTATTACCCTTCCAGACCCACTGTTCAGGTGAAATGTTTTATACTGTTCAAAAATCAAACTCAAAGTAATTTTAATAATAGATTCAGGCGTTACTTTGCGGAAATCCATTGCAAAATATAAAAATGAAAATATTTAGTAACGATTCAGCGCAAAAACTTTCTCCGATAAGCTCTAACAAAAGTGGAGCTTGGAGTGGGACTCTGCCGGTGTTGCTTGGCGCTCTCAGTGTCAGGGTCGAGTATTATGGTGTCCTGATGATGACTCGTGGAGAGACGAAACTAGTTGTCGTCTTGCTTTGATGCATTTCTTTCATTTTGTAGTTGGTATGGTTTTTTCTTCTACATCGCGGACTACATTTTGTTAGAGCTTATCGGAGAAGGTATTTGCGCGGAATTGTTACTAAATATTTTCATCTTTATATTTCTCAAAGTAATTTGTTTGCTTACTAGTTTCTGCCCGCCACACACTTGGTGTCTATATAAAAGTTTATTTCTATGCCCTAAGAACTCATTAATAAGATATTGAGTAATGTTTTATGATTCAGCCTCTGTTTTATTCCAAGCTTCGCCTTGTCAATCGCCTTTATTCAGAAAGTAGTTAGGCATAAATGAAAAAGTATAGATGTTTAGATCTTTGCTCTACTTCACGCTGATACAGGTAGATTGAGGTCTGGAATCAAATTTAGGCTATCCCATAAATCAGTTAACATGGGATTCAAATCCTTAAGCAATGCGTGCGAAGCCGCTGGCAGAAGCTATCTTTAAATAAATAAATACCTAAAATCTCTCCTAACGTAGGTAACGTGACTGTTGAATTACGCTAAAACCACCCATTCTATTTTGACATTAGAAAGCCCTTTGAATAGGCTTCGTAATTAGCAATTATGTTGAAGGCCATTCAAAGAGCTTTCAGGGCCAGTGAAATAGCTATCAAATGTCAATTATAGAATGGGTGGTTTTTACCTTGATTTCAAAGCAGGTGGTTGTTAACTAAGACAGGTACATTGCAGGTTCTAAAAGGAGTAAATATAACTGTAAAGCAAGGTCAGTCCGTGGCACTTGTCGGTCAATCTGGCTGTGGGAAATCCTCAATTATACAACTCATTGGCAGATACTATGACGTTGTCGATGGCAGTGTGAGTAACCTTTTGTTGTTGACTAACTAATTATAACTAGCGGTTGACCGCGGCTTCTCACGCGCTGTTCAAGTAGCCTATATGTCTGTCCCCGGGATACCATTTACCTTTCTGCCAAATTTCATTAAAATCCGTTCAGCCGTTTAGGCGTCAAAACTGAAAAGGTATCAGACAGACAGACAACGTTACTTTCGAATTTAATGTATGGTTTTTAAGCGATCGGTTGAAAATTACGACCTCAGTGGCGCAGCGGTCGAAAATTCGCGTGTAACGCAGAAGGTGGTTCGTTTGATTCCCGCGTGGGATAAATATTTGTACGATCTGTAGGAAAAGCACGGGGATTGTGGTTTAGGGTAGAATAGAGAAAAATTACGTCAGTATGTCATTGAATGTGTAAATTAGGTATTTGTAATTATCATTCCCGCAACTTGAATGAATAAATGAATTCTTTAAGCAACGTGTCTGGTTAGACAATTCTGCCAGTGTCAATGGACGATATTTATCAAAACTACACAACGGCAAAATCTTTCGCCTGAATATTTTTTATATGATAAAAGCAGCATAAATAGCGTAGGTATTTTAAATATCTTTACTCAATCCTGTGTTGCCAGAACTAAGTAACCTGATTTGCTTTAGATTAGCATCGACGGGCACGACATACGGACTCTCTCCGTCAGATGGTTGCGAGCTCAGATAGGCTTGGTTGGCCAGGAACCCGTGCTTTTCAACGTCAGTGTGCGAGATAACATACGCTACGGGCGGGACGATGCTACTGATGATGATATTGAAGCTGCCGCTAAAATTGCTAACTCGCATCATTTTATTGTGAAGTTGCCCATGGTATGTATCTATAGTAATATAAGATTTCCCCCTTTAACAACTTCAGACACTTTTCATTTGTCAAATGTGTGGTAATAGGGTATATGCATATAAGACTTCAATATTGCTGAAAAAAGTGTATTCTCTATTGCTATAGAAATACACCTATAAATAAATTATTGTTTATTTATATTGTGAAATTTTATGATTGAAAGTTGAAATTTTAAATCTAGATCGCAAATTTTCTAAACGCAACGGTATTGGTGAATCGGAACGTGACGACACCGTTCATTTATACCACAGACTGAATAGTAGCTGTGCCTGATTACAATAATAGTCTTACACATTTTATGTTACTCTATGGTCGTACAGTTTGAATTATCACAGATTAGGTAATGTTACTTCGTAAACAGTAGGTATGAACAGTGTCGTCACAGAAAAATCGCGTAAATATGGCAGCGTTTTTATCACCCAGAAATGATTGCAGTTTTAATTTGTTTTTTTTTTCACCTTGATAATGCTTATCTCTGTTCGTGTCATATCATTTTTCGATTATTTATTGATCTAACTAAAGGAATCGATTAAGAAAAGAAAAAAAAAATCGATGCATATACCCGAATCGGCTTTTCTATTTCTAAACAGTTTCATTGTGTTGTACGTATATGAGAGAGAGCTCTTAATGGCTATATTAATCTTCAGGTTACAAGATTATGAAGTTTGATTAGGTACCCAGTGTTAATCTATCGTAGTCTATAACGTATTAATATGTCCAGGGTTATCATACAAATGTCGGCGACCGCGGTGCATCGCTATCTGGTGGTCAGAAACAAAGAATAGCAATCGCTAGAGCTCTAGTTAAGAATCCACTTATCCTACTCTTAGATGAAGCAACGAGTGCTCTTGATACCAATTCCGAAGCTAAAGTTCAGATTGCCTTAGATAAGGTAAAATCTCTCAAACATTTTACTATTCAGTAATTAAGTAATGAGTCTGACGGTAACAAAGTCAAGCTAAACGGTCGTTTCGATCTTCCAGAGTACAAAAGGTCGAACAACAATTGTAGTGGCTCATCGTTTGTCCACGATTCGCAATGTAGATGTCATATATGCAATGAAAGACGGTCAAATCACTGAAGTTGGATCCCATGATGAACTAATGGCGAAGAAAGGGCAGTACTATGAAATGGTTCGTATGCAGGATCCAGCTGCCACAGCACCAGACGTCGAGACAAAAGGTAAATTCGTAGAAGTGATTTTTAAAAAGAGGTAACACGGGACTAACAATACTTATTACCTTTATCAGACCTTCCTAAAGAACAATCCAAAATATCCAAAACATCCGAGGAAGAGTATCATGTTGAAGAAATAAAAACTGTAAGTAGCTTGACAGTTAGGTATTAGGTTATTTAAATGTTGCATTTAAAATAATGTTCATAGATTTTTTTAGGTTTTGGACGAAGATAAAGAAACAAAGCCACCAAAACTTTCTTTCTGGCGAGTGGTGGGCTTAAATTCACCGGAATGGAAATCCATCAGTATTGGCAGCATTGGGTCTATGTTCATAGGCTTTTCACTGCCACTCTTTATCCTGGTTTTCGGAGATATTTTTGGTGTAAGTTTGATTTTTCGAAGGCTATTACAAATTATATATCAGGTCCCACAAGGGCGTATTTCTGTACCTACCACTGCTTCTTTTTCTTTAAAAGAAAATAATTAAGTTCTCAAAAAAAATCGATTTCTGCTGGACCTTCGCCTCACCCTCAGTACGGGTATGCTCTAAGGGGCCACCCATTAATCACGTGAGGCTCGAAAGGGGGGAGGGGGTTTGGTAAATATCACAAGGGGGTAAGGTGTTGTAGTAAGATGTCACGTGTAGGTATTTATTTTTGTACATTAAATTATGTTCAGGTACATGAACTAGTACAATATAATGTTTTTCGCATCATTACATCAGTCTTTTAATATTATTTTATGCCAGTCAAAAACACAACCTAAATACTAAAATCTAATACCTATAATAACCTAATACTAAAAAAGACCACTAATCAACTAAGCTTCTTCTATTTCTTTTCCCAGACTTTGTCCGATCCTGATACGAATAAGTTGTGGGAGAGAGTGCAGATAGTGTCACTGATATGTGTAATTATAGGAATAGTGATGGGAGTTTCCAATGTAATCGAGGTAGTTTTCGACATACTTTCTTCCGCTTATATTTTTAATGATACCAGCCCCCCTAGCACGGGTATTGTTGTCTATGGTAGATTATACAGTAATGACATCGCATCGTATAAGTACATTGCGTACTTTATTGAAGTGGAAAGAGAGAAACGCATCAAACAACTTACGCAATCGATGACAAAGTGACGTAATTTTTCTCTATTCTACCCTAGATAACAATCCCCATGCTAGGCAGGACGAATTTTATGCAACCCCTGCAGGCATTTCATACCTAGTTAATATTACTGTACTTACTAGTACCTACTTTTAACTGGATGTTTGCCATGCGTATTAGTTATGCCATTCGTAATAACGTGGGCAGAAAATAAATCATCATGATGTGATTTTCAAGTCAAAATAACTACAAATAACTTCTTCTTCTTTTATTACCGCCTTCACGTAATTTTAACCATCCACCTGGTAATGCATTGTACCATATTATGAGTTGTGTGTGCTCGAAATAAATGTTTTTTTAAGACAACTAAAAGTACAGAAAATCAACTGAAACAATTCACAATTCAGTAGGTAGTAATAAAATAGCGTTTTCCACGTCATTTAAAATCCTGATTCATGTAATTAGGTTCTAAGCGTTGTTGTTTGCAAGATTTTTGCCCAGGATAAAATTTCCTGTAGGTACCTACGTTATTTCAAGTCAACAAAGATTAAACTATTGTTTTATCTATAGAAATGTTTTAAGGTCATTTTATCCCACACAAATTATTTAATGTGGTATTTTGTAGGTTTATGGGAATTGTTAACAAATAGCTAATCCTCAAATCCTATTGTATATTTTACCATTTACTTATGTAGTTTCGGCTTGAAGAAGTAACTAAAAAACATCCATCCATACAAAGAAATTTGATTACTAGTCTTTTACAGGCAGGTTCGTTTGGAATAGCTGGTGCTTACCTAACAGAGAGGTTGCGCGTTAGAATGTTTGCGCACATGTTGCAGCAACACCTCGCGTATTTCGACGAACGAGCCAACTCTACCGGGGCGTTGTGCGCTAGGCTATCTGCAGAGGCGGCTTATGTACAAGGGGTAAGTAAAGATAAATTTTACCACTAGCTTTACCCGCGGCTTCGCACGCGCTATTCCGAGTTAAAGAGTAGTCTACGTTCCACGTATAACGTCTGTCAAATTTCCCTGAGAACCGTTCAGCCAGTGAAAAGGACAGACAGAACTACCTATCTACTTTTGTTCTTGTAATTGTTGGTATGGATTTTCAATTTTAAGTACTAGTTCTAATGTTTGTTGTTGTTTATATTATTTGAGTGTAATTTTCTTTGATAATAAAGATTTTCAAACTAGGGCTTTATAATATCAGTTGAGCTACCATTATTTTCATACGAGGAGCGCTTGTTGCCAGAGGGAAAGGATTTCAATTTATTAGGGTGATGAAAATAAAACATCTTGTGATTGATAGTGTAGGTAGGAGAAAAAATTAAAAAACTAAGAAAACAGGTCGTACTTTTCACAATTATTTCTGGTACATATTTAAAATAGTTTTTTTTCATTTTCGTTAGGAATTAGATCTGCCTTGTATCCCATCGATTTTTAGGTTTTTTTCAAAGCTTTATCGATAAAGAAGACGGAGAAAAATTGTATTAATGTAACCCAAATACAATACAATACAAAAACACTTTATTGTACACCAGAAAAAGAACATAAAAAGAGAAGAGAGAAGTACAATGGGCGGCTTTATAGGCGCTTAGAAGCGATCTCATCCAGGCAACCTTTGAATGGAAAGAATTATATGAATTTAAGAGAGGCAGGGTGTACAAACCATAAAATAAACATGATTTGCCTATTTCACATCTATCGTGTCGCCTTAAAATTCCCATTTCGCAGGCAACTGGTCAACGCATCGGCATAAGCCTGCAAGCCGTCGGTTCTGTCGGTTTGGCACTGGGGATATCCATGATTTACGAATGGAGGGTCGGATTGGTGGTGTGGTCCTTCTGCCCCATCATCGTGACTGTGATCTACTACCAAGCTAAGGCTACCCACAAGGAGTCTACTGGAAATGCTGAGACTCTTGAGGGCAGTACGAAGGTTCGTATTGCTTTTCGGAATTATTACTTAGCAAAGCTATTGTGCCTACTTGCTGTGGGCTAAGCACATCGATTTTTGTCTAGGGTGACAAAATTGCGTAAAATATTTTTCACATGATAGTAGAATACGCACTGTAGGTACGTCATACATCTTATCTCTCTAACCTAAAGCACGTGCTTTTTCAGAGCTATAATCACATGATTATAGCTCTGTCCGTCTGCTACGCAGGAGGTTCGATTCCCGCTTTGGGACAAATATTTGTACGATTTTCAGGTATTTGTTCCGGGTGGTCTGGTCGTTTTCTATGTATAATAAAAAATATATATCTATGTATTGTATTATGTATATCAGTTATCTAGTACGTACCCATAACACAAGCTCTGCTTAGCTTGGAGCTGGATAACGCTGTGTGAATTCACCAGCATTATTTATTTATTTTGATCTATATCCATCTAGTTCTTAGTTCGAGTTTCCTGATGTTCAAAATTCAAACTAAATTCTCCCGTGGGAATAATGCACATTTCTCCCCAGGGAATAATGATATTGAATTCGGAACATCAAAATATTTGTGAAAAATTATATCAAGAAGATCCGTAAAATCAGATCTTCGAAATTCGAACCTGTACAGAAATCGGAATAAAAAACTTCTTCTTTCTACTCATATCTAGCACTAATTGTACCTGTATTGTTCTCAGATAGCAGTCGAAGCAGTATCAAACATCCGCACCGTGGTCTCTCTCGGTCGAGAACACAAGTTTCTTGAAGAGTACATGGCGCAGCTTGAGCCGACACTCCATCTGGCACGTCGCTCAGCGCATTTCCATGGCCTTGTGGCGGGCATGTCGCGCTCCATGTTTATATTCGTCAACTCCATAGCGTTGACGTACGGCGGACATCTTATAGTTTCTGATGGAATTGCCTGTCAGAATATACTTGTGTAAGTTTGTCATATTATTCGTACCTATTTGCCGCACGCCATGTTTATATTTGTCAACTCCCTAGCGTTGACGTACGGCGGATATTCTAAAGTGTTTGATGGAGGACTTTAACGGCAAGGTAAAAAACAAGGGAACCCAGAATGGCAACGAGTCCCGAATGGCATGGTTATGGAGTTAGAAATCACAGGGGGCAAAATGCTTGTCAATTTCTTTGAGAAAGATTGGCTGTTCTTAATGAACGGTAGTCAGAAATCGTCTCGCCTGGAAACTCGGACGAGTTCCCGCCACCGGAACAGGCCGAGGCAGATTATACAGAAGTCCGAAGAGTATAATCAGCCCCTGTGCCTGGCCTTTGTGGACTGTGAAAAGGCCTTTGACTCTGTCGAAACCTGGGCTGTTCAGGAATCCTTATAGCTATGCCAAGTAGACTATCGTTATGTCGAGGTGCTGAGATGTCGATAAGATCCTCACCATGAGTGTCCAAGTGTAGGGCCAGCAGTCTAAACTTATCTAACTGCGCAGAGGAGTGAGCCCCTGTCTCACTCATGTTATATCTCCGAAACTGTTCACAAGCGCGTCGGAAGATGTGTTTAGGACGCTGGACTGGAATGGTAAGGGCACCAACATAAATGGCGATTGTATCAAAAATCTCACACCTGCGATTCGCTGATGAAATAGTCTTAACAGCGGAGTCGCTAGAGGAGCTGAACCAGATGCTGGATGGCCTAGCTTCAGCCTCGCGACGACGACGTATCGGTCTTGGCGTGAACCTGGATAAAACCAAGGTCAAAACCACAAAAGCTTGAATCTCGCGCCAACCCGCGACGAACATCCTTTCAGCGGTAAAATAAACAATACATTATATTGCATAGAAAAACATAGTATACATAGTAAACACTCAGCCATACACCGGAACAAATATCTGCAGAACGTAAAAACATTTGTCCAGAGGATGGAATTAAACTCTATAAGTGAGCCGAATTGGGCCTCTGATAATATAGCATAGCATAGATTATAGATAGATATGGTTCACAGTCACACAACCTTCTATTCTAGGACCACCCAGGCCATGCAGGTGACGTCAAACAGTGCCCAGAACGCGCTCACATTCGCCCCTGACTTCCAGAAAGGCATCGACGCGGCCTCCAGGATAGTGGCCTTTCTGAAAACTAAGCCGAAGCTGCTGGACCCTGAAATCCCGTCGGTTATGAGATTTGTTAGCATTGGTTTTGTCGTTTTGCCTAATCTAGAACCTATTCTGTTATTCGTGAAATTTCTATCACTCAGTAGGTATATAATAATTGTCACAATTCAGATGTCTCCAAAAGTAAAATACTAAGGGACGGCAATATTATAAGTTTTGTCATATTAGTCTTCTTTACGACATTGCCCCAGTGTAAGTTATACACTATAAATCAAAAACCTTAGTCTACTTTAGTTTTGGCTACATCTAAATTGACTATCAAATCTCATTGAATATCAGCTAATATTAGGTCTTCACATAATAGGTATCTTACTGCTTGAACTGCATTTATCTTTGCTTTTTGCTTTATTCACTTTAATCCTCACATTACTAGCACTGGGGAAATTTTCTACGAAAATTTAATAAAGTCCCGATTTTTTATCGATTTATTTTATAAGCCTTGGCTGGGAATTATAAGTTCAAATTAATTTTGAAAACGTAGGTTGTCAATTCTATTTTGAATTCTGTAATTTTCGCCTAAGCTTACAACTACAAGCTTTTATTTACCTTGCCCTGTTAGGATGTAAGTATGTGTGGGGAACAAATCTTGCAACTGAATTTAATACCAGTTCCTCAACCGATTGACTTGAAAATTGGCAAACTTATCTAGATTATATTAAAGTTCGGTGACAATACAATGTTATGGCACAGTCAAAGGTAGTAATATCTATAAACTTTTGTACCTTGTCACTTTAACGCTGACTTAGGGATGACTCACGCTAGACCGTCAGCGCAAAACTGTGTAGATATTATTGCCTCTGACTGTAGATACCATCGAGCGGGTCTGATGAGAGAGACATAAGGATATAGGAACTAAACGACCTGTCGAGTTTGTGTTAATTGGATTCGTCTTCCCAAGGAATTTTTGCCACCTCTTAGGAATTTTTGATTAAAAATAATGTTTTTAAAAGATGGTTTTAAATATTAATATTATTTCTCATAGGTGTGTAAAGGGCAAGCCTCGTTAAAGGAAGTGGAGTTCAATTATCCCAGCAGACCGAACGTGCCTGTGCTCTGCGGACTGGATTTGAATGCAAGTCTGCCAGTTTATCATATCACTTATATTTTTATTATCACTTATTGTTCATACCGGATACCGTTATTGGTCTGGTCTAAGGCTAGCCCAGTCGGTTTAGACGATACACCACCAGGCCACCACTTTGCTTAAATTCCCATCCCGACAATTATCGCATTACTGCGACGACCGATGTGGCGCGATGGGCGAAGGTCTGACTGCGACGGAGAAGGTTGCGGGTTCGATTCCCGCCTCGGGACAAATGTATGTACGATCTGCAGACATTTGTTCAGGGTGTTCTGGTCGTTTTCTATTTATAATAAAAAATATCTATCTATGTATTCTATAGTATTATGTATATCAGTTATCTAGTACCCATAACACAAGCTCTGCTTAGCTTGGGGCTAGATAATGCTGTGTGAATTGTCCAGCATTATTTATTATTATTATTAGCCTTTCGCTGGGTCAGTCAGAGTTAGTCTTTTAAAATGATATCCAATCTCGACCCTGACTAGCCGCCATCTCGGTTTTAAGGAGTAAATGTTTTTTGTGAATAACTTAATTTTTTTTCAATTTTCGTGAAAAATCATCATGACTAAAGTTGACCAACAACAGAGAGAAGAAATTATAAGCTATACGTCTAGGGTAGCCTGAAAGCAGCGTTTGTTTTCAGTCGTATTATTCAAATGTATACAGTCAATACTTCTGTTGAAAAGTTTGTGTAAAGAGGGTCAGCCGGTCCTACGCAACTGCTGAGGAGTTATTTTTTAATGTATAATTCGCTTTCAGTAACTGTTAAACTTTCTCGCTGATTTGTCACCGTATAAATTTCCAGTACATTTGTACTGGAAATTTATACGGTTTATACGGTATTCAAAAAATTCAAAAAAAAATTGAATTGATGTTTGCTGTAGATAAATCTGTAGATGCCATAGTAAGGTAGCCAGATAACTGAACCATATTCCAAAATCATGTCACAGGACATTTTTTATTTGGGTAAGTCAAATTATTTATTTATTATTATTTATTATAATAAACATGGCATGTTGCAGATAGAAAGTGGTAAGACCACAGCTCTGGTCGGCCGCAGTGGATGTGGCAAGAGCACCATCTTTCAACTGTTGCAGCGGTTCTACGACCCCGTCCGGGGTGGTGTTGTAAGTTAATATTCCTATTCACAATTATTTATTAATATTCCTATACTCCATGATTTCGCCATTCATTTGAATGGTTGACGATTGGACGTTTGGAATTTTGCTAGGCTTGCTTCCTGTCCGAGCGTTAAAATGACAAGTTGAAATGGTAACTCAAAATATCAAATGCAATCTTTTGATACAGTCAGGTTCTGGCTGCTTGTGAATCTATGGGCCGACAGATAGGTACCTTGATTGAAAATATAATTTAAGCTAAAAAACAACAAGGCAGTGAAGTAATAGCAGCGGTGTAATTTAATATAAAAAATGGAATGGAATAGGTATAATTATAAATACGAGACTTGAAACTTTTCGGAAGGTCAAGTTACATATCGATGCAGCTTACTGTAGGTACCTACTCTTATCGTTTTCAGTATCTTGACGGCATCCCACTTCCGAATCTCCTCATCAACGAGGTCCGTTCCTCGTTTGGACTGGTCTCACAAGAACCGGTGCTGTTCGCAGGCTCCATTCGAGAAAACATCGAGTACGGTGACAACTCGCGGCGAGTCACCGACGAGGAGGTGTTTACAGCGGCGCGGCAGGCGAATATACACGAGTTTATTGTGAAACTGCCGATGGTAAGCCGAAGTTGCCCTTAGTGGCCTCCAACATCTATTTTCGTATCTCTGCCTAAACTAAATAGAATAAAACTATTACAGAGACATTAAAAAAAAGCTTATGATAGATATCACAAACTGGAAGATGGATTTTTGAAAATTCCTTTGTTAAACGGAATAATAAAGATAAATTAGGTGGCGGCGCCACTTGGTGCTGTATGCGCCTTAATATACGGTGACAACTCGCGTCGAGTCACTGAGGAGGTGTTTGTAGCGGCGCGGCTGGCGAATATACACGAGTTTATTGTGAAACTGCCGATGGTTGACAGACAAGAAGCAGCGCTTGTCACGGGAACTGTTCGAGAGACCTTCATGTACGGTGGAGACAACTCGCGTCGAGTCAGCGACAAGGTGGCGAGGCAAGTAGGCGAATATACCCGAGTTTATTGTGCAACTGTCAATTTTATTGTGAGTCTGACAAAGAAGAGGCGATGCTAGTCACAGGGAGCTTTCGAGAGACCAACATGTACGGTGACAGAGTCAACGAAGAGGTGTTCTTTACAAGAGGCACAGCAGGCGAGTTTATAGTGCAACTGCCGATGGTAAGTCTGAAAGGCAAGAGGCAAGAGGCGGTACGAGTCGCGGGAACTATTCTAGAGACCTTCATGTTAGGTGACAAAACTCGAGTCAAGTCACTGAGGAGGTCACCGACGAGGAGGTGTTTTGGCGTGGCAGGCGAATATACACGAGTTTAATGTGCAACTGCCGATGGTAAGTCTGAAAGGCAAGAGGCGGTACGAGTCGCGGGAACTATTCTAGAGACCTTCATGTTAGGTGACAACTCGAGTCAAGTCACTGAGGAGGTCACCGACGAGAAGGTGTTTTGGCGTGGCAGGCGAATATACACGAGTTTATTGTGCAACTGTCGATGGTAAGCCTGACAGACAAGAAGCGGTGTTAGTCACGGGAACCATTCGAGAGACCTTAAGGCGCATACCCCACCCAAACTAGCGCCGCCACCTACTTTATGTTATTTATTCCGTTTAACAAAGGTAGTTTCAAAAATCCATCATCCAGTTTGTGATACCTATCATAAGCTGTTTTTTAATGCCTCTGTAAATAGTTTTATTCTATTTAGTTTAGGCAGAGATACGAAGTTGCCCTCCAAAATCTATTTTCGTGGTGGCGGCGCCACTTTGGGTGCTGTATGCGCCTTAATGTACTGTGACAACTCGCGTCGAGTCACTGAGGAGGTGTTTGTAGCGGCGCGGCAGGCGAATATACACAAGTTATACATTAATATATGTATATAAATTTCAAAGGTTATTAAGTAGTTCGGAGGATATGGAGATCGGACGGAGTTGATGAACTAGTAGGTATAGTATATTACCTTAAACGAGTTCAGCAGGCCATGATATTTAGAGGTGTGACGTGAGCGAACCCAAGCTAAGAAGTAAGTCTAAACGAAGTTGTGAAAATAACCAAAATGTTTATTCATCCAGGGCTACAACACGGAGATCGGTGCGAAAGGCGTGCAGTTGTCTGGCGGTCAGAAACAACGCGTGGCGATAGCGCGGGCACTCATCCGGAACCCTAAGATACTGCTGCTGGATGAAGCCACCAGCGCGCTTGATACTGAAAGCGAGAAGGTATACTGGGTTCGGGAGCTACGATAAAACTAATAGACAGACATATTATAAACATAGGTTACTTTTTAACACCCAGTAAACGCGTGCTACACTGCGGAGAGAAGCTAGTGTTAGATTGTGTGGGTATAGAATATTGGAGACAATATATATAGTTATAACTATAGTAGTTTGCAAATATTGGAAATATTAGCAAACTATATAAGGCTCATATTAAAATGACAAAATGTATTTCATCAGCAAACTATTTAAATGGCTCTTATTGAAATGACAAGATAATATTTCCGGTGTGGGCATGTAGAGTTTTGTTTTGTTAAATAATTATTATAAAACAAAACAAACTGTAGATTAGTGTAGATTATTTGGTTTTGTGGTGATCTTGTTTTACGATTTACGAACCAGGAATTGGAGAAAATGCTAAATTGTGGAGTGCGTACGAAATAAACCTGAACGCGCTTTTTGTGTAACAACTCTGAGTATATAGCCAAACTATAAAAAAACTAGGTACTTAAGTATCTGATTTGTTGTAGGTGGTAACCGCAGCTCTGGCAAACGCGCGCGTGGGTCGCACATGCGTGGTGATAGCGCACCGGCTAAGCACGACGCGCGGTGCTGACCGCGTGCTCGTGCTGAAAGGCGGCCGCGTGCTGGACACCGAGCACGGCCAACGGACCAGCCTCGACCAGGAGTGACACATTAAGACATTTAAATAAAGAGGAAATATAAAATATCTTATTGTTCTTTTCATTTCGAAAATAATCTCTAAAAGTGTCAGTAATAAAAGTTTCAAACACCATTAGAACAAGTTCTATCAGAGTTCAAGAAGCTTGGATCGAAATAGGTTTTGTTTGCACTATAAAATATCTTATTGTTCTTTTCATTTCGAAGATAGTTAATAAGAAAGGGTGTAACAGGTGTAAAATGAAAGCAGTTAATATTACATCTTGCTGTTTATTAATGTCCCAAAATTAATGAACGCAAGCAGACAGTTTCGTTTTCATTCCCGAGTGAATATAGATTTACCTACATTCACAAAATTAAAACGAAGAGACGTGATGTGAAGGTTTACCTGTGGACAAAAAATATTTGGTTAATTATTATTATTTATTTATTTTTATTTTTTTGGCACTCATTAGGGGAGGCCTTTGTCCAGCAGTGGACTGATATAGGCTGATGATGATGATTTATTTTCAGCCTGTATTATCCCTCTGACGACAGTCGAAAGACTGCAGGCAGATGCTAGATGCGACAAACTGAAGTTTTTTTACCCAAGACAGGACAAAAACTTAAGTGGACAAAATCAATAACACCTTGTTTCTTATTTGATAATAACTATTTATAAACCTGTTTATAGTATAAAATTGGACTTGTCTAAGTGCTTATAAGCACTTAGACAAGTCAAATTAATTTATATTATAAGTGCGTAAGCTTAAAGAAATAAACGTTATTGATATTTGATATTTATAATGTATCTAAAGGTGACAAGCTCAAGCCCATATTTGTTTGTTCGTTTTTTTGCTGGGTGCTAGCGGTATTGGATTAATGTGCGCGATGGGTGTATTGCTTGCTATGTTAATATTCAAGTAGTTAGGTCATCGATCAAGATACGGATAGGTTAGGTATCGAAAGTATAGGTTCAAAAAAATGGACAAGCATACCTAAGGAGTTGGGGCCATCATCGCGGCCGAAGTGAGCTGTGCAACAATGCTTCCTGCAGCCACATTGCCAAAGAAGGCCTGCGCACCGGCTGCCATGGTGCCGGCGCCGATTCCTATCGACCCGAAGCCCAGCAGTGGGGCCACCCATGGAGTCAGCAGGCCCCCCGTCAGATAGATGGATATCCACCCGATAACTCCTACTATTGCGGCGGCAATAAACCCCATGTTTAATCTGGAACACAAATGCACCTATTACCTATAAAAGAAGAAAGAATTATCCACTTTACTACCTATTTAGTCTGTTGTTATTATAAATTCAGGCAAAATAATTTCTGCCTAGTTACAAAAGGTCATTAATTATGAGCAGTGAGCAATGTAGGTATTGGTGTGTCCGTGATGGTAGCGTACACATAACCGAATTCACGTTTGTTGTTATGCCTAATAAATAGAGTATAATCAGTGCAAAAGTAAAATAAATAGCGCCTCCTTGGTTTAAGAAATAATGACCATTGTTTGTGGGTACGCCAGCATAACGTTATGCTAGCTAGCGTACCCATTAAAAACCGAAATAGTTCCTATAGAAAACGAGGTTTTCTTAATGTAAATGCTATATGTAATAGTGTGTTAAGTACTTCCTCTCCCAGTAGTCATACTTTATGCAAATTCGTAATCAAACAATAAAAAGTTGATGTAAAGTTCTAGGAACATGACGACGCATTATCTCTATCTCTTTAGCTCTATGGTGTGGTGCTCCACGGTATTTCAAACCTAGGATGAATCAAAAATCATTGTGATTTCATGGAGAATTTACCTAAATAATTAATGATATTTACTATTGCCCCTCTACAACAAAATGTTTACTATTTATCGTGTTTTGACGAGTCATAGCCTTATCATTTAATTTAAGTTACCTACATTATTTTGTAAATTGTTTATTTGTATGATGTACGATCGCCGGAGGATCTGCCTTTCCAGTTCCAAACTATTTTGACTTGCGTTGGTTTTGGGTTACGGGTCACGCCTTCTTTTCTTTGTTTTTTAGTTTGACCAATACAGAGTCCGGGTAGTCAACATCTGCTCAACATAATTTTTTGTAAAGGTTCTTTTCAATGACTTTTTTCCATTGCAAAGTCATATGGTCAACCCGAGCCCTAAAGATTACCGTTAGACAAGACAACAATGATTAAAAGTAGTCCTTTCAAGATATACACTTGGAAAAGACCAATGTCTAAGCGTTGATTTATCCCACTTAGGTGAAAGAAGGTTGTATTTGCCAAAGAAAAGAGTAAAAATGAGTAGTGAAGCAAATTTATATTGAAATCAAAGCACAGAAAAATATTATCAAATTACAAATACATTATTATCTGTTGAAAACTACCTACCTACTAGAGGCTACCTTCTTCTACAAAAAGACAGAATCTAGCCCCATAATATTTAATCATTGTTATAAATGCCCAAACTAAACAGATGTTAACCTATTGATAATGTCTTAGACTTGTCAATCACGAAATACGAAGCTCCTATTGGTCTTCAAAAACAAAAGAATCGAGCAAGCCGGGGCTGGCAATCGGTCACTTCACAGAAAAATCATCCTAGTGGTGTAAAGGCAGATCCTCGGGCGATTACCTACCTAGACAATAAATGATCTGAATCTATATAACGTAACGTAGGTACTGTAAATGTTTAACATCATTGCAATCAAATCTCGATTGAGTTTGGATTGGATGCTATGATATTATTACCAAAGATCTAGGATCCTACGTTCCGTAGGGATTATTACCTACAAAAAGCGTATAAGTCAATAAATTAGTTGAAAATAAAACTTCACTTACCGAGCCTAGAAAAAACTGGTTATTAATGCGAAACGAGCACTCACTTGTACATTCAAAACTGGTCTGTTGCATGCACCCCTCCTCGTTTACAGCTTTTATAAAGTGCTTAGGGTTCCTTGTCTGAAGCACAAAACACTACACCATCCGCAGAATCGATAATAGATTAGGTGTTATTAGGTGTTATCAAAATAAAATGTAGTTGTTACGGTTAATACCCGCTAGGTAAAAATTTATTGATAAAAAGATAGAATCGCGTAACTAAGTATAGATCCTTAACTACGTACCTGGCTCTCACTCAAGGTAACAGAAATAGGATAAAACTTAACACGCAATCACGTAGCCTACAATCTGTATTTTTTATAAAATGCTCTGTAGTTTGCCCTTCATTTTATACAATACAACCATAGTGATATAGATACTTATTCAGTTGTTTCATGTGCATCGAGTTCTTATGTTATTGTATGATACTGACATAAACTGGCACGGCGGCGGCGGCGCGACGGCGACGACGATGGCGGCGACGACGACGCGACGACGACGGTGGGGCGTAGCGTAGCCTGGGATGGAATGGAACCCTGGGTGGTTTCATACCAAGCAGCCCCACAAAAAACAAACTGAAACAAAACAAGTGAACCTCCTTTTGCGGCGGCTAAAAAAATATGAGAAACCAATACAAAATGTAAAACGGACAAATAGAGTGAACCGCAGCCTTTTTTGAAATTGGTGAGGAATGTTTCTTAGCATTACAGGGATAGTAAGAACAATTTTTTTTGTGTTCCTAGTCGTAAAATTGTAGGTTTGATAGAGGACTTAGGTAAGGTTAGTAGAGTAGACGTAAAATAACGCAGCTATCTACTAGAAATCACAACGCAAATGTATGGCGCGTAATAGTTAAACGATTTTTAATTTATACAACACACAGGCATAATGCATCACCACACCACACCAAATCACCTACGGGTGAAAAACATCGATCAGGATATTCAGGATAAAGCTAAAACAAAAACGGGAAACACGGGGTTAAAAAAACCGCCGCTAGTGAAACGATAAAACACCTAGGTACCAAAATAAACTCGGTTGATAACCAACAAACACCCTCAAAATTCCTTGCGATAAAATATGTACAGAACCCTGAGCAAGAAATCACTCCGTTGCTTCATGGTTGCTTCCAAGAAACATACGATTTGGTAGTTCCCCCAGCAATTATGTATTGCGTGGTTTGGTGTTGCCTAAAACAAAATCTACGTCTATGGTAGGAGATTTGTCCAAATTAACCCCATCTAGCGTTAGCAAAAGAAAAAGCGTCGTCTTGAAAGAACCGTGTCTCGTCGGCCGCGCCAATTAAATTTAGTTCTATGATAAATTTCTAGGTGTCACTGTCTGCTAAGATGTTTAAATAGCGAAACAAGCACCATTAGATATTCCCTTTCCTCTTCCTTTTCAAAATGTAAATATAATGTTCTTATTCTTTCCAATGAAAAAGAGATCACTTTTTCTTTCTTATGCTTTTCATTATAAACTAATTTCCCCCGCGGCTTCGCTTGCGTTTTGTCAAAGAAAACGTTTTAAGTTTATCATACCGAAGGGATAAAAAGCCTGTGTTTGATTGATTCCAGGATTTTAGCTATACCGATGCAACATTTCAGCTTGATCCGTTCAGTAGTTTTGGGGTAAAGAAGTTACAAACATCGAAACTTTTTCATTTAAACTATAAATTTATTTACCGTTTATTTATTTAATAAATAAGAAATGACTACATTACAGTCAAAGTACATCTGTATAAATACCTACTTAAATTCTATACTAGTAGATTACATAGAACATTAAAATTAAAGACTAGGATCAAATCGTCGGCTTAGGTTAGGGCGGTCGCACACGACCGATTTTTTGTCTGATTGTAGGATGAAATTGTCAAGATATATTCCCAACCACCCCATTGACATCCCCATCAATGGGGTGGTTGGGAAAAAAAACCCTGGATGGTTTTTTTTAGTAGTTATAAAATAACCAGGTTTGTAAAATTTGATGATAGATAGTTTTTATTTTCAAAGATGATTGTGAAATAAGTGATAGATATTTTTGGTGATAGATATTTTTGTTTACTTTTTTATGAGGCTCTTGTACCTTAGAGGCCTTAGTTTTAAGTAGAGAATTATTGTAAAAATGTGATGATTACACTGTGATAAAAAGTATTTGAATACTGTACATAAGATATTATTTACTAGAAAACTAATTGCGTATGATGCTGTGAATCACAGCATCACACGCAACAAAAAAAAACAGTGAGTAACCACAGCCTGTGATTATTCACTGTTTTTCTTACGATTATTATTTAATTTACAAATTTGCGTAGTGATTATTATACGAAAAATGTTATTGACAATAAACCAGAACTTGATTTGCTCAAAAGAGTTGGTTTTTTTATTTCCGACTATTCCTACTTATACCCAATTATGTAAATAGTAAATAGTGAGATTTAATATTTCCATAGTAAAAAAGTCAGGTTTATTTTAATCAAGTCAATGGGGTGAAAATTTCATCCACCCCATTGACTTTTGTAATGGGGTGGATGGGATTTTTTTCCCAACCACCCCATTGATGGGGAAGTCTATGGGGTGGTTGGGAATATATTATCATTGTCAATGGATACTTAGATAGGCATATTCGACTATGCTAATTTGGTGACGGAGATAGGTCAACGACCTGTATTGTCAAGCTATCTGGCACCTAGCCTAGTAAATATCAGAAAGCATTCGTTTCATGGATACATTTGTATTGTACCTAAATACACAAATCGCGTTCGGAAAGTCGAATACACCCACCTGTCAAACAAAAAGTCGGATCTGTGCGGCCGCCTTTACTGCAAGATCACAGGTATGCAAGACGTCATTTGCGTCAAAAGTTTAGTGAAATCAATTTGTAACTTTTAACTCCATAATATATGTATAGGCACAGACAAGTTTATATAGGTAAGTTTACCTTCTGTTAAGTGCCTACTGTGATTTAACCCTATAATTATATGAGTTTAATATTAAAACAAACAAGATCCGTCAAGTGGGAGTGTAACACGCGCGCCGAGGGTTTCGAACATTTGCTAATTATACAAATATACTAAGGTACCGGTTAGCAACTTTGCTATTTAATTCAGACTGTAAATTTTAAAAATATTTCGAAAGTTTGAAACGTACAAAAATATCAAAAACTGTTGTGAATTGTACAAAACGATACCTTTTATTCAATAGGTACCCCATTCGGGTGGTAGTAGGGTAGGTAGTTTCGAAAAAAATCAACCCTTTTTGACCATTTTTTAAAAACGGTTGATTTTAACAGACCTCTATATTTTTCATGTAAAATATAGATGTATATCTAAAAACTCCACATACATTGTACGTGGATCGCTCTAAAAAGATCGGACGTAAAAATCAATAGGTACCTTTCATTTGATGCCCTATTTGTCCACTTCTCTTTTGAAATTTCAACACAAAATTTTCATTTCCTTTTATTTATTTCTTTAAATCAGTAATGGATCACGAAATGTATTTAAAGTACACTTTGAATTTCAATTCAAATTAACAGCTGCAGTAGTTACTGAGATATTCAAAAAAGAGGGAGGACAGACAGAGCGAGACCTAAAAAGTATTTGTTTTATTTCGATTGTAAAAAAACTATTAAGTACCTACATAATGTAGTGTACTTAAGGAACCAGATATAGTTACCAAAAACGAAGTTATAGACTTTAAAAGCCCCACTTGCACAACAATATTTAAATGTCTAATTTTGATTAACTTTGACGTATTTGTATGGTTTGACAACTCACTAATCAAAATTAAGAAAGTTAATTATCGTTGTGCAAGCGGCACAGTCGTAAGTTCATAACGTCAAAGTTTGAAGAGCTACAAATTAGTGAGTCGTATCGAAATGCCAGAGCTCATCGAGACAAACTCATTGGCGTTTTTATACTAGACTAGACTAGCGTAGTTAGTGACTTCTTGCAGTAAGTCGCCGACGACGGTCTGGTAAGTACCTAACCTACCTACTATGCTTAACTATTTGGTTTTGTATCCTAGCATACAGTAGGTAAAGTGAACCATACTGCGTCTTTATGATGGATAAAACTGGTATCAGAAAGATATAACCTAACTTTTAAACTACAAAACAAAATATAAAATAGATATTCATTATCAATTACATTACATAGATCTAAGAATAGAATAGAGTATAATAATCTTTATTGATTGTGGTGAAACACAGGAAAAAATATAGGTTTACAAAATTGCGGTGTACCTAGAGGCTAACAGCCGGTTTTTTGACATTAGTTTAAAACTTTGTGTTAACCTCTTGTGCGTGTGTAAAAGAACCAAGACTTGGTTCGTAAAAGATACAAAATTGAGCTTTACCTACGCAGAGGCTATACTCCAAGCATTAACTTATGATTAATTGATTATGATACAAAATATACATAATTAGAAATACTAACAAACTAAAACTTCGCATCATGACGTCACACATTACTAACAAACATTGCTTTTGAACACTAGAGGCTAAGATAGCAATGCAATGCAGTAATAGTGTGATCTTAACTGCTTCGTGTCTTTTTATTTATTTACTACATTAGTAAATAAGTTGTGCTTTTAATAATAAATGGTGACATGAGACAGGTTCTTTTATATTTATCTCTTATAAAACGTGGACACAACATTCAGTCTTGGCCCATGAGAAGATGTGGTCACTGGTCGCATTGCGTATTACTAATAAGCAATGCGTGGCAATCAGCAGGAGGCGGGCGATAAGACTACGCCGCAGTTTTTAGCTTTTGTGGTCTCTTCGTTCAACTTGTTACTTAAACCTATGTACTTGTACAAAGAAACGATTTCGTATTTTTTTTTTACTTGTTGTAATCTAGCCTCATTTCACTAATAAGTTATTAGTGAAATGAGGCTTTGATAGTATTACAGTAGCTCTTCAGATGGAGATGTTTTTTGACTCATTTGCAGATCTGTTACTATAAACTGTTCAGCAGTCATGGTTGTATGTAGTCTGCCACCGGAAGTGTAAAAGTTGATTTAATCGTCTCGGGAGTACTTTATTGCATTGCCAATCTTAATTCTGTGTTATTTACGATTGAGAATACTTCATTTTTTAATTTAATTTGTTCTTGGATAGGAAAAGTTTTGACTGTTCTTGCCATATTAATGAAAAATCCGATGAGAGGATCCTTTTCATCCGAATATGATATAATATTTGGATTATGAGTATTATAAATAGTTGGTCCGTGTTCCGAATATTCATGTACCACTGGTGCAGTTGAAATTTCGCCCGCATTTCTGGAACTCGCTCGTCTTGTACAATCTTTGCCACACCAACTCTGTGAATCTATCGAATCACTCTGGGGAGATGCAACAGGAGTTACAGCAGATGGGCTATACAGACTGGATCGTTCTGTTTTTGGTATTTGATCAATACTTGATTCAGTAATTGATATATTTGAACTCGACTTTGTGTCTATTAGATGTGGCACCAAAAATTTTAACTCCGTATTGTACTTTGGGGGTTTTGTTTTCATACCACGGCCACGTTTAATTTTCCGCAACTGCAATGCTTTCCGGTGATTATCTCTTATTTTTGTCCAACGTTCTTTACATGATCTACCTGCAAAATTAATGTGACATAAATTTATTTTTTCACTTAAGTAATTTATCTACCGACTACAGTACTTAAATATCGATGCCGACTAAAAACAACTTTAATGAGGCGTTCTCTAAAAAGAAAACAAACTCTATTTAACTACAAGACATAGACATAAACCTAAACCATAGACATAGACCTTGTCTAATAGCAGGGATCTTTCGGGTAAGAATAAAGGTTTGGTAGAGTGCTATGACAACCTGTGCAGGGTCTAGGAGATACGTATGCCATTTTAATTCTAATTTAAAATCGCTATCTTTTCAGTCTGGTTTAACTATTTTTTGGTATTGAGTCGTCTCACACCGAGACGAGACGAGACGCGACAGGACGCATCGCTGCGCTACTTTGATTCAAAATATAACTTTACTACGCAAAAAGATACAAATTGGCGAAAACACGGCGCAGCGCCGCGCCGCCGCGCCGCGGTGAATTCTTGTATTAGGTAGGTATGACAATTTTTTTAATCTCGGTGTGAGCTGGCTGATTACAAAACGCCTCATTAGTAGTCAGACCGAGGATTTTTTCTTCGTACAAACAATGCATTTTATTAATTATATTTGTGCGCTCGCTCACCGTGTTAGTTATGTGATATCTGTTAAATATTTTTATGTGGGGGCGAGTAGATAGTATTGATACAGTTATTTTTTTAATATTACAGTAGGTACAATACATGTCACTTTAGTACCTACCTATATTCTGGCTACAAAATTAGATAAATTAAAGTTTAATATACAAACTAACACGGTGAAGTTATGCAAGTTTTTCCAAACAAAATAAGGAAAATGTATGAAACCACCCCACGCACGGGGTGGCTGTTACATAGTTTTGGGGGGCTCCAGTCCCCCAACCCTCTGTGTTTGTTATAAACTTGAGTGCCATATGCAGTAGGTATTTGGTTTTTGACGTACTGGAAATGGTGGCTATTCTATATCCTGTACCTTCTATCATCATCAGCCTATACCAGTCCACTGCTGGACATAGGCCTCCCCTAATGAGCGCCATAGCGCCCTGTCTTCAGCTTGCCGCATCCAGCATCTGCTAGCAGTCTTTCGCAAATCGTCATCCCACCTGGTAGGAGGGCGTCCTACGCTACGTTTTCCGAGTCGCGGTCTCCACTCAAGAACACATTTACCCCAGCGGTTGTCGGTTCTTCTCGAAATATGGCCAGCCCACTGCCATTTCAGCTTGCTAATCCTTTGAGCTATGTCAGTAACCTTGGTTCTCTGTCGGATGTATTCGTTGCGAATCCTATCCTTCAGAGAAACACTCCGAGCATAGCTCTCTCCATAGCTCGCTGTGCGACTTTTAAACTGGTGGACCAGCCCTACCGTGAGTGTCCACGTCTCAGCTCCGTAGGTCATGCATGACGGGTAGGACGCACCTATAATATACCTATATTTCAATTAAATGAGGCGCTTTCCAAGAAAAACCTCTATTTGCCGTAGGACTCAATCAAGGGATCTTTCTCGGAAGAATAAAGGTCGTGTCTGTCGTCGTCTGCCATGTCTACCTATTTAGCAGAGTTTGTGTTATCAATTTCAAATTATACTCAGCGCCATCTTTTTAAGTTTAGTCGAACAATTTTTTTACATTACGAAAACGTAAGAGACGTTTTCGTAAGTGATCGTGACGTGCCGTTCTACGTGCCGTTATATTGGTGTAAATTCAGATATCGCCAAGGTTAATATAATTAACTATTTAAAAAT
Organism: Eupithecia vulgata; assembly: GCA_946478455.1. NCBI lineage: Eukaryota > Metazoa > Arthropoda > Insecta > Lepidoptera > Geometridae > Eupithecia > Eupithecia vulgata. The sequence goes on from OX297873.1 coordinate 10,647,892, forward strand.
GTGGCTTTCTCTTTCACAGATATCGAAATAAAAAGGGTGATGCAAGTTCCTACCCAGCGAAATGTTTTCCCGTGTGTTCTTACTTTTCTTGAAGCACCAACTGAAGGCAATTCTGTGACCAAGCTATGTTAATAATAATAATAATAAATAATGCTGGACAATTCACACAGCATCATCTAGCCCCAAGGTAAGCAGAGTTGGATTGGAGGTGCTTTAAGCTATCATCGAGCTTGTAAGAAACGACTGGATCGTTGTCAAACTACTTTAAACATAGTTCCTCTCGATCCGGTAGGGACGCGGGCGCTGCAAGACGTTAAATGTATAGGAAGGACTCGAATTCGATGGAAGTATAGTATGTTTTCGAAAGATAATGTAATCGTACTAGCCCCAGAGCGCTTTTATAAATTACCTTCTATACAAAATACAGTTGATTAAAATAAATTTTATCAGTCCAAATAACATAATCCCAATAAAACAATTTCCTATTAATAAACAAAGAGTAAAATAAAACCAACCAACACTAAAACCAGAGGTCACGAGGTAGAAAAATAAATTTTACGTCGTCCCTGACCCTGACTAAAACCCGCCATTTTCCTTCGGTCAAAATAAGCCGACGAAGATTGGCGAGAGTGCGTTCCTACATAAAGTGCGACATGGTAGGTAGGTACAGTACACAAGTACACAGTGGTCGCTCAAGGGGGACAGAGATAGCACAGCACACAACATTATTACAAACAATGCACCACTGCTGATCGTGCTCCATGGCCGCCGTGCAGGTGCATGCCTAAGAGTAACCTTTAATTATTTACCTACACGATTAAACAAGCCAAGAAGTACAAGGTAGGTTTGTTTGTGCGTAAATAAATGCTTGTCAATTTCCTAGACAAAGAGGGGCTGAAAATCAATGGCACCTATGGTACCTACCTAGGTACCTATTTATTGTAGTGCGAAAGGGACTACGACAAAACGGATATTAAAAATATTTGGTATGTAAAGGTACCCTACCTATCTATTAACTAATTAGGTGAATTGCCTATCATATCCGGTAGATAAATAAACAATGTATTAAGTATGTAGGATAGCCTGATCAAATATGTATAGTATAACGTCCGTCCCTGTAAGTTTTACAGCCGGCTTTAAATAAATTGCAATTAATCAGTGATTGACAGTGACGGCAGTCCAGCAGTGGACATCAATCATTCGGCCGCATGATGGTGAAGCCTAATACCTAGCTAGTGAAATTAGTTAGCAATTTTGTACTCACCATTTTCATTCATTATTTGCCCAATTTCATCCCAAATATTGTCTCTCCTCTGTTGGTTATTATAATGTTTATGTTTTTGATTGTAAATTTCTTCATATCTTTCCACTAAACTAATTAAATCTTCATTCATCGTGAATGTAAAATGTAAACAAACAAAGAATGTAAAAGTTGCTTCAACTTCTTTAATATGGCTCTGCGTCTCTGGTTGTGGTAATGTCCGCTCAGTTTGCACATGTAAGTCTATACCAAAAAGTTTCAATTTAAATTGAGGTTGAGCTTGTGTTAACAAAATAAAGAAAGTAGATGATAAAGTGCAAACATTAGTGAAAAAATTCTATGTCTATGAGTGCAAAGCAGTACGTCACAAACACGTCTGAACTTAAAGCGGTGGGGATCCGAATGGCGCGTTCGCTGCGGATGACGTCATCCAATCCGGCAGAAATACCGGTCTCTGGCATACGCACGCTCTGTAGGTAAATCAATACGAAGCAACAAACGCTTAGGCCGCGTTTACTTGGATGCGAATTTCTCCGTCAATGTCCCGGTAGATAGATCGCCATCTTTGGTGCGATGATAATCATTTTCGATACTGGAGATTGCGACGGGGCGGAGTCATTATCATAAAATTGAATGAATACGTGTCCGGGTGTCCGGATATTTTTTTTAAGGGTTGCACTAGTAGGTACCACTAGAATTTACTAACTAGATAGTTAGGTAACTAGAATCACTTTGATCCCACAAACGTTGATGTCATTTCCATATCCATTTTTATAGGTAGGTATGTTCAACGCACGAAAGTGTGCCTAATAGAAATGAATGACTAACCAAACTAATTAAAATAAATTGTTTTCGGACGTCGCGTCCCTTGGTATCTAAACGACCGACGACGTAACAACATTCACATCTTTCTTCCGAAACCATCCCTTAACAAAAATAGTTTTCTAAGTAATAGGTACCTACCACAAACTGCACGTTGGATTTTCGAAATATCCTTTGTTCAACGTAGTAATAAAATAAAATAGGTGGCGGTGCATACCACCGCCTTAATGCCACTATTGCTAAGCTTGTTTAATACTATTATATCTAAACGACACAAAAATAACAAAGTTTTATAACGTAAACTAACTAAAAGTTTTGTTTATATGAAACTTTTTTTATGGAATTAGACTTTTATTTTCAAATTAGGTACGTATAGAACAGACTCTTATTTTCTTAATCACTTATTCTTAATTATCATTATCATGTTTAAGAATTACAAAATGGGACATTATTAAATTTTCGTAGAAAATTTGCCCAGTGCGACATGCGAGTAACGCACTATAAAGCAAAAAGCTTTATTACAAAACGATTTGCATATAGAATTCAAAACTTAAAGTAGGTAGGTTAGGTAGGTACTTTATTTCCTGTTAGGTCTACAGGAAATAAAGCGTTTTGTTTTGAGTTTGACTCTTGTACACGTCACAAAACTCAGATTAAAATACAAATTAATTAACAGAACTTTAGCGATAAATGTAACTTTAAGGTGTCATTTAAAGATATACTTACTACACTGTTCCAGTAAAAATCAAAAAACTTTTACGGTTACAAACGTTTTTTTTTCCAAAAAATTACACTAAGCAGCTCAGATTCATAATAACATGATACTAGTTATTACGTTGTTACTTACATCAACATCATCATCATCAGCCTATACCAGTCCACTGCTGGACATAGGCAATTACTTATATGTAAGTATAGTTTGTTATTATTTATTATTCTGTATTTTGTAATTTAATCTTTCGTTATCTATTTTATTGTCATTCTTTTGTATTATAGACTGTGTTGTCTGAAATAAAAATATATTAATTCATATTACAATTAAAAATAATATATCTCCGTCGGGCGTACGTTTCCGTGAGATTAAATTAGCAAGAAACGTGAGTCATATTAATTTTATACCAATATAAATTCCTTTTAACATCACTCGATATAACTAAAAACTTTATTTATTTTATTGAGTTTCACTGTCCACGTTAACAGGGACACCGTCAATAGGGACGGCAAGAATAAATTTTAATTATTTTTATTGAGTTCCGCTGTCCAGGGATACTGTCGACGGTGTCAACAGAAAGAAATTTTAATTGCTCTATCGAGTTCTGATGTCCCCATTAACAGGTAACGGGGACAAAGGGCATAAATTTTAATTTTCTTTATTAAGTTCCGTTGACCCCATTGAATGGGGACACAGTCGATGGGGACAACGGGAATACATCGTCAAATATGGTGAACGCGGCCTTAGGTTGGCTGTCAGTCTATTGATGCGGAACGAGGCAGCGCTGCAGCGCGGCGGCGGAGATGCTCTGTAACAGCTTTCGGCATTACCGCGCCGCCCCGCGCCGCCGCGCCACCGGTGTCCGTGATGGTAGGCTGGTAGCGTATTTGATTGCGATGCATGAAATGGACGCGTAAATAACATACCTAGAATATCTTCCCATTATGAGCTAGCGACGCGTTGGGTATTGATTGCTATTTTCTATAATTGGGCATATATTTTTTACTTAAATTTCAGTATGTAAAACTTTATAAACTTTCGCCATTTGTTAACATATTAAAGATTATTTATCGGGTATTTATCGCGTAGGTACCTTTTGCTTTCTCGGGGCGTCGCCGTCGTCGGGGCGACTTTAAAAAAACGGATAAATAAACATAATGTAGGTAACCAAACGTAAGTAAATAAAATGCGTTTTTGGAGCTCAAAAAAATCAAACATGTAGGTAATTAATCATCATCAAATAAAAACCGGCTAAGTGCGAGCCGGACTCGCGCGCGCACGAAGGGTTCCGTACCATTATGACGTACGTGACGATCTCTGTGGCACGTTGGGCGATGGTCCGTCTGCGACGCAGGAGGTTGCGGGTTCGATTCCCGCCTCGGGACAAATATTTGTACGATCTGCAGGTGTTCCGGGTGTTCTGGTCGTTTTCTAAGTATAATAAAAAATATCTATCTATGTACTACCTAATGTATTGTATTACCTATGTATATCAATTATCTAGTACCCATAACACAAGCTCTGCTTAACTTGGGGCTAGATAATGCTGTATGAATTGTCCAGCATTATTTATTTATTTATTGTCTATTAAAACGGCATTAAAATCACGCTTGTTGTAAGGGCCCTTAAATCTTAATTGCGAAATAGAATTGTAATTCTGGACACGCAGGGGCTCTTCTGTTCTATAATTTTATGAATTTAGTACCTAAGTGTATGTATTTTCTTTTTGGTTCCTACCTTACTAAGTAATATGTAATACTAGCTGCCCGCGGCTTCGCAAGCGTTGTTTAAGGTTATTTGTTGGGGAACTGATTTATGGGATAAAAAGTACCTATGTTATTATATAGGTACTTTTTATATATACACTTTTTAACTAACTTTTGCCAAAAATGAAGTCGATTTATTGCTTAGTTAGGGTGTGAAGGAAGCACAAACAAACACACTTTCGCGTTTATTATTATTATGATTTTCTTTATGCTTATTTCTTTATTATATAAAAAAATTACGTTCTAAGTACAAAATAATTGAAACATGTTTTAATTACAAAATGCTTATCTATTTTCGATTTATTACACTACGGACCTACGATACCCCTGGCGATACCCCTGGTGGTATCGTGGGTCTTTTAAAATCAAACGATACCCCCAACAAATAGTGTTGCGACACTAATTAATAAGAATGCTTTCCCCTGCGTCGACGTGGCTCTGCGTCGACAATAATATAAAGTAAATAGGTAGGAGGTAGAATACTAAATAGGTTTATTTTATGTATGTTAGATTAAGGTATATATTTTATATATTGTACTAGACTAATGTTGCCTGAAATAACCGATTTTATTATTATTCTTATATCACATGATTTCCTTGTCGATGTTTAATTTTATGACCTTTTCTAAGTATACATTTTTGTATTTATGTAAATAAGTTTGAATTTGAATTTAGCGGCATGTGGATCCTTGACCCTATACTCAACCGTGTCCTGTGTCCTGCTGGCATTAGCACTGTAGCACCGTCTGGTCTGGCAGGTGTCAGTTGGGATACGGCCGTCGGCAGAGCAGCACGCGTCCCAGCTCCTCAAGGAAACCCACCGTCCCGCGCGAACATCTTATCTCTTATCACAATAAAATGATACATCAAATTACCTCACTCTGATAACACACTCGTACAGTGATACTGATAACGCGATTTACCGCTTTGTTATTTTATTAGTCATTATCCGTGACAAATGTTGTTCCCAAAATCCGCGACAGCATGTAAACTATCAAAAAAGTGCGAATAATTTTACAAAAAGTATCAAAATGAAGTGGTTATTGTTATTTGTAGTGGTGAAGTTGGTGGAAGGAAATCCGTGCCCAATCGTAGAGAGTTTAAACATCAGTGAAGGATTTCAGCATGAGAACGGCTCGATAACGCACAACGGTTTAGTATTCCCGGGTGGTAGCTGGTATGAAGACCAGCAGGATAATATCACGGTGCTTCTTGGCTGTCCTTGCATTGGGAGGATATGTATGTTTAAGTGCTGTCCGGATGGGCAGGAGTATGTAGGAAGCGAGTGCGTGAGCTCCAACTCTTCGGCTCCCTTCAGCCCGCCAGTCTTCAAGGAGCAGCAGCCGTCTTCTCTGAATGCCCATGAAAGCTTCTTCTACTTGCACGGCCGGACCTGCGATGACAGTTACTTGGCGGACAGTGCGGTTGTAGAATTGTACATTCAAGAGGTAAGTAGGCTCAGTCTAAGTACCTAATATAACTGGATCTGTGACATACGTTTATTTTATACATAGTGTTTTAAGACAAGTATGTAGAAACAAGCAGGAATATATAGGCTAGAGAAACTATTTTCAAAAGATTTTCACTGATTAATAGTAGTAATCATCACAATCAGTTTTCACAATGCATTATAAACTAAGTTTTTAGTAGAGTTCTTTGAGTATAGGAAAAGCGGCTTTGCCATGCCCGAATTGATTGAATTAAATTATTTTATACGTAGTGTTTTAAGACGAGTTTAGAAACTAGCAGGAATGTTGCTTGAGAAACTATTATGAAAAGGTATTCACTAGTAATCATCACAAACCATTTTTCCATTAAAAACGAAGTATTATGTAGAGTTATTTCAGTATAAAGCGGCTTTGCCATGCCCGAATTGATTGAATGAAAATTCAACATTATAGAGCTCTTGTTAAATTTCCGCACAATATTGCTAATGATAAACGCTAACTGTACCAACAATGTATAAAACAAAAGGATGTTGTTTTATGTAAATAGTAGTCATTGTTTGCAACAGTCTGCAGTTAGCTCAATTGTTTCGATTGTAAATACATAGTTCTAATTTGTTGTAATTGTAATTCTAAAATTCTGACAATAAGCCAAGGTTTAGTTGAATTAGCAAATCTTCGACGGTGCTAATTTGCAAGGATTTAAATAAATTTACTGTTATATTGTAGCCAAAACATGCCAAACTTGAATGCCAGGAAGTTAAGTTTATTTTAAATAGCGACATACAATATTTAAATTCTAGAAATAAGAATAAACTCGCTGTGCCCACAACTCTAATACACATGACTAATGTATCCTTTAAAAGGCAATGTATACGCTTCTACAACAAATCTCTAAATGAGTTGCAAAAATTATCAATAAACAAATTCAAACGAATTTGCAGACATATCCTTTGTTAAAAGGTTTATCTACACAAAATATCACATTATTTAGTATAGAGAGGATATAAAGCTTGGGATGAGATTTCGCTCCAACTCGAAAACTAACAACCTAACAAGGTAAAGTTTTCTTGTTCGCTTCTTTACTTTACCCTAAAAGATTGAAAAAATCAACGTTTTGTCTATATTTTTTAATTTTACATTCCTACCTACGTACGATACGTACTACGTCGTAATTTGAATTTTGTGACGTGTCCAAGAGCCCTGTAAGGTCATAAGAATTTATTTCCTTTGATGTTTGTTTTTTGAATGTTGATATTTCCTTTAATACATTTAGGTATTTCTAGACATGTTATGAAGATACATTACACATGTTTGATGACTTGTCACAGTTAATTAAGAACCTACCTGTCTGCCAGAGTAGGTACTCTTTCTACTTTAATACAATTTGATTGAATGAATGAATTCTTTATTAGTGGCAACGTGTCTGATTAGACAATTCTGCCAGTATCAAGTACCTCAAAATCAACAGCCTATAATAGTCCACTGCTGGACGCAGGACTCCTCCTTATTTTTTTATCTCATGGGGGTAATGCCCATAACCACCACGCTGGGCATGCGGGTTGGGGATCACAGTTCGGTGGTAGATCTATTCTGCAAGAGACGCTCTGCCCGCCCTTCGGTGTATGTCCCTTAGTCACCTCTTACGACACCCACGGGAAGAGTTGGGGTGGTGCAAATTCTAAGCTGGCACCACACGGCTGAGTATCAAGTAATGGAAACTAATTATAAATGGTATGAGTTAACAAATTATGAAGATTTTATGATATTTTCACCAGAGCCTAGTTCGTTATCCAGCAGGGAACACATTTACAATTTACGTAGGTGCTAATGAGCGACATCCGTTCAAATCAAGTGACAAAGTCAAGTCAATTTCTGACAAAACAGGTCGTTTAGTTCTTGACCTCGGTTGTTCAGTTCCATTGGAGCTATCTCCAATGGAACTGAACTACATCATAGTATTTCTTTTTTTATATATATGTTTGATTGTTTCGTTCATTTATTGTAGTGTTTAGTGTAAGTTTTATTATTATTATTATTTTATACTTATTAAGAACTTTCCCTATTGTTTTTTGTGTGTATGCTAAATAAAGTTAATTCTATTCTATTCTAACTATCTGAAAGATTCTTACTAATATTTATGAATGAGTTTTTTAAATTGGTAATATAAAATAAAAATCACAAACAGCTGTAGACACAGCATGGAAAAGTTTAGAGTTAGGCAGAAAAATCTGTTTCAATAATTGATGGTTTTGAGATTCTGAAATGTTTGTGGTTTAGAGATAACTTTGAAACCATTCGAGATAGACCCATAAATTTGTCCCATAATTTTTCTGGATCATCCATCATGCACCCAACTGCCTTCCGTATAAGGCTTGACGTTGAGTTTCGAGACACCCTATATAATAATTCGTATTGTATGTAATGGTGGTACCTATATAATTTACACCCTATATAATAATTCGTGTTGTATGTAATGGTGGTGGCAAATATAAAAAAATAGCCAATGCCTACTAATTTTTTTTTTAAAGAATTATAAACGGCTATGTAATTTACACCCTATATAATAATTCGTATTGTATGTAATGGTGGTGGCAAATATACAAAAATAGCCAATGTCTACTAATTTTTTTTAAAAGAATTATAAACGGCTAATATCATTAGCCGTTTTTCGGATTTCCACAGATATAATAATACTGTTCTAGGTTTTTCTTTCCGTGCTAGCTCAGAAATTCGTTAGGTACTCCGTAGAGATAAAAATAATTATGTACCTATACACTGTATACACTCATACACTCGCTCACAGTCGCACCTAGACCATTTAACACCAGTGTGTAAGCAATGTTTATGGGAGAAAGCTTTAAGTGTTACCAACATAAAACAAAACATTACGTACATACATACATACAGCAGCTAGGTAACATACCTACATCGTTGCATTACAATGTAGGTAAATCTATTTCCATACGAGAACACTTTTAATTTATGTTCTTTATTTCCGGACATATCAGCATTTAATTAATTTTGTTGAAAGCCCTAGATTTATGCCGTTATTATAAGAAATATTTTATGGATTGAATTATACTTGCGTCTATCATACCAAGGGATATAATAATGTAGATAAGTAGGTGCATAATTTACTACAATAAAAATTGGAAGTATCCATCATCCCCACATCATATTACAAAATTACTAAATATGCGGATGTTTGGATTAGATTTGTTCATCGTGAAATTTCGCTTACAGATAGTTCTAGGCCTGGAATAAAACGTAGGATTTTTATCCCATAAATCAGTTCCCATGGGAACTTATAAAAATAACCTTAAACAACGCTTGCGAAGCCGCGGGCTGAATCCAGTAATATTATAAAAGCGAAAGTAACTCTGTCTGTATTTGCCTTTCCATACCTAAGGGCTGAACGGTTCTTAATAAATTTTGAGGTAAACCCGGGAACGGACGTAGGCTACTTCAAAAGCGCATGCAAAGCGGGCAAAAGCTTGTCTATAAAATTTCCAGTGAATAATAAAACCAGCACAGTTTTAAAATATTCTAGCTCTATTCTAGCTCTATAGCGCTTACTGGGAACCTCTGCCCTAGGGTATTTCTAAAATCCGTAAAGCTTTTATTACGAGTATTTTAATTCTTATTGCACCTCCCCGTAGCGCTACGAATCCGTAGAATTACCGTAGCCTTGCTACGAAAATTATAAAAGTTTTTCTGCAGCATATTTTTTTTGTACTTTCATTAGGTACAGTGTCGTTCATTTTTGCTTACCCCCCTCGTATGTTCTAATTCTTCAGTCTCGTAATTATCAGCATTGGTTTGCATTAAATTTGTAATTTTATATAAAACCACTTGCTATCTTCAATAAACTGCAAGATTCTAGTTTTAAAATAGTTATGGATTCACAGAAAATGTTCAAACGTAACAGGGGGTAAGCTAACAATGAACGACAATGTACCAATCTGTGCATGTGGCAATGTTTGTTCCCGTTTGTTCCATAAACTTCATTTCATCACCCGTTTCATCAGTGGTCAAAATCATTAGTTGAATTAAAATCTATTCCAAAAGCCTTTATTGAATTACACACTAAAGTTTCACGCAACTTATGAAGGATATCACTAATATTATAAATGCGAAAGTTTAATGATGTTTGTTGCTCAATAACGCCAGAACAGATGAACGGATCTAGATGAAATTTAGCACAGAGTTAGATTATAGTCTGGAATGGCACATTGGCTATTTTATTCTGGAGTTCCCTCGGGAACGGGTGCTACGCGGATGAAACCACGAGGCGCTGCTAGTCATGTCCATTAATATCCGTCTCTTCCGAATCCCGTTCGTCCCACTCATATGTGTGGGACGAACGGGATTTCCATGCGTAATATTTTCGGTTGGAAAGTTTATTTTAGTAACAATAATATTTCCATTTAAAACTAAAACATGTAATACGTGACTACGACGGTTTCGGGCGACGCGAGACGTTGCGGTTGGAAAAAAACAAGCGGTTTTTCACAGAAGCGGCTGAAATAACACATAACCGGGCCTTGACCTCGAATTGCTTATTTTTAAGATTTTTGCATCGGAATAGTACTTCTATCGCAATCTGAAAGCTTAATCAAAATAATTGACATGAATTGAATTGAATTGCTGCATAGAATATTTGAAAAAGTTTGATAGCCATCGCCTGGTTGCGATAACATGCAATTTACTTTTGCCTTACAACTATACCTAAAATTATAATTAAAATAACTAATAATAATTCTGGGTACTCTGCCTTAGATTTTTAGGCAATAGATATTAGTGTATATATAGATACACTAAGTGTATATAGTTGTAATTGTTTTATTTTGATGTTGGTTTTCTTGGAATGTTGATAAATAAATTAAATAAGATGTTAAAAAAAAAAAAAAATATATAATACATGCTCTGTTATTTTACTACGTACTTACTTAAGTAACTTAACTACTTAGTTACTTATCTTTATAAATTACTAGCGGTCCGCCTCAGCTTCGCTCGGGTATATTCTAAAGCTTATATTACTCAGTGATAATGTAGCTTTCTAACGGCAAAAGAATTTTTGAAATCAGTCATGTAGTTTTTTAAATTTCGTTACATACAAAAATACGAATATTTCCTCTTTACTTTATTAGTGTAAGGTGGCTCTAAGTTTTATGTTTTGGACGACCACTTTGCAATGGCACGGCGGGCGTAGAAGTCCGCTGACGCAGGTCGCGGGTACGATTCCCGTCACAGGGACAAATGTTTGGACCATTTGCAGATATTTGTTTCTCAATATTAGTTCTAACTTGTTTCAATCATTTGATTAAAATTTTCTTTGTTAAAGTTACCAAGTTGACGAAAAGCAAATAAGTTAAGGATTAACGTGCCTAGATATTTAGCTGAAGGTAGTTTACATAATTTATCTTTCAATAGGTATATAGTCGAGCTACACTTGGCTTTCGTGACACCATTATTTAGACGAACATTGCCAAAGTTTAACAATATTCGCGAAAGCTTTTGTTCTGGTTCAATCAACAAGTATTTATTTATTTTATTTAAAACAATATTCAGGAAATTAACAGCTAACTTAAATATCAGGTAAACAAATGGGTACTAAAGGCTAATTACAAATTTCCACAAAAAGTTACTGAAATAATACAAACAAGGTTTTAGGACGACTATGAAAAAGATTATAGTACTTAGGTATTTAGGAATATATAGGTACATACAGTCGTGGTCAACTAATTAGGGACAATCTCTAGTTAGGCCAAATTGTGTTTTTTTTTTTTTTTTCAACGAGTCTTAAAAATATTCCATATCTTTTACATGTAAGTATAATTAGTCATTGATGTGCCCGATTATACAAACAATAACAACTTCTTAAACATTAAACCTCTTTACAGTATAGCTTTATTAACAACCTTAATTACATATTAAATTTTATACAGTACAATATATATATATATATTTTTTTTTTATGTACCAGACATCGGTGTAGATAATTTAAATATTCGGTGTCAGATTGTTGTGCCTTTCGGCACATATATATATACATACATAATAATATAATAATAATATATACATAATAAAGGCTTTTGAAACAGTATAGCTGATAGATTATCATAGTGCTATTTGTTCAAATATTGCTGGCTGGCCATTTAATTAGGGACACTGAGATATTGCGTTCTATTTTCAAAGTTTGAATCTCAATACTTTTTTACTTCTTCTCTTATTGTTTCGTGGTAGTTTTGGCGGCAATCCCGATTTTTATTTAAGTTTTGAAAAATATTTTGAAGAAAAATGGGCAAAAATAAAAGTTGCGATCCAACACTACGAAAAATTATCATGAAGTTTGTTGTCGAGCATGGTTGGCCATACCGAAGGATAGCAGAACATTTAAATTGTTCAAAAACTATGGTATACAATGCAGTGCAACATGTCAGACGCAATAACACAACTTTAAATGTGCCCAAAACAAAAAGATCGAGAAAAACAACTCCGCAAGAAGATAGAATGATAACCAGGGTTCGCTAAGAAAGATCCGTTTCTAGGCTCTATTGTAATTAAACACGAAGTATTTGGGACAGACGAAAGAGCTGGTGTCTCAGCGAGGACCGTTCGACGACGTCTGGTAGAAGCAGGGTTGTTCGGAAGAGTGGCTCGCAAAGTACCGTTGTTGAAGAAAGAACATAGACTCGTTTGGCGTTTGCACGTAAATATGGACATTGGACCTACGCCCAATGGCAACATGTATTATTCTCTGACGAGACCAAGGTTAATTTGATTTCTTCAGATGGAAGGCAATACGTACGGCGTCCAGTAAAAGCGGAAATGAATCCAAGATTCACAAAAAAGCAGGTGAAACATGGCGGTGGAAACATTAAAATGTGGGGTTCATTTTCTGGACGTGGAGTGGGACCTGTGAGGAAAGTTCAGGGTAACTTAGACCAACATCAATACAAGGCAATATTGGAGGAAACGATGCTTCCCTATGCTGAGGAGCATCTCCCTATTATATGGACGTTTCAGCATGATAACGACCCGAAACATACCGCCCGTTCAGTCAAGTCGTTTCTTACCAGTCAGTCAGTATCGGTGCTAGATTGGCCAGCAAATAGCCCGGACCTTAACCCAATCGAGCACCTTTGGCACGAAATCAAGAAAAAAGTTGCCACTTATCGTACCACAACTTTAGATGAACTTAATGAAGCTTTTTGTGAGGCATGGGCAAACATTCCTGTCGAAACATGCCAGAAACTGATAATGTCTATGCCACATCGGTGTCAAGCGGTAATTACTAACAAAGGTTTTGCTACTGGGTACTGATTTTACACGCAATAAAATGGAGCTGTTAAAGATATTATAATACTGCAGATTATTAGTTTTGTTTAACTCTATTTTTCATTATAGTTTACTGTCCTTAATTAAATGTCCAGCTACAGAATAATACCTTAAAATTGAATACATGTTCAACCTTTGATATTAAATACTTTTTTCTATTTATTTATTCTTTTATTTACAGCCATTTATAGCATAATAATCGGACCAAATTATGCAAATAATAGGTGCTGAGAAATCAATATGGTTTTATATTTATATGTACATAACCGGTTATTGCTCTTCACTATCTTGAAAGTCCCTAATTAGTTGACCACGACTGTATATATGGTACGTATATATGGTACATATATACGTATGGTATATAGGTATGAATACGTTTAGCGTGGGTGGTTCTTTAGTCTTGTTGGCGTACTTTATCGGGACTTCTACTGAGTAATCCTATTTTGTAATTTTATCCTTTAAATGTTTCTTAACTTACGCGATCTGAACACATAATTATAAATACTATTTTACGGGTATTTATTGCGTTTCTTTACCTATTTTTTCCGACGTTTCGACAGGTTTACACACTGCCGTGGTCACAGGATGACTCAGATCAGGGCAGTCATCCTGTCGAAACGTCAGGAAAAATAGGTAAAGAAACGCGATAAATACCCGTTAAATAGTATTTATTATTACTTTATCCTGTGTTTGGTATCAAAGGGGTCCTATTCTGCTACACTAATCGCTTCACTATGACCATAAATGTACACTTGTAGACAATCCACACGACATCATCTAGCCTCAAGCTAAGTTAACCTTGTGTTAAGATTAGATGACTATATTTAATATAATACTTAATACAAGTTAACTTAAGCAACATCAGCGGAGTCCCTTAAACGGCGGAAATACGCTAATCTTGACAGAGGTTACCTATTCGAGCCGTTTGGGGTAGAAACCCTATATCCTTGGGGTCCTGGGGCACACGTTATCTACAAAGATGTTACAAAACTACTAATAGAATCCACAGGTGATCGGAATTACCATTAAATACATATATTATTACATAAACATATATTACCATTAAACGTGGATATGCTGCCAGCATTCTAGGCACTCTGCCTTCTGGTGACGGCTTAGATTTTTAGAAAATATATAGATTTAAGTGTAAATATTAGTTTTAGAAGTGAATATACTATTTTAGTTACCTTATCAACAAACAAAATTAGTATCAATTATAGAAACAAATAAAAACTAGTTTTACAATTGTAAATATAATAAATAAACAATTAAATGTATAAGGATTTTTGTTACAGTGCCTACCCGCACTCTGGGCATCTCTAAGAAATGAAATAAGTTCCCTAAAATTTTCGACTTCGGCGGGACTCTAACCCGCGTCCCACCCTTAGTACGGGTGTGCTCTAACTAACTAAGCCACGAAGTCTCTGTCGGTTCTCGTCGAAAATATTTGGGACCTCTTACGGACTGTAGCGCCGGTGACTCCACCTACAGAGAAAACAATTAAAGTTTCCAATGTTCAAAGACTAAAGTTACATTTAGTTCGTTTGACTAGAGGTGTTGCCGTTGCTAAATTCTAAGGATAGGCCGAAGTCGAAAATTTTAGGGAACTTATTTCATTAATTAAATGACTATCTGACTATCTATCTCACACACAAAAATAATTAGAACAGTGCTCAGAAATTTATTATTATATTATATAAACTCAGTATAAACCTACGTCTTGCTCTCGAGTCCATCGATATTTTTCTCGTATTCTGTTTCGACATCTTCACCATGAGTTAAAAAATGCGTCTTTTGGCTACGTTTAGATTTGTTTGTTATCGCAAGTGTACGGTGGTGCGAGATGAGATCCACGTGTGATCTTGATAATTTGTGGGATTCTGTAGCCTAAATATACTTACTACCCATTTGAAGGTTTTTAGTTTTTTTCTCTAGTTTTACTGTTAGTATTTAGAATGAAATTGGTTAACAGATTCCCACTTGTAAATAAGATGAATCAGAAATTTCATATCTAAAATTACTACATTTTTATAGATATTTTAATTATCTCTCAATGTTGAGTTTTACATTAATACCGTTCGTAAACAAAACTGCTCGTAATCTACATGTAGGTAATGCAGAAATATTAATTTCCTACACGCCACACATATTAAGCCTTGATTTCACAAAAACTATTACACATTTTCCACCACGTTTTATGCTCTGTAAGGAAAAAGAAGAAATAGCTATGTTTGTATCGTTTTAGTTTTTAAAAATACATAATCATAATTAAATGAGAGCGAAAGTTATAAAATCGCTTGAAAATGGATAAAAATGAATTTTCACTATCATTAAAGTATGATTATGTATTTTGAAAAACTGAAAAGATACAAACATAGCTATTTCTTTTCCGATTATGTATGAAAAATTTCATTAAAATCGGGGACGTAGTTTCAAAATGAATCGAAAAGTACGTTTGTATGGAAGCTTAGAGGTTCCGTCCCCCTTAATGTAAACTTTTTGCTAATATGCTTTAATACAATATTACGGCCGCTTAATAACTGCCACCGTATTTTAGAAACTTAACAGGTAGACTCCTGTTTGAATACCTACTCGCGTGTGGGCTGGATGCAACCTTTTGTTTGAGTAAGCTTTGTTTTACGTAAACTAATGGAACTCGTGTAAATTTATTATTTTCCGTCTCTTTATAAAGGCTTAAGGGTCAAGTTACATGGTGTCGAGTCAGCTCAGCTAACCTTACCTTATTTAAATCATCATCATCAGCCTATATCAGTCCACTGCTGGACATACTAGGCCTCCCCTAATGAGCGCCATAGCACCCTGTCTTCAGCTTGCCGCATCCAGCATCTGCCAGCAGTCTTTCGCAAATCGTCATCCCACCTGGTCGGGGGGCGTCCTACACTACGTTTTCCGAGTCGCGGTCTCCACTCAAGAACACGTTTACCCTTTGACAGCGGGTTAAATTGTCTAAGCGTTTACCCCAGCGGTTGTCGGTTCTTCTTGAAATATGGCCAGCCCACTGCCACTTCAGCTTGCTAATCCTTTGAGCTATGTCGATAACCTTGGTTCTCTGTCGGATGTATTCGTTGCGAATCCTATCCTTCAGAGAAACTCCGAGCATAGCTCTCTCCATAGCTCGCTGGGCGACTTTAAACTGGTGGACCAGCCCTACCGTGAGTGACCACGTCTCCACGTCCGTAGGTCATGACGGGTAGGACGCACTGATTGAAAACTTTCGTTTTCAAGCATTGCGGTATGGATGACGAGAAGACTTGACGTAGTTTCCCAAACGCGGCCCAACCTAGCTGAATCCTCCTCTTACTTAAATGCTTGCATTTAAATATATCCATGAAGAGAGATATGGAACCATAGTTTTAGTTTTCTAATTTGAGCGGTGACAAAGTTGAAGAGATGAAAATTTTACCCGGTGACAGATTTTTTGATAGGTACCATACTTAGGTATCAGAAAATCTGTCACCGGGTTTTGTAATTTTCATCGTAAAAATCTAGAGTACAGTATGTGTGTAGAGTACCTTCAGTAAGTATGGGACATACTTATCAGAAAATCTGTAGGTACCGTACATTATGTAACATTATATAAATCAATTGGTTTGAACCTTCTCAGCTGAATCAAAAGGTACGAGTTTCTTTATCTTATAAAAATACATTTGTTATCTTCAAAAGCATTAATTTTCGTATTTCCAATCTCATTAGGCTTCCATGTACCTAATGTGCTGTGATTTAATTTACGTAAAGGTTAATCTAATAACACGACACGAACTTCCATAAATTATGACCCAACCTAATAATTCCCTTGTTGGATTAATTACCTACTTAAATCTATATAAGTTACTAAAGGATTTAATAGGCCTCCCTCCATTCCCTCCCGACAAATACTAAATTAGACCTTCACCCACCGCGCCAAAGAGATCGTCGCAAAGGCCATAAACGATGATGGCTTCTTTTATTAAGAGGGTACCTCTTTCATTAAGATTTATTATTGTTTCAGGATGGCTCTCTCATTGAGATCGGCAATGAGGGTTCCCTGCATCATCACGCCAAGCGGTACTGCGCGGACATGCGCACCGTCGGCCAGGCTCCCGCGAGGCTGATCGCCGCCGTCTGCTACAGTGATGATGAGCAGCCTGATGACAGCTACTACTTGTACATGGCTTATGCAGCTGGTCAGTACAATATATTTATAGCTATTCTCCATTTATTTATTCATTCATTCACAAATCAGATAACAATCGAAAAAGGATAAACACAAGGTAATATTACAATAATTTAGATTTAGACAGTAGAAGTAATGTTACATGCATTAGATTTAGAATACCCTAGGACGTGAAGAAGAAAGACATAAACATTGTTACTTAATTAACATATTAAGATTTTTTATGCACCGCTTAAATCTACAATGGTTATTATCAAAAATATCGATATAAATAATTTAGACTGACTGCCAGAAAAGTGGTCTTGGGAGAATCTCTATTCGTAAATCAGTCTCATGTTTTTTTTATTAAAGCTATGATTTGCCAATGAACTTTTATCAGACCCAAATCAAAAGTAGAGAACAAGACCCATATTCACTTCTACACTTTTACCACGTACTTCCAGACTAAGGCCTATTTTTTGTTCCACAGGTCTACTAATATCAGTTCCATTCTTGATGGCCACATTCCTCGTGTACGCGCTCATTCCTGAACTGAAGAACCTCCACGGCATGTGTCTCATGGCGTACTGCGCCGGCCTCATTGTAGCCTTTCCAGTGTTGGCGTATCTGAAGCTGCACATTGGCCAAGTTGGAGTTGCTATGGGCGGATGCTACGCTGTTGGTGAGTCTAACCTCCTTGGATAGGAACCTCCATAGCATGTGTCTCATGGGTCGTACTGAGCGGGTCTCGTGGTGGCCATCCCTTTTCTGGAGTATCTAAAACTACACATCGGGCCAGTTGGAGTTGCTATATGGGCGGATGCTAAGCTGTTGGTGAGTCAAACCTCCTGATTAGGAACCTACATAGAATGTGAATTGTGGGTCGTACTGTTCCGGCTACATCGTAGCCTTCCCAGTGCTGGCGTATCTGAAGCTGCACATTGGCCAAGTTGGAGTTACTATGGGCGGATGCTACGCTGTTGGTGAGTCAAACCTCCTTGGATAGGAACCTGCATAGAATGTGAATTGTGGGTCGTACTGTGCCGGCCTCATTGTAGCCTTTCCAGTGCTGAAGTATCTGAAGCTACACATCGGGCCAGTTAGAGGTGCTATGGATGCTACGCTGTTGGTGAGTCAAACCTCCTTGGATAGGAACCTCCATAGCATATTTCTCGTCTGTGCCGGCCTCGACCTTCCCGTTCCTGGCGTATCTGAAGCGGCACATCGGCCAAGTGGGAGTCGATATGGGTAGATGCTACGCTGTTCAATGTCGACTTTATGGTTTATGATATGCTTAGAAAAGAGTTTGGAGTACCAGATCAAGGTATACCAGCGCAGATTAGTGCGTTGTAGAGGCACATTAATGGCGTATGTGCTGTGCTGTGAGGAATGTGAGAAAATTCTGTGTTTTAATCTTAGGTTGTGATGGTTGAGTGAAGAACGTCGGTTGGGTTAACGTACCTAGTGCACGGTCTGGTTGGCCGATGATATGTGGAAAACTGACTGCTGGCAAATGCTAGATGCGGCAAGCTGATGACAAAGTGCGGTGGTGTTCATTATAGGAGGCCTATGTTCAGCAGCAAACTAGCTTAAATGATGATCACAATAAGCGTAAGAATGCATGATCACGTCAGCACCCTTGGCAGACGCCGCTTGGCAGCAGCATTCAAAATAGGTGATAAATAACGAATTTATGTGACTTTTCACTTAAAATAAAATAAAACATTAAGGGCCGATCAATATTTATTCAAACTCAAAACGAAAAATTACAGCTAGTATTTAAACTTATAGATCAAATTCCTTAAAAAACTCAGAATGCTGGCAGCATTGCCACGTTGAATGGCAATGCTAATAAATTATGTACTTATAAAGCGTAGAAATTAAGTATTTTTTTTGTAAACAATGAGGGTGACATAATCGCTGTGGGGGTTTGACCACAGCGATCATGTCCCTTTAATAAATAAAGAACTAAAAAAAAGAGAGCGAAATAGAAGCTCCTCAATAAAATTTAGATACCCGAGTCCCAGATATAATATTTTTATATAATGTATGTTATATACTAGTACCAGAGTGCTGACCATGACAGAATGAAGGTAAATCACCACTAATTAATTGCTAATAACAATTATCTTACAAGGACTAATTTGCACCACACCCAGCTAAATGACACGATAGTTTGCGCCAAAACACCAAAATTAATAAGGCGTTGTTTTTTCAATTACTCCGGAAAACACGGGTGTGGATGTTATTTGACACTGCGTTTGTACTGATTTTTTGACCTTCATAAAACGGACAGTTTGACCATGGGCGCAGTGTTTACCTGCGAAATAGCCAGTTAGTACTTATTCACAGTTAAACCACGGGTCGGTTGCATCATACCCAACTAAGTTCAAAATTCTCAGCTGTTAAAAATTAAAAAATAGTTTTTATTAAAAGGTCTGTAATGGAATATGGTCCCGATGGAAAGAGAAAAAAAGGTAGACAACAAAAAAAGATGGCAAGATGAGATTATAGAAATAGGGGGAAAAGCATGGACAAAGATCTATCTATCTATGTAATGTATAATATTATGTATATCAGTTATCTAGTACCCATAACACAAGCTCTGCTTACCTTGGGGCTAGATAATGCTGTGTGAATTGTCCAGCATTATTTATTTATTTTATTTATTAAAAGAAAGCGGAAGATAGAAAAGGATGGTTAAAGTTGGAGGAGGCCCATACCCGCAGAGGGGTCTTTAGCAAAAACTAAAATTTATGTACCTTTTATTTGTTCAATTGTAAATAATCTGCAAAGGAATAATAAAGATTTTTTTATTTTTCAAGTTTCATACTTTTTGAAATATTTAAAAATAAATCGAAAAATTGACCATTCCCCCCCCCCTATCTCCGAAGATTGCAGACCGATCGATGTACAATGTATTAGGTGTTTGTAGATATCAATCTATATTTTACAGGAAAAATATAGAGAAGTCTGTAATAATAATAGTTTTTGAAAAAATATGGTCAAAAAGGGGGATTTTTTTTCAAAAAGGGGTACCTACCCATGTGGCATATCAAATGAAAGGTATAGTTTTGGCCTTTTTAAAACACTTTTTGAAATTTCTGTAAGTTTCATACTTTTTAAAATATTTCAGAAAATTGATTGTCCAAATAATTGGCAAATGTTTGAAACCCTCGGCGCGCGAGTTACACTCGCACTTGGCGGATCTTGTTTTATAATGGAATATGGTGTGTTTTGCTAACCATCAAAAATACTGATAATAATATTGGGTGCACGAAAACACTACGCGCATCTGTACACAAATTTGTCTCGCGCTTGGGAACTTTAAGGACCGTTTATGTCATGTCACCTAATAGTTTCTCATAAGACTCTTGTGTCATTAACCAGGCAGCTTCTTTAGTTACGACCCCTCATGTCAACAAAATGGGTAATACGTCATTACGGCTTCTATAGCAGCTGGGAACTACCTGTACACTTAGGCCGAGTCAAAAACATTCGATAAAAGAGCTTAGCTTGGGGCTAGATAATTTTGTGTGAATACTCCAGCAAAATTATTATTAAGTAATCGAAAACCATTGATGTCTTACACGAAAAAGGCTAAGAATGATAATAGACACCAACGAGGTGTTGAACATTATTAATTTTACACTCAAACATGGTTAAGATTTCTTGTTCTTTACTTTACCTTTAAAAATTGTAAAGAACAAAAAATCAAAATGAGCACTTTATTTCCTAGGTAGTTCTAATTATGTAACATAATTTTTACCATAATATATATTATATTATATCATATTTTTTTAACATAATTTGACGACCTCAGTGGCGCAGCGGGCGAGAGTCTGCCTGCGACGCAAGAGGTTGCGGGTTCGATCCCCGCCTCGGAACAAATTTGTGTACGATCTGCAGAAATTTGTTCCGTTGGTCTGGGTGTTTTCTATGTATAATAAAAAATATCTATCTATGTAATGTATAATATTACGTATATCAGTTATCTAGTACCCATAACATAAGCTCTGCTTACCTTGGGGCTAGATAATGCTGTGTGAATTGTCCAGCATTATTTATTATTATTATTTATAATTGATTTTTGTAACGTGTCCAAGGGTGAGAGTAAGTCTAAGAGAAGAGAAGTCCTGTACGGTCTAAAGGAAATAAATCACTTTTAATTTTGATGTTTAGCCCATACTAAACACTCTTTGGATAACCTGTATTAACTACCTACCTGGCACCAGCTGCCTTTGCTGAGTTAAAACATCGTGCTTAGTTTATGAGAAGTAATAAATCGTTGTGTCAACGTCTGTGGATACCCCGAGCCAAACTAGCGCCGCCACCTATTTTATTTGAACAAAGGTAATTTTCAATGGTCAGTTTTTGATACCTATTACTTATAAGCTTTTTTATTTGCCTCTATAATACTTTTATTTTGTATAGTTTTTATGCGATAATTGAGTTTGATAGCCACAATGTGCAACATCGTATCTCTGCCTATAAGATAGAATAGGTGGCGACGCTAGTTTGGCTCGGGGTATCCTCATAACGTTTTCGCATTTTGGGAGGCTAAAGAGAATCTCAATGGAGACCAATCAAAATTGATGACGTAATCAAAATTATGTGGCCGTGTCACCATTCAACCATTTCCCTCTCATTTGCCTACACCCACGAAATCTGACCAGCAGCCGTGCGATGGGTTAATAGCTGGCTATTTTGATTGACCTTGACCCAGACAGATGATTAGATGAAATTATCAATTGACTCGGTCTTCTGCGAGATATTTTTGGACTGCTCATTGCTTGATTGGATCGCGCTTGATTGGTCTGGCAAAAAAGGATCCCTTCTCGGTATTAACGAAAGATCATTTTCTTTGATCTGATAGCTACCTATTTAATACCCTACTTAACTTCTACCCCACTGACCAGAGTGCTTAACTACTCGCATAACGACTAGCTTCCGGCCCCGGCTTTGAACGCGTTTTTGTGGGTAAAAAGTCAGGGTAGTTTATATTTACTTTAAGTTTGAACGTTTCGTGTTGACGAGAGATTAATTTTTTTGTGGTTTTTAGTCACTCATTTCGTATCTAAATAGAATCTTGTTTACGATTTGCGGCAAATTACTTTCAAAATTATAAGGTTGAAAATATTTCGTAACGATTTCGGGCAAAACCTTCTATGATGAGATCCAACAAAATGTAGTTAGCAAATTGCTTTTCTTAAAAGTAAACGTTTGACAAAAATCGAATTTTTTAACGAAACGACCCACCTTAACAAACCACAAAAAGTATTTTAAAGCGAAAAAGAGTCAACGTATGTTCCACAATCGGTCGTAAATGTGCCGTAATCTACGGTCAATATTGAGTGTCCACTTCGGGCAAATGTCCAATTTTGGTTCGAGCTGTTGATACAGTATACTTACCTAACTAAACTTGTTGCATGCTTGTGGGTCACATATGATGATATGAATATATGTACATACATATATAGATATATGTAGGTACCTTAATCTCCTATGCATTTCTATTTTCCTGGTATTTGCGTGAGATATTTTAAAAATCCTTTGCAAACAAGATTATAAGCTCTACTTACAAACATTACAATTTATTTATTTTCTTTCACAATAAAAGCTTAGTTGCTAGAATAACTGACAATATTTTTAAGTTGTAGCTATTTCAAATGTTAGTTAATTATTACAATCAAATTAATTAATTTATAACCATATTTACAATAGAAACAATTGAACTAACTGCAAACTGTTGCAAACAATCTACAGGTAGCTCAACTGATCCATATCAATACCAGTCGGAAGCGTGCCCAAGACACTGGCTGCATTGCCCCGCTGTATGACAATGCTGATGCGCTGTGCTAAATACTCACCAGCTCTCGGGTCACGCGTCGCTTCGACCAGACGCTCTGGTAGTTTTTCGAAAACCCGGACCCAGATCCTCGGTACCCCACGGACCTAGTGTCTCGACTCCTAGGGGAGCAAATGCGTAGGCTCTGTCGAGACCTGCATATTTGCATTTTTTTACAAGCATTATTTTGTGCAAGAAATATAAGGCTTATGATTATTATTATTATTTATAAGTAGCTGTTGCCCGCGGCTTCGCACGCGCTTTTTTTAAGTAGCCTATATCCGTCCCCCGGGATACCATTTACCTTCCTGTCAAATTTCATTAAGTTCCGTTCAGCCGTGAAAAGGTAACAGACAGACAGAGTTACTTTCGAATTTATAATATTATGAAAAAATGAAAAATGGTTTATTCTGTACATAGGTGGGTTACAATAACAAGGGTTGGGGTGGGTTGGGGTTCTCTTTTGAGCATAATTATGTTTGTGTTAGAAAACCCCGCTCTTCCTTAACATTAGGTCCAGTACAACATACAGAAGGAAATTAAAATCTTAAATACAAACGATAACTAAATTTAATTCTGTGCTTGGACGTGATGTATGTTAGATGTAGTAGTGTAGTCAGTTTGGTAGTCCCGAGGACACAAAGCAATGGCTGCATTTTCAACAGCCTTAAAAAATAAGAGGAGGTTCTGTGTTTGGTTTTATATATGTTTATTTTTATGCTCGTCGATGGCTTCTTCGTGGATTTTAAAGGAAGATCACAACACGCAAAACTTAAAAAATATGTATGCCAGTTTGAAGTCTGTTTTGATTTTATTTTAAACGATTAAATTATATAATCTTAAAATCATTGTTATGCATGTCTATGATGATTGATGAAGTTTGAGTATTAGTTAACCTCTCTGTTGGCAAAATTCAGTTCCCAAAATACGCTACCAAAAAGTACAACTTTATTTTTT
Source organism: Eupithecia vulgata (assembly GCA_946478455.1). Classification (NCBI taxonomy): domain Eukaryota; kingdom Metazoa; phylum Arthropoda; class Insecta; order Lepidoptera; family Geometridae; genus Eupithecia; species Eupithecia vulgata. Next base: position 10,672,200 of record OX297873.1, read on the forward strand.
AATTCATCGATTCACATCTGGCTCTCAACTCATTTATAATTATCCCTCAACGAGGCATTGTTGGTTGTGTTTATTTTTTTAATATTATTTATGTTTTCAGCCTTCATCGTTTACTACGCGTTCCAGACGAGCTTCTTCTGGCTGAACGTCATGTGCTTCGATATTTGGCGGACTTTTAGGTATGATTTTATAAATATTAGATTACAATATAATTAGGTCAAGTACCTACTTACTATTCCTTAAATTAAGTGTGAAATTACGCTGCTTTTGCAGTCAAATTCATAATCCTTGACAAAGATAACGTCCATTTGTAAGTCGGATTAAAATGTAAGAGCCTGAGAGAGATTTAAACTTTTTGTAGGATTTTAAAAGCGTTAAAAAATTAAAGTGCGATTTAAGCGGCATCTTCAATTAATAGATCGTTCAAGATAAAGCGCAGCCAGTGAAGTTAAAAAATACTAATGCTGCGCTGTTCTCGACATCCTTGCTTAGACCACATTTTATGCCTTTAAAAGCCTTCAAGAAGTGGCTGTAAAATTCATGAGAATTGAACGAGTTTATCTATGAAATCACTCTTCCACTTGTGGACATAAAATTGAGGTGGAAAAAATCAATAACACCTTTATTTCTTATTTGAATATTATTCTACTAATTATAAACATGTTCATAGTATTCAATTTGACTTGTGTAAGTGTTTATCTTGTAAGCTTAAAGAAATAAACGTTAATGATGAAACTAAAGTAAAGGAATCCACCTCTGTTGATTATCCCCATTTTTGTAACGGGAACCAAGAAATTGTCATTCAGACAAACTATTATGTTGATTTCGAATATTTTATGAGTTCATAGGTATTTCTTTTGAATGGGATTACCTAAATGTTGATTTTTTAAAAACCTATTTAGATAATTTCCGCAGATCGAGCCCCTGCCAGGCTGGCTGCAGACCACACCTGTAGGTCGTGACACTATACGTCCTTTGTCCGCTAGTTTCGATGATGATGATGACTTTTGAATACTTTTCATCAAAACCAAAGACAAATTATAAAAGTAATAATTCAAAATTAAATTTAAACAAAAACGATCGAAATATTTAAAGAATTGGCGAGAATATATCCCCAAAATTTTTGTAGCTGTCATGATTCTTCAAAGTATTATTGGTTAAATATCGTAGACAAGCCAGCTTTATCTAACCCGAAAAATAAACACCAACTCTACACGGTTTTTGTTTTGCGTTTTGTTTGGTTTTCATTACTATACAGATCTAGGTATTGGAACGCATATGCATTATGCATCTGCTAGATAATTTTAAAATACTGTGTCAACAGTATTTTGTTTCAAAAATTAAATAATAAAATTGAATTTACCTCAGTGAAAAAAAAGTTAAAGTATGTTCTTTGTTGAAACAATATCTTGCACTGAGCAAGGATAAATGACCACAATAAATTGTGAGAATCTTGCTCTGGGTTGTAGTTACCGTAACCGCAGTATGTGGTTTTCGTTGTATACAGAAAAGTTTTGTGATTTCAGAATAACTCGATATCTATTCTTAGTATTATGAGAATATCTATGAGTATTTGTTTTGATAAACTCATTTTGTTGTTAATGATAAAAAATTTCGATTTATTGATGACGCATTTAGAACCGTGTCCATTTCTTGAGAAAAAAGATTGCAAAAGTACTAATATTTCATAAAAATAATATTGTCAGTAGGTAATTGTATTTAGAATTCTGTAATTAGCTTCTTATTTATGCACACAGATCCCCGTTCAATCCAACGATCCTATCCATCCACGGTTTTCTGGTAGAGATCGCTCTTGAGCGATAAGACCGCCAATTGTTACATATTTGTTTTTTTACTTCTTTTACTTTTGTTTGTTATGTAAATTTATGTGTGTAATTAAATCAGGTGTGTAATAAAGCATTTTCTAGCTATCCATCTAAAAGTAAAATAAAATGTATGTATAGTAAAATAGGTATCAAAAAAAAACTCGTGTCCAAGAGTCCTGTAAGGTCTAAAGGAAATAAAGCACTTCGAGTGTTGCGTTATGAAAAGAAAATCTATATAATATCAATACAATTTGTAAACAAAAACCTCATCATCGAAGCTAGCAGATTAGAGACGAATTTGTTTTTACCTGCATTCGGCATGGCTGTATGCATTTTCGTTCTTGTTTTTGTTAAGACACATGAACTGTTATATGTCAAAGTGCATTTTTGTTCTTGCTTTTTATGGTTTCATACCCAAAGAGTGAAAACGGAGCCCTATCACAAAGCCTCCGCCGCCGTCTGTCTGTCTGCCTATGCGTGTGCGAGCCGACGCGCACCTGGCTGGGTTTATTTTAATTAAAATTCGTGATTGGCTCATTTTTAAGTAGGTTACCAGATATCATGACACCTCAGAAATATGTACAGATTCGGACCGGGATGCAATAAATGCCTCTACATACATATAGTCCATTTCATAAACGAACAGTTCCCTGAAGCGTCCACATTTCTTTGTTTCACTCGTAATGAATTGACTTAGGACTAAAATAATTTTGGAACAATAAAATGTACCTATAGTAAACTTCTATTACAGGTAACATATTACAATAATTAACTGTGTTAAATGTCAATGTAATTTATAATGCGTGAAATAAAGCAAAGGCGAACTTTTCTGGAACGGTTCCTATGTTAGCTGTTTATTAATGGTCACCTTAGTGCTAAACATTGTAAATTATTTAGAAAGTGTTGAACCGATGTTTCCCCTAAAACTAATAAATAAATAAACGGACTATATTTGTATGACGTCATTTGCCAGGACCTGACATAATATTTCTGACGACTTATGATATTTGTATATTCAATGGGCATATAGCAGTTCATGTGCCAGTGTCCTAATGGTTATTTGTATCATATTTCTCACGCTAACTTAGAAGTGGAGGGACCGCGTGGAGCATATCGCTCGAAATACACAATAGGTATATGCAACAATAGTTTTGGTCTCAAGTTTTGTAGTTAGTTTACTTTTCCACGTAGTTTCTTTCTTTTTATGCATCAGCTGCTGTGCCAATGTTGATTAGAGATAAGAGATCATCTTTTTTAGCTTTGGTAGTTAGCAAAGTACTTCTGTGAGGAACTTCAATAAGTCTAATTATACTTGAGCTAATATACTCCATCGTCGAAATGTACAATCTGACGCCTAGTCTCTACTATTATGGCACCGTAGACTTTTTACGTACATTAGTTTTTTGTGTCTACCTGAAATTTTGTTTCGTATTTTTTTATTTTCCTATAAGTACTAAATGTTTCGTAGATAATTAGTGAACCAAGCACCAATCTTGTTAATGATGCAATTATAGTTTCAGCATTCTCTTTACTTTTAAACGCTTTCTTAAAAAGCTTTTAGATTTTAGTTAGTTCTCTTTTTCTTGTTTAAAACAGAATTGAACTGTCCAATAATCTGAAAACTCATGCTCTAGTCGCATTTTCCCCGCAGCACTTTATTGATTTTAAATTGCCTCTGGTTTTCCCAGAGATTGTGAGCTTTTGGAATCTACGTTTGTAGGATTCCCGTTTACAGTTAAACTTATGAAAAATTACGAATACGAAGCTTTTCAAAGTGTTTAAGCTCTTAAAATAAGGTAAAGAAATAGAGAGTGTTTGTTAGTCGTATTCATATTAGAATGTTATAAAAATAAAGCTTTTTTGTATCTTAACAAATCGAGAAAGTTAGAACATACATCCGTGATAAATAAATACCTAATGCTGGACAATGCACTTAGTTTCAACTAACCCGACGCTAAGCAGAGCTTGTGTTATGGGTACTAGATTGCTGATATATGTACTTAACTAGTCACCTAATACATATAAGAACGAGATTTAAAACATTGCATTTATTATATTGATCAAATTCTAACAAATAAGCTGAAACTTACTTCATGTATGTGATGACTATATTATTCATATGACTATTTCCTAAAAATCCAAGCCGTCACCAGAAGGCAGAGCGCCCAGAATGCTGGTAGCATTGCCACGTTGAATGGCAATGCCGATACGTTATCCGAAATAATAGCCAGCCTTTCGATCACCTGTGGATCTTTATGAATTTAGTCTCTATGTAAGTATTTGTTTTGAATTCCTCCGCGTATTATTATTTTAAACACAATTATGCGATCTATTTTCGAAGTAACACGTTAAAATTATTTAAAATAACACTTCAGTGTTTTACATCCATAGCTTTATGAAGCACGTTTAAAATGGTGATTAATATTTATTTTTATGCGTACGGGTGATTGAGTTTTTACTGTGGCGTAAACTTTTACGAGTAATTTTTTTATTGTATGGGTTAGCCGAACATTACAATTTAATGTTTTTTCTAAAAATATGATCTTCATCTTCAATGATATGGGTACTATTTCAACTGGATTTTGATAGAACTTATGTTGAAATGAAAGAAGTTCCGAAAAAAATTTGACTTCAGCGAGGCTCGAACCTGCGCCTCACCTTAGGCCCGCCGAAGTCGATTTTTTGGGATCTTATTTCATTTCTTAGATACCCAGAACAAAAAACCATTATAGTAGCTATAATACATTATCTTTAAGTGATTTTATTTATTTATTTATGTCCTTTTCTCATATGATATCGAAGTATCTGTAAGTAACACGTGAGCAGTTTCATATTATGATTTCCCCACTTTCTTTTGAGCATAGAGATATTTTCAGTAGTACAGTCATTTTGAGCACGGCGTTAGTACTATCACAGATAATATAATACTATACTGTACTATATAGTTATTCTGTGACGGTAGCGTAACTTTACAGTTTTATTAGCACTAAGCATCGTGCCTTGGATCGTAAATATACATTAGTCTGACTGGATGCTCTAAGGGCCCTATCTCATAAGGACACCAGGTGGCGCCTCTGGTCGCGCCACCACCAAAATGTGTACCTACAATTGTATAGAGGGCATCTCGCCTGGTTTTAGCTTGGTTGCGCAACCAAATTTGTTGCTGGCAACCAAATCACCCACTAGTGGCGCTACCCTTATCATGTATAGAGCTATTTGGCGCCTCATAAAGTCTACCACCAGTTGACGGGGGCGCTTGTTTTGGTGTTTATCGCTTGATGGCTTAAGACACCATGGTGGCGCGACCGGAGTGGCGCCACAATAGTGTCCTAGAGATACGGCCCTAAATGCATACTTTGTTAATTTGTTTGAATGGATTTGTGCTGCGTTGAGTAAAGTTCAAAATATGGAAATTAATTAAAAGGAAATGAGTAATCTGATAACATTTTTTTACGGGTAACTCATTTAGCATGTTTGTTAGTCATTATTTGTGTCGGGTAAGGTTTATGATAATCTAAAATAAAACTTTTTAAACTTTTGCGATTTGTTAACACATTAAAGATTATTTATCCTGTATTTATCGCGTAGGTACCTTTTGCTTTGTTTTGCCCCGTGTCGCCCTGTAACCACAGTCGCTGTAACGCGGTTGAAACGTTGAGGAAAAGAAAGCAAAACGTACGCGATAAAAACCCGATAAATAATATTTAATAACCTAAAATTATTTATTAAAGTTATCGATTGATCTCTGGTATCGGAGTTCAAGATCCACTGTGGGTCACTGCGTCATGTTAGTATTTAGGAGTTAGTAATAAATACGTTAATTAATTTAGGTCCCTAATTTAGGAATAACAAAGTAATACCAGTAATATATTCTATTTGCTTAACGTGGCTTTCGTACCAATGCGGCCATGATTGGCCTATTGTGATCGCCTTTTGTTTCACCTCTGAAGCTGTGGCGTTCATAATTTGCCATTTACCCTTGCAGCTGCTAGGAACTGGAGGATTTTCTTCAAATACTAGCAGGCCAAGAGATTTAAAAGACTTCTCAATAATGGTCAGTCTAATTATTAATCTGGTAGGTTCTATGTAAGTGATGAATATATTACTATAACATTTATTAAGAAAATTATTAAAACAATTACAACTAGTATTTATACTGCAAGGACAGCGATTGTTAAATTATATCACATAGTCATCGAATTATTAAAATAAAAATTATACAAAACGCATAAACTAAATAATATCCTAAAAAATCAATTTCGCAGAATCAAGTCCGAAGTCGAACATTTATGGGATAATGGATTATTTTTTTCTTAATTCTACAAAACTTCAATAATTAACACAATATATACAATGTAAATTTGGTCTATTTTGCCCATACATATCTAAATAATAATGATTATTTAGATTTCTATGATTCTACCCCAGACAACGCATTGGCCTACAGGCATTAGGTACCTATGTAGATGGGATAAACTAATGATAAAATTGTAGCTATATATCAACATAAAAAAATTAAGGATTTTACCCAATGTACTATAACAATAGGGTTACGATTTTAAACTATTCACGCTTTACTCTGGTCTCTAGAATTAATCAATCCTAGATATTGTTTAAACAAAAAGATTATTAAAACCAAAGAAATATTGATGAAAAATATTTGTCAATATCATGTTTGCCATCGGAGCAAATTTTTAAGAGAAGAAATAGTTTTGAAAGCTTTTATCATTTCATTCGTCACTTGTCTGTTTTCGAAGTTTAATTTGAATGTTTTTCGATTCGCGAGTAGAGCAGTAAGCGTTGTTGCAGTTTGTGTTTTTGTTTTTAGTTATTGTTGTTAACCAAGTTGTTTTCTGTGTAAGTTTTTCCTATGTATTCATTCATAAACGTATTTGTCGATAAAAAATCTCTTGGACCACAGACTTTTTTGAAATATTAAAGTTAGAGTCAAATCTATCATCTCTCATCTGATTCTTACTCAACCCAGCACTTTAATGTCGTCAGTTCTTTGATCGTGATTTTGTCTTTGTTCGTTTGTGATTAAATATTTTGGACATTTTTAATGCGTCTCTGGAAAAGAAGAACTGGTCTGGCATCATCCCAAAACTCGCAAGGGTAATGTACTAGTCTTATTTTATTTATAATCACGCACAAAAGCATACTACAAAATAATAGGAAAAAAAAATATCGTAGAAAATGTAGTCAATAAGCACTAAAATATCATTAACCATAACCATCTCGCATGATGTTTCAAAGTAGTTCAAAGTTCGCTCCTAAATTTAGCCTGAAGCTGCTTTTTCACCAAAGATTTGCTAAGTTGCTATAATGTTTCCAGCCGACCATAGGATCCCTTTATTATCGCGTCATTTTTGTCAGCTATGAAAATGACGCGATAATTGAGGGATCCTATTGGTCGGCTGGAAATAGTAACGTAGCATATCTGGTGGAAAGGCACCCTTGAACTTGGGTATGCAAGCCTTCATAGATAGAACGATGATGATGATAGATAGATAGAACGCATCAAAGGGTATACAATCAATACACTGTAAACACTCTGAGTTAAATGCCCAGTACCGCAGTCACCCCGTAGCCAAAATCGGCGTGGACACATAATCACATGATAAATAGTTGAATATTATACTTTTCAATGGATTTCAGTTGAAGTCGAGTCGAAATGTACATAGTTGAGGTTGTTACGGGTGATTCATTTGGAAGAACAAATTTATTGGGTAAGCTTTATTATTATTGCCACTCAAAATAACCATTCTTGACAAATTGAAACTTAAGAAGTTGAACTCCGGAAATTGGAACTTCAGAATGGACGTTAACAGCTGTTACGAACAGTATTTGACATATTAAATAAATGACAAGAATGATACTGTTGTATGATAAAATGATAATAAAGATGATCCATTTTAGTTTTTCATATTTCTCTTTATTATTATAGTTTTGAAAAACAAACCTCAATTGAATCACCAGTTTTATCGCGAAGGTATCTAATCTATAAAATCGTAGCGCAATTTTCGTAGAACCTCTACGAAAAACTGCTACGACGTAGCATGTGCTACGCTTCAGTAACGCGGAGGTCATTTTTGTGGAGGTGAATTATTTAGGTATAGCATCTACGTCAAGTCTCATACTATCTAAACCTTATACATTGCAGTATAGAGTTCAATGTCCAGTCTAATGCTAGCGATCAATCAACCGGATTATATTATCGGTCATCGGTGTCATATATTGATGGAACTGGACCACTTTGGCACAATAAGCTTATATTAATATATCTATTCAGCTTCATATTACAAGCGCAGTGATTTTTGGGCCTCGTGTCTTTGTGTATGTGAATTTGGGGTTACTCAAATAAGGAAGTATGGTTTCATACACCCTGTACGCACAAAAAGCAGAGTCGACGAACCAAAATTACAATAATGACGTAATCCAACGTAATAAGGGTTATTTTTTTACTATAATACTTCAGTGTAACTTAATAGGGTCTTTTGTATGATACTTATTCATCAGGTTCCTAATGATGCCAACTCCACATTTGTAAATAAAGCCTTCGGTGAGTTGGCAACCCCTTTGTTCATATGATCATATTTACGACGTATGTCAATGATGTATGTAGTGTAGGTGTATTAATTTTAGTACAATAGGTTGTTTATCGTTGTATGCTTATTATTTATTTGCCTGTAAATATTATTCAAAACCAGAAACTATTATTAAACGCCGTAAAATAGAACTGCGTTTCTGTATTAGTGGTTTACAGCCACAACAATGTGTTCTCGTGGGTGTAAAGGTGAACGCTCACTTGACTTAAAGCCGGAGAAGGTTGTTTTACACTGATAAACGTTTATATACTTTCAGTAGCACATTTCACCTTCAGCGCGGCGGCCTGTAGGTAATGAAATAACTCTAACAATGAATTTATTATAAGTTAGTTAGGGCGCGTTTCCACTGTATCACTGACCGTAAATTATCGTTGGACGACTATCGTTTCTAGCAACAATTATATAATCTACTATAAATTATTCTATATATATATATTGTATATATTCTACTATAGTCTTTCTCTTCTATTCTACTATAGTAGTATAGTCTAATTCCCATTAGACACCCAATGGACTTCGTGATTGAATCGTTTTTATTTTTTAATTCAGTATTACTAATATTGGCATGTCAAAATAGTAAATAGAAATAGTAATATTAGGCATAACCCTATTTTAATTTAAGATATTATTTATTTATGATGATAATTATGTATTTAATTATGTAACAGCCAGGAAATCTTATGAAATCAAATTTTTCATTTAAATTTTTTATACAAATTATATAAATTCCCTTTCTCACATTTTATCGTGGAACGTCTGTCGTTCTAGTTGTTTCCATTGGATCGCGGCGACATTTTACAGTTCATGGCATTCTGCGATTAATCTTGGCGTTTTTTTATCGTCTTACGACTGTCGTGGTAGCGGTTCCCATTACAACGACAATCTATCGTCACAATATAAACAAGTCGCGTACGATAGTTAGTCATGTCGTGCTATTTATATGTCTTCATTCAAATATACAAGCCACGATTCGTGAAACTGCAGTACTATCTGTCGTCACGACACAGTGGAAATGCGCTTAGTCAAAACTGGAGCTGAGATAGTTTTTAGGGTTCCTATATTACTAAGACTCCACTGTCCATCCGTCTGTCTGTCTATATGTCCGTCTGTCACCAAGCTGTATCTCGTGAACCGTGATAGTTCGTTACAGTTGAAATTTTTTCACAGATGATGTATTTCTGTTGCCGTCATTACAACAAAAAAGTTGAGAGGTGTCAAGGGACACCCGGATGGAACTAAGTTCCTTTCTATAAGAGAGAGAGAGAGAGAGAGACAGACAGAGAAACATGCGCACGCCGCACGGCTTACAATAGCTTACTATAGCAAAAAGTGTCGTTACAACTTTTCGTGAGAATTTTTTCCGTCCAGGCCCCTTTCACAACGCGAGATAAGGAACTTAGTTCCAATACTAAAAAACAGAATAAAATAAATATTTAAGGGGGTTCCCATACAACAAACATGCCCTTTTTATAGAAAACGAAACGGAACCACTCGTGCGCGAGTTCTACTCGCACGAGGCCGGTGTTTTGGTTTATGATCGAACTGACTACGCTAACTGTCGTAATAAAAAAATAAATAGCCTTCTCTTTTTATAATTGAGATAGGTTGGTGAGCGTCTAACCTTAGCGCGATATTAACTAGTCGTGCTATATTAAACAAAACACCAGTAAAGTTATTTTAATGGCTTTGTTTCTGCAGTGGCTACCGCACAGGAGGTACCAGCAAGCGCCGAGAGAACAAACGTTTCGCGATGTATGCGGTATACGCGTGGGGTGTCCCGCTCGCATTGACAGCTATCACCGCCGCGATGCAATTCAGCGATGTGGGTAGATACGTTATCACACCCGGCTTTGGATCTAGGAGGTGCTGGTTCAACAGTGAGTATTTGTCATCTTGCAATCCCGGCTGATCTGGGTATTTTCTATGTATAGTAAAAATAAATAAATTAAAAAAAACATCAAAATATTGCGAGTGCTCATAATTAAATGCACATTTTTGAGCTGGGTGGTAGCGCTGCTTGTCAGGTGTGCGACAAGCTTAATTAATGAGTAAAATAATCTCTTCGTAGGCGGAAAAGTTAAATTTGTTTCTTCCTATTCCGGGACGTTTCAATGTCACATTTAATTGTACAGAAAAAGGGCCTTATTTCATGAATTAATTCGCAATCTAAAAACAGATTAAAAGCACTCCAGTTTATTTTTGTCTGTGTTTACTTTGGATCGCTACAATTTAACAGACATTCTGTCGGAATGCTAATAGTCTATTATAATTTCATTGTAAAGCTTTGTTGATCTCGGAAATAAAATTAATAACATCTCTACGCGTAGCATGTATTATGTATTATATATAATCATTCAATGACACCCACACATGGATTCCGTAAGTCAGGTGGGCGTAACAAGACGACTTTAGACTTGGATCACCACATCCCACTGAGGTTCCTAGATAATCAAAGTTGTAGGATAATTGGCTTCTGTAGAAGTCATTAGACATTTAATTTTAATAGGGTATTTTCAAATTAGTGCTCAATACTGAAGAGGGTTATTCTCCTGCTAGAACAGATAAATATTCAGTGAAGAAACCAAGCCGCAAACGATTCTTTATTTATGATGAATTTTAATTTTATTTCCAACAATGGCTTGTTTAATTGTCACCGTTAGGCTTATTATTTATTCGTAGCCGTTAGGTGTGGAGAGGGCATTAAGCGGAATAAAAAATATTTTAAAAAATACAAAAGGAAAGAATCAAGTTTTTTTTTACTGAATATTAATCTGTGGTAGCTGGTGAGTAATAGTAGTGGTAGAATATAAGTAATCCTTCTAATCCCAAGAACTATGTAAGTTCACACACAAAGAAAATATGTGGCGGTTAAGGAAATGTCTTCGTGGAGCTGCCAAGGAAGCAGTATCAGCTCTGCTCATAAGTGCGTCATCTCCTGAAGCCATAATGTCCACACTCAAGTTGAGATTCGGCGATCCTGAGTACATCTTATCGAAGCTGGTGAGTGACATACAAAAGTTACAGCCTATGTCTCAAGATTACCACAAAGAAATTGTGTCCTTCTCGGTTAAGATACAGAACTTCGTAGAAGCTGTGCGCACTGTTGGCCGAGAAGAATACCTGCAAGGAATAGGTATTTCATCTCTTATTCTAAGTAAATTACCTACAGTTCTACTGTCTAAATGGACGGACTACAGTTTCACACAGATAACCGAAGACACTAAGTCAAGACTAGTGATTATATCTGAATTTTTGAGAGACGAAGCTGTGAAAGTTTCTAGAACATCAAATACCTACTTCTTACCACACAACTATCAACAACATAAGCATAAAAATAGCGAGAATACACAACCTCGCACGCACACTGCATTGATGAACACAGCCAATGAAAACAATTGCTTATTCTGCAAAACAAGTGCCCATACAAAGTTGACAGCCTGTAATAAATTTAAAAAGGCTCTTCGCAAAACAAGATGGCAATTTGTGAAACGTAGTGGCCTATGCTTTAAATGTCTACTATCTCGTCACGAACGAGACACCTGCCCGGCCCCATCCTGCGTTATTGATAACTGCGGCCAGGCCCATCATCAGCTTCTCCACTTCCCGAGGACATCCGAGCGGCGCAGCGAGTTCCAGTCTGCGCCGGCGCTCGCGCCGCAGGAGCGGCTGCCGTCGCCGGCGCCGCCGGGTCCGTCGACGCTCGCGTCCGCCAGCTCCGAAGCCGATGTAGTGTCGAATGTAAACGTGCGCGATAGTGAGTGCAAAGTGCTATTAAAAGTGGTGCCCGTACGGCTACATAGTGGTAACGGTACAATAGACACAAGCGCGCTACTCGATGACGGTTCGACCATTTCATTGATAAGCCAAGGACTTGCCGAGCGCGCGGGACTACGCGGCCGCCGCGAGTCCCTCCGAATTCAAGGTGCTTTCAATGAAGAACTTACGTGTGAAACCGTCGTAGTAAATATCGATCTTTCTGGTATGGACAATAAGATTTATTCGATTAGGGCTCGTACAGTAGAAAAGTTAAATTTGCCTGGGCATAGTATGTCCTGTGTTGATTGTAATAAGTATAAAAGTCTGTCAAGTGTAAAACATTTGTTATGTACCTCTGATCTAAAACCTGAAATTTTAATAGGCCAAGATAATTATAACTTAATGATACCTATAGAAATTAATTTAGGTAGTAATGTTGAACCGTTCGCTACACTCACGCCCTTAGGATGGTGTGTCCATGGTAAGTGGCACGTGCCGCGAAGCGTCGCCGACCCCGTGCCCGAGGCCCACGCGACGCTGTTCGTGTCGGCGGCGGCGCCCGCGGCGCAGACGCAGCCCGCGTCTGCCTCGCGCCAGCATGACCAGCAGCTTCAGGATCTGCACGACGAGGTGAGGCGTTCGTTTGCCGTGGACTCCATGGGCGTAAGCGGTAAGCCACGTCAAAATAAAAATGACTTACTCGCTGTAGCCAAGCTGGAGAAGTCCGCCGAACTCGTCGATGGTCGCTGGTGGGTAGGGTTGCCATGGAAGAACGATGACTGCCGAATGCCAGACTCCTATCCTGCCGCTCTTAAAAGGTTGAGAAGTATGGAAAGGAAGATGGAAAAGGACTTGGGTTTCGCCGAAAGATACAAAGATAGAATTAAACATTTATTAGATAACAATTTTGCTACTGAACTGACAGACACTACTATTACTGATAGGATGTGGTACTTACCTCACTTTGGGATTGACAATCCCAACAAGAAGAAACTCCGCCTGGTCTTCGATTCGGCTGCAAAGGTAAATGGGTTATGTCTCAACGACTACCTACTGAGAGGACCGGATCTGTTGTCATCGCTGTTTGGAATAATGCTGCGCTTCAGGGAGAATTTAATAGCAGTAACTGGTGACATACAGGATTTTTTCCTCAGGGTTAAAGTTCAGCCGAGCGACCAGCACGCATTTAGGTTCCTATGGAGGGACAACCCTACTGAAAAGGTAAAAACCTATATAATGAGTTCACTGATATTCGGCGCTAATTGTTCGCCGTTTGTAAGTCAATTCATAAAAAATAAAAACGCCGAGCAGTATGAGTCATCGCTGCCCGCTGCCGTCGATGCGATAAAGACCTCGCATTACATAGATGACTACATAGATAGCCTGCCGGATGAAGAAAGCGCTATTGAGATGGTAAAAAATATTTCTTTCATCCACAAACAAGGAGGCTTCCAAATACGTAACTGGACCAGCAACAGCGTTCAGGTTTTGAACTCTGTACCTAAAGAGACTTTAGGTACCGCCGCGGTAAAGTTCAAAATCGAATATAACGTAGAAGGTGAGCGCACATTAGGTCTTATCTGGTTCCCGGCTACGGACGAGTTAGGATTCGACGTATCGTTGAAAAAAATCCCGCAAAACATAATCCAAGGTAAGACGATACCTACTAAGCGTATTATGCTTCAAGTGGTTATGTCTATTTTCGATGTCTTTGGGTTTTTAGCTCCATTTACGATTCAGGGTCGCATAATGCTGCAGGATACATGGCGGCTCCACATCGGATGGGACGATGATATACCTCCGTGTATCTATGAAAAATGGTGCAAATGGATCGACTTATTACGAGAAGTACATCGTATACGCATACCTAGGTGCTACCATATGACTGCGCGAGGAAACGGCGGCGGGGAAACGGCAGGTACGGAGGCGGGATCGCTCCCCGCTCACCCGCGCGCCCCACCGCCCGCTCCCGGCGCGTTATCAGTACCGCAAATATCTACTTCGGTAAACTGTCCTGCGCCCGTAAGCTATTGCAATTTACAATTGCACGTTTTTTGCGATGCGTCATCTAAGGCAATGTGTGCCGTAGCTTACTGGCGCTGGATAAATACTAAAGGTTGCATCCATGTTTCCTTTGTCGCAAGCAAGTGTCGAGTTGTTCCAGTGAAACCATTGACGATTCCCCGTTCTGAACTTCAGGCCTCACTGCTGGCAGCTAGACTAGCCGACACTATAATAAAAGAACATAAATTGCCGGTCGAGCGACGCGTTTTTTGGTGCGACTCGACAACTGTTTTGCAGTGGATTAGGAATAATACACGTACGTACAAGGTATTCATAGCAAACCGGTTAGGTGAGATAGACGAGCTGACGCGCATTCACGAGTGGAGGTATGTACCTACTAAATTGAATGTTGCGGATCTAGCTACGCGGGAGGATTTTGACCAAGCCGTTTTCAAGGGCGAGTGGTTTTCTGGACCCTCATTTTTGTATAAGGATGAGTCATCTTGGCCCGCCGATATCTGCCCACCTGAAACGATGGAATCAAATATTGAAAATATAATGGTTGCGCATGACTCACCCGTAGTGAATAACTTTCCTATACCGGATCCGCATCGATTCTCTTCATGGTTAAGATTGCAGCGGAGCACCGCGGTGGTACTTATGTTTATTGATAGGTGCAAAGGGCGTGTCTGCGACCTAGACTGCCACATGCTGGAAAGGGCGGAACGTCTGCTTCTGCGTCACGCTCAGGCCGAGTCTTTCGCCGGGGAAATAGCTGCAATCAAAAATGGTAAATGTCTAAATAAGAGTAGCAAGCTAGTTGCATTGTGCCCGGCGCTCGACGAGCACGGCGTGCTGCGAGCCGACGGCCGCATCGACGCTGCCCGCGACGTGGACCTGCAAACGAAGAGACCGGTGATCCTCGATGGCAGGAACCCTGTAGCTCACCTGATTGTCCGACACTATCATGTCAAGGCAGCTCATGGCAATCAGGAAACCGTGGTCAACGAGCTGAAACAAAAATATTGGATAATTAGGCTAAGGCCTACAGTTAAGTATATAGTTTCTAAGTGCATGCTGTGTAAAATACGCAAGGCTACGCCTCGCGTACCTAGAATGGGTGACTTACCTCTGGCTCGCGTGGCGCATCATCACCGTCCGTTCACCTACTGTGGCATTGACCTGTTTGGTCCCATGGAGGTCACAGTGGGGCGACGAAGGGAAAAAAGGTACGGTGTCTTGTTCACGTGCCTTACGGTTCGTGCCGTACATGTAGAACTCGTGGGTTCTCTCACCACGGATGCCTTTATCATGGCACTGCGGCGGATGGCGGCCAGGCGTGGTTGGCCCCGCCACGTTTACTGCGATAACGGCACGAACTTACGAGGCGCTGACAAGGAGTTGCTCAGGTCCATGCAGGAGCTGAACAACGACGTTGTGAAAGCCGAGGCAGCCAACAACCAAATGAAGTTTCACTTCATCCCACCGTTGAGCCCACACTGGGGTGGGGCGTGGGAGCGGCTTATTCGCAGTTTCAAGACTACGCTGAAGGTAATTTTGAATGAGCGCGCCCCCAGGGACGAAGCGCTGATCACGCTGTTGGCTGAAGTCGAGAACACCATGAACAGTCGACCCTTATCACATGTGTCTGTTGAACCCGGAACCGTAGAGAGTTTAACACCGAACCATTTCCTCCTAGGTACCTCTTCGAATCTTCCTGTCATCGGTGAGTTTAATGATTCAGATTTGTTTTTAAGAAAGCAATGGCGAAAGGCGCAGAGGCTAGCCGATCTGTTCTGGCAGAGATGGATCAAGGAAGTTTTGCCCCAGCTGATACCTAGAAGGAAATGGAACGAGGAACGGAAGCCTTTACAGGTCGGTGACCTAGTTCTAGTGGTCGATCCTGATTCTACCCGAAATGTCTGGCCCAAAGGCGTTGTCGAGCGGGTGATCGTATCTGCAGACGGCCGTGTACGACAGGTGGACGTGCGCACTCGGACCGGCGTCTGGCGGCGCTCGGTGGCACGTGTCGCTCCTATTTCATTGGGAGATTAGTGCTGTACCAGCACTAGGGGTGGGAGTGTTAGCGACACGGTTCACGGATACTTAGCCAATATATTTTCTTACCTACCAACGACTAAAAGCTGGTGATTTCTTCCGTCCACGTTTTTGTACGGACGTGACATCTGTGAGCTCTAGGTGGCCTTTTTGGGTTTATGTAATATTGTACTCTGTGTGTCTATGTTTAATTATCTATGGTTGAAGAAAAGTTGCTTGTAATAATTGCTCCGCTCCGAATAAAATCAAGTTGTTAAAAATATACTGCGTTTCTCTGGAGAAAAGGCTGCCCGTATTCTACAATTATTAAGGCAAAAGTTTGTATGTATAGATGAATGGATGTTTGTTGCCGGTATGGCGGATGTTTTGCATAGATGGATAGAAATACTTTTATTGCACTCTAAAAAAAACAATTTACAAACGAAATAAATATAACATAACATAAGTGACAATTTGCGGGCCTATCACTCAAGAGCGATCTCTGCGAGACAACCTGGTATGGATAGGATCATCGGATATATGTATATATGCGCGTAGTAAAGATCTTTATTAACAAAGAAAATTACAACAAAGTTATAGAATTAAATTGAAACTAGTATTTACAATTGAAACAATTGAGCTAACTGCAGACTGTTGCAAACAATCTACAGGTAGCTCAACTGATCAATATCAATACCTGTCGAAAGCATCCCCAAGACGCTCTGGCTGCATTTGCTCCGCTGTATGGCAATGCTGATGCGCTGTGCCAGATACTCACCAGCTCTCATTTACATGTAGAAATAAACCTGGAATAATCTATGAAAAATTCGAACCCTGCAGAAGCTAGTCCTAATCCTAACTAGTTAATTGACGACCTATATGGCGCGGTGGGCGAAGGTCTGCCTGCGACGCAGGAGGTTGCGGGTTCGATTCCCGCCTCAGGACAAATGTGTGTACGATCTGCAGACATTTGTTCAGGGTGTTCTGGTCGTTTTCTATGTATAATAAAAAATATCTATCTATGTATTGTATTATATTATGTATATCAATTATCTAGTACCCATAACACAAGCTCTGCTTAGCTTGGGGCTAGATAATGCTGTGTGAATTGTCCAGCATTATTTATTTTTATTTTATAATATTATAAATAGGAAAGACTTGTATTTTTGTATGTAACGAATAAACTTAAAAAATACTGGACCAATTTAAAAAATTCTTTATTAAAATTTGCCGTTGGATGACTGAGACATACCTATATCACTGAGTAACATAGGCCATATACCTGTGCAAAGCCGGGTATCAAATAAAGTCTTTAAGTGATGACGTGATGAGTTATTTTCCTATTTTTTTTTCTAGATATCGCCTTAAATTGGAACCAAGATCACTTTTTCCTAAACCTGTGAGAAAGATTGGATGACTGAAGAATAGATAATATTGCCGCTCCCAATTCAACCTGAATCCATACTTTTGTTATCTATATCCTTCGACAGCGATTGAATGTCGTTTTGCTAGCAGCTATCTATAATCATATATTATTTTCTTGGTGCATTCAACTCTGGAAAGTTTTCTCTAGAAAATGATTCTGGCATCGATCACCTCTTCGTACCTAAACGATAATAGGAGTTATTTTTATCTCTATAATGACAGGTTGAAGAAAGAAATATCGATTTCAATTGCCTTTATTTCGACACCAACAATAAAAAGCAACTGTAGATAGGTACCGACTTCCTGTTTTTGGTACTTATCAAAAATAGTCCGTCAACGTGTAGGAGCATATCCGAATAATTCTAGGGCCTTGTCCCTTTAATTGTATATACTCGTAGACCCTGTGTAAGACCGTTCGCCGTAAGATGTCCCCTGCGTCGTACCTACAAAACAGGGAACTAAATGTTCCCGGTGAACGGTCTATACAATTTAAGATACTGAACAAACCCAACAATAGTCCAGTAATTATAGTTCAGCCTTGCGTCAAACCCGGTAGTTCTTTTTTTGTAGGTTATTATTTTTATTTTGGCCCAATGAATAGTTCTTCCAAGTTTGTGACATCGAATGCCGAAAACAACTTTGTCAAAAATCTAATAAACCGCGAAAATTTTGTGATTTTGGCGATTATAACTAAAGTAAGAAATCAAATAAGATCCCAAAAATTTTTAGTTTCGTCAGGAATCGAACCACTCGAACCTTCCCAGCCCTGAGTGCGTGGGCTCATGAACTGTAATACAAAACCCTAAGGACTAGTTTTTGATAGAAGGACGTTTTTAGAGTAGACTAAATTGTCTACAATATGTTGAGACGACATCGAGATATTAAATAACTTTTCTAGGTACACATCCAACTCGCTAGAGAGATCCTACTGCGTAGACCCTAAATATTCTAGGCCCAACCACGCGGCCACGGTAAAAACTTGAACGTAGTGAAAAAATTCTATATCTATGGTAAAAACAGAAACAGTTAAGACGATTAAGTTTTTACGACACCGAGATACTGAAGGCCTACTTCCCCCCTCTGACTGACTAGAGAGATCCTACTGCGTAGACCCTTACAACCTAGGCCGCACAACGGTAAAAACGCAAAGAGTTATTATGATTTTACGACACCGAGATACTGAAGAACTTACCTGGTAGGATCCTAGGATCTTTGACAAAGCATTAACATCATTGATGTAATCATCGATGGAGTAATAGGCTTTCTTTATAAGATTTCGTTTTATGTATTGTTTAAACTTACGAATTGGGAGCTCAGTTGCTTCAGATGGAAGCTTGTTATAGAAGCGTACACAATTGCCCATAAATGACCTACATATTCCCCCCTCAGACTGGCTAGAGAGATCCTACTGCGTAGACCCTATTACAACGGTAAAAACGGAAAAAGTTATCACGATAGCGTAGCGACATACTAAAGATCTAACCTACATATTTTTACCCCCAGACTGGCTAAGCGAGCTGCTTTATTTCTTCATCCCTGTCTTGATACTGGTGGCTTGCAATGTGACATTCTTCTCCGTGACGGCTCATCGGATTCGGTCCATCAAGCAGGAGACTGCTATCCTGAAGGGTGCGGAGTCTTCTAGAAGTGACAAGCTGAAGAAGGATAAACAGAGGTAAGGATACTTATCTGATGAAAGGAGCGCCACGGTAAGTTATATCTTATATTCTTAATTGTTATATCTTATATTGTATAAGACAGAGCTTATAAATTTATTGTCTGAGATGATTTAAAACAAACCTATCACAAAGTAAAATAGGTAAAAGTAATTGGATTTTACCTACCGTTCTATTCAGCAGGTTTACTTTAGCTGCTACTTTCTTTCTTCAAAAATTCATGAGCCGAGTGGCTATTTTAATCTTTTTCGTTCAAAAAAGCAATATTTCATCGTCCAATTTATAGGGTTTAAGCCGAGCACATAAATCAAGTAAACATCGGTCCAGTGCGGCGAACATCGGTCAATAAATATACGAGCACAGAAACTCTCCAGAGGAACACATTTTCGATATAGTAACTTATTTTTATGTTCGCTATAACTATGGAACTGCCCTGAAGTTGCTCTGTAGATATAAAAATCACCCAAACAGTCGGTCAAGCAATGTTAAGAAATACTTTTCTTTGTGTTTTCTAACTTGGTTGATTGGGTGCGAGCATTTGTGCGGCTAAAACGTTTTTTTTACGATATTTTATTTTTATTTGTTCATAATAATTATATGTAAGTTCATATTTTTATTTTATTTATTGAAAAACAAATAAGTGGTGGTCGATGTTAACCGTTGTCTTCATACCCCTTAACGCATTCACTGCCCAGCCTCGCACTGTCAAGGCTGGGCAGTGGATGCGTGGATGACCATGGATGATGACGTACGTAATGCTTGGATGACATCCAGGTATACATACATGTGCGTCGTGGGCATAAAACTGTTCGTTTTATACCCGTAAACTCTTTTCTTTTTTTTCTCTGCACATTTTCTGTACAAAGCGGAAACAAAAGCAAATTGGTATTCCCCGAGTTGGTAACCACACAAAAACGAGCTGTCAAGTCTTTTTTCTCGTTGAAAAGTTTTATCACAGAGAAAACAGTGTTTGTTAGGTACCAGGGTTTCAACAAATGATACTACATTCCGTAAAACATGATTTTGGTCAACAAAGTTTATTTTTTGTTGGCCCGTAAAATTAATTACTCTAACAATGACTAATGGCATTCGGCTATGTACCTACCACCTGTAGGTTAGGTACATGTGCCCATAAAACAAGGGCGGGAATTAATTATAGGTCATTCATTTCCATCTGTATAAAGGTCAAACCGCCAACGGCAAAGTATTCAAAGTGGATTCAAAGCATAAAACTTTGTATGAGAACCTGGGGGTTGTTGGTGTGAATAAAGGAGTTTAGTTAATCCTCTAGGTACGATGATTTTTATTCCGAAAATAGTTGTTATTAGGGTTCCGTACCTCAAAGGAAAAAAGGAACTCTAATAGGGTACCTACCTTACTTTGTTGTCCGTCTGTCCAACTGTCAACCCTCTTTTCTCAGAAACGCGTGGAGGTATAAAGTTGAAATTCACATCATATAGGTTCGTAACCTTGGAGCCAAGATATAAATCAAACTTCTACACGTAGGTCAACGCAATCAAAAGTTACTGCCGTTTCTGCTTTGTTTAAATTTTCCAAGGGAATCACATGCATACAAAATTTATAGGGTACTTTCCGTTGACCTAGAATCATGAAATTTGACAAGAAGCAAGGATTTATAGAACAAGGGAAAAAAAATCCTAAAACCGTATTTTTAAAAACAAATTATGTAATTGTGACTAAATCAGTTTTTTTTTGTGAACTGTGCTTCTTGTAGATTTCTTCGCTTACGAGTACAAGTTTGTACGGAACCCTTGATGCTCGAGTCTAACTCGCACTTGACGTTTTAGTTTTATAATAAGCATGATAAAATAACATATTAACCACCGTCGGCGCCCTATAACTTTTAATTTTTACCGACTTCACAGGAGGAGGTTATATATTCGGCTGTACGTTTTATATGTAGGTAAGTATAATCGTCGATATCTCCATTAATTTATGGACCGATTGATGTTGCATAGCTGACTGTCATGGAGTTAGAACACTATCATCATCATCATCAGCTTATACCAGTCCACTGCTGGACATAGGCCTCCCCTAATGAGCGCCATAGCGCCCTGTCTTCAGCTTGCCGCATCCAGCATCTGCCAGCAGTCTTTCGCAAATCGTCATCCCACCTGGTAGGAGGGCGTCCTAGTTGTCCGAGTTGAACACTAGATATTCCTTTAGAATTATTTTGGCTTAAACGAAACTTTTTTAATCCTATTCTTATTCTTCACGAAATCGCTTCAAGTTGTAAGATTAAATGGATTTTTAATTTGCTACGAAGTTGAAAACTTTTCAATGCGAGAAAGTTTTCCTGCGAACAATTCCTAAAAGCCACAAAGTACCACAAAACCTCTGCAAAACCGTAAATAGTCGTGCTTGGGAATGGCTCTTAAGTCGAGAGTTATCATAAGGCCAATTTTGAACAAAGCGTACATAATAAATACCTACAAAATGCACGAGCGCGGCTTGGCAGGCGCGCGCTGGCACTTACGGACGATGGTGCAGGAATAAGAATCTCGAAACCGAACCAGATTATTGAATGTTTACGTGGTAACTACAATATTTACAATATTTGTCCACAGATACGGTCTCTACCTGAAACTCTTCATGGTCATGGGTGTGAACTGGACAGTGGAACTGATCAGCTTCGCCGTCGGAGGCTCCAACTGGTACTGGATCGTGGTCGACATTTCCAACATGACGCTCGGAGTTTTCATCTTTTTCATATTCGTATGGAAGAAGAAGGTTCGCAACTTGGTTCAAAAGAGGTGAGCTTTTATTATTTGATATTGATGAGCATGCTTGGTAGACAGATAGATAAATGTTAACCTTTCCATCTTCTTATCCAGATTTTTCCTTGACAATATTATTTGCAATGATATGTAATGTACCTACTTAAGCAAAGCTTTTAAAAATGTCCCAAAATTATTCGAAGTCGGCAGGATTCGAACCTGCAGTACGGGAGTGCTCTAACCAACTAAGCCTTCGAATCCTGCCGGAATAATCGAAAATTTATGGCACGTTATTAAATTTTCGCAGAAAATTTCCCCTATAAATATATATATATAAAGCAAAAAAAGCTAAGTAAAGCTATTTGAATATCTCTGTGAACGAACTTCCTCACGGAAACCGGTGACCCCGGATATAGTCGTCAATTTACAAGGTTTCGTGAGGGAGTCGACCACAGGTCTAGAGCTTTGTCTTGGATTATTTAGACTCACACCAGATCCAGTGCTTGGTTCTTGTATAAGGAAATTTGCTAGAAAAAATTACAATAAAAAACTTTTAGTAGTCGTAATCGTAAATGTCCATTTCTGAAATTGAAAAAAAGGTATGAAGTCGTAAATGTCCGCTTCTGAAATTGGAACTTATTCCTAGGTACCGACTTACTATGCTACAATTTCAGAAGTGGACGTTATAAAGGAGAGAAGGTATTTTAAGACCACCGTAATTTAGGATTAGTGTTTTACCTTCAACATAAATAGAGGTTCTCTAATCCAAGCGGTCCCTGACAGGTCATAGAGGTAACCACTGAATATTTAAAAGGTTTAGCAGGCGTATCCTTTCTATCCTTTCTATGAACTACGACAGACAAAATATTGCCAGCACAGTGGGAGGTTAATAAATAATACAGATCCCATATTAAAGCCGAATTCATAGAAACAGGCGCGCCACTATTGCTATAAATTGGCTTGTTATAAGAAATATCACAAGCCAAAAGCTATAAGTTTTGGACTACAAGTAGAACGTAGATGCCTACATAATCTACCTGCTTTTTGTATTCCCGAGCTTACGGAAGGAATATCAATTATATTGCAAACAGTAGAATCGGGGACCCTAAATAAACATTTGCAAACCGTGCGAATGTTTATTCCGCAGTAAGAATCGAACTCTCAATCTTCCACTTCTATCTTTCCATATATTCAAAGCTCTATAAATTCTACGATACATCAAATTAAAGAATCTGTTTGTGAGTAGGCGCAAACAACTCCGCAGGCAACTTTCGCTAAAGGTAAACATCAGAATCTGGTAAATTTCGATGTCTAACAATGCATCCGCTTGGTTTATTATGGAAACAGAGCAGATTGGTAAAGATTTTTAACTAAAAACCAGATAAAAGTATTAATAGATGACCTAGAATCTGTTCTTATAAGTTTTGAGAACACTATTGTTAACGCTTAAATAATTTAAAGTGGGATAAGTAAGCATTGAGCATTTTGGCCGCCTACGCGCCTGTTTGCATGCAACTGTGCCGATATTATTTTAAATTAGATATACTATAATGAATAATTAACACACCACAAACCATGGTAAGTGTATACAGGGTCATTAGTAATTCACTGACATTGCGTGAACTCCGGATTCCGCCTATCCATCATCACGAACACGCTCGTGGGACGAGTCTTAATTCTTTTTTTTAATTATATGTAAATCGCCTGCCATTACAAAATATTGGCGTTGTCACAAAACTTTAAATAAACTGTGTAAAAATGTTGCTGTCTCCTTTTTTCGGACTAAAAAAAATTAAACGGCATCAATTTTAGACTACTTTAGTTTAGGTTTTGTGGCAACGGAATCAGTACCAATGTCCATGTTTGCTTTACGTGTTTTAGGTTTATCTCTATTTCTTTTGATAGTAATTTATTTCAACCTATAGGCCAAGCACGGGGATTGTTGTCTATATAGGTCTATGGGTATAATAGACAAAAATTACGTCCCTTTGTCATTGAATGCGTAAACTGTTTGAAATTAATTCCTTCATCTTCAATAATGTACACAATGTATGACGAAGCAATGTAATTTTTTCCGAATCTACCCAAGACAACAATCCCCGTGCTAGATCTACGGAGGGGAGAGTCTATTTGACGATAGTATCTACAGAGACGTGGTCGTGATGTCTCATTTTCCCACAGATTTTGGTACAGCCAGCGCCTCTATCGTGCGGACATGGAACTACGCAAATCCCATACAAATATGAGACGTCACGATCACATCTCGTTACTTTAGTCAAATAGACTCACCCCCTAGGGGGGTTTGCGCTGATCCTTAATTAAAATTCTGTTGAGCGAATTCGCACATTGGTAAATGGGTTTTTTCAAAGACTTGGCTTCAGTTAGTTTAGTACTAAAGGGGGGACATTTGACCCCCTCACCCTGTTTTCATTTGAACGGCATTTCGTTTACGATGCGGCTATGTGATTTATGAGGACGTGGACATAAAGCGCTGGTTCTAATGCTCGTAAAGGCAGTGAAATGCCGTTTCATTAGAATTATGTGATTTATGCATTGACGTGAATATCTCAATTGAGCTTCTCGAATTGCGATCAAGTTTTGTTTATTTTTATGATCGCTTTTTGGGGTAGATATTTTCTAGGCGAAATCGGACTCTCGTACCCAGGGTTCCGTCTAATTTTAAGTCCTTGTTTCTTGCCAAATTTTATGATTCTAGGTCAACGGGAAGTAAAAAGTAAAAAAGTAAAAGTAAAAAATGTTTATTACAGCAAATTATACAAAATAGATTAGTAGATAAACTTAAACCTAAAACACACGAAAAAGTTAATTTTGTACATAATTTGCTGAGTACACTATAGGTTTTTGGTACTGATAAACTTTTTAGTTTATTCATAAAAAAAGAAGATTTTACTTCTCGTTTTTGTGCTATAAAATCTTACTTCTTACCCAATTTCATGTTAACGGAAAGTACTCTGTTTTGTGAAGCCATTGGAAATTTAAAAAAAATTGGGCATAAACGGCTGTAACTTTTGATCGCGTTGACTGAGATATTTAATTTATATCACGGCTCAAAGAGGAACCGAGTTTTCGATGTTTATTTCAACTCAATACCCACACGTTCCTGAGAAAAGAGCGTTGACAGACGAACAACAAAGTGATCCTATAAGGCTTCCTTTTTCTTTTTGAGGTACGGAAACCTTAATAACATGTTCATTACGAACAAAACCTTTAAAATTCCTGATTGAAGTGGTAATTAACCTATTCGAATTGGAAATGACTATAATTTAAGCTACTTTCGAAATACGCAGAAGCCATTATGTCTGTCAATACAGTAAACTAAAACTGAATGAGCTTTCAATCGATCTTAGGTATCCATGACGCTAACTAATGTTCCACGGCAACTCGGGTGGCGAATAGACGACGTATCAGAATCCTTATTAATAAACGTCAATTTTATGATATATCGCCTGAAATATGGCATTGAGCTCACCAGAGCAACACCCTCAAAGGTGTTTTACCTATGTGTTGCAGGCTTAGGTACTTACTGACACTGTTGTAGGTAACCTTAATTATATTATCATAGATTGTGTACAGGCTGATCGTTACGAGTTACCGCGAGATTAAATAAAAGAATGTTGGATAATTCACACTGCATTATTTAGTCCCAACTAGATTTTGTGAATGTTGAATCTAGAAATTCAACAATGAAGCTAGAGATTCAACATTCTTTGTGGATTTGTCTGCGTTCTGCACAGAATAAAACTAGCGGAAAAGTAATTTACTTGGGTTATGTTCGTATCGTAACTTCGTAGCGTTTACTGTTCTAACACATACAACTAATAACTCCGTACATTTCCGTAACTAACGTCACCTAAGTTAATAACAAGTAATTTGTAGAACTCTGTTTTCGTTCACTATCTATAACTTGTACCTACCATAGACATAATTTTTTCACTATGGTACCTTACGCTCGTACCGTTGGCAATCAGCTTGGTTATTATGTAAGTGATTAGAAAGCGCACCATTAAGGTAGAAATAGAAAACAACATCCTTTTGATTTTGGTCGAGTTCAGTAGTGGCTTAGCATGGACAGCTTAGACGGGCTTGTCTAGGCTAGGACTAGAGAAAAAATAAAATAATACTGGACAATTCACACAGCATCTAAAAATTTCATAGGTACTTAGACAGTCATCGATCTATGCTTAAGTTACGCTTTCTTAGGGTATAAACTAGGTCCGTATTATAAAACCTGCTCAGTCATCGATGTATGTTTAAGTAACGCTTTTCAATGGCAAAAACTAGGTCCGTTTTATAAATGCTTGCTCAGTCATCGATATAATTATATTTGAGTAAAGATTTTCTATTCCATAAACGTCACTCAAACATAGATCTATGACTGAGCAAGCTTTCATAATACGGGCCTTTATAGCACGGCGGGCATGGGCATGATTTGACAGGTAGGTTCTTCGCTTTGGTATGACCTAATCTATAATTTGTTTCCGTTGCATGTTCGGCAGGTTCCGTAGAATGTTCGGCATGGAGCCGACTGGAACAGACAGCCGAGGCGGCCGGTGGACCACCAGCTCAGCTGCACCTACTGAGGACACTCGCGTCTCTGCTGACGAGAGTACCATGCGACTCAAGGAACTGCATTGAGCTTGAAGGAAGACGCTATATGGTACATATCTATTTAAGGATTTTTGTTATAGTGCTTGCTTTCCCGCACTCTGGGTATCTCTAAGAAATGAAATTTTCTATTTCGGCGGGTGAATTTTCGAGTACCTATGCGAAATTTTTTGGGAACTTATTTTATTTCATATCTAAGTATATAATTCTTATCTTCCATCTCCAACAGCGTTTCCATCAATGATATTATAAAAGCATTGGTTTCCATATTCAATTTCTGAGTTCTTTCAGAGTTTTTGAGTTGTTGAGTTGAGCATTTGAAAATTTGACTTGTCTAAGTGCTTATTATGTAAGAAATAAACTGATTGAGTTCGAGTTTTATAATTTACAAACGCATTTCGAGTCACTAGTTTGAATTTCACTAACTAGTTAATAATATTATTATCTATGGATAATACTAATATTATAAACTAGTTTCTGCCCGCGGCTTCGCACGCGTTTCTATGGAATCCTTTCTTCCATAACCTATCTCTGTGCCAAATTTCATCCAGATCCGTTCAACTGTTCTGGCTTGATTGAGCAACAAACATCAGTCTTTCCATCCATCCATCTAAACTTTTACATTTACAATATTAGTGTAATAATAACCAAATCAATGTAGCCGCGTTCGTCTCTGAAAGGCACGTACAGTGAATAAACTTCAACAATCTTAATTAGATCTCAAGCTTGCCACAGACGAGATCACGAGATGTTTATTAAACACTAGTGGTTCGCCCCGGCTTCGCACGGGTATATTGTATAGCCTAGATTCATCAGGGGTAATGTAGGATTCTAATGGTGAAAGAATTTTTCAAATTGGAACATTAGTTTCGGAGCCTATTTAATTCAAACAAACAAATCTTTCCTCTTTTTAATATTAGTATAGAAAAAGTACGAGTAATATATTATATTCCTTATAGATAATTAATAATCGATATTAATATTCTCGATTTCGGCAGGTTTCGAACCTTTTCTTCCTTGAGGGTGGGGCCCAGGTTCGAATCCTGTCGAAATCGTAAACTTTTGAGACTTAGTTAATTTCTTAGAGAACATTAATATCGATTATTATAAGTTCGATTGCTTGCTTACTTGTACCTAAAGCAAGGAATCTCATTAATAAATGAGACACCTTATCAACCTAAACAAACAAGTGCTACAAACAAAATGAGTCACTAATGATTCTTAGAACGTCCACAACTATTGCACCATTAGCATTGAAACTCTGATTAGGAAGGCGTTAATAGCCATTATTATCTTAAGCCTTTCTTATCTTATCTTTAACCTTGTTTACAGAACCATGACGACCGACAACGAGACATCATCACAAATTCACCAAAGAATTCTCATGACTGCAACGCAACCACCTTCGTTCATTAGTTTTACAGCTAGTCAATTCTTTGTCAGTTTTAATTGTAGGTACCTAAGTTAGTGTTAGGTTTATCTGCTTTAAATATTAATGTTTAAGAAATTTTATCATCAGCATCAGCTGATTTTACCCTCTGCTGGGTATAGCATAACCCGAAGTTTGAGTCATCCACCATAGTCATGGAAAAACTTTAATTGTAGGTAGAGGAGCTATTTTATAATCTTACGTATTATGAAAGCATGCTCAGTCATCAAATCAATCTATGCTTGAGTAACGCTTTTCTATGGCCTAAACGTTACTCAAGCATAAATCCATAGATTTCATAATACGGGCCGTAGTGGTATAAAACACTAGTCGAAATGGCTCCATTTTAGAGAAACGAGTTCAATATTTGGGTCACTATAATGCACGACAATTTATTGTACGGCTGAATAATGTACATCTTGATAATCCGTGTCAAAACCTACTAAAATTAGAAGCCATGACACGGATTATCATGGTGTACATTATTTAGCCGTACAATAAATTGTCGTGCATTATAGTGACCCCAATATTTGAGAATCGGAACGGAACTGTAATATAAAGATAGGTAACATTGTACCTACTTCTTTCAGACGAATATTAGTGACAAATACCTTATTCTGTTTGGGTATTATTATCTATCATAGTTATCACTATGCGTTTGGTGAAAGTCTTTGTTCAGCAGTGGACATAGACGGGCTGATGATTATTATTAGTAAGTAGTAAAGTAGATTTTAAGTGTGCTTGTAATTGTGGTTATTTGTACAAGTTTGGTCATTCTCGACCTGTTAAAGTACAAAAAATAGATTACAATAGGTTTATCGTTATTTTAATCTTGTAATTTTAAGAAAAATATCACCCTTTTTAGCGAATAATAAAAAGAACATGAGAAAAAAGTTTTTAATTTATGAAAGAGATGCCTAGCTTTGTTGTGTGATAGGTAGACTAGAAGTGCTTCAAATAGTTTTTGTGCTTCGCTACTTGAAATTTGATTAGTTACTCAACGCTGCTTTAATCTATTCAAGTTCCCAGTCAACAACTCAAGTAAAAATACAATGAAATTAACCGACAACAAAACAAAATATGTAGTAAATGCATTTTGGATTTCATTCAACCCTAAAGCTTTTATCTTCGCCTCCTCTTTTATATTGTTGTACCGATAATCCTCCCATTTCTTAACCAACCCGGCTTCATAAAACGTCATCAAGAATTTGTTCACTGATTCTGTTAAAACCGAGTGCTGGGGAAACACAAAGTTCAGGTAATAGTTGTGCACTCTATCCTGAGCCACGTGAAGGTACTGCTCGCCGTTCTCATCAAGATAATTCCTCCTGAGGTACCGCCCAACCGAACAATCTATAAGACAAAACCTCTCGCTATCATTACGAGTCATAGCATCGACGCAGTCAAACATATTCGTTATCGGCTCCAGCTTAGAATTTATTTTCTGAAAAAGCGGGTTGTCTTCATCCGGAAGAACTGCGTCCGGTGTCGAAATACCTTGAATTCTATACCCTTTCTCTACAATATCAGCAAAGGTATCCACGTCTTTGCCACGTTTGGAGGCCGCTAAAAAAGACGTTATAGCAGCCTGTGTGGTGAAATTTATAACAAAGTAACTCCATAGAATGATCGTCAAAAAATAACGAAATGATCGACGTTTCGGCGGTTTGTGAATAGTAATCGATATTGCACATCTAAGAGTGTTCAACAAGTCTTTCCCTGCTTGGTCGGATGTAACCTTTCCCGTATCAAAGACGCTGTATAAGCTGAAAACCAGCCAGATGCAGAGAAAACACGCGAAATACTGAATTATTAATCCGATGTTTTCCTGTACAAACTTGATATTGAAAGGAACGGTCTCAAATGGAGCTCTGTGTGCTAGAATGCAGATCCCGCTGTCTTTATACGGGAATGAATAGTCTAAGTCTACAATTACGATATGGAACTGATAAATTGGCGGAATAAATAAGTCACCTTTTCTATGTGCCATTGTAAACACTAACTGAATGTTAATTTCGAAGTTGGAGCCGAATATTAGATGTTCACTAGCAGAGAGGTCGATAGTAAAGTTCATAAGCTCCGATAAAGTGGTCCATATTTTGCCATCTCTTGATGCCAGTTCGTACTTCCCGTTTTCCAGTTTATTTATGGATAGAAATGGAGGAACATCCGTCGTTAGAGCTCTCAGCGCGAATCCATTCATATTCTTTCCTCTATCTTCGAACAGATTGAGCTTGGTCAGTTCTTTTCTATCGTCGTATGGTATTTTATAAGTCTGGAGTCCGATACATGTTCCGAAATTCAGTCGACGATGTTTCGATTGGATGGAGACATTATGGCATTTTTCTTCACAGACGAATCCTGATTCGAACGTATGTATGGGCATAGTTACTGTGTTCTCTGTCCAGCAACCGAAGATATCCCCTCCAAAATCAACTACGAAAGGGTTAAATTGAGTGACAAAGATGGCTTTATCATCATGCTGGACTATAAGAACGTTACTGGCTCTGTAGAACCATAGACTAAAAAACATTTTAGCTATCAGCAGTTTGCTTTCGTCCTTATTGTAAAGAATTATGATTCTCGACGGGGGATGCCAGTAAGGTAAGTTCATAACTTTGCGGAGGCTTTCTTCAAAATTGGTGAAGTTAAAACAATCAATGATGATAATATTAGGATAGTAAGGAACCACTTCTTCTTCGATGTATAAATCGTCTTCGTTAATGTTTGAGGTGATGAAAGTGAAAGGTAAAACATTAATTTGCTGGTAAAATGAGTCTGGTAGGGAGCCGAATGTGATGAAATTGTTCCAGCCATTTTCCTTTACGTTCAGCGCTATAAGATCAACCTGAAAGATAAAAATGTTTATAATTTAATTTATTAAGTACCTTATCCGGCCAGGTGGGATGATGACCTACGAAAGGCTGTAGGCAGATGCTGGATGCGTCTAGCTGAATACAGGGTTCTACGGCGCTCATTAGGGGAGGCCTTTATGTCCAGCAGTAGACTAATATAGGCTGATGATGATTAAGTACCTTATCCGGCCAGGTGGGATGATGACCTGCGAAAGGCTGTAGGCAGATGCTGGATGCGTCTAGCTGAATACAGGGTTCTACGGCGCTCATTAGGGGAGGCCTTTATGTCCAGCAGTAGACTAATATAGGCTGATGATGATTAAGTACCTTATCCGGCCAGGTGGGATGATGACCTGCGAAAGGCTGTAGGCAGATGCTGGATGCGTCTATCTGAATACAGGGTTCTACGGCGCTTATTAGGGGAGGCCTATGTCCAGCAGTAGACTAATATAGGCTGATGATGATTAAGTACCTTATCCGGCCAGGTGGGATGATGACCTGCGAAAGGCTGTAGGCAGATGCTGGATGCGTCTATCTGAATACAGGGTTCTACGGCGCTCATTAGGGGAGGCCTTTATGTCCAGCAGTAGACTAATATAGGCTGATGATGGTTAAGTACCTTATCCGGCCAGGTGGGATGATGACCTGCGAAAGGCTGTAGGCAGATGCTGGATGCGTCTAGCTGAATACAGGGTTCTACGGCGCTCATTAGGGGAGGCCTATGTCCAGCAGTAGACTAATATAGGCTGACGATGATTAAGTACCTTATTGGACAACGGTACCTACATTTTACATAAAACAGTACGCAGGTGGTTCGTCGTGGATTGGCGCGATTCAATTGTTTTGTAGTTTATAATAAATAGTTTAAATTTTGGGCAAAAAATCTACATTTCCCCAAATGCTCCCAAAATACAAATGAGTTAAAGTTGATTTTATCTTGAGTTCATAGAAAATGGTTTACGATTTGCGGCAAATTACTTTTTCGCTAGTTTAATTGCTTGTGGAACGCAGAAAAAATTAAAAAACACAAAAATATTTTTATTTCGCGCTAACCCGCGACTACCGTAAAGAAAACTCATGCTAAAATAAGATGAAACAAGATCCGTAAAGTGTGAGTGTAACTCGCGCGCTGAGTGTTTCGAACATTTGCTTTTATACAAATTAATATACTATAGGTACCGGTTAGAAACTTTGCTGTTTAACTTATACTGTAAATATTTCGACTTGTGATGTCACACACTTGAATAAAGAATATATTCTATGATTCTATACGTTACGAGCGTCCTTTTAAAAATACATTTAGAATAATGAAGTCAAATTTTGCACTTACCAGTAATCTACTCCGAGCATCTTCAATATTCTGTACAACCGAGACATCACCAAGCACGAACCAGGGCGTTAAAATCACGAGAAACAATGTCTCCATCAGGGCAGTTGAGCATCAAATACTAATATCATAAATAACTGGAGTTATACCTAAACAAGATCCGCCAAGTGCGAGTGTAACTCGCACGCCGAGGGTTTCAAACATTTGCCAATTATTTGGACAATCAATTTTCCGTCTTTTTTCGAATGGCAATATTTTGAAAAGTACGAAAACTACAGCAGTTTCGAAAACTGTTTTAAAATTTACAAAACAATGCCTTTCATTTGATAAACCAATAGGTAGATAGCCCACTTTCGATAAAAAATATCCCCCTTTTCGGCCATTCTCAATGTTTTTTTTCTCAAAAATGGCCATTTTCACAGACTTCTCTATATTTTTCTTGTAAAATATAGATCGATATCTACAAACGTCTAATACATTGTACATGGATCGGTCTGCAATCTTCGGAGATAGGAGGGGTAAATTTTTCAACTTTTTTTGAAATATTTTAAAAAGTATGAAACTTACTGAAATTTCAAAAAGTGTTTTGAAATGTACAAAACGATACCTTTCATTTGATACCCCATTTGCCTTCCTAGGTCTCTTTTGAAATTTCAACATCAAAATTTGTACTCAAATTATTCATTTTCATTTTTCATTTATTTATATATTATTTTCTGGAAATCAGTAATGGCGCACGAAATGTATCATTATTTTAAATTTCAAGTTAATAGCTGCAGTAGTTACTGAGATATTCAAGAAAGAGCGGGGACGGACAGAGCGAGACCATAAGGGTTTCAAAACCGATCTTTGAAACCCTAAAAATCTAGTAATCAATCTTCTAAAAGCAATGCTATTATGTAATTGGCTACACTTATGGGAATAACATCTGGCTTATGATGAGCTTATTATTGATCATCTATATACCTACTTATTGAAAATCAGCGTCGTTTGTTTCAGTCATTATAGTCATTATGGAAGTCATAGGGTGCCACGGAAAGGTTGAA
The DNA here is from genome assembly GCA_946478455.1 of Eupithecia vulgata. Taxonomy (NCBI): domain Eukaryota; kingdom Metazoa; phylum Arthropoda; class Insecta; order Lepidoptera; family Geometridae; genus Eupithecia; species Eupithecia vulgata. Next base: position 10,705,553 of record OX297873.1, read on the forward strand.
ATTTTCTGACCACATTTAGGCTAAGCATACTTTACTAGGTTACCAAGGTTATCGACATAGCTCAAAGGATTAGTAAGCTGAAGTGGCAGTGAGCTGGCCATATCTCTAGAAGAACCGACAACCGCTGGGGTAAACGTGTTCTTGAGTGGAGACCGCGACTCGGCAAACTTAGTGTAAGACGCCCTCCGACCAGGTGGGATGACGATTTGCGAAAGACTTGCTGGCAGATGCTGGATGCGGCAAGCTGAAGACAGGGCGCTATGGCGCTAATTAGGGGAGGCCTATGTCCAGAAGTGTACTAATGTAGGCTGCTAATGATGATGATACTTTATTTGCTTTACTTTTATTTTACCCCAACTCTCCCCCTGTGGGTGTCGTAAGAGGCGACTAAGGGACATACACCGGGGGGCGGGCAGCAGCGCCTCTTGCAGAATAGATTTACCACCGAGCTGCGATCCCTAAACCGCATGCCCAGCGTGGGGATTATGGGCAGTATGAGGGGTCATGAGATAAAAAATCAGGGGAAGGTCTGCGCCCAGCAGTGGACCATTATGAGCCAGGTTAAGGTATACTTGTTTACTTGGTGTACCTTTCCATGGCAACCTGTATAAAATCATTTAAAAGAAACAAAAAGTTTGATTTGATTGAGTTTCAAAGAAATTATATAGGTAAGTCCCAAATAACTTCGATTTCGGCTGGATTCGAACCTGCGCCCCACCCTCAGTACGGGGTGTGCTCTATAAAACTAAGCCATAAAATCTTAGTCGCGCTTAGTTTCGTCGAAAATCTTTGGGACCTCTTACGGTTCTAGCGCCGCCGTAAGTTTCGAATCGAAAATTTTTAGAACTTATTTAATTTTTTAAAGATTACCCAGACCAGTGTGCGAGGGCTTAGTTAGGCACTATAAAACAAAAACCTTAAAATTGATTGAGTTTGTTGATAGTTAAAACTACTTATAATAGAACATTGTTATAAGCACAAAATAAGGGAAAATAAGGTAATGTAAAAATACTTTTCATTTTTGTAAAAATATATTGATATTTAACATTAATAAAAACAGTCGTAATATTTTACATTAATCTACATTATTGCTTAAACTGTTGCTAGGAATAAAACATTTTATATACTAGTTACAAAGTAGGTAGTAGTAGTAATAAATAACACAGCTACTTTGTTATTAAAACAATTTCCCTACCAACATTATTATTTTAGCTTTTCATAAGATATTGATAGTTTACCGTGCAATATTTTCATCTTTTTTTTACGTTTTAAATGTTTAAATATTTCTGTGGACAAACTCTCATAAGAACTCTTATAATATTTTATGGCAATACCACGATACCAGCACCCTTTATTATAATAATATAACTAAAATACTAAAAAATTAGAAAACACTTCAAACAATTCAGATAAAACGAAGAAGTTCAGAAAACCTTTTTTTTATAATCTATAGACCTTCGTTTAACCACAATCTCACCTGATGGAAAGTAAAGATGTGGCCGACGATGTATCACGAAGGTCTAGAAGAAACCCACTCACTCTTGTCTTGAAGAAACTTAAATAAAACTTAACTATTACTATTGTTTTAAAATAGGTAGCATTTACATTCTTTATCACGATTTTAGCAGTTGTTGGTAGAATTGTCAGTTTTACAGGGCTTCGCTGAGTGTGCGAGCCTTTATGCTTAATAACGTACCAGGGGTTTGATCGTGCGATCGTGCAATCAAAGCACAGATCTCTTTAGAGTGTCCTAATTGGTTTCGCGTCATCGCGCGAGCACTGACTCAGACATTAACTGAGATCTGACATCGCGCTATCACATCATGAAACATCCTGTTGGACCATCGCACGATCGTATTCATCGCGTGACGAAATCGTATTTCAGTAGTACGATCGTTAGCCAATGCCTAAGAAATGGATCATCAAAAGACGACAGCCTTCTGCCACACGAAAGTTTAACACAGACAAAAGCCGTTATTAGAGACATTTACCACCTTTTCTGGTGTTAAAAGTTTTCTTATTTATAACGGTAAATACATCGTTATGACTGCTGATATTTGGTGTTAATAACTTTGATAATTTATCGTGTCCAAGAGTCCTGTAAGGTCTAAAGGAAATAAAGCACTGATTTTGAATTTTCAAAAAGTTTGCTGTTGATTCTGTTGTTGCTTGACTTATTTGATAGCACGAAAAATGTCGTTGTCTTTTTTATTTCAATCGAATAGAAATTTGAAAAATTTCAAGAAACAATTGTCACAAGTGATTAATTGAAAATTATAAAAAAACTTTTTTCAAATTCTCATTTGAATAAAGTTTTTCGTTACCTACAAAATGTAGCTAAGAATTATATAGACCAGACGTTGATACTTATATCAAAATCGCTTTAACCGTTTTGATCTTCGGATGAAATAAAGAGTGTCCGCCAACCATTTAGAGACACTCTAAAACATAACGCAGTCACGCCTCGCGGTTAAAAAAAAGGCAACCACGTTTTATTTCCTGGTAAAATAGTGAGTTCAATGCAACATCAGGTGGCCTAGCACAGGGTTTATTTTCTAGGACAGAATAGACAATAATGATATAGCATCGACATACATTGCGTACATCATTGAAGTTGAAGGAAAGATTATAAAACAATTTACGCATTCGATGACAAAGTGACGTTACTTTTCTCTATTCTACCCTAGACAACAATCCCAGTGTTCAAGATCATTTATCGCGTATCTTTTGCTTTCTTTTCCCCAACGTGATAAACATCCGATAAATAATCTTGAATATGTTAACAAATCGCGAAAGTTTAACCAATCCTCGTGCTTGCCCTACAGAACCAACAATACCTTTGATATAACTTCTTCACTTTCTCTTCTCAAGCAGTTCCTCTAAATGTGCCCAAGCCTTATCAATCTGGGTTTGAGTGTATTCGTAGCTCCAGAACGGACTGAACACGATGTTCGCCTGAGCTATTTGCTCGATGTTCGACGGTTGCGACGCTATCCTTTGTTTCGCTTCCTCTTCGCTTAGGTTGTTACGCTTTTGCAGTCTTTTGACGGCCTAGAAAGAGATATAAGATGAGACTTCATGACACAGTTAAACTGACCCTTGTGGTCTAGGGAATAAAATTAACATCAGGTTTTTGTAATAAAATAAAATAAAATTCTTTTATTTCGGACCATAATTTGTTAGTAGTTTAGACCTTAAAATTAGTGTTAGTATTTTGAAGTAAATTACAATTAAGTAAATTAAATTAAAATTACAAATAAATTAAAATTACAATTGAATTAAATTAAAATTACAATTATATTAAAATGCACTATGCCTTAATATAGCTGAAGATCATGTGCCAATCTCTGCTAAGCAAAGAAACTTTAGATAGTGTGTGCGGTGATATTTGCTCGGAGAGATTGATAGAAAGATGTCAACCTAGACACTTTTGACACGCATCCCTCCATCTTTAATTAAAGGTATAATGGCAATATGTGTCAATTGTGCCAATATGTGGCATGCTGAAGTGGCAGTGGGCTGGCCATATTTCAAGAAGAACGGACAACCGCTGGGGTAAACGTGTTTTTGAGTGGAGACCGCGACTCGGCAAACGTAGTGGAGGACGCCCTCCGAATAGGTGGGATGACGATTTACGGAAGACTGCTGGCAGATGCTGGATGCGGCAAGCTGAAGACAGGGCGCTATGGCGCTCATTTGGGTAGGCCTATGTCCAGCGGTGGACTAGTATAGGCTGATAATGATGGGTCAATTTGAGACAATACAATTATGTTAGTTAATTTAAAGGAATAAGGGCCCAGACGCCGAGGCGCTCATGAGGAGAAGCAATGGATTTGCAGCGAAGTCCGAAGTATCCTGTTGAAACTAAAAGATAGACGAACAAGGTCTATGGAGATTATTGCTCAAACGAAAACGGTAGGTGGCCGCCCAGAATCGGAAGGCTTTAAAGGAGCAATTGCGTACCATTGGGACCCAATAAGGTTAGAGTAAATAGGTAATGACGGTATTACCTCCTCTGGCGGTATGATGACGGACCACAGCTGGTGGCAGTGCGTGTACCAGCGAGCGCGCACCATGACGGCCGCCTCCATTACCACGACGCGGTAGCCTTGCGCGCCTAAAGCACGGATCCTCTTGTTGGCTTCTTCTAATATCGCTGGCCAGAGTAAGCTGTTCAGCTCTTCCAGTTTTGACTGAAAAAGTATTTATAAGTTAGTGGTATATGACTGTCTAAACGACTTGGCCGAGCAACTATGACTGTTGCACCTAATAGGTGTTTTAGGTATGTTACTACCTACCACCCCTACCACGTATTTGTATTATGGCTGTTTTTCCTGTCGCGACGGTATTGCGCGAGAGATCGCGTTTAAGAGTAAACTAGTCAACCAAGGCCTAAATGTATGCTATCTCACCTGACATAGTTACGCTACCCGCGCGCTAGGATGAAATACACAATGATTCATTCCTAAAACGACCGCGTAAAAAAATGTGGGCAGACTTTTAGCACTAAGGATTATTTAAATTATATTGAGTGCCATTTTTATAATAACTATTACATATCTCGAAACTGGTTTTATTTTCGAGTTTTAGTTCTTCGTAAATTATTCATTTTCGCCCAAAATTATGCAAAATTATGAAATACAACGTCAATTACCCTTTGCTCTAACACCTTCCGGTCGACCTCCCTTACGCTAGTGAGTACATTGCTCTCGAATAAGTTCACTATAGTCTGGTTGAGGGAGAGGCCGGCTTGGTACAACACGTGAGCTATTAGATCGCAGTTCACTATTGCTGCGATCCAATCAAAAAGCGACTCTACATACCTTATCACTAAAAACAATTTGCCCCAGCACCTTTCTGTCGATCTCTCCGGCGCTAGTGAGTACGTTGCTACCGAATGTGTCCGCTATAGTCTGATTGAGGGGAAGGCCGGGTTGGTACAGCACGTGAGCTATTAGATCGCAGTTCTTTATTGCTGCTATCCAATCAAAAAGCGACTCTACATACCTTATCACTAAAAACAATTTGCCCCAGCACCTTTCTGTCGATCTCTCCGGCGCTAGTGAGTACGTTGCTACCGAATGTGTCCGCTATAGTCTGATTGAGGGGAAGGCCGGGTTGGTACAGCACTTGAGCTATTAGATCGCAGTTCACTATTGCGGCGATCCAATCAAAAAGCGACTCTACACACCTTACCACTAAAACAATTTGCCCCAGCACCTTTCTGTCGATCTCTTCGGCGCTAGTGAGTACGTTGCTACTGAATGTGTGTGTCCGCTATAGTCTGATTGAGGGGAAGGCCGAGCACGTGTGCTATTAGATTGCAGTTCACTATAGCTGCTATCCAATCAAAAAACGACTCTACATACCTATCACTAAAAACAATTTGCCCCAGCACCTTTCTGTCGATCTCTCCGGCGCTAGTGAGTACGTTGCTACCGAATGTGTCCGCTATAGTCTGATTGAGGGGAAGGCCGGGTTGGTACAGCACGTGAGCTATTAGATCGCAGTTCACTATTGCTGCTATCCATTAAAAAAGCGACTCTACATACCTTATCACTAAAAACAATTTGCCCCAATACCTTTCTGTCGATCTCTCCGGCGCTAGTGAATACGTTGCTACCGAATGTGTCTGCTATAGTCTGATTGAGGGGAAGGCCGGGTTGGTACAGCACGTGAGCTATTAGATCGCAATTCACTATTGCTGCTATCCAATCAAAAAACGACTCTACATACCTTATCACTAAAAACAATTTGCCCCAACACCTTTCTGTCGATCTCTCCGGCGCTAGTGAGTACGTTGCTACCGAATGTGTCCGCTATAGTCTGATTGAGGGGAAGGCCGGGTTGGTACAGCTCGTGTGCTATTAAATCACAGTTCACTATAGCTGCTCCTTTGAGTCTGAAACAGAAATCTTCATTTACAAATACATTAAATGACCTTAGCGCTCAGAGCGGTTAAAGATTAGAGTGCTTACCATTTAAGACACCTTTAGGAGACCGCACAGTAGCACAGACAACTAATATTTGGGGATTGTGATTTCCTAAATATATACAAAGAAACCTAGAAAACACCCAGACACTAGTAATAGTTCATTTTTTTTATCTTACGCTTGAAATCGACAACGCAACCTTTAGAGACTTAGACAGAGTTCGTCAAGAAAAAGATGGTTGTACTTTTTACTACAAGGATATAACGAAATCAGTACTTAAATATGCCAACTTTTCACCGGGATGCTGTCTCTTTTCGGTACCGATGTACAGTCACGAGCGCAAGTGCCAAATCACCTTGAACCTGGCTCTAGCATCTGGCTAAAGCTTATATCAGTCCACTGCTGGACATAGGCCTCCCCTTATGAGCGCCATAGCGCCCTAGTCTTCAGCTTGCCGTATTATTAATATAACCCAGATATAAACTAAATAGTTTAAAAATATTGTAACTCAAAATAATATCTTTATGTTATACCATTTTGGTAAGTCGCTAATAAGTTCATAGTCTTTATTTTACTATTCTTATAACTACCCGTGAAAAACTTCGACAAGCTCACTGGTATTTGATAATAATTACTATTTATAAACGTGTTTATAAGTATAAAATTTGACTTGTCTAAGTGCTTATTTTGCAAGCTTAAAGAAATAAACGTTATTGATATTTGATTTGATTTATCAATTTGTAACTCTGTGTTTGTGCCTCTGATTTTCCATCAATAAATAACCTTTCCGCGTACGTAAGGGAAGAAGAATTATCAGAACTTACTTTAGTTTATCAGTGATTGAACTCTTCCCGCTTGCGATGCCTCCAGCTAGTCCGATCACGTACGGCCAGTCAGGGATGTTGGGGTTCGTCTGCAAACAAAACGACTATTAGACATTCATCATCATCAAAGCCTGTTGTCATTCTCAGGTAGGTAATAGTACATTATGATACAAGTGCGGTAAGTTGAAAATTACAGCCGAGGCGATATTGAGGTCTTAAGAGAGCCGAGGACGGTAATCATCAATACACACGTGTATTATACGACGTTTTTCAACTCACTTGTGAATAAAATAATCATTTTATTTAGTAGATAAAAAGTTTATTTGTACGATCTTTTATGTATCGAAACTTTTTAAAGAACAAAGCAACTCAACCAATAAAATAAAAAAAAAACCTATAACTCACTTGTGAATAATAGTAATGAAAAAGTCACAGTTTGATTACAGATGTCATTATGTGCCTAATTGCGGTGAAATAAGAGCGATTTTATGAGCAAGTGTGTTGAAAAGGTAGTTTAGAGCTCCTCTTCTACCCGACAGCTCAATCAACCCTGTGCAAGCCACATCCAGAGTATTCCGGCTATTCGTCAAGGCAGGTGGTGGTCTAACATTTTGAATTTAGATTTTCGCTTAGTCGTTATGACGATTGAATGTATCGTCCAATGCATCATTATAATGACCGTCTGTCTACGTAGTGATGTAGACGAGTAATGGAATCAAGGAATCCGCATCTGGGCGACGTTTAATACGTTTTTTTGTTTATAAGTGCAATGCCCCACGATTATGCGAGACGCCCTAATGAGTTTAACAGGACAAAACAAAATCAAATTAAAGCAAAATTAACCTAATTACAAATTTGTACAGCGTTCTAGCTGCGTCTGAAACAGAGTCAGCTAGAACGCTTTTGCAGTGACCTAATACCCTTATAACTAAATGACAAAATACTAATTTGTAACACACACTTCATCAAACAAAATGCGGTATACATCATCTATAGAGTTACATAGTATAATTATACTATTTCACAACCGGTTGGTCCATTACAACGGAAAGAGGAACGGTGCGTAATAACTTATGTATATTGCATACATGGCTAAAATAAAGGTAAAATACATACCACAGGCTGTTTCAAATATGTCCCCAACAACCTCATCCTCTTGTTGCTGGAACTAAGCTTCTGCTCCTCCTCATGAGACCGGTTCGGATCGCTGTCCGGAGCGATGCCTATAACGTGCAACTCCATAGGTTTGAGACCGTCTTCTTTCCGTTTCTCGTTGATCTTGTGGCCGCCTTTTATTGTTTCTTCGCTTACTATTAGCAACTGGAACGGATATATATCAAACATCAAAGTGCTTTATTTCCTTTAGACCGTACAGGACTCTTGGACACAAACTTGAATAATCGTTTGTGATCATATTTTTACAATATAGAGCTCGAGTTGATTTGTAATGAGTACTCATTGGATTTGCTTAAATGACAAACGCGTAGGGCTTAATAACACCTAAGCCTGGTTAACGGCGAGCGTGGGGCTAGGTAGGTAGGTAGGGACCTACTTTAATCGGATCTCAAAATTAGTGTTCCAAACATTACCCGCTATAAACTTTTGTTGCCTGGACTATAAACAGAGCTTGTGTTACTAGATAACCGATATAACTACATAATATAATACAAGACATACATTGATATTTTTTTTAAATATACATAGAAAAGGACCAGAAACCCTGAATGCAGATGGTACAACCATTTGTCCCAGGGGGGAATCGAATCCTCAACCTCCTGCGTCGCAGGCAGACCTTCGCCCGCCGCGTCTCATCGATCGTCGAAATATAAATACTGTATCACATTATTCCTGAGTGTTAGAGGCTACGTAATATCAAGTTACTTGCCACCTTTATGAAGCCGCTAGAGAAGTAGATTCTTATAGATACTCAATTCCATTGTCGAACATTTTATCACGGGCCCCCTTGCGAAAAACAAAGTATTTAATAACTTACTTCTATTCTAGCACAAAAACTACTTTGAGTAACCAACCTGAAATTTAGGATCATTCCTCGTGGGTCCATAGATATTGTTCAACGGAAACACAAAATATTCTAAATCCGGGTTGATATCCCGCAAAAAGTTGAGCACTCTTTCCATTCGCTGCTCCACGGGTTCTATTAGCTCATAGAGTTTTTTAGCTGAAAGATTATGTTAGGATTAGCTTTATAACCATTAAAAATAAAGACAAAGGTTTAGCGGCCATTTTGAATTGATAGATCAGGTTGCCGATGGGGGTAGTCTAGTCTTACAATAAGCACGGCGCGGCACGTGTTATGCGCGTCACAATGATTTCTGAAAGTATCTAATCGTATGTTCCTTGATATAATCAATCTCCTTGTCAAATTTCCCACTTGCCAAATTTTAAGATCCGTTCAGCCCTTGTTTATTCGTAGGTTCAGCCACTTCCACATAAAAAGACACGTACGAGAGAGAGTTACAGAATTACATTCACATTTATTCTACCCTAGCTTCTGCCCGCGCCTTCGCACGCTATTTTCCAGGATAAAAAGCTGCCTAATGGCCGTCCCCGGGATACCATCTACCACTCAGCCAAATTTCATTGAGCCGCTTTGGCGAGAAATGATCAGACACTAGATTTTATTATATATAATAATTTGGACCCCCATTCTCCCCATTTGGACTTAAAATTGTAAAATATTAAAAAGCTCAGACAGCAGCTTTGTACATTCTCCGAACAGGCGATATCTTGCGGCTATTTCTCTTTTAATCAATTCTTGAAGTAAGATAAGTTACAGCATTTAATAGAATGAAAAAAAAAACTGTAGTCAATATTTACCTACCCTGTATCATATTAACATCTGTGACACCCACAGCAACCAGTTTCGTAGCCCGAAGCACAGCTTCCGACAACAGGATCTTATGTCCATTATGCATACGGTCGAAAGTCCCGCCTAAAGCGACATACTCATAGGTTTTCACCTCCGGCCTGTCAGAAGATAGATCTGGTTGTATGTTGAAGGTATCTGGAAAGCAATTAACTTCTTATGAGATCATCATTATTGACATCTACTGTAATGCATCTAGGTAAGATGATTTTAATGATGTCAGTTCGGCTTATGGGATAGATAGATATGATAGATAGAGATAGATAGATGCTTAAGACATACATAGATTAAGTATAAAATGAGCATGCTGATCCGCTGGCCGTGGCTGTAGCGATGTATGAATCAACCCTTCATCTGTTCCCTTGGTCGGCTTTATGGCTATGGTAAACCCTGATCTGGGCTAATGTAAGTCTACCATGCTGTGTGCTAATGTCTACCACCATGTGTGAGCTGTGATGATAACGGAGTTGTCTTAATAAACAATAATTTTATTTAGTATATTTTTGCATCTAATAAATACTTTCTGAACCTACCAACCCTCTCTATTGTGCACCCGGGTCTAGCAGACACCACTGACTGTTGTAGTGTGCTTATCTCTTGCGATAACTCACTGTCGTACAATACCACATCTATTGGCTGGTTGGTCTCTATTTTTGAGTCTTTGTTGCTAGGCTGTAGCATCAGTCTTATATCTAAGTGGCTACATCTTGATGAAGCCTGCAAGAAACAAATTATAGTAATAAATAATGCTTAGGTATTGGTTTATCATTATCAAATGCAAAGTTATCAGAAAAACTTGAGGATGCAGTGATGTAGAGTAATGTCCTTTTGTTTTGCGAAAGAATTACACAATGCATGTATTAGGCATGAATAAAAAATACTGTTCAGCTTTAAAAAATAGATTCAGGCGTTACTTTGCGGAAATCCATTGCAAAATATAAAGATGAAAATATTTAGTAACAATTCCGCGCAAGACCTTCTCCGATAAGTTCTAACAAAATGTAATCAGCGTCGTAGAAGAAAAAACACACCAACTACAAAATGAAAAGAAATCTATCAAAGCAAGACGTCAACTAGTTTCGTCTCTCCACGAGACATCATCAGGACACCACAATACTCGACCTTGACATTGAGAGCACTAAGCAAACTCCGGCAGGGTTCCACCAGAGATGTTACCACTCCGAGCTCCGCGCGCCAAGTCTTACTTACTTACTTGGCGCGCGGAGCTCGGAGTGGGTTTAGTGGTAATAACAACAGCTTATAACAGTCCTCTGCAGGACCTAGGGCTCCCCTAATAAGCACCTTTTGGCTCAATAAGACAACCTCTGTGGCGCCTGTGATGCAGAAGATGGCGGGTTCGATTAATTGGGCCAAATGTTTGTTCGATCTGCAGATATTTGTATCCAGTGTTCTGTTTGTTTTCTATGTATGATAAAAAATATCTATGTATTGTATTATGTATATAATACCCTTAACAAGCTCTGCTTAGCTTGGGGCTAGATAATGCTGTGTGAACTTTAAAAAAATGTGTACATAAGAAATTAGTATAGACAGAAAACTTACCTTAGAATACACATTCACAATTTGTTTACTAATCACAGACAATGTTGTTTCCGGACTCTCCTTTAGATTGATGTAAAGCACTTTCTTGACAAACTTTGAGGCTTTCACACACACATTGTGAGCTTTGGCAGCATTTGACATAAACAGCAAACCGTTATTTGCCATTTTATCAACTGAAACAAGAGAAAAATGCATTAGGATTGTCGGGTTTACATAATTAAAAATAAAGCTAGCTCTAAGCCTGGAATCCAACGTAGGCTGCTTTTTATCCCCTAAAACGGTTGCCATGGGATAGAAATAAAATAACCAGTGTTTTCATAGCAGTACTAATTACAGAGCTTGGGCTACAGGTGCTAGATACCTGATATACTTAATACATTAGTATATACATGTACAGATATTTGAGACATAGAAAACACTCAGAACAAATGTCCACATAATAAGATAAGCAATATAAAAACTAATTGATGAAAAGTAGAAGACAAGACAATCATTTAACAAACATGCATTATGTAAAATTGTTTGGAACCCACCTTGTGAGCTTCTTATTAAATATGACACATATATTGAAAGAAACACTATGAATGGAATGCCTAAAGTAAGTTTACTTTGCATCACTGAAAAAAATGATAAGAAAGTCCAAAGGTTATTCTTACATTTTGACATAACTTTTGAAAGGGAATTTTAAAAGTACCTGACCTAAGATAGGTACCCACTACAGCACAGGAATACTTAGGTAGGTATATAATATTCTGGTTATTTTGCAAAAACGTAATAATTTTTTTTGAATGATTTGTTTTGAGACACTTCGAATTACTTGTGCATTGTGCCTAACAGCATTTGTAGTAGTTAGTTGTAAAGGCAGGCTCCGAACCGAAGACTGGAACCGATTGGATATTTTGGTAAAACTAACCATTTAATTTGTAAGGCTCTAGGTACCAATAGAACACCGAAAATGCCAGCCAATTTCACTTATCACAATCACAATACGATCTATCTATTTACAGACTTAAGTCATAAAAATAATAATTTTGATTGGTGTTATTTTTATTTCCTTTCTTTTCTTTTTACTGTTCTGATTGATAAGTTTTATTAGGGTTCCGTTATAACATCATCCGTGATCGATCATCCATTGAATGAAAAATTATTTGATTTTATGACCGAACTTGCTGTTTTGCAGTTGCGTCCACTCCAAGAAAGAAACGAACCAAAGAAATATTCAACCATGGTACAATAATATACTGTTATGGATTCAACGATTCAAAATTTATTGATTTGATTACCACAGATGGTTCTGCGGAACCCAAAGATTTTAAATCGTACGATTAAAATCTTTGGCGGAACCACCAATGCACGCACAAGTGCCTCGAGCTTGTCTGTTTTTTATGACAGTATCGCTATAATTTTACTGTCAATTAATTGTTTGCTTCAAGCCAGCTTCAAGCTTCATCATCAGGCAGTTGGTTTTCGTTGAAGGTTGAAGTTCACTCAGAGTGGCAAAATGGCAACATCGACATCACTGCGAAGAAGTCCAGTGCTTCCACCTCAACACTGTTTTAGCCAGAAGATCTACTTTATTTATTTATTCAAATCACAAAACATAAGATTGCAAAAAAGAAAGACTTGTTACTCAACTGCGCAAGAAGGAGCAGAGGAGAGTAATTATTATGCTATGTTAAAATAATGTAATTATGCAACAGTCTTCAGTTAGCTCCAATGTTTCTAGTTGCGGATCGCACTCTGTGTTTTCAGCCATGAAAGTGTTAATTCTATTATTTGATTAAAATTTTGTATATGTAAAATAATTTTAAATTTTGCCATCTGAACAACGCATGTTGCCAATCAATGTGAATATAGCATCCATTTGCTGTTCGTTTTCAAAATATAGTAGGAGAGCCTATGAGGCTAAATAGGAATTTGAATGGAATGGGAATGAATAGGAATTGAAAATGACATAATGAATTCTGAAGGTTAGATGCTAAAAACAATAAAAGTTTATTTATGGGGGGGGGGGCGTGTACAGGTTTTCAAAAATGTAAAAAACAGTCACATGTAAATACTCAAGGGCGTCAGATATTATTAGTGTACACCAAACGTGTTTCTGACTGATAACGGAAAAATAATAAATGGTTTTCATGGCAGAGGTGGGTGACCAAATAAATTTACTCAAGCGCGTCAGTCATTGAGAAGGGATGTTAAATGAACCCTCCGGTAGTTCCTGTTCAGACTGACGATTTGCAAGCGACCAAAAGTCATGACTAATTTTTAAAAATTTAAAAAAATCGTGCCCTTGATATACCTACTCAAGCGCATCAGATTAGGTCTGTAGTGTACCTATAAACCATCGACTTTATACCCAATAGACTCCTAATACCTATTTATTCGCTACGCAAACAAGTCTGTCAACCAACTGAGGTGTGCGGGCGCGGGGAAGTGAGTGCTTATTGGTCCGTTCAAGGTTACGACAAATCATAAACATATGATATATGATAGGATGGGGTACTTAGTTTCTATGAAAACAATAATCGATACTTGTCACAAGGTAGATATATTTACTAGTAAGTATTTAACGGCACTTTTGCCCGACTGCGCCATGGCAAAGGTTTTAACACTAATATTATGGTGTACATAACAGACACATAATAATAGCCTAAGCATAATGAAATAAGATGTAAGTAGGTAGTCACGTTAAGCTTCTAAGTTTATGTATTGTTTATTCTCTTGCATCAAGCAAACAGACTAGGTATGTATTCTATTAATTATGTAAATCACCCACTGAAACTAAATAAATAACTAGCTTATATCCGCGATATCATGGAGAACAATTATGTCGATCAGTGAGTCAGTATAATAATCGGGTGATAAATATTAGGGTTAACATTTAAGTAGGTACTTTACATTTAGACAGATACCATGTAGCAATGTAACGGTGAATATTATTCAAATCGATTTTTACAGAATTATTTATAATTAGTCCTGTATTGTAATTAACCCATATCGATATACTGATCACTACCCGGCCCGGAACGGCACATCACTACTTGCACGCGCCTTGTCAGAGAAGAAAGGAAAGCAAATATAAAATTGGTTATCAAAGAAAGGGATGCGCCGTTGGTGACGTCGACCGGCCAACCAAATTATGTTGATCTCCGTCAAAACTAAATGAATTAGAAAATGTTATTCTGTTTATGAAAGAAATCAGTTTACCTGTGAAATGTTCTTCCATCGGTTTTAAAATTTGAGGTCTTGCTCTGTTTTCCACACCATTTTATACTACAAGGAGCCATTGCAGCTAGGATATTTTTCGAAAGCGAGCGCAGAGATGTTTACGGGTCACTGATCTGGTCGTTACTGGCCGAACGTTAGAGGGCGTGGTTTAATATAAGATCTATTTTCCTAATGTGTTACCTGAAAGCGTTCTCCCTATATTAGGAGTCTACTGGGTATAAAGTCGATGCTATAAACCCATGAAGCGTCTGTACGCTTCATCTTTATGATTTTGTCGTACGAACTCCTAATCTGATAATAAGGTGGAGGAATTTCCTTATACATTTTATTTTTATTTTTCAAACCGTCAGATAATGTATAGAGAAATACATGCATTCTTATTAATAATTGAATATTAGAAACAAAATACACTATGAAATATATAAGTAAACAGGTAAAATTATATCCTGTATTTAGAAATAAGTACCTAGCATATAAGAAAATAAAAAGAATATTAATATCAATCTTAATGGTCAGAGAAACCATCTTCATATTCGAAGTTCGGTTCGTTTTCATCAACCTCTTGTACCCTGGGATATACATAAATCTCAGCGGCTGCATGCACCACACTTTATAAATGATTTTAGCTACTTCGGCTTGTGCAAGGTTGTCCCCATAAGTTAATCTGCCACCCTCGAGTAAATCCCAAAATCCCCATAGGTGAACCTTTATTAATTTGTTATTATCTGTTTTGAAAATTATTTTGTACATTTTTTTTATAGGCTAATGGCTGGCTAATACCGTGGGTATCAGGGCACAATAGTCAGAAGGTTAGCTAATTTCTAGAGTACGATACTTAACTTTATCTTCCTAGGTAGGAATTTATTTAAGTTTTTATAGGGATCTACATCACGTTCATTCCAAAGTCAAAATAAAAGCTATGTAAGTAGAGCCACCGCTGCGCTGTCAAAAAGCTAGAATAGATGAAGGCTTCCAAACCCCCGTTTATGTAGGTAGGTACTTAGACACAAAACAACAAAAAATGGTAAACCACACTAATTGCAAGACAAAAGAAAATGCAAAGGTTATTTTTTTTCTGTTTTTGTAAGTACTTTTATAGAGACAAAGAATAATGTGTACCTAATTGTATGTCTTCGGGTGGGTACGGTTATAATGATACCTACTACCAGTAGTGGGTGAAGTCAGGTTATGAATAATGGTGATGTGATGATGCAGGGAAATCTCACTATATTTTATAAAAATGTCAGGTACGTAAGTTATCAAGTTCTAAACTGCTTTGCTACCCAGGCAAAGCAGGGGTGGATGCTAGTGGATCAATAATTAGATAGGCTCATTAATCTAACCTATTTTAAAACCTATGGTGGTCGGGTCTACTGTAACGAAAAGAGTTTATTTGCCAATTTTGAAACCGTTTATAAAAGTATGTGTGTGTGAGAAAATAGGCACGGTCGGATACGGTAGCGTTTTTTTATTTGTAAATAATTAATTCTGTACTGTACGATTTATTTTCCTTCGAGTTGGCAGCACAACAGTTATGGTGGAAAACTGAATGGACGGGGACGACATGATCGACAAAATTCAATTCAAACAATAAAATAAGCGAATTGAATACTCTGCTGGTAGAAAATTGATAAACTTTAATGGGAAACTCGCAAAATAAGAGCTCTCAGCTAAGAAATCCAAAGCCCACGAAGGAAGAGCGTGAGAGCCAAGCATTCACGAGCCAGGTAATGATGAAACAAAAACTTGCTAATGTCATTCCCAGCTGAACTCACGTAATTCGCGTGTTGGTATACAGTAACTCCCTCGCCCTCCCAGCTTTGTTTGGCTTTGTTCTAATTTCTCGTACGCTTGCTCTTCCTTCGATTTCGGATGCGTAGTTGATTGTTTGAATTTCTTTGTTATCATTTTTGACGTTATATTTTTGTGTACAGTTTAGTTTGTCCCATTTTGTGGGTAACCTCAGCGGTCGTTCTTTCGTCAGTTTGACGAGTAACCAGTCCGTGTACAGTGCATCCCGACCTTGGTCTCGAGTTTCACGACGAAGGTTAGTGGTTTTAGATCTATTCATCAAAACATAACATACCTTGGGTTCTTTTAGTTCTGCATCCTTTCAGTTAGTCTCTGGCATACACCCATAGTTTGGGTGTGTGCCAGAGGCTGTTCCTTCTTGGATTATTTTAACAAAAATGTAGCTTATTGTTAGGGTAAAGTTTTAATTCTGCGTGTGCAGTCTATGTTGAATTATTTTCTAAAACAACAATCTTTAAAAGTAGGTCAGTCTGTAACTATAAATCATGCTTCTAAAATTACCAATTCTATGAAGTTGCAGCTAAACATAAACAAAACTGGATATTTACAACTACAGTGTAAATATATTGCTATCGAAGTAGTTTTCTGTAGATTTCTCTGCTTGTAAGCAGCTGATGTTGGTATAACACTGTATGAGTCATCCAAACCATAAAGTGTTGTATTTTCGAAGTATTTAAAACTGGCTGTTGTCTGCAGCTTTGCACAAACTCCTCAGAGGAAAAGTTACCTACCTATGTCCTTATCTTAGATACCATCTTCCTCCTTGCCATATTCCATTGAGATCAGTTTAGCTATTTAGGAGAGAAAAAGAAACTAACGGACAGAGTTACTTTCAAAATTATATTATTATATGGATAATCAATCAGTCACTTATTTACTAAAGACTATATAATTTCAAACTAAAAAATTATATTATGTGGTCACTGTAACCAAGATAACCCTATAAATTATAACTATCACTTTGTCATATTCTTGAATGTAACTATCAACAAAACATGTCTATAATGATCAGATCATATATTGCCTAGTCATCATGGAAAAAAGATACCTACAAGTTTTTTTTAAATTACAGATGGAATGACTCAACATTAAAAAACCCACTTGAAGCAAGTAAGACAGCTTGGCCCGTGGCTCACAAAGAATCAATATTCTTGCCAGAATTCCCTATCACCACAGACTTGCTACAGAAAGAATATGTTATACGGGAGACAATAGCTAAAGGAGCGTTTGGGGAAGTTTACAAAGTTAATCAAGTCAAAGAAGGCAAGGAATATGCATTGAAAGTGCTGAGTAAAGGAAAGGTGAGCAATTAAAAGCTTTCTTTTAGTTAAGTGTAACTTTTTTTGATAGGGCCTTGTAATTCAGGGTAATAAAGCACAATCTTCTATGAAATGAGTCAGGTCAAAACAGTTTCCTAATCTAAAATGTTTTTAACTGATAATGAGTCTATAATGCGCTTATCTGGGGAGGCCTTTGTCCAGCTGTGGGCTGGTAAAGGCTATTAGTGTTATTTTATATGGACCTTGCTTATTCCATACTCTCAACTTAATATACCATATTGGACTTGATATAAATAATTAGCATCATAAACAGTCCTTGCCTAGTTACTGGCTTTGTGTAACTTTTTAATCCTGCATGAAAAAAGAGGGGTGTTTTTATATTCTAAACTATGTAAGTATTGGTGAACTGATTAAGAGTTATAAATTAAGGAGGTTCTATGTTCAGCTGTATCAAATTTTTATGTATGTGTTATTAATATGGGTTGTTTATAAAATGCTCGCTGTTGTATCCTGAGGGATTACCATCTATCCCATCAAGCTTAAAAAAACAACTTAATACTAAAAAATCATGACTATAAATAGCTACAAAAATTTTGGTGTTATCTTCGCCAATTCTTAATAGATTTTGAAAATTCTTTTGTTGCTGTATAAAGGTTATAAGATTTTGAAGTAATCCCATAACGGTTCGATCCTCGAGGAATTTATGTATGGCCGTATTTTGTATTTTGTATGGCAACGGGCGTAAACAAGTCTACTTTGAAAAACAAATTTCTAAGTTGACGAATTGCGGATCGCATAAATACGAAGGACGACCGAATCGTTCTTTCGATTACCTATGAAAATGATTTTGACATTTATTTCTTAGAGATCCTAAAACGAAAGGTGTCATAAGACTCAATTCATTAGTGGCGCATAAGAGCAAAAGCAACGAACGTTCAACACTAAGGTTGTTTGTTTCGTGCGATTTGTCAACTGAAAGTATGTATTTCGTATTTGAAAGCTTTAATTCGTCGTTTCATCCACGTGTAATCCTTCTAACCTCATCACATCAAACTTGATTACAATCGAATTTTAACGAAATGTCGCCACTTGAAAAATTCGATCGCGCTATGGAAGTTTGGTTTAAAACTACTTCCAAACCAATTTTCATTCAGGAATTTAAAGTAGGTTCATTGTTTTTTTAAAAGACGCCGAATTACTGTTAGATTGAATGATTCAACTTCTGAGGCACAAATTAAGAAACAATTCTCAGTCATAGATCCATACTTGAATGACGTTTATGCCATAGAAAAATGTTACCTCAAGCATAGATAGATTGATGATGATTAAGTAAGCTTTCATACTACGAGCCAAAAAATATTAGCAGAGCCATTCCATTTATCCAATTCAAATTGTATGAATTTATGATGTTACGACGTAAAATTGTCAACAAGGATCTTTTAATTTCTGTTTTTAACTTGGAAATGACTATGTGGCGAACCTGGTACAGATTTGCGCAGGACCGAATGAAGTTGCACCAGAGTTTGGAGGGTCTGGTTCGGGTTGTAGATGATGTTGAAATAACTGTAAGTCGGATTGAGACGTCTCACCTAAGTAAAACGAACATGCTCTGTTCCCTCCCGCCTTTAAAAGCGGGCCTAATGCAAAAAAATTGTGAAAAGGATAGGCATAGGATTTCGCGTTCATAGGAGCGGGACAGAGTAAAGCAATGTCAGTGCAAAAATCAAGTTTTTGCTTCTTTTCTATTAATGATTCAAAATTTAAGCATTAAATAGAAAAACTACACGATTACTTAAATAAAACAGTAGTCTGGCTATGTAATTCGTAAAAAATAATATGGTGTTGTCGCCGATACTTTAGAGCATTTCAATTAAAACAGTTTTTTTAAAGCGATTTTTGTATAATTTTTTGTAAAGAAACCAGTTTATTTTTCAAAATTCTATTCGATAACTCGGCTTCTATGGGTTTTTCCCCTACCTATCGTATTTTTTTAATTAGAATATTTAAGTTCGTTGCCATAGATGTAAGGGTTTAAAAATACATAATTTGCTTGATTTTTGCATTAGGCGCACTCTTAAGTAGCGCTCAGAATAAGACACGTTTTAACCTTGAGATAATAACAATTTATAAGTAAGTATGAGTCATCATTACCTCAAAATGATTTCATGATTCTCATGTTCTACATTTAAGTAGATTATGTCTACATCTATTGTGTTTTATTTAATATCTCATTAATTCTTAAGCAGTTGTAACCTCATTAACATAGTTAATTAATGGTATGGCGATTCACTTACAGAAATAATCACGCTAATTTTATAAACTAGTTTCTGCCCACGGCTTCGCACGCGTTGTTTAACGCATTCACTGTTCAGCCTTGGCACGGGCGACCACGAGGGCATGGCATCAGGGGGATGGATGCGTCTTGTGCCATGGAAGTGTTAAGGTTATTTCTGTTCCATAGGATAGAATAACCAATATCATATCCCTGATTTATGGAATAATAAGTAGCCTATGTTTTCCAAAGCTTGAAGATCTAACATCTACCCATTCAAACTTTCGCATTTATAATATTAGGGATATTAGTATGTTGCGAAAGTTTAGGAGGGTGTAAGGTCTTTGTTAAGGTAGGTACATCTTCTCGCTAAAACTACTCAACGGATCTAGCTGAAATTGTATACAGGTAGTTCTAAGTCATAAATCAGTTCCCATGGGATATAAATAACATTAAACAGCGCGTGGGAACCCGCATCAGTAGTAGTAGTATTTTAAAAGACCTTGAAAGAAATTGTTTGATTGTTGAAAGTTGTGAAATTGAGACATCCTAGATTATGTTCATGTTTTACGTATAGCTTGCGAAAACAGCATGATTTGTCAATATGATGTAAACGTTGATAATAGGGACGTTAACGAACATATTTTCGAACGCCACTCGCATTTGCAATCGAACATCCATAATTATATCACAATTCGAAAGTAAATCGTCTCGTAATTTTGTCTGTTTGTTATTTACTATCGTACATGCTTCCTTCCATAAGACGAAATTTGTCAATATGTTGTAAACATTGATAATGGTTACGTTAACGAACATTATTATCGAACGCCACTCGCATTTGCTGTTCAACATTCATACACAATTTGAAAGTAATTTTGTCTCTTTGTTATTTAAAACAATATTTTCAAAATTATGTAAACATGATAATGGGTAGGTTAACGAATATATTTTTGAACGCAACTTGCATTAGCAATCCTTCATCCATACTTATATCACAATTCGAAATAATTTCTCTCTCTGTCAGTTACCTTTTCACGACGAGGCTCGACGTATATCAATGATGTTAGTCAGGGAGATGGATAATATTTATCCCGGAAAAGTGCGTGCGAAGCAGCGGATATGAGCTAGTCTATACTAATTTTATAAATGCGAAAGTGTGTTTGTTTGTTTGTCCCACCTTCATGCCCTAACTAAGCAACCAATCGACTTGATTTTTGGCACAGAGTTAGTTGAAAGGATGTAGAGTAACATAGGCTTATTTTATCGCATGAATCAGTTCCCATGGGATAGAAATAACTCTAAACAACGGTCCGAAGACGCGGTTAGCAGCAAGTACATGATAAAGGCTAAAGTTTGTGGGTGTAATTATAGGTTAAGGAACAAGTTTTTTACAGATAGCATAAGATGTCGAAAATTACTGAATAGTGCGTCTAGAATGATGCTGTTTGAATTCGACCTCTGTGGCGCGGTGGGCGAAGGTCTGCCTGTGACGCAGAAGGTTGGGGGTTCGATTCCCGCCTCTAGACAAATGTGTGTACGATCTTCAGACATTTGTTCAGGGTGTTCTGGTCGTTTTCTATGTATAATAAAAAAATATCTATGTATGTATTGTGTTATATTATGTATATCAGTTATCTAGTACCCATAACACAAGCTCTGCTTAGCTTGGGGCTAGATAATGCGGTGTGAATTGTCCAGCATTATTTATTTATTTAATTATAATTTTCTAGCATTATCGTTATTATTTACTAATTCGATTTAATCCATCCATCCATCTAAACACTCATTTATAATAATACTGTGAACTTGTATTTATATTTATTTATACATATTTTTATTAGGGCTTTGTTAAACCTAGGTCTCAATTATTAATTCATTTACGTATATATTCGTCGAAACCAGTTACCGGTCAAAACTATGGCTTATCTTATCAACTGACCTATATTTATTCAGCACCTAATGCATAGCTAATTTCACGCTGTGATAAGTGCCCACTAATCAGTAGCTTTACGTATTATGCTTATCTAGCTTCTACCTGCGGCTTCGACCGCATTTTGTAACAACATAGTATTTAACACTTTCACTATGAAATAGCTACCGACATGAAACTTTCATGGTCTAAGGTGCCCATTCCACCCATCCAATATCTTTGTCCAAGTTCATTGTCCAATATTTGATCAAAGTTCTTGGATGACGGCCCATTCCACTCATCCAATATCTTTGTCCAAGATTCCTAAGTAATTTGCTTAGTTGATTTCAAATGAAATTACACATCACACTTATATTAAAAATGCGAAGGCTTGGATGGATAGATGGATTATTGTTACTTCTTTACGCCAAAACTTCTCAACAGATCGGGCTAAAAATTTGCATAGGTATAGCTCCATGCTGAAATAAAACCGTAGGCTACAATTTAACCCATAAAATTTCAGTTAACATATCGGTAAATAGTATCCCAGGGACGGACATAGGATACCTGAAAAGCGCTAGCGAAGCCGCGGGCTGCAGTTAGTTCTCTAAAAACGGCGACATCAAATCTGAGTCACCTAATTGCAATCGATGTGGCACAATTGAAGATGTTTACCACATTTTAATGGAGTGTGCGTGGGGCGAAGAAATTCGTCAAAGATTGTTTGATGTTCACCATGTCTTCTGGAAGGTAGGAGGCTGCAACAGCATCCTTTCAGAACCAGTGTCCCTGGATACCAGGGCGCTGATAGAAATATATCATGCAGTTCTTAAAGAAAGATCATAATTTAATTAGCAATTTAAGAATTAGTTCATAAGGGTGACATAATAATTTAAAACCCTGTATAAAAATAATAAAAGATTTAAAAAAAAACTACTAACCTACTACTACATTAGAAGGTGCAAAGTTGAACTTGGGTTTCGGCTTAACATTAAGCTTAGCACCAATAAATTACATATGTAATTTGTCACGGTCAAACATTTCAAGAGTCAAAAGGTTAAACATCTAAATAGAATTACTTAAGTGGTATTAGTTCCAATTCCTTAATATCTTATCAAACTTATTATACCGCTCGTTATCGTATTTCTTTCTGTCTGGGAATAATAGCTATCAGACGTTGTTAATTAGCGGAATCTTTTGTTAATTACTATTGTGCATGTTTCCTTCCCTAAAACGATATTTTCTGTGTATACGTAACGAATACCAAATACTGGCAGTATTTGGTTATTGGGTCAGTGTTTACTTATGTTAGAAGAGTAGGTACCTAAATATAGGGGAGGTAGGGGAGGGACGGGCAGTCGGGAGACATGGGCACCCCCCTTTTATTCTGATTCTGTCACAGATTTTATTTTTTTACTATTTTGGAAGGTTACTTTACCGACTGGCAACACTGCTTATCCATAGACGATCTGTCATTTACGTCAGTTGTTTGACACAGATACGTTTGAAGGTTTTGCGCTCGTAAAAGTGAATATTTTGTTGTGGTTTCGGATCGTAATAAAGGGAAAACTAACAAAAGGTATGTCTGTTTTTATTATTTATCTATTGTATATTTATTAACTTAGAAATTAAACTGAAATTCACGCTTAAATACCTAAACAAAAAAAATACCGGTAACTTATGTTGAAAATGTATACAGAGGGAGCATTGGGCATTCTGATGTGAGGGAGGTTTGGGCATGCCCAATGCTCCCTTCAAGTTCTCCTATATTGTTGAGTAAAGGAGGATTTTTTTTAAATTCTAATTACTTACCTGCTTTAATTAAACTAGGTATTTAAATTATTTTTTATTACAGAGAATAAAGAAAAGGAAAATGAGCAGTAGTGAGTGATAGTGATGTAGAAAATGTTTTACTCGCTGAAAGTTCTGAGGAATCATTTGTTGAAGAAATGTCTGAAGAAGAGTTAGATGAAGATGATGTGATAATGATTGACAGAAATCCTTTACCTATGGGTTATACCTATTCTTAATTCTTTATTGCACTAATAAAACCTTATTTAAACCTTGTTACAAGAGGGGTATCGCAAAGGCGAGCTTAACCTTAAAAAGAGTTCTCTTCCAGCAAACCTTAATGAGAGAGAGAGACATGTATGTAGAAGTGGGCAAGTGTGCAAAAGATATAAAGACAGAAAATACCTACACTAATTGCATAAAATAATATATAATACTATAAATCTGAATAAATATCTAATAAATATAATAACGATTCTATATTTATAATAATATATAAAATACTTACCTACATCGAAGTCATGATGATAGGTAATGCTCTAACTAATCTTATATAAGTTAAGAAGATACTAATTAAGATGTTTTTTATTTGCTGTTAACTTTTATTTGATTCTATTATGGATATTTAGTGTTTTATAGGCCATGCCCAAGCCTCCCACAGGTGGTGTCCAAGCCTCCCTGCCATAGGGAGCATTGGGCACTTTTGACTTGTTTCAGAAATGATCTCGTAATGTCGAGACTGATTATAATTTTAAGAAAGTTTTCTCTAAGATATCTAGCCAAATGTGTGCTGCAATAAGAATTGCCAATAAATGTTGATTATCTCTAAAATCTGATTTTTTATGCATTAAATTGTGAAAAAGTGCCCATCCCTCCCCTACCTCCCCTACTCAAAACATTTTTGAATAAAAACCTACCAAAAACAATAACAGAAAAAAACAAGGTAACAGCAAGGTTATCAATAAAAACTAAAACACAAACTTCAACAGCTTATTGTGGCGCAAAAGAAATGCCTGCGTGCAAATATCCCATAGAACCCCGTGGGAACCTTGTACCCCAATATTTAAAAACACAGAAAACCTGACTATGCCGTGATTGTATATTTTAGAAATGTATAAATGATGCTCAACGCTTGTCTGAGGTTAGTATGCAAAACACTGTAAAAAGCTAACGAAACCAGAACATTGTTGATAATATCTTGTCGTAGTGTTGACCACTCGACCCCCACTTAAGTGCACTCAGCCAATCTCTGCGGAAAAATTAACAAAAAAACTGTAAATTTTCACGGCTCGCTCCTTTCGCCGATGCACAAGCGCCCAAACTTGATTACCATACCAAAAAATAATATACCAAAACCAACATAACACTAATTTTTCGCGGCTCGCTCCGCCCCGATAACATAAGGGTTTTCTGCAACAGTATAAATAATGTTGAACATTCCACGTAGCATCATCTAGCCCCGAAGTAAGCAGAGCTTGTGTTATAGATAGAAGACAGATAACTGATATATTAGTAGGTACATAAATTGTTGATATATAAACCACTCCGCACTTGTTTCTATGGTTTGTTTGTTTCTTTTTTTATAGTCAATAGACGTCCACAATCTCACCTGATGAAGTAAAGATGTAGCCGAAGATGTATCACGCAGGTCTAGAAGATACCTATTCACTCTTGTCTTGTTTTCCGTTTCACAACAATGACCTTCATACATTACGTTCCAGGTGGTGAATGAGAACGCTGTGCGGCAGGTTAAAGAAGAAGCCCGCATACAAACAGCCTGTGGTCATCATTTGTTCATAGCTGGGGCTGTTTCGCGCTGGCAGACCAAGAAAAGACTTTATATTGGTGAGTTTTACCACTAATATTCAAGTTACGATATTTTTACCTGTAAATCGTTAGGTAGACATTAGATTTGCTTGTATTGAGCAACAATTTGCAAAGGACCGGGTTTCTACACATATATTGAAAATCACAAACCCTTTGTCTATACCATAAAATTTCATTGATAGATCAGGTATACCTATTATGATCTACTCGTAAATTATCAAAGAATTATACGAACGTATCTTATCTTTTTTAATAGAGCAATCTATAAAATCTTAATGCTTGGCCAGATCAATAGTATTTAAGGGAAATAATGTTAAGCTTAGTTAGTTTTATATATATATATATTGACTTGTATCTAAATCAGAATATTTAGACTTAAATATGCAAATATTGTATTAGTTTGTAAGTCATATATACACTTACTAGTGGTTTATTTTCTATTTCTACCACTAGTGTTCAAGAAATTTAAGTGGACAAAATCAATAACACCTTGTTTCTTATTTGATAATAATTATACTATTTATAAACGTGTTTATTTATAGTATAAAATTTAACTTGTCTAACCCCCGAATACTCAAACGCATCTCAGGTTTAAGCACGTCTCAAGTGACGATTTTTTGACACATTTTCATTAAATTATGTCAAAAAACCGCGACTTAAGCATCGAGTTATTCTAACTCGATGGACTTAAGACAAGCTTAAATGTAAGTTTCGTTTGAGTATTGGGGGTAAGTGCTTATTTTGTAAGCTTAAAGAAATAAACGTTATTGATATTGATTGATTTATATATCTATTCACAACCGGCTTCAGTGATCTTTCAGTAGCATTGACCCCCAACGCCCGCGTATCATGTAAGCCGTAAATAATTGCAACTACGGTAACAGTCATTCAAACACTCTGATCGAAACATCGCGTGTGCCCGTTCGTGCATTGAGAATCAGATGCAGTAAGTTCAAAGTTTAATAGGTAGCCTCGTTCACGGACAAATCGAAATGTTCGACTAGAACAAAAAGCTAAGTCTGGCTGCATATTCATCTTTATTTTTAACTTGTCTTTGCTCACGGCTTTGCACGCTTTTTCCTGGTATAAAAAGTAGTTTAAATGTCATTCTAGATGTAAAACTACATCTATATAATATAAAACAAAGTCGTGTTAGTAACACCATTTATAACTCAAGAACGAAGGTACCGATTTTTATGGTTTATGCTTTGTTGGATTTTTCTTAGTATGGAATAGGATAAAAAGTATTAAAAAGATTGGAAATTTTTCGAAAACATAACTCCCCGCGAAGCTGGGGCGGACCGCTAGTATATGAAAAATTGCAGTCCTATCTGTACAGAAGTTTTGGCGTGGTAGCTAATAAAAATCCCAACACCTTAACATCCCAACTCTAAGGCTGAGCGCAGACTTGAGTCAAGATAGTTTTAAGACAGACTATTGCTTTAGAAAAATTACAACTTAACAAAAGCAATAGACTGTCTTAAAACTATTGTGACTCAAGTCTGCGCTCAGCTTAAGTGTTAGTAAAGTTGGCCTGCTTGCAAATGAATTTGAATATTCATGCTTTGACTCATTCCTTTTTAGACGATGATGTTCCTCTTTTGTTTTTCGTTCAAAAAAGAGGAAGAGGTTCTATGTTCGGCTGGATGTATCTTTATCTCTGTTCGTCGATTTCTCCGTCGATAATGGACTTGGAAAATTCTATCGCAAAAGCACGGAAAATGATTCAGAGATAGTCATATAAAAACTTTATTGCTAAGGTGTCCCAAAAAACTTTAAAAAGTGTGTAAATACTAACCCCCTGCTACCACACTGCTAATTCTCACTGTCTTTTTCTATTGACTTATGCCAGAGTGAGTAACTAAGCAGACTATTATTATTATATTATTACTGCGACGCAGGAGGTTGCGGGTTCGATTCCCGCCTCGGGACAAATATGTGTACGATCTGCAAACATTTGTTCAGGGTGTTCTGGTCGTTTTCTATATATAATAAAAAATATCTATCTATGTATTGTATTATATTATGTATATCAGTTATCTAGTACCTATAACACAAGCTCTGCTTAGCTTGGGGCTAGATAATGCTGTGTGAATTGTCCAGCATTATTTATTTATTTATTATAAAATGGGCAATGTATAAATTAGGAATTTGACTTCGAGTCTGTTTATGTTTTATATTATTACCCCTTTTATTTCCTACTCAATGCCCTCTACAATAATACCCTTAACCTTTTTAACTTTTTGAAACCAATACAATGGACTGAGTTTTAGGCTTATCAAGGATGCAAATACATTCGTTTATATTTGAATTAATGAAAGAAGTGGGTTTCGTTGTAAATGTAGACAAACATAAGTACAGAAACTAGCAGAACAGTTTTTATTATTAAACTTTCTTAGTTTGACGTACCTATTCATACCCTAGTCACCCTGATGAAGTCCCTCGATAAGAGGCCATCGGATAGTCCCTCGATGAGAGGCCTGCGGATACTCTCTCGGTAAGAGGCCTGCAGATGATGATTTGAAAAACAAATGTAGGTAAGCTACTATCAAAATGATTATGATGATACTATCAAAAATGATGAGACAAGCATATTTCCACCATTGTCATGTTAGTTTACCTAGGTCCCCGGTTTTTCTTTCATAATACTTACTAACAATGAAATGTAAGAAAATTAAGTTTTGCATATTTTTACGTCGAAAATGAGCTTTCGTCCTTTTCCTCAACATCACCTCACCTAATCTCGGCCTATAATGGTCCACTGCTGGACACAGGCCTTCCCCTGATTTTTTTTATCTTATGAGGGGTAATGCCCTTAATCCCCACGCTGGGTATGCGGGTTGGGGATCGCAGTTCGATGGTAGATCTATTCTGCAAGAGGCGCTGATGCCCCGGTGTATGTCTAATAGTCGCCTCTTACTCTCACCCGCCGCGGGAAGAGACGGGGTGGTGCAAATTCTAAGCCACGTCTCCGTCACACGTCTTTAACCTATATTAAAAACAACTATATCTTACGTTTTGTTGCTAAGGAACTTAGTTTTGTAATTATTTTTTATATTACGGAACATAATCGTTTTTCCAGTTGAAGTTGTAAGCAGCTGTTGCCGAATCCCTAAAGAATGTAACGGGTGTTCTTCCAACACAAACTAGTTTCGTAGTTAACCCGCTTTAACTCATAAATGTAGACGATAAGTTGTTAAAATTATGAATTGATGGCGAGGTCATAAGTGTAAAACGTTGGGTGGCCTATATTATAAGGGATCCTAACCTTTTGATAAGCGTTGCAGCGAGAATCGCGGTTAGGCGATCATTTGGTTTAGGTATCCTGGCCTGATGCCTAAAACCGACTACCCACCGCTCCTACTGCATTACTATTTGAACCAGGAGTTTTTCTCGCAGAAACTTTATATATTGTCGGATATCTCTGCCACAACAACAAAGTTTGGTATATTACCTACTTAATTATTTATAGTAACTACAACATTAAAGACACATGTAAAACATAAAACAAGAGAGATTATGGTAAAGGCTACTTTTCCAGCAAATCTTGTTGGGATACAAGATTGTAAGCGTCCTTGATTTAAAAAAGCACACTAATCGAACCTCCTTCTTTCGCAGTAAATAAATAAATAATGCTGGACAATTCACACAGTATTATCTAGCCCCAAGCTAAGCAGAGCTTGTGTTATGGGTACTAGATAACTGATATACATAATGTAATATATACATAGATAGATACTTTTTATTATACATAGAAAACGACCAGAACATCCTGAACAAATGTCTGCAGTTCGTACACACATTTGTCCCGAGCCGGGAATCGAACCCGCAACCTCCTGCGTCGCAGGCAGACCTTCGCCCATTGCGCCACAGAGGTCGTCATAAACCAAGCCGTTATAAACCATTCGGTGATACGTGAACAAGTGTCTCGGTTTTCACCGCGTGGACCAGTGATAGCCACTGTGTGGCTGAATGATCGGTTATCTCCGCTAAATATAGTACCTATGTATACATTGAAGTCACGGACGCTGACTCGATGTTGTTTATTTGTATTTCCTACCACCTAGTCCACCTACTTATGTGGGGGTCAAGTGACTATAAATAGTACCTTTTTAAACCTATCTCGTTTGGAATTGTAAACATAATTTAAATACTAGAAATAAGAATAAACTCGCTGTTCCCACAACTAGGATTCTACAACAATGTACAAACGTAACGTTCGAATAAATGGAATGAGTAGATTTTTTTATGTTTCCAAAGCTCATCAAATTATTCTTTGTTTTATTGGTAGATTTGATTTTCGATTAGATATTGGCTGCCCGTATATACAATGTAATGGATACAATTATTTTAATTTGCCATTGAAAATTTTGTTTTTAACATATTCACATTTTTAGTTGGATCTCTCTAACTCCAAGTGAGTTGCAAAAGTTATCAATGAATTAATTACAAATAAAAATGTCAAATACATCCTTTGTAAGTTCATTTTACAAAGGATATGTTTGATAATTTGTTTCAATTTATTTACGAATTTATGTTTAATAATACCAAATTAAAAGCTTGGGACGAGTATTGCTCCAAATCGAAAACTAACATTCTAACAAGCCTTGAACATTTTCTGGTCTTTAGTTGGTTGGGTGAATACCCACACTGATATCTAAACTAAATAATACAAATTGTTGAGCAACATTAACAAAATAACAAGGTTACAACTTCTTCATAAACAAAATTGATTGTCATAAAAAATCGAATCTACTATTTGATTGTCAGTCGAACTACCATAAGAACGTATTCATTGGTAGCGATTCTGTTGGTACAAAACTTAAACTAAACTAGCGTAAAAATGTTGCTGTCACCTTTTGTTAGATCGAAAATAAAAGAGACGTCAACAATTTTAGGCTAGTTTAGTTTAGGTTTGGTGCCCACAGAATCGCTACCATTGACTCTTTCGGGGTAAAAACCGCGACTTGAGACGTAGTAAAATCTGTGTTGCGTCTTGTAATGTTACACTTTTGTGTAACACCAAGTTATTCGAGAAGCTTCCTACCTAATTTTCCTAGGCAGAAAGATCCTAACAAATTAAAGAATATTAGAAATTATGTACAATTTTAATTTTTATTTACAGACTTTTATAAAATTTTGATGCGAAGGTTTCGAGTTAAGCTGGAGACGTTACAGGTTTGAGGAGATGTTGAAGGTTTTGAGTGAAGCTGGAGACGTTGCAGGTTGAGGAGATGAGACGTTTTAAAGGTTTTGAGGTTAAATGGATGCTCTTCTGGGCGTAGAGGTCGACACCAGGTGGTGGAGCTCTACGCCAGGTCTGGAACTTTGCCGTTTAGGTTTTTGAAGGTTTGAAGGGCTTTCTTGAGTTTCCCGGGCCAGCTGGGCCCGGGAAATGGCCTTTTAGAAGATATTCGTCGCGAAGTCAGAGGTAAACTGATCCCTTGGCCGTTCTGGCACTGTTTATATATATTCCGCCGTTCCAATGTAGTTCCAGAATTGAGAATTCAAAATAATGTACGTATTTCAAAATTTGTACGATTTTCTTTATAATTTCGTACGAGGTTTCATCCAAAACCTATGTTACCTTTCCTCTTTGCTTCAGATCGGAGCAAATTTTGACATTTTCAAAATTGGCATTTATGTCACAACAATCTTTACCAAAACAAATATTTTCAAAGAATTTTAAGAAAAAAGTAGAAAAAGAGACCAAAATGGATACAATAATTACAGATGTTATAAAAAACTGGATATAGAAGGTAATATTTACATTGTTATACAAAATTAGAGCTAGAACAGAAATAAAATATTACAGTCTCAGCATTGGGGAAAAGTAGCTTATACTGGGTTATTTTATTATATTAGTAACACTACGTGAACTGCAGGTTCCCGTCAGCAAACACGTTCGTAAATCACCTCTGATGCTAAATGAGCTAAATGCGTCTTTTACTAAAAGAACAAAAAAAATTATTTTATAAAAAAAAATTACAACTTCTGTGGCGCGATGGGTGAAGGTCTGCCTGCGACGCAGGAGGTTGCGGGTTCGATTCCCGCCTCGGAACAAATGTGTGTACGATCTGCAGACATTTGTTCAGGGTGTTCTGGTCGTTTTCTATGTATAAAAAAAAACTATGTACTGTATTATAGTATGTTTATCAGTTATCTAGTACCCATAACACAAGCTCTGCTTAGCTTGGGTCTAGATAATGATGTGAATTGTCCAGAATTATGTATTTATAATAATAAATAAATACATTATTTAAAAAA
Source organism: Eupithecia vulgata (assembly GCA_946478455.1). Taxonomy (NCBI): domain Eukaryota; kingdom Metazoa; phylum Arthropoda; class Insecta; order Lepidoptera; family Geometridae; genus Eupithecia; species Eupithecia vulgata. Next base: position 10,737,146 of record OX297873.1, read on the forward strand.
AATAAACAATTACACTTTTATGTCTTATACTTGATAATATAAAGCTGTATAAACTATAACATTTGACTTGTCCAAGTGCTATTTTGTAAGCCTAAGGAAATAAAGTTATTTAAATCCAAAAATCCGTAACAGATATGTGAACAATATTCCAGAAGTCCTAGGCTTACTGCGACCTGCCTGGAATATAATCCAGTCACTTTTTAACAGGTTTTTTGGTCATTAGTTGGTAATTCACCTACACTGATATCTAAACTAAACAAACAAGCGAATAGCGAAAGGAAAGTGCTCTCATTTATTATTTACAACTATTGTAACTTTTATGTTTACATTATCATGGAAATGTTTATAATTGCTGATAAAAAATGACCCAGTATTCGTAAAGGTGGTTGCTCCAGTTACGAATCTTTGTTATCATAAGGTTTATCGTTGATTACATTTTTAGCAAAGATAGGTAAATAGATAATTTGTTTACTTTCAAAGAAGTAAATTTAAATTATGTATGTCGCTGTTTTTAGAGAACCTTGATTTGGTTTCTTCTTAATTGATATTTCTATGAGTATACAACAAGTTTTCATAAATATATTGACACTAGCAGCGCCTCGCGGTTTCACCCGCGTAGTTCCCGTTCCCGTGGGAATTACGGGATAAAATATAGCCCATGTGCTATAACAGACTATAATCTATCTCTGTGTCAAATTTCATGGCGATCCGTTCAGCCGTTCTGGCGTGATTGAGCAACAAACATCCATCTATCCATCCATCCATCTAAACTTTCGTATTTATAATATTAGTATGATGGTACTGACATTATGTGTAATTCTTAAAATTTATCACGTAGGGGATTCTCTGGGATCCATGTTATAGATTGCACGAACAGCCCTCATCTGCAGCACAAAAACGGTGTAATATCTGCAGCGTTCCCCCACAGCAGTATGCTATAAGATTAATAGTAGGATTAATACTATGAAAGTAGCTGAAATAGGCAAGTACAGACGTTGCTACTTTTGGTAGCAACGTCTGTAAGATGACGGATTGAACACAATTGACGAAAATAAAAACAGTCAGACGGCCGAACATAGGACCTCCTCCTTTTTTATAAGTCGGTTAAAAGTACTTTATGGCAAACGGCAAACAGAACAATTTACATGAAACTATGTAATAAGACTACAATTGGCTAACTTATCGCTTGGGCGATCTCTACCAGACAACAATAAATGCGTCATTTGTCGGTAAACTACAAAGTAAAGAGAAGTCATAATAAAGTTTTTGTTGTGATCAAAAGTACACAACATATTATGAAGCCAAATATAACAATAGCAGAAGCAAGGGTCATTAGTAAATGGAACATTATTAACATACGATTAAAGGTTATTTTGTTTAGTTTCAGAATACATTCCTGAAGGAGAGCTGCTTTCTTTGCTGGAGAAATACGGGAAACTGCCTGAAGAGCTGGTGAAAATCTTTATCGCGGAAATAGCGATTGCTCTAGGTAAACATTAAAACTATTAACACTAAAAATGTACCTAGTATAACGAATTCATTAAGAATCTTAGCGGGTTAACAATGAGCCTAAACCTTAGCCAAATTGGATGTGATATTTGTAAAACAAACCGGCCATACCTCAACCTCAACGTCCAGCAGTGGACCAATATAGGCTATATTGGTTCACTTCTGGACGCAGGCCTCCCCCTGATAATCGCCATAAATAATGCCCATAATCCCCACGCTGGGCACGCAGGTTGGGGATCGCAGTTCGGTGGTAGATCTATTCTGCAAAAGGCGCTGCAGCCCGCCCCTCGGTGTATGTCCCTTAGTCGCCTCTTACGACACCCACGGGAGGAGTTGGGGTAGTTTAAATTCTAAGCTGGCACCACACGGCTAACCTAAACCGGCCATACTTAACCTAAAATTCACTCTATTATCTATGATTTCTTTTTACGCAATTAACATTCCTTATCGATTCGAGACAATAAAGAAAATGACAAAAAATTAGAACTGTATTTACAATTGAAACAGTTGAGCTAACTAGACTGCAGTTAGCTCAACTTGCAACGTTGCAAACAGTCTTCAGGTACATGTCTCGTCACGGTTTAATAGCGCTCAGCGAAAGTGGAAGAGCGCTCTGGGCAGGAGTACATATAAATAATAATAATAGAAGGCTGTAGTTTTAAACACGTGCATAATACTAAGAAAATTTCTTCAAAATGAACTTCCTAGTAGTGGGGTTCGCCTTCCTGAAACACATTTGACTTAGGACCGTGGGGTTCGCCTTCTTGAAGCCCACTTGACCTAGGACGGTGGGGTTCGCCTTCTTGAAGCCCACTTGACCTAGGACGGTGGGGTTCGCCTTCTTGAAGCCCACTTGACCTAGGACGGTGGGGTTCGCCTTCTTGAAGCCCACTTGACCTAGGACCGTGGGGTTCGCTTTCTTGAAGCCCACTTGACCTAGGACCGTGGGGTTCGCTTTCTTGAAGCCCACTTGACCTAGGACCGTGGGGTTCGCCTTCTTGAAGCCCACTTGACCTAGGACGGTGGAGTTCGCCTTCTTGAAGCCCACTTGACCTAGGACCGTGGGGTTCGGCTTCTTGAAGCCCACTTGACCTAGGACCGTGGGGTTCGCTTTCTTGAAGCCCACTTGACCTAGGACGGTGGGGTTCGGCTTCTTGAAGCCCACTTGACCTAGGACCGTGGGGTTCGCCTTCTTGAAGCCAACTTGACCTAGGACCGTGGGGTTCGCCTTTTTGAAGCCCACTTGACCTAGGACCGTGGGGTTCGCCTTCTTGAAGCCCACTTGACCTAGGCCTGTGTACTTCAGTTAATACCGGGTTTTCTGGAAAAGCCGTAAAGATAAGAAGAATAAGTTTGTTTATTCCTCTTCACAATAGGCACTTAAAATTTAGTTATACAAGCACAGTGCGTAGAATTATAGTGAACCTGTATTGTAAGAGACTGGAGCTTGCTAGTTTTATGAAGAACCTGTAACTACAAGTATCCAGGGCCTGCAATCCACGGATTACATAATATGGTACAGTTGGATCTGAAACCAATCGTGTAGACAATAATAATAATGCTGGACAGTTCACACAGCATTATCTAGCCCCGAGCTAAGCAGAGCTTGTGTTATGGGTACTAGATAACTGATATACATACATAATGTAATACATTACATAGATAGATATTTTTTATTATACATAGAAAACGACCAGCAGGGGTATTTTAATTCGTCGGAAAGGCCTTCGGATTCGATATCGAAAACTTTGTCGAAGAACGCTATTTTAAACCAGCGGATTCGAAAACTTTTGACATTCGAATTCGGATCCTTGTTAGGAAAGTTTCATACTTTCGATCATCAATCCGCAACGAAATCAAAATAGCGTCCGCGGAATCGAATTCGAATCAAACGTTTCCGCTCCGGAAACGAATCGAATGAATTAAAATTGCCCTGCAGAACACCCTGAACAAATGTCTGCAGATCGTACACACATTTGTTCCGAGGCGGGAATCGAACCCGCAACCTCCTGCGTCGCAGGCAGACCTTCGCCCACCGCGCCACAGAGGTCGTCACAGTTGCTAAATCACTGTCACACACGATTAGTTCAAGATCCAACCTTTTTAAGTTTCTATTTAAGGTAATAAATTAATTCAGGTACATTCAAGCGATTCACGCGAAAACAAAATACACAGACTTCTTCGCATTCAAATTCAGCGCTATTAAATCGTGACGCGACCTATAGATCAACTGATAGAGATTTTGATTACAGTATTTATAATTATAATTGTAGCACTCAACTCCTTTGTTACTTTAGTTAATCAATACCAGTCGGAAGCGTGCCCAAGACACTGGCTGCATTGCCCCGCTGTATGGCAATGCTGATGCGCTGTGCCAGATACTCACCAGCTCTCGGGGTCACGCATCGTTTTTACCTACGCTTTTGCTTATCGATATTCCTATGCAACATAAATGGACATTGCACACAATGCGCCATGTAGCTCCAAATAAAGCAAAGTTTGTGTAAAACACACGGGGTAGATAAAAACAGTACAAATATTTGGAGGTCATACGTTCAACTTTCAAATAACCACTCATTTCAAATATTGTGTTTTAAAACTCAGCTCAATAACTTTGTCTTAAGGGTTACAAAATAAGCACTTAGGTAAGTCATTGTTCTAATTTCATCGATGGGGATGGGGACTACCTCTGGATCATCCCGAGGTGGCCCAAAAATATTATTCCTTAGGGATTAGAGTTTAACCTACAAGACATAGGCCCGTATTATAAAAGCTAATGACTGAGCATGGTTTTAAAAAAAGGGCCTTAAAAACAAGCTTTAAATTAAGGGGTTTGGAGTTGCTTTTTAGTTTTTTCAAAACAATATAATAATGATTTAAATTTCTTATCATTCTAGACTTCCTCCACAACGCCGGCGTCATATACCGAGACCTTAAACCTGAGAACATACTGCTGGATTCAGATTACCACATCCAGCTCATTGACTTTGGTCTGTCCAAGTGGTTGTCCATCGGCTCTCGAACCAACACAATCTGCGGAACGCTCAAATATATGGGTAAGTTTCGACCTTATTTTTTTTTTGTTTTTAGATATTTTTGAAAACAAAGAAGTTGCGAAAACATATAAATATTAGTGGAAAATATTTTACAACTCTGGTATCTTAGGAGTAAAGCGCGGAAGTGCGCAAGAAATATTTTGGTTTGGCAGCTTTAATTCCACATTTTATTTTTTCATCCATTATTAATCTTGAATGTGCACCGTGCAGCCAACCTTCCAACAAGGTTTTTGTTTTAGTTCATTGTAGTTTTTTGCTGTTAGTTTTTGTTAAGTTTTCATACATATCGGCCTCTACATTTTTTTTGCCTGCATAAAAAATTAAAGTAAGCAAGAAAAAAAAAGTTTTTAGAACGGAAGACAAGTAATGTCTTCGGTTCTAAAAACGAAGTGTAGTGGCCTGAACCTGAAAAAATGCGCCAAGCTTCTAAAAGTTCAACCGAAACCGAAAGCACAAATAAACTATAAAAACTGTGTTATATAGGTATCTCTGAAATAAATACCTAACTTTAAACAGGCATTTTGACGCTGCCGCTAATTGTCAGATTTAGGCCACTATATTTACGAACCGCTCGTGAAAGAATTTCCAATTCGAGAAAGTAAACTAACACAGTTTTATAACAGACTTATTAAATTCAATGACGGGTCAGCTGCGCTTCAAACAGACAAGTAAAAAGGTCATTCTCCATTTCAGCGCGGAGCTTGACGCGTTGTTTATAGAAATGGCTGAGTGCACCGCACACTCTACCTCAATCCAGTGTCTATCCCGCCAGTGAGTCCGGCCCTAGAGTGATTATGTCGATAGCGTGGGCGCTCGCGTCGGCCCACTGACGCCGGCATCATGAACGCAAGGACTATCGCGTTCGAACTGTCCATGGAGGGTCGGCAAGTAGACGAGGTAGTCGCCAGCATATTCCACACAGTACTCTTCCATCGATCCAGCGGGAAATTCACCTACAACAGCGAGGAGAGCTACTCTATACGAACCGTCAGCTACGTTGACGTCGACTGCGATTTCATTGATTTCACGTACGTCTGCTGTGAGTCCGACACACTTGGACGGACAGTGAAACGAGAGATTTCAGATTTTTCTGATCTTCTCCGAGCGGTCGATGGCACTTCAGCGCCCCCTCGCGGGTCGATCAGTCTTGAGTTCTTCCAAAAGCGCCGAGCGCGGTGGCCCTTCCAACCGGAATGCGTACCCTGGGAGGTATGGACGGTTTACTGCGAGCTGACGGAATCCAGAAACGAGCAGGATATGCAGAGCAAACATGAAAACGTCGTCGAAATGCTGCAGGACAAGATCGTTTTTATAACCGAGATAATAAACCGACACGAGTACGTACCGAAAATGCCGAGCCGGTCGGATGCTGACCTTATTTTCGACACGGCGTACACAGACATACAACCTTATCTATTTAAGATTCACTACAACCTGTCCGGAGCGCCTCCCACGTCAGTTGGCAATACTGTGCGCAAGCTAATAAGGGACACCCTCTCATTGTGATGCATAATGTGTTCATTTTGATAATAATTTCGCTGCTAGAGCGTGCTAGAAACTTACCGTGTTCGTTACGATACTAGGGGGCGCTCGTGAGCTCTCATTTGAAATGCAATATGTGATTGAATAACTCCTGTGAAAGCAATCTTCATAGTAACTAAATATTTACATTTTGACTGTAGAAATTATTATTTTATACTGATAGTTTAAACTACGTAGCTGATATGCCAGATTTCGTTTATTTTTGCACAAAAATGTAGAGAATATTTTTAATTTAGGTTTTTTATGACCTTTTACGATTACACTTTGCTTAAGTTAGGTTATTTTTATGTAGGTATTTAATTTCAAATTAATTACTATGGAAACGTCTGGAAACTTTTTACATAATTAATATTATAAGTTTGAATGTATTTCTAGATATTTCATAGAAACAAAAATAACAATGCTGGTTGGTGTGACCATTTATAATTATGATTACAGTTTGTAGAATTAGAGGTTTTTATTATCTTATAAAGATTGTGTTTTATAATACGCAAAATGATGAAGAAATTCACCTGATTTTGAAAATATTGTAGGTTTAGGTTTCGACTCCTAGTTTGGTTAGTTTTACGATCTAAACACCGTTGTAGCTAAAAAACCTTATATAGACTCCTGATATAGATATATTTATTGGTAAGTTGCAGACAAATTCTGTTTTATGTTTTGACGTCTGTTTTGAATAACACAGAACAATAACTTGAATTTAGACTAATAACGAGTGAGCCAACTCAAAATGTTTTTATCTATAAATATTTTCGTGTGTCTTTATAAAATAGCTTTGTGATATAGCTAAGAAAATACAAAAAAAAAACTTCGAGTGTGAAAGTAGAAGCGTTTATTCTAAAATGTATTATAAATTGTAAATAATACTTATGTATTAAAAAACGACTAATAATAAATTCGAATAATGCAAGAGGTTTGATTTGTTGAGAGCTTTATCAGTAAATGTTATAGTTAAAATGTGATTGTTTGTTATAAGTGTACATAGAATTTAGCTTAGGAATGGTGCATGGAACGTCTTAGTCTAAGATTATGTTACATTTTATTAGAATGTGTGTCGTTGTGGTGTACTGAGTAAATGTTTTTTTTGTTTTATCTTAGAATTGCAAACATTTGGTCAAGAAAGAATTAGCTTCTCCAAAGCCGGTGTAACGAGGCGTAATTTACCATTCGCCATTAATTTACCATTTAAAACGTCAAAAATCCGTCTTGTTGCTCATTGCGTTGCGAGCGCTTTCTTACCCTGACAACGTTACACGATACATTACGCTGCGTAACGCCGGCCAGTACCCGACTTAACACAAGTACAGCTTAGCATTACTATTTAATTTCTATGCAATTTGTATCGCAATATCAAATCAGACACTGGAGTAGTGATGGCACTTCAATAGGTACTTTTTTCAAAATCTGAAAAAAAAAACAATCACTTTAATCTTAGCTTTTTTTTGCTTTATAGTGCATTACTCGCACTGGTGTAATTTTCTACGAAAATTTAATAAAGTTCCAAAATAATTTCCTCCCGAAATCCTGCCGAAATCGTAAATTTTTGGGACATTATTAAATTTTTGTAGAAGATGAACTATCTTCTTTGCATTGTTATCTTTGGTCTAAAACCTATTTAAAGTCTTCCGGCTTAAGGTAAAACTAGGTTTTTCTATTCACTTAAGATCTACTGCCAGTTATATAAATTTGTATTAGCAATAATATCGTCATTGCCGCCTTTTTAAAAGTAGATACAGATTTATAATATAAGTACCATGTACTGTCACAAAATTATGCTGGACATAAATTAATGCTGGACAATTTATGCAATAACTTTATAGCTATTCCTTATCAATACTTAACATTAAATTTTCTATATTATTTAACTTGCTACGTGTCCACTGCACATTTGAACATTTTACGTAATTCTTTATCTAGATATTGGACGATTCGCTTATAAATTTGCTGACGCAAGCGTCTGCGATTTTCAATAAAACAAAATTTGATGTAGGTTATTTTTATACTTCTAAACTACGGGACCTTGTCGTCCTAAATATAAATTTTAAGGTGTTTGCACACCAGCTTTTAAAGTGGGGGTTTAGTCCAGTTGTGAATGTTATACAACAGCATCATAAAATAACCCCAAAAGCTTACGTTTGGTGTGCACAACCTTTATTGCACTATCCTACCTCATAAACGTCTAGCCTTAGATTTCTCATCTTCTAGTTATATCATGTTTCACATTTTATCAGTAATTTTAATACTTTTTACAAAAACTATGTCACCAAAGATAGGGCTGTACTCGTTTTCAATAGAATATTGTCTTATTTGTAAATTCCATATCAGTGAATACTTTATATACAATTTATATTTCCAGGATTTATAGTAGGACTATAGTTAGTATTGTCGAACATAATGTGCCTCAAAATTGTATTTGGTACTGTAAAGAAGATTCTAATTGTCATTTAAAACGATACTTAGGCCCTTTTCACATGCATACGGTTACGGCACTCATACATTTCTAGTTTTTACGACACGGCGACCGTGTCGTGACCGTCGCGTGTGAATTGGGCCCAAGAGTTTCCAAGCTATAAACTTCGCTGATATCTTAAAGCATCTCGTCTAAAGGCGGCCTTAGATTCACGGATATTTAAATGGCTTTTTAATTAAAAAGTTGTATATAAACTAAGAAGGATATATGTTGTGATCTATAAGTTCAAAAAATAATAAACGAAAAAATTTTTAGTCTTGTGATAATTTATATTTATAAGTGAATAAATGATGAAGTATTAGTGCCTGTTTTCTTTAATTCCTATAATAGTTTTAAGAAGACGATTTTATTAATTCTACTGATATCAGGTAGGTAGGTACTTTATCAAAATAATATGAATCTAACTGAAATAAATTTAAATTTCAGCAGTTAGCATTCAGTAGGTAGCTAATAATTAGATGCTAGACAAATTTAATGATAGAACTGCAAATGTTGAATCATTTTAAGGAATTAGCATTACCACAGACCAGTTTATATCAATCTTTCGGTCTGGTCAACTAGTCTGTGGCAATCAGTCCTACAGATCAAATACACTTGTTGTAAAAATCATTTTTTTAGGATAGAGTGATTGACTACGAAGTATTCAGTAGAAAAAACCAACAAATTACTTCTATTCTATTCAACTTCAAAGTTACCTTTTACTAAAAATATCTAACGAAAAACTATAACGATCACGTTGTTACTTTTTCATACTAATTTGTTTTTTTTTATTAATTACTATCATGTGGATCTGATGATACTATATTAATCTCTTAAGATGCGCAAGCGATACACAAATTCAAATGATTCAACTTTGTATCGGAACCGTATCATTTACCGCTTGTGGTGTGAAGTCGGCATTAACTAAAAGTTTAGATTCGGACTCACGATATTAATGTTTTTTATTTAATTTGATGAAACCTTTAACGCTCTGGGCAAAGATTGGCCTGAAATGTAGGTGACGGAATCAACTCCCTCAGCGACACAAATGTTTGCGCATGAACTGAAGATATTTGTTCCGGGTCGGGGTGTACATATTTTGGTATCAGTCATCTGGTAGGTAGGGTAGGTACATATAACACAAGCTTTGCTTACTCTATCGTTGGATGATGATGTTAAAGTCAAAAGTAAAAAAAAAAACTTTTGATGAACATGAGGTTGAAAAACTTAGACACCGAATAATAAATCTGTGAAAATATTCAACATTATTTATTTATTTTTTATTTGTGTATTTATGGGTACTCGGTTTACTTTTCAAAACAAACATTGCGCAAGAGATAAAAAATTTGCCGATTTTAGTTTGCTCTGCGTAAAAATATACCTATTTGAATGACTTGAAATGTGTTCTCTATTCCTGGTAAAAGTGCAAAAAATTTAATCTCCCGCGCAGTGTTACTCGATCGACCTTAACCAAGTGCAGTGTTAAAGAAACAAGAAGCCTTCGTGTGCTACACAGCGGATCTTTCCTTCCATCGATAAGTAAATTATGTTTAGTTGTATATTACTTCTATCAGTAGTTATAATAAGCATAGAGTATTGGTGCTTATAAGCGTGAATGGAATTTGAGAAGCGTGAAGCACAAGAAGTGTGAATGTTTGCGAGTTGCTTCAAGATATATAACCCTACTAGTAATATAAATTCGAAATTGTGTATAGTTGTCGATGTTTACATCTTCACAAACTTTCGCCTTTACAATATGAGTAGTATAAAAGCCAGAAGAAACGTGATGCGCGTTCAGCTGGATCAAATCGTATGAATTTTCTATGACGAGAATCACATTATTAAGACACAACGTGCCGTCGGTCGTTAAGGCGATACCCTGAGCCGAACTAAAGCGGCGGTGTTAAATAATTAGATGAAATAGGTGGCGACCTATTTTTATCTTATTATTTCGTTGATCAAAGGTTATTTTATTAGTTCATAATTTTCAATGGGCAGTTTGTGATACCTTATTATAAGGTTTTGTTTTTAATGCCTTTATAATAATTTTATTTTGTATAGTTTTGGCAGAGATTAGAACTTGCACTTTTTGACCACCAAACTCTGCCTAAACTATGATAAATAAAAATATTACAAAGGCATTAAAAATAAGCTTTAAATAGGGATCAATAACTGCCCATTATGAAACTTTTTAAATTACCTGTGTTTAATGAAATAATGAGATAAAATTGATGGCGGCGCTAGCTTCGCTCGGGGTATCGCCTTATCAATCTGGGTATAGAAAGCAAAAGGTTTGATTCAGCTTAACTCGTCGGGTGGCATGGCGTGTCGATGGTGTATCGGAGCCTTAACTTTTTTGAAATAATTTACCTATTACTAATTAAAAGATGTTGCAGTCTTAATAGATTTTTGTTTCACAGCTCCTGAGGTGTTAAGTCGTGAACCGTACGGGCATGCTGTGGATTGGTGGTCGCTTGGAGTCATTGCCTGCAAAATGCTGACGGACGAGGTAAGTTTTATTTTAGACTAGTTTCTGTCCGAGGTTTCGTACGCCCTTTTTGAGTAGCTTATAACGTCGCCGGGATATTGTTTATCTCCCTGCCAAATTTCATTAGTTCAGCGACGTGAACTAACAGAATTACTTTTGCTTTTTACCGACGTCAAGGAGGAGGTTCTATGTATTTATAGTGTTAAATTCGATTGTATTTATTTCTTTTCATGTTTGATCTTCGATTTTTCAATAATGGTCCGATTTTAAAAATTATTTCGCTCTTGTGTCATGCATGGATGAATGATCCCGAATTGGTCCCTTAAAAATATTCTCGTGGGATAAGGGATTAGTATTTATCCCGTCAAGCAAAAATTACATAATTCTTTAGAGAAATCACGACTAACTACCACAATATTGGTGATGTCTTCCATCTTCTTCAGATCCTTGTTGTGATATGGAAATTTGAGGTGGTCCCATTATAGTTTGATCCTCGAGGAATTGATATATGAGCCGTAAAACCGTTCATCATCACATGATAATTTTCACAATCACTATTCATAATAATATAATATAAGGTAAGTGGTGGCCTTGCCACACCTATTGCGTAGCATATGGTTTCTATGGCAACGGGCGTAAACAAGACATCTTTCCATACGTGGTCGTTTCATCCCTGTGTCATCCATCACTTATCACATCAAACTAAATTCTGTATATTTAAACTAGATGTCGCCACTTGATAAAATATATCGCCCTATAGAAGTGCTCCTTATTCATTGATTTCAAAAAATATTTTGCCGTTAGAAAGTACATTATCGCTGAGTAACATAGGCTATAGAATATACCCGAGCGAAGCTGAGGCGGACCGCTAGTGGTGGAATAAAGTTTTTTAAACCACGTATATATTTCATATTCATGAATATGAATTATACCATTCAACTTGCTCTGAAATTGGATTATTTTATCAGTACGACTGGCATGTACCTACACACGTCTTCGCGGAGAAGGTAGTTACGACTATTTGTACTCCGAATGGAATTACGTTTATTTCAGCTCGAATCTCTAGGAATTATACAGAGCCAAGGATGGTTTGGATGCTACAGCTTTTATCTAGCTAATCTATAGAATACCTAGTCTATTTTTAATCGACTTCGGAGAAGTTTCTATATTAAATGTATGTATTTTTTATGTGTGTTATTAGATTTCCCCGTCAATTATGGACCAATTTAAAAAATATTTCGCTATAGTTTATCCCGAAATGGTCCCATAAAAATATTCCCGAGGGGTTATTATTATAAGATTTTATCCCGTCAAGCTTAAAAAAAAAACTGTTAATAATAATGATTATTGATAAATGCCATGATAGGTTTCACGATCACTGATAACAAAATGGTTTCCATGGCAGCGGGAGTAAACAAACTAAATTAGACTAGAATTTTAACTAGATGTCGCCACTTGAAAAATTATATCGCACTGTCGAAGTGTTCCGGGTTTAAAACTACATCCATACCATACCCATTTTAATTAGAATTTTGCAGTAGTTTATAGTTTTTTAAAACACGCCAAATTATAAAGGGAGAGATTGAGATTTGTTTATAAGTTCAAGTTCGTGAAGATGTTTCTTACCAAAAATCTCAAAAAGCACTGAGCAAATCACTTTGATAATCAAATTTAAATAATAGGCCACCTTAGTAGCAAGAACCCTACTGTGGCTACTAACAGAAGCAACTATAAATAATATCAACAACATTTTTTAAAAACATTTTATTTAATTCTATCATTACTTATATTACCTGAAATTCGATAATTTAGTTGAAAAATAATAATTACAACGTGGGTAATTTTTTGTTAGTCTCTAGTTCTAAAATTTAAGACGTGTAACATTATGTTTCACGGCCTTGCATTCACTCGGCATGCATCACAGAGGGTGCGACGCGCCAGCGGTGGATGCGTGTCGAGATTTTGTCGACACACGCCCGCCGCTGATATTTCCACACTACACATTTTTAGTTACTCTGATTAATCAGTTTTTTTCCTTTGATTCTTTTGAGTCCTCTTCTTCGCTGCTCAGTTCTTCAGAGCTTTTTGGTTCATCTTTCTGTTGTTTGTCTTCATTTTTAATAGGCTTCTTCTCCTCGCTTGAATTTTGGACAGGCTTGTCAGCCAAGATAAGCGTGGGTTCTTCGGGCTGATTGGGTTCCGCAGGCTTGGATTCTGCAGGCTTAAGTTCAGCAGGCTTGGATTCCTCGGGCTTTTTGGGTTCCACGGACTCGGCTACGGCCGGAATACTAGAAGATTCGCTCTTTTCCTCCACCTGCTTGAGCACGTCTTCCACTATGGCCGCCTCAACTGGACTGATTTCCTTTGGCTTAGTGTCTGATTCATTGGTCTGTTTAAGTTCAGTTTCGTTATCTTCAGATTTTTGTTCTTCTTTGATAGTGTTCACTTCAGCTGCGGCCTCCTCTTTAGGTTCTTCTGGGCCGGATTCTGCCAATGCATCGCGGACTACTCGCTGGGATTCATCGATTTTTTCGTCGGCTTTAGGCTCAGCAGACTTCTCCTCCTTAGCAGCGACTGGAGCGGGCTCATCCTTCTTCTCCTCTGCAGCGGGGTCTGCCTTCGGGATGATGTCAATCTTTTTGTCAGGAGAAGGGATGATGATAGGTTCATCACTAGGACCGGCAAGAGCGGCATCGGAGTTCAGCATGCTCTTCATATCAATAACTGCTTCAGGTACAGATTTCTCTTGCTCTTTCGGGATCTCGGCAACAACGGCTGTTTCAGCGGGCTTCTCGTCCTTAGCGACTTCGGCCTTTTCAACTTCAGGTGCTGCCGATTTTGGTTCTGGGACTACATCAGGTTTGATTTCTGGAACGGCTCCAGGCTTGATTTCTGGCAATGCTTCTGGTTTCGGGTCGGCTAGCGCACTCTTGGCTTCAGCCGCAGGTGCTTTGTCGGCTTCGGTGGCAGGTTCCGGTTTTTTGTCTTCGATTGCGGCGTCGGCTAAGGGCTTGTCCTCTTTTAGGGTGGGTTCTTCAGCTGGGATTTTTGGCTCCTCTGCTACCGGCATCGCCAAGCTCACAGCCGCAAAGGCCATGCATAATAGGAAGACCTTCATTCTGAAAAGAAGAAACGTACAATTAGTGGTCGAGTTAATAGCAGAGTCTCTAAGTGAGAATCCGAGTGCACGTCTGCAAGTCGTGCGCTTCGTAAGGCCAATGTTACGCGCCGGCTTTGCAGCAATTTTCCTATTAACTGAATTATCCTAAGGGCCCGGGCACTGGGGGACGGGTACCTTATTTCTAGTCGTTTCAAAATTGACGTTAATATGATAAGTGGGATGTCAACTATTTGTGAAAGTGGTGTGCTATATTCATGTCAAAAATTCCGATGAGATAGCTATTGCTCGCTAACAGTGATGACGAAAAAAAATTTTCGTCAGCCGTATGCAGATGTTTGGATTCTAATTATAGTGGCTGAAGGTAGGGCATTAAGGCGATATCCCAGGTCTTGCAGGAATGCGGTCTGGCGCCGCTCTGGAAATAGATCGAAATTGCTACCCCGCACCGGACGAGGCAATCATTTTTAATAACCCAGCACTTTCATGGCCTATCGTTAATATTTCCACTGAGAAAAAGCGTGTTATAGTTGTGCAAATTCAATTAGTAAAGATCAAATCAAATGATTTTGTAAAGATGTTTTTAACAATACATACAATCAAATAATTTACTTTCTTGTGCGTGTGTGCAGGCTTGTAATCGCAGGATGCGCTGTGTGGCTGATCCAGACGACAACACATTATCTGAATTTTAATTCGCTCATTGAATTGAATGACAAACTAGAATGCAATACGCAGTGGCATGATTCACGCAGAATTGTGTTAGTCTAAGAATATTTTACCTGCTCGTTTTTTTCAGTAATAAGCGTCTACCAAATACAAATTTTAATCATAGGCTCTAAACTAAACTGAACTAAAATTTAAAAATCACTTGAACATAGGTACATTTTCTAAAATCAATATGGAAATAGATAATGCTGGTTAATTCAAAGAGCATTATCTAGCCCCAATGTTTTTTAAACTACTCTTATTTTGATAGTTTCGAGATGGTTTCGAAACCCTTATGGTCTCACTCTGTCCGTCTTTCTTTCTTGAATATCTCTGTAACTACTGCAGCTGTTAACTTAAAATTTGAAATAATAATACATATCGTGCGCCATTACTGATTTTAAGAAATAAATAAATGAAAAATGAATATAAAATTTTTCAATACAAATTGTGATGTTGAAATTTCAAAATAGACCTAGCAGAAAAATACACCTAAACCTAACCTAGATGACTAGAATATAAAAAGCCTAGAAGATAAATTTCTGTAGATTTCATACTTTTCGTAATATTTCGAAAAACGTCGAAAAATTAACAGTCTGAATTAAATAGCTAAGTTTCTAACCTTTAGTAATATTTGTAAAACTGGCAAATCTTCAAAACCCTCGACGGATCTTATTTACTCTTAGATTTTGCAAAACTTTTCTACCTATCATAATATTCGCTCTTGTATAAAATCACGAACTTCCGAAGCTAAATAGCATGCGTCTTCACATAAATAATTTTTGCTCGGTGCAAGATGATCGGGCCAGTTTTATTTTAAAGTTCTTAACGATTCGTCAAGTTCAACGCTACGATAGCCGGTTAAGTAAGTTTACTCGATTACCTGTTATTACACCAGTTCTTACTTCATGTTTTAATAGCTAACTTATGCGTACAATTGACTTTTAATTCATTTAAAGTAGTAGGTTTGTTGGTTAAGTCGGAAGTAATGATCATCATCAGCAGCGTATATTAGTCCACTGCTGAACATAGTATTATTAATAAATTATTATGGAAGCAATATTGTTTGTCATTCAAAAAATGGATTCGAGGTGAGGCTAGGTAGTGTTACATACAATGGACATTGGAGCTATGGCAAACATGCCGGGTTCTGGAGAAATTATTATATAGAAATTATTGTAAACGTCAAGATATCCCTAGACTCATTTTGATCGGTTTACCACTTTTTAGCTTATGTTTAACTCTTCGATCACAGAGAGATCCAGCCGGGTTCAAAAAGAGATACATACTCCAAAACTATCAGCTGCTTTCCTATATAACGATTTTTAAATGAGCTCCCTTAAAAAAAGCGAGTCTTTTTTCAGACTGCAATTCTGTAAACTGGTTTCCACGATGTAACAGCGGGCATTGGCTCGCCATCCCCGATGCGGCTACTGATTGCGATAATTTAACTCCATTTTGATCGTCGTTGAACTTAGTTGATAAGTGCCTTAGCCCTCAGGTCATTCAACTTATGCTAAAAGAAGGAACGGGTTTGCTTCATACGCCTATGGGATAGCTAGCTTAAATTTCAGTTGATGGAAACGACGTTTTGGTATCGGAGCGTAGTTTATTTAAACTTTTATTTTTCTAAAATTATGTGTAGGTTCTAAATGATTAGTTTTATTCGGCCATAATATCTTCTAAAATCGAGAAAAATTGCGGACTTCAGGGGAAATTTGAGAGCTTGTATAAATTTGGCAACAAAATGGATTTTTTTCCTCTTGTCTTAATATGATAATATAATAGGGTCTGATTTACAGTTGTTGAGTTTTTGGAAGGATATCCTCGGCTGTGTGCCTTCCCACACGGCTCGGCAATCTTCCAATTGAAGCCAGCCCAGCGCACGCCCGCTTATTGTGCCAATGAAAAAATTTGCCCCCTGTTAGCTCACATACATTGACACGTGATTTACCATTACTGAGTAACAGCATACGGTTATAGCTTTACCGAAACTTCTTTCTTTCTTTGTCTAACGTATTAGAGTTTTTATGAAGATTTTGTATGAAATAGGTTTTTCGTCTTGCGTCATACTGAAAAGACTAACAAAGTCTTTCTTCTGACATAAGTCATATATTTACCCGAATTCCTTATTCTCAACCTACACTTATATTTCCTTAAAACATTTGTGCCTTTTCTATACCCTCTCAGCTTTTATATGCGTTGGGTCCCTTATGCGGGGCAATGAACCTATGCTGCTAGTGAGAGTTCCTTAGTCTTTGATATTTATTAATAAGCATCCGGCCGGGTTATTAATAATTCAGCGAGGTTTATTTATAGCTTGCGATGCGATAAATTTACACAGGATTTCACCTTGTTTACACATTTGACCGTAATTGTAATAATGTCTATCCTATTCATATAAATTTATCGATTGGATTCGGTAGACCTTGTAAGCATGCTCTGTCTATTGTATATTGTTGAACTTGCCATTTCGAAATTCTATCTGACTTTACGGTTGACTGCGCGATTTTACGAAATGCGTGTTTTTGTACTGATCTTTTGAATTAGACTGCAACAACGGCGTATTGTAGATAGGTAAATAACTTCATTTTGATGTTATTGTATAGCAAATACCTACTGATACCAAATGTTCGAAAGTTCAATGAGAACAACATGTTTTTGTGCAGTCTACTTTCTCATCTCTCAAAATAACTGAAGACGTCTAGACATAATAACGTGAGCTAAATTTAAAATCTAGATGGCCTCATCACTAAATTTTTTGTTTGTACATTCTCTACGTCATATTATCTGGCGACTTGGTAAACACAATCAATATTTCTAATCTTTACAAACACAACAACAATCTATTCGCATGACAGCTTTGAAAAACAAATCTCTTTAAAAATATTTTATAATGGCCCCCTTTGCGAATTCGAAGAATAAGAGTGGTCTTTGATATGAGTCCTGGAGTGTACAGGCTTATAAAAATAATACTTTTTATGAATATTGTTGCACAAGTATACAATCAGCATATACCATCGCAACATTTTTCTTCGTGCGTGGTCCATCGAAATGTTACAAGGACTTCTCTGTCCATTGTAATTATTTGAAGTAACAACAATAATCACTCCGATTTAACGCTGGCCTCACACACGACTCACAGTCCTGCTCTGTTGTCTATAATGCATGTATGATATTCTATAACGATAAGTCAACAAAGCCCTTATAAAAAGAAGCCTATGTCTAGAAATTGACTGGAACAATTTTACTTTGAACTGCTATGAAATTGGAACGGCTGTACCGATTTCCTTTAAACATGGCAAAAAAAATAAACAATCCAAATCGGTATATCCATAGGACCTACGACCAGACTGAAGAAACAGTAACACCGAAACTTGTAACACCCCTCTTTTTGCCCGAGGTGGTTAAAAATAACCGTTTGATAAGTCTCTTATAGTTTTAAAATGTTATAGATTGCTCAGTGAGTTGTGTTGTGACACTTTTCCAATAGCGAGGGAATGTGCTGTTAGCATGTTATAAAGAACCCGTATATTCCACATAAAATCGGCAAACGTGTTAACCAATTTTTTTACGTCATTGACTTTAATGATTAATTAACTAACGCTCGAAAATATGCAATCAGGTTAAAGTATAGATTTATATTATTATAAACCTTTTCTGTGCCACTTACCCTTGCTACGAAACAAAGGTGTCTATTAATAATTTTATTATTCAAATCAAAATTATGAAATAATCTTGCTACATAATGAGTGGGAATCGTGACTTTGCGCTAATCCTATTATGTGTTCAGAATGTCCATTTATAAAGCGATTCCTACAAATTATTGTGCCACAATTCTGCTCGCAATAGTTTTGATATCACTATGAGTGACACGTATTGTTGTAGCTAATTTCAACTGGTGATTACATTATGTATAGCTTTCCGAAAAAAATATTGTGTTAGTCAGTCAGTTTTTAGATTCCTTGGTTTAGCTATTGCAAGTGTGATATATTTGTTTATAGTAAATAAAACAAATACCTAACTACAAGTTAATAAAGTAACTACAATGTTTATTTTATTTACTGGTCCTTTACATACTTTTTATATACTAAAAAAGTAGTTACGCACCAAATTCGACATGATTATAGTCCCAATTTAAGCTCCCAATGGTCATTACGAATGTCAATGCTCTCCGTACCATAAAAGTTACAAAATTCCCAAACAGGTTTGGCTTTCTCCCTCAGAATGCTGTGTTCTTGGGAAACATAATGATTTATTAACATATTATAGGTATATCTACTTGAGTGCTGATGTATTTACACTTGCATCATCCAACGTTAAAGTTACTATTGAAATATTCGTATAAACTCTTGACAGAATTGATTAATTTGATTTAAAATACAATTATAAAAAAAAATACACTTGAAAGAGTAGATTGAGGAGACCGAAAAATATATTTATGACTTTATATATAACCTACCACAATCACAATAAAGAAATGGTTTCAAAAAGGCGACCCCAAAATATTGTTTCTAGCTTGTCAAGTTACAGTCAACTCCTTTCCAAATCACGTTTTACGTTTTCTAATTTTGCAAAAAATTAGGTGCTCTCTAGTCTTGTCTGAGCTAGAAGTCTACTTTCTACTTGTCTGGGCTACTTAGTTAATATATACGTTTATAATAGCAAAAGATAGGTGCTTTCAAGCTTCAACTCCTTCATTACTCATTGTAAAGCTCGTAATGTTGAAATAAGGTTGGGCAACTTCAGCGACCTACAGTCTTTTGTCTTGGTACAGGATCTGTACAATAATTATCTCAACACTCATGAATCAAATAGAAATGTCAATATAGATGATTCCTACAAGGTTAGTGAATCTATTGAAAGATCGATTATGTCAGACTCACAATTTAAATCAATAACCAAATTTACAAAGGTATATTTGGTTTCGGGTAGGTATCTTTTGTGGATGTTTAAGAACTTGTCTTTGTCGCAATGCAAGTATGCAAGACTTTTATATAAACATCTGTCTTTATTTGTCTTTAAAAATCATAATTCTTAAATTGCATTTGCCTAAGGTCATTGCCAGCGGATAGTATGTTTGTATTGTGTGTGTAGCTAACGGCACTGGCGCTTAGCTAACAGTGAAATGTCTATAATTTAGTCATCTCTTCAATCGGACAGCTGCCAGGCACGTTTCTGTTATCAATTTGTCATAGACCTGGTTTTATCGAGTTCAATCTTTTCAACATCTTCAAATTACATAATTATGTAGTTTAATCGTGCTTGTCAGATATGGCGTAAAATATTGCATTCTAATTTGTTTGTATGCAATTATGTAAATCTGTTTTCTGACTTTAAGAAACAACGAGCGTTAGGTATTAAAGTAATGTTCGCTAATTGTGGCCAATCGACCACCTACAATTATTTTATAAAAAACTTTGATCATAAAACCAAGTTTTCCGCCAAGACCTTTTATAACCGTGAAGATCACCAAATTGTTATTTGATGCATGAAAAATATATTCTTATTTTTGCGTTACACTATTCGTAAATTAGCCTTGCTCGTCCAAAACTCTGGTATTTTCCGTCTGAGATAAAAGCAAGATCTGTGAAAATTGTTATTGTAATTTTAAGTTAAATTTTATTAAATTTGCGGTTACCTTGACTGGCGTTCCTAGCCGGTCACTTTGCTTGGACCAAGCCTCTTTCTGGGCACGTGCTAGGGTAACAACAAGTCGACGATATTAGGATTTTTGATGGTGGATGGATGGATATGACTGTATGACACATGCGTTGGAAGTGTAGGTACTGCGCAAATCAAGGCAAGTGCGTCATAGTTCCCTGCATGGGAGTAGGTACATACATTCTTTGATACATTTATAGCGTGAATGTGATTGTGTTACTAAATCATCACCGTTTGGCTTGAATTTATATGCATATTGTGTATTGTTCAACTTAACAAAACACAATTATCTCGAGCAAGTTCTTTCATATATTTCCTCAGCAGCAGCTTAGCTGTCGTTGCATAAATAGGTTGGGATATAAGAAAGAATATTTTATAGGTGTTGCGTTTGCTTATCATTATCAAATGCGTAATATATTATTTCTGTATTAAAATGCATGAATATTATATGAGATATTTTAATCAGTAACCTTACTATATTAATTTTATGAATATTTATCGCGCTATAATTTCTCCGGTGATTCAGATGTAGGTATATAAAATATTATGAGTCGCGTAGGTCGCACTCTGTCACATGATTTAAATTGATTAGCTTCGTGTTAGCGGCGGTTAGCTACGATACTCTTTAGCAGGTTTTTGCTAAATTTGTAAAGGTTTATTTCAGGAAATTAACATCATTGTTTAAGTGGAAAAACAATTCTTGGTAAAAAGCTTTTGGCAAAGTCAGGGTGGATTAGCTACGCGTCACTGCGCTGGCTGTGTTATGGAAATTTATTGTGATCTTCAAGGACTTCCACAAATTTATTTTTGATTTAAACTAAACAACTTTTGGAAACCAAAGAACTTCATTTATATAACGCGTTGGAGCGTGGAAAATTTAAAATGCGTTGGTGCTACTAATCAGAAAATTTAGTGTTTTCCTTACGTGCAAAGTTATTTTTTGATAGAAATTTCCATATCGATTGATTACCTTTTATAGATCGTGCGTATTATCTCCTCGCTACAATAAAACAAAAAAATCTTAATCTCACCATTTAGTTAAATTATTAAACAAATTTGATGTACGTAGGCTTTTTAAGAAATAAAGTTAGGCGGCCGTTTAATATTTTATTACCATAGATTATTAAGTCTGTGTACATCTTAGCTAAACTTTCGATAAGTTTTATACACTCGTCTTTAAATAGAGTATTGTTTATCTTATTTTAGGATTTGTCCTCTCAAGTCTACTTTCTGGCTATCCTACAAGACCCGTTTAATATTTACCATTGTGCTTTGTTTGCAATCTGTTATGCACAAATTTATTGCAAGCTTAAAGTAAGTACACATTAATGTAAATTTATGGTTCTACATTTTGTATAACACTTTTATTGGTATACTAACACAAAATACACTTTTCTGTTTGTCATAAAATTTTATACATAAATTTCCGTAACTCCATAATAATTATTTTAGTTGGTATCTTTGTCCTTTCATTTACTAACTCATTTTAAACGATTGATGTTTGTGCTTTATTTATCCCAATCATTAAAAAACCTAGAATTGTTGTTTGAAAATAATGAAATATCTTATAAAAGTTCTATATATATTTATATATATAAAATAATTTAATTTCCTATTTTATCACTGAACTGCTCAATAGATGTTTTCGCAAAGGGGGGTTTTTTTACCGGAAATTAAATTAGATATTTTTATTCAAATACTCACATGAACTTGGAGGTCCTGTCACTAACAAGAGACTCAAATCACTGACACAAAAATTGGTCCAAGATTTTTGATGTGCGCGTTGTGACGGCTAGCAATGTATTGATGGTGGTATGATAATGGTCGTGTTTATATAGTGCGGGCGAACCGTTGACACCGATGCAAGCCTGCAGGCCATCTTTCAATTTGTTTGTTTTTGTTTGAGTTGTTTGTTGATTTTCGAAGATAACATCCCAAACAGACAATGTCTATAATTGTGTGGATCAACTCTTGGCCTGTCGATCACAGTGTCAAAGGAAATTTTAAAATGGTTCGCTTCGTATTTGCCCTATTTTGACAAATGTTCTTTTTTTTCTTGCTTGTCTCCAGTTTATTTACTTACTCGATGATCAGAAAATATTTTACCATCAGCTACCATAAGCTTACCTATCTACCGAGGCGTCACTTCGCAGTTCACGCACGTTAGGAAGTGTTAAATGAATAATGCTGATTTTTTTCTCATTTATGCTTCAAAGTAAGCCGAGTTTGTGTTATAGGTACATGCAAAACATAATATCTATCTGCCAAAACCTTTATGCACTAAAACTCAAGATGCATTCGAGAAATAAATATTTTATCGAAACTTGGTGTCGCGTGCAAGAAATTTCAATGGCAACCATTAAAGAAGTACCTTCATCTTTAAACCTTCACCTTCAATATGTTTGACCTTGAACTTGCATTTAACTTGGGTTGGGTTTACTCTAGAATTTTGAGAATAACATTCAAATAAATGTACTTATTATTTAATGTTTTGATAAAACCGCAAACCGATTTCAAATCCCTTCTACTTACAAGGTTTGTTTTACAGTTGTGTATGCGGGATGAATTGACTTGATGCCTTCTAATCGGGAATAAAATGTACCTATGGGACCATGTCGCGATGATTCTCTCTTCTATACAATAGTAAAAGAATCATTAAAATCGGTCACAATTGATGGAGAATTCGGCAAACATAGGTACATAAAATATATAATGTATGTATGTAAAATATATACCTACAGCCGATCATTGAATCTCCTCCTTTTTCCGAAGTTGGTTGAAACGTAAAGCCGTGGGTAGAAGCATAGAAATATAACCTTTTACCTTGACATCCAGTGAAAGCATTTCTTGTTCGTGTTCGAACGAAAATCTTCTTAAGTAACGTTACGTGTTTTTTATTATCATAGGTTATAGAGCCCATAAAATGCCACACAACTGTCATGGAGAAATCTTTTGAACCCATTGGTTTACCCTAACAGATAGCTAGTGCCACTCCAGTAATATACGTAGGCGTTTAGATGTATGATATAATTTAAGAATGTCCCATAAAATTTCGATTTCGGCAGGATCATGGGACATTATTAAATTTTCGCAGAAAATTTCCCCAGTGCGAGTACGCACAATAAAGAAAAAAAAGCTTAGTTTGACATAATTATTTCAATTCAGATTTTAAATAATTTTGCAGTAGCTAACTAGTAACTAGTCTTAAAATTAAAGTTTGTGCCCTTCTTACCTTAATGGCAGCGATGATTCTGGGTGAAATGAAATGTCTAGCAATATTATATATATTGATCCAGCTTTATATAGTATAATATTCATCGTCGGATTATTTTGAGGCTAGAACTATAAAAAAACCCCTCATATTATGCACCCTGCACGCTATAGAGCTATGAGATACTTTTCTAACTGTAAATAACTGCTGTTCAAAACACACTATTTACATTGTACAACCAAGTGAAGAAGGTTATTTGAACTTTACATTTTGTAACAGCTTGGTTTGATTTCGATACTGTTATGTCGCTTTATGATGATAAATAAACCATAACGTTTACCGGAGTGACATAAAAAAAAGGATTGGCAGAGCTTTCTCGGTATGATGAACCTGAAGAGTTTTCGATGCTTTGTCGTTAAAACTATGAATGTTGTAAGAAGTTTTACTTTGATTTTTTTAATTTAAATTAGTTAAGAATCTCGTAATTTTTATCTTGCTAGTAGATCACAAGAGGGCTTCACGATATATACTATGCGACTAGCTTTACTCTCGTGCATACAAAAAATATCTAGCCTGTCGCACTCACGGTAATGCATTTATCATCTACCTATACTCCGACTTAAAATCCAGAATATTTTATATCAACAAAGACATAAATGAAAACTTATCAAAAAAACTTATAACAGTAGGTAACAAATAAAACGTCAAGTGCAAGTTGGACTCGCGCATCAAGGGTTCCGTACAAGCTCGTAAGCAAAGTAATCGACTCAGACGCACAGTTCACAAACATTTTCTGATTTGGTTACAATTACATAAGGGATATACAAAAAAATACGGTTTTAAGATTTTTTTTCCTTTACCTGTGCTATAAGAACTTGCTTCTTGCCAAATTTCATGATTCTAGGTCAACGGGGAAGGGAAGTACCCTATAGGTTTGTGTGCAAGTGATTCCCTAAGAAAAATAAAAAAAAATTGGGTATACACGGCTGTAATTTTTGATTGCATTGACTTAGAAGTTTGACTTAGATCGCGGCTCAAAGACGTTACTAACTTGAGTAGGTATGTACTCGTATGTATATGATGTGAATGTCAACTCGATACCTGAACGAGATTCATTAAATGATAAAAGAAAGCTATCAAAATAAAAATCCGAGCTACGGTGCTTTGCTTTGATAAAAAAAATATATAAAAAATCCACCAATATTCCTTAAATAAGTAAATAAAAATAATCGATCTGCAGATCTTTTATACGGATGCTTTCTACCTAGATAAATTAAATAAATAAATAGTAATGCTGGACAATTCACGCCGCATTATCTAGCCTTAAGCTAAGTAGAGCTTGTGTTATGGTGATAATAATAGATGCAGGTATAATAATAAAAAACTATTTATGTACTTACATATTGTATTAAGCATATCAGTTATCTAATACCTATAATACAAGCTCAGCTAAGCTTGGGGTTAGATGATGATGTGAATTGTCCAGCATTGTGTGCGTACTTTTTTTGCACTGAGACTCGGATTGGTCCATTGTGCGTTGTCCAGCATTATTGGGTTACAATCTAATCTTCTCGGTTTCAAACCTGTAAAATACAAAGTACACGCGCCTAAGCCTAGTTCAATACGTTAAAAATACACAAAAAACTAAGAATATCATGTTTTATATTCTTCACGGGATAAATCCGGGATCATTCTCTAAACAATAACGAATGTTCACAATTGGTTCACAATTGACTTTTAAAATAGAATCTCTCTTTTTTCGAGTTCGGCTAGTTTAAAAAGAAAATGTTTGTGGTAGATTCTTCTACTCTATATTGTTGATGTGGAATGTCATTTTACTCAATTATTCGGTGAAGGGAAGCGTATCCTATAGGGCGCTCGCTTGGCTGACTCAGCATACAATTGACCTTGCCTTCAGTAAAAGCTGATCGATAAGCACAGGCCTATAGTTCATTCAAATGGCGATTATGATGACACAGACAATGGTTTTATTACACGTGTCTAGGTAGAGAATTAATTACACCAAATTCTGAACCAAGGTGACAAAACATAAAATAAAACACGTACAAAATAAATAAAATAACTCGCGGGCGTTGAGCTTGCTTATTGATTTTACAACAAGATCCTTTATGTCCTTTCAAAAAAAATTTGTTTTTACTATAGATATTTGTTTAAGCCCTACCTCGACTTTTAGTACTGAAGGGGAATATTTGTTATTAAACTATGAAAACTATGCTATCTATTTAAAACACCTTAAACTCTCGGAGTAGACCGAAATATTTTTTTTCTTAGAAACTATAGCCCTAGACCGTGCGTTCTCGTCAGCGCTAGAGCCGTAGATACAGATCTAGAGCCCGTAAACTTTTACTAGCGATATCTAGTTATGCGTCGGAACTAAAACAGGGCACATGGCTACTGGATTGAACAATAATATTCTTTACTAAAACATTTGATGTCCTCGTGTTAGTTATTTCCTTGGAAGGCATCTTTCTTACAAACATTTGCTATTGAACCTTAATTAGGCACCTAATTAGCAGTTACTTAATTCACGACATGTGTGGTTAGGGCCTACTATAATAATAAATGTATAAGGAATCTCTTACAAGGCTCCGAAGGTGATATAAAACTTTACAAGCCGCAAACCCAAAAGGGTCAAACATGTTAAATTCCCCCACCTTTCTCGAATCAAAATATGTACCTACATACAAGAGTTTTTTAACTTCACCGGATTGTTTATTTGGCCAATCCTTGTAAGCCAAATTTGAACCACTTTCTCTGAACTTACAGACTTTGAAATGTTGCACGTTAATGATTTCTGAAGACAGTACACAGTACAGTCAAATGATAAATAAAGCGGTTAAGTGCGAGTCGGATTCGCGCACGAAGGGTTCCGTACCATTATCTATAAAAACGGCAAAAACACGTTTCTTGTATGGGAGCCCCCTTGAATATTTATTTTATTCCTTTTTTTAGTATTTGCTGTTATAGCGGCAACAGAAATACATCATCTGCGAAAATTTCAACTGTTGAACTATCCCGGTTCATGATATACAGCCTCGTGACAGACGGACGAACAGCGGAGCGGAGCGGAATAGGGTCCTGTTTTACCCTTGACCTGATGCAGCATCAGGTCATGCAGCCAGGATTTTCTTCTCACGAGGTCACCTCAACGTTTATTAAGTACCTAGCTAGCACGGACACAAAAATTTGCTTCTGTATCCTTCGGTTAGCTAGACTCATTGACTAATTAACCGACTTCAGGGGGAGTTTCTATGTTCTGCTTTAAAATTACATCCAAACCCATTTTCATTATTCAGGAATTCGAACTAATTTGAAGTAAAAGAGTGTCTTAGGCACGCTTCCAACTGGTATTGATATGGATCAGTTGAGCTACCTGTTGATTGTTTGCAACAGTTTGCAGATAGCTTAATTGTTTCTATTGTAAATACTAGTTTTAATTTAAATTTGTTATTTGATTGTTATTTTCTTTCTGAATAAAGTATATATTATTCTGTTAGTAAAAGAATAAGTCGTTTAACAACACGCCAAACAATTTTCAGCTTATTTTTATCACTTTTCTGCTGTCATTGACGAATGACCATTCACGTCCGTCATCGCTATTTATCCACATTAGACACATCAGTGACGCTATTCTTTTATAAAAGAAGTGGAAGTTGGATCTATTCTTCAGCGGCAACAAAACATGCCTTTCATGTCTTTCAGCATCTTTTGTCTCAAATGCCAGAATTTTGGTTTCTATCAATCATTGTTCTTACCTTAATGTATGTTTTAGGGTTTCAAGATCGGTTTCGAAACCCTTATTGTCTCGCTCTGTCTCCTCCTTTCTTGAATATATCAGTATATATATTTACTGCGGCTATTAACTTGAAATTTGAAATAATAATACATTTCATGTATCATTCAGGATTTTGAAGTTGTTTTATGGTTTTTTAAAACACGCCAAATTATTTATCTCATTTTGCTGTTTCTTGTGGTTATTCACCAAAGTTGAACCTAATTGTTCATGATATATTTCTCGGTCATTCGTATCAATTAGATACGTATTGAAGAAAGCAATTCAATGAATAAGTCGTCAGGCAGTTGTCAAATTTGGAAAAATTGCACTGTTAGTCAGTACCTACATTTTGATGGTATAACTTAACTTAATGCATTTGTAATAAAAATAAAGTCACTGAATTAAGCTTCAAGTAAAGATTTTCTTATAGTTATTGATATCATCCTGTGGTTCTCAACGAAAATAACTTTTGGTTAATGAGACTATTTGTACTAAAACGTTCAACCTTCTCTGAAAGTCTAGTTTCTACTGGCTTGAAAGAGGTTTTATACTTCAAACTCGCATACGTCACCTCCTTTGTTAGTCCAAATTGAGTTTCCTAAAGTCAAAGATCCTAGGATCCTACGTTTTTGGCTAAAGTATCAAACCATTCCTTTAAAAAAAATGCCGGCCGCAAATTACAACTAGGTACGTGTTTACTATGTTTGAGTTAAATGAATATCGCCACTTAGAATCTAGGCAGAGTCGGTAGAGTCAATAAAATATTCTTTAGTTACGCTATTTTACGCTGATTTCTGTGATTTGTAGGAACAAATTGTCCATTGTTCTAATTAGGTGTGAAAGGGAAGTAGAATATATTATTTTTATTATCCTTAATCTTCAGTGCACACAAAATGTTCCATTGTAATTTACCTATACTTACCACAACGAATGGATAACCTTGGCTAAAGACATAGGCCCTTAATAATGTCTAGGAGTAGTCTAGTCTGTCAGTCGGTAATCAGTCAGCTTTTCGTCAAATACATGGTGCATTTACATTAATATTAGAATTTTACTTCCGCTTACCTTTTTACAATTTTTTCGGCAAAGCGTTTTATTCCTTTTCCACAAACACAAGTGACTGATCCAGAATTTCAGCAAACACTGAGTTGTGCCAAATTAATAAAAATATTCTGTAGCGCCCACACTTCTTTATGAAACGCTAGCTTCGCCTCGCCGCTTTACTCACGCAGTATCTAGTTTTTTACGGTGAATAGACATTCGTTTAACCACAATCTCACCGACGACGTTT
The DNA here is from genome assembly GCA_946478455.1 of Eupithecia vulgata. Classification (NCBI taxonomy): domain Eukaryota; kingdom Metazoa; phylum Arthropoda; class Insecta; order Lepidoptera; family Geometridae; genus Eupithecia; species Eupithecia vulgata. The sequence continues at coordinate 10,765,978 of OX297873.1, forward strand.
TGGCTGACAATGTATCACGATGGTCTTGATAAAGAAATCCATACTAATATTATAAAAGCGGAAGTTTTTCTTTCTGTCCGCAAAATTCCAACTTTTTTGTGGTTTTAATTTTTTTGCTTTCCACAAGGCTCTTTAGCCTTTTAAGCCAATTTGGGAAAATGTAGATTTTTAAAACAAAATTTCGTATTTTCCCAAATGCTCCAAAAATTCTAGTAAACCGAAGTTGGTTTTTATCATGAGTTAGAGAAAATGGTTTACGGTTTGCGGAAAATTACTCATTTGCTAGTTTTATTGCTAGTGGAAAGCAGAAAAAATTAAACCACAAAAATAATTGCATTTCGCGCCAACCTGCGACGATCAACCTTAAGCCTAAACAGCTAAGTGGATCTTAATTAAATTTCGCATGAAGTTAAAAGGTATCCCTAGGAAGAATATAGGCTACTTTTAATTCCGAAATACACAAAAATCAGCGGGCAGGAGCTAGTAGCCTGTATCACTTTACTTAGACCATAGTTAGACAGTTTAAGCTCAAGTATAACATTACTTTCAAATAAAAAGACTTTAAAAATCGGACCGAAGTTCTAGAGACACCTCCGATACAAACAAACTCATAGTCAAACACACTTTACTGCTCTCTTATGTTATTATAGATGGTACGCGCGGGGGTGGTAGTGAACTTCCATCGATTTATTGAAATCTTGTGAAGATTTACATCATGCGTCGTGAACGTTTGTTTTTATCATTTAAACTAGTATAAACTTGTATTTTGAATTTTGATAAGGAAAATTCAGCAAAGGAAAACAAGCTGAAAACATCTTACCCAGCATGTGTAGACTCTCCCCCGGAGCATACAGAGTCTATGCCATATAATTTCAAACTAAAATCGCCATGTACTCAGTCTAATTGAACAATTTTTGAAATATCGTAAACTCCTTGTCAATGAATAGTTACCATAAAAGTTCTAAAAAGTGAATATTTTATTAATAATCCTTCTAATTACAATGCAGTAAAGGTCAGAATGCCAGTAAGGAAATGTCACTGTCATCAATATTTCTCCATACACCTGCCTGTAAAGTAAAAGACCTTGTTCATTTCCACAACATGTTTTTTAATAGTCCCTAAGGTTCTTGACTAGAAAAACAGTACTTAAGTATCATTTTAGTGCTGCAAGCATGGAAGGAAGTGTTAATTTAATGTGATAAGGGGGTATCTATTAATTATGTGAGGTGATTTTGTCAATTTTTGACCCCCCTCGCTCTTTGGTGAGATGTCGTGAGAGTGTTGTTGACTCTTTTAACGCATTCACTGCCCAGCCTCAGCAGTGTGACCCGCAGGGGCGCACCACCCTGTCTAGAGAACCCGTAGCTTAGCGGCACATGCGCTTCGTGGGCCATTTAAGGCGCAAACCCCACCCAAACTAGCGCCGCCACTTTATCCTATTATTCGGTTTAACAAAGGAAATTTTAAAAATCCATCGCTGTTAGTGATCCCATTATTAGCTTTTTTTTAATGCCTCTGTAATACTTTTATTCTATTTACTTTAGGCAGTGAATCTAAAATAGATTTTGGTAGCTAACAAGGGCAACTTAGACGAAGTACAAAGGCGACATCATCGCTACGAGCGATCTCTTCCAGACAACCATGGTATGGATGGACTAGACACGTAAGAACAACAAAGACGGTGGCACTTGAAATAAATAAAAGAAATCAATAATACTTACACTATCACTCATTCATAGTTTAGCGTCGGCGTAATCGAGAATGGGAAGTAAAAGGGACTGGGCAAGTATAACCTTAGAGGAAGTCGGGAGATAATTATGCAGTCGCTGTAGTAACCCTACTGATGCGAACATCTTTCGGCTGAGTTCATTGCAGCCAATTTCGGACCCCAGGACAACTCGTTGTCTACAACCAGAGCCAAGTTTTTGGCGGATTTGCTGACCTTGATGCTTCTGTACCACTAAAAAGTACAACTGGTAGTACAAATGACATACCTTTATCTCTAGAACTACCATAGTACTAGTGACCTTATAACTTACTCCTAACGAAAGCTGCCCAACCCAAGAAGCGGGGGTGGGATAGGTATGTATAAACCTGTTACGAAACACAAGTTTGTATCATTTGTACTACCAGCTGTACTTACGTTTAATTAGAATTCAATAAGTCGAGTTAATTTATTTGTATATTTTGTAATAGTACTAGAGATACAAAGGTGTGTCATTTGTACTACCAGTTGTAGGTTTTAGTAGTACTACTAACACGTAAGCTCAAAAGAGATAGGAGTTATGGTCGCGCGAGTGAGCGCCCAAATAGGGTTACACCCATCATTTAGGGTACGTATTGAAACACTTAAAATTAAAATTTCTACAGGTATGCCGATGCTCAAATCCCATTAAAAATTACATATAGAAGAACTTGAGATAATACATGTGTTGCTATTGTAAATTATGTTTTGTGAACTTCGATAAAATACTCATTTGCCATTTCGAACTTTCTTTATTTTGAATTTAGATAAACCAACCATTAGATATTGTAATTTTAGGGGTTTTGATTTTGAACATCGGTGTTTTAACTGTAGATATTTTAATTTTAGGTGTTTGAATACGTACCCATCTTATATGAGTGAGTACTATAAGCTGTAACTGTAAATCTAGGGTCAAACTGGCCCAAGAATAACCGCACATTAAGCCTCAAATAACTTAACCACTTGAAACCTAGGACCTAACCCAACCAGCACTAACTTTGTGAATTAAATGCGGCTTAAGAACGTCTTCTGACAGCGACGTTAAGCTCAGAAACTAATTATTGAGTTCCGGCCCGACGACGGTTAACTGACGGTTGACCGTTACTCTGTTAACTGGTGGTTAACTAGGTTAGGTAATTTTGCTATAATATGTGGTAAAAATAAAACTGCATCGTGAGTTCGTAATACCACGTGTCTAGATGCTTTTTTTGTAAGCCTAAAGAAATAATGTTATTGGCTTTGCCATGAACGGAAATCGCCTTTACATAAATATAATTATGGAAATTTCAAAATTACCTACTTTAAGGGTTTTCCACATAATCTCTTTAATGGAAAATAGGTCAAAATGGTCAACAGTCAAAAGAATAGAATATATAGTCATATATTCTTTACTTTTGACTTCTCTACTGACTAGGTATGTACTTATTCAAATTTTTTCCCAAGTAGATGCGAAAAAAAATATAAGGATATATAAGGATGTTTTTGATAAAAGGTCCTTTTTACAGTACTTAATCTGCCTTTTTGTTGACTAATTGCCAATTAATTATATTTTTTCTGCATCTTCTTGGAAAATTTTATGTATTAGTAGTTATAGTTACATAATCAGATGTTATAGGTACTTGAGTACTTCTGACTTCTCTACGTCGATCTAACTATACCCTTTTGACCTGTTTTCCTTTAAGAAGATTGATGTGGAAAACCCTTGAAGTAATTTTGATATTTCCTCATACCTATGTGACTGCTTTAATATAAAATAATGTGATTTTTAAAACTACCTACTTATAAATTGTTTTATAGAAAACACAAAAAGTTTGCATAAAAATTCAGTAATAGAAATAGGTAGATTACCTGTAAAACCTAAATACACTGCGTTAAATGGGACATTTACAAATTCAAATGAGTCTTATTTAAGAAGACAAACTTATTTTTAATTTTATTTAAGTAATTGTTTATTATGAGAATGAACACAACCATAATATAGCTAAAATAAAACGGAACACTGGAAAGGACATGAGTTTAAATCTGTTTGGCATCTCTCAGCGCTCAAAATCCTGATTTAATATTATAAGTACGTACCTGAGATATGTTAAAAGTTTGCTCGAGCTTTTCCCATAGGCTTAGAATGAGTGAAAAAATTCTATGTCTATGGCTTTTCCAAACTTTCAACAATTTAAATTAAACACTGGTGCAATGATTCATTAAAATGACAGTTTGATCTTTTTGCAATAACATACCCAGCAGGAGTCTTAGCAACCAGACCTGTCATAACAAGTCCAATTTATTTATGTTCCTTCAATAAAGGTATGTACACTTTACTATTCACGCGCATTGTACAAACTCTCTTAATACCCCTAGGTTTGCTGTAAGAAAACTCTGTTAGGGTTAAGCTCGCCTTTGTATATAAATTTTCGTTGTTATATTTTTATGTTTGTATTTTTGTGTACAATAAAGAATTTAAGAAAGGTTGCAACCAATTAAACTTACTAATCACAGTTACATTACGGGACAAAAAAAACACTTAATTTTAATGTAGTGGACTGGATGACGAACAAAATATTCGAATTCTTTCATCGAAGTCATGTTCGAGTCGCAGAGAGAGAGAGATAGAGCAATATGTTTATGACCAGAAAGTAAGTACTGAAATAATATTTCCAGAAACGGTACTGTAATGTAACAGACCAAGTCATAACTAGCAAATATAAAAACAAGTCATTATCATCGAAATATTAACTCAGTGGCCATTATCAGTAATTTTTGGCAATACTGCATCAGGTCAACAAACTAATAAGCGTTTCGTTTAACATACAGTAAATATAGGCGACGACCTCTGTGGCGCGGTGGGCGAAGGTCCGCCTGCGACGCAGGAGGTTGCGGGTTCGATTCCCGCCTTGATACAAATATTTGTATGAATTGCAGGTATTTTGTTCCGGGTGTTCTGGTCGTTTTCTATGTATAACAAAAAATATCTATCTATGTAATGTATTGTATTATTTGTTTCAGTTATCTAGTACCCATAACACAAGCTCTGCTTACCTTGGGGCTAGATAATGCTGTGTGAATTGTCCAGCATTATTCATTATTTATTTATTATAGGTACTGGGAACTGTACGTTAAACGAAACGTAGCGTAGACTCTAGTCCTATCGGAACTAACGTGAGCTGAGCGGATTCAAAAAATCTGATAAATATCACATTTCAATAAATTTAATTCTTAATGCTTGCAAAATAAGCACTAAAACAAGTCACAATTTACACTAAAAATTATTCTCATCAAGAATACTACCAATGTTACCTTGCTAAACCAACAAAAAGGTTTTTATGTTCAGCAATACAAACAGATGTAAAATCAGACATCTCTGATAAGCAAGGTAAGGTCATGTCTTCTCTCAATTTTAGTTAAGGAAGGAAAAAACAAGTTAGACTGTAACTTGACTGATGAATCATCAAACGACACGGAAACGTCTCGGAAGTGTAATTACTGTAATGCTTCAGGTACTTTTTCTATTTTTATGCACTGCAGTTTAAAAATGACGGGTAGAAACTTAATCGAAATCTTCAGGTACAAACACAATCATGAGTCTAAGACCATTATGGGTTTTGCCAGACTATCTCTCAGAATTTGCTCTGCATGGCAATTTGCTCTTTTTTTGCTCAAAACAAAATTAATGCCTTTGATACCAATGCCTGCGATTGTGCTCAAATCATCAAATCGATTTAAATAAATGTTTTTGCAGCGAATTACGAGTCAATCTTTGAATCAGGGAATGTTTCGTACCTAGTCGATATACAAGAGTCGAACCAAAAAAAAAATGCGTATTTCATAAAGAGCCAAAGAGTGAAATGAGCTTCCAGCATCTGATCTCCTGTCAGAGTACATTCTTGCAGTCTTCAAATCTTTCTGTTCTTTCCTATGTATGTATGTTTCGGCAAACATGGTGTAGGACGCCCTCTGACCAGGTGGGATGACGATTTGCGAAAGACTGCTGGCAGATGCTGGATGCGGCAAGCTGAAGACAGGGCGATATGGCGCTTAGGGGAGGCCTATGTCCAGCAGTGGACTGGTATAGGCTGATGATCATGATGTGTGTTTTGTGTCGTTCTAAACACACTTTTTCATTTCATTTAATTTCTTTTAATTCAGAGTGGTTAAATTCCTCTATCTTAGACCACATCATGGACATGCCAATCGTGGGGATTATGGGCCCCATGAGATAAAAACCAATAAGGCGCTTATCAGGGGGACACTTGCGTCCAGCAGTGGACCAATATAGGCTGTTGAGAGTGAGAGCAGGCAACATCACGGCCTCATCATCACTTATTCAAGTGATATGGTGGCCAAACTCTTACGACCATCACCATACGTCTAAATACTCCATCACCGTAAAGAACGAATCTGTAAAACAGATCCAGTGTGAATGCGTCTTTGCAAAGTCAATGCGATTCTACATTTGATTTTTCAAAAATTTCTTACAGCATATCATACATTCCAAAACGTCAAACATTATTATGAAAGCTAGATACGACAAAATTATTTGAATATTATTTGTATATAGCATAAAACATTACTCTAAGAATTAAAATTAAACCATCAGTAGGTGTTAAACAAATACTTTAGTCATATACCATTCTTATACAAACCTATTATAATAGCAATGGCAATCAAATCATTAATAAATTCTTAAATATGAACATGTCACAATTAAACAAAAGGGTCTATCTTTAATAATAACAGGAATGACTTAGGGACATAGATAATAAAGACAATAACATTTACATGACGTAAGGGAATAGTTAGGTAGGAGAAGCTAGGTTACCCAAGAATGGAATGCTGTCCAGGCTGTTACTCCAGGTAAGATTTTTCATTCATCATCAGATTAAAGAGGAATATCTCTTAAATCAACTTTATTTATAAAGCTAGGTATTCCTATGTTTTTTTTTCTATTTATGTAGGATATTCCTATTTTATCCACACTTTGTTGTTTATTTGTACCCACTTATTGTTTGGACGACCTCTGTGATGCAGTGGGCGAAGGTCTTCCTGCGACGCAGGAGGTTGCGGGTTCGATTCCCGCCTCGGGACAAGTGTGTGTACGATCTGCAGACATTTGTTCAGGGTGTTCTGGTCGTTTTCTATATAATAATAAAAATATCTATCTATGTATTGCTCTTATAATATGTATATCAGTTATCTAGTAGGTACCTATAATACAAGCTCTGCTTAGCTTGGAGCTAGATAATGCTGTGTGAATTGTCCAGCTTTTTTATATATTTATAAAGCTAGGATATTCTGCTATCAGTTAGAAGCTAAAAATAGCTTTTAGGTAGGTACCTTTAACGATCTAGCTAAGCAGGTGTTTAGTTGGTACATAAAGTAGTTAACTGTGCTGTTTATCCTTTAATTTACATTGTCAATAACGATTAGATATGATTTATTGGTCAATTTAAAGATGAGTTCTTGCTACAATATTATTTTCTTGTCGAAGTTGAAAGAATTTATGGGGTTGCGCGAGTATAAACAATATTGAATACTTCATTGGAAATAATAAGTGTTTCTTGCCGGGAAGCATTGTCATGCCTCTGTGTTAATTATTCATGGTTAAATATTTTTAGTATTTTTTTTGGTATATAGGTATACTGTTATAAAATAAATCTATGCTTGGGTTATTCAAGTGTCTTAAAAATATCTTGTCTCATCAACGCCATAGCCCACTGCTATACCTTAGGCGCTGCGCAAACTTAGACACTTTTGTGTCTTGTGTCAGACACAAGCTACCGATGAATATTTGATTTCTATACAACCAGTATGAAATCATCCACTCCCTGCATAAATATGTCCAGTTGCTCCCACTTAACACATACTCATTGATGATCAAAAAGTGTTCGGTAACTGGAAACTAAAAGTCGTCAGTTGAAGACACAAGCAACATTAACAAATTTCCTTACAATAATTGTACTGAGCTGCGAATTGTGCCAGTGCTCAGAAGTGGCGACCGGTAACTATGACCGATCACCGCTACAGGACACAGCAACAACAAGCCCTGTGATGGTGTGCCGTGTCGGCAACGATTGGTGTGGTAACACTCTACGAACGATATGATGAGTTTCGTCGTTCTGCGACACCTGATTATCTCTCATTTTAATTTTCGCTTCAAACTTGTCTGAAAATTTTGACAAAATGGAGTAGAACACTTTCATTGCCCATGATGCCCATGGTCTGCGAAAGACAGGAGGCAGATGCTGGATGCGGCATGCTGAAGACAGGGCGCTATGGCGCTCATTACAGGAGGCATATGTCCAGCTGTGGACTAATATAGGCTGATGATTATGATGGATGATGATGCCCATGGAAGTCTTCCTGCTCCTGGAGCTGTCAGTAAACCACTTTAAAAAGCCCAGGACATGTGTCTCCCTCTCCCAATGTGTGACATTTTGTCGTTTCTTTGTCTTTAACCCTTACAGCTGCCTCCCTTCATTATGTATTCATTCATAGCTCAACCTATCCTAAGGACATCTTACAGTAGGTACAAAAAGGTGAAAAAGTAGTGATTCTCTGGCATTTACGCCTTATTGAGGAAGTAAAACACATTCCACACTTGAATGAAATTAATTAATTCAACTTTATAATGTAGCGTCAAGTAATTTCAGGATTCATTACTTTTATGAAGATTCAAACAAAAGATTAATCGTACATTTTGTAAGCATTTGAGATCTTGCCGATAAAAAGGTCGTTCTCATTGACTCGAAACGAAATGATGCAGTGAGTAAAAATAACCCCAATTAGGTATGCTTATGTGGTAGGTTTGTACTGTCGAACTAGTTTATTTGTGACCCACCGTAAGCTATTTTATTAAATAGTACATTTATTTTCTCTATAATTGTTTACATCTTTAGCTTAAACAATTTAGGCTGAGCGCAGACTTGAGTCAAGATAGTTTTATGACAGTCTATTGCTTTTGTTAAGTTATAATTTTTCTAAAGCAATAGTCTGTCTTAAAACTATCTTGACTCAAGTCTGCGCTCAGCCTTATAGCACAATTTATATCATGCGACTGAGGTTTGTAAAACCAGGACCTTACTCCGCAGGATAAATTGGGATAAGTATCCCATATTCCATATGAAAAGACAGTAAAAACTAATTGTTGTAAAGATAACATTACGTAGACCAAGTATTAAATAAAACGTCAAGTGCGAGGAGCACTTGCGCACCGAGGGTACCGTATTAATAAGACCTTGTTTCTTGCCAAATATCATGATTTTAGGTGAACGGGAAGTAGGTCCTTAGTGAGATTTTTTTGGGAATGAGCTAAAAAGTTACGTTCCCGAATTTTTTCTTTACTTTTGCTATAGGACCTTGTTTCTTGCAAAATATTATGATTTTAGGTGTTAACCTAGAATCAACCGCCATGGACCAAAAACCTATAGGGTGCTTCCCCAACGGGAAGCATCCTATAGGTTTTTGGTCCATGGCGAGAATACATACGGAATCCAAAAACACAGAAAATAATTACGAATAAAATATTTACTGCATGTTTTTAATCTATGCTTATTTTCATAAAAACATTCATATAAGTACAGTTAGGTTAAATTTCGCATAAAACGCTTATGTATACATGTATCCCTGGTAACAAAGATGTTATTTTATTGTCATCTATTATCATTAACGTCACTGCTAAGAATTCCCGTCATATTTGACATCAATTTAGAGTTTATGACGTTTTTATAAATTTAGTCTTGAATTAGGCAAGCGTTTTCTAAAAAGAACTTTTTAACTTACATTCGATTTTTTTGGAGTCGCTAGTGTTTTCATTCGGCAATATTGTTAAAACGGATAATAAAATTGGGAACTTGTAAAATCCTGCTACGAGACGAAACAGGATCGAGATCAGGAATGTTCATGATAAGGGAATGTTAATTTATACCAGAAATTATTTATAAGTGAATTATCAAACATACCTACTATAAATATTAAATATTTATATTATTTGTACATTTTAAATAAGCAAGCAAGTATGTTCAGAGGGGTCTAAGGAGGAAAGGAGGAATAACAAATCGAAATAGGTCCTAGTTCCTACTCCTCGTAGAAAAGTTGCTTCGGTATTCAAATAAATTCCAGTATTATCTAAAACATTTTTTAGTAGTTTATATTGGTAAAATTTTGCAGACCCTTTCTTCCACATTGACACAGTTTCCTCGAAATTGAATGGTCATAAGTGCAAAATGCGTACTAATAATAAAAAGAAAAATAAACATTTTGACAATTTTAATCGAACTACTTATTGGGTAATTGGATCTACCACTTCTTCCACTAGTGGACAGAAAAATTAAGTGGACAAAGTCATTATCTTGTTTCTTATTTGATAATTATCACTATTTATAAACCTGTTTATTAATAGTATACAATTTTACTTGTCCAAGTGCTTATTCTGTAAGCCTAAAGAAATAAAGTTATTGTGTTTGAGTTTGAGTTGAATCAACTAGGCTGATAGTACATAAATAGCACTTTAAGGAAAATGGCGTACGACGAATTTAATATAACAAAATAAGTAGATATATTTGTAGGTAAGTAAACCTAATGTGTGGGCGCTTAAAATTCCATGGTCAGACAGATTGATGATTGTTGAATATAGTAAAATCCTTCACAATAGAGGTTTTTTCTGTTTCTTATATTACGCGTAGTTAAATGGCTAAGGATATCCTTGGTTGGTTTATGTTAATTTTATATGGTTGGTTGGAGTTTCTTACTTTAATAGGTAGGTAGTTACTTACTTACCTACATATTCTAATGTTATATAAGGAAATTATGTTTTTAAGAGGCGAACCTAGCATGTTTGCTTGTCAAACTAGGACTAGATCTCAGTACTCACGCGATTCCCGTGGTTAAAAACTAACGAATTACATAAAAGTCTAATTTTTTTTCTTTGGTTCCTTTAACGTGAAAGAACGATTATGAAAAAATATACTGTAGAAAAAAAAACATGAAATTGCACCGATTAGCACTTTGATCGAAATCCTAGGAACTCTACGGTCTATTGAAATTACTTACCTAGGTTTTAGATTCGTAGGTAATTGCTTGGTTCCTTCTGATAGTTTATCATAAGTTGTGTTGTTTTCTTAGTAAATAAGTAAAAACTCCGTACCATACAGGGGGGGGGGCGGGTAGCAGTGCCTCTTGCAGAATAGATCCACCACCGAACTGCGATCCCCAACCCGCATGCCCAGCGAGAGGAGATTATGGGCATTACCCCCATGAAAAAAAATCAGGGGGAGGCCTGCGTCCAGTAGTAAACTATTATAGGCTGGTTGAGGGGGAAGTATAAACTCCATTTTTGCACTTGCGCCTTTCCAAAAACGCATGCAACCCACTCGCTCCTATGAACTAGAAATCCTATGTCTATTCTTTTCACACAATTTTTTACAAAATGGCGTCGTGGAGCCCCTTCAGGTGGTTTCTGAAGTTTTGTGTATTCACGTGGCGATTCTTCATCTGTAAACTTTTATAAGTGGTTATAGTACCTTAACACTTGTCGTGCCGCTTGGACATGGCCCAAGAAGCACATGTCCAAGCGGTACGAAATGCAGCACGTTGGGGCACCGGGCGCCCCTGTTGCGGGTCGCACCGACGTATGGGCAGTGAGTGCGTTAACTAGTTTACCACCGTAATTACACGTGACCGTTTAATAAAATAATAATAAACCTGTACTCATGACTCCATTGCATTAAATGATGATAATCAAGGCACTGTCCAAGACTACAAAATACTCAGTGCCACCTAATTATCTGCTAACATCGGCGTTGGGGTTTAATGAGAGACTTTGTGTATAAAAATCTTTCATCATCAATCATCAGATTTTTAAACACAAACCAGTACCTTTAACGTACTGGTTCTTCTATATAATATATTATAGAATACGTTAGGCACTCTAAGGTTCGCTCTTAGCGATGTATTTTTATTCAGTATATTACGTACTAGCTGTCCGTCCCGTCTTCACACGGGTATATTCTATAGCCTATGTTCATCAGGAATAATGCAGGATTCTAATGGTGAAAGAAATTTTCAAATTGGTCCAGTAGTTTCGGAGCCTATTTAATTAAAAATAAAAATATGAATATTAGTTAGTATAGACATAAACACATGGCAATAATTATATTATTACAAGTTACTTGTGTGCACACAACATAGGTAAATAAAATGACATGCGCAATAACATCACTCCAGTCTCTTAAAGCGTGGATATTAAGTGAATTGACGTGAATTGGGTTACGTTAAAACCATTAGGTACTTCTTTATCGAAAAAGCTTCGAAAAAATACATAATAATCTATGGAATATAAGGCAGATCCACTTCGTTTCAAAAATGAAAAAAAAAACTATTTCAAAGTACCTACAGAAATAATTGTGCACGTACAATCTGTTTTAAAGTAAAGTGAAGTTTTCTTAGGTTAATACCGTTTTTAGGCAAGCACAAGATTTTTTGTTGTCATCGCCGTATTAAAATAGAATTCCAAAGGAACATTAAGGTTATTTTGCAAATAAATGTATTTTTTATTAGTAGATAATCACCACTTGATTTTGCGCTTACGCCGCTCTGCTCTGTCTCGCTCCAATAAAAGCGAAATCCTATGCCTTTCCTTTTCACAAAATAGCGTCATATATCGCCCCCTTGGTCATAAAGCATAGCGTCGCTTAGCAAACACTTGAATTTATGTTTAAAAAAAAATGCAGATGCACTGATTTATTCAACGACGACATTTTGCAAAAAAAAATCGTTCTTATCTAAACGACTTGAATTATTCTATTCGAAGAGCACATAACTTGTTGGCACTGTGAACACAAACGGGTACAATGTCAAGGCTGTTGACCGCAAAGATTGCCAAGAAACAAAAGCGCAAGAGACCAAAATCTGAAATGCAGGGAGATCGAATTACGCAACCTTTCGTTAAAATTAAATATTATATATGATTCTGATCGTTCTGCGTTGTTCATTTTTATTGTTATAGCGTTTTATATAAATCGAAATAAATCAACGAAAACCTTTTTGCGTCAAGTGTCACTATAATGCACGACAATTTATTGTACGCCCGAATAATGTACACTCTGATAATCCGTGTCGTGGCTTCCAATTTTAATAGGTTCTGACACGAATTATCAAGGTGTACATTGTTCGGCCGTACAATAAATTGTCATGCATTTATAGTGACCCGTCCTGGAGGCACACTGTCTCCTTATTTTAAAGTTACCTATATGATTTCTTATTTGCAAATTCACTTGAATTTTACAATTCATTAAATAACTAGTACGAGTTAGGGCTTGTTTTAAATATTTCTTTAAGTCGGTAAGTAATTTCTTTCATGTGTTCTTTATCTGAGAGTGAGAGTGCACCTGTGTTTGCGCACATCACACACTTGTGCACTAAAATCCTGTCTTGCGAACCTGGCTAGTCTCCTTTGAGACTGGCCGCCGAGGTCGAAATTCGGCTAGGTGTACATCATCATATCTAATTATAATAAAACGAATCAATTCAATTTCAATTTATTTATTTTCTCTCACAATAGAAGCTTACGCCCGAATACTCAAACGCAGATTTAGGCACGCCTCAAGTTGTGATTTTTTGACAGTTTTCAATGAAAATGAGTCATAAATTCGTCACTTGAGACGTGCTTAAATCTGAGATGCGTTTGAGTATTCGGGGGTTAGTTGCTAGAATAACAGACAAGTATAATAAATGCTAATATTACAGCTAACTTTGTAGACTGGTGCCTGTTTTAGGTTCACAAGAACTTGTATTAGGGGTCACCAGATCCACTCTGTGCGCTAGAATATCTTAAAAAACTTTATTAGAGTTATATACAAAAATAAAATAAAAAACTTAGCAAATAATAATTACAATGGTAGCGATTCTGTTGGTACAAAACTTAAACTAAACTAGCGTAAAAATGTTGCTGTCACCTTTTGTTAGATCGAAAATAAAAGAGACGTCAACAATTTTAGGCTAGTTTAGTTTAGGTTTGGTGCCCACAGAATCGCTACCAATATGTACCTGTAAGTCTGACATAGAGTGGGTGCATAGGACAGGTATCTAGATACCTGTTCTATGAATGGGTGTTTGTGTTATGTTATAGTAAGTGTGAGTATTATGTGGGGGGTATTCCTGAGAACACCAGCCTCCAAGAGTCTGGGCAACAGGAGACCCCAGTGTGGATGATGTGAGTGTTTTGGTAGGTGTTATGATTGTGCGGGGGGTACTCCTGAGAACACCAGCCTCTTAAAGGTCAAATCACTCATAAAAACCTATTTATTGAACATCCATAGGTAATCAATCAACATAACTTGGGAAGGTGGGAGTGAGAAGTAAGAACCTTTATTTTATATTTCCTTCAAGCAAGTCATCACGTAGGACAGCAACACAAAAAAATTGCTTGTTCGACAGATTGGCCAATACATTCAAACAAATTACAATGCAATTATCTACACATTTTGCGTGATGAGTCAAGGTTACATTGACACTGTAACAAAACAAAATGTCTTCTGTAGAGATCTACTTGAATGCACAAGAAAATTATTACGATTTATTAATGGACCTGTGTTTAAAAACGTTCTTTTTTGTTGCCTTGTTAGATAAACAAATGCCTATATTACTTAAGAACAGTTAATTTATATTGAAATTAACCCTTGATTGCTCCTTGAATAACAAATCAGTTCCCCATAAAAATGTAGTCGACCGACAGTCGATTGAACTGCGCTGTCAAATTAGCCACCATTGTAGAAAATTGCGAAACTTTCACTCAATCGTTTTATTTCATTGTTAGTTTCATTGAAAGGTCAGAGAGGTCAGATTGTATGACATTGATATGACAAACATCCATTACTTACATGCTGAGATCTGCCTTTCATCCAATGCAGTTAAAAATGCTCATTTATTACTCTGCCGCGTATAAACTTATGAAAAAAAAAACTGTTATGCTACCTGTTGATTGTTTGCAACAGTCTGCAGCTAGCTCAATTATTTCAATTGCTAATACTAGTTCTAATTTATTTGTATTAAAAAGTCGTAAAATATAAATGCAATCTGTTTAGAAAACAATATCAGTCTTAAATTCTATGTATGACACATTTACAGTTCCATAATAGATGTTCTGACTTATTTATTAGTGAGCAGAGCACTGAAGTACTATTTACGTACTTATAAATCGATGTTAGTGAGTGCATTTGTCGTTTAAAAAAATAAACTTCATAAAAATTATTAACACTCGCAATTATTTCTCTTTGCCTCTTAAATCTTATAATATCTGTTTATTAAATAACAAGCTACTGACCGCGGCTTCGCATGCGTTATTTAAGGTTATTTCTATCTTATGGGAACTGATTTATGTGATAAAAAGTACGTTAGCCTATGTTACTCTCCGTCCTTTCAACTAACTCTATGACAAAAATCAAGTCGTTTAGTTGCTTAGTTAGGGCGTGAAGTGGAGGAAGGACAAACAAAACACACTTAAGCATTTATCATATTAGTATAGAAGTATCTATAGTATAGATAGATAATCATCGATCACTTTCCCCTTTGATGGGGAGATATCATTACGTCATGCAGACGCGCAAAACTACATAAGGAATAACGGACGATTTTCTTATTTTTTTAAGAACCACTACTCCGTTTTTATCTTGTATTTTAAATCGATTGATCGACACTTCCAACCGGCAAAAACCGACCTACTTTTACCAGGATTCAAAAACAATGCCACAATGATTAAAATGTAGTATTAACAATTTGCCTAACGGGTTCTTAAGTTTCTTCAAAAGCAGGTTCTACGAGAGAAATTGAGATTTATACAAGCCATTATGGCAATAATACTTAATTATTTAATCTAGACTACACATTTAACTTTTAGGTTAATTGAACGACTTTTTCAGATATTTTAAAATTAATAAATGTGACTATCATCATGCCGACATGTTGAATTTAAGAGGCTGATCAAAAACGGCCACTGATTATCAAGGAATGTCAGAAAAAGACAAAATATATGCACTAAAACGTCTTTAAACACACGTAACTTTAATAACCTAGAATAACTTTATTCTATTTAGATTTTGTTAGACCCTTAGGTCAGTCGATGACGATGTCGATTACAGAGCTTGTGTTTTTAACACAGACAAAATAGTACCTCAATTCAGTTCAATTCATTGAACACATTGAATTTCTTTAATGTACTAATTGATATTAAGTAATTGATTCCTTTACTAGTTGATTGAAACTTATTTAAAATTTAATAAGGGTTTAATTTTTGATTCTTGACAACGAATTATGTAACAATAACAAAAGGTATAGATGAGGTAATGTCACTGGTACTTTAATGCGAGCCATAGAATAAGATTATCTGAGAGGCGAGTTAACCCTAAAAACACCTACTTTACGCGAACCTGTTCCTTATTGGAGTTTGTTGCCTTCATAAGTTTTTCTGATACCACCTATGGCGGTACAATGTAAGACGAGATAAGACGGGAAACAATAGGGGCCTACTCAAACTAACTAGGCAAGTAAGTAGTAATCAATTCGTATCCAAATGCGGTCAATCGTGACTCGTCTCAAAACATTTTCTCAGTAAAGGTGCAATCGCACTACGCGTTGTTGCACTGACGACGCCGCGCCGCCATAAGAATAAATAATAACTGTTTTTTTTTTCGAATGTACTACTATGCTGTTGACCGCTGATGGCCATGACAGCGTTCCGGACTTTAACAATAAAAACTGGGTAGAAGGGACTCCATTTATATACTCATTTCCCCCTTCACGTTGTCACGTTCCTCTGTCGTCCAGGCATGTTGCCAGGGTTGCTACTATATATTGCTTACGTATTATTGCTAAAATATAAGTTTTTATTTAGTTAATAAACATACGTGTTTTATTTTATATATGTATCTAAGTAATATTTACTTAAAAGGCTTCATTTGGTGTGGTACTTATAACTTATTATTTTATAAGTAGGTATCTATTATGTAGTACGTAACATATGAATGTAGTACCTAGGTAGGTCCTACTACAGTCCTACCTACTAAGTAGGTATTATAAATCTAAAGCGCGTGCGGGTGGGTGTCCGTGATGGTAGCGTACACACAACCGAATTCACGTTTGTTGTTATGCCTAATAAATAACGTATAAATAGAGTATAATCAGTGCAAAAGTAAAATAAATAGCGCCTCCTTGGTTTAAGAAATAATGACCATTGTTTGTGGGTACGCCAGCATAACGTTATGCTAGCGTACCCATTAAAAACCGAAATAGTTCCTATAGAAAACGAGGTTTTCTTAATGTAAATGCTATATGTATAAATAGTGTGTGAAGTACTTCCTCTCCCAGTAGTCATACTTTATGCAAATTCGTAATCAAACACTATAAAAAGTTGATGTAAAGTTCTAGGAACATGACGACGCATTATCTCTATCTCTTTCACTTCCATGGATAATTCACACACATCTTTCTCTATCTTTCATTGTGACCAATACCTACATTGCTCACTGCTCAGAGTCCAAGGAATATTGCTGTTCGTTGCAATGTAGTACCGCCGTGGTCTGCTAGATGGCGCTTATAGTCTTGTTCCATATCTCTGTTCCTATGAGAGCAATCAGAAATTTTTCATAGCTAAGACGCTATTTATACTCTATTATTGTGTATAAATTTTGCTGCTATAGTATAAGCCGTTTTTGAGAACGGTCGTGTGTACGCTAGCATAACGTTATGCTGGCGTACCCACAAACAATGGTCATTATTTCTTAAACCAAGGAGGCGCTATTTATTTTACTTTTGCACTGAATATACTCTATTTATACGTTATTTATTAGGCATAACAACAAACGTGAATTCGGTTGTGTGTACGCTACCATCACGGACACCGCGTGCGGCGATGGCGGCCGCGACGCTCGTGACAGCCCGACTGAGTATCCCGTTTAACACTTTCATTGCCCATAACACACCTAGCAAGGGGTTTCTTGTCTAGGGTAAGTTTTATTAAAAATGACATTTGGGTGTAGACTCAAATGTCATTATTTATCTACACAAAACAACTGTTCCCGAGTGAATGTAAAAGGTTTCGCTGGGGAACGCGGCGTTCGGAACAATAAGCGGATAGAAATGTTTTATAGTAGGTACTCGTAATCGTATTATCTTAGTTATTATCGTTGTATTTAAAAAACAGAGCTTTAAAAATTTTGTACAAAGATTTCGGATTTTCTTTCGTCTAAGATCGAAGATAAATAGATAGAAAATTGTTTATTGCACACTTAAATGAAATATATAACCACGGAATACAAGAAGTAGAGGGAAGTGCTACAAAATAGAATAATCGGCCGCGTCGTCGTGCCGCGAAGTTTCGCTGCAGTACAGTTCCGCTCAGTACGGTCGTACCTTTAAGTTAACCTGTACGTACACTAACTATAAATTTATTCCATGATTGATAGAGATACATTTTTAAAGCTGGCGCTATTGTCTTATAGTTTTCACACAGTTAATCTCGCTGACGACGACGACCGACGTCACAATTCCAGGCTGGCGTATACGAAAATTATAAGAGGATTGCGCCAGCTTTTAAAAATTGACCTGTAGAGATAACACTTGATTAGTAGCCCAATTGTAACGGGAGTTTGCTCTTAATAGAGGATTGACAGCGAAATAGAAAGAAACACTTTCATGTGTAGGTTTTAGTCGTTTTGATATTTATCGCTGCGATTTAAAATGTTATTAATTTTATCCGTTTTTGTATTTTTTATCTTACTTTGAAGTATGATAATTAAGAAAGCGCTGAAAAATGAGCTTTGTGGGTGAGCTTGTGGTAGCCTAAATTTTTAAACTTGGGATTTTTTAAGCACTTTTGTACCCCTAAAAAAATAATTTTAATGTCAGATGCTTTATAAAAATTAAATGAACTTTTTGAATGGAAAATGAGCTTTATGGAATACGAGATATTCCATATCATTATCTATTGGTTACAGTAGCAAAAGGATCATTAAAACCGGTCCAAATAGGGTAGGTATATGCATATTTTATTTATTATTTTAATCGATTATTTATGTTATTACATTACTGTAAAAAAATATAACACAAGTTTTAAATTTATTGAGGTACAAACTGAAAATAAATCTGCATTGACTTTCGCGTGATGAAAACGCTGCCCTTTTTTCTGTGACGTCACCGTTCAGTTTGTCAACTCAAAGTACTTTTGTTCCTTCAATCAAAATATAATAAGAACCAAATAAATAATTAAAACGTATTTTTTGTTGTTTGTATGTTGTTTCTAATAATCAATAGAAAATACAAAGAAAAATAGTTACCTTTTTGAAGTCAACGTGCATTTAACATATTGACGGATAAATTAAGGATATTTTTTTATTGATTTTTTTTTATTATTTTATTACACATTAAATCCTCATCTTCAACAGCCTATATTGGTCCACTGCTGGACGCACATTAAATAAAACATACCTACTTATAATTGTACCTAATTGTAATTATTTTTTGCTGTTAAATAAATAAAATCACCTACTTATAATATAACCGATCATTTCCTTTTTCGAAGTAGGTAGGTAATAAATAATATAAAACAGAGAAGCTTCGTATAAATAACCTAAGCCTTTGAAAATTGTAGGTACCTACGGTACCTGTAAGTAATTCCTAACTGTAAATATGATTATGTACGTTTTAACGTACCGACTAGGTATTAGAAGGTCGATGCCTGCATTATTATAACTCTGAGCTGATTCACGATCGATTGCTGTCCTAATAGCAACTGTTACTTTATTGTATTACTAGCGGTCCGCCCCAGCTTCGCACGGGTATATTCTATAGCCTATGTTACTCAGTGATAATGTAGCTTTCTAACGGCAATATAATTTTTTAAATCAGTTTTTTTAAGTTCATTCGTTATATATAAAATACAAATCTTTCCTCTTTATGATATTAGTGTAGATAAAATAACGTTTCTGTTTTAAGTTAACTCGTGCGGCTACAGTAAGTAAAACTAACGCTACCTCTTTTTTATTCAAATGCGATCGCAATACAAAGAAATTACATACTTATCAAAAAGCAAATGTGTTTTGGAAAGCCATTTGGTATTTATCATTTATAATAATTGGTTTACCTCAATAAATATAAATCCATCCACCATAAATCATCCATACATCTTCACTTTCCATCAGGTGAGATTGTGACTAAGGTCTGTAGACTAAAAATATATATAAATAAAATTTCATGATCGTAATGTACATTTACTATACAGGATGCCCTCCAAATATCTGCACATCCGAAAGTAGGTTAACTAGATCAAAATGATCGGCGAATTTGTTAGGAAAAGTGGCCATAACCTCTTTCTAACTGAATGGCAACCATTTGACGATTTTGCTTTCCATGAGGAGTTGCACGTACATAATTCGTCATAACTTTTCAAGTAGGTACCTATTATTCTCAATGGTACCTACACAAGTGACTCTGTTTTGCTCTTGAAAATTATAAGTCAGTAAACTTTGACGTTCAAGGTTCATCGTCGTGAAATTCAAATATTTTTCTTGTTTATCATATTTTTTGCGTTCCACAAATAAGAACTAAGAAAACTAGCGAAAAAGTAATTTGCCTCTAATCGTAAACCATTTTCTTTAAACTCATGATAAAACCAACATCGATTTACTAGTATTTTTGGAGCACCACAAAAATATTTGAATTTCGCGTCAATCGGCGATAAACCACCTTTGAAAACTTCTGTCTAAAACTTCAATTTAAATGTAATTGCCTGATTATCTTTTTGAAGAACACATGCATTGATTAATCTCCATTTATACTTCTATTGATAATATAGAAGAGGGCGTTAGTTATCCTCACTGCGATACCATAATGATAGCAATAGCAACAAGCAATTACGACTGCAATCGATCGTGAGGGGTGAGTCCGGTTGACGAAGTATCGAGACGTGGTCGTGACGTTTCATTTTTTTTATAGTCAAATAAAAACAAGATTCGCCAAGTGCGAGTGTAACTCGCGCGCCGAGGGTTTCAAACATTTGCCAATTATTTGGACAATCAATTTTCTGAAATATTTTAATAAGTATGAAACTTACAGAAATATCAAAAAGTGTTTTGAAATGGTCAAAACGATACCTTTCATTTGATACCCCACATGGGTAGGTACCCCTTTTTGAAAAAAATCCCCTTTTTTGACCATTTTTCAAATACTATTATTATTACAGACTTCTCTATATTTTTCCTGTAAAATATAGATTGATATCTACAAACGCCTAATACATTGTACATGGATCGGTCTGCAATCTTCGGAGCTAGGGGGGGGGGGAATGGTCAATTTTTCGTCTTTTTTTGAAATATGTCAAAAAGTATGAAACTCACAGAAATTTCAAAAAGTGTTTTGAAATGGTCAAAACGATACCTTTCATTTGATACCCCACATAGGTAGGTACCCCCCCTTTTTAAAAAAAAATCCCCCCCTTTTTGACCATTTTTCAAAAACTATTATTATTACAGACTTCTCTATATTTCTCCTGTAAAATATAGATTGATATCTACAAACGCCTAATACATTGTACGTGGATCGGTCTGCAATCTTCGGAGATAGGGGGGGGGGGGAAAGGTCAATTTTTCGACTATTTTTGAAATATTTCAAAAAGTATGAAACTTATAGAAATTTCAAAAGTGTTTTGAAATGATCAAAACGATACCTTTCATTTGATACCCCACATAGGTAGGTACCCCCCCTTTTAAAAAAAAATTCTCCTCCTTTTTGACCATTTTTCAAAAACTATTATTATTACAGACTTCTCTATATTTTTCCTGTAAAATATAGATCGATATCTACAAACGCTTAATACATTGTACGTGGATCGGTGTGCAATCTTCGGAGATAGGGGGGGGGGGTATGGTCAATTTTTCGACTTTTTTTGAACTATTTCAAAAAGTATGAAATTTACAGAAATTTCAAAAAGTGTTTTGAAATGTACAAAACGATACCTTTCATTTGATACCCCATTTGCCTTCCTAGGTCTCTTTTGAAATTTCAACATCAAAATTTGTACTGAAAATATTCATTTTCATTTTTCATTTATTTATATATTTTTTTCTTAAAATCAGTAATGGCGCACGAAATGTATCATTATTTCAAATTTCAAGTTAATAGCTGCAGTAGTTACTGAGATATTCAAGAAAGAGCGGGGACGGACAGAGCGAGACCATAAGGGTTTCAAAACCGATCTTTGAAACCCTAAAAACAGTTTCTGCCCGCGGTTTCGCACGCGTTGTTTAAGGTTATTCTATACCATAGGAACTGGCTTATGGGATAAAAAGTAGCCTATGTTTTATTCCAGACTTAAAACTACATGTATGCAAAATCAGCCCGTTCCGTTTAGTAGTTTCGGCGTGCAGGGGTAACAAACTATCATTCAAACAAATAAACATCCAATCTTTCGCATTTATAATATTAGTATACCTATATGTACCTAGTATATTATATTATTCGTAGAATAGACCTTCGTTCGACCACAATCTCACGTGATGGAAAGAGAAGATGTGGCCGACTGGGTATCAAGAAGGTCTAGTCTAAAAGATACTTTTTTATTTTGCTTTTGTATTTCACAGTAGATATTTAAATTGATTGAATAATATTAGTTCATTAAAACAATGTAAGTTTCACACTATGTTTATATAGGTACATACATTATTGTCAAGAATATTGTATAATTATTATAAGTACCTAATGCTATAGGTAGTTTAGTATTAGTTCAAAATCTGTCCTAGACACCTGTCTGACCTAGTTATTTTTAGTGTTATGTTTAAAGCACGCCTTTATTTTTATGTTGACCCTGTGTGGTTGGCAGGCAGAAAATGCCATCGGCATTATGCCCACCAATTGTGTACCTACTTTTTATAAGTGTGTGCAATAAAGTGTTAAATATTAAAATACTTTAGGATTTGGTACAGCGAGCGCCCCGAGAACTACGCAAATCCCATACAAAAATCAGACGTCACGATCACGTTTCGATAAGTACCTAGGTACCTAAACCGGACTCGGGGCTCGGCTTGCGGTTCTAGGCACTTATTGTATTTTCAGCCGGCGGCGATTCTAACCCGTAAGTTACGTACAACTGCTTTTCAATCATAATTATTATATTCTAGCGGCCAAGGTTAGAACTGTACGGACCGTTAGCCCGTTTCATACGAACCAAACGACTCAGCTAGACAAGACACTACAGGAATGTAGTTTAAATAAGCTAATTTTATTTAGATATGCGCTTAACTACTTGAAATAAATAAGTGGAATGTGAAAGCATTTAGATATATTAGTTACTTATAGATAGTTTCTGTCCGCGGATTCGTACGCGTAGAACTACTTACTAAAGTCGGGAGATGGGTAACTAATCGCTGCAACAAAGAGCTCTTGACATCTTCGCATCGTCTCCTTTCCACCATAGGACCAGCAGACGCACAGAAAAATACCACTTGAAAAATAACCTGATCGATATACCACAGTGTCGAATCAAAAAAATCTGACTAGATGGTCATCTCATCCACTTCGGATGAGTTGACCCCTTGAATGAATAATATTATTTTCGTGCGGCAACTCATCCGATTCCTATTTATCAAAGCAATTTTACTATAAAAACTATCGTAAGTAGTTTGGGCTCGGAGCTCGGAGAGATGCGGAACGCGCGCGTCTAACCGCACTCACCCGGAAGAAGTCCCTCATTAAGGTGAAGTAGGTCCCAAAACTCAGGTTTTGCCTAGACGGAAAATCAATTTTAAGGCAAGAAATCACAATTTTTTTTAAAAATTTTGATGAGCATCGAAAGCTTAGGATTTTTGTTAGTAAGTTATGGGAGCCGAAACACGATTGACTCAACTTGACTCGATAGAAAAAAATCGCAAAGTTTCTTCCAAATTTTGCATTTTTACTACGGAAAACCAGTTTCATTTGCTAGTTACTTAACATATTTGCATGAAATATCGTCTAAAAAATACTTAACTAAACACTTTAGAGGATTATGGTTATAGTTTTTTGCGAAAGAGTATTATTTTAGAGCAATAACAAATTTATATAAAAAATATAGATTCAGGCGTTACTTTGCGGAAATCCATTGCAAAATACAAAGATGAAAAATATTTAGTAACAATTCCGCGTAAGACCTTCTCCGATAAGTTCTAACAAAATGTAATCAGCGTCGTAGAAGAAAAAACACACCAACTACAAAATGAAAAGAAATCTATCAAAGCAAGACGTCAACTAGTTTCGTCTCTCCACGAGACATCATCAGGACACCACAATACTCGACCTTGACATTGAGAGCACTAAGCAAACTCCGGCAGGGTTCCACCAGAGATGTTACCACTCCGAGCTCCGCGCGCCAAGTGAAGCATTGCCCGCAAAACTCCCCCTTTTATACTGTCACTGGTGACACATCGTGCCTGTCACCACTGTCCGCGCTCGTGCCGGTACCGCGCGCGCCACCATTCGAAAAAATTCGTAATAACGGCGACCTAGGTAATCCCGTACTTAATTCATTCAACAATGTATTATTACTGTATTTTGTAATTTCTAAATTTTCTAAGACCGACAACCTAAATCCCTTATCACAAGTATGTAAAATAGAAAATGAGTGATTATCATTTAATGAATGACCAGATTCTAATAAATGTTTTGCAAAATTTGACTTTTCTGGATGGTTGTTTCTATAGGCAGCTAAATGTTCTTTATACCTAACCTGAAAACTGCGACCCGTTTGACCTACATAAATACCATTACATTCGTCACAAACCAACTTGTAGACCCCCGATTTTTTATTGTTATCTAATCTGTCTTTTCCGTTACAAATCTGTTTTAATGAATTGTTGGTTTTGAACGCTACACTTACTTTATTTTTGGACAAAACCCTTGAAACTCCCTCACTTAATGGACCTAAATAAGTTAAACTTCCTACATATTTATCTATCCTATCTGGAATAACAGGATACAATAAGGAACGGACAATGCTACGTTGTTTACTCCTAACTAGACCATCAACCATATTCCTACTATAACCGTTTCTCTCTGCCATGTGATAAATAATAGATAACTCCTTATTAAAGTTCTCCCGTGATAAAGGTACTGACATCATTCTGTGAACAAAACTACGGTAAGCTGCTAACTTATGTTGTAATGGATGACAAGAAGAATTCGGTATGGTGATGTCTGTATAAGTCGGTTTTCTGTAAATTTGGAAATCATGTCTATTGTTTAACCTAGTTATTGTCAAATCTAAAAAGTTTAACGATCCACTGCTTTCCAATTCCAGTTTGAAGTTAATTTTTGGATGAATTGTATTAAGCCTATTAACGAATAGTTCTATTTGACGTAAACTTCCAGTCCAGCATATGATTATGTCATCCACATAACGATAATAATATAAAATTTTTGACTCCCCTATAATGTTTTTTCTCTCAAAACTGTCCATGAAATATCTGCCATAATAGGACTTAGTGGTGAACCCATAGCTAACCCTTCTTTCTGTTTGTAATACTGATTACCAAATTGAAAATAATTTTGTTGCATACATGTTCTAGTCAAAGATATTAGCTCCTCCTTTTCTGCCGGAATTACTCGTTGTCGTTCAAGATGTCCTTCCAATATTCTCAAACTCTCCTCATATGGTACGTTTGTAAATAAACTTTCAACATCCAACGACAATAATTTCGCATTTTGCATTCATTAAAACAGATTTGTAACGGAAAAGACAGATTAGATAACAATAAAAAATCGGGGGTCTACAAGTTGGTTTGTGACGAATGTAATGGTATTTATGTAGGTCAAACGGGTCGCAGTTTTCAGGTTAGGTATAAAGAACATTTAGCTGCCTATAGAAACAACCATCCAGAAAAGTCAAATTTTGCAAAACATTTATTAGAATCTGGTCATTCATTAAATGATAATCACTCATTTTCTATTTTACATACTTGTGATAAGGGATTTAGGTTGTCGGTCTTAGAAAATTTAGAAATTACAAAATACAGTAATAATACATTGTTGAATGAATTAAGTACGGGATTACCTAGGTCGCCGTTATTACGAATTTTTTCGAATGGTGGCGCGCGCGGTACCGGCACGAGCGCGGACAGTGGTGACAGGCACGATGTGTCACCAGTGACAGTATAAAAGGGGGAGTTTTGCGGGCAATGCTTCACTTGGCGCGCGGAGCTCGGAGTGGTAACATCTCTGGTGGAACCCTGCCGGAGTTTGCTTAGTGCTCTCAATGTCAAGGTCGAGTATTGTGGTGTCCTGATGATGTCTCGTGGAGAGACGAAACTAGTTGACGTCTTGCTTTGATAGATTTCTTTTCATTTTGTAGTTGGTGTGTTTTTTCTTCTACGACGCTGATTACATTTTGTTAGAACTTATCGGAGAAGGTCTTACGCGGAATTGTTACTAAATATTTTTCATCTTTGTATTTAACAAATTTATAAATAAAAAGCAGTGAAATTGCGCGCGGGCCGGCTCTTGCGTCCCTTTCTCGCTTTCACTGCGCGGTGTTCGCTCGTCCTTGTCTAGAAATTACGAACGTACTTCACCTTAAGGGGTGAAACGTTGGTGCTCTTCCAACACCAATAAGGTTCAGTTAACCCGCTTACATCCGTAATGAATTTATCAAAGCAATTGTACCAATTCGGTACAAGTACTAAGATGCTTTTGAAGAAATAAAAGTCAATGCTGATGATCAGTAGGTACCTAAACTATTTATTAAAATCAACACTTAAAAAGTAAGTAGTTTAATTACAGTTAATAATGAAATGAAGGATGTTTGACATTAAAGAATGAAATTAAACACAGATTAAACCTATCCAATAAAATCAGTCAACATAAATCATTATACATTCTCATTCTGCTTTACCTTCATAATAAGCATGATCAACAATCCTCCCTACCACGGGGATTGTTGTGTAGGGTAGAATAGATAATAATGACATCGCATCGCAATACATTGCGTACATTATTGAAGTGTAAGGAGTGCGTTTCAAATAACTTACGCATTCTATGACGAAGTGACGTCATTTTTCTCTATTCTACCCCTGACAACAATCCCCGTGCTAGGGGGGCTGAGAGTGGTATGAGCTTTCAGTGTCTGCTTTCCCGACAGATCACAATCTTGGAGTCTTCAAATACAGGGTGACTTAGTTCCTTCGCCACATCATCACTTAACCATGTGAGATGTTGATGGAGGCCAAACGCTTGATCATTCTACATCCATCTCTGTCGCATCTCTGCTTCATCTACAGCCTTTATCAGTACACAGCTGGACGTAGGCTTAAGCACCTTGTTCGCTTTTATTATTAGGGGTAATGCCAATAGATCGCAGTTCGGTAGTTGATTTGTTCTGCAGGCGGCGCTGATGCCCATTGGATTTCCCGCAGTCGCACTACGAGCTTCGTTGCCAAGCAAGTGAGTTTTTGTTTTTTTGTGTCGTGGTCAGTTACAAACATTTAACATCCGGTTTCGCTGGTGTATGGGTACAGCAATTATTTTTACTTGAAGCCCTTAGTTAAGTTATCCAATTTGGTATATAAGTAGGTACAATAGGACTATGTAAGGAGGGTGTGCCCTAAAATGTATTTGTCTAAATGCGTTGCATGGTGAAATCAATTAAGGTGGCGATAGAATGTGATCAATTTTTCTCCGTCATCTTTATCGATAAAGTTTTGAACATACCTAATCTATGGGATACAAGACAGATCCCCTGCTTTTTGAAAATGAATAAAAAAACTATTTTCAATACTAGAAATAATTGTGCAAAGTACCATCTGTTTCTTAGTTTTGAAAAAAATTCTCAACTATCAATCACAAGGTTATTTTATTTTTTCACCATATTAAATAGAAGAATACCCAGGGCAACTTCGGCTTATTTTTGCAAACAAATATCTTAATTGAAAGATAATCAGCAAAAACTTGATTTTTGAGCTTACGCCGCCGCCGCCGCTTTTCCTATGCCTGCCTATCCTATTCACAAAACTCGTCATAGGTATATCGCCCCCTTAAAATTCTCACTTAAAAGCAGTGATACTAAGTTTACAGACCCAACCACAATATTTCGCTTAGTATTAAGCACATAAGTACTCGACTTACGTTAATCTATCGTAAAATATAACGTTCCATGTTAACCACCCTTGTCCCATTAAAACAGTCCTGTTAAAAACTCACTCGAGGCATCATTAAATCGGCTGTAAATACCAAGTACGTGATTAAGGTGCAGACCGACTATTTTTAGCAAACGAGCCTTTTTTCCCGGTGTCATTCCCCTTAAGCCTAAGGCCCTAAGGCTCATAACCCGTGGGGCTAATGATTTTACATTAGCGAGCCTGTGTGTTGCTTTCACTATACTGGAATTATAGTGTTTCCAGGGAGGGATAAAGGATAGATAATCAATAATAATTTATTTCATCAATTTCTAGAATAACGTCACTTTTAGTTTTTTTTTTTCATAGCTAAGTACAAGATTGTACTTACACGATATTTAAATTTAGTAAATAAGATAATAAATTACAAGATTTCATCAAATGTAAATTAAATATGTAGATAGATACCTACATATCGTATCTATCGTAGTTCAATGTGATACTGTGGAAAGAGACATTAGCGAGACATGTCAGCAAAGTTATTTCTTCAGATAGAGCTTTTTAAATAGGCTCTTTAATGTGCTGCCAAGGGGAGACAGTACGGTTAGGTGGGACTCCAACCTACTGAAACCTTCAGGGTGTTTGTTCCGCCGCTTGTGGTGGGAACATGAGGGACGCCTTCGCTTTCAATGTTTTTAAACTTATGCGATCTGAACACATAATTATAACGTGTATTTATCGCGTTTCTTAACCTATTTTTTCCCGACGTTTCGACAGATTTACACACTGCCAAAAATAGGTAAAGAAATGCGATAAATACCCGTTAAATTAGTTAGTATTTATTTATGTGTTAGATCGCGTATATAATATAATTATGCCTTCGCTTTCGTCCACAAACCCACTACAGCTGCCCAATATCGAGCTCCTTACATTGGTAATTCCCATTGTGACTTCTAGAAATAAATGGCGGGCTGCGACTACCTCAAGAACTCCCGCTAAAAGGACACCGGACGACCCCGTTCCCGAACCTTCTAGGTCCCCCTTTTGGTCGTTTAGCCTGGCTTTGCTTAGAGCCACACGTTTTACACTGGCGCATGGCGGTTTGCGAGCGATTTCAATGCGAGGCAAGTGCGCTGTGCAATAAAATACATTAAAATCTTTATTTGAAACAACGAGAATGGTTCATAGGCATATAAAAATACCCAGTTAAATAAATAAATAAATAATGCTGGACAATTCACACAGCATTATCTAGCCCCAAGCTAAGCAGAGCTTGTGTTATGGGTACTAGATAACTGATATACATAATATAATACAATACATAGATGGATATTTTTTATGAAAAATATAGAGAAGTCTGTAATAATAATAGTTTTTGAAAAATGGTCAAAAAGAGACCTTCGCCCACCGCGCCACATCGGTCATCAATTAAAAAATCACGTCAGTTAAAAATCACAATAATCTAAAATCACAACACATACCTACACAATACACTTAATATTATTATTTATTATTAGTTAAAACATGCAATGTTATCTAAAAGAATAAGACTTTCATATTATCGTGCAGTTGTGGTACAGATATAATATAAAGTCAAACCTATGAGTGAACACGCTGAGAAGGCTGTTAGCCGCGCAATCGCCTCGCTTTGAAATCGCTTGCAAATCGCTTGAAACTCGCCAGTGTGATACGATAAGGCTCTGAGTCCATCCCTTGCTATCCCATTTCCTCCATGATTGATGAAACCACTGTTTTAAGACTAGACAAGTTTGTAATAAACATTAAGTATCAGGGCAGGGTATGGAATCTTAGGCGCCATAATATTATTACGCAGTAAACTAAAATCAAAAATAACTCAGCTTTTTGCCGGAGAAATACCTGAATATGAAATTGTATTGCTACACTAGTCACTGCTACTGACTTCGCATGGAGCTCGGATAAAATGTTTCTAACTACCTATGTAGCTTCGTAATAGTTGGAGGAAATAAATTTAATTATTTAAGTTAGTAATTTTTATTCAGAAAGAAAATAACAATCAAATAACAAATTTAAATAACAACTAGTATTTACAATAGAAACAATTAAGCTATCTGCAAACTGTTGCAAACAATCTACAGGTAGCTCAACTGATCCATATCATATGAACTGCGATGCCCAACCCGCATGCCCAGCGTGGGCATTATGGGCATTAAAACCGCATGACATAAAAAAATCAGGGGGAGGGCTGCGTCCAGCAGTGGTCTATTATAGTAAGTATTATTTAAACTTTTCATGAACATTGAACTGAAATAGAGACTACCGGACTGGAGAGAAATAAAAAAAACTAAATTAAAACGGGAGGGCAGTTTTAATAGGATCATGAGGATTTCCCTCTGAATGGAGTGCCTTTGGAATCTGAGGACATCCTGTTGATCCTATTAAAACTGAAGGGCAATTCTAATAGGATCAAGAGGATTTCCCTCAGATTTGTGTGCCTCTGGAATAAGACTAGTTAAATTTTCTGTAGGTCTAGTCTTATTAAAACTGCATGGAGGGCCTTGTGTTGTGTCTCATCAAAGTTTGTAGATAGATACCGTAAACTCTTAATTTTTTTTACGATAATGGTGAATTTAAGCAAAAAAATTTAGTTGTTAATATATTATTTGTTTATATCTACTCTATTTACTATCTATTGTTGTAGTTTCCTGAGCCTGCGGTTGGCGTGAGAGCGAAAGAGAGCACGGACTCTGCGAGTGTGGATGAATCAGCAAGATCTTATCAGAGCAGGTTAGTATTTGAATTGATCCCAAATAAGAAGGTAGGTAGGTATGGCGCCTCTTGCAGAATAGATCTACCACTGAACTGCGATGCCCAACCCGCATGCCTAGCGTGGGCATTATGGGCATTAACCCCGCATGACATAAAAAAATCAGGGGGAGGCCTGCGTCCAGCAGTGGTCTATTATAGTAAGTAGGTAAGTAAAAGTAAAGTAAACAGGTTTTATTTTTGTCACAATAACACAAATTAAAAAGAAAAGACAAACAAAGAAAAATAAGTGACAAAAAAGGGGGCATCGCTCAGCATAGCCCAGAAGCGATACATATCGCTAATGAGTGCAGGTTTTATGCGACTCCCAATGTGCGCAAGCAGCGACTCCGCTGTGACACGCGTTTACAAAAAACTTAAAAACTAAACTAAAAATATAAGCCTCAGATTAAATCTTAAACATAGTTACAATTTTGAGTTAGGTACTTTTAAAACGCTATCTAAAACTTAATTGGCACACAGAACGACTGCCAACTGGAATTTCTTGTGAGGTTAAAAGAAGTTTCTTTATGGATTTTTTAAAAGAATAAATGAATATAGGCGGTTGAGGTTGAGGTACGTATAGGAGTACTAGGTAAGGTAGGATTCATCATCATCATCATCATCAGCCTATACCAGTTCACTGCTGGACATAGGCCTCCCCTAATGAGCGCCATAGCGCCCTGTCTTCAGCTTGCCGCATCCAGCATCTGCCTGAATTTCTTGTGAGGTTAAAAGAAGTTTCTTTATGGATTTTTTAAAAGAATAAATGAATATAGGCGGTTGAGGTTGAGGTACGTATAGGAGTACTAGGTAAGGTAGGATTCATCATCATCATCATCATCATCAGCCTATACCAGTTCACTGCTGGACATAGGCCTCCCCTAATGAGCGCCATAGCGCCCTATCTTCAGCTTGCCGCATCCAGCATCTGCCAACAGTCTTTCGCAAATCGTCATCCCACCTGGTAGGAGGGCTAAAAAAAGAAAAAAAAGAAAGAGGGAAGGTAGGATTAAAAAACCTGAATATTTTTTGTATTCAAAGGGGTTACAAAACCCAAGAAATATTGCTAGAAAATACTTAACGACATTGGTATTATCGAAGCAAAGCACAGAAACTCGAAACAATTAGGTATTGGGTTTGTAAGCTTTCAGTCATCATTTCGAGTCTAAGTTGAAACATTTTTCGCTCGACATGTGAGATTATGCGTTGCAGAAGTTTATGCTATACTTTTAAATGATGATGATAACCATTTGCTATATATATAGGTTAGGTATATATATTATAGCCGAAAGTCTGCCTCTCGATCTGCTAGGACTCTGCTTAGCGCTAATGCAAAATCGTAGTAACAACCTGGGCAAGCACCTGCTTAACCCAGACGAGCTAAGAGACATCACCCCGAAGAAAGTCAGTTCCTTGCAGCTGCAAGGGTTAGTGGCGAATTATGAACGTCACGGCTTCAAGGGTGAACAAAATAGGGTATATAATATATATAGGGGTATATAAAATAAAGTGGCGATCACAATCACAATAGGCCTGTCATAGCCGCAGTGACACACAAGTCACCCAAAGCAAAAAAAAACCTTGCTTTTTATGTTATTGTTGAGTTCTCATTTATAAATGTCTATGTTCGTTCATATGAAATTTCTTGAATTCTAAATCAAATTATACGTACTTACCTACTTAATCGCACTTCGAATTAAAATAAAGGGATGTTTTAAGCTAGCGCATGATCTAGTTAGTGGTACAAAAACTAGGTACCTACCTACATATTATAACTCGTAATTAGCTCAAATTCCAAAATCTTGTATTTGAAAGACATTGTAGCTAATATTTACTACCGCTACGTTGTTTAAAGACTTTGAAGTCATGGATGGTTTCATTACCTATTTTCAGAAGCACCCTCACCACCGGCATTCAGCCAGGGAAGCTGCCAGACACGTCAGAACTGTCAGCAGCTGCTCGTGGCCTTCTCCTACGTCTGCTGGACCGAGATCCAAGGGTCCGGATGAGGAGCCTGAGACAGTTGCAACAGTGTGCTTTTTATATGCGGTTCAACTTTGAACATGTGAAGGCAAAGAAGGTATTGAATATTCACCGACTTTTATTGCATTAGTTATCCATATAGTGTAATGCAAAATGCGGTGCTGTTTGTACCTACTTGTGTAGGTAGATTCAAATTTTCATTCAAAATTATAACTAGAAAATTTCCAAACGTGAACCTTCCGGAATCTTGTTAGTATTCGACCTTACGTTTATTATACTCAACAACTTTCCCCACACATATGGGAAACCTAATAATCTCCCTTCAAAAACATACAAAATCCACCTCGTCCTACCGTTCTTTTTTATTTCCCGCCATCATTGCCGAATTCCATTCTTCTTCTTTTTTCTTAATTCCAAGTCAGTGTGCCCAACCCACAGCCGTGTTTCCAGCCAGTATTTTTAATATATAATTGTTTTTGAAATGCTAAGCAACCTTTGAAATCATGACAAAAGTAAGGTACAAAATAAATTCCCAAACGTATTCTTCATTGGCTGCGGCCAGACTGGGCAAGAAGCCTTGCGAGGCAGCCTGAATTTATACAGCTTGGTGTTGTTGACTCGACCAGCTGCCTCACCCGGTGTTCGATGGAGTTGTTATTTAATTCTCTAAACTACGGACTAACATAGGCTGATGATGACGATGAGACTGGGTGAGCGCGAGGAGAAGCAGCCCAAAGATATTTTCCTCGCACAAGACAACAATAAGCTAGGTAAGTAAATATGTAATTATCAGGCTGCCTCGCAAAGCTCCATCTGGTCCCGGCTATTGGTGTTTGTAGACTTTCTGCTTCGATGCAATAAAAAAAATTTTTGTTTCAGGTCACACCAAAATCAGTTTTATGCAAACACTTTTCAAATGGCCCTCCAGAACCGAAGAAAGTCGCTGATAACCTAAACCAAGGGTTCTTGAAATTTGATCAAGCTTGTGTTATGTAAATTAATATCTCAGATGAAACTACGTTATATAACCTACCTATGCGTTATGTAGAAAGGGGACATGCACAATTTTTTTTCCTGACGCATATTCACAGCGATTATGCACTATTTATTTATGTAATTCACTTCATTCTAGAAGATACTTCTCTGCTGGGGTAACGCACACGTCTCCGTAGCCTTTTTATATCATTTTGTCTGTACCGTCGTTATCAGATGAATACTAACTTTGAATCTCATTTTAACTATAGGATCGTATAGCATAATTACCATTGAATGAAAGCATTTACGTAAACATCGCCTACGTTTATGTAAATCGGTAGCATTTACGTTTTAGGTGATGTTTACGTCAATCAATGGTTACACCATATCTTAAATAATAACAATAATGAAGTAACTTTACAGACTTTTATTTATTTATTTGCAACTACCATTCACCCTCTGTAACGTTTTGTTTGACATTGACCCCGCCTAACGTGGCCTTGGACTAAATGACCAAGGCAGGATAGGATAGTTAATATAAAAGAATTTATTAAATTTAAACAATATATTATTGTGCCATAGGTGTAGTGTAGTGGGGTTCTATGGCCGGACTAATTTTCTCTTACTTAACACTTTTTATACGGCACTTCCCTGTAGCGGAGGCTTCTATTCTAGGTAAATCCCCAGTCAGTCAGTATTCCGTAGGTATTCCCTTATACCAGAACAGAAATAAAGAATATGTTTCGTGCCGTAGATGAATTTAGTTTTATACAGAATTTTAGACAGATAGCGCCATCTAGCGGTTTATCGGTAATTCTCCATCTATGCTTAATAATAAATATGCCTCGTGATTAGAGAACCTTAGGTAGGGACGAGGGAATTTCCCTCGTCCCTGGAGTAGGTTATAATCTTAGATGATTGTAATATAATAAATAATTCAACTACGACCGACCAAACAATAGAAAACGAAAACCTTCTTACGTCTGACAGTAATTTATGAGTGTGACATGACATTGACACAATTCAACTGTGACATTAGATGTCGATTTTTTTTCGCAGTGCAGTGAACAGAAATTTTCGTGATTCTAAAAATTTTCAAAAATGGCTTCGATTATGCAGCGAGCTGCTATCCAGTACATAAAGTGTAATGCTCGTTCTTCTACACACTCTGCTACTGCCGGAGGCCATGGAGGTACGAACTGTGTTTAGTATATAGCGCTCTGAAAATTATGTAACCAGCAAGATAACCTGCAAGAGCTCCCTTATCTTTACCCTTTTTTAGGATCAGACAACCTACATTCATCCCAATAACAGACCATGATGTTCGGATTACTTGGCATCAAGATTGCTTAGCAATGTTTTTCAAACCACACCTATAGACTGATAGTAAAACCTCTTGTTTTGTTTTTATGTGGTACTTCCCAATAAACAACACAGTCTTAGTCACTAAGATTTGCCTCTTGTCTATCCTGTTTCAGTGACCAGTCACTACTGGCCACTTGACGGAACAGGATCCTCCCTTGGTTTCTGGTTAACAAATTGCAAATATCATTTAACCGTAACTACTTGAATTATATCACACAATATTAACCAAGTACCTAAATTCCAGGCGGCTTAGGACAGCTCTTTGTGGCGACGTATGAGGGAGGCCTATGTCCAGCTGTGGACCTGTATGGGCTGATATAATAAATTGCATATTCCAGGTGGACACAAGCTGTGGAAGAAGATGTCATTCTTCGTGGCCGTGCCTGCTATTGGACTAGGCATGGTCAATGCTTATCTGGCTCATATGGAACACCATGAACGCCCAGACTTTGTGCCCTATGACTACCTGCGCATACGCACCAAGGTAATTTTTTTTTCTTTTCCTTTGTAATTTACCCATCATGTAGGTACTTACTGGTTTTTGACTTCAATATAAACTAAGTTAATGTAAATTTAATAATATCTATACTAATTATAAAAAGGTTAAGTTTGTGAGGTTGGAGGGGGTAATCTCTGGATCTACTCTACTGAACTGATTTTGAAAATTCTTTTACCCATAGAAAGTCACATTATTTGTTAGTGTCATAGGTACAATTTTAATCTATACTAATATTATTAAGAGGAAAGATTTGTTTGAATTGAATAGGCTCCGAAACTACTGGACTGGTTTGAAAAATTCTTTCACATTCTTTAAAACAACAATGTTATTTTCAGCGTTTCCCATGGGGTGAAGGCCAGAAGTCTCTCTTCCATAACCCCCATGTCAACCCTCTTCCCAGCGGATATGAAGAACATTAATTTGTTGTCAAGAGCAAATATTGTCGGAGCGTTTTTAGTTTAAAAAGTATTGTGGTAAGGTAATAAAAAGTATGGAAATATATTGATGTTTGAATTATTATATCTATCTTATTCAAATTCTGATATAAATTGCTTTTTTTTAATTGATAAAGTGTAGCACATTCTGTGAACCTGCAGGTATAGAGATGATGTGGTATCTTATCTCGTCAACAACTTGGCTAGCTTTTGAATAAAATCTGCATCTGTAGGTACTTTTCTCATTTCCGAAACAATGCAAGGGGTAAGGATGGCTGCCTCAGATTTTAAGTCTGTATGTTGAATTAATCAATGGATAAGCTTATTGCTGGACGCAGCCCTCCCCTGATTTGTTATCTCCTGGGGGGAAATGCCCATAATCCCCACGCTGGGCATGCGGGTTCGGGATCGCAGTTCGGTGGTATTTATTGTTATACAGGAGGCGCTGCTGCCCGCCCCCGGTGTATGTCCCTTAGTCGCTTCTTACCACACCCACGAGAAGAGTTGGGATGGTGTCAATTCTAAGCCGGCACCACACGGCTCAACCCACCATGAACCCACCCGTCTGACAAAAAATCGGACGTGTGCGGTGCGGTGCGGCCAACCTGCTTTAGTTATTGCTCTGAGGGCCAACCTTAAGCAATAATAGGTTGCGCTCGCAGACTTAAACTGGCATGGCGCATGCGCAAGGAACATATATATTATATACCCTATATACCTATATTATATACCCTAGGCGCGGCGCATGCGGGCGGCTGCGCTTACCTTTAAGAGTGCGCCTAATGCAAAAATCAAGCAAATTGTGTATTTTTAAACCCTTACATCTATGGTAACGAACTTAAATATTCTAAATTCTAATTAAAAAAATACGATAGGTAGGGGAAAAACCCATAGAAGTCGAGTAATCGAATAGAATTTTGAAAAATAAACTGGTTTCTTTAGAGCAAAAACTTGATTTTTGCACTGACATTGCTTTACTCTGTCTCGCTCCTATCAACGCGAAATCCTATGCCTATCCTTTTCACAATTTTTTGCAATATGCCCGCTCTTAAATCTCTGTAATTGCGCAATGCGCTCGTAGATTGATTTGAATCTTAAACTGTATAGACGGGGCACTCCCCTAGACAAGATTTCGACACTAAAAAGCTCACATATCAAGAATGACAGCTTCTTTTTTTTAATTATTTGCTTAGACTCGGATATGGCGTCACAATCTATGCTAGTCATGTACTATTCTTACAATATTTTCAATTTATATTGGCCTACCTAAATTTATTGATTATGGAAAGGAAAGTAAGAAAAAATACTGGTGTAATTTATGTTTTTTATTGTTTCGTTTAGTTTTACATATTGTAAAAGGTTTGGATTGCATAGCATTGTTTCAAACAATTTGTTTGAAACAAATACGTTTTGGTTTGAAGACTCACTCGCATAAAATTTTGCACCTTTGCACCGAAATTAACACACAAACTATTAGAGAAGTTCCTGAAGACTCAATCCTCGCAGTCTGTCTTTCACTATTGATGCCACGTGACAACTTTTCGAGTTCTGTCTTTTTTGAGATCATTATGTAAACTGACGTCCCTTCGTCAACTATCACTATCACAACACAGATAGCACTATTTGTACATTTTGCAGTTTTCAGAAGTTGCAAGAAGAATTTTAGTTAGCCAAATACGAACGAGCTCGACGCAAACAAACAACTCAAACAAAGTAAACAAACATAGCAAAACCAATATGGCGTCGGTTATCACTCACTGTTTGATCGGTTTGATCAGAGACGAGAGAAAAGAAGTGTGAAGGAAGGGGGTGGGAATTGTCATATTTGATATGTGAACCCGTAGACAAGACCATAGACATAAAGTCCATTATTTTTGTTCGAAGATAACCTGCCGTGATTTGAATACAGACAGATAGGCCTACCTTGGCTTCTAACTCTATGGTTGCTCTAATGCTCTAGCCTTAAAGGAAGAAGGGGCTCTAGCTCTACTTTTTTTTTTTAAATCTTACTCTCAGGCGACAGTAACATAAAACGATTATTTGACATTGACACTGACAACAGTACTTAATTATCAAAAAAAAAAACCAAACACATCATAACAATAAACAGCTGTTAGCTAGAATTTGGAAAAGTTGTGCATTCGTATTAATTTGCTGGCTTGAATTTGAAAATGCGCAAATAAACGTAATTATAGGCATAAAATGGCGAGTGCATCAGTAAAAGAGTTCAACGATGCATGGTGGACAGAAGTAAACAGTCACATAATCGGAGCAATCGTATTCATTGACGAGGGAACAGCGGAATGCTTGCACTGGGTAGGGGGAATTTACAACCTAATGCTCAATGGAGCGAAGTGTGTGAAGCTTTTGTCATCATTTGAGGTAATCTAATACACACTTTACTTATCATTGAGTTATTCGATACTAAGTAAACTAAACTTTCCACTTCCTTCCTTTGATCTCAGCGTTATCGGCGGCAATCGGCTAGCGTAGCACTAGCACCATATCCACCGGTTTTTAGCCGTCGCTACACTCGTCAACCATACCTGTACTTAATATAATATATTTTCATACTAGCGTCTGCCCCCGGTTTCGCACGTGTATTTTCGGTACCTATATAAAATTGCCTATTATCTATGTTTGGCTATGCTCTAAATGTAGGTAAGCCGGGTTGGGGTGTAGGGACGCAAGGCGAAAAAGACTTAGAAAAATTTTCACGAAAATATTTTTTTTCAATTTTTTTTATGCATAATAATTAGCATATGTATATTTTTTCTTACGGTATCGTGAAGGTGGTCACTAGGGATGCAACTTATATTCTGACTGATGAATGATCACTTTTTGAGATCTTAAATAACAAAAACATGACATTTCACAAACTTTTGGCTTCATAATATTTGTAGCACTGCCCAATCGCGCTGTGAAGACTTGGAACGCTATGATTAGTACCTCCTCAGTAAACTCTTTCAAGCACTGACAAGTACTCGGATTACATTAGCTTAGCAGCCTGTGTATTACAAACTAGCGGCATGCCCAGGCTTCACAAGAGTAGATTATTATAAAGCCTATGAGACTCACAAATAACATGGCTTTCTATAAATAGAAAAAAAAAGATTCAGTAGACCCAGAGATGCCCCCTACAACCTCACAAACCTTACCTCTTTACAATATTAGTATAGACAATAAAATATCGTAATTTTCTTACAGTACTGTCCACCACAATTCAAAAAAGCGGTTTTCATAACACAATCTGACCGTATACACCTACATTCAATCCGTGACATTATCCATAGTGCAGCGTTCACACAATGTGTGCTCCTAACCACTATAAGCCCTGAAGTCCTGTATTTAGAACTGGTGAAAGATCAGGATAAGTGTGATGCAGTGGCTTCTGGACATGGTCATGATGAAGCAGTGAAGCTGTTAACGGGAATGATTAACGGGTGGATGGGGAAGAAAAGGAATGGGGTATGGATCTTATACCTATGATAATGTTTTCTAGTCTGTTTTGCCCATGGTGACTGAACTAGCTTATTCTAAACAGTCTCCAGGCCTATGTCCAACTATGGACTAGTATAGCCTATTGATGATGATGAAAATGTTGTATAGGAAGGAACTTTTCAGCATTCACAAATACCTACACTGAGACAGTAATTTTTGTCAGTGTGTTTTTTTTTACATCTGCTCTTCATTGATAGTAGCTTGCTTTGATTTCTTATTAATAATAATCAGTAATCTAGACTACCCATAACACAAGCTCTGCTTAGTAAGAAGCTTTACTTCTTACTAAGCAGAGCTTGTGTTATGGGTACTGGCTGATATAGGTGCATAATACAATACAATAGATACCTAGATATTTTTCTTATAACTACCTAGAAAATATCCAGAATTCCTGGAACAAATACAGATCGTATAAATAAACATTTGTCAAGGCGGATATCAAACTCGCAACCTCGTGCGTCGCAGTCGAACCTTCGCCCGCCGCGCCGCATCAGTCGTCGGTAATGGTTTAGTTTAGTTTATAGATATACTTACAATCCAAACCACCAGAAAATTTTTACTTACCAGAAGCAAAAACCTACCACAATGTAAATTTAACACAATTTGGTACCCTAAACACTTAACACAAGCTCTGCTTATGTGTTAAATGCTCAGATTTTTTATTATATTATCTTAATTTCAGGATGTCATAGCATCAGTTTACCACATCCCCCTCCTAACAATCTCCATGACAAATGTAATCTTCACAATGCCCCCGTTCAAAAACTTTTACCCTGCTAACAACAACCAACTCCTCAAATCACCAGTGCCAGATTTACAAGCTTTGGAGGTGACTGAACGAATGAGGGTGAGAAGACTGGCCTGTGCTTTGAATAGCATGCTGGATTCTATGAACATGAAGGAAGATATTTATTTCATGGGGAATTATAGCTCTTTGGTGGCTGGAGTGCTGGAGAATTCACCGATCTATGTGAATCGTCGGAAGGTATGGTTTTAGCTAGGGGTGAATAAGTTACTAAAATAATATTGTAGCTGAGTGAGAGTAGAATGAGTTGGTTAGGTACATGTCGCCGCCAGGTCGTGGGAGCAGCCCGCTTGTCGAATGGTTAGACCATATAAAAAACGAAAACCAACGCTTGATGATTCAGCGATCCGGCGCGGCGGCGACATACATAAATGTAATAATAAAACATACATAATATAATATATTTTGTAGTAGTAAGTATGTAAAACTCTCCTATTCATATTCCTTAGTAGGTAATCCTGAACCCATAAAATAAGCTTTACCTACTTTGATATACTTAATATCTTATCTAACCCTTTATTTACTTATAAATTTTATGTCTAGCGATACAAAAAAGCGTTTATTTACCTATGTCGCATTATTATTTTAATAACGCTAATGTACACATATCAGAATTCTGGCCATAGCGGCCAGTCTCAACGAAGACTAGCGTTTGACACTATCAAAACATCCTGTTGACCGATATAGAATCATGAAACTTAGTAAGAAACTTACACCAAAAGCGATGAAAAATGGTCGAAAACAGTTAATTTGTTCATAAATCATATACACTCGTACCCTCGTTTGACGTCGAATGCTTTGTTAAAATGATTGGCCTTTCAGAACTCCCAACACCCAACCTCCCTCATCATCGTAGACCGTACCCTGGACCTCTGCAGCGTCACCAGCCATAGCGGCGAGTGTGTGCTCGACAAGATACGTCTACTGCTGCCTGCCTTCCCCGGACACTCGCACGACTGCGCCGTGGACATGTCACCGCTATGCCATGCTAAATCGTACGTTATTTGTGTAGGAATAAGTTGGTATCATGAAGAGTTGTGTGTAAGACAAGCTGTGGTTACTGATGCCTCCACACTCGCACCGCACGACTGCGCTGTAGACATGTCACCGCTATGCCATTCTAAATCGTACGTTATTTGTGTAGGAATAAGTTTGAATAATGAAGAGTGTGTGTAAGACAAGCTGTGGTTACTGATGCCTCCACACTCGCACCGCACGACTGCGCCGTAGACATGTCACCGCTATGCCATGCTAAATCGCATGTATTTAATGCCGTTATGCCGTGCCATAGTGTCAGCATAGGATTAACACCACCCAACTCTTTCCGCGGGTGTCGTAAGAGGTGAATAGGGTCACACCGGCGGGCGGGCAGCAGCGCCCCCTGCAGTATAAACCCACTACCGAAGTGTGACAACTAAAAGGGGTTTTATGGGGGATATCTAAATCTAACCCCCAAAATATTATTGAAATATTTGGCGACTCAACGTTAAATACAAAATAATTTTAATTTGGCTCTAAATACGCTGCAATACTAGTTTGTCTATGACGTCACCGATGTAAGAACATCAGATAGTACAGAATGACCACAAATTGTCAAGAGAAGAAAGTCAGTTCTGTACTGTTCTGTAGCATAGTTATACATTACGAATATTGTGACGGCATGACATCACAAATTAATATGATCTGATTGGTGTTCAACGTGTCATGGCGGATTGCTGTATTTTGTAGATTTATTTTATCAAAATAATAATTAATCTCGATCATAATAAAAAAAAAATGTATACGTGTTTTGTAATCTATGGCTCAGGTATTATTCGGTGAATACATAATTATGGTGATTTTTATTTACAATCATCATCCCTATATTTGACGCTATGTAAACGCCTCATCATCATATTATTAATTAGTAGCGGTCCGCCCCGGCTTCGCACGGGTATATTCTATAGCCTAAATTCATCAGGGATAATGTAGGATTCTAATAGTGAAAGAATTTTTTAAATCGGTTCAGCAGTTTCGGAGCCTATTCAATTCAAACAAACAAACAAATATTTCCTCTTTATAATATTGGGATAGAAAATCTACCTAGATAAGTGTGCAATAAAGAATTTTATATCTATCTAGTTATATCTTCCAGCACAAACCATCCAAACGACATCCATATGAGTCCAGGCTGTATCTACCACCCCCACGACGACGCTTGCATCCAAACCTTCGAACACATGATCAACAAGACCCAGAAGGAAGTGATGCTAGACGTGTACAACAAGCTGTCTAAGATAGACGTGGAGAAGTCTCCCAGTCCTAAGCATCTGCTGAAGGTCACTCCGCAGAGCTTGGAAAAGATTCTTTATGCTAATAAAGGTAAGGGCTAGTTTGCAAAGGTTGCACTTGCAACCGAATAGGCATGATGACTGATTTTGATAAACTAGGTATATAGAGATATTTTTAAACATCTACTGAATAGAAAATAAAACATATTTCTGCAAAAAAGGAAAAATACTGGATTTTGAAGATGAAATTTGCATTTAAAAATGCAATTTCAATTTCGCTCTAAAACGCTACAATACTCGTGGCAACTGTTTATGACGTCACCAATGGACAAATTCTTGTGATATAGGATTACCATAATAATTATTATTCATTAGAATGTCTTTATAAATAAAAAATACAATCAACCTAAAGAAATACGTAATCAACAGCAGTAAGTAGCAATATTGTCAAGAAACAAAGGAGCAAGCTATTGATTGAAACTGTGGTTTATCTCAGCTATAGTAAATACATAATAATGGTACTCTTTTGTTACTGTCATCATCCCTATTGTACCTACTGACTGGTGTAACGGGGCACATGAAAAGAAGGCGCAACGAGACTGATTTTAAGGCGCATACCCCACCCAAAGTGGCGCCTTCACCTAATTTATGTTATTATTCCGTTTAACACAGGAATTATAAAAAATCCATCTTCCAGTTTTTGGTACCTATCATAAGCTTTTTTTTAATGCCTTGTAATAGTTTTATTCTATTTAGTTTAGGCAGAGATACGAAAATAGATTTTGGTGGCCACCAACGGCAACTTCACAAACTGGAAGATGGTTTTTTGAAAATTCCTTTGTTAAACGGAATAATAACATAAAGTAGGTGGCGGCGCTAGTTTGGGTGGGGTATGCGCCTTAACAAATGGTACATTACTATACTGCGC
This sequence comes from Eupithecia vulgata, assembly GCA_946478455.1. Classification (NCBI taxonomy): domain Eukaryota; kingdom Metazoa; phylum Arthropoda; class Insecta; order Lepidoptera; family Geometridae; genus Eupithecia; species Eupithecia vulgata. The sequence goes on from OX297873.1 coordinate 10,809,386, forward strand.
CCCGTGACACCGGTCAGTACAAACCTTTATAGTTTACTAGCTGTTGCCCGCGGCTTCGCACGCGCTTTTCAAGTAACCTATATCCGTCCCAGACTGACAGAGTTTCTTTCGAACTTTTAGTACTAGCAGTGCCTCGCGGTTTCACCCGCGTAGTTCCCGTTCCCGTGGGAATTCCGGGATAAAATATAGCCTATGTGCTATCCCAGACTATAATCTAACTCTGTGCCAAATTTCAGCCATTCTGGCGTGATTAAGCTACAAACAGCCATCTAAACTTTCGCATTTATAATATTTTTGTGATTTGATTAGTGTGAATAATGAGCAGCGAAAGTGACGGGTTTTCAATATTTTAGTTGTGGAAATAAAAAGTAAATAGATAATGCTGGTTAAGGAGTGATTATAATCGAATCGATCGAAATTTCTAATGAAATAATCTTGAATCGATTAATTGAATGATTAATTTTCCAGGTAACTACACAGTAATTGACAACCACCTGGGCGTGTTACAACAAGGCCTCGCCCTGGTGCAGATGCACAAGGCAAAGAACCGCGCCTCCATGGACTTACTGATGAATTTGGAGAAGCAGGTGTTGCAGAGTTTGGCCACCAGCCGGGAATCCACCAGCGTACTGACCCAGGTATATGTTCAAACTAGCATCTGCCTGCGAACGCGTAAAACTTCGCATCACATCTAGGCCACTGCTGGACATAACCTTCCTTAACAACCTTAAATGGTCCTCTGCTGGATGCAGGCCTCCCCGTGATAATCGTCTTATTGCCTTTTATCTCATGGGGGTAATACCCATAATCCCCACGCTGTTCATGCGGGTTGGGGATCGCAGTTCGGTGGTAGATCTATTCTGCAAGCGGCGCTGCTGCCCGCCCCCCCGGTGCATGTCCCGTAATCGCCTCTTACGACACCCACGGAAAGAGTTGGGGAGCTGGATATAAACCTCACCAGAAAAGCTCTTATCATTAGGGGTATCGCCATAATCCCCACGCTGGGATAGAAATTGTCCAGCATTATTATTTAAATTTATTTATTTAATAAAGATTTCCCATTTCAATTCCAGATAGCCAACCTAATAACAACCCGCAAGCAAAGAGGCCTTCCGCTAGAAAACCTCATCGGTCTCCTAATCCATGTCTACTCGCTATCGGGCACAGAGTTCACATTCGCACATACACAACAGCAGGACATATCGGAAGCCTTGACTTTAGCTGTCAAAGAGGAATTTAGAACCTTATTGACATCTTCGGTAGAGGAAATGACGATTGAAATGGCGAAGGATATAGCTGATGGGATCATGAAGAAGTTGAATGAGATTAAGGTCATGAGGAAATCTATTACGAAGTGAGTTTTAGCTGTATTCTTAGTTTCTTGTATTGAATTGACTCAGTTTGTTTTCGATTCGGTTTATTGACGACCTCTGCGGCGCGGTCCGTCTGCGAAGCAAGAGGTTGCGGGTTGGATTCCCGCCTTGGGACAAATATTTGTACGATCTGCAGGTATTTGTTCCGGGTGCTCTGTTCGTTTTCTATGCATAATAAAAAAAACTATCTATGTAATGTATTGTTTTATGCATATCAGCTATCTAGTACCCATAACACAAGCTCTGCTTAGCTTGGGGCTAGATAATGCTGTGTGAACTGTCTAGCATTATTTATTTATTTATTAACTTCAGATACAACTCCCTACTAAAACCTTGCGAAAGCGGCGACGGTTTCGAATATAAAGGAATACTACAGCAGTTGGTGGAGGATCTTGTGAACACGGTGCGACCAGAAATGCCTGACCTGCAGCATCGCAGCGATGGACTTAAGGACCTCTTCAGAACTGGACTCAGGTAGAGGTCTTATAAAAGTTTATTTTTTTCATTTTTCATTCAGACATTCCAAGTCCAACCCTATGTCACTTCAAAAGGTGGTAAAAATGTTAGTGTAATTTTTTTTACCGCGTGCGTACTATACCTGGTCCCAGTAGTTTTAAACTCAAAAGCTAGCTTTTATGCGCAACAAGATGCTAAGTGTAACGTAAAACTCTTCTATCTTTTTATGGTTCCGTATTTCAAAAGGAAAGAAGAAACCCTTGGCTTAGAGGATCACTTTGTTGTCTGTCTGTCAACCCTCTTTTCTCAAGAAAGTGGGAAGGTATTGAATTAACATACAATACCCAAGTACCTTTACCTCTTGGAGCCGTGATATAAATCTAACTTCTAAGTGAACGCAATGAAACATTACAGCATTATGCCCAAATTTTTTGAAATTTTAACGGTCACACAGTACACAAAACCTATATCATATCTTTGACCTAGGATCATAAAATTTGGAAAGAAGTCTCATAGGACAAGTTAAGAAAAAAATACAAAAAGCGTAACGTAGTAATGTTTACACAAAAAAAAAATTACTCTCGCCATGGATCGAAAACCTTATAATACCTAGGGGTAGGATTAATATTTAAATAGACTTCCTATTGACCTAGAATCATAAAATTGCTAGAAGCAAGGCACATAGCGCAAGTAAATCAAAAAATCCGAAAACAGTTAATTTGTAGTAAATTCACAAAAAAATGATTTTGATTCTGACGACTGAATGATTTTGACGACCTCAGTGGCGCAGCGGGCGAGAGTCTGCCTGCGACGCAAGAGGTTGCGGGTTCGATCCCCGCCTCGGAACAAATTTGTGTACGATCTGCAGAAATTTGTTCCGTTGGTCTGGGTGTTTTCTATGTTTAATAAAAAATATCTATCTATGTAATGTATAATATTACGTATATCAGTTATCTAGTACCCATAACACAAGCTCTGCTTACTTTGGGGCTAGATAATGCTGTGTGAATTGTCCAGCATTATTTATTTTATTTTTATTTATTTTATTCTGAACCAAAACCTATAGGGTACTGTCCGTTGACCTAGATTCATAAAATACGTCAATAAACAAGGTATTTCAATTATACAGAACTCTCGGTGTGCGGGGCTGACTTACACGTTTTATTTTACTATAAAAACCTTCGTAGGATGACGAATATTGCTCTCTGACAGTACCTACAGAGACTCACGCACCCTAAAGAAGTCCTTCGTCAAGGGACGAAATGTTTTTTCTAAATTTATTAATTAAATTCTTTTAACAAAAACGTTGGTATTTAACCCACTTACAACACAATCTGCGAGTATCTCCTATATTATATACATAAATAAATAAAACAATGTTGTGTTAGTTACACCATTTATAATTTAAGAACGACGGGACCGATTTTCATGGTTTTAGATTTGTTGGATTTCTCTTAGTCCAGAATAGGATAAGAAGTATTAAAAACATTGGAAAATTGACGAAAAAATAACTACCCGTGCGAAGCCGGGGCGGACCGTTAGTAATAGTAAAGTAGTAAAGTAGAATATTAAACTCTTTATTATACACCACAGAGTAAAGCAAAAGAACCATAAATATAAACATTAAACATAAAAGTATAATGGACGGCATTATCTAGTGCTTCCTAGCTCTGGGTATCTCTAAGAAATGAAACAAGTTCCCAAAAAATTTCGACCGCCTTATTTAATTTCTTAGAGATACCCAGAGTGCTGGTAAGCACTATAACAAAAATCCTTAGAATTTAGCAACGGCAACACCCTCGTCAAACGAACTAAATGAAACTTTAGTCATTGAACAGGTTTGGATAAACTTTAATGTTTCCTCTGTAGGTGGAGCTACCGGTGCTACAGTCCATAAGAGGTCACAAAGATTTTCGATGGAACCAACTGAGACATCGTGGCTTAGTTGGTTAGAGCACACCTGTACCAAGTCGAAAACCTTTGGTTCACTTACATTCAAGCTCTGCTTAGCTTGGTGCTAGATAATGCTGTGTGAATTGTCCAGCATTATTTATTCATAGTGAAATATTCTATCTTTCCAGTATGCTAAGCGGCAAGAACCCCAAACGCCAAAAGCACCCCCTCGACAACCAAACAGTAGTGATCTTCACCATCGGCGGCACCAGCGCGTGTGAATGCGCGCGCTTGCACCGCGCTGTCATCACCAGCGGCGTCGACAACACCGTGCTGTTCGGTAGCACGCGCATGCTTACCCCGCAAGAGGCCGCCACGCAGTACATGGGCCTTTAGACAGGGTTACTGATTTTGATAGGCCTTTGAGGCTAGGTTTTTGGTTCATAGTTCTGTCAAATTGCACGTTATTATGAAATATATAATGATCATTTACTATTTTTTTAGACTATAGTCTTTATTTAGACTATAGAAAAGTTACAGATCTAATTTAACTTATGCTACATTCTATAGTAATATATACGTTAAAAGTAACATATATAAAATATTAAAACCTTAATTAATGACGCGTTATTCTATGCGGCGATATGTTATATGTGGTATGTAGTTACTTTTCTTATTCTTGTTACTTGTTGATGGACTGTTATCCGCATCTAGGCCACAGGTGGCCCCTTTTTGCTTGTCGGGTGGGGGGGCTGCTAATCTAACCACCCGATGTCCACCAGGAAAGCCAGCAGCTCGCTGATGCCGGTGCATGCCTCCCCAGGCGTCCTCGGTGTACCAAGGTGTTGCAATCTTGGAGAGGTACGCTATCGCACTCTAGCACAAGCGCGGCCGTCTCCTCAACATTCAAGCACCGCTTGCAAAGAAGGCTGTCCGTAATACCCAATTTTAATAGGTGTTTGTTTAGCATGCAGTGTCCAGTGACATTTCCGACGATTTGTCGGAGTTTGTCACGTTTCAGATTGAGGAGTTTTCGGGAGAATTTCGGGTTTAAAACCGGGCCTCCTTTATCATCATCATCATCAGCCTACATCAGTCCACTGCTGGACATAGGCTTCCCCTAATAAGCGCCATAGCGCCCATACATTCATAGGGCCTCCTTCGACTGCCTGCATTCCGGGATATTTGCCCAATAGTCTTGGTGTTGTTGTGTTTTTGTGTTGTTTGACTGTTCGTTGCCGGATCCATGAGCGGACTGGACTGAATGGTAGGGGAATTATTGACGACCGATGTGACGCGGTGGGCGAAGGTCTGCCTGCGACGCAGAAGGTTGCGTGTCCGATTCCCGTCTCGGGACAAATGTGTGTACGATCTGCAGACATTTCTTCACGGTGTTCTGGTCGTTTTCTATGTATAATAAAAAAATATCTATCTATGTATTGTGTTTATGTATATCAGTTAGTTAGTACCCATAACACAAGCTCTGCTTAGCTTGGGGCTAGATAATGCTGTGTGAATTGTCCAGCATTATTTATTTATTTATTAGTTCGGGCTCTATCGGTTGTGATTCTGAGCCTCTCCTCGCCAGTGTGTCAGCTTCGTCGTTACCTCTGGATCCGCTGTGTCTTCTTATCCATTGTAGAGTGACTCTTGGTGGAGGTGGTTGCACTCAAAATTCAAAATTCAGAGTGCTTTATTTCCTTTAGACCTTACAGGACTCTTGGACACTGTATGGTCAGTCCTGAGTTGTGCTCTCTTGTGTGTAATTATGTCTGTATTTAATATTTATCTCATGCTAAGAGTGCATTTATAGGCGACTTCGGTACTATTACAGCTCAAATTTTGATGACGATGTGGCGTGGCGGTCGAAGGTCCGCCTGCGACGCAGGAGGTTGCGGGTTCGATTCCCGCTTTGGGACAAACGTTTGTACGATCTACAAATATTTGCTTCGGGTGTTCTGGGTATAAACTTTGTATAATAAAAAATTAACTATTTATATAATGTACTGTATTAAGTATATCAGTCATCTAGTACCCATAACACAAGCTCTGCCTAACTTGGGGCTAGATGATGCTGCGTGGAATGTTCAGAATTGTTTATTTTATTTATTTATTCGTTCGTTGATAATTGTAGTAATAAAATGGTGCTTTAAGTACAAACTCAATAACATTAGGTCAACTCTAAAGACTGCTGAAGCAGTGGTGCGTCCTTGTGTCTGTAAAGGCGTACCATCATCAGCTTATGTTAGTCCACTGCTGGACATAAGCCTCCCCACAGAACAGTTCTGTGGGCCTCCCCTAATAAGCGCCATAGCATTCAGCTTGCTGCAAGGATGTATAACTGCTTCAAATGCTGCTTGATGATTATTATTTATTTATGTATCTCTGTGACTGTCATTTGTTGTAAAAATGTTATATTATAGGTTTTACTATGTTAGTAAATATCCATAAAATTTCAACATAAAATTACAATCTGACACAATTGAGCTAACTGCAGACTGTTATAAACAACCGACAGCTAGCTTAACTGACCCATATCAATAACCTTTAAGCGTCCCCAAGACGCTTAAAAATGGTTAGATTTTATATTAGATTTTAGTTAAGGTGTAGTTTATTATATAAGGCGATAGCCCGACCTTGAGCCAAACTAGCGCCGCCACCTATTTTATCTCGACCTCAGTGGCGCAGCGGGCGAGAGTCTGCCTGCGACGCAAGAGGTTGCGGGTTCGATCCCCGCCTCGGAACAAATTTGTGTACGATCTGCAGAAATTTGTTCCGTTGGTCTGGGTGTTTTCTATGTATAATAAAAAATATCTATCTGTGTAATATTACGTATATCAGTTATCTAGTACCCATAACACAAGCTCTGCTTACCTTGGGGCTGGATAATGCTGTGTGAATTGTCCAGCATTATTATTATTATTATCTTATTATTTAGTTTAACAAAGATAAATTCAAAATTTTCAATGGGTAGTTTGTGATTCCTATTATAAGCTTTGTTAATGCCTTTGATATATTTTTATTTACTATAGTTTAGGCAAAGATGCGAAAATAGAGTTCGGTCACAAAGCGCAGCTTCGTATCTCTGCCTAAACTATACAAAATAAAAATATATCAAAGGCATTAAAAAAAGCTGATGATGGGTATCACAAACAGCCCATCGAAAATTTTGAAATTACCTTTGTTAAATAAAATAATACCATAAATTGGTGGCGGCGCTAGTTTCGCTCGGGGAACCGCCATAAGCACATAAATTATGTTATTGCAATGCAGTTAAAATGCAATTTTAAAATGTATTAAGTTAAAATGTTATTTATGACCATGTTTGTACTGATTTTTTGTACATTTTTAGTTAATAAAAACACTGAATACTGATACAACTTTTATTGTTTACACCAATCAAGTCGATACATTTATTAAAATCTTATTGTTTTCTTATCACATCAATATATACCTAACAATTTTCTACGAGAATATAATTACATTTATGTTGGTACATACATATTTTCATACACTTGAAAAAGTAATAAAGGTAGTTATACCATGTTAATCATTCTTTAAAACTAGCGAAAAAGATAAATGCCGCAAATTGTAAGCCATTTTCTATGGACTTATGATAAAATCAACTTTCATTCATTTGTATTTTGGGAGCATTTGGCAAAATGTAAATTTGAGCATTCGGGGAAATGTAGATTTTTAACACAAAATTTAGTTTTTTCCCAAATGCATACCTGATGAAGATGAATCAAAGTTGGTTTTATCATTTGTTGAGTTCAGAAAAATAATCAAAGTTGGTTTTATCATTGTTGAGTTCAGAAAAATAATCAAAGTTGATTTTATCATTTGTTGAGTTCAGAAAAATGGTCAACGATTTGAATTAAATAACATTTTATTAGTTTTATTGCTTGTAGAATGCAGAAAAAGTAAATAAAACTACAAAAAAAACTCGCGCTAACCTGCGACGAAAAACCTAAATACCGTCTCATTTTAGTGTTTTTGGTTTTGGTGCCAACAGAAACACAACCGGTAGGTACCTACTTACCTATTTTTTATCGCTCACTCATGTAAGAAATAACTAAATAGGTACAAGAAGAATTTATAGATAGGTACCAATAAAGTCAATAAATAGAAATATCTTATATTCTCTCGATACAAGCAAAATTAAGTAACAATCAGCGGTCTCATCGTAGCGATCCCTATCAATAATCATAAATAGATAGGAGGATGAAATGTAGAAAACTAGCTGCTGTCCACGGCTTTGCACACGTTTTTCAAGTACCTAGCCTATGAGCGTCCCCGGGACACCGTTACTTACCTATCTGCCAAATTTCATTCCGATCCGATCAGTTGTTTAGGCATAAAAAGGTAACAACCAACAGACAGATAATCTTCAGAATTTACAATATTAGTATAGATATGCTAAATTTTCTATATTCGTGTGCTTTCAATTCAATACTAGATTATCTTACGTAAAAATCTAAAAATAAATAATACTTCTCTTAGTACATTTCACTTATAAAATAGTTTGACAATATTACATTACAATCTTGTCAGAAATCTTGACCACAATCATCTTTGTGCATAAAAAAAATTGAAAATGCATTATTGAGCTATTCTTTACAAGCAAGTTCCAAGTATTACAATGAGAGAAGATATTGTTACTAAACCAAAAAGTATGAGACAAATAAACGTAATCCTACAAGTTTTAATGACAAAATAAATGCAAAATAAATAGACATAACTTCTATGCAGGAAATGGATACCTACATACCGAAGCGACAGAAATCAAAAATATCACTTTATTTCCGTGTCAGTGTTTTATTTTAAGAATTTGACTTTTTCTAAGTGTACATTTTTGTACTTATTTATGGAAATAAAGAATTTTTGACTTTTGACTTTTGGATGTTACCAACTTCAAAACATAGTTATCCACATTGAAAAGTAAAAGCATCGATAAAACCTTACTTATTAAACCAAGTATCATGATTTTATACATTTTCTAGGATAGATTATTTGAATACTACGACTACAAAGACCTACATTTTCTTGATATAAAATTCGAATACCTACCTACTGAGTTAATAAAATTTCTTTTTTACTTCGGGGTTTGCGTTGATGCGAATTTAAAATGGTTTCCGATGTTTCATTATAGTATAATATAATAACTATGTATAGGTACTGTGAATACTCTGCGTGCAAATCGGACAATATTGGAATCTGCCGCCACTCGCAAAACGAACCACCTAGAGAGCGAGTGTGTTTATTTATACAAAGTACTTATTCCTAGTTAATAGTTAGGAAGCACCCGTGATTTTAGTAGCTATTAGCATATTAGCAACCTATTAAACTATAAAGTTTTATTTAAATACTTATATATTTTTATATGAATAGTTAGGTTATGGTAACCGCTTCAGCGTAATCGGTGCTGTCTTCTCAATTTCTACATAGGGAATCAGTTCTTGATTGAAATAGAGGTGATTTTATTTGGTTGAAACATGCAAGGCAAAAGGCCTCGCAGGTTTCAGGAAAAATCGTGGTAAATCCGCCATTTTCCATTGAAAGTCGCCATTATGTATCCCGAGGCAAATAGGTAGATAAATGTTACCCTATCTATTATACATTATTATATTTACAGTAAATACTTTGAGTATTTAATGTCAATCCTCTGGGATTCCAGCGTTTAGTGACTAAATAGGTAGGGTTGTAATAATTTAATCGATAATTTTATACACTATACTTACCCATAGCAGTAGAGATGGGCGTTGTCGTTGAATTTCCACAACGATGCGCATCGTTTTTGTCAGAATGGCATCCGTTGTGAACAACGATGTTGCCGCCAACGATGTCGGCCGGGTTGCTAACACAACACTGACACTAGGGTGTCGATGTTGCCGCCAACGATGTCGGCCGGGTTGCTAACACAACACTGAGCATATGAAACTTACTGGAAATGACATGAGCGTATTAGACGGGTAGGTCCTAAATTACGGAATTTGAACAAATAAAAATAATTCAATATCTAACTTGGTTCCTAGTAGTAGGGTTAATCTAAAATACCATAATACTAAGGTGCAAAATGGTCTAGGGATGATTTTATTTACAGCGATTGTGAGCTTAGTTTATTGGAATGTATTTATTTTTTAATGTAAAGCCGTGTTTTCACAAGCCGTGTTCTTTAACGAATAGTCCTGAACTGAACGTAGCCACTTGGACTCATTTAACCTTAAACGAAAGGTGAAATGAGTCCAAAGGCAATACTATTTTTGAAAAAATTTTTGAAGTTTAGGATTTTATTAAGTATTGTGGGAGTTAAAACATGATTGAATCAACGTGACTCGATACAAAAAAATCTCGCAAAGTTTCCTCTAAATTTTCACGAAAAAAAGCAGTTTCATTTGCTAGGTATTTAACATATTTTGATGAAATGACGTCTAAAAAATATTAACTAAATACTTTAGACGAGTTTTTTTTGCGAAAGAGTATTATTTTAGAGCAATGACAAATTTAAATGAAAACCAGTGAAATTGCGCGCGGGCGGCTCTTGCCTCCCTTTCTCGGCTTCACCGCGCGGCGTTCGCTCGTCCTTGTCTCGAAATAGCGAACCTATATCGTGTTCTGATAATGCATAAAAATTAAAACATAACTAGGCGGTCGAATACGTGGGTAGGTCTTTTATTATTTACAATAATGATTATTTGCTTCATTTCACCTGAGCGATGATGAAACCTATGTTCAGTGATGATCATCGACTGAACTGAGCGAACGAATGTTCAGAACGATTTCCCTTTGCATTATAGTGAACACGCGGCTTTAGATCGCATAATATGGGAGGTGAATATCAAACTCTACGGATTAAAAGACAAGGTTGAAATCAGTCCATTCCAGCGACGTCACCGCCCTTCCTGAAGTCAGCGTTGGCGAAGATAGCAGTGCTGTTTCTGTACAGAGCGCAGACGATGGATCCTCGGCCTCGGTAGCGCACCATGCCGTGGCCTTTGGCTTTGAGGCCGAGGATTATATCCTGGAATACAAATGGGTAAAGAACCATAAAGAAACTTAGTTTAAGTGTTTGAATTATGGGCACGGTACCTATAGGAAAAGTCAACAGCAAGTGTTGACCTCAACGTAGTGTGAAGTGTTAAGAACTTATTGTACATACATTCATGCAATAAAGATTATGATTATGATTGTGTGTTGTTTATGCGACGTTTTTATCGTCCCTGGAGGAAATTACTTCTTAACCCCATTATACGTCATTTACCCCATTTAACAATAAAATTATATAGTGTTTTATTTTATTTGGAGAACAAACAGTTGTAAGCACCATTTATATAAACTTACACTATAACTTTTAACCATTAATGTTATATAGAGCACAACGGCAAAGGAATAAAAACATCCAAGTTTTAAGCCTGCGAAGGTAGATTTCTATACGAAACAGGGCACTTTGAAATGTCGCCCAATCTACTTCACCTATGTGTAGATAAACCTTAAAAAAAACTGCATATAATTTTATTCACCTCTGTGATCCCATACTCGTTTTCAGCGTGCATCGGGAATATCTGGTGATGTATTCTCGGCTCGTCCACTGCTTCCTTCAACGACTGGTCGAACCACAGCTTACGCATTGTCACCTAGAATCACATAAAATTATACAACCAATTGTAACACGTCTATTCTCTTTTTATTTCTTCCGACAACCGCTGGGGTAAACTTGTTCTTGAGTGGACACCACTACTCGGCAAATATAGTGTAGGACGCCGTCCGACCAGGTGGGATGACGACCTGCGAGGCTGCGAGATACTGCTGGCAGATGCTGGCTGCGTCAAGCTGAACTCAGGCCGTTATGGCGCTCATTAGGGAAGGCAGCGTGTCGACTAATATAGGCTGGTGATGATAATGATGCTGTTCTTTTCTATCAAAAAAATGTGAAACGCTTCACGTCTGTACACAAGATCAATGTATAGGTACTCAGCTAGTGTGCTTTGAGTGATAGCAAATTTTGTCATCCATTAATTTTGTCCTGTCTCTCTGCAAAGGTCTTTCTCTGAACCTTCCACTCCTCTCTGTTTTCAACCTCTTCTGACATATGCAGATCTTGACTTATTCTTTTGTTATTAAGTATTTTACGGTTATGACAAAATAATGTGTAGCGCATTCACTGACCAGTCTTGACCGGGCGACCTACACGGATGAACCAGTGTGTCAAGAGCCATAAAATACAGACCAATGTTACCTCCTTGAGCGAGTACATAGGTAGGAATACGGAACTCACTTTTTAAAGTAGGTAAAGGACTTTTGGTGAAATATCTAACAGAAAATTCTATTAAAAAATTATTCTATAAAAAAAAATCTCCGAAAACCCCAATCATCACTTACCAAAGCAACAGCAGTAGTTATCTTCGTCCCTCCCGAAGCTCCAATAACCATCTTCGCGTTACCATTCCGATCCACAATGATACTTGGGTTCATAGACGAGAGCGGCCGTTTCCCGGGTGCTATGAAGTTAGCTGGAGACGGCCGTAGTCCGAAGTAGTTGGTGATTCCAGGTGATGAGAAGTCGTCCATTACGTTGTTCATTATGATCCCGGTGTTTAGGGTTGAGAAGCCGGCGCCGTAGCTGGAGAAAAACATGTCTTTGAATTGACTGATTGTTCGTCGTCGATATGGTTGATAATCCCTGGATAATTGATTGATTTGCCGGGATATGGCATAATTTTCCTTGGCATGACTCATATCTGAAGACGATCCTCAAAGGAAGCTTCCTCGAATAAATGGCCTCCACACTAGAATGAATGGAACCACACTACAACCTTTTATAAGGAAGTCGTGTTTATTTGCTGCAAAAATCTAGGGAGGAACTCAACTCAAGGTACTTGAGGCTGTGACAAATTTTGAGTACCTACCTTTATCCCCATAAAGTTACTCGAAATTTCGGAGAGAGAGAGAAAATATGGGGGTGGAAAAGTGGAAGTTGTACCCTAACCTACTACTCCAAAAAACCCTCAACCCTTTTGATTCAGATAAATCTATAGATCTTTTGAAAGAATCGGCTTTTAGGAGCAATGGAGAGAGATTACCTAGGTACTGTGTATTCCATAAAGCTGTGTCGTTAGCCCATAGAACTTACTAGAAATTGATGGAGTTAATCACAGACACAGCTTCCCCATTGGCCACGATGATAGGTAATTGGGTATAATATGTATAAATACATAACTGTGTCGATGGTTTTTGGAACTTACTAGAAGTTGATAGAGCTGGTGACAGACACAGCGTCCCTATTGGCCACGATGGTGGGTATAGATATGTATAAGTACATAACTGTGTCGATGGACTATGGAACTCACTAGAAGTTGATAGAGCTGGTGATAGACACAGCGTCTCCGTTGGGCGCGATGATGGATATATGCGCTGTGCCGTGGTCGGATTTGGTGTATTCGTTGGCGCCATACGTTGCTGTGTCGTTGCTGGTTGCTGTGTCGTTGATTTTGAGGCGGATCTCGTTGCCGTATGCAGGAGATGTTAGGTTTGCTATCAACTGTGAAAAAAAAGGATATAGAAATACATGCATCTCTTTAATCAGTACACAGAGGTCTAGTCTCATTAATCAAATTTAATTTTAGCTTTTTGTTTTATGGTGCGTTACTGGCACTGGGCAAATTTTCCATGAAACTTTAATAATGTCCCAAAAAAAATTCGTGCCAAAATCGAAAAATTTTGGGACATTATTAAATCAAATTGAATCTCTTTTTATACCTATTAAAATGCGCGCTTTACAAAAAACTTACACGACCGTAACTAGTTAATGAAAGTTCTGCTGAAAATTTTGGTATAGTTTTGAAAATTTTATTATTTAACGATCTAATAAGTGTTCATTACTATAAATGGTTATTTTATCAAAAAACTTTTGTATGCGTTTGTAGCATGTTGAGTTATTTAATAATTTGCCCAGTAGGTAATTGGTTAGGTTCTAAATAGTGTTTAGTTGGGTAATCTACGTATGTAAAAATTTTGCGTTTCATAAAGAACTCTGAAAACAAAACAAATCATCAATATTATAGAGTTCATCAAACCTCTAAGACTAACAAAAACATCTGCAGAGTATGAACGACGTACCTACCTACGTTGAATTTGATTACAGTACAAAAACAACAATTGCCGTGTTAGATATTTCACAACTTTCAATGAACCTACAAGTTTTATATTGTTTACATTTATTTATTTACCAAGCAAGCAAATTGTATGTGGGTTATGTATTTATTCGTATTTCCTCCATCAAAGCACATTATTTCTGTAAATCGCCGTAACTTTGGCACCGTTTCAAAACTTCCTTCATTCAGAATCTAAATACGGAAATTTCACTTCTGTCTTTTTCGATGTACCTATAGTAAATATACCTACCTAATTACTTATGTATCGTATTATCCTAGTTATACATATTATGTATAAAAGTAAAGCAACCTAGTTTAGTACCTACCTACACATAATTTGTGTTTTGTGTTGCCCCAAAGTAGCAGAGCACAAGCACACTTGCCTTGGGGCTAATTGATGCTGTGTGGATAGTCTAGCATTATTATTATTGTACTAGAAAACTCGTGATTGAAAAATCGTGATTGATGAATTCATTAGGTAGGTACGAATGGAGGCGGGTTAAACGAACCTTATTATGTAATGTAACTCAGTGTTATTATGGACGTTATTAATGTTCCTCACTCTTGAATTGTTTGTGAATTGCTTGTGATGTTGTAGGGGGTAAACTCAGGATCTACTGAACCGATTTCAAAAATTCTTTCACCATTAGAAGAATCGAATCACTTTTTAGAGAGTGACAAAGGTTATGTTTTATCCCGGAATTCGAACGGGAACGGGAACTACGCGGGTGATACCGCGAGGGGCCCGCTAGTATGATATAAATTTTAATGGTTTTTACCCTGCCAGTCAACAGCACAGAGGCCCTATAAATAATTTACCTAAAGGCCCATCTAAAGATCTAAAAAAACATCCTTAGGTGTATAAAATGATGTTGTACCCGAAGATAACTGCCAAGGAAATAGAATGTAATAAAAGCCAGCCTATTGTAATGGGTGGATGGGTAAAAGTGGCCTATAGAGGAAACTACAAACGCCTGCCAATAACCTCACCTCACCTCAACAGCCTGTAATGGTCAAACGGAAGCGACTGATGATGAGATTTAGTATTATTGTTCTAACCTCCTTAAGATCCAGAAAGTCTTCATCACCCAGCCTCGTCCTCATCGCATAAGAGTATTTAAACGCCTCCAATATCCTGTGGTAAGTCAGGATCTTGTCATCTGTACTGTTGATGCTGGATCTGGTGAAGTTGTAGCCTGATAGGATGTTCAGGATGTTGATCAGGATGGCCCCACTGCTGGGCGGGGGAGGGGTGTGGAGGATGTCGCCGTTGCCTAGAGGTACAGATATTGGGTCGGTGATTTTTGCTCTGAAACAAAGTAAATTTAAATATTTGAGTATAAGGGTAAGTAGCTAAGTAGACAGGGCTATTTTTCTTACCTATCTATGAATATAATTGTTAAGTAATATTTAAACTTCGATTTGATATCAGCCAACAATAAAAATTGGTTTACAAAGTTATTGTTAGAAAAGCATTTTGAATGTCTAAAAACAAGAAAAATCCGAGTTTATGAAAATTTGTTGTGCAGTTTTCTTGTTCCTTATGCCGTTTATACCTTTATCTTTTCTTAGTAGCGTTTCTGGTACTTAAATGTTTTTACGTAGGTACTCAATTAATTTACTTTATGAATAGCATCCTGAATGTATAAGTCGAATGATTCATATCTTAATAACTGTGTGCCCATCCAATTACTTGACTACTAAAAGGATTTGTGTTATTCATTAGTATTTACCTATTGTAATTATTGAAAGAAGGTACACCTACGGTAGGGGTGGTAGGTATAATTGGGCACTTTTTAACATTTGAAAATCATATGCTATTATGATTTTGTTTAATAAATTTATAATACTTATGTCATATAATGTATCGCCAAGGTTAATTCCACTATACATTTGGCTAGGATTATTGAATAGAACCTGTCATGTAATTTCTAATTATATTATATAATTTTCTTTTTTTTGTGCCTAAAACTCCCTATGGTAGAGAAGTTCGAGCATTCATGTAGGATGATTTGAGCATATAAGTATTTTTACATAGTAAGTTCAGCATGACCACTAGGAGTTTATTGAACATATTTTTAGAGCTTCCACATCATCATCTTTTTTGAATACAGTAAAGTTTAAATTTTTAAATAGTAGCTATTTGAAGAGCAATTAGCTTGCACAAACCTTCCTCAAAAAAGTGCCCAATGCTTTCATAGCATACTTTTTTACACCTAACTTTCAAGTGTAGTTTTAGATATTTTTCTATATTATTTTTCAGATATTTTACAGTGATTCACATGTTAAAACTTTATCAAATATACCTACTATGGAATAGTAATAGACCTAGTCTTCGTCGGTTCTCGACAAAATATTCACTTTGAAGTACCCCAAATCACAAAAGGCTTACATTGACAACTCAATGAAATGAGAAATAGTTTATAGTTAAGCAAAATTATACAACCCTTATGGAATTAAGGGGGTGCCCATTCCTCTCGACTGCCCAATTATCCCATATCTCCCCAACCTCAGTAGGTACAGAAACAATGTTATTAAGTAGGTAAACGAGCATTTCGCATATCTAACGGAATTAGCAACAAAGTAAGAGCAATTATTTGTTGTTTATAATTTATTATAAGTTATAACCATAACGGCACGTATCTCCTCCGACATTGTTGTTGCAGACAAAGAAATTTAAACTCTCGTCCTATACACATTAAGGCTTACTATTAGAATTGATTCTATAAGTCTTTTATGATTCGACGAAGTTTTTGTTCTGAGTTTCTTTTATTCCGTCTCAATGTTTTAACCTATGATTAAAGGGTATCGCATATACAGACGCAGGCACAGAGGATGATTTATACAGAGGAAATATTATACAGGAGATATCTATATATAGGAGGAGATATAAACAGAGGAAAACAAATGTGGTTTCCTCTGTTACATAAAAACGTTGTACATACCTATTTACTAACACTTTCGTGGCCCAGGAGGCTGGGCAGTGAATATGTTAAACCGCCCACTTGAAACTTGGTAGGCAGGGATCGCGGAAGTACCTACTCCATAACGGGGGATAAGGTAACATTTTTGGTTACCTTCCTCTACTCTCCGCGGCCTACGTTCCTTTCTTGTTACCTGATTTTGATAATAGATTGCTTTGGAGACGCCGCATTCTGTGTAAGACAGCATCTTCAAAGCGATAAAAAGCGCTGAGCGTTGAACTATCAAAAACTATATGCTCAGTTATGTTTGTTGACTATCGTAGTTTCTTCCTACCTACGTGACAAGATGTATGTAGGTTGCCTACCTATTTTTATCGCGTAATTACTTCCTCAATGTTGTAGTTTCCTATGTTTACAGTCTACCAATTCTAGATAAAACTATTGAAAAATATTATGTAGCAAAACACTAGATATAACAAAAAAATTCATGAAGCCAATTCGCATGTTATTTTAGATTTTCAGATTTCATTTATTTATTATAACTTAACATTACATAACAGGCAAGTCAATGGCTTAGTTTAACAATAGGTAGCTAGGTAAAAATACGACTTGGTTACAATATTTTAGAGCTATTTGCGATACTTTCTTAAATATTTTTTAATATGTACCTACGTACTGAAATAAATACTAATGCGTTAAGATAAATTAGAAATTGAATTAAAAAATAGAAAGAAAAATAATTTGACATAATAATAACAAAATTAAATTTAATATTTTATAGTATTGTTCAATATCTTCCTTTGTTCCTTTGAGAGTATGAATCATTATGAAATTTTGCATAACTCGGACGCTATTTTGTACTCTATTTTTGTTGGTAAATTTTGTTGCTATAGTATAAGCCGTTTTTGATAACGGTCGTGTGTACGCTAGCTTCATTGTTATGCGTACACACCAACAATGGCTACTATTTTTTAAACCAAAGGGGCACTATTTATTTTATTTTTGCACTGATTATAATCTGTATATACGCTATTTATTAGACATAACAACGTGAAAACGGTTCGTGTACGCTACCATCACGAACATAGATAAAACTATTGAACAATATTAAGTAACAAAACACTAGATTGGTACCCCGTTAACAAAGAATTGTATGAAGCCGTGTCGCGATTATTATTTTTCATACTTAGGTTTTTTCAGACTGACTCACTATTATTCATTATACTTTTACAATAGTTTAGTTTAGTAGAACCAGGTGTTGTAAATTAAACAATGAATAAACAGCTATAAAATATTTCAAATGTTTCCTACCCAAACAAATGAGTCATCGCCTTGCACTTTGTAAAATTAATACAAGGGCTTGACTCCGGTGTAGGCCTTACAATTTTACAAGTCAACTGCAGTCGAGCATACCTACATTATGGATGACATACCTTCATGTCATCCATCGGAAGATAGAAGATGTTCTCCTAACCGAATTTCGGTCACGGCGGCGGCCAGTCTCAACGGAAACTACTCCTTTGCTCCGGACATTATCTTAGTGCACAAATGTGTGCTGTATTACATCACTCTCAAAATCCGATGGCACGGCAAACCTACACGACCAGGGAGAGGTCCAACGCAAGACCAACGGTTTATCGTGCTCTCGGAGGCACGAGGGTCTAACAACAGGTATCCATTCGCAGAGACTAGCTATTCAAAGATCGTTCACTCGCCACCTTGATTTCAACTGAATATATCTCACAGGACTCCTTATTCACTAAGATTAAAATTCTTTAATATGGTCTCCCTTACATAATCGTCGTAGGGATCAACAACTAACATTCTTACACAAGGTAATTAATGGTATAGTCGATTGTAAAGACATCCTGTCTAACATTAGTCTTGCAGTACCAACCAGGAATCCCAGGCATCGCATCACTAGCATTTTTAATACTTCTTTCTGTAACTCTAATAAAGGCTTACAGGCTCCAGTAATTCAGATTTGTAAGCACTATAAAAATATAGTCAAGCAAGTTCCTAACAGACATTTTTAGTGATAACCCCAATAATTTCCAGCAAGAACTCATCATCACTTCATATTTATCTGAAGATTGTGATAAAAAAAAATTAATTTTATAAAAATGTTTCATGTTAAAACATGTTTTATATAGTATGTCTATTTTTGTTACAGCTACTGATTTGATCTCATTATTTTATTATAGTACCGTAAAGTATAGGTATATGTTAATAAATAGTTTATTTAGTTTTTTATAACATTTTATGAACAATGTTGTGTACGCCTGTTATTAGCGCATATATTAGAACCTGTCATAATAAGTATACCTATCTTTAAGAATGCTTTATGTATAGGTACGCTGTTGGCGTTCCTTTCTAATAAATAATAAACACCATTGTGGACGTAGAGCCCATTGATTGATTGATTTCGCTACCCAGGATATATTTTTATACTATTTCTACCTTATTTTAAATTGTATCCTCACCTAACCTCAACAGCCTATAATAGTCCACTGCTGGACGCAGGCCCCTTAATTTTTTTATCTCATGGGGGGTAATGCCTATAATCCCCACGCTGGGCATGGGGGTTGGGGGTCGCAGTTCGGTGGTAGAACTATTCTGCAAAGGCGCTGCTGCCCGCCCCGGTGTATGTCCCTTAGTCTTACGACACCCAAGGGTAGAGTTGGGGTGGTGCTTAATTCTAAGCCGGCACCACACGGCTAAATACTTAAGCCTATTTCGGCTTAGTACAGCGTCAGAGGAAACAATCTAAAAGTTAATGACTATGCCAATCATGTGAATAAATTGAATACAATACACTTTACACAAATGCCTTGATAAGAGAAAACTTACCATGTTGTATTCCGTAACGTCGGAGTTTCTACAGCGTATTATTTAAGCAATGTAATGTTTTAAATTTTGTTTCACAAATAAACGTTTTCTATTCTATTCTATTAAATATCTATGCCGGTTCCCTTCATATTAGTTTACTCTAAAACTCGCCATAATTTTTCCTTTTTCAGGTCCTGATTAAAATGAATCTGTACCTAGGTCGTGAACAAATAAGTCCTGTAGGTAGGTCCTAAACTTCAGAATACCTACCTTTAGTACTCGTTTGTTGTACCTATCTGCCGTAGTTAGGTACCTTGAATTCTTTGTTTTCATTAAACTTGAAGGTAAAATAAATAGAATAAAACTATTACAGAGGCATTATAGAAAAGGTGACGGCTTAGATTTTTAGTAAATAGATGTAAGTGTAAATATTAGTTGTAATTATTTTTGCTGTTAAATAAATAAACAAATGACCTTGTAAAAAAAAAAAAAAAAAAAGAAAAGCTTATAATATGTATCACAAACTGTCCGATGGATTTTTGAAATTTCTTTTGTTAAACGGAATAATAAGATAAAGTAGGTGGCGGCGCTAGTTTGGGTGGGGTATCAGATCTTTCGAAACAAATACATTTATGGTAGGTTTCTTGACAGGTTATTGTTCATTAAGATACCTACTGAGCTGTTAATGATTATAACGAAAATAAACACACGTAATCGTAAGTAGGTGATACATTATCAATAAATATGTTAACCTAGTCGGTATGTTATTGTTTTGTATAACAAAAAGCGCGCAGTCAATGTGTTATCGGAAAAAATGACACAGTGGTGTTCTGAGACATTTTATATGAGTAAGGTCTTGATTTCATCATAATTTTATGATGAAGTCGGGACCTTACTCACCTTTAAAAAGCTGATGAAATTGTTAATTAAATCTACTAAGCCGTTTTAACCTGTTTTTAACCAACGAAAGAAATAGGGGAATGGTCTTTGTGTATGTTCTAAAAAAACCTTATAATATCACAAAGTACCTATTGAAAATTATGAAATTCTCTGTGTTCAACGAAATAATAAGATAAAATAGCTGGGCTAGTTTGGCTCGGGGAACCGAGTAGTGAAGATATTTTTTTAAGTTTTCCTGCAGATGATGATTTCCCATACAAACGTAATATCAAAATGATTTGTAATTATATCATATTCCTACCATGTCATGTTGTTTTTTGTATTAGTATAGTATTTATATAGGTACCTACATGGTTGTTTTTCTATTGAATAATACACACCTATAATGAATTGAATGCAAAAATATGCAAAATGCGATTTTGCATAACTTTTCGTCGAAAATGACATAGTATGTTTTCGTCCTATTTGTTTTGTATTAAAAACAACAATATCTTACGTTTTGTTTGAAAAGGAACATAGCTTATAATTGTCTAGTTACACAGTAACAATATAATGTCGAAA
Organism: Eupithecia vulgata; assembly: GCA_946478455.1. Lineage (NCBI taxonomy): Eukaryota > Metazoa > Arthropoda > Insecta > Lepidoptera > Geometridae > Eupithecia > Eupithecia vulgata. The sequence continues at coordinate 10,830,473 of OX297873.1, forward strand.
ATACAAAAGATTCATTTATGGTCGGTATTACGGAACACAATAATTTACGAATTGAAGTTGTGAGCAGCTGTCGCCTAATCCTTAGGCCTATATTACCTCAAATCAACTCCGCTGAATGTCCATATCATCCATACTACTGAGTTTATTTAAGTATGGTAAACTTCAGGACTTACTTAAAGTAAGTCCTGAAGTCATGATGAATTATGGGCCCCTAAGGATTCGGTGACTGCTCGCAACTTTAATTCGTAAATTATTGTGTTCCGTAATACGTACCATAAATGAATCTTTTTTCGTTCATAAGTTTTGAAAACATGATTTGATATTTTTTTTGCTGAATATAGGATACATACACTCTAGTCAAATTCGACGCCAAATGTTTGTAAACTATTTAATATCACGACGAGTTTTAGACAGACATTATTTACTAAAGGAAAGTAAGTTCTGAAATCGACAAAGATTGTAAAATGCGCACAAAAATACATGGCAACAATTTTAATTTTAGGTTAGTTAGGTATGAGTGGTTTATTTAAAATTTCGCAGGAGTATAATTCTACACAGTTTCCTACAAAACACTTACTGGTAATTCCTCAAATCATCAGCAGTTATTATACTGCCGACGCGATACAGGTCCTCCAAGAAGTCTACAGACAGGCTTCCATTATAAAGCTCATCACCACCTTTCTCAGCTATGATGGAGAGCGTCTTGCACAATGCTGGGCTGGGTCTGACGATCGTGCCTGGCTTGTAGAAGTCGCTGGTCGTTGTGTCTACGTATTGTTTTCTGTGGGGGTGAAGTGTGTCTTTAGGCGCGCTTCGCTGATAATTATTTTGAAGGGGTTGAATAGGTGTTGCAAGTTTATATCAGGAAAAAAGCTGGTAAAGTCTTATGGTCAACTCACACCAATACCTACGCGACGCGACGCTGCGCTCTGATTCAAAATATAACTTTGATTCAAAATATAACCTTACTAGCTGTTCCCCTAGCGGTTTCACCCGCGTAAAATTCTAATTTCACATTTACATAAATCTCCCATGGGAATTTGAGGTTTTACCAGGACAAAAAGTAGCTCAAAGGACAAATGTTACACTCCATCACTTCAACCTAACTCTATGATAAAATAAAGTCGATTGGTTGTTTAGTTAGAACGTGAAGGAAGGCCAAACACACTTTCGTATTTATAATATTCATCATCATGTCAACCCATATACGTCCACTGCTGGACATAGGCCTCCCCCATACGACGCCACAAAGAGCGGTCCTGAGCCGCTTCCATCCATCGACTCCCTGCGACCGCTACGATGTCGTCAGTCCATTATATAAGTTAGGATTTAATATGCAAAAAGATAAATATCGGAGCAAGCGGTAACTCGCTGGGAGTTTTCGTATTATGTCAGTTTAACGTTTTTGTATTGTGCCTTTTTGCGTAATAAATAAAGCGATATTTTGAACTAAAGTGGCGCTGCGCCGGCGTCGTCGCTTATCATCGCGTCTCCCATAGAAACGATAGTATAATTTCGGGACAAAACATCTGCAATTGATGACATTTATTTGATATGAATAAGATACGTAGATAGTGTATGTACCTATACATATATCATTGGGAAGACATCATTTATTTATTTATTCCCAAATTAAAAGTAGGTACATTAAATTTTAGTTTCTGTTAAACTGTAGTACAACGGTTTGTCGGCAGTACGACCTCAGTGGCGCAGCGGGCGAGAGTCTGCCTGCGACGCAAGAGATTGCGGGTTCGATCCCCGCCTCGGAACAAATTTGTGTACGATCTGCAGAAATTTGTTCCGTTGGTCTGGGTGTTTTCTATGTATAATAAAAAATATCTATCTATGTAATGTATAATATTACGTATATCAGTTATCTAGTACCCATAACACAAGCTCTGCTTACCTTGGGGCTAGATAATGCTGTGTGAATTGTCCAGCATTATTTATTTATTTTATTTAGTAGCTCTCGTGGACACAATAAACTTAAGTAGTATCCATCAAAAGGACATAATTTAAAAAGATATAAAGTTACGGTAAGTTACGGGCAATAATAATAAAAAAAAAATATTTTCTTTCATAAAGGTTTCACTTAATCCAGCTTACGTGCTTATACTTAGTAGTGCTATTGGTGGGTAAATATTTACATAGATTCCTAACTCTTTCATTACCCATGTCGCAAACGGCGCGCCCCTTTCGGTGACATCACAAAGACTGGGCAGTGAAAGCGTTAATATGCTTATAAACCTGAGTTGTAAGAGACCTACTGGTAACCTGTATCACAGGTCACCAGTGTAGGTACCTGCTGGTGGCTAAAACAAAGTTAAGAATAAAGACTGTTGGCAAATCTTCCTATACCATAAACAAAAACCATTATCATGATCACCATCATCATCGCAACCCTTAGGTCTCTCAGCATCACCATGTACCGAGGCTTTTAATCCCTGCCAGAATGATACTCTGGTATGTCGGGTGATAGTAAAACGACCGTTTAGCTCCGTAGCTGGTTTATTACTGGGGAAGGTACCCACCAGCACACGCATATATTGTAACAAACGTTCTTAGAACTACTACATACAGTACATCTCCCTCCAACATTAATTAGGAAACCTGTAACAATTACAAAAACAATGAGGAAGATACAGAAAACGCCTAATGTTAACTAAACTTATTTACCTAAACTACTACATATCTACTTAAAAATACTTCTTATAATTAACCGGTTTTCTCAACCTCTTAGAGCGCCCGAGCGGCGATTCATTCGCAGCGGTAGGGTCACTGTTTACCCGTGCTGCCACATTAGGTATAACCGCCGGTCGAGCCTCATCCGCTTCTTCACAGGCCTCCGCCCACTCCTCATCAATACCATCATCCCTCACACACTCCTCTCCCTCTACGATCTCCTCGCGAGCGGTCACCGCCGGTACTTCTCCCTCTCCTACATCATCGGTGGCCAAGGAAGGGCTTGAAACAAGTACCGGCGGCAGTGACGTCGCGGGCGTCTGGGTGACTGCAGTGACGAGCTGCTGAGGAGCGAGCGGGGACTGCGGGGGCGGCGGCGGTGCTGCTGGTGAATCACTCGGTTCTGGAAGTGATGAGAGACCTTTGCCGTCCGATTCACCGACATCACAAATCACCTTATCATTAACATTAGGTTCCGTAAATTTCCTTATTTGATCAATATGCCTATTACAATAACTATTATAATCTTTAAAATAAATTTCATACATTCTAGATCCTACTGCTTTTTTAATTATTCCTACACTCCAAATGCTTTTCCTTGCTATAAACCACCTTGCCCATACCGCTTCACCTACTTTAAAACATCTATTAGGTTTTAATGAGGCCGCCGGTTCATTGCGAGCTTTGATCTCGCCTTTATTATTTTGTGGTAAAATCAAATCTAATCTGCATCTTAGATCACGTCCTAACATGAGCTTCGCTGGCGTGAAACCTGTCGCACAATGAACCGTGTTGCGGTAACTAAACAGAAAACCCTGTAACTCCTCTAAAATTTTTCTTTGACAAACATTATTTTCTGATATCACACATTTAAGCATTTTTTTACACGTTTTTACAGAGTTCTCTGCTTGGCCATTACTAGCAGGGTGGTAGATAGGCGATGTTAGGTATTCAATACCATTCATTCGGCAAAATGAGTGAAATTCTGCAGAGTTTATTTTTACATCATTGTCCGAAACTATAACATGAGGCACACCAAATCTACAAAATATTTCTTTTAACTTTTGAATAAGCGCATTAGTAGAAGTACCACGTTCCATATAAATACATTCCAACCATTTGGAGTACGCATCTATAATAATTAAATAAATCGCCTGACCTAAAGACATGTAGTCTATGTGAAGGCGGTGCCAGGGCGCCGATGGGCGCGGCCAGGGCGCAGGGGGCGCCCTCGGTGGTGCGGCGCGGACGGCCGAGCAGGCAGCGCACGCGCCGACCCACCGCTCGATATCGGCGTCAATTCCCGGCCACCACATTCTACTACGAGCTGCGCTTTTTGTTTTAACTACCCCAAAATGTGCTGTGTGAAGCTCCTTTAACATTCTTTCTCTAAAAACGGTCGGAACTACGATTCTATGGCCGCGGAACAAACAACCATCAATAACTTCCAAATCCGCTTTGCAATGGAAATACGGCGCAATATACTTGCATTTTATTTTCCTGGGCCAGCCATTGTTCATGTATTTAATTACCGTTCGCAATACTTTGTCAGTTGCAATGACCTGTTTCAAGTCATTGAATAAAACTGGTTCCACACTCTCCTCTAAGAAAAGAAAGTACCTAGAACTGGCTTCCTGCTTATCTTCGTCAGCTGATAGTACTGATAACGGCGCGCGTGAAAAATAATCGGCAACATCGTTGCTTTTGCCGTCTATGTACTTAGGTATATAGTTATATGCCGACAGTATTATAGCGTATCGTTGTAGACGTAAGGCCGCCGTCACTGAGACCCCCTTAGTCTTGTCGAAAATAGATAACAGTGGCCTGTGGTCAGTTTTCAATATAAACGGTTCACTGCGGCCGTAGACGTATTGATGAAAATGCCTTACTCCAAAAATAATCGCCGTCGCTTCTTTTTGAATTTGACTGTAATTCTTTTCACTCGCCGTTAAAGAGCGGGAAGCGAATGCAATCGGCCGCTCGCTTCCGTCCGCCCCCTGGTGCGCCAGCACGGCGCCCAGGCCGGCGGGGCCCGCATCCACGGTCAACACGAGCTGAGCCTCCGGGTCGAAATGCGCCAACACCCGGTCGCTAGCTAAAACTTTTTTGACTCTCCGGAATGCCTTTTCCTGACGCTCCCCCCACTGCCAGTCTGTGCCTGCGCGCAGTAAATCATGCAACGGATTTAATAATGATGATGCGTTTGGTATAAAATTCCTATAATAATTAACTATGCCAAGAAACCGCTTTACGCCTAGCACGTCAGTGGGAGCCGGCGCCCCTAGGATAGCTTCTACTTTGGTGGGACAGGTCCTTAACCCGTTCTTATCTATGACGTAACCTAGATACGTTACGCTCTCTTCAAAGAAACAACATTTTTCCTTCTGTAACCGTAAACCCGCCTTTTCTAACCTACGTAATACTTCTCGTAACCTAGACAAGTGCGACTTTTCATTAGGCCCGGTTATACATATATCGTCTAGCCAAACACTGACCCCATCTAACCCCGATAACAAGGTCTCCATTGCCCTTTGAAATATTGCTGGTGCGCATGCAAGACCATACACCAAACGTTGATAGGAAAATAAACCTTTGTGGGTGTTTATAGTACAGAGTTTCTGAGATGATTCTGATAACTTAAACTGATTATAAGCATTGCTCAAATCTAATTTAGAATAACGCTCCCCTCCACCAATTTTCGTAAAGACCTCTTCTATTCTTGGTAAGGGATATTTATCAATTTCTAAATCTTTATTCAAGGTACATGAGAAATCACCCGCAATTTTAAGTTGACCATTTCCTTTCAACACCGGAACAATGGGAGTGGCGTAGTCAGAGTAACTAACCGGTTTTAGAATACCTAAACTAACCAGCCTGTCGAGCTCAGCGCTGACTCTGTCCCTGAGAGCGAAGGGCACTGTACGGGGCTTGAAAAATTTTGGTGAAGCACTATCCTTTAACTTTAAATCAATTTCAAATTCATTAAATGAACCTAGTTCATCTCTCCAAAGGTTTTGGAACTGTATCAAAAGAAGTGATACTTCTTCGCAGCTTTTATTCACACGAATCATATAATTTTCGGTAGCGAGACAAATCCTAAACTTAGCCATAAAATCACGGCCTAGAAGTGGGGGTCCGCCATTTTCTAGAACGTACATTTTAATTTCATGACATGAACCCGTATAATTAACTTTTGCTATAAAATACCCCAAGGGCGTGATTTTATGTCCATTATATAAACACATTTTTACGTCACTGCTGTACAGTTTTTTATCTGAAAAATACTGTAAATATAGTCTTTTAGAAATAACTGAACTACCGGACCCGGTATCTAGCTCCATGCACAAGTCTACATCGTTCACTTCTACTGGAATTTTAAAAGGTTTTTTGTCAACGTACCTCAAGTTGAATAGTTCACACTCACTGCAATCCTCTGGAGACGTGCCCATTTCATCCGCACTAATGTTATGCACATTGGATCTTTTGGCCGCACATAACTTTTTTAGGTGGCCTTTCTGCCCACAAACTAAACACTTGTAGTTTTTAAATCTACACTTGGCCGCATCGTGGCCTTTTAAACCGCACACCGTGCACCGCGTTCCGCCGTCGTCAGCCTTGCGAGCGGCGGACTGCTGACCGCCGCTGCTACCGACCGCGCCTCCGCGAGCAGCGCCGTCCATTCGACGGCGATCCCCAGCGTAGAACATCGGCTCCTCCTTGACCACGGTGGCGGCCCCCGCGCCGCCGCCTGGAATGCGTGCCTGTCGTGCACACGCCGCTTTCTGTGCTATCTCCAACGCTTGCGCAAACGTTAACGTCTTAGAGTCGGTCTCAAAAAGACGGTCCCGCTCCGGTCCCGTTTTGAAACCCAGCACAAAGCGATCGCGCAGCAGCGTATTCAGCTCGGTACCAAAATCGCAATATACTGCCAGCCCACGTAGCCGGGCAGCCCAATCTTCGATGCTTTCACCGTCGGATTTTATTGCGTCGTAGAACTTCGCCCTGTCAGCAAAGGTCGACCTTTTTGGTGTAAAATGATTGTTGAGTAACTGTACCAGCTCACTATACGTAGCCTCTTCGAGCTTCTTCGGGTACACGAGATTTCGAACCAGACGGTAGGATTCATCCGACAAGTTTGTTAGAAGCACTGCACTTTGGTTTGTAGCCGAAATGTCATTTAACTTGATGAACTGCGTTAGTCTTCCGAAATAAACGTCCCACTCAAGGATTTTGTGGTCAAAAACGCCTAAATTTCCGATGTATTTAGCCATCATCCGGAATTGCGGGTAGTTTTTTGCCTCGTCGTCAGATGGTATGTCGGGTGATAGTAAAACGACCGTTTAGCTCCGTAGCTGGTTTATTACTGGGGAAGGTACCCACCAGCACACGCATATATTGTAACAAACGTTCTTAGAACTACTACATACAGTACATACTCACTTCAAATGTGCATCGTTCTTGATAAACGGTGCAGCCAGTAGACCATCATACATGACCTTGGACATCTGGAAGCCATCTTTGCAGATTGCCACTGTTGGCGATACCAGGTCCGCCCACGGGAGCACGCCCCAGCGCTGGTGTGCCGCCCACAGACCTCGAAGCTCGCCGGGAACAGCCACTGCTAAGGGACCTGGAATAGGTATTCCACATCGGTTGCCAAAACATTTTATCATCATTTTCAACACAACATTGCGTAAACAGGTTGAGTTGAAATTTTAAATAATGATAGTTTTAGGCCTGAATTTACATAAAGGTTACTTTTTATCACGTAAATTAATGACGTGCGAAGCCGTAGGCAGAATCAAGTTTGTAATAATTTCTATGCTTTGTTCAGTTTAACCTCTGGTGTGTTTAGGCGCAGATCCTATATTGCACCGTCGGCTGTCTAGGCACAGATCGTCGATAGGACGGCCCTTGTCACCATATATATTTTAATACTAGTAGTAAAAAGTAAGACTATTTTAAAACATTTAAACATCGTTCATAATATATCTCCAGAGGAGAGAGGGAATAAAGAAGAAAGGATCATATGCTTTATCTCTCTATGCCTGTAGTAGTAATTTATTTGCACTCAGGTCTCGAAGTTGTTGGTCCCTTCTAAGTCGTCTACGGCGTTGTCGTAATAGAACGCGAATGCGCGATCATCGTACGTTCGCGCGAATTTTACTCGTACGAACGCGCGATCAAACATATTGAACTCTAAAAGGTGTCCTAACTGACAATCGCACGACGCGGTCGCGCGACTCAAATGTTTGAAACTCTATTCGCGCGAACTTAGTTCGTATGAACACGCAAACAAACATATTGAATTTGAATAGGTGTCCTAATTGAAAAACTCTATTCGCGCGAACTTAGTTCGTACGAACGCGCGATCAAACATATTGAATTTGAAAAGGTGTCCTAATTGAAATTCGTGTCTGACGTCCATGGTTGTTGGTATCGACCGTGCCACTGCCCTAGTCCACGGTCACGCTCGCTCCCGTGGTCAAATCGCGCGAGCGAGATTCGCGTAATCGCCTATTCGCGTTCTATTAGGACACCCAGTTTTTGACGTCGCGCGAACACGCGATGGTCGCATCGCTCGCATCGCGCATTCGCGTTCTATTAGGACAACGCCTACTACCTTGGTCAAAAATTATCTACAAAGATTTGAAAGTAGCCAGATCTACGTGATGGTGATATATTTATGCAGGAATATAACTATAGTTCATATATTATATAATTCTATCGAGTTATTCCTGACTCGTCCCACATTGGTCCCAATCCATTGGGACGAGTCGAGAAACTCAAATTTTATGCTGAAAGCGTTAAATCGAAAAGTACCCACACTTCTCGTGCAATAAATAACCAAGCAATCTTGATTACCCTTGTTTCCAAAGAATTTTTTAACTATCTCACGCAAAGTACTAAGAAAGTAGAAATGCATAGGAGATAAGGTACCTAACCTAACAATAGTATTTGGTTTCCATTGGATCATATTGAACCACGTTTATCTCACTCAAAGTACCAAGCGGGTAGAAATGAACAGGATATAAAGGATTACGAAATCTATAATTTACCATTTGACAGATATTTTCTAATTAAGTTTATACTTCTGTTAACATACTAAAAGGAATTGTACTTAATTTTTTAGTTATTTTTAGTGATTTAGTACCTACCTATTTGATATCATTTACCAATCGTAATTTTACGAAATAAACTAGCTGACCTAGTAACTTATCTGATATCCCACGATAAAATACCTTACCATTTACCTACCTAAGTTTGAAATTTGTATAAGAAATAATTAAGAAAGATAACATTTCAGTCTCCTTTCTTTAATTATTTCCATTGTATTCTTACACTTGTTTCAATAGCGATGAATTTTCAACATTGTGAAACCTAGTGTCACATACTTACATTTGTTTACTACAGGAAATCATGAAAATGTGTCGAAATATGGACGATTAGATTATTCAGCACTCAGCACCGAAGCGAAATGATTGCCGCCATTTCTAGGAACATAATTATGTTCCTAGAAATGGCGATATCTACCTTCAAATGTTTTACAATGCAACGCTATTAGTGTTGATTGGCGTCACCTCTCTGTCGGATAAAACAGCACAGCTGTATAATTATGTGACTGAATATAGCTTTTTGATTTTTGCTTATCTTAGCAGCAATTTACGAAATTTTACATCTTGTTATGTATACTGATGTTTAGTTTCAAATAAAACCTCTGACGAACGGGTATTGAATCGAGGGAGGTACCTATGATGAAATGCTGGTAAGACGGAACCTCTAAGCTCCCATACAAATGTACTTTTCGATTCATTTGGAAACTACGTCCGCGATTTCAATGAAATTTTGCATACATACATAATCTGAAAAGAAATACCTATGTTTGTAACTTTTCAGTTTTTCAAAATACGTTGTCATCATTAAGTGAGAGCGAAAATTCATTTTTATCCATTTTCAAGCGATTTTATAACATTCGCTCTCATTAATTATGATTAGTAGTTTAGTTAGTATATTTTGAAAAACTGAAAGATACAAACATAGCTATTTCTTTTCTAATAATGTATACAAAATTTTATTAAAATCGGGGACGTAGTTTTCAAATGAATCGAAAAGTACCTACCTACGTTTGTATGGGAGCTTAGAGGTCCCGTCCCACCTTAAACTAAAACCTGGCGTCTTCACAAACGTTTTTGTGATGATGGACAGAACCTGCAGTTCACATACCTAGTTAATTTACCATTTACATTGTAGACCTATCTAGTCTTAAAAAAGATTAAGTACCGTACTTAGATTTAATAAGTGGAACGTAGGTAGGTATGTATTTTAATCTTCGTGCTACATTTTCTCGGATGTGTTTAGTAGATAATGAATAACATTCTATTTCTGTCCGTAGTTGACATGTAGACAAGCTACGGGAGTCGTGCCCACGGCCCATGCTCTTCCTAATTAGAATACCGACGTCTATATTTAGAATTTTAGTTAAGCCATGGGAGACATCCTTATTTGATTTTCTTCTATCGTCTTCTGGCAAATCTTTCACTAAAATAAAAGGTATACTACTTTACCTAATAATTTTTAGGATAATTACTTTTAAAATCAGCCTGACAGCTGATGAGCTGAGCCTGGGTTAGGTTGAACGTGGGTAGAACACTAAGGTAAAGAAAAATACACAGATGAAAGCTAGATGTTGCGGTGTGAATTGACCAGCATTATTTATTTGTTTACTAAATAGCAGCAGGAGACAAAACAAAAGATAGGAGGACAAAATAAGAGACTGCAGGAGATACCTTCTTTGTCTAGAACTGCACGAGCAAGAGAAGAATGGAAGAAGTTAGAAGAGGCCTTTGCCAAAACCAGGCCAACAGATACGGTAGAGGTTGCAGATGACTGATTGTTAAGCTTATTGTAAACTTAGTTTAAGTGTCTGAATAAATGCTTTTATTATTATTATTATAAATAGCTGTACCCGCATCTTTGCTCGCGTAGAATTCACATTTTCATGGCTTTTATTATTACTAAGCACAACCCTTATTTTTATCTAAAATATTAGTAGCCTGAGTATAAATTGGTATTCTGTTATACTTATCAGTCGGTTTTTTAAATGGTTGTTATTTTTTGCCAATGATTAAACTCTTTGTTAACAAAAAGTTTACACTATTGTCAAAAATACTAACCGTTCAAAAAACCGGCTGTTAGTGTCTTGAATATGTAGTAACTGTAGAAGTATTATTACATTATATAATAAAGTTCACTAATTTTTCTATCTACCTATCTGCTGATCGTGTTTGCTGTCTGCAGTTAGATAAATTGATTCAATTCAATTGTAAATACTAGTTCTAATTTGTATACTAATTCAATTGTAATTATTTCAATCTCCTAAAATTTAAATACCTATCACAATTTCTATTCTATCTCTTTATTGTAAGAATTTTTTCACTACGGTAAAAAGCTACTATTTTGACTTTGACATCACTAACGGATACTTTGATTTTATTTGTATAGATTTATTTTATAGATTATAATAATAAATAATAAATAAATAATGCTGGACAATTCACACAGCATTATCTAGCCCCAAGCTAAGCAGAGCTTGTGTTAGATAAGGTGACACTATTGGCTAATGAAAGGTACTTAGCCTGAACATCTGATAAAGTAGGTAGATACCTTCAAACACTTTCGTCGAATAAAACACGTGAGTTTCACTTCAAGCTTTCACTTCCATCTGGTTCAGCTTTGCAGTCTACTGTTCCGAACATGATTTAGAAATAAAAGTCGCAGATATTCAATTCAGACCACACCCAGTTTTGTGACCGATCGACTACGATTGATCAATCAGTCGATGGTGATTTTCTCCTAGGCTTATACCTTTATAGGATTTCGAATCTAAACTTAACTTTGAAATCTTAAAGGAGATGTCTTCAAGTTATGTACTAATAATAATTATATCTGCTTAACTTAACTTATGGCGCAAAAACTTGTTTATAACCAAACCACAAAAGTCCAAACTCGGGGTCTGCCAAAGAGGAATAGAGCGCAGCAAACTTGGTGTAAAACTGACCGACCGTATCCGTAACACGACACTGCGCTCCCAGACTCCAATTGTAGACGTAGCTTATTGCGAAACTTAAGTGTAGCTGGGCTGGCCATGTCTGCCACATGCCCGAGTACCTGTGGGCTCACTCAGTGGAGTCCCAACAGCGTAAGGCGTCGCGGTTGATCGAGGAAACGATGGCACGACGAAATAGACACCTTTGATAGAACGTGGGTCCATTCAGAACCGAGATGCATGGAGGGATCAAGAAACCCTAATGTCCAACTACCTTTGAGTTTAAATAGAAAAAAGGTTTCAACGGTTGACGACGTCACGTCTGACCCAGACTGATATGGTAGAAGGAATTCGACGGGCAAGGATGCCTTTGCTCTACAGTGGGGTGGTACTGGCAGAGCTGAGATGAAAGTTAGTACTAGGCAGGGCAACAAAGCCTGAAGTACAGTTAAATTACCTTTGGGTTAAAATAGTTTAAAAGGTCTACAACAGTCGACGACGCTATTACTTTGATTGCGCAGGACCATTTGTCACGGACGCATACAGACATATTTTCACGTTTGTAGGTTACTGCAGGAGACTGGGCAGTGAATGGAAGTATACGAAAATTAACAAAAAGTTACCTTTCGTAGCCTTATCATAGGTCCCAATGCACATGGCTAAAGCGGCCGTTGCCGGCGTAATCTCTCTAGCTATAACGGTATGCATTCTCCTCCTGCGCTTGATGTAGACGTTATGAAGAACCCGCCACCGATGCCCGTGCTTTGCTGGTTCAGTAGTCCGTTTCAGAACATGGAAGCTACAGCTGGCTCTGTCTACCGCACTGTCAGTAGGTAGTTTGATCGACTACAATTTGATCAAGAAGAAGACTGGAAGACCAATCTCAAATATCTCAGCGAGTTACGTTCGGCTCGCCATCTCACGATGGCTACAACGCCAACGCGCTTGTCTTCCGCCGTTGCGGTTTGTGACTGTGTTGTTGTTTGAACCCACTAGTCTCTGAGTTTTCCTGCCCAGCTTAGTCTCTAGATTAGACTTTTTTCTAAACAGTTTAATTGTCCGTACATACAAGGGAATTAGAGGAACTAACTATAAACAGACACAAAACTTACCTTTCGTGGCCTTATCATAGCTTCCATTGAACATGTCAAAAGTCGCCGCTGCTGGCGCCGTCTCCCTAGCTATAACGGTATATGCTTTCTCCTCCTGCTTGATGTAGACCGTCATGAAGAACCCGCCTCCGATGCCCATGCTCTGCTGGTTCAGCAGTCCGTTGCAGAACATGGAGGCCACGGCAGCGTCTACCGCGCTGCCATTTGAGAGCAGAACTTTTCTGGAACAAGCATAATTCAATGAACATAGCGTTATGATTATGACGACCTTTGTTGCGTGTCGAGATTCACCTGCGACCCAGTAGGTTGCGCCTCGATACAAACTGTTTGTACGATCTCCATAATTTTGTTCCGGGAGTTCCATATTTTGCATGAAAAAATCAGCTGTCTAGTATAATAGTAGGTGCCCATTGTACCCATCTATAAAATAAGCTCTGTTTAGCTTGGGGCTAGATGATGCTTTGTGAATTGTACAGCATTACTATATTTTTCCGTCTTAGGAGATGCGTGTTTGTCAATTTCTCTGTCAATTATGGACCGATTTTAAAAATTCTTTCATCGGAGCCTATTCTATTTAATCAATAATTAATAAAATTCGATTTGTTGGTGCAGGTAATCTTCAATACCTACTATATAGTATAGAAGATTATTATTGTGGATAATCTTCTATTCTATACAGTAGGTATGGAAGATTATGTGAAGTTCTAGAACCGTGTATTGGTTTCCGTTTAGTAGGTAGCAGTTGATATTATTATACCATTTGTTGATATCGCCAATTTGACCTTCTTTATCGGCCTCGTTTACTTACTTCTGGTTACCGAGCAATCAGTAGATCAATGAGCTATTTTCTTCTTTCAAAATGATAATAATTTCTCTACTCCCGTGCCAAGATACCTAAATACCCACTGCGAGCTGATTTGCCCTAAATAAATCTGAAGAATGGCCTATAAATAGTCTTATCTATACTAATCTATACTAATATCATAAAGAGGTTTGTATATTGATATTTTTTTTAATTGTTTGCTATATTTGTGTGAAATCTCAAAATCTACTGAACCGATATCAAAAATTCTTTCACCATTAGAAAGCTTACTTTTCAGTGTATGACATAGACTATGTTTTATTCCGGAATTTACAAGGGAGTGGGCGAAGCCGCCGGCTGCAACTAGTTTTTTATAAACAGACATAATCAAAGAAATGATTAGTGGACTATTTTACGACACTGCTATCTTCGAAGCAAATCGGAAAAGTTCAAAACGATTCTTGGTTTTGACAGCTGTCATTCATTAATAAAAAAATAATCATATTTTGAGCTTGATTTTGCACCAGTTTCGACGCATGTAGGTACCTATGTAATTAGGAGTTAATGTAGTTTTTGTTCTTGTTTTAGACTCGTTGTTCTAAAACTGTGGATATTAGTAGATACTAGGAGCTACTTTGACCTAAAGGTCGACGGAGCACCTAGATATTTTTCATGCGCAGCGCATTGGAGTTGTGAGTTGCGATACATAAACATGATGTTTAGTTCTTAGAGGATCTAACACTGTGATGTGTTGTGTCCAAAATCCATAGAGTGCATGTTCTGCGATTTTTAATTAGTTGATTTTTAGTTTAGCGCTGATTAGGAGAGGCCTATGTCTAGCTGTGGACTAATATAGGCTGATGATGATGATGATCCGAGTATCGCGCTAAACAAAGAGTTATCTATCTATGATTACATCAACGATGTTAATGCTTGGCTAGATTTCGCCCAGATCCGCGCCGACAATATTAGGAACCTATATATGTAAGAAAATTAAAGTTAAGCTTAGTTATTTTTATATAAATATTGGCATGTAAAATCACATTGTATTTAGACTAAGATAATGTTTATTTTGCCTAAGTACATGTATAAGTGAAATTTATACTTACACGGTAGTGGTTTGTTTTCCATTCTTTCACTCGTGGACAAAAATTGAAGGATATAAAATCAATAACACCTGGTTTCCTATTTGGTAATAATTACTATTTATAAACCTGTCTTTTTTATACAATTTTACCTGTCTAAGTGCTTATTTTGTAAGCCTAAAGAAATAAACATTATTAAATTATGAATGTAATTTCTACACGGAACTGATTGCAGAAGTTTGATTAATAATTTCATTCGTAATTTTTTTTGTTCGAACTTGCTATAACAATGAATACTAAAAATCAATAAAATAAATTTTGAAGGGGTTCCCTTCCCATTCAACAATTAAACGTGATTTTTTCTGTTTTTATAGATATTGGTATGGAACCCTTTGTGCGCGAGTCCGCCTCGCACTTGGTCGGTTTTATTTTAACTAGCTTCGAAAAAAGGAGAAGGTTCTATGTTCGGCTGTATGATATTGTTATATTTTATGGACTGATTTGAATGATTCTTTTGCAGTTGTATAGAATAGAAGATAATATAATGTTTATTCCCTAAAACCGTAATTTAAAAAACAGTTTTCAGGTAAGGGATTCGAAGTTTGTTTTTGATTGTTTTGAAGGTTAGCCTGTTTTAAATATTATTGATCAATTTAAGATAACTCGAAAACCGGATTGCGATTTTATGACATTTGGTTTCTTGATTAAATAAACATGTACCTACCTACAGCAGAAAACGTTTTAGAAAATACGACCTTGAAAGAGCGATTTATCGAGAAATACTGCGCATTTAAAGAGTTGACTGGAAGTTATGACTTAGATAAGAAAAACAAGTCTTTCATCGTAAGTCATAAACTCATAACCATAATAAAACAGTATTTAATTTGAATTCCACGATCGAAAGATACACGATGTTTTTTTTTAAATTGGCACTATTATTTTGAGTAAGAAGAGATGATGAATGATGACCCCCTCACCTCACCTCAACAGCCTATAATGGTCTACTGCTGGACGCAGGCCTCCCCCTGTTTTTTTATGGGGCCCATGGGGTAATGCCGATAATCCCCACGCTGGGCATGCGCGTTGGGGATCGCAGTTCGGTGGATGAGATCTATTCTGCTCTCCTCCTGGTGTACCTCGTAAGTCCCTTAGTCGCCTTTACGTACGACACCCACGGGAAGAGTTTGAGAGGTGCAAATTCTAAGCGTGTCGGCTTAGAATTTGCACAACCCCAACTCTGAATGATGATGCTTTGTAAAACTTTACTAGTATTATTTTTATCATTAATCACCAGCAAAGTTACCAAGAAGAAAGTGACTAACATCCGTAACCAATCGATCGATCGCTGGTCCAAATCGATTGTTACCGTAACCGATACCTGTTCAAAACATGTGACGCTAAAACAGGCTCACGTTAAAAACACGCAGCTTGTGTGCTTGTGCAGCCAATGTACGCCTTAACATACTTCCTTACTTGGATTCAGTTTTGTAATCGATTCTAAAAAAATTGGTCTTATCTAATGATTATGAGGTAGGCAGATCTTATATAGGAGCTATCTAGGTAGAAAATGAAACGGGACACTAATGTTTTCTTCAGTGAATTTACCTATCTTTTGAATGGGTTAGTCCCACCAATGCGAATACTATTGTTCTCTGAATTTTAAACTTCATACACTGAGTCCCAAGCAATGCCACGACATTTTAAATCGACCAATATAAAATTATTTCCTTTCCAGTGAATTCAGCCGCCATCTTGGATTCTCGCATCTGTGAAACCAGACAGGGGTCGCGCCACATACCACATAGTGGACGCGCCACAGACGCACCCAAAAATGACAAATGGCAAGTGACCGAATGTATAGAGAAATCTGAACTAACACAACAAAACTTACTAAATTAAACAAATTAAATTTAACTGCCTTAAATTCCAAAAGAATCATTTGCATAGCGGGGAGTGTGGCCTTTCTGATTAAAACTCGATTTGACTGACATCGGACTAAAATGGATCAAAATGGCGCCGCCACGCCACACAGTGGCATCAGTAAAATGTAATCAGTAAAACGTGTTGTTCGATGTTTTTTTCGAAATTTTTAACTTATTTTTAAACTAGCGTCCCGCCCCGGCTTCGCACGGGTATATTATGCATGTATTATACATATAAACCTTCCTCTTGAATCACTCTATCTATTAAAAAAAACCGCATCAAAATCCGTTGCGCAGTTTTAAAGATTTAAGCATACATATTGATATAGGGGCAGAGAAAGCGACTTTGTTTTATATGTACTATGTAGTGATGCCAACTGCCATTTGTAAGCCAAAAGAATATTTTAGCGTTTAAGGCCTAGCCGAGAGATAATTAAAATGATGAGCTTAAAATACAAGATAAAAGTTAAATTTAAATTTTATCTCGGATTCATTCTGTGTGAGTGAACGGATTCAGGGGAAGGACATAATATATTACCTACATGCAAGGTACATTCCAGTAATATCTGGAAATTTTAAGCAAAACATTAAGATCAGAAGAGCATCTTAACCTCAACCGCCTATATTAGAACACTGCTGGACGCAGGCCTCCGCCTGATTTTTTAACTCATGGGGGTAATGCCCATAATCCCCACGCTGAGCATGCGGGTTGGGGATCGCAGTTCGGTAGTAGATCTATTCTGCAAGAGGCGCTGCCACCCGCCCCCGGTGTATTTCCCTTGGTCGCCTCTTAAGACACCCACGGGAAGAGTTGGGGTGGTGCAAATTCTAACCCGGCACCACACGGCTGATGACAGACTGATCAAAATAGCATCTCAATGTTCATATAAATTAATGTGTTTCCGTGTGTGTTTTTTAACGCACACACTTTTGGAAATAAAAAAGAAATCGTTACTTTAAAACCATCGAGTTAAGGATTCTAACAGGATGTTTAAAATTATTTTAGTGAATTCATTAGACCAATCACTATTTAAATCGGTGGTGTTTTTCCAAAGCAAACAAGATTCGTATAGTTCACTCATTTACGATCTTATTGAAATCGTTACCTACTTACTTACCTAACCTCATCATCATCAGCCTATACCAGTCCACTGCTGGACATAGGCCTCCCCTAATGAGCGCCATAGCGCCTGTCTTCAGCTTGCCGCATCCTGGTACCTTACCTAACCTAAAGTGTAACATTTAAGTAGGTACTTATCTGCTTTTTATTTTTTCATTTTTTATTTTATTTTCTACTTTGTCACGGTTGTTTCAGGTTAGTTGAAAAATGTTACAAAACATTCTTGAGTTTCGTTGTCCTTTCCTAGATCCTGCTGGGTTCTACAATGGAAATAGGTACATTTGCATTATAGAACCCAGCAGGGTTTATAAAAATCTGAGTCTGAGTCCTAAGTAAGTAGGTAGACGTTATTTAGATCACACACTTATCATTCAATTAGCTATTCTTAGTCCAAGGATTTATTTAACAGCAAAAAATAATTACAACTAATATTTACACTTACATCTATTTTCTAAAAATCTAAGCCGTCACCAGAAGGCAGAGTGCCCAGAATGCTGGCAGCATTGCCACGTTGAATGGCAATGATAATTCGTTGACCGAAATAAAAACCAGCATTCCGATCACCTGTGGACTCTATTAGTAGTTTTGTAAGATCTTTATAGATAATAAGTGCAAGGTAATATTCATTATTGTAGCGTGATTAGTTGATTAGTTGAGGTTCGTTATTTTATTAACATTATTTAGTTATTTTTATTTATTTCAATCGTTTATTACAAACCATTGATTTATATATAGCCAAGTATTGAATTTAGGTTAGCTACCTAGGTATTTATCAGTTAACCACAAGCACCTACCTACAATAAATACAAAATCACGTAGGCTTGAATTCATCAGCAAACCCAACATTACAGACCACATTTCATATACCTATAAGTTACTTATTTAGCCAGGTTCTACGCCAACAATATTTAAGAAGAAGTGGTGGGCTGCGCATCGCGTTTCTGAGGGGGTGAGGTATGAAGCGGGGCGGGAGCAGCGCGGGGCAACCCATCTTCCGCCCCGCGCGCCGCGCGTAGCGGCGGCGGCGACCGGGCGAGCGAGTTCAATGTTTACCCTCGTATATTATCTTGTTTGTTGGTTTTTTGACACATTTGTTTCTTTATTCTTTTTTTGATATTTTTTTTCCTCAGTAGGCATGAATGATTTGAAGTGAGAATAAGGGTCACCGCACACTTGACCGGGTATCGGTATTATCTTGTTTTAGACACATTTTTTTTCCTCAGTGGATATGAATGAGTAAAAATTAGAATAAAAGTCACCGCACACTTGACCGGGTATCGGTATTATCTTGTTTTAGACACAATTTTTTTCCTCAGTGGATATGAATGAGTAAAAATTAGAATAAGGGTCACCGTACACTTGACCGGGTATCGGTATTATCATGTTTTAGACAATTTTTTCATCAGCAGGTTTGAATGATTAAAAATGAGGATAAGGGTCACCGTACACTTGACCGGGTATCGGTATCGGCATTATCTTGTTTTAGATACTTTTTTCCTCAGTAGGTTTGAATGAGTAAAAATGAGAATAAGGGTCACCGTACACTTGATTGGGTACTGTGTGGTTTTGTACAATATCGATACCTCTTTTGTTAACACCATATGGCAACCTGATAACGCATTGCTTAAATTTATATTTATTGGAATTGAAAACATTGACATAAATTATTATAATGATCTTTATTTATTATTTTCGGCACCTCTGAACGACATCCCACGTGTTTGTCGCGAGTCTACTAATTCTGGAAGGATGTGGTTGTGATAAAAATCTAGAATTTTTTGCTTCGTTATGTCCTTCCAAAATTGGTCTTCTCTGTTTATGTAAATCACTTCCATGGCGATGGTCATATGTTGACACCTCGTAACAATTTTATGACAAATTTGACAGTAGATAAAAAAACATTCTAAACTCTGCAAGAGATGATTAAAAAATTAAACAAAAATGTACCTACTTCGTAGATAATTGGTTTATTTTTAAAATGAAATCAAAAAACAAAGGGTCCATTTGTTTTTTTTTTTCCAAAAAATGAATTTATAACTGTTTACGAGTAGACAATTATAAAAAAATCTTACAATGACTGAGTTACGAGCAATCAGCAGTGGCGTAAATAACGTGTTGAAGATTGAAAGGGATCGCTCCAAACTAGTACATTCGTAATAATGTACTAGTTCAGACTTCTAGTACTATTAGTACATTTAGTACCTCGCTCGCCAACATTTTTGAGTCCACGAATCACCTATCTTATTGTACCTAACCTAAATTAATTCACATCTATTGTTGCTAATATTATAGTCTAGCCAAATTTTCTGTGTAATGTTCGTAAACAAAACGCCTGTCCATAAACCTAAAATTCAATAAAGGTGCAGTGTTTTTTTTTGCACTTCGCTAACGAACGCTAACGACATTATCTAGATAAATTTAACGGTTTTTTAAATTTAACAGCATTATAGAAATGTACGTCAAGTAGAATTATAGCTCATCTCTTTTACACTACAGCGGTTTATCGCTGCCTATCTCTGTTTTCCCTATTCTGTGTCTTTCAGAAACAGGGAAAGATTGAACTAAAGGGAACATTAGAACGAACTAAACGACGGAATCGCAAACAGTTCTTTTTATTATTGTCATTAGAAATTGAACTTTATCTCGTTGACAATAAGTAATGATTCCATAAAAGTGAACTAAACGAAACACTAGTACTAATGAACTAGAGAACAAAATGCGTATCTCCGTCTCTTTTACTAACGTGGATTATGCGCTGTCTATCTCTGTTCTACCTTCCTAATAGTTCATTTTAGTGGTTCCGGGTTTTCGTGACTGATGAGCAAGTGAACTACTAGGAACGAGTTGAGCTGAACTATTCTTACTAGTTCACTTGTGGGAACTAATTCCTTTTAGTACATCGTTCCTGAACTACACAAGACTATTCGTTATTTAGTTGTGTGGTAAGTTGTCGTAAAAAGAGTGATAATCTGCAGGAATTACACTTTTAAGAGCTTCCAAATCTGCCTACTTGGTAGATGTATCACCTATTCGGAAAATCATCATTGCAGACCATACGAAATATTACAATAAAAACTTAATTTTTTCTGACACTTTCACGGATAAATTAACATAAACCAACTCTTAATTTAATGTGAAACTAATTTTAAGTTAATTAAAACTCTCAGCGTACTCCTTCCATAACAAATAACAAGGACTAAGTGCCAAAAAGATGGTGCCTATACGTTCATCGTTAGTATTGACAACTCGTATCACGCTTGTAAGTGTGAGCAGGTTGATACATGAAACTATGGGGTGTCAACTGTGGAAAAAAAAAAATCGAGTCATATTTACAGTGGATTACGAGCTAACAATTCTAAGTCGTGCGTGGCGCGTAAATTTGAATTTTTTTATGTGTGCAAGTTGATTTCGTAAAAAATGTAAGTTACGAGGTGTCAACATTTGACCAACGATGGGCTCTTTTTCTTTTCCCCATATCCCAAATAAGCAGTTAAGTTTTTAAGTTTCTATTATGCGAGTGTGTTATTTTTGCTAAATCGTTTTCTAATGTTTTCAGCTAAATTATCATGTGGGTTTTAAAAATAAAAAATAGCGTTTTCCCCAGTTTTTGTCGCTTAACACCTTATTCCGCGTGCATTCTTCAAATCAACGCTATTCTAAACGCCTTTGTGACCTTATTCCACGAAGATTTCGCTTCGCGTCGTCAAACTAAAGGGTAACAATGGTCTTTGTAAACTTATTCGACTAAATAATCCGGACAATTACAAAAACATAAGGGTTACATTTTATTAGCATAGGTTAGGTCAACTACATACTATTCGAGTTCTGCAAACAAATAAAATTGTGCTCGTTTATACTGAAATACACATTACCATCCCATTTGTTAGGAGTCCCTAAATGTGTTGTTCTAGTAACTGTTTAATATTGGTATCGATACTGGACAAAACCATTACCGATACCCGGTCAAGTATACGGTGACCCTTATTCTCATTTCTATTCATTCATACCTATTGAGGAAAAAAAATGTGTCAAAAATCCGTATAATATAAGTAATAATAACAATTCAATATTCTTAGTGCCTACAGATCCCTTTGGCCTATGTACTGTACCTCATTTCAGCAAATAAATAATTATGAATTATAAAAAAAAAGATAATACCGATTACCGATACCCAGTCAAGTATACGGTGACCCTTATTTCTATTCAATGTTTTTTTTTTATTTTTTTAATAAATAATGTTAGACAATTCACACATCATTATCTAGCCCCAAGCTAAGCAGAGCTTGTGTTATGGGTACTAGATAACTGACATACATAATATAATACAATACATAGATAGATATTTTTTATTATAAATAGAAAACGACCAGAACACCCTGAACAAATGTCTGCAGATCGTACACACATTTGTGCCGAGGCGGGAATCGAACCCGCAACCTTCTGCGTCGCAGGCAGACCTTCGCCCACCGCGCCACATCGGTCGTCATTTATTCATACCTACAGAGGGAAAAAATAGTCTAAAACAAGATAATACCGATACCAGGTCAAGTTATTAGGTTACTATAAATGGTGTTAACAAAAGAGGTATCGATATTGTACAAAACTACACAGTACCCAATCAAGTGTACGGTGACCCTTATTATCATTTTTACTCATTCAAACCTACTGAGGAAAAAAAGTATCTAAAACAAGATAATACCGATACCCGGTCAAGTGTGCGGTGACCCTTATTCTCATTTCTACTCATACATGCCTAGGGAGGAAAAAATAATGTCCAAGAAAGAAAACACTGATACCCAGTCGAGTGTATAGTAACCCTTATTTCTACTCATTAGTCATTTCATTAGGTATGAATCTACTCATTCATGCCTACTAAAAAAAAATGTATCAAAAACTGAGGAGAGGGAGGAAAAAATAAAATGGTATCCATAATATACCTACCTATGTACTTAGTACCTACTTACCTACCTCCGAGATCAAGTACACGGGGACTACCAAAGATTGAGAATTACCGCTTGTGAAATACTAAGGAAATTGTAGGTAGGTAGGTAGGTGGGTAACTATCTAATTAAATTTCGTGGGAAAGGTATGTAGGTAGGTACTACCCACCGTGATACATTAGTTTGAACGATTCTTCTTCTCCGCAAACGGGATATTTTTTTTCCGGTGCATTTGTTTTTATTTCCCATTTTTATCAGTCTCGTAAAGAGTGGGCGGACGAATTAGTACGTGTCTGCTCGCGACAAGGCTCCGCGGCCGACTGAACCGCCGCCCCGCCGCCCCGCCGTCGTCAATGCGAGCGTTTTATGTAGGTTTTGTTTAATTTTGAATGAAAAACTATTATTTTACTAAAAAACTTAATAACCTTGCTACGGGATTTGATGAAAGGTTTATGAAAATATAAATTTTGAACTAAAATTGTATATAGTTTCGCCGTAAAATGGAAAAATTGCAATAAAATGACGATTTTTGACGATTTTCAAGATTTTTTTGTATCGAGGCAAATTACTGTAATCGTGTTTCGAAGATAATGACGCTATTAGGCATATCTTCATCTTTTTGACGGTATGAATAACAATGTATGAATTTTAGCGGTTGATACCTAAAAACAGGTTCAAAGATACCCTATATCGCGATATTTTACGCTTCTGGCCCTACTATGTCATCTTAAGGTGTTTACCCCAACGACGACCTCTGTGGCGCGGTGGGCGAAGGTCTGCCTGCGACGCAGAAGGTTGCGGGTTCGATTCCCGCCTCGGGAAAAATGTGTGTACGATCTACAGACATTTGTTCAGGGTGTTCTGGTCGTTTTATATATATAATAAAAAACATCTATCTATGTATTGTATTATATTATGTATATCAGTTATCTAGTATCCATAACACAAGCTCTGCTTAACTTGGGGCTAGATAATGTTGTGTGAATTGTCCAGCATTATTTATTTATTTATTTATTTACCCCACCCAAATTAGCGCCGCCCGCCACCTAGGTACTTTATTAAATTATTCCGTTTAACAAAGGAAATTTCAAAAATACATCGCACAGTTTTTGATACCTATTATAATCTTTTTTTAATGCCTCTATAATAGTTTTATTCTGTTTACTTTGGGCAGTGAACTGGAAATAAATTTTGGTGGCATTTTCTAAGTTACTCTTACAAGATTTCAACCATCTGCTCATTATTTTATTTACGACGCAAAAACAAACGAACGCCGATAGGAAGACCTTGGTCTGCCCCGACTTTGTTCAAGGTTGTTTTTGTGTATAAACACTGCCCAGTACAGTACGTAGGCGTCTCGAATAATCAATACTGAATAACCTTGCGGTCGTTTCCCGCAACTAACCTACCTAACCTACCAAAATCACACAAAGCCCTACAATAAAACAACAAACTCATTATTACTTAAACTTTATTATGACTTAAATTAATTACAGTCCTGAGCGCACCCTTGTAGGGCACAAAACAAATTACTATAATAATAACACAGAGAAGTGGACTTTATAACAAGCCCATGAGAGTTGAGATCATGTTCGGAGCGGTGTTAGGTCCACTCACTCAGGCGGGGTCAACTCCTCGCGTGGCGATGTGCGGAAGAACATAGTGATTTTATCTCCTTGAGTAGAAACACTGCGTCAACAGGAACCGCCGGGGGTGCTCCGCTGATCTCCAAAACGGCATTCCCGCTCTCTCCTTGGGAATCCGCCATAACGTCCTCCTTTCGCTCGGCAAATCGATGTCCTCAAACAAGCCATGGTCTCATTTATCCCCGATTTAGTTCTTCATAGTTTTCTTGTTGTTCGCGGTGTTCGCGAATTTGGTGACGATCTTTCTGGAATGGCCGCTCGGGTCGAAGTGGTTGGTGTGCTCGTTTACCTCCTTCTTGGTGCGCTGCTTGCCGCCGTGACCGGAGAAGATGTGTTTGTCGTGGTCAAAGTTGTAGTAGTCGTACTGGTCGAAGAAAGCTTCCGACATATTTATGTTTGATTTGGATATTTTCTCAATATTTGAAAATGGAAGTCGCAGAGTTACGTCAGTGCGTCACTGGTGAATATCTTTTGTAGACTGTTCGATGTTTTCGCCTGCGCGGCGGTTTTATAAGGTGTGCGCGACACGTCACTGACCGCTTGCGCGTCGATAAGATTCTCGAAGCGCGATTGGTCGACGCGGGACGTTCGACCCGTTTCACGAAGGATGTTTGTTTATTTATAACTGGCTCTGTGTGGGTAAGCCGGTTAATGTTACCAGCGCTCGAATCTTACTAACCAAATTTTTACTTTGTATAAAATGATGGTTAAATGAGGATCAAGTTATTAATGTAGGTATCTAGGTTTTGTATGTATTATGTATGTCCCTAGAAACGACAAATTTTTGGGTTTAAAATATTCAATAGCAGCATTACCGTAGCATTTCTAGGCTACGAAGCCTTGTACAGGTATACCTCGTAGCTATGAAGTTTCGTAGCAAACTTCTTCAACCAGGATTTTGTTTTAGGTTTGCTACGCATTGCGTTGGCTTGCGTAGCACCGTAGCATTTGTAGGTACCCAATGCTACGAAAGTTACAGAAGAAGTAAAAGACATGAACGCGCTCGCTTTGCTACGCCGTAGTCCCAACTTTTGCAATTTTTTAAAGATAACGTAGTTTAGTTCTTTGAGGCTTTATGACAATTGTACACTTCAGACAAATAAACTAAACAGGTACCTACCTATTACATAGGTGATAAAGGTATTCAATATAATTTTTAGTGATATTAATTACTTACCGGAAAAATAACTTTAACAAAATGCAGCTAAAGAAACAAGAAGAGAATAAGACTACATAGTACTACTACGTGCACAATAAAATTAGATTATTTTTCATCCGATTATTTCAGATTATTTGCCGTAACACAGTTTTTTAACTAGCACGGAAGGAACGAGGCATGCAACACCTAGAAGCCTTAATGTATCCATTAAGTTTTAGCATAAGGTCCTATAGACCTTAAGTATACATACCTATGTAATTGTATTTAGTGGTGTAAATTAGCTATAGGTTTATATAACTTTAAGGCAACCCTGTACATTTTGAAATAAATATATTCTTATTCTTTGAAATAAATATATTCTTATCCAAAATAAAAAGTAAAAAATCCCCGAGTATCGAGCAAAATACTTGATGTTGCAACCCAGCGCTTGAATTGTAAATGTGTGCGTGCTAGCTATACGGTGACTCACAACATTGAATACAAAACACACTTTGTCATTCTTGTGTTGTTATTATGCAATGTTTTCATTTTCCACATCATATCGATTCAGAATTAATAAAATACATCAGCACTAACGATAAAAGTAATATTAAGAAAAGACGTTTCTCGAAGGTTTTTAGCTTAGTAGGTACAACGTAGTGAGGGATCCAAAACAAGTTCTCGTAGAATCCGCATGTTTTTCATAATGATTCCACAACCAAATCAGAGATGGCGCTGTCTAAGGCCGGCCTAGTTACGAGTGATGTGGTTTATTTGGCTAATCTGTACTGAAAAAATGTATAGGTAAAAGTTTCAAATAGATTTTATTCATATTTGTTCAGATGCTTGCTTATGCTTTCGTATTTATTGTTATTAATTATTATACATGGTTGATTAAGATGTTTTTGCATATTATGTTGTATTTCCTAAAATAACTACGTAGGTATGTAGTACCTACTTATGTACCTAAACTATATATACTTACCTAAACTTATGTACTTATTATACTTTCAAAATTAATTTTTTTTCCATGGTAGTTAGTAGGTATTATATTATTATTAAAATATTTATTAAATTATCTGCGCTGTATTTTGCTGTCAATGATCTAGGAATGAATTCCATATAAGTAAAAATATCTGATGTAATGCAGTGTAGGTTTAAGTTCGCTAGAACATACTAGCTCATAAATAATAGATTAAGACGTTATGCGTATTTTGCGGAAATTGAAAATTTAATTAATAAAATAAAAATAAAATTATAAGGATCTATCAATCAAAGTTAGTCTAATGTAATAGGTAGTCTACTGTTGTTTTGTTTTGTTGAGGATTTATGTAGGTATGTACATGCTAGATTTTTGGTTAGATTTTATCAGAAAAGGTTTTGCGTTGAATAGCAACTAGACAGCCCTAGTACACGATAATCCGTGATAAATATATAAATATATTTATAAAGATGAACATAGAGTAAAAACACTCTAGTTACTAGAGTGTTTTCACTCTATGTTGCTAGATAACTCTGTGTGAATTGTTCAGCATTATTTATTTATTTATAAATATATTAATTGGGCTGCCGTTCGGTTTTCTCGTCATGCCAGCCTGAACCATATCATCCGGCGGGCCTTTGCCACTGCTAACGTACCAGCTATTCTCGAACCGAATGGTCTGTTGCGTGACGATGGTAAGAGGCCCGACGGAATGACTCTAGTCCCATGGGAGTTGGCGAGGCCTATTGTGTGGGACACTACATGCGTCTACACACTCGCGCCATCCCATCTCCTAGGACTTCCGTGAGGGCCGGTGCGGCGGCAGATTTGGCCAAAGATTTCCAGAGGAGCAAATATGCAGGTCTCGACAGAGCCTACTCATTTGCTCCCCTTGGAGTCGAGATCCTAGGCCTGTGGAGTGACCAGGCTGTCCAGGTTTTCAAAAAATTATCTGAGCGTCTGGTCTGGTATAATGTTGCACTTTGTGGCCACCAAACTCAATTATTGCATCCCCTCCTAAACAACAAAATAAAACTATGGTAGAGCCAGTGAACGACCGATGTGGCGCGGTGGGCGAAGGTCTGCCTGCGACGCAGAAGGTTGCGGGTTCGATTCCCGCCTCGTGACAAATGTGTGAACGATCTGCAGACATTTGTTCAGGGTGTTCTTGTCGTTTTCTTTAATATAATAAAAAATATCTATCTATGTATCGTATTATATTATATGTATCAGTTATCTAGTACCCATAACACAAGCTCTGCTTAGCTTGGGGCTAGGTAATGCTGTGTGACCTGTCCAGCATTATTTATTATTTATTTATTAAAAAAGAGCTTATAAAAAGTATCACAAATTGCCTTTTGAAATTACGTTTTTTTAACGAAATCATAAGATAAAATACGTGGCGGCGCTAGTTTGGCACGGGGTATCGTCTTAATAAAGAATATTACAATCAAATTAGTGGAATTAAATAAAAAACGAGTGTTTCCAATCGAAACAAACGAGGTAACTGCAGACTGTTGCAAACAATCTACAGGTAGCTCAACTGATAAATATCAAAATAATCTAATGATTATTTGTTTGCTTTCGATAATTATTGTTCAAAAGTGGATAGTCTAAGAATAATATTTAAAAGTGAACTTACTTGCCAATCTCTGAGCATTGCGGTGCATCCGTGCACACAGCAGCCTTTTGAAAGACGTGCAGCTTTGACGCTGAGGGTTTCAGCGGCTCTATCGGGTCTGGGGGCTCGTAGGACTTCTTCTCCACTTTATACTCCTGGTAAATCAATGCGCCGACTGAGAAGACTATGAAGATAGTCATGAAGACGACTATAGCTATACATATTTGTTTCTGTAGGCGCTGTCTGGAACAATAGAGAGTTGCGGTTAGTGCCATCTGTCGGTTGGTTTGCCTATTATTCTCGGTGAAGATATTTGAAAAAAGTTAGGTACGAAAGTGAAGTCTCGATAGAATCTGGTTTGCTGGCATTTTAAATTGTTTTAGTAGGTAGAAATTTTTCATTGATGTTGGTCTGAAATTACTAAAAGTTTACTTCAAAGCTACAGCTACATTTTACATTGAAGGATGGCGACGCGATGGTTGGCTTAGAAGTTTTTTCGAATTTCGTATAGAAACATAACATTTCAAACTTTTGCCTGTGTATTAATTATGAGAGAAAACTTTCAAGTAACCTGACTTATTTCATTTGTAGGTAGGATATAGTAAAAGTTAAAACCCACTGTCGCATTAAGACAGTATCCCGAGCCAAACTAGCGCCGCCACCTATTTTGTCTTATTGAGACGCTAGGTCCGTGGGGTACTGAGGTTCTCCGGGTTTTTAAAAATAATATCTGAGCGTCTGGTCAAAGCGACGCGTGACCAGAGATCTGGTGAGTATCTGGCACAGCGCATCAGTATTGCCATACAGCGGGGCAATGCAGCCAGTGTCTTGGGCTAGCTTCCGACTGGTATTGATATGGATCAGTTGAGCTACCTGTAGATTGTTTGCAACAGTTTGCAGTTAGCTCAATTGTTTCTATTGTAAATACTAGTTTCAATTTAATTTTATTCTTTGATTATATATTTTTTTCCTAATAATATAATTGCTAATTACTAATTTATATTTTACTTTGCATTCTTATATTTTATACATTTTAAACGTGCTTTTTACTAATGTTGGATGTTGGTACAAGGTACTCACTCACTATTATTCGAGGAATCATCGACAACAGTAAAAGTCCCGGGAAATTGTAAACGAATTGATGACACCAAACTTATCGAGTCTAAACTGTCATTGCCATTTTCACCAATAAAACGACGCCTGCGCAGACCACCCGTCATTACACATCTCATGTTTACTTCTCAAAATATTTCATTTTACGTCAAAACTAACAGTCTTTTATGCCAAAAATTTCGCCCACGGATTTCACATTACAACACTGTTATGGTGATTCTCACAAAATTTACGTTAGTGTCTTCCCAATTGCCAATAATAGGTTAAATTAAAGTTCACTGATTGTTTTGGATCACATTTCGATGTATAAAACAGCTCTGTATGCCGTAATTATGGGTAGTTTGGCTGTCAAATAATATTACTCCAGTGTTATGCAGTGTAGTCTCTTGCGAAAGGAAAATCAATAGCTGAAACACCGGCCTGACGTTCCGGTAGTGACATTTATAACTACTGCGGTTGGAGCTAGATGGCGTTAGGAGTACTGATTTGCATGAAACTGAACCTTTTCACACCTTTTGTTCCTAATTTGTGTATAAACAAAGTTTTTTAGGTGGTCTAAATAAGGTGAACACGTACAAATTAAGTGTGAACTTAATTAAATTGTATGAGCAAGCACTTTTCGGTCTTGTACAATTTTTGCTCGTTACAAATGATAGGCGTTGAACTTGTGCATACCTATAAATTGCATATAAGTTTTTCTTCCGTAGTACAGTAATATATATAATAATAATAATAATGCTGGACAATTCACACAGCATTATCTAGCCCCCAGTTAAGCAGAGCTTGTGTTATGGGTACTAGATATCCGATATACATAATACAATACATTACATAGATAGATATTTTTTATTATACATAGAAAACGACCGGAATATCCGGAACATATACCTGCAGATCGTACAAATATTTGTCCCAAGGCGGGAATCGAACCCGCAACCTCTTGCGTCGCAGGTGGATCTTCGCCCACCGCGCCACAGAGGTCGTCTACATCTATATATTATGAACTAGTATGCTGTATGAACTAGGAACACCGACAGGATCCGACAGAGTTTATACTCGTAGATTTGGCGCATAACAGCCTTATCTGATTGTTGCCATATGGCATGTCAGAATCACTCGTAAGTATATCCTTATAATCATCTAGTTACAATCATAGGATTGTAACTAAAAATTCCTATGATTGTAATGTTACACGATGCTCCTAAAAATGACCCTTTTGAGCCCCGAGTCAGAATATTATGAAATAAAAAAAGAACAATAATTCGTTAACTCAGCCTTCCAATTTCAAAGAAACCAACGTCTATTCTATAAGTCCTCTCTAATTTTTGTAAAAAAATCTGTTCCAACAAAAAAAAAAAACGAAAAACAACGAAATTACACTTTTTTTTCAAAATTAAATAAAGCCAATTTAGATAGAAAATACATAACTTAAATCTAAACAAGTACCTAGTTAGAAAATAAGCTAAAACTGATTTCTGGGCCTGTTTCAACAAAAAAAAACGAAAACGACGGGACGGTCTATTCTATCTAAATTAGCTATATATAATTTTGAAAAAAAAAATATGTTATCTTTTTTCAAAATTAAATATAGCTAATTTAGATAGAAAAATAAGTCTTTATACACAACTTAAATCTAAACTACTAGTTAGAAAATAAGCTAAACCTGATTTTTGGGCTTGCGTTGAGTTGTTTTGGCATGCCCTGTCCCGCTTTTATGAACGCAAAATCCTATGTCTATCCTTTTCAAAACTTGATATTGTATCCTCTTAACAATGTATGTCATGTTGTATATAAACGTGATCATAAACCGATCTTATTATTTGTATACCGAGAAATGACGAAGTTACCTTTGTGCGAATATTAAAATTAAATTGTTCGGTTAAAATTAAATTTTCCAATTTAATTCATCATGTTTATATTGTTCATTCAGCTACTTGCAGGGTGTGTAAGATGGTGGTATAAGGTATTAAATTCTTATATAATATTCCTTCTTACATCTTACAATGTCATTCAATAATGTGTAATCTAATATTTATTTTCTTTCAATTCCCTTTTTGTTATTTTGATATATTTTTTACTTCAGACTTAAATGTTTTTTATTTAAATCTTGTCCAATTAATATACAGGGTGTTTTTTCATTTTGCATCATTAAGACCTCCCAGCCGTCACAAATATGTTAATGATGATGAGCAGAACCTGCAGTTCACGTAGTGTTACTAATTTACCAATATGCCTGTATATTCCAAGTAAACCTACATGTTTTTAAGTATTTTACGAGACCACTCTTATAATTTATAAGTAAACTAACCCATTGACTTGCCTGTTATGTAAATTTAACGATATGATAAATATCTAAAAAATCATAATATCTGTAAACCCTGAAAACAACTCCTTTTTATAGTCGTGTAAATATTTACCTGTTATCTGCTGTATCTGGCAGGTTGATCAGGACATGGCGGTTCCTTCTCCTCTCTGCTGGTTTTCCTGTCTTCTTCAGGGAACTTTCCCTTAACAGCTGTCTGTCACACATTTCCGAGTCGTTCGTAAAATGGCACCGTAAATTTCGTACCAGTTGATTCAAGTTGGCAAATGGTGAAAAATAAGTTTTATTTTATCAGAAATTTTATTAGTTTCGTCACCTTTCGTTTTTGAACACTCGGAAGGAACCTTTGTTTATAAAAATTGATACGTAGTTAAGTTTAGGTATTTGGTATTTGGTCGTACCTATACCTAATAGTAGGGTACTATTAGGTATACGAAGTAGTTAGAATGGTACACTTGTACGGCCATTTGCTATATCCAATCTATCGATAGTTTTGGCTACCTATCCTTGTTAAAAAATTTACACATTTATACCTATATTTGTTTATAAAAATTGATACTTATGTAGTTAAGTTTAGGTATTTGGTATTTGGTCGTATACCTAATAGTAGGGTACTATTAGGTATACGAAGTAGTTATAATGGTACACTTGTACGGCCATTTGCTATATCCAATCTATCGATAGTTTTGGCTATCTTTGTTCAAATTTTGACACATTTTCACCACACGAAATATCAAAATTCTACTACGGAAAGGAAAGATCAGTGACAGATATAATCGTGTTTAAAGCATTCCTATTTCCATGAAACGAGTAATTTACATAACTTTGGTTGCCTATAATTATCTAAAGTCATGATAAATATCCCGTTTACAATGTTCAAATGTAATTTTTATGTTCTCTATTTTAGTTGTTTCAACAGTTATGATGTCATAATTTTTTACCAAAACTGATTTATACTACCTTTTATCATTCAATCAATGTCAACTAACATAAAGTCGACTCATTGAAGTTGGTTTATTGTCTCGTCACCATGACACTGTGAAAATTGCTGTTAAAATTAGATCATAATATTTTTTTTATTTTTCATCCGGCTTCTTTTGTTTCATTCATGCTTATTTGTTTGTTATACTCGTAAATGATTTTGAAACATGATTACCTAAAGCATACATAGGTAATTTACACGAGTATGTAACTGATACAAGTTGCTATCAAATTTATGAAGATTTTCGCTAGCATCCCTTTTAAAAACTAAAAGAATATAACTAACCAGTTTTAGGTACTCGAAATGTAAAAAAAAATTACGACACTTAAAATAAAACATCCAAATCTGCTGAGGGATTGAAATGTTGTAGTGGTATCATGAAATTCACATACTCGTTTATAACACCTACATAGACCTTGAAAAAATTACTCTTATTTTTGGACATTGTTATGTAAACATTCATAAATTTGTTTTAGAAGGTTAAATCAAGTGCCAACTAAAGTATTGCTCGGAGGGATGCGGAATGCGCGCGTCTGTAACCGCACCCGCACTCACCCTGAAGAAGTCCCTTGATAAGGGATGAAACGTTGGTGTTCTTCCAACACAAATAAGGTTCGTAGTTAACCCGCTTACATCCGTAATGAAGGTTAAACCAGTTCAGTGTTTTTGCCGTGTTCCTACACGAGCAATTATACCACTTGTGGACTTAATAACTTATCTACGGATCAATATTATCTATATCTACGAAACTACGGAAATTACGGAATCCTATACAAACAGTCCTGGACAACTATAAGATGTTCGGAATGTTTCGAGAAAATACTAACATTAAAACAAATGAACAAACGGAATATAGGTTTGCTCTGTAATTTGGTGACGTCATAAAATACCTTTTTATAATGTTTGTGTTTTACTTATTTTATTTGCAAAATTAACTATAACAGACTTCGCTAAAAAAAGGTTCTATGTAGTAGTCGAAGTATGGCTGTAAGGTTTCTATACTTTATTATAATAATATTATAAGTATGTAGGTAAAGTTTGTGACGTCGTAGGGGGTAATCTACTGAAACGATTTCAAAAATTCTATCACCATTAGAAAGCTACTTTTCAGTAAATGACAATGGCTGACGCTTTTCGCGTACGAAGGCTCGAATAGCAGCAATTTAGCATATCTAATTCATGGTTGAAGCTTCTAAGCTCCATTTTAGGACTTCCGCGCATTCTCAAAACGAGACTGGCTGTCTCCGCTCTTCACACTAATAAACTTAACTTAAATAACACGTACCCCGTTCAACAGTGGACGTTTAGAATCTATACTGACATTATAAATAGGAAATATTTGTTTGTTTGTTTGGATAGGCTATTTGACTACATTAAAAGTTACTTATTATTTACATGCTCGTCAGTGACGAGGACAACGTAACGAAGCGTAATCTGGTGAATTTTATTAAAAAATAATGCTTAATATAGGTAAGAAACACGATTAAAATTACATATTTTTAATATATTATGATCGGTGATCACGTGACCGAAAACGTTTGGTTGCATCGCTGGTGACGTCACACATTTTTTTTCACATAATTATCAAAATATACTACAGTGCGTGTAGTTGTTCTTGTATGAGTGGTGTGACGTCATCGAGTCATGTCACCGGCATGACAGACTAGATTATCGTATTATCAGACGATACGATAGAAATATTTCAGAGAAGGTAGTACTAAAGTAGCCTAAATGCTCTAAATAGTTTTAGACTACTGGACCGATTTGAAAAATTCTTCCCTGATGAACATAGGCTACCTATCGAATATATGGATACGAGCGAAGCCGGGGCGGACCGCTAGTGTAATATAATAGCATAGCTAAACGCAGGGCTTCCCCTGAAAAGCGCCTCATTGGCTTGTATCTCCTGGACGGAAATGCCCATAATCCCCACGCTGGGCATGCGGGTTTGGGATCGCAGTTCGGTGGTATTTATTGTTCTACAGGAGGCGCTGCTGCCCGCCCTCAGTGTATGTACCTTAGTCGCCTCTTACGACACCCACGGGAAGAGTTGGGGAGGTGCAAATTCTAAGCCGGCACCACACGGCTATAGCTATGTCATCATCATCATCATCAGCCTATATTTGTCTACTGCTGGACATAGGCCTCCCCTAATGAGCGCCATAGCGCCCTGTCCTCAGCTTGCCGCATCCAACATCTGCCAGCAGTCTTTCGCAAATCGTCATCCCACCTGGTCGGAGGGCGTCCTACACTACGTTAGCTATGTCATGACATGACTGCGAATATGTTACTGTAGCCAATCGCATATTTTAATTTTATGATTGCGAAATTAAATTACATATGTTTGCCACAGTTTGCAGATAGCTTGATTGTTTCTATTGTAAATACTAGTTTTAATTTAAATTTGTTATTTGATTGTTATTTTCTTTCTGAATAAAGATTGTATCAATTACATACAATTATTGAATTGCTGACGTAAGGATAGTTAAATCAATCAGAGTTGATTGCCCATAACTGGTTTCTATGCCAAGTTCGAGGGTAGAATGACAAGGTTGATTGAGGAAGAATTTATCATGTAGGTACTTATTTTACTTTGACCTTTACGATGCAGTGGGCAAGGTCCACATCAAACACTGAAGTTTGCGGAAATTCAGAAAAAAGTTTGCATGATAATATAATATGTACCTATTCGTTCCATCTTTTATTTGATCCAATACTTATATATTATTACAAAATCGAAAATCTGTATATCAGTCTGTTACATCTTCACACGTTTAGTGTGTAGGTATTTCCTCATCAGCTTTAAATGGTCTGTTATGCTGGACACAAGACTCTCGTCTCATGGGGGTATTGTCCATAATCCACAAAACGCTGGGCATGCGGGTTAGGGATCGATTTGTGGTGTAGTAAATAAAGTTATATTGTGAAACACTTAGGGGAGGCCTACCTACGTCCAGCTGTGGACTAATATAGGCTGATGATGATGTGAAACACTCTCTCACGTCTCGGTTTCAGCTGATCCTGATTGTAAGAAAATAAAATGAATCTATAAAAAATAGAAATTATTTCCTTAAGACACATTGTTACTTGTCAAAAATAATTGTTTTTTCATAGATGTAATTTTATTAAATGTCAAAATGACAGAAAATGTCAGACGGACGCGGCGGGAATTTCGTTGTGATTTTATGCTTTGTCGGTGTAATTCACGTAACACGTGTTTAAGTCTGATTTGATTAGTTATGCTTTTTACAATTTGTAATGCAAGTAGGTATTGTTTGAAAATATGGAGTAGGTAAGTAAGGCGTAGAATTTGTGCACGAAGTCACGATTTCTAAAAATAATTACCGCTTCCGGTATTTTTTTTTAAAACTAGTTTTGCCCATGTTTCCCGAGATTAAAAGTAGCACACATATGTTATTCCTATCTTATACTTATGAACCACATACATATATGCTTAGTTTCAGACCAATCTTTTCAGAAGTTTTGGTGTTGTCTCTTCCCAAATATCTCACAACACTATTAAATAAAATTTTAAATCATAAAAAATTTACTTCGTCGGTGACGTGGGGAGGCCCGAACGATGTATACAGGCTGGAGATACCGTTTTAATTCCCAGTTAATATCAGGGAAAAAATAGGGGAAGCTATCTGGCGATCTGACGTGAAGCAGCGATTTTGGACATTGGTGTCCAAGGTGCTAATCGCTGCGTCTTCGTTGCGGCGTGCTCGCTGCGTCAGATCGCAAGATAGCTTTCCCTATTTTTTCCCTGATTTTAATAACTGGGAATTAAAACGGTATCCTCAGCCCGTATGTACATCGTTCGGGCCTCCCCACGTCACCGACGAAGTAAATTTTTTATGATTCAAAATTTTATTGGAGAGTGTTCATTACACATTTATTTTGCCTTTTCTTCTCTTCGGTTATTCAATAAATGAGATACGTAATTTTTGGTCCATTTTTTGTTAATTTTGTGGGAAGGCGTTCCACCTTAATCTAACAATGGGTTGCACAAGCCGACTCTAAGCTAACCAAAACTTTACGAGGTGCGATTTCACTTATTTTGCCAATTTATAGCCTATAATAATCTATAATTTTTTTTTATCATGTAAGTTAATTCACTGTGACATTTTCAGCAACCTCTATTAATGTGACAGTTTTTTACATTTCAATTCACAAAAACAATGTAACTGATCACTTTTTTTTAAATAACAAGACACTTCGCGCATCTATAACTAACACTTTTAATTTACGGAAAATAACGTCACTGAAAAACCGCGCTAAAAGCCGATCTGACATTTATGATAAACGACCCATCATAGGCCTGGTATAACACGAACTGGCTATGGCTGTCCGTACAGTTTTTACAGTTAACGCTATAGTTATCAACAATCTGCCAGCCAAGCAAGCATCGTGATTATGGCAAAAACCCTTTGTTTGGTTTGGAGGTAGCATGTCATGCTGCTGGGACTGGCTGTTGGGACTAAATTTATTAGACGTTTAAAATACTTCTTGCAGCAGTACTTGCTTAGATTATTTTTATATCTTTTTAATCGATTTAAATTGTTATTCAAAACCGAAAAAAATAAAACACATCTTTTTTTTACAATTTAAAATGAAAATCAAAACTGCACTCAGTTTTAAGGTACCTACTAAAAACGCTGCTCTTTTTCTGTGACGACGCCGTTCAGTGACGTCACAGAAAAATTACCAGCGTTTTTGCCCAGAAAAAAAGCAGCAATTCACATGTAAGTATTTTTTGAGCATTTCGGGAAATACGAAATTTTGTGCTAAATCTCAACTTTTTCCCAAATGCCAAGTTCATAGAAAATGGTTTACTATTTGCGTCAAATTACTTTTTCGCTAGTTTTATTGTTTGTAAAAAGCAGAAAAAAATAAAAACATCTTCATGTCAATTCTTAAATGGATGGAAGCAGTCATCCGAGTAAGTCAAAATATTTTACGCTAACTTTATGTTTCAATTTAACTTCAACTCATAAATTTCATACTCATTTATATACCTACAAAATAAGTTACTTCAGTCAGATATTTACCCCAAAAATCACTAAAAGGACTAAGGTACCGCTAGATAGGTTTTGAAATTAACTTAGGTTCTGGATACCAAAGTAAGTAAGTAACCCCCGAATACTCAAACAAATCTCAGGTTTAAGCACGTCTCAAGTGACGATTTTTTGACACATTTTCATTAAATTATGTCAAAAAACCGCGACTTAAGGTGGCCCCGAACATCTAAGCTCCCATACAAACAGCTGTAAGTTGCGTTTGAGTATTTGGGGGTAGGTAAAGAAAGGTATTTTTTTAGTATCTGATAAAAACTCATCCTTGCGCGATTTTTTTGCACCCAAGTGTATTAATTTGTACCTAATAACAAATACTAGTATTTAATGAATACTAGTATAAATTTAATTCTATTATTTGATTGTAATTTTCTTTTTTAATAAAGGGTCTCAATTTGATACTTACCCCAATAAAAAATCAAAAATATGTTGAATATTTCTCAAGTTGACAGTACCGTAATACGTACTTTACCTACCTGCTAACCATGTTAATGATTGATTACGACATGATGTTTCATGTTTAGGTATTGCTATAAGTTAGAATCATGCTGATGATGCTGACCTACGATAAAAACCTCATTTAGGAGTCCTACAAGGTGTCTATGACAGACGAACGTTTCATCAAGAAGTAAATGTCACGTCTTACTTCCGCATAATTAAGTTTTATTCTCAGGCGGATACATATAAAATATATATCAGAGAATAGAATAGAATATGAAATTACAATAAGTCATTTTATTGACCTATATTACCCATATTATACTGTTCTATAATAATTCCCTTCGAAATTCTCCAGCGAAATTCGATTGTAGTGCGATTTTTAGACGAAAAGCAGGAGATTGTATACCAAGCCAAAATAACAATCTTTGACTTGTCAAATTATACATAATTTGTGTGTTGTAAAGGAGCACTTACACACAAGGTACAAAAAATTTCCTTTATATACAGGGTATATCAAAAATTAA
This sequence comes from Eupithecia vulgata, assembly GCA_946478455.1. NCBI lineage: Eukaryota > Metazoa > Arthropoda > Insecta > Lepidoptera > Geometridae > Eupithecia > Eupithecia vulgata. Next base: position 10,869,027 of record OX297873.1, read on the forward strand.
GGACCAAACTTTCAGGACACAAGTAATAAATACCTAACTATTTACATCAAAACACAAAAAAAACATCCCGCGCGGGTCGTTGACCGCCGCCGCCGGTCAACGGGTGAGCACCTTAGACGAGGTAAGTGGTACCACATCTCATGCATCAGTTATTGCCTAGTCCAGTAATTATTATATTTTTATTTATTTTTCAAAAACTAAATCGGTAATTTTTTTAAATATTTAACCCGTTTTCTATGATCAAGTTAAACTTCTGAAAGTTTGGTCTTTCATTTTTGTTACACCTGTATATATCAGTTTCGATGGTAAGTCTTTGTGAGCAATTCGACTCGCTCTTGGGCGTTTTATTTCATCATAATCATCACCATCATTAGCCTATATTAGTCCACTGCTGGACATAAGCCTCCCCTAATAAGCGCCATAGCGCCCTGTCCTCAGCTTGCCGCATCCAGCATCTGCCAGCAGTCATTCGCACATCGTCATCCCACCTGGTCAGATCAATTATTCTTCTATTTTTCTAAACGGTTTATTTATCAATATGAAATCAATTCATCCGCGTAGGAATACTTATGAAGAAGAAGAAGAAGATGACACGTCTTACTTCGTGTGACTGTGACGTGTTCCGACTACCAGTAAATATGTTATATTATCTACCAGTACAATACTAGCTTATTAAAGTTTATGCTTTGAAATAAACACATACCTTTCGATTTCGATAAAGACTAGAACAGAAAACAGCTTTGTCATATCCCTGGCCAAGTCAAAGATTAAGAAAGTTACGTACACAATGGACACTCTCTTCAAATTCAAATAGAATAAATAATGCTGGGCAGTTTACACATAGATAAATAATTCTTTTTTTTTGCTGGACAATTCGCACAGCATTATCTAGCCCCAAGCTAAGCAGAGCTTGTGTTATGGGTACTAGATAACTGATATACATAATATAATACAATACATAGATAGATATTTTTTATTATATATAGAAAACGACCAGAACACCCTGAACAAATGTCTGCAGATCGTACACACATTTGTCCCGAGGCGGGAATCGAACCCGCAACCTCCTGCGTCGCAGGCAGACCTTCGCCCACCGCGCCACAAAGGTCGTCGTTTATTGTACCAAACAAACACAGAAAACAGTACAGAATTAAAAGCTATGAGTAGACGAAGTACAAAGGTGGCCTTATCTCTATGAGCGATCTCTTCCAGGCTACCTTGGGATGAACTGAACATTTAAACATAGCATCAGCATCAGCAGCCTATGGTCCACTGCTGGACGCAGGTCTTCCCCTGATAATCGCCTTATTGGCTTTTATCTCATAGAGGGTAATGCCCATAATGTTATTATTGTGATGTGGGTTGGTAATAGCAGTTCGGTTGTAGATCTATTCTGCAAGAGGCGCTGCTGCCTGCCCCCCGGTGTATGTCCCTTAGTCGCCTCTTGCGACACCCACGGGAAGAGTTGGGGTGGTGCAAATTCTAATCCGGCACCACACGGCATCATGATTCATCAAAAATCATCAGAGCTGGAGTTAAGGGTAGTACTAGACAAATGATATACTTAATGCTACTAATAGCCTTTTTTTATTAGTACCTCCATGGAAAACTCTCAGAACAAATATCTGCAGACTGTACAAAACATTTGTCCAGAGGCAGGATTCGAATCCGCAACCTCATGCGTCGCAGGCGGACCTTCGTCCGCTACGCCACAGAGGTCTGAATTTGTCAGTTCAGACCAGGTTGCGATGCGAACCGCCAGATAAATGTGAAATGGGCAAATTTGGGATAAATTGAAAAAAAAATTCTCCGTCATCTTTATCGATAAAGCTTCGAAAAAAATACCTAATAATCTATAAGAATACAAGGCAAATCCTCTTCTCTTCGTATATGAAAAAAAGCTATTTTAAATACCAGAAATAAATGTGCAAAGTACCATTTGTTTTCTTAGTTTTGACAATTTTTCTCCTAAACTATCAACTAGTTCTTTTTTTCATCACCATATTAAATAGTAATAGTAACCCAGGCCACCCTTAGCTTATTTTAACAAACAAATGTCTTAATTAATATATCATCAGCAAATACTTAATTTTTGAGCTTACGCCGCTCTGCTCTGTCCCGCTTCTTTAAACGCGAAATCCTATGCCTATACTATTCACAAAATCGCATACCTATATCCCCCCTTAAGACTAGAGACCGAGACCAAAGATACAGACAGGAGACCGAGACCGGTAGTTGTCATTTAGCTTTGTACGCTCGTCAGAACGCGCCGCGACAGAGACCGACGGCAGAGACGCGATACCGAAGACAACTAAGTGGTCGTCGCCCGTACCGTACAAATGACAACTACCGGTCGCGGTCTCTTATCTCTGTCTCGATCTCTGGTCGCGGTGTGAACTGCCACCTTTAGCTTTTTATTATAATTTAAATGTTTTCTTACTCTATGCAACAGTGCTTCTTTGTGACGTCCCTTGCTTCAGTCACTGTCATGCTCCGAATGGTCACTGAAAGAAGAGTGAAAATGTAAATTAATACAAAGTAAAATAAATAGTGGAAGAGTGGAGACCTCGACTCGGCAAACGTAGGATGCCCTCCGGCCAGGGGCTATGACGATCTGCAAAAGACTGCAGGCAGATGCTGAATGCGTCAAGATGGAGACCTAGGCGCTAAGGCGCTCATTATTCTCCCCTAATGAGTAAAAGTAAAAAAGGTTTTTATTGTCAGGATAACACAAATGAAAAATTTAAGAAAAGATAAACATAGCAAAAGATAAATAAGTGAGAAAAAAAGGCGCATCGCTCAGCATATTGTGCCCAGAAGCGATACATATCGCTAATGGGCGCTGGTTTTACGCGACTCCCAGCGAGCGCTAGCAGCGACTCCGAGTGAGCAACTTCGTATGCCAGTTGTGGACTAACATAGGTTGATGATGATGAAAAAATACAATAGTGTCATGTCGTGACGCAATGTGATCCTAATCCACCATAGGAATGAACCTTTTTCATGCCCATGCTTGCAAGTATAGTAGATACGCGCAAATCTTTATGAATTCTCGGAAGTACGCGCAGTGACTGCGCAGTATCGTATTTTAAGGTTCTAAAAAGACCAAACATCCATCTATCCATCCATCGATCAAAATTTTCGCATCGTACTAATATTATAAATGCGAAAGTTTAGATGAATGAATGGATAGGTGGACGTTTGTTGCTCAATCACGCCAGAACCACTGAACGGATCTAGATGAAATTTTGCACAGAGATAGATTATAGTCTGGAATAGCACATAGGCTATATTTTATCCCGGAATTCCCACGGGAACGGGAACTACGCGGGTGAAAACGAGGCGCTGCTAATTTATATAATATTAGTGTGATTAACATAGTTGTTACAATGTACCATTTATAGCGTGTTATATCCAGAGAGACTTATCTAGATATAAGGGTTTTCTTGATAATACTTAATTATAATTAACATAAGCTAGCATCCATATTAAATCAGCATTTAGGGTAATATAAAATAAAACCCGGCCGCAATAAGACCAACTAGGTACCGACGGTCTGTTATTTTAGTGGTCATCGGCTCAACACAAATTGATTATTTCCTGCATTTGTACCTACATGCTACTCGAGAGGTTGTGAGAACTCACAGAAAGTCATGTTTTACTTGAAATCGTAAGAGGGAATCCGCACTAATAATATTATAAAAGCGAAATCATTCTGTCTGTTCGTCTGATACCTACGTTTTCATGCCTAAACCGCTGCACAAATCTTAATGAAATTTGGTTGAGAAGTAAACTGTAGGTATCTTGAGTACGGACATAAGCTACGAGCAGAAGCATAGGCTAAACTACGAGCAGAAGCATAGCAGAAGCAAGTAAAAAAAATGCTTTATCTAACCTATCTAACTTAACCTAAGCTTAATACATACAGGGTTCATAATCAACATCGGCCACTCGCTCCACTAGTAACCCAATGATGTTGACATTTTAAAATTTAAATTTGCTTAGGTATTACAAATATCATCATGACATCATAATTGAAGTTATTATTTATTACTAATTGATTTGTATTGATTATTTTCTAATTTTACTAACTATTACATAAATGTGTTACTAACAAAATGGATCTTTTTGTCTGAATAAATGAATATTCAATTTCAATATTTATCAAGGCGTTTGGTAGTAGATAGACAATAGACAAGTACCACCGTAATTTTATTTTTAGCAAGCTATCTGTCCCGACTTTGCATGGATATAGCGCAACGCACGTCAGTAAAGGTAGCAAGATTTTTCGACATCCACAACAATTATCCTCATTATTTCAGCCAATTAACAAAACCTTATAATGAATTATAGATATACATCTAAATAAACCTTCCTCATAAATCACTTCTTCAAAAGAGTTTAAACTTTATAATATAAAATTTGTATTTTGTATGTTTTTATTGGAAGCCTTAATCATTGAAAAGTAGATATTTTAAGACTCAATGGCAAAATTTCTAAACTTGACGTCAACGTTCAATGAACAATAACTTTAGACAATTTTCACCAAACTTCGGTCGGAAAATTGAAAATCCGTTCAGCAGTTATTGACTTTATCGCGAGACAGACAGACAAAATAGGTCATTTTCGGGACATCCTGTACTTAGTAAATCTTTTTGTAGGCCTTCTATAGCTGCACAAACAATAGCTGAGATGAATGATTCATCATGAATTACAAAAAGCTAATAATTTTTCAGTGAATTTCCTTATTTATTACATTTAGGTAACGCTATTCAAAATCACCTTGAAATAAACGAACTTTGGAAATACCAATTTACCGTAAACTAATAGGAAAATAAGTAACTTTGGCTGACTCAGTTCATGAATTAAGCAAAGATCGAAACACTCGCGCCTTCCCATCTTCCTAGGACTTCTGTGAGGGCTGGTGCGGCGGCAGATTTAGCCGAAGATCTCAAAAGGCGCAAATATGCAGGTCTCGACAGAGCCTACACATTTGCTCCCCTTGGAGTCGAGACCCTAGGTCCGTGGAGTACCGAGGCTCTCCGGGTTTTCAAAAAATTATCTGAGCGTCTGGTCGAAGCGACGCGTGACCCGTGAGGGTGAGTATCTGGCACAGCGCATCAGCATTGCTATACAGCGGGGCAATGCAGCCAGTGTCTTGGGCACGCTTCCAACTGGTATTGATATGGATCAGTTGAGCTAGGTACCTGTAGATTGTTTGCAACAGTTTCTATTGTAAATACTAGTTTTAATTTAAATTTATTATTTGATTGTTATTTTCTTTCTGAGCAAAGCTTGTTATAATCATAATGCTCTAATAAGGTAATACTTCGAACAAATTTTTCATTGAGATTGGTCGGTGATGGATGAAATACCCAATTAAGTTACAGCCCGATCCGTTCAGTACTTTTGGCGTGAATAACCATCGCATTTATAAAATGAATAAGAAAATAATGCCGAACAATTCACACCATTTTCTAGCCCCAAGCTAAGCTAGCTTGTGTTATGGGTACAAGATAACTGATATGTACACTAATATTATATAGAGGAAAGATTTGATAAGGAAATAAAATAAATAGTGGTTGGACAATTCACAAAACATTCCCTATCCCTAGCCCTGATTGTTTGGTTGTTTGAATTGAATAGGCTCCGAAAGTCCTAAACCGAATACCATTAGAATCCTACATTATCCATCTCCAACCAGGTGGGATGACGATTTGCGAAAGACTGCTGGCAGATGCTGGATGCAACAAGCTGAAGACAGGGCGCTATGGCGCTCATTAGGGGAGGCCTATGTCCAGCAGTGGACAAATATAGGCTGATGATGATAATGATGATGATTATCCATCATGAACATAGGCTATAGAATAATACCCGTTCGAAGCCGGGGCAAACCGCTAACATTTTATATATTCACTCACAACCACCCTCGTCAATGAGACATTGAGATTTTTTATTATCAACGACCCCACTGACTTATTATTATATTAATAATATTAGAAATATTAAAATTTCACTATTCATGTGCTTCACTATTTATATAGTTAAGTGTTAGTAGGAACGGTCGGAAATAAAAAGTCTTTAACAGTTCCATTATTGTTCCATAATGGAACTGTTGATTGAAGATCGAACTGTGTTCTGATGTCTTTTTTAATCACTCGTTCATTTACCTATAAATGAACCATTGAACAATTGCAGTAGCGTGAATTGTATTCAAATTAGGGTGTACACACGAGGGCGATCGTCTCGCAGAGAGTCAACGATTAAACTCTGCGACGGACGTTATCGCCGTGGACAGAATAGATAATCATTATCAGCTCTTATAAATTTCCCACTGGACATATTATGCCTCCCTGTAGGTACGTCATAAATAGCGGTCTTGGGCCTACAATCGTTCTGAGGCCTTAGTCTGAGTTTATACAAAAAAATATTCGATAAACGTAATCAAGAACCATTGATGTCTTTCACGAAAAAGGCTTAGAGGGTAGTAGACTCAAACTAAGTGTAACCAAAAAAATGCGACGTATCATTTTCCTATTCGTATTAGAGTTAAGGGGCCTCTTCACAGGCCATTTTGTGAAAAAGATAGGCATAGTATTTCGCGTTGATAGGAGTGGGACAGAGCAAACCGCGTGTGCAAAAATCAAGGTTTCTGCTAATTAAAAGAGTACGGCTCAAGTAATCAAATATTTATTTTGGCGAATCTGTTACCCTGCCTTTGTTTTATTTTTCAATATAATTTTTTTTATCGAGCCGTATCTCGTAGACTACCCAACTGGTCCACATGCCCGGTGGTCTTTCGACCACCGGGCATGTGGACCAGTTAAGTCGGCCCGGTAGAGAGGAGATCTCCCTCTGCTCCTATTTGGGGGAAATACCACCTTCTTCCCCCAAAAAGTCTGTAAGTCGTATTGTTTGGGAGAAGAAGGCAAATTTGTATCAAAATTGAGATATTTTAGCAATTTTTTTCATCAAACTTAAACAACTAAACAAAATACGAACTTGGCGCTTTTGTACAGAATGAAAAAGCGCTAAAATAATTATATTTGTCAACTCAAACATAGTTTCCTTTTTATTTTCGAAATCAAGAGAGTTGAGTGAGCGTGTTTTACCTCAATGATTGACGTGTTTGGGTTAGACTTGGTGCGCTCATAGGACGCAAAGGATTCGATGCAAGTACCCAGTGAAATATTTTTATGTACATATTTGCGTGTTCTTATTTTTCTTGAAGCAACAATTGAAGGCATTTCTGTGACCAAGTTATGTTGGAGGTGCTCTACCTATCTACTTGACTTGACTTCTTTATTTTTGGCAATATGTGTCTGGTTTGTCCTCAGGGTTTGTCACACCTATCTACTTACTTTTTTGGCATCAATACCGCAAACGCGACGAAATCACTCGAAATCATTCGAAAACTATCATCGAGCTTTGGGGTACAAGGGAGACTTCAACATCTCCTCTCCTAAGTCCAGCAGGGTACAACCACGTGCAGGTGGCACGTGGTTGTACCCTGCTGGATAACGAACTAGACTCTGGTGAAAATATCATACAATCTTCATAATTTGTTAGCTCATACAATTTATAATTATTTTCCATTAATTGACACTGGCAGAATTGTCTAACCATACACATTGCCGTTAATAAAAAATTCATTCCTTCATTCATCATCGAGCTTGTAAGAAACGATTGGATCGTTGTCAAACTACTTTATGTAGTTCCTCTTGATCCGGTAGGGGCGCTACAAGGCGCTCAATGTATAGGAAGGACTTGAATTCGATGAAAGTATTCGAAAGATAATGAGTGCCAGTTATACTAGGGCCCAATGATGTTTTACTATAATATCATTGCTAGGGCCCCTAGCTCAAACGATGGCGTGGCGAAAATCGATTGGTAGACAAAGTAACCTTCGCTTAGCGATCGCATTGTCTATTCATTTGACCGCTAAATATAGCGCTTAGTCTTTAATTTGTTGTCATCAAACGTCAAATGTTTCATTCGAATTATTAATTACTAGCCGTCCGCCCCGGCTTCGCACGGGTATACTCTATGTTCATCGGGGATAATGTATATAATGTGAATTTTTCTTATCAGTCCAATAGTTCATATCATTTCAGTCCAGTCGTTTCGGAGCCTACTAAAAACAAACAAACAAATCTTTAGCCTTTTAAAATCTAGGTACCTATAGAAGTATAGATTTGGAATTATTTGAGGTGGATTCTATACATTATCGGGAACATAATCTTTGTGCCTATTTATGAATTATGGCTGAGCGCAATTTTGTTTTTGCTTTATAAAAATTACTACTGAACAAAGCAATTCTGTCTTAAAACCATCGTGACTTAAGTTTGCGCTCAGCCTAAAGATATGGAATCTAGTGCAATGGCCAGCGGTGAACAGTTTTCAACTCTTTTGGAGTACCTTTACGGAAAGGTATTAATTTATATTAATTTAGTACCTACCTACCTACTATATTGGTTGGAGTATCGCTAATATTTTATATAGATAATAGATTATTAGGTACGATTTAATGTTATGTAGGTACCTAATGTGTAAGCTGTATTATTATACCTAATATTTAGTAAAATCATGTATCCACATAAGTACCTATGTACCGTACCTACCTAACAATCCTCAAATTTTGTATTCTACCTTGTGTGTGTATGTCTGTCTGTGCTGTTCTTGTTAAGTCAAATAAATGTTTCTTTATCTTTATTTTTATCAGGATTTAAGAGTTTAATGGAGCACTGACTGAGAGGAAAAATAAATTGGATGGATCAGCTGACGACAGGGCGAACAAAAGAGAGTTGCCAGCTATAACATTTTAATAAGTGATTGTTCCGAAGTTGCCAGTAAAACCATTAACTTTCTTTGTTAAAAATAGACTTGTGTACCTCAAAGATTTAAATATCTACATAAAAGTGGTAATCATAAAACACTTTCGGTAGGTAACAAGTTTTAAGCCGGAAGGCAATACTGTAAACAATGACGCGATTTACTAAGAAATACTTAGAATGAGAGGTCTTATGTTTATTTTATGTAATATAACAGCCACGGTAAGCTAGCTAAGCCCTAGCTTAGTGCACAGGGACGTTTAAAGGCTGATCGTTTGTGGCAAGAGCTGGCCAGCACCAGGGTTTTTCGTCGCGGGTTGGCGCGATATTATTATTTATTTGTGGTTTTTACTTGTGTGACAACACACTTGTGTCACAAGCAATAAATCAAGCGAAAAGGTAATTTGCTGTAAATTGTAAATAATTTTCTACGAACTCATGATAAAACCAAAATTTTAATATTTAAGTGCAAAAAATCTAAATTTTCCTAAATTCTCCCAAAATACAAATAAATCAAAGTTGATTTAATTTATTTATTTTATTTTATTTACCATGAACGTGTTCAAGAGTGTTATACAGTTACAATTGGCATGACGAGAATATATATAATTACATTTTGTTTTGTGTTTCTAAATTTATTCGACGTTTTACAAGCAATAAGACAAACAGAAAAGTAATTTACCGCAAATCGTAAACCATTTTCTTTTAAATTATGGAAAAACTAATTTTTTGTGCATTTTGTGAAAATACGAGCATTTGGACTGCAAATCAACATTTTCCCAAATAGTCTTCGAATCTTGTATTATCATGGGTTCATAGAAAATAATTTACAATTTAAGGCTACTTTTCTATTGATTCTAATTCCTATAGAATGCAGAAATAAAATTGAAATCTACAAATAACGAATCACGTGCTAACACCAAACTGTCAACTTTTAGTACCAAACAAAATAAATATTTACTTCCATAGTTGGTATATTTTGTAGAAAGATAAACTACCAACCTATACTCCGATTCACAATCCAAGATATTATATGTCAAAAAAGACATTAGTGAATGAAAACTGAACAAAATCTGATAAGAATATTAAAAAACATCAGGGAACAGCAAGATTAACACTAAAAACTAAAACACAAACTTCAAAAAAGGCTTAATTTTACAAGTGAAGAGGAAATTTTAAAAATTTTAACATGAAAATAAACGTAGATCAAACGAAAGTTTTCACAATCAAAAATGATTTCGAGCTTTTGTGCTTTGCTTCGATCATACCAATAATAGATAAATCATATTATAATAATAAATAATGCTGGACAATTCACACAGCATTATCTAGCCCCAAGGTAAGCAGAGCTTGTGTTATGGGTAGGGTACTAGATAACTCCCCCCCGAGGGGTTCCCGCCTTGCCGGGGCGGGGGGGCTTAGTAATCGCGGACTGGTCACCCGCGGTGAAGCTAAGAGGAACCCATGGGGCCGTGCCAACGCAGAGGGCGACACGGCCGGCCCCGAGACGGACCGCTCCTCTGGGTTTTGCGCTCTAAGCCCAGTTGGAGTGGTAGTAGGTTGCGGTGTCGTATGGGCGGTACCGTGACTGAGGCGGGCGGCTGTGCTGTATGGGCAGCATGGCCGCAGGGAGATGGAGGCCGCGGCGGGAGAGGAGTGCCGGTATTGCGGTGCGCCGCTCTCCCTGCCTTCCGCGGCCTTGGCGGGGTCGCCACCGTTTGATGGCGGACGCGGTGGGGTCGCAGGGGAGGAGGAGTGTCGGTATTGCGAGGGCCGCTCTCCCTATCCTCTGCGACCGTGTGGCAGGCGGCGGGGCCACTTGACTGACCCGTCGCAGGGGGACCTAGGGCGTCTGGACACGGGGTCGTTCGGCGCCCATTTGGCGGTTAAGGTCCCCGAGGTGGTCGCGGCGCGTCACGTGTTTCTGGCGTGTCGCGAAGGGGGGTGCTTCACACCCCCCATTGAGGGGCCCGATATCGGGCAGCCGTGGTGGGTTCGTGGAAGAGAAAACGTTCCCATGTTCCCACCACAAGCGGCAGAGACGGAAACCCCCTGAGGGTTTTAGTGGGTTGGAGTCCCACATAATCGTACTGTCTCCCCGTGGCAGTGCGATATGCGTGCGCATTTCCCTCAGGATAATAAAAAAAAAAAAAAAAAGGGTACTAGATAACTGATATACAATACATTAGATATACAATACATTAGGAATCGAACCCGCAACCTCCTGCGTCGCAGGCGGACTTTCGCCCACCGCGCCACAGAGGTCGTATACCAATATCGATATTTCCCTTAGGTATATTAAATATTTCCCATCAATATTCCTTGGGTTTTGTAACCCCTTTGTATACAAAAACTCACCAGGTTTTTGAATCAGAGTACAGTTTGTGACAATATCAGGAAATGTACCATTGTTTTGTGAAATCAAGAATGAAAAGATCTAAACAAACCAGCTTCGAGAAGAACAATCCTGTGTTTATTAAACAACGGACATCGCGTTTAACTAGATAGACAGGTATCTAAAGCATGAAATTATCTAGCATTCCTGCTCATGAATTCATATGAATTCATATATGAAATGCAGTACAAGTCATCATCATCAGCCTGTAATCCATCGCTGGACATAGACGTAGTAAATATCGCCGAAATGGCTGGCCCTGCGCTGCTCGCACCAAGCTGTTGCCTGCGTCATTTCAGGTCATAATCGGTCCACCTATTATTTTATTACCTATATAAACTTGGACTGGTTTCTAAAATTGGTTAATTTTATTGGTATAATACCTTCCTCTTAGAACCACAAGGAAAACTTGCGGTCGAAAAGTGCTCAGTTACCACAGAATTATATCGTTCCTTAGACAGACAGAATAGTTTAACTCTGTTCCATCTGTTTAGGTCGTCTTTCTATTCTCTCTCTCTCTCTGTTTCTTATGGAAATGTGTTTTCGAAACAATATAATCGATAGAGTAAGTCCTGAACTTTACCATATTTAAATTTCAAAGTAAAAATTCAAAAAAATTCAAAATTCAAAGTGCTTTATTTCCTTTAGACCTTACAGGACTCTTGGACACGTCACAAAAACTCAGATTACATAAGTAAAACTAGGAAATAAAGTGATCACTTTGATTTTTTGTCCACTTCAATCTTTTTAAGGTAAAGTAAAGAAGCTAACAAGAAACCTTTACCTTGTTAGAATGTTAGTTTTCGAGTTGGAGCAAAACTCGTCCCAAGCTTTTTTATCGTCTAGATAATCTGATATTTTATAGTAAGCCTTTTTACAAAGGATATGTTTGACAATTTGTTTGAATTTATTTATTGATAGTTTTTGCAACTCACTTGGAGTTTTGTTGTAGAAGCGTATACATTGTCCTTTAAAAGATACATTAATCTTGTGTAGCCTAGTTGTGGGCACAGCGAGTTTATTCTTATTTCTAGTATTTAAATTATGTATATCGCTATTTTTGGGGAACCGATTGATATTCTTATGAGTGTACAACAAGTTTTCATAAATATATTGACACGGTACTGTCAATATATTTATTACTTTAAATTTATCACGTAGGGACTCTCTAAATGTTTAGTAGTTTTGAAGATATGGAGATCTGACGGAATTGATTTGAGTTAGTTAGTATATAGGCCTTTAAATGTATCTAACTTATAGGAGCATCAAAATCTTGGTATTCTAAATGCTTTCCAAGGGTTCCAAATTGATTTTGTTTATATTCATTATTATCAAATAAGAAATATGATGTTATTACTTTATTCGCTTCAATTTTTTGTCCACTAGTGGATAAAAAATATCTTGGGAACATAGATTAATATCTATGTTCCCAAGATATTTTTTACAATAATTTTTCAAAACAATTGGACAAAAAATTGAAGCGAATAAAGTAATAACATCATATTTCTTATTTGATAATAATGAATATAAACAAAATCAATTTGGAACCCTTGGAAAGCATTTAGAATACCAAGATTTTGATGCTCCTGTAAGTTAAGTTGGATAAAAAATATCTTGGGAACATAGATTAATATCTATGTTCCCAAGATATTTTTTATCCACTAGTGGACAAAAAATTGAAGCGAATAAAATCAATAACATCATATTTCTTATTCGATAATAATGACTTTTTATAAACCTGTTTATAGTATTAAATTTGACTTGTCTAAGTGCTTATTTTGTAAGCCTAAAGAAATAAAGTTATTGAGTTTGAGTTTGAGTTTGGTAGGTCCCTATTGAACACAAAAAGTTTAGGATGAGAAAAAAATACCACTTGAAATATTACTTATTAACAATGGTACTTTGTGCATAGGTATTATATTCTCATATACTATAAATATTACATTCGCTTAATATCCTCCAATTTATAAAAAAAACGCACTTGATTGGGGCAAGATTAATAGTTTTATACTAACGTAGGTCAGGCATTTCAGGCTCTTGGTCAATGTTTAAGTAACATTCAATGAAACATTAAGTCATACCTCAGTAATTCTCGCAAAAATATTAAAAGTAACTAGGTATAAATAAGACGTCAGCGATAGTCTGCAGTTGTTTCAATTGTAAATACTAGTTTTAATTTAATTCTATTAATAATTTAGGTAATTAATTTTTGACTTAAATTTTGCGACGATTGAAAGTTACACATTTTAATATTTGTTTGTAATTTTCTTAGTTATTAAGATGTTATGTTTATTTGTAATATATTTACCGACATAAACCTCGACATATTTTCAAAAGACCAATAACATTACAAAATATTCCCAAGTTATGCATAACGATAAAATGCACTTACTTTTTCCTTATCGCGCTTACACGGAATCCAATTTGTAACAAAACACAAGCAACAGCCTTGCAGCCACGATAAATTTCACTACAAACACCTTGCTTTCACTTTCAACACCAACCGAAAATGATCATCAGTTACGACATTATAATAACAATTTATTATAATTCTGTAGCTTATTTTCCACACGGTTACTATAGTCGAGAAAAAGAAAAGAATTTACTGATTAAAATTTTGGTTATTTTCGTTTTTTATTCAATTCGTCAAGCACAATGATGGAGTTGATGTGCGCGCGTTCATGCGCCAGCGCAAGCTATGAGCCGATCAATCGGAACATTCAGGGATCGCGTCACTATAAACATAGCTCTGTTAGTTTTTTATAGGTCCCTCCTTTATGGAACGTCCACAGGATTGAAAACCGGTTATCTAAACTACTATAAAGCGAAGATGAAGATCCGAATTGAGATGGAACTAGGTGACCTTATTCTCCATCCTCTTTTATCACAGCGTGAGTGTTCTCTCAGTTATCGTGAGATAAATCTAGTGCTAATTTGCATCTTACACATTATACACCTAACCAATCCTATGTGTATACAATAGCTACACATAATCCTTCCTTTTCTGATAAAAATCTTCAGTAAAAATTTGTTTAATTCCTTGGTAAACAAGGATTTCCTTATATTGCTAGCTCTCTGTCGATTCTGCTAAGTGTAACTGGAGCCTACACCATTGGTATTCACTAGATAACTTAACAGAAATGTTTTTAAACCTAAAGACGGTAAAGAAGAGTACGCCACCAGGATTCTTAGGAGGTAATGCAAGGGAATCCTGGTTGGGGTACAGTCGTACTGAAAAATACTGGATTGGGGCGACTATCCAAACAACATGGTTGGTAGAGTAGTGAATGATTAGGTAGGTGATATGATAATTTATGGTCGTAAAATTTATAACATTCCTCCGCAAATGCATAAAAATAATGGAAAAATCCATTCAAAATGGCATATCTAACAGTCATAATAACCTACCTGAATAAGGAAGGCATGTTTCTATGCGCAATCAAGTTTTTGTTGAACTTTAGCCTTGTTCGATGAGCTTGTTTTAATAATATCTACCTACACCTACCTGCCACATTTTAGTGAAACTATTTGATAATTTATGTAAGACTGCGCGAGTTCCCTTTTGTACAACTAAGGTTGCTCAGTTGCGAAATAGATAGGCAAACGGGGCTTCTCTTTTGTGCAACTCATTTTGTTCCCTTGTGCTCAACTGCGGATAGTTGCACAGCGGGGCTTCTGTTTTGTGCAACTAAGACTGACGACCGATGTGGCGCGGTGGGCGAAGGTCTACCTGCGACGCAGAAGGTTGCGGGTTCGATTCCTGCATATTTTCCAAAGAAATATGACACTATTTTAACACCAATGGATTCGGTTACTGAAAAGGAGCTTTGCAAAGAAACACACCTAGTTACACCTTGTTTTACCCTAGCCAGTCTCCGTTGAAACTGGCCGCCGTGATCGAATTTCGGCTAGGAGGATATCATCAGCATCTATTTTCATTTCATTCACTGAGGGGGTTCCTCCATCTTCATCTTCTGAATAAGAACACTGACGGCTTTTGTTCTTGATAATTAAAATCTGGGGTAATTCAAGGCAAGAACTCATAATTTGACTGTTCTGTTAGTAGAAGAGAAACCGGGTCGGAACTCGCACACGGAGATCAAATTGCTCTTAATGCCGGTTCAAATCAATATTAATTGTTCAAACGAAATGTCGGCTTGACTGATTGGACAAATGCGAGCTTAGCATGTTATATAAGAACAATGTAGTTATTAATTCTAACTAAAGGTTAGAATGTAACTGAACCAATAAATAACTACATATTTTCTATTTCCGCCCATTTTATGCTCGGTTCTACATTCCAAATTTTTTTTAAACAAAGACCTTGTTCTGGTTGACGGGAACACGGGCAAGAAGCGCTTTAAATATCAATAACGTTTATTTCTTTAGGCTTACAAAATAAGCACTCAGACAAGTCAAATTTTATACTTAGAGAGGTTTATAAATAGTAATTATTATCAAATAAGAAACAAGGTGTTATTTATTTTGTCCACAAGTGGAAGAAGTGGAAAATAATGCGCTAACGAGTATGGTTTCACGTATTAAAATTTAACAATAAACGATACATAAGCATGGTAACCACCCAAAAAAAAACATACACATATGCATAATTTATTCTTATGGCATAATTAACTTTATTAAGAAAGAAAATTACAATCTAAGTACATCTATAATCTGCAAATATTAGAATTAAATTAAAACTAGGATTTTGTATTGTATTTGTATTGTATTGTATAGGTAGCTCTACTGATCCACATCAATACCAGTTGGAAGCGTGCCCAAGACACTGGCTGCATTGCCCCGCTATATTATGGCAAGGCTGATGCGCTGTGCCAGATACTCACCAGCTCTCTGGTCACGCGTCGCTTCGAACAGACGCTCAGAAAACCCGGAGAGCCTCGCTACCCCACGGACCCTAGGGTCTCGACTCCAAGGGGAGTAAATGCGTAGGATCTGTCGAGCTCTGCATATTTGCGCCTCATGAGATCTTCGGCCAAATCTGCCGCTGCACCAGCCTTCAGGAAAGTCCTTGGAAGATGTGAAGGCGTGAGTGTGTCGACGCATGTAGCGTCCCATACAATAGGCCTCCCCAACTCCCATGGGACTACAGTCATGCCGTCGGGTGCCTCTTACCATCGTCACGCAACAGACCATTCGGTTCGAGAATAGCTGGTACGTTAGCGGTGGCAAAGGCCCGCCGGATGATGTCGTTCAGGCTGGCATGGCGAGATATCCGACCTGCAGCCTTAGTACACGATAATCCGTGGTGACCAAGCTGTTCGACAGCAGTGCCGCACTGGCATTGATGAGGCGCCCAACACCTTGCAACCAACCGAAGACAAATTGCGACACGGAAATTACGGGATCCAATAAAGTGCCAGTGTTATTTATAAGAAATGCTTGCAACCAATGTCCTGACTCCCATTTTGAAACGGCTAGAAGACGGGCACGATCTGCAGAGCTGGAGCACGTTTGTAACAAACAATTCCGTGTTCCGTGTCAAAACTCACAAAGAGGCTCGTCCCATTGCCGTTGGGACAAAAAAGATTTTGGGGAAGCAGCATTGGGGCAAGCACTATGCCAAGCAGATCGAGCTTCGTCTAAAAATGAAATTTTGAATAAAATTCCAGGTATGACCAAACGAGAAGGCTTTAGAATATTTTCAACTAAGGAACTAGTGCTGTAGACATAACTAACTGTATAACGAAATAAGTGTTAATTAATTGGAGTTCGAAAACGTTTAGTAAGATGAATTAATGTTTGCAAAAGCACATTATTTTGGAATTCTTAGCTGTTCCGATGATGATGACCAGTTTCGTAAAATATTTATACCAACAATTATAATAAAGCTTGGGTTTGCAACCCTTTGTTTAAACAAGTCTAGTATTCTAAAACCGGTAGGTAGGTACAGGTACCTACCTATTATCTATATAATAATTAAGTAGTGAGTGCACTTAGTCCGATAGTTACTGCCAGTACCTACCTGTTATGATTATAAACAATAAAGGGGAGAACAACAGACATGACAAAATTACAAGGATGAAATTAAATTTGTAATAAAATTAAAGTGGGGGCCACACGGGAACTGTACTTTCATAGAAGGAATTTAAATTATTTATTAGTGTGCGTTACCACTATACATTATCCTAGCTATTAGTAAGAGGTTGTCCTGCACAGTTATTATTATAAAACCATTTATTAGTATTTTTTACAAAATTGTTATTATGAGCCTGTTTTATCCCACTGCAAGGTAAACGATTCTCTTTACACCTTCCATTCTCTATTGTGGACACTCTCAAGATAAAATAAAAATAAAACGCCTTTTATTTACGGAAAGCAATTTAATTTAAATGAATCGCAAACATAAAATTGTGCTCAGATTATACTGTGATTAGAATTTTCATCTTTCCTAATAAGAGTTA
The DNA here is from genome assembly GCA_946478455.1 of Eupithecia vulgata. NCBI lineage: Eukaryota > Metazoa > Arthropoda > Insecta > Lepidoptera > Geometridae > Eupithecia > Eupithecia vulgata. Next base: position 10,886,675 of record OX297873.1, read on the forward strand.
TTATTTTCTAAACCCCTACGGTTTTCACATACTACCCACAATGATTGCTCGGTCGTTATATCAGGCGATTCAAACTTGCTCTAAAAACTAAATAATTCATATTAACGAATCAAATAATAATTTAACTGGTCACTGTATCATTTAGGTCAAGTCGCCGGCGCCCGGCAGAGTCGTCGAGCAGAGAGGTTCCAATCATCTTCAGCTTGGTTATGAATGTACTGGACATCAGGGCTCCACTGAGGGTCCTGTTGTATCTGGCACCTTCTGTGTCAAGGTATGTTGTGTCCGGCAGACCCTTTGGCTGTGTGAAGTTATCTGCATCAAGGAGTTATTTATCCTAAACGTTAATGCCATTATACGATATTGCAATATTGAAAGGAAAAAGAAAAGAATAAAATTAAAGATCTCTAACGTATATTACACATGAAATCAATACCTAAACGTAAAAATATGCTAACTTTACTCATCTTATATTTATTTACTAGCTTGTGCCTCGTACATAGGTACATTTCCGGCATATATGGGTAAAGTAGTCTATGACCTTCATATTATTTATCTTTAGGTACCTAGTCTATTATTATCTATAGACTTCATTAAAATCCGTTCATCCGTTTCATCGTGAAAAGGTAAACAGACAGACAGAAAGATCGAATTACTTTTAAATTTATACTATGCAGTATGCATATTGATGCAAATAAGAAAATTTTGAGTTTAAAGTTTAAAACCAAAGCAAATTTAACCAACCATACTTCATGCCACGATGCTCAATGTAACAGTAGGTGTATCCGAATATTGCACCAACAGATACTGCAGACAGGGTGAGGAAAAGAAGTCCTGCTGCTAAAATGAGGCATGACATCCATTTCGGTTTGCTGAAACAAACACACAAGTGAGGTTTCTTAAGACGAATAGTAAGGCAAATGACCTTGGACCTTTCCGCGTGCCTTTATGCAGCAAAGAGTGCTTGTTTTCGGTTCAGCATACTATGTAGTGCCATAATCAACCAAATAATAAGATCCTCTGCGGTTGGGCGACGTGTAACTGGTCAGGTTTGAATCACAGATTTTGTAGGTGCAAATACGTTTTTAAGTTTGATTTCATTAATTTGACTGCTTTTCGAAGCTAATGGACCTCCAAGCGGTAGGTATGAACTATGTGAATCACTATACTGAATTTGGTACTAATCGAATTTGAGACGCCGATAAAAAGTGGGTTCATCAATATTTTCGTCGGAAAACGGGTTCGAAAACACCTAATTTTCTTGTTTTTGCATTAGTATGCGCCTTAAGGCGCGTACCCCACCCAAACTAGCACCGCCTCCCGCCGCCACCTATTTTATCTTACTATTCCGTTTAACAAAGGAAATTGCAAAAATCCATCGTACAGTTTGTGACACTTATTATAAGCTTTTTTTAATGCCGCTATTATAGTTTTATTCTATTTAGTTTAGGCAGTGAATCGAAGTTGACCTTGGTGGCCATCAAAATCTATTTTCGTATCTCTGCCTAAACTAAATAGAATAAAACTACCTATTACAGGGGCATTAAAAAAAGTGTGCGACGGATTTTTGAAATTTCCTTTGTTAAACGGAATAATAAGATAAATTAGGTGGCTGCGCGGCGCCACTTTGGGTAGGGTATGCGCCTTAAAGCTGGAACACGTTGTAGCGACCTCTAGCAAATAATAATGTTATTACAAAACTGACTACAATAGAGTAGTTCAAGGAAGAAAACGGAAGCTAGCTACCTAAGCGTTTCAACGGATATTCGCTAGATGTCGTTAAGACAAAATTGGAAAAACATTGGAGTGCAAAAAGAGCACAATTCCTAGATCGCGCAAATGCTTGATTCAGAACAGTTGCCACCAATATAAGGTCTATCCGACATCAACAGTCGGTCGAAAGACCACCAGGCACAGTGGACCAGCTGGGTCGGCCCGGTAGAGAGGAGATCTTCCTCTGCAACTATTTGGGGGTTTTACCACCTTCTCCCCCAAACACTCCTGGTGAATCTATTCCCACTTTACCCCAAAATTCATCATCACCTCTCCCCTTCCCATCACCAGTTATCTATGCAATGTATAGACGCAGGAAATTGCGAATCCAATTCCCACCTCTGCAGATATTTGTTCCGGATGTTCTGGATGTATTCTATATAGTTATTATTTTATGGTATTAGTTATCTATTATGTTATGGTATTAGTGATCTAGTACCCATAATACAGCTTAGTTTGGGGCTTGATTTGCTGTGTGAATTGTCCAGCATAATTTATTTATTTAAATTTTTATTTATATCAGTAACCCATAAAAGAAACTCTGATTAGCTTGTGGTTTGATAATGCTATGTGAATTATCCGGCATTATTTATTTACCTATTTAGTTTTTTACCAATGTAATTTATATCAGTCATCTAGTAGGTAGGTATCCATAATACAAGCTTGGCTTTGCTTGGGGCTAGATGTTGATAATTATAATGTATGTGGATTATCTAGCATTATTTATTTATGTTATCATAGCCCTTCTATCGGATTGATCCAATGAGATCAGCCCAAAACTAAGCGAGTAAATACCTACTCAGAATGAATATGATTCGTTGTTACAGACTGAGAATGAAGAGCTCTAGGACCTCTAATAAAATTCTACGTCAAAACCCTTACTCTCTCAAACTTTCTGGTAAATCATCTGCTTTCAAAAACGTATAGTTCATCTTGATATTATTAGCACAAAAACAATAAGAAAATATTTTCAGGAAAAATTCACAAAAATCCGATTTTACCCGATTTTGGATTGAGAACGTAGCCACAGATTTATAAGTATAGTACTAAAGTAAGCAAAGAGAATAAACCAGCCAAGTGTAAGTGAGTCACACACGAAGAGTTCCGTACTATGCCTAATAATTATATTTACATTATACAAACCTTCACACTATTATTGAAGAAATAAATAAATGTTTGTATTATGTTTAGGGTGATCGGTGTTAAATTTAATTAATTAATTAATTTAGTTATTGTATGTACATTAGTAGTAATTTACGTATCATCATCATCATCAGCCTATATTTGTCCACTGCTGGACATAGGCCTCCTGTCTTCAGCTTGCCGCATCCAGCATCTGCCAGCAGTCTTTCACAAATCTTCATCCCACCTGGTCGGAGGGCGTCCTACACTACGTTTGACGAGCCGCGGTCTCCACTCAAGAACACGTTTACCCCAGCGGTTGTCGGTTCTTCTCGAGATATGGCCAGCCCACTGCCACTTCAGGCTAATCCTTTGAGCTATGTCGATAACCTAAGTTCTCTGTTGGATGTAGAGCATAGCTCTCTCCATAGCTCGCTGGGCGACTTTAAACTGGTGGACCAGCCCTGCCGTGAGTGTCCACGTTTCAGCTCTGTAGTAGGTCATGACGGGTAGAACTCACTAATTTATGAATAATTCTGAATTAATGTATACTCTAGCAAAAATTGAACATGTAAACCTTTCAACTCACATATGAACCTTTAACGGTTCAAGAGACGTAGCCTTGACAAACGCAGAATAAAAATACAAGAATTCAATTGGGGGAAGAATTTTCCAAATCGGTCCAGTAGTTTCGGAGCCTATTCAATTCTCGATTCTACACAAAAGCTAGCTTCAGAGGGGATGGGGCTTTATCTTTCGGCTTATATGTACCTATCTTAAACACACTCTTTAAGCCCTTCTGTTTATAAAATAAAGCTTAAGTAGAAATTCAAACAAACAAACAAATCTTTCTTCTATATAATATTAGTATATTTGAATTTTATTTTAAAAATTGTTGTAATAATGGCAAGAAGAATACACGCACACAACTAGAACTCTACCTTTTACCGTTCATAAGTTTGATTCGTCATGCAACATGTAGCAACCTTATTCGGGTTTTGACGTACCTAAGTGTACGTCAAGTATGGAAAATGAATAAGTAATCATTATTTATTTGTTTATTCACACTTGACTTACGGAATAAAATACATTCCAAAACTACATAACATTCCTTGTGAGTACCGATATAATTTTTTATTTGTCCAATTAGCTAAAGCCATTAAGGCCATGTAAAAGGGTCCCATTTTCACACTTCGGGCAAGGAACCCCAAAAATGGGACGTAGTGATACGTAGATAATAAAATCAAAGGATAGAATAATGCCACAGATTTCCTATTTATTTCTTATTTATCTATACTCGGTTCTATAACCGAGTATAGATAACATAAATAAGAACCTTGAATTCTATAATTCAAGATTTTTTTGTAAACAAAGGGATTTCAAAATATATATATTTGTATATAGCACTGTTATTATGGTCGAATTGTCAAGTTCGAAACGGCTTTGGGGTTTTAAGTTTTCATTGATCACTTAATTCGTTTGTCGTGCACACTAAGGAAATTCCTGAATCCATAGGTTGTCATTATCGAACTGGAATTTGAACCTTTTACGAAGCGCTTCATGCGTTATTTATAGCTTCTCCAACTCGAAAAATAACAACTAACAGGCTAAAGGTTTCTTCGTCGCTTCTTTACTTTAGTCTACATACCGAAGCGACAGAAATCAAAAACATCACTTTATTTCCGTGTCATTGTTTTATTTTAAGAATTTGACTTTTTTCTAACTTAACTTATAACTTTTTTAATTATAGAAATAATACATTTTTGATTGGTTGATTGATATTTTTTCTTTATTTAACAGCAAAAAATAATTACAACTAATATTTACACTTACATCTATTTACTAAAAATCTAAGCCGTCACCAGAAGGCAGAGTGCCCAGAATGCTGGCAGCATTGCCACGTTGAATGGCAATGCTAATTCGTTGACCGAAATAAAAACCAGCATTCCGATCACCTGTGGACTCTATTAGTTGATTGATTGATATATATATATATATATTAATATATTAAATAAGCTACATAAGCACTATCCACGAATTTATTTAGATTTGGCATATGTACGAATTTGAAGTTCTGTAATATAAAAATCTAATTAGTCCTTACGTATTTTTTCTTTTTTAATTAAATATTATAAAGACAACGAAAAAGCGCGTCAAAGTTTGGGAGTGGAAACACTTTGGGGCTCGGTAGTTAGAAAATAAAACAACAAAAATTTGTTCTGTTTTTAAAAATAATGCCATTCAGTCGACTTAGTAGAGTAACAAAAACGATGAAAATTTCGTCATAAACAAAATTGGTTATCAAAAAAGAAATGGAATCGGTAAAGACTATAATTTGAGTGTCAGTCGAACTATTAAAATAGTTATTTGTTCAACAAATGAGCAAAACTCGATTTTGCTCAATGTTTTTGTAATAATAATAAATAAAGAATACATCCAGAACATCCGGAACAAATATAATAGTCATAGTTTTCAAGCGGAAGTGGTGAAAATAAAAATATTTAATGGAAAAAGTAAAGTAGTTTTCTGTTAATGTCAGTTTATTGAATTTTTTATAATTATTATAAATACCTTTATTTCATGATGATGATGATGAAATACCTTTGCTGGCATAAAATATCTTGGAGTTTAGAAAAGTACTTACGTAGTACGGTGAGTTCAATTAAAAATATTTCTATGTGGCTTCACCATGGACGGAGAAAATCACCTTTTCTAGGGCCTTCTTGAGATCTTACCTCTAGAGAGACATAGAGGTAGCTATAGAGTTAAGATAAGGAGGTAGCTTATTGTAACTAATGCCGGGTCTCCACACCTAGGGCGTCAAGCAAGCGTCAAGTCATCTCATGACGACTCGGCCGCTCGTCCGCTCACGAGAGGCACGATCGTGACGCACGGCACGATAGACGATTTTTATCCTCATTTTTATCGCGTTCTTTTGTAGAGTTCTGTCTTGTTTTTACATATCGGAACGAACTAAAGAGACGTCTCGACGAGACGTTTCGTTCGTTCAAAGACAATAAAACGATGTCGTTAGTATTGACGGCTGAACAAGAGTCCAAGCGCTCCATTTGCGAACTCTTGCTTGGTATGTCTCGTCGTACCGCGACTAGAGTGTCATTCCGCCATTTTATTTGGATCGCGAGTCCCTGTGGTTCCGAACTGGCTCCGTGACGCCGCGCCGCTATTCTGACGAATGACCGAGACATGAACGGGAGCCTATGTACTCCGAGGCATGTCGAGGGCACTAAGTACCTACACACTCGCGCTCGCCCTGACTCGTGGTTGTTTTTTCATTGGGCGACGAGTGTGTAATCCCAGCATTACACAGCCTTTACGATGGTCTTTATCTTTGACAAAATAACAGCGGGTTAAATTGTCTAAGGTTTTTATGTATAGATTCTCATCCTTCTTGAAAAGTCGTAATTCAGAGAGATCCTCTTTGGTCAAACCAGTTCCTATCTATATAGCAAACCACCCCTAAATAAATAAAACCAAGTGTGAGTCATGTCAAAGTCATTTGCACATGAAGGGTTCCGTACTATTGTACAAAAACTCTTAATATTAAGTTCTATATATTCTATATAATAATATATAATTAATAATCCCGTTTTATTTTTACTTGCGCGGCGTGGGTTTTTTTTCTACATAATGTTTCTATGTTAGCTGTCACTTTTTGTTGCCGGTAAGCATGGATCTAATAATAATAAATAATGCTGGATTCACACAGCATTATCTAGCCCCAAGCTAAGCAGAGCTTGTGTTATGTGTAGGTACTAGATAACTGATATACATAATATATACAGTACATAGATAGATATTTTTTATTATACATAGAAAACGACCAGAACACCCTGAACAAATGTCTGCAGATCGTTCACACATTTGTCCCGAGGCGGGAATCCTCGCGAACCTGCAACCTCCTGCGTCGCAGGCAGACCTTCGCCCAGAACGCCATAAAGGTCGTCAAATAATATTATTATAAATAAATAATAAATACATATTCTGTCAAAATTTCTACTGTCTAGGTACTTATTTTCTAATCTGTTTTCTTAAGTATGGGCAGCTGACGCGACGGACAGACAAACAGTCATTGCAGGCATAGCAATAATGTCTCATTACCTCCCTTTGGGTACAGAACCCTAAAAACTTACTGTAAATCCAAAGAGAATAAACCATTCAGTGGTAAATCTTAGAAATGTCATTCTAGAAATGATTTTCAGCAGCCACTGATGTTATTCGAAAATATTTTTTATAATTTTTAGTATTTTATTTTATTTTGACTAAGTATCTTTATTTTTGATGGTTTGACAATTTACTTCGATTGTATATTTTTAATGTACATTTATATGTTTTAATTTATATTTTTTTTATTTTTATCGTTTTACTATTTTATCTACATCGTCAATATGTGCGTCGGAGGTACCCGTATTGGGATGTGTTTGGGTGAAATGGCTTATACAGTTGAAAGGTAACATTCATAATTTACATTACCTACATTTTATTTTCAGCTTTTCTATAGTGCAGTTTACGCGGTCAAAGACGTAAAGCTGGGTAGTTGGCACTTCCGCTCGGAACCCAGATTCCAGGTCTTTCGGCCCAGTACCGCACTGATTCTGATTGGCGGGCTTACGGTTCTTGCGAACCACCACGGTAAATCCATCCCTTCCCAGGAGTTGGCGCAGACGCAGGTGCAGCACTACTTGATGGTTCACAAGGCTTCTTTTTCCCCTAACCTTTTACTAATGGACACCTCTTTGGATCTTTTCGCCTCTTACAATTAAAATTAAAATGCTAGGATACAAAGAGTTAACATTAATGGGAAACGGTCTTCGGAGCCTGTAGTTATAATGAGTGTACCGCAGGGTTCTATCCATGGTGTTACAGTTTACATTAACGACCTGCCTCATCTTGTAAAGAATTATTGCTGATGATAGGTACTTCATTATTTTTTTTAATGAAACAAAAGAACACAAACTTCCACAACGTAAGCAATGCAATCTCAGAGGTAGGCCATTAGTTAAGTGTCAATAATCTTTTGCTTAACGAAACCAAAACGAAATGTATTACATTTACTCTACCTAATGTTAAACAAGTTAAGGCTGATATAAAAGTATAAGCAGAAACGTTAGAAACTGTCGAAAGTATCGTATTCTCAGAATCACCTTGGAAAATAAACTTCAATGGGTCCCTCACATTGATAAGCTATCGAAGAGACTTAGTTCTGCAGCGTACTATATGCAGTCAAAAATATCCGTCATCTTACAAACGTAGATACATCTTGACTTGTTTATTACAGCTACTTTTGAGTATTAGGTCATAATGGCATACTGCTGTGAAGGAACGCTATAGATATTAACACCGTATTTGTGCTGAACAAGAGGGCTGTTCGTGCAATCTATGATATGGGTCCTAGAGAATCCCTTCGTGAAAAAATTAAAGAAATACGAATAAGCTCGCTGTGCCCAAAACTAGACTACACAAGATATACGCGTACACAAGAAGCGAAAATCCTTATTTATAAAATTTAGTACTTCAACTCTATTTGTGGATCCAACTAGACATGAAAAATCTGGTGTCTGAGATAGACGGGACCAAAAGCGTGTCCAATGTTTCGTGTAAAGATACTCCAATGCAGCTCCAATGGTTCTTAAACTGCTACTGAGTCGCAGTCACTTTCCAAACTCGACTGGATGCTGTAACGCGCGTGTCAATGTAGACATAACACTGAACATCCGAACAATTATTTGCAGATCTTACAAATATTTGTCCCAAGGAATTGGAACCCCCAAGTCCGCAACCAAACGTCGTCACAGGCGTGCGCTGCGTCACAGAGATCAATCAATTTATTTCTCCTTATCCCTTCTGCAGGTTCTTCGCCTGCATAGCATTGACAGCTGTTGTAACCACAATTGTATTCACGTTATTGTGGATGCTAGGCGCCGGGGTTGGTCTCGGATACAATTACTGCTACGTGGAAAGCAAACTGAACCAGACTCTTAGATTAGCAAGTAAGAATCATATCGCGCTACCACACTGCTAATATAAATAAATAATGATGAACGATGCTGGACAATTCACACAGCATTATCTAGCCCCAAGTAAAGCAGAGCTTGTGTTAAGGGTAGTTCTGGGATAACTGATAAACATAACACAATTTGTATTGTATTATGTACTGTTCTGGTCATTTTCTATGTTTAATAAAATATATGTAGCTGTACATTGTTATACAGCTGTATATGTTATAATTTTTATCAAACATAGAAATCGACCAGAACACCCGGAACAAATATTACGAACCACTAGACCTTAACCACTCAACTTCAATATTTGCCTACAATATTGAAGTTGAAGGAATGCATTTCAAATAATTTACGCATTTAATAAATAAATAATAAATAATATTATTATATATATGTATATATATTTATTTTCTTTCTTCGTGTATACATAAATATTATGTTTCTGGTACCTACTTAGTTATAATTGTAATACATCTTTGTGTTATGTTTGTTTTCAAATAAATGTACTTTCTTTCTTTCTTCTTTCTAACCTTGCGAAAAATTAACTTTACGCAAATCGTTAACCGTTTTATTTTATACCTGTTGTTACGTAACAATCTTTAGTTCAATATGAGACGCGTGACTTTGCCTATTCCCGATTGTCACCACCCCCTTTTACAGGTCCTCTAGATCCATTTTGCTGTTTACCTAACCGATGTCATAAAAATAACTCATAAAATTGTTTTGCAGAGGCATACAAAGATAAAGGAACGACAATAGCGAGGCCAAGGACGAGCACTCTTCTGCGCCAAAAAAGATCAAAAGATCTAATTCCGAAACCTCTTGAAAAACCTTTGTATTTAGACACTTATCAAGTTTTTAACCGTCCAGAAAAAGAAAATTTTGAGACGGTTAAGATATCAAACAAATATTGGAGGCTGAAACAGATGGTATCGTCCACCGATTCTAATATAGAAATCAAACCAACAATAGTGGTACCGTTGAGACATTTTGGTTTGATAATTCTGATCAAAAAACTCCAGAAGCAGAGCAGTAACTTCACGTTAGAGTTGATAACTGGGAATAGTTGAGCACAACATAAGGAATAAAAGGGATACTTAGAGAATTAACGCCGTGACAAGCAAAGCTTGGTCATGAATGTCAACGGACGTTATGAGATATTGATACAACTTGGTTCAAAAGCGAAACCTGCCAGCAACGAAATGTACTGCCCAAAAACATCACACTCTGCGTGCTGCTCTCGAACACTTACAAGACTTCTTCGCCTCTTGCAGCTTGCCTGATGCAGTATACCCGATTCTTTACTAACTTCAAGGTGGAGGTGTTCGGTGTATGTATCTGACTTAAATGACGATGTCTCAATCTTGTCACGCGAAACTGGAAGAAAGTATGTAATGAAGACCACTTTCGGTATTGTAATGCCTCTTCTTCTTAGTCGTTCACTCTTTGCAGAGTGGTCGTGGTTATGATGGGGTTCTGATGAACGGCTGCTCTTACGATGCGCCGCCATCGTTCCCAGTTGGTTGCGTTGTGGGAGCACTCGGTCAAGGTGGACTGTGTCAGAGAGGTATTGAGGTCCGACCATCTCGTTGGAGAGCGACCGCGAGACCTCTTGCCCTCCATTCTGCCTTGGACCACGAGACACTCAATCGAGTCGTCATTCCGTGCTACGTGCCCAAAGAACTTCAGTATTGTTATGAATGGTTCCCATTACGCCGATTTCCTTAACGTCGATTCCTATGCCTAGAAGGTGACAATATACTGCAATGCCATGGGATACTTCCGAAGAAAGCTCAGAATTTTATACTTTCAAATAAACCTCCGAGAAGACTGTCCTCTCGGTAATTTACTAAAGAAGTTATTTAAAGACATATAACTGAATCTGATAACCAAATCTGATTAGGGTTATTGCTGAAGCGTCCAGGATGATGATAAATACACGCAATTTATATAGAATCCTTTGTTTTTATTTTAGTGCACAATAATTATCAATTATTTAGAAAGTATTTTCATTTATTTCATTGCAATCATTATGTACATTTTTTTGTCTCAGTATGTAGGTAATGTTTAGTATAAATAACTATCCAATGACACACTATTCAATGGACAGCCGACACAATCGTATCTAGGTACTAAGTTAGAACAGTGCTTGTTATTTGGGTAGTAGGTATAGTCTAGTCAACATAGAAATTTTCGTATGGAGATAGAGAGAGAGGAGGAGATGCAATAATTGAGTTTGGTGGCCATTCTGGTCTCCAGGCGAGATTGGCATAAGTGAATCCGCTAATAGACAACGTCCTATGTTCAGCTCACTCCTTAAATCTAGTTGAATCGTCTGTGCGGCTGAGTTTTTCCCAACTGCTATAGCTTTATTCGGCATCCTGCAGTCTTTATATAATTTCAATAAGATATATTTCAACACACAGGTGGGAAATTTTACTGTCGAACCTAAAGCCATTCATCCGTCGGGAAGAGATTTTTACAGACAAGATGGTCATTTTCTCTGAAGGATAGGATTCGCAACGAGTACGTCCGACAGAGAAACAAGGTTATCGACATAGCTCAAAGGATAAGCAAGCTGATGTGGCAGTGGGCTGGCCATATCTCAAGAACCCCTTGTGTCTATAGTACCATTGATTTGTACCATCAATGGTACAAGTGATACTACTATGTGTCCTTACCATTGAAAACGATACTAGTTTATACCTTGTATTTACTTGTGAAAAAAAAACTAATAAAATAATAATTTCGTCTTAAGATACTACATTATTTTCACAAGTAAATACATAATATAGTTTATAATGTGTATTTACTTGTGAAAATAAAAATCTGTTTTTTTTTTATTTTCTAACGACGCAATTACAACCGCTGGGGTTAACGTGTTCTTGGGTGGAGTGGAGACCGCGATTCGGCAAACGTAGTGTAGGACGCCATCCGACCAGGTGGGATAACGATTAGCGAAAGACTGCTGGCAGATGCTGGACGCGGCAAGCTGAAGACGGGGCGTTATGGAGCTCATTAGGGGGGGGCTGTGTCCAGCTGTAGACTAATATATAGGCTGATGATGATGATATAAAAAACATCCCCTTCGGTACATGAATAAGTTCATCTATTGACTATTATTAATATAATTACTATAAAATGTTATATTCTTGTCATCATCATCAGCCTATATATTAGTCCATAGCTGGACACAGCCCCCCCCCCCTAATGAGCTCCATAACGCCCCGTCTTCAGCTTACTATTCGCACTACGAAACCATAAACGCGACTTCTTTTAAATTTACTTGCAAGAAGCTTATATCCTAAACAAAGCAGAAAAAACCCTCTAGGTGTATCATCATCTTTACCTACTTCTCATCATAGGCTTAGACAATTTAACCCGCTGTCAAATCATATAGGGGATCAATTGAGGGATCAATCTAGCTAGGGGATCCTGGTGGCCTTACAATTATTATTTCAATACTTGCGATCCTGCGAAATGGTGATAATAATGACTGTGTAACACACCCCAATTCTGTCTTTCTATGACTTGGTCTGTGGTAGAAGAAGTCAAACGTCATTTACGGTCAAATGGAAACATGATCTAGCGACATTTTTGATATTTTTTTTTATATTTTTTATATTTTTACATTTTTTATTTATTTTTTACTTTTATACGTTTTGTTTTATTTATACAGTTTTTACCAATTTATATACATTCAAAATGTGTGGAGGAGGCTGTTGTAATCCACTTGGGGCATGCATGGGGGAAATAGCATATACAATGGAAAGGTAAATTTTTTTGGCTTAATATAATAATAAAACATTTATTTCAGGCAACATTAGTCTAGTACATGTAGTAAAATACTTAAAAGCTACGGCCCATATAAAATAATTAACATATGTATTATTCGTAGTTAGTTCGCCACCTACCCTTGCAGCTGCTAGGAACTGGGATTTCCTTCGGGGAGAAGTCTCGTAGCTCGTCTGGGCCGAGCAGGTGCTTGCCCAGATAAGTACCTACTACGTTTTTGCATCAGTGCTCCACACTCTCCTAGCAGATGGAGAGGCGTTTCGTCCGCCTCCTCACAGAATCTACAGGTTTTTGTGTCGCATAGCCCCAATTTAAACATGTGCTTGTTAAGGCGACAGTGTCCAGTTAGGGCTCTTGTTATGATGCGAAGGTTATCTCTGTTTAGCGCTAGGATTTGGTTAGTGTACCGTTTATCGAAGGCTTTTATCAGAGATTTTGAGTGATCCATGCCAGAGGAGTTTTTCCAAAGCTTGGTTGATTCCTCGTAGCAGGAATTTAAGAGGGTTCTTAGAGCCAGACTTTTGGGAATGCCACAAAACGGCTCGGGGCCAAACTGAGTCCCCTTTGCCCCGGATCGCGCAAGTTCGTCAGCACACTCATTGCCGTTGATACCCGCGTGACCCGGTACCCATCTTAGGATGACTTTGTTGTTCAAGCCTAGAGCGTTCAGGCGATACAAACAGTCCTCGACTAACCTGGACGTGATGACCTTCGAATCCAGTGGTAGGAGGGCCGCCTGGCTGTCAGAGTTGATAAATATAGTTTGGTTGGTGTAGCGCTTTAGCAGATTAATGTCAGCACATTCGAGAATGGCGAATACCTCTGCTTGGAAGACGGAGAACATATGTAAAAAACCTATTTACTACCATCATCTAGTATCGGTGACATGCGAAACACGTCACCTGTACATCTCCGGAAGCACATTCTTGGGCCAGAATTCTTCCTTCCTGAAGGTCGAAGTATTCTCAGTTGGAATACGCACCACGAACGATTAAAAGATTTAAAATCATTTTGACGCGATTCCAACCACTCGACCCTCACCAAGGTGTTGGTCTTCCTCTTCATATACGAAAAGATTTCCTCCACCTTGATGGCATAGTGAAGCCTAGACACGTAGAGTAACGTCGAAAGCTCGGCCGGGCGCAGCAAGTAGAGCATAGAGCGACGCCACGCTGGTTTCGGCTGCTGGGCTCCCTATTCCTCCGCACTACCTCAGTGAACCGAACCCTTCAGAATCAAACGGTTTTCTTCCACAAGAAGCCGTAACGGGTACAGTGGCGGGAACAGATTCGCAACGATGCTTCCTTTTCTTCGATGTAGCTGTTCCTTTTCCCCTTTTTCGATGTAGCTGTCGATGCCTGCGGCGGGGGCGCAGCGAGCAGGCAGCTTAAGGCAACAACGACGGCGTTTGCGCGCGCGAGGGGAGAAGAAGCGAGCGCACGTGTTGATCCCACGAGCGGAGAGGCGGGGAACGCGCAGGAAGGGCACGGCGGTGAACTGACGGCATCGGTGTCAGCCGCGCAAGGCAATATATCTAATAACGCTGACACTAACGATGCAGCTGAAACGTTCAGTTGACCTCCTCGGCGAGTGATGACTTTAGACGTCTCAGGCGACCTGTCCACTGATGCAGCGCTACGTAGTAACGCTACCTCAGACTGGAGCTTGCATCACGCAGACACCATCAGGTGTTCTACGTGATTTATAAAACCAAACTTCAACAAGACATCGGCCAAGCGCCTTTAACGATGTAATGTCTTTCAGCAAGAGACATTACACAACAAGAGAGCCTTTCCACTAATGATATTCTCCTCCGTAAAATTATACAAATAGGAGAATACAATCAAATAATTAAATCAAGTGGGGTTTGATATGCACTTTTGGACCCAATACAATGGACAATTCTTGCCGACCAATGGTGGAACTGCGTTTATACATAAAATATTCATAGCATACCCTTTCAGTCACAGACTCTTTCTGTTCTTAAGTTCTAAATGTTCTTTTTCTGGTGTACAATAAAGTGTTTTTGTATTGTATTGTACAATGGAATCCAAAATAGTCTTGGTAGTGTCTTTGTAGACACTAAACGGAAAGTGTTTAAGTTTTTTTTGTTGAAAAAACTTTATTAACCAAGAAAATAACAATCATTGGAAACATAGTAATTACATAGTACTTACAATTGAAACAATTGAGCTAGCTGCAGACTGTTGCAAGCAATCTACAGGTAGCTCTTTGTTAAATTAACTTGTACTTTGAAGTTGAATTATTTATTTATTATTTATTTATTTCTTAATCTTATCTTGCAGGTTAGCGGCATGTTTAGCTGCGCTAGGGATTGTGTCGTGCTTGATATTAACAATAACAGTTATGTTAGGGGCTGGGATTGGAGTCGGTTATAACTACTGCTTCGTGGAAACAAGGCTGAACGCAACCCTCAAAGCAGCAAGTAAGTTCTAAAATCTTTATTCTTTAGACCCGATTCCAATTTTGAAACAAAATCACTACATTTGAAAGTACCTTTGTCTGTCGTAGTATTTTATGTCGTTTTAGTATTTTATTTATTTGTAATTTTAACTTATATTTACACTTTACATCTCTGACAATGCTATTGCAGCTACTTACCCATAATTATTGTATTTTTTTTAATAATCTATTTATTTTATCTTGTGTAATTAATATAAAAAGGCTTGACTTGACTAAGTGCTCCTTGTGAGCCAATGGTATCAATAAAATTGAATTGAATATTTAAAAGCGAAATTTTGTTACTTCTTCACGCCAAATCTACTGAGTGGATTAGGTTGGTAGCATAGATAGATAGACAGATTTGTTTTGTTAAACAAAACTTAAAATAAAAATATGTGACAATTGGCAATCTTATCGCTTAAGAGCGATCTCTACAAGACAACCGTGAATAGATAGGATCGTTGGATTGAAAGGGGATCTGTGTGCATGTTATGTAGCTATACAATTATTAGCCTCTAAATACTTACTAATTACATAATTCTAATTTTTATAAAATTATATAACATAATTAAAAAATACTTAAATAAATTATACATACATGTCTAATTATAATACTTAGGTATACATATTAATATAAATACATACACATATCTACATTTTAAAAAGGGGAAGAAAGGTGTGGTCAGTGACAGCAGGACAAATAGTATTCCTTTACCATACTCTTGAAAATTGGTAGCGACTTTCCATGCCTTATTGAGACTGGCAATCAGTTCAAAAGCTGTACAGCACGGACAGTAAATGAGCTGTCGTAGAAGGAAGTAGAGTGAACAGGGACTTGAAGCATAATATTTTAGAGTAAGACCGTACGGGGTAGTCCTAGGTCTTGAATAAATAAATTAATTGTTTTGGGGGTTTTCAAAAAGTTATCAGAGCGCTTCTGGTCAAAGCGACGCGTGACCCGAGAGTTGGTGAGAATCTGGGGCAGCGCATCAGCATTGCCATACAGTGGGGCAATGCAGCCAGTGTCTTGGGCACGCTTACGACTGGTAGGTATTGATATGGATCAGTTGAGCTAACTGCAGACTGTTGCAAACAATCTACAGGTAGCTCAACTGATCCATATCAATACCAGTCGCAGTTAGCTCAATAGATTCAATTGTAAATACTACTCGAAGTTTTAGTTTCATTATATTATTTGATTGCATTTCATTATACTATTTTATTGTTTTCGAAAAATGTGTTCATTATGTGTTTATCTGTGTTTTAATTTTATACTTCAATAAATGAATGTGTTATTTGAGTTTCTAGTACAAAAATAAATGAACAAAATTGACATCTGTAGTCACAGCATAGAAAAGTTTGACGCCGGGTAGTGAATTTTTGATTTTCATGACAAAGCCTAAAACTCAGGAACCATTGGAGATAGACCCATTATTTTATGGTTTTTCTGGGACGTCATGAACCTACCCGTCTTGCGTTTTTGGCTTGACGTTGAGTTTCGGGACATCCTGTAAAAGGCAATGCTAACATAATACATAACAAAACATTTATAAAAAAACAAAGACAATTACGGTATAGTATATGTGTTTTTGGATTCCATTCTAGCCGCCAAAATAAGCAAAGCTTGTTTAAACTGTACAACACTTTTCAGTATTCACCCTGTAGTGTTTCCCTGTTCTGAGGGTAGGGGAGACCATATATATAATACATATAATAAATATAATATAATAATACATCATGATAGATTTCTTTACTAAAACAACAGCGATTCGCCTCGGCTTCGCTCGGGTATTTTCTATCGCCTATGTTGATCAGGGATAATGAAGGATACCAATGGTGAAAGAATTTTTCATATTATTCCATTAGTTTCGGAGCCTATTCGAATGCAAACAAACAAACAAATTTTTCGTCTCATAATAGTAGTATAGACATAAAACGGCCAGACGCCGTGGAATTACGTTAAAACCACCTATTCAATACTGCTTCTCAGGAATAGATTTGTTGCCTTGGAACCCACTGATGATGCTAACGAGACCCTACACAATCTGGTCGAAACGTTGAGAGACGAGGCCATCACGTTCTGCAAAATGCAGCGCTCTGGCAGGAAGTCTAAACTCTCGGATGAGACTTTAGGGCTGATGACAAAAAGACGGGAAACCACCCAGGCGACTTCGTCAGAGAGGTCAGACCTGAAGAAGCGAATTGCGAAGATGGTACGGCGCGACCTTCGGAGCTCCAACACACGCCTCATTGAAGAGGCGATAGAGCGAAACCGAGGGTCCAAAGTATTCACTCAGCAGCTTGGCAGGAGCCACCTCACGAAGCTTAAAACGCACGATGGGAGGACCGTATTGTCGAAGCCGGAGATCTTAGCCGAGATCGAGGATTTCTATGGCCGTTTATACGCTGCACATGCCCCTCATGCCCAACGAAATGACCACGATTCTAGAGCCAACTGCCGTTACATCAGTCAAGACGAGATCGTGTTAGTTCTGAGGCAGCTTAAAAATTAAAAGCCCCCGGTGAAGACGGAATTTCATCAGGGCTTTTGAAAGCTGGAGGAACCCCTGTTTTACAGGAATTACAGAACCTCTTCAATGCCGTCCTTCACAGTGGGAGAACTCCAAAGGCATGGAGCGGGAGTTTGGTGGTGATCTTTTTTAAAAAGGGCGACAAAACCCTCCTTAAAAAATACAGGCCCATATCGTTCCTGAGCCATGTCTATAAGTTGTTCTCACGAGTGGTCACGAATCGTCGCGCCAGAAGATTCGACGTAGTTCCAGCCACCGGAACAGGCCGGGTTTCGCGGAGGATATGGCACCATAGACCACATACACACAATGAGGCAGATTATACAGAAGTCCGAAGAGCCCCAGTGTCTGGCCTTTAAGGACTATGAAAAGGCCTTTGACTCTGTCGAAACCTGGGCTGTTCTGGTATCATTACAACGATGCCAAGTAGACTATCGTTATATCGAGGTGCTGAGATATCTTTATGATGCCGCCACCATGAGTGTCGAAGTACAGGGCCAGCAGTCTAAACCTATCCAACTGCGCAGAGGAGTGAGACAGGGGGATGTTATATCCCGAAACTGTTCACAAGCGCGTTGGAAGATGTGTTTAAGACGCTGGACTGGAAAGGTAAGGGCATCAACATAAACGGCGATTACATCTCACACCTGCGATTCGCTGATGACATAGTCTTAATGGCGGAGTCGCTTGAGGAGCTAAACCGGATGCTGGCCGACCTAGCTTCAGCCTCGCGATGCATCGGTCTTGGCATGAACTTGGATAAAACCAAGGTCATGATCAATGGTCACATTGATCCGGGACCGGTGGTCGTACATGGTCACCCTCTCGCTATTGTTTCCAAGTATACTTACCTTGGGCAGATTCTGCAGTTGGGTAAAAACAATTTCGAGAAGGAGGATAAGAGGAGGATCCAGCTAGGTTGGGCCGCTTTTGACAAACTACGTCGAGTCTTGTCGTCATCCATACCCCAATGCTTGAAAACGAAAGTTTTCAATCAGTGCGTTTTACCCGTCATGACCTACGGAGCTGAGACGTGGACACTCACGGTAGGGCTGGTCCACCAGTTTAAAGTCGCCCAGCGAGCTATGGAGAGAGCTATGCTCGGAGTTTCTCTGAAGGATATGATTCGTAACGAATACATCCGACAGAGAACTAAGGTTATCGACATAGCTCAAAAGATTAGCAAGCTGAAGTGGCAGTGGGCTGGCCATATCTCGAGAAGAACCGACAACCGCTGGGGTAAACGTGTTCTTGAGTGGAGACCGCGACTCGGCAAATGTAGTGTAGGACGCCCTCCGACCAGGTGGGATGACGATTTGCGAAAGACTGCTGGCAGATGCTGGATGCGGCAAGCTGAAAACAGGGCGCTATGGCGCTCATTAGGGGAGGCCTATGTCCAGCAGTGGACATATAGCTGATGATGATGATGATGATGATTCAATACTGACTTAAAAGCCTTTTGAATGGCTTTCGTAATTTGCAATTGTATAGCGAAGGCCATTGTAATGTAAGGGCATTCAAGGCAAATGAACTTTACTAACTTTCAAATGACAATCATAGAATGGGTGGTATTAGCGTAATACTACAGCTGAAACAAATATCTAGACAATAATCAAACCAGCAATTTTCATATTTTTGAAATTGATTGCAGAAGCCCAACGGTCTATAAAAACCACAGCCACTCCTCCAAGAACAACAACGGGTGGTCCTGCGACACGGAGAAGAAGGTCAAAAGACCTGATTACGACTCCCCCGGAAAGTCCTCGGTTAGATCAGATCGTCAGCTTAGTCACGCAGCGTAACGAAACGGGTCAGATTTTAAAAGATGATTTGAGGAAGCAGATGTCATCCGATGTTAACCCTGAAGTAGAGATCAAGCCAACTATGGTGATACCCTTGAAATATTTTGGTTTGAAATCATTGATCGATAAACTGCAGAAGAAGAATAGAAATTTCAGGATAGAGTTATTAGCTGACAGAATAACTCAAGAATAGCCCACGATCAATTTTACGCAATACTGTTGCCTACATACAACGAGACTATTAATTACTTTATACGTGTAATGTGGTCTTATTGGTGAATGTATATAGTCCTCTCTTATGCCAGGACGCAAATGATTTTTAAAACCATGCAACAAATATTGTTGCATGTCTTTGCGAAGCGAAAGATCAAAGTGACAAGCGATTTTAATCTTTCACACAAAATAAAAAGTTTAAAATATTCATCTATGTATTTTATTTATCCTCCTACACATTTTATGTGGGACAGTTCGTGAAGATGTTATTATGTTTGCTAAACGTTCATTGCCGATATATTTTATTTATCGTACTAATCATTTTATAGGCGAACAGTTACCATGCCACTAACTTTAGACCAAATATCAGTAAAATTTGACACAACTAGAACAGCCCAGACAGACATATACACACACAAGGTAGAATATAAAATTAAGGATATTTTACATACTTTGTAGATAGATGATTTTAGTAATAATAATTATTATGCTACCTGCGTAGATTTACTGCAGTACTGCCTACATTCGGCAAAGTTTTTAAATAACTTTGTCGACCTCAGTGGCGCAGCGGGCGAGAGTCTGCCTGCGACGCAAGAGGTTCCGGCATCGATCCCCGCCTCGGAACAAATTTGTGTACGATCTGCAGAAATTTGTTCCGTTGGTCTGGGTGTTTTCTATGTATAATAAAAAATATCTATCTATGTAATGTATAATATTACGTATATCAGTTATCTAGTACCCATAACACAAGCTCTGCTTACCTTGGGGCTAGATAATGCTGTGTGAATTGCCCAGCATTATTATTTATTCATTTATTTATATTATTTAACTAAGGCGATAGGCTTGCTCTATGGCTAGTACTATTCCTACTACCGAGACGACTGTATCCTTGGGTACCTTGAGTCGAGCGAGCCGAGCGTCGACGCAGAGCCAGGTCGACGCAGAGGAAACAATTCAAATCAATTACTAGATCAATTTATTATCATCATACGTATTGTTTGTATGTCCATATTCCATTATTAAAAGGAGAAACGTTTGAAATTGTAGAAAGTACTATGCTTAGGAATCACCTTAGATAATAAACTTCAATCTGGCCCACACATAGATAAGCTTTCGAAGAGACAGCGTATAGTCTAAAAAATCCATCACCTTACAGACGTGGATACATCTATAATAGACTTTTTTATTTCAGCTAATTCCATAGTATTATGTCTTATGGTTAACTATTTTGTTGCTGCAGATATAAATACCGTATGTTTTAGGCTGCAGAAGAGGGCTGTTACTGTAATCTATATAATATAATAATATTTTTAGCAATGTCAAGCTACTTTATTTAAAAGAAACACAATTTTCACAACTTTAAAGGATTTCACTGAAATAATGGAAAATTAATAACAACACAATGAGAATTTCTCATATTCAACTACACTTAGGTACTTATCGCAACGATACAACAATACGCAAGAGAGTGAACGTCCGTTCAGCACAACGATTTGTAGCAGAATGGGCCTCAGTCCCTTGTTCCGTCGGCTAGCGTAACGAGGTGTTGACTCCACGGCGGCGCGCAGCAAAATGAGGGCGAGCGTTGGTTTGCGCCGGCTTTTATAGAAAAAGCTATTCTACCCTCGAGTCACAGAAAAAGCTATTTCTACCCTCGAGTCACATCCATCAATATATAATAAGGGCCCCAGAGAACTCCGGCGTGATAAATTCAAAGAAACAAACTTGCAGTAGTTTTGCACATATAAAAATATCGATCAGATCCCTAAAACTAGTGAAGTACTAGAAATCAACATAAACTCGCTGTACCTACCCGCAACTGTATGCAAAAATAATCAGAAAATAAATTGTTGAAACCTTTTCAGAAAAATACCAGATTATCTGAAAGATAAAAAAGTTTGGGGTTTTGTTCCAACTCGAAAAATAACAACAAACATGGTTAAGGATTTCTTCGATGATTCTTTACTTTAATCTGACTGTATTCAGTCAGATTAAAGTAAAGAATAACAAATAGTTAGGTAGTGATATTTTAAATTTCTATTTTAGAAAACAAATAGTTAGTGATATTTTTAATTTCTATTTTAGAAATTAAAATATCACTAACTATTTGTTTCATTTCAAAAATGACCTTTTCATCGCTCCAGCTCGAAAACGGTGACTTTGTTGCTCAAAAACAGTGCGCGAAATCGAGTTTTGAATAGGATATTATTCAACTGATGATCTAAAAACATCACTGATAATTTAAAAAAATTAAATAAATAAATATAATAAATATTGCTGGACAATTCACACAGCGTTATCTAGTCCCAAGCTAAGCAGAGCTTGCGTTATGGGTATTAGATAATTGATATACATAA
Organism: Eupithecia vulgata; assembly: GCA_946478455.1. Taxonomy (NCBI): domain Eukaryota; kingdom Metazoa; phylum Arthropoda; class Insecta; order Lepidoptera; family Geometridae; genus Eupithecia; species Eupithecia vulgata. The sequence continues at coordinate 10,908,751 of OX297873.1, forward strand.
TACAATACATTACATAGATAGATATTTTTATTATACATAGAAAACGACCAGAACACTCGGAACCTGCAGATCGTACAAAAACTTGTCCCAAGGCGGAAATCGAACCCGCAACCTCCTGTCGTCGCAAGCGGACCTTCGCCCACCGCGCCACAGAGGTCGTAAAAAAAAATGGTTTGGCTTTAAATTTTTCAAAATGCGAGCTGTTTATTTCGGACTCTTGTTTAGACAACAACAATATCATTGGTCAATTTAATAGTTTGGCCCCCAACATTTCAATTGTAGATAATGTTCATTTCAACTCCTTGGGTCACCAGTTCTTGATGAGTCTTTTCAGTCATTTGTTGATAAAAAATTCAAAATATCCACAGAACTTCGGACGGGGTTAGGGACAGAGTTAACTGTGTCGCAACTTGTCTTCGGTTGGGTGCAAGGTGTTGCTGCTCATAAATGCCAGTGCGGTACTGCTGTCGAACAGCTTGGTCATCTCGGATTATCGTGTACTAGGGCGGCCGGTCGAATATCTCGCCATGCCAGCCTGAACGACATCATCCGGCGGGCCTTTGCCACCGCTAACGTACCAGCTATTCTCGAACCTCAAACCGACTGTTGCGTGACGATGGTAAGAGGCCCGACGGCACGACTCTAGTCTCATGGGAGTTGGGGAGGCCTATTGTGTGGGACGCTACTTGCGTCATCACACTCGCGCCTTCCCTTCTTCCTAGGGCTTCCGAGAGGGCAGATTTGGCCGAAGATCTCAAGAGGCGCAAATATGCAGGTCTCGACAGAGCCTACGCATTTGCTCCCCTTGGAGTCGAGACCGGTCCGTGGAATGTTGAAAAAGTAATTTGAGTTCAGAATTTCGCACTTCGATGGTGTAATAAGTTTTTAAATACCTACTCTATGGAAGGCACCGACATCGCGTAGTATTTATATTCTCTTTGGGAACCGAAAAAAAGAAAAAACTAAGCAATCAGCAACACTGAGCTAAACTAAGCAAGCTCCACCACTCTACTTTAGTAGGTACTATACTTATAAATCTGTGAGCTCCACTTTCTATGAGATGTCTATGAGAAGACCATTCTTCTAGGCGGACAGCGCCATCTATAAATAATCTAAACAACAGGTACTAAAAGTCTTTATGAGAGTTGCACCTCTCATTTTAGCATAACGAAGGGAAGGAACTTAGACCGTATTAAACTGTTTGTTCGCGGTTTGAAAGAGGTTTGTAGCATTCTATCCCTCCATGGTGGTTCACATAAATGAGTTTCTGATATTCAACTTCTTTTTTATGAAACAAAATATTTTCTCGCTAGTCGAGGTAAAGTTGTGTTTAAGTCGAGGGCAAATATTTATGTTTCGTGCCCTTTTAATTCCTCGGTAAAGCTCAGCAGTCTAATTTAGAGCCACTCGCTCGCTACGCTCTTGACTCTACTCCAGACTGAAATCAAATCAAAAAGTCTTTATTTCCATAATAAATACAAGAATGTACACTTAGAAAAGGTCAAATTCTTAAAATAAAACATTGACACGGATATAAAGTGGTATTTTTGATTTCGGTCGCTTCGGTATGTAGACTAAAATAAAGAAGCGACGAAGAAACCTTTGGCCTGTTAGTTGTTACTTTTTTTTCCAGTTGGAGCATAACCCGTCCCAAGCTTTTTTATCTTCTAGTTAATCTGATTTTTGAAGGAAGCCTTTTTGTATAGAAAGGTTTTGACAATTTGTTTGAATTTATTTACCGATAGATTTTGCAACTCACTAGGTGTTTTGTTGTAGAAGCGTATACATTGCCCTTTAAAAGATACACTAATTTTGTGAAGCCTGGTTGTGGGCACAGTAAGTTTATGTTCATTTCTAGTATTTATATTATTTAAATATATCCCAAATTTTAGGGAAGCTATTGATATTTTTATGAGTGTACAACAAATTTTCATAAATATATTGACAAAAAAAAATCGTTTTGCCCACTTGTTGAACAAATATGATACATTTGTATTTATTATTCGCTAGTATTATTGCTTGATAAAAGCAAAAAAATTAAAGACCACAAAAAAGTTTGAATTTTGCGCCAATCCGCGGTGTAGTCTGTAGTTTGTTGAAAATCTAAATCATAGATTAATACTAACAAAAAATCTCAAAGCCAATGAGAAAAGAAATCTCCCTCGGTACAAGGCATAATGTAAAAAAGTATAGTAAAAAAGCATATAAGAAAATGAAAATTGGTGTTTTATTTTCTTATATGCTTTTTTACTCACGTCCAAAGAGAGTTCTCATATTGATGCTTAATAGGCATGTAATTTGACAGCAAAAATCATCTAATTTATTTATTTATGATTCAAAATTTACAGCTCTTAATAAAAAACTTAAATAAGATACTTACAGCCAAAAAGGGATACAGTGATAGTCATTTTAAGTTAATTCTGTATGGGGTATACAGGATTAACTTAAAATGGCTATCACTAAAAGTTAAACAAAGACTCAAAGTAAAAGCTAATGCACAACAAGATATGAAATGCAATGAAACCTACGCATTTAAACTAGAAATTGACTAAATACACAAAATAAAACCCTCACGTTGCCAAATCTTGGTTCGTCACCCGTTCCGATTGGGATGTTTTGTGGTTATCATAGCAATTTCATGTTGAATTTGAGAGGAGTGGAAATCATGACTGGGTACTTGTCTTCAATCTTCTTTCCTAGGCGCAAATCTCCAGTCATAGGGCCCATCATAGTTTTTGTCAACGTAGGGTCCTAGGATCTTTGGTTATTGTCATAGACTTTATACTGGCGGCTGCGCCCTGGTTATTGTACACCAAGAAGCTTATATCCTGTAATACCTTAGACAATTTAACCCGCTTGTATACCCTCGTAATTCCAATATAATATCCTGTGGTGTTACAGGATATTAGCTTATAAGAAGCTGTGCCCCAATGAGTATACAATAAGTGTATACTCATTGGGGCCCATCCATAGACTACAGATCAATGTATTGCACAGATTCTACCCTAGTGTTACTATTATATTATAGCATAGACATAGAATTTTTTCACTTTGTATTATAGATTGAGTTATAGATACTAGGCAATGATAAAAGAGATCCCAATGATACTAAGATTGTGATATTATTGACAGTGTAACACGCGCCAATTCTGTTTTCCCATTACTATGTCTATGGTAACCGGTAAGTGGCGGTATATTTATATTCTCTTTGGGCATGTCTATGGTAAATGAATTCAAACATCATTTACGCCATTTACGATCAACTGAAAACATGATCTAGCGACATTTTTTGAATAATTTTTATATTTTTTTCCTTGTTATTTATGTTTTAATTTTATACACGTTTTATTTTATTTAAACATATTTTACCAATTTAAATATATTAAAAATGTGCGGAGGAGGAGACTGTAATCCTCTTGGACCATGCTTAGGGGAAATAGGATACACATTAGAAAAGTAGGTATCGATTTTTTTTATTTGTTTTGTCCAGCCACCTACCTACAGGATAAGATCCTGAAAGGATCTGTATTAAAAAACTAAGACTGAATCACTTCATTTAGACACATAGAAACATTTTTAAAACAGGTTTGTTCTTTGCTGTGTGACTGTACTTTGTATAAAAATATTTAACTAATTCATTTTAAATCACCAAAACGAAATCGGGTGCCTTCACCACGGGGGCGTCACACACCCCGGTGGCCTAACCCACGAACCCGCTGAATATACCTAGAATAGAAATGGTCTACAAAATTAAAATTCACAAAAAAGGAAAATTTGACGTGTTCTGATAACACTTGTAAAATGTGCTGGTAACTTAAGGAGAGAGTGTCACCCGGTAGGCGCCCTCGCGGTAGACCACCTGCAAGATGGTCGGATGACATCGTCGGGGTGGCCGGAAGACTGTGGACGAGGCTCGCACAGGATCAAGTGAACATGCGTGTAAAAGAGGAGGCCTATACCAGCAGTGGGTGCCAACGGGCTCATGATGATGAACTTAGATGAATCTTAAAGGAGAACAGAATCACATCATAAAAGTAATTGTAATGCAGGATAGAAATAGAATAAAATACTCAATAAGTAAAGACAATAAACATTTTAGAAACTGGATTAGACAATAATGAAAATTACACACAGATAACGAAACAAAAGATAGAAAGGAAAGGAAAGGAAACCCTCGGTACGTGAGTTAAATTCTCACTTGACGAATTTTGTTTTAAGTCACATGCATGTACCCTATTCTCGTATTTCTCACAATGTCTAATACTTTATCTGGGCTGTAATCAAAATAAAAATAAATAAATGACAAAATAGGCCGGTTCACGTTCAGTTTTATAAAAGGAAAGGAAATTACAATCTAATAATAGAATTAAATTAAAACTAGTATTTACAATAGAAACAATTGAGCTAACTACAGACTGTTGCAAACAATCAACAGGTAGATCAACTGATCCATATCAATACCAGTCGAAAGCGTGCCCAAGACACTGGCTGCATTGCCCCGCTGTATAGCAATGCTGATACGCTGTGCCAGATACTCACCAGCTCTCGGGTCACGCGTCGCTGCAACCAGACACTTAGATAATGGTTACTGTTACACTAGGCGACATAATAATATTGTAAAGCTTGTTTACTGGACGTCAGCAAAAAAAACATAATTTTGAAGTGTCGCGTATTTGGTGGAAGGAAAATCTAACACAACCTGAGGCCAGGGTAAACGAAACGGCTAAATTCAATTATGGGAAATACCGGTACAAACAGATCAAAATAGTACATAATAGACCCAATATAAAATACACAAATAAATCTTAAAATGAAACATATTTTATTGATATAACTGTCCACCCGACTTCAACATCGTCGCAAAATAAATTGAAAAACTGACTCAAATTCAAATGAAGAATTTCATCTCAAGAATTTTATTCGGACTGAAACCAGGTTTGATAGTTTGTGGTTCTGATTATCACGTTTTAAAAGTAGAGATCACCCGACTTTGGAAAACACTACACACTATACTTAAGAGCTACAGGGGTAATAGCCAAAAGTCTACATAGGTACTGTGATAAACTTGACTCACAAATTAACATTCACACGATGCACAAGCAGTCATCCACAGTAATAATATCCAGTAAAGTTTTTGGCGATATAGTTTTTGTCAATCGGGGTGAGCAAGCAAACAACAAGGGAAATCTGTGCAACCTCTTCCTTAAGGTCTAAGGCACGTGCTCAGAAAGTCCGAGTTTACAGCTCGAGATAAATAAAAAAAATAGTAATAATTAAGCTACCTGCAAATTATAGCAAGTAATCTACAGGAAGCTCTTTGTTAAATTATGTTGTACTTGTAAGTTCAAGTTATTTCTTATTTTAGTCAAGTCAAGTTATGTTATTTTTTGCCGTTTTAGTTCCTTAAAAATAAATTTTACAAAAATTAATTATGAATAGAATAATAAGGTACGATATTTATATAATAATTGATTGGATTTACATTGAAAATAATAATGGGTCTTATTAAGGACCTCTCATCGAGTGAAGGCCTCCTCCAATTTTACTCCATGCTTTTCTGTCTTGAGCTGAGATGGTTATTTTCTAATAAAATTCTTTTATTCTTACTCTATTTTATTCTCTTGCAGGGTAGCGGCATGTTTAGCTGCGCTGGGGATTGTTTCATGCTTGATATTAACAGTAGTAGTTATGTTAGGGGCTGGGATTGGAGTCGGTTATAACTACTGCTTCGTGGAAACAAGGCTGAACGCAACCCTCTCTGCAGCAAGTAAGTTCTAAAACCTTTATTCTTTAGGCCCCAATCAAAGCCCGTGACAAAAAAATTACCATAAAAAGAGACTAGGCATAATTAAATTAAATAGGCATAGTCTAAACATTTGAGATTCGTGTGCGTGATAGTAGGAGAAGTTTAACAAATTTAATAAGAAAGACATGTTTTATTATTAAGGGTTAGAAACAACTAAACAAAAACATTCGTATGAATAGGCCTTGAACCGATTTTAGTAAGTTTGAAACAAATTTTATTCCATCTTATCTCAAGGAGAGCTTTGGATTCCTATCCAACTCTCACTCTCTCTCGTTGCGTTCATACATAAACCCTCGTCTTAAAAGTTCCTGCTCACTCTATTACTTTCTATGAAAAATCCTTCACTGTACAAGCTATCCGTCTATGGAATGCTCTTCCCCTGGACATCAGACGTGCAAAATAACTCCCTATATTCAAAAAACTGCTTCATCAGTATTATCTATCCATGTAACAAGCAAATACTCCTTTTTTTAAAATTTAACTATGTAAGTTTTTCATTAGTATAGTATAATGCATGTTAGGTATTATGGTAGGTAATGTATGTATAATGTAATGTAGTCATTTTATTTTCATATAAATCAAAAGCCACCGTCTATATTGTTTTTATATGTCCAGTCTATCCCAAGGTTGCCTGGAAGAGATCGCTCGAAGCGATAAGGCCGCCCTTTGTACTTCCTTTATTTTTATGTATTTCCTTCTGTATTGTATTTTGTGTTTGTGTGGTACAATAAAGAGTTTTCTATTCTATTCTATTATTTATTTTTATTAGGGTTTCGAAATCAGTTTCCAACGATATCAACTTGGAGCTTTTGAGTTGCATTTCTTAAGTTGTGATCACCTGAAAGATAATGATGAGTGAATCGATAATAATATCAACATTATTTTCTTCTTGACAAAAACATAACATATTCATCAATCATCTTTGGCGCTAGGTTTTTATGTTAATAACACACATAATAAACACGACCGCGATTGTTAATTGTTGCCCATAAATCTTCTCCCGCTGGTGTCATGAGGTCTTCTTGCCTTCTGATAATTCAAGCCCTGGCCGAGCCGCTAAAATACGCCCCCTCCGGCCGGTCGGCATCATTTATTGCAGTATCCAAATTAGTCTCTGAGACTGCGATTAAATCTGCTTATAATTGGATGACGTTCGGCTTCCAGTAATTGGGTTTCTTTCTCAGACCTCTGACGTTCTGGTAGATAATATAGAGGGTGTACGTTCTTACAGGTGTTACTTTGAGGTGATGGTTGTTTTGTCAGCGTTACCCCACTCGATGGTATGCCGTACCCTCGGGCAGGTGGTTATTCACGTTTCATAAATAGCTGGAATAGACTCTCCGGGACAGTAACAGTAAAAGATGCATAGCGTTCGTGCCTAAGTTAAAGCTTTAGAACTTCGAAACCGGCTTCGTGCTCATACTTTCCATGTGCTATAGTATTGCCTCTGGCAAAGTATCACGTTTAAAGAAGCAGTTATATAGCTTTTTTGTCTTATCTACTGTGTGTAGTCTTATTGCCTGCTTCCCATCACGATTTCCTGTCTGAAACGCATTGATTTACGGCTACGTTTTATTTGCAAATCGCAGTCCTCATCATTTGAGTTTTAAAATTGGGCAGTGGTCATCTTTGACATTTCGGTACCGACTTGCTGGTCTGCAGTTGCGAGATTTCGATTGAGCCGCTGGTCTTGTCTTCATCATCTTGATGTGAATGTGTGACAATTTGCTTTGGTGGTTTCACAGGAATAGCTGCCGCAGACACTATTGCGTTTGTTTTTTGTTTAGCATTTGCTGGTCTGAGTTGGTCGTGCATGATAAAATTTTGTTGATTTTTGTTCTAATTGGTGCCATCATCATTTTTATTTGGAACAGACGACTTTCTAACAATTTGAAAATTAATTTGTCAATTTAATTATTTAACGACATATTGAAAGTTATAGAGGTCATAATAGTACAACATGGTATAGATCATACACAAAAAACAGCCAGACGCTGCGTAATTAGTACAGTAAAGTCGATCCAATACTGACGTTTGAAAGCCTTTTGAATGGCCTTTCTCATTTGCAATTGTATGGCGAAGGCTATTGTAAGTGCATGCAAGGCCAATGAAATGGCTTTCAAATGTCAATCAGAGAATGGGTGGTCTTTGCGTAATACTACCTACATCTGAAACAAATATCTAGAACAAACATTTATACAGCGTCGAGAATCAAACCAGCAACCTTCCACGTGGAATAGTTCTATAAATATATTTTTGATATTGTTTGCAGAATCGCATCGGAGTGGAAAAAACCAAATCACTCCTCCAACAACCACCACAACACAGCCTCCTGCGACACGGAGAAGACGGTCAAAAGACCTGATTACGACTCCCCCGGAAAGTCCTCGGTTAGATCAGATCATCAGCTTAGTCACGCAGCGTAACGAGCCGGGTCAGATTTTAAACAAATATTGGAGGAAGCAGATGTCATTCAATGTTAACCCTGAAGTAGAGATCAGGCCAACTATGGTGATACCCTTGAAATATTTTGGTTTGAAATCATTGATCGATAAACTGCAGAAGAAGAATAGAAATTTCAGGATAGAGTTATTAGCTGACAGAATAATTCAATAGCCCACAAAACGTAACGCTATTGCGTTAGGTACCTATCTATATACCACAAGACTAATAATTACTTTGTACGAGTAATGTAGTCTCATTTGTGGATGCTATCAAAGATTTAAATCGTTGGATAGGCCCTTACAGTAGTGAGACCGCGCCGTGTTGCCATGCACTCACTTGGAATCATTGTACATCTTAACACTATCATAACTATAGGGGTCACAAAATGCCATCGTGTGCATTTTACAAGTCCAACAACAATTCTGCAAATACAAATAAAGCCATAGGTGTAACATATCACTCATCATAAGTATTGTGATATAAATAATTTTTTTCCTTCCGCCGCTGTCTACTTGTTGCGTGACCGCACTGCACTCTTTTTAGATAGACACATTTTCGATTTCAGGTCATAATAGAACCTTTTTTTTTCGAAAGTGTGTGCAATAAGATTGCACAATAAATGGTAAAAATAATAATGAGGTTTATTGGCAATAACACTACTTTTAACTACTCGTTAGGTAGTGTGCGTGCGTCAGCCTTTCGACGCACACATTTTCGATTTCAGGGCATATTATGACGTTTATTTTTTCACAAAAGTTAAATGATATTAATAACAATTACAGTTTTTAGTGTCAGGGCGTATCTAACGATTTGCATCTTTGAATGCTATGGGTCACTATGGGTTTGGGTGTATATATTTTCCTAGACCAGGACCCAAATGATTTTGAAATCCATGCAACAAATAGTGTTGCGTGGCTTTGCGAAACGAGAGATCTAAGTGAAAAGCGAGTGTAATCTTTCACACAAAATAAAAAATTTAAAATATGCATCTATGTATTTTATTTATCCTCCTAATCATTGTATGGGATACAGTTCGTGAATATGTGATGATGCTTGTTAAACTTAACTACCGAAAGCACAAGGCACCGGGCGCTGACTATTTAAGGCGCATACCCCACCCAAAGTGGCGCCTTTCCAACTCCGATTCACTGCCTAAACTAAATAGAATAAAACTATAACAGAGGCATTAAAAAAAGCTTATAATAAGTATCACAAACTGTACGATTGATTTTTGCAATTTCCTTTGTTAAACGGAACAATAAGATAAAGTAGGTGACGGCGCTAGTTTGGGTGGGGTATGCGCCTAAGTCCTGGCTTTTTTAATTTATTAAAAGACTTTATGGATATTTAAAATTCTTAGGCAATGGCATGAAAACAAACCATTCAAGAAAGTCGTGGTTGCATCTACATGCGTAATATTTAGATCTAAGTTTTCACTGTTAGCAAATAAGAGTTTCAAAGTGGAAATATTCTCTAGCACAAAAATATATATAAAAATATTTAGGTAAATAGAAACTCTTTCCATTTTCTCTATTGATTTAAATTTGTTTAGTTATTTATCATTTCACAAGATTAAAAATAAAATGAATAAACCTATTACATTAATTTATTCACGCATTATTTGATTTTTTTAAATAAATAATGTTCAATCAAAGAGTATATTGTTCTTTAATATTACTTTCTATACCAAGTTTTTCATTTGACTGTACTTTATTCGCCTTGAACAATAGATTTTTTCGACCATTTCGAGAGCGGTCCCATTTGCCGGAAGAAAAATAATCAATCCGGCGAAAGGGACCGCGGTCCCTTTTTCTAGCGGTCCCAATTGACGGAAGCCTCAATGCCGGGCAGTAAATGCGTTAATCATTAGAGTATTTTTATAAAACCAACATAAGTAATGGAATTTTATCAGACTTACAAAGTTTTTTATATACCTACTTTCACGATGTCGCTGCCGACTGTACAATCGAAAAAAAAACAAGAGTTGTCGTGAAGGGAACTGAGGCGCGGTCGACTTTACGAGAGTCGACGTTACGGGAATCGACGTTACGGGAATCGACGTTAAGGGAATCGGCGTGAAGGGAACCATTCGAATATTTTAGCATTGGAGAAAATTTATCTTTATAGTCAATGCTCTCTCTTTGTGTAAAACTGCGACTAGACTGGCCTTATATTTGTATATTTATTTAATCAACCGTAGGTACCTATTGATACACTTGATATAGTTAATATTAACAAAATTTGCTTATATTAACATGTTAAATTACTTACTTAAATATAATTATTTTAAAAATAACATAACACTGTGTTAGTATTCAACATCTTTTTTTTGAGAAAAAAATATCCCTTACAAAAAAAAACATCTTTTGATAATGACTTGAAAACCATAACACTTTTCATAATAGCATATATTGATCGGCTCCTTCAATCCCTACATCGTTCCACCAAACACCCTGTATATCCCCGTTTTGTCATTTTTTTAATATTTTTTTTTTGTGTTTTGATGATGATACCTTTCCGGTGGCTTTCTAGTTCGCTTGCCCATATTTGAACTTGTCGACTGCAGATATATATAGATTTAGTATATAAGTACCTATGTGGTTTGTATTATTCTTTATAACCTCGTATCATTCAAACAGCTAGACTGATTTATATATTTATGGTATCATTGGATTCCTATTGGCAGTTTAACTTTAGTATCTGAGTGTACAAAACAATGTTTAACATTGGTGTCCGAAACGTCAGTGAAAAAAGTATTAAAATTTAAATGTGGAATTCGGACAGTGTCCGAAAATTTTGTCCGAAACGTCATCCTTGTCCCTAAATTTGTACAATTAAAACTGTTTTTATGGCATTTTTAACCCTGTACAAGTATTATCTGAATTCTGTAGGTACACAAGATATCGAAAGCTTATGTTAATGTCTAACTTATGAAAATTTATGTAAAAAAAATCGTTTGTTCCTTAATATAGGTGTATACAGCGTTCCAAGACTGCGACATGAAGGGAAAGTACCATAAATATTAGGATATTTTGCTGAAATGAGACTTTATTTAATTTTTAGGGTTCCGTACCTCAAAAGGAAAAAGGAACCCTTATAAGATCACTTTGTTGTCCGTCTGTCCGTCTGTCCGTCTGTCCGTCTGTCCGTCTGTCCGTCTGTCCGTCTGTCCGTCTGTCAACCCACTTTTCTCAGAAACGCGTAGAGTTATCGAGTTGATATTCACATCATATACGCAGGCTCGTAACCTTTTGAAGCCTCGATATAAATCAAACTTCTAAGTCAACGCAATCAAAAGTTACAGCTGTTTATGTCTATTTTTTTTCAATTTTCCAAGGGAATCACATGCACACAAAACCTATAGGGTACTTCCCGTTGACCTAGAACCATGAAATTTGGTGAGAAGTAAGGTCTTATAGTACAAGTAAAGGAAAAAATCCGAAAACCGTAAATTTGTAGTTTATTCACAGAAAAAAATATATTTTTAATCTTGCCATGGACCAAAAACCTATAGGGTACTTCCCGTTGACCTAGAACCATTAAATTTGGAGAGAAGCAAGGTTTTATAACACAATTAAAGGGAAAAATCCGAAAACAATAAATTTGTAGTTTATTCGCAAAAAAAATAATTTTCGAATCTCGCCATGGACCAAAAACCTATAGGGTACTTCCCGTTCACCTAGAACCATGAAATTTGACACGAAGCAAGGTCTTATAGCAAAAATAAAGGGAAAAATCTGAAAACCGTAAATTTGTAGTTTATTCACAGAAAAAATAATTTTTTAATCTTGCCATAGACCAAAAACCTTTAGGGTACTTCCCGTTGACCTAGAACCATGAAAATTGGTGAGAAGCAAGGTCTTATAACACAAGTAAAGGGAAAAATCCGAAAACCGTAAATTTGTAGTTTATTCACAGAAAAAATAATTTTCGAATCTCGCCATGGACCAAAAACCTGTAGGGTAGGTAGGTTATAGCATAAGTAAAGGGAAAAATCAGAAAACAAAATAGTACATTGTTACACTAGGGTTGGACGTAACTTATTTAGTCTCGAGACGCCAATAGTTCAAGGGACTAAATAAGTTACGTCACGTTATCAAATCAGAAAATTATTGTGCCTTGTTCGTCTGGATTTGACTGATTTCTTTGCTAAAGAGTAGGAGTTTGTACGGAACCCTTGATGCGCGAGTCTAACTCGCACTTGACGTTTTTATTATTAGTAAGTAATACTGCAATCAAACAGTTTCTAAAAATAACTTGCTTTATCTGGGAATCGAACCGACTCAAATGTGAAAAAAAAACAACCCGTCTTTATTATATTGTATGAAGCCAATCTAAGGAATGGACAAAAAATAATAAATATTTTTAAACTTACGCGATCTGAACACATAATTATTATATATCTCTGTGTTATTAATACTATTTAACGATCTCAGTCATCCCGTGACCACGGCAGTGTGTAAGCCTGTCGAAACGTCGGAAAAAATAGGTAAATAAACGCGATAAATACCCGTAACTTTTATGTATTAATAATAAAAAAAAATCTCGTAGCTCACATAGTATCTTAACAAAGGAATCCGCTTGGTGCTTTTAGGGGTTAATTATTATCATTGTCAAAGGAAATTTCTAGTGTTTCACTCCCAGCTTTTATGTCTTCAATTCACGGTACAAAGGATCTTATATATAAAATTTTGGCCAAATGTTCACAAAATTGTCAAATAACAGGTATCGAGCAAGCATTTGCGTCTTGGAAAATAGCCTGTCCTGACACTAATCTGCCCAAAGTCCTCTCTTCTCAGAGACTGTGGGATGAGCCGCTATGTGAGTTGGTACGGAAAAATCTTATTAATACGTCTACCAGCTCATCAGAACGCGCTCGTCTACTCGCTGTTTCCGAGTGGGAATCAGGACTTTGGTTATATGTTTTGCCTTCCAAAAATTTAGGTACCCTTTTAGACAATAACTCATTTCGGGTGACTACCTCTTTGCGTTTAGGTTCTCCTTGCCTAGTGCCACACCGTTGCCAGTGCGGTGAAACCGTTGATAAGTTCGGTCACCATGCACTGGCATGTTTCTCTAGTGCAGGACGTGTGTCCCGCCATGGTTCAATTAATGACATCATTCGTCGGGCTTTTACCAGTGTCAGTGTGCCAGCTACTCTCGAACCACGTGGCCTAATGCGAGATGATGGTAAAAGGCCTGACGGTATGACTCTGATTCCTTGGAAGATGGGTCAGCCTTTAGTTTGGGATGCTACGTGTGTAGATACCCTAGCACCTTCTCATCTTGCAGGGACATCAGTAAGGGCAGGCTCCGCAGCAACATCAGCGGCGAAAATACGCTAGTCTTAACAGAGGTTACTTATTTGAGCCTTTTGGGGTGGAAACCCTAGGTCCTTGGGGTCCTGGGGCACACGTTATCTATAAAGATCTTACAAAACTACTAATAGAGTCCACAGGTGATCGGAATGCTGGTTTTTATTTCGGTCAACGAATTAGCATTGCCATTCAACGTGGCAATGCTGCCAGCATTCTGGGCACTCTTGCCTTTTGGTGACGGCTTAGATTTTTAGAAAATAGATGTAAGTGTAAATATTAGTTGTAATTATTTTTTGCAAGTATAAATATGTAAATAGAATTAAATTAAAATAAAATCATTGTCAAAATATTAGAAATTTCTAGAAACAAATACACTTTTGGTAGTTTCATTATTATGATTTAACAAATGCAATTTAAATTATCACTTATCAGGCGGGTTAAATTGTCTAAGCTTATCAGTTATCAGCCAACGACCAAAAGACAAAAGACAAAGAAAATAGCTTAAAGGATTGGAAGGTTACTTGGATTTTTGACCCCAAGAAGAAAGATGAAAGACAAACATTATCCATTGATCTAAGGTATAGTATCCTCTTTTCATTGAAAATATCCACCACAACTTAGATACATGCACATAGACAATCAGTGCTACCAACACAAAATAAATATGAATGTGTTTTTTATTTTATTTATTTGCGTAACAAAAGCATAGTAACATAGGGTTGGCATTGAAAAGTAGTGAAAAAATTCTATGTCTATGGTATTGATAGCGAGTTCCCATGTCAAAACTTACCTCCTCGTATTAAATACTCCTTTCAGCAACTATAGTGAATAAGTAAAGCAGAAAAAATCCTGACAAACAGACATTTTTCTCCAGACTTTTGATTGACATTAAAAGTCATTCTTCTGTAATTTTTGACGAGCAAAGAATATTATACATTTGTTCTTATACCAGCAAATAAATAAAACATTTCACATATTTTAGGTTTTCTAAAAACTACTTAACTTTATCAATGTGCAATGGATGTGCGAGGACTATTTCTTCTGCTTTATATTATTCGGAAAAGTAAGATATTTTTTTACTCTATCAGGCCTTTTTTATTTTCAAATACGTTACTTTTTTTGTGCAAATATTTACCTACCTACTCTAATTCGGTGTATGTATGTACCATTCATCATCTCATCATTATATCAGCCCATACACGTCCACTGCTGGATATAGACCTCCTCCGACGTCACAAAGAGCGGTCCTGAGCCCCCCCCTCCCATCCATCGACTCGTTGATGGATGAAGAATCGAGTTGATGGTGTCCCAACACTCCGTTTCGCGTTGCATCGCGGTCGCCACTCGAGATCCTTTACGGGGAATAGAGGTTCTCGAGTGGTGACCAGCATGTACCATTGGAGACTTAAGTAGGTCTCCTGGTACAATCAAATTATTTAGAAAGCGCCTGATGTACGTCGACGCAAGAAGTCCAAACTCTCGGATGTGAGTCTCGGGCTGATGACACAAATCGGGAAACCAAGCGACTTCGTCAGAGCGGTCAGATCTGAACACACAAATTGCGAAGATGGTTCGGTGCGACCTTCGGAGCTCCAACACACGCCTCATTAAAGAGGCGATAGAGCAAAACCGAGTGTCCATAGTATTCATACAGCAGCTTGGCAGGAGTCACCTGATGAAGCTTAAAACGCACGATGGGAGGACCGTTTTGTCGAAACCGGAGATCTCAGCCGAGATAGAGGATTTCTATGGCCGTTTATATGCTGCACATGCCCTTCATGCCCAACGGGAAGACCACGATGCCAGAGCCACCCTGACACGCCATTATACCGACGAATTGCCAGACATCAGTCACGACGAGATCGTGATGGCTCTGAGGCAGCTTAAAATGGAAAAGCCCCTGGTGAAGACAGCATTACTTCAGAGCTTTTGAAGGCAGGAGGAGCTCCTGTCATACAGGAGCTACAGAACCTAATCAACACCGTCCTTCACAATGGGAAGATTCCAAGGGCGAGGAGCGGGAGTTTAGTGGTTTTTTTAAGAAGGGACATAAAACCCTTCTTAAAAACTACAGACCAAAGGGCATCAACATAAACGGCGATTACATCTTACACCTGCAATTCGCTGATGACATAGTCTTAATGGCGGAGACGCTGGAGGAGCTGAACCGGATGCTGGACGGCCTAGCTTCAGCCTCGCGACGACGCATCGGTCTTGGCATGGACTTGGATAAAACCAAGGTCATGATCACACATGATGACAGTTTCTGTGAGTTCAGTCCGTCAGTCCGTCAGTCCGTCAGTCCATCAGTCCATCAGTCCGTCAGTCCGTCAGTCCACCAGTACGTCAGTAAGTCTCTGTCTGTCTGTCCGTCAGTACGTCAGTACGTCAGTCCGCCAGTATGTCAGTCAGTCAGTCCGTTAGTACGTCAGTCCATCAGTTCGTCAGTCCATCAAGTAACAATTTGACAGCTTTCTAATTCTTTTCCTATAAACTTCTACTATGTAAAGTTGTTTGCGAATAGTCAAACCACTAAATAGTTTGACTACGTACATCAAAGTTGAATTAACAGGAATTTTAGTGCACTTAGTTCAACTGATTGAAATTATAGCTAAACGAATTGAAACAGGTGGATCAATGGCCAAATTGATCCGGGACCGGTCGTCGTACCTACATGGCCACCTTCTCGAAATTGTTACGGCAAATTTGGGTTAACACAATGCTTGAAAACGATCAGTGCACCCTACAGTCATGACCTACGGAGCTGAGACGTGGACACTCACGGTAGGGCTGGCCTACCAGTTTAAAGTCGCCCAGCGAGCTATGGAGAGAGCTATGCTCAGAGTTTCTCTGAAGAATAAGATTCGCAACGAATACATCCGACAGAGAACGAACGTTATCGACATAGCTCGAAGGATTAGCAAGCAGAAGTGGCAGTGGGCTGGCCATATCTCAAGAAAAACCGACAACCGCTAGGGTAAACGTGTTCTTGGGTGGAGACCGCGACTCGGCAAACGTAGTGGACGCCCTCCAACTAGGTGGGACGATGATTTGTGAAAGACTGCTGGCAAATGCTGGGTTTGGCAAACTGGACTAATAAAGGCTTGTTAGATGAAGTCTATTTTATAAATTTACTAGCGACCCGCCCCGGCTTCGCACGGGTAGTATAATTATGCATGTATTATACATATAAACCTTCCTTTTGAATAACTCTATCTATTAAAAAAACTGTATCAAAATCCGTTGCGTTGTTTTAAAGATTTAAGCATACTTAAGGATATAGGGACAGAGAAAGCGACTTTGTTTTATGACTACTCGTATTTATTGCTTATTCTTACTTATAAATTTTCAGACTTGTAGCATGTTTTGCCGTCGTCGTCACGACATGCTGCCTGATCTCCACTATCATTATTGTCCTCGCGTTGGGCATCGGCCTTGGATACAACTTCTGTTACGTCGACATGAGGACAAGGCGTAGATACAGTTAGTTGATAATTGATGAATGATTAAAAGTGTTAATACTAGAATTAGTCGAAAAGAAAATAAATAAATAAATAATGCTGGACAATTCACACAGCATTATCTAGCCCCAAGGTAAGCAGAGCTTGTGTTATGGGCACTAGATAACTGATATACGTAATATTATACATTACATAGATAGATATTTTTTTTATACATAGAAAACACCCAGACCAACGGAACAAATTTCTGCAGATCGTACACAAATTTGTTCCGAGGCGGGGATCGAACCCGCAACCTCTTGCGTCGCAGGCAGACTCTCGCCCGCTGCGCCACTGAGGTCGTCATAAATACCGGTATTACCGCTATTGTACCGATATTACTGGGACCAGTTTGTAATCCTGGATGGTGGTGGGTCTGTGGCGTAAAGTGGCAAAAATTTAACACTACGTAAACTTCGTAATTGTAGTCTTTGAATTATTGTTGATGATTAGAAAAGCGAAAGTTGATAGTGTCACATAATTATTATATTATTATTAAATAACTAGTTGTTGTCCGCGATTTCGCACGAGTTTCTTTAAGGTTATAGGTATCTTTGCCATGGAAACTGATTTATGGGATAAAAATCTATACTAATATTATAAATGCATAAGTGTGTTTGTTTGTCCATCCTTAACGCCCTAACTAAGCAACCAATCGACTTGATTTTTGGCATAGAGTTAGTTGAAAGAATTGAGAGTAACATAGACTTTTTATCCCAAAAATCACTTTCCATGGGATAGAAATAACCTAAAACAACGCATGTGCAGAGGTAGTAGTGGATAAAAAGTAGTAGAAATCCTTACACTGTGGGAATCGAACCCGTAACCTTTTGCGTCAGTTAGGCGAACTGCATAGATCTAGTCTGTCGAGTACTAATTACTAGCGGTCCGCTCCGGCTTCGCACGGGTATATGGGTATATTCTATCGCATGTACATCAGGATAGGATTGTAAAGGTCAGAGATTTTGTTAAAATCGGTCCAGTAGTTTTGGAGCCAATTTAATTCAAATAAACAAACACATCTTTTCTCTTTATAATATTAGTGTAGATTATTTGCATGTGTACTAAGCTAATGCATAAAGCCAGTCTTTGTCAACTACACTTTCAGCGATCCCATTATGATCAAATGCCCTACCATACAAACAATTTTTTTTAAATTTCAGTACCTCAAAGATACAACTACATTGGAAGTCCAAGGAAAAAAGGTTTTGATCCAGCGTATGCGGATCTCTTTCGTCGGGGTATGGCAAATGGTTCGGATAACTTTCCAAGCATTGAAAATACCACAAATCATTTGAGTATCACTGATGCTACCCTTCCACAACTTGGGGGGCATGCTCGAATTAGCCGCTTTACTTTTTTATCGGGTAATAATACACCCATAAATAAAGCGACCAGAACGTCCTACTTAACTCCCACTCCAAGTAAAATGTTTGTACCAACTTCGACCACATGGAGCACGTCAGACGAAAATTTCACGACCCCCGGCCTCGCTTTGTCAGATATTTACAAATCCATGTCTGATCTTACTGCATCGTTAGATCACCTTAAGAAGCTGTGGAATTCCTACCCAGTAAGCCCACCTCAATCAAAAAAAGAAGAAAATAATCTAACGGAATGGAGGAAAACATATCTGTCTCGTCTAGAACGAGTTAAAAATGATGAAGATAATGTAGCAAAATGGTGGAAAATCCTTCCATCTCACCTGCCGAAAATTAAAAAAGAGGATGATGTTAAGTTATGGAAAAACGTTTTGTCACATTTTCCATCGCAAATAATGGAAAAAGAAGAAAATATTACAAAGTGGTGGAAAAACTTTCCATCTCATTTGCCTCAGGTTATTGAAAAAGAAAATAATTCGAAATGGTGGAAAAGTTTTTCGCCTCAACAGCTATCACTTAGCGAAGAAGATTTAAAAGCGTCTCGCCTACCACAAGAACCACAACAAAAAAATGATGAAATAAAGTGGTGGGAAAATCATCAGCCAAAACTTAAAGATGCAGATTGGTGGAAAACCTTTCTTTCTCAACTGCCACTGGTAATAGAAAAAGAAGATAATATAACGAAAAGAGGGGAATCTGTGCCACAAACACAATTAAAAGGAAAAGATGACAGTTCGTGGTGGAAAACTCCTATGCCTCTTCACCTGCAGCGAGAAATAGCAAAAGAAGATAATATATCACAATGGGTTAAAACGTTTCCACCATACGAGCCACATATAAAAGAGGAAATGGATAATGCAACAAAGTGGTGGAAATCTTTCCTGTTACGGATACCAGAGGTGGAAAAAAAAGATAATGAAACAAAGTGGTGGAAAAGTTTTGGGTCAAATCTGCCACAAATTGAAAAAGGAGAAGATAATTCTAAAGACGAGCGAGATGGTGCTCCAAAGTGGTGGAAAAGCTTTATGTCCCAAGTACCCCAAGTAAAAGACAACGAAGAGAATGCGACAAAATGGTGGAAAACTTTTTTGTCCCGCCTGCCAGAGGTGGTGGAAGAAAAAAAACACAATGCAACAAAGTGGTGGAAAAGTTTTCTGGCTCAGTTGCCGCAAGTAAAAGACTACGAAGAGGACTCAACAAAAGAGCAGAAAAGAATTTTACCTAGCAAACCAGATGTGGACGAACAAAATGAAAATAGTAAAAAATGGTGGAAAAACTTTCTGTCACATTTGCCGCATGTAAAAGAAAATGAAGAGGACTCAACAAAAGAGCAGAAAGAATTTCTACCTAGCAAACCAGATGTGGAACAACAAAACGAAAATAGTACAAAGTGGTGGAAAACTTTCGGGTCACAAGATCCTCCTGTAAAAGACGTCAAAGATAATGGAACTAAGTGGTGGAAAACATTTTTGTCTCAAGTGCCACAAGAAAAATACAATGGAGATAACGGAACAAGGAGTTGGAAAACCTTTTTGTCACGACTTCCTGAGAAATTAGAAGAAGAAAAACGTAATGCAACACAATGGTGGAAAAGTTTAGTGTCACGTTCGCCACAAGAAAAATATAACGGAGATAACGAAACAAAGTGGTGGAAGACATTTTTTTCACGACTTCCAGATATAATTCAAGAAGAAAAACATAACGTTACAAAGTGGTGGAAAAGTTTTTTGTCTCACATGCCAGTCTTACCACAAGTAGACATAGAAGATAACGGAACAAAATGGTGGAAATTATTTGTTTCACAATCAGATGAGAAACCGGATAAGAAAGAAGAGAAACATCTTACAACAAAGAGGCCCAAAACTATACAGTATTACGAGCCAGACTTCATAGAAGTTGATACTGAAAAGAAATGGTGGAAAGCTATAACAAAACCTGTGACACCAGTAAACAATTATGAATATGAAAATGAGAAATCAATACTAAATAAAACAGCATGGTGGAAAACGTTCACAACACATCCGCCACAAGAAAATGAAGATGTTAATGTAACAAAGCGACATAAATCTTTTCCGTCTATCTCAGCACAACCTGAAGAAGATCAAGAAAGCACTAAGCCTCTTATCTTAAACACACGAACAACTATAGAGGAAGTTCCTACGTTGAAAGATTACATCCGATTTACAGACATACCAGTAGAAAATACCAAAAAGAACATTCAAAGTAATGCGACTCCAAAACGAAACGAGAACCTAAATTTGGACGGTCCATTAACCATACCTATCAAAGGTTTTGATCTTATATCTCTGTTGTCAAAGTTGAGGGCTGATGACAGAAACTTTACCATTCAAATAGTAACTTCGTAAAATACGAAATGTTGATTCGACTGTAAAATGTTCCTTGTTTATGTTATTAAGCAACGTGATATTTCAACCAGTTATGAATGAACTATTTGCATAAATTTTAAATAAACTAGGATTTACAGTAGACACACGAGTATAGAATATCTCGTGCTATTAACCTTGATGTGACTAGTTTATTTACACTTATTGTGTTCTAATCACGACCAAAACCTAAACCTATGTTTAACTTTGAGACAGTGGTAATGGTGGTACAGATTTGATGGTGGAAGTTTGAAGTGGACAGCAATTTAGTAATCAAGAATTAGATTGAAGAATGTGATTAAAGCTTGAAAGCTATCCTAGCTTTGTAGTAAAATAAATAATCATCTTTCTTTGTTTCATCGTATTTAGGGAAAATACTGATGTTATGTTAACGGTATTGACTTGACCTTGAAGAAACCTACTTCTATACAACTGGTTCACAAAACAACTCTTGAAATAGTTGTTGTTTCCTTGTTTCTGTATTATGGGCTTTAAATGGATTTTATTTCTTTGAAATAAACGGCGAACCAGCATGTTTCAAGAGTACGAATCGCATTCGCAATTTCGCGAATGCGCACAGTGAAAAGAGCATTTGCCTGCGATCACGGATCAAATGTGCGCAGGCTCTTGCAATATATGCGACGATCAATAGGTATATTATGGATGGATTCTACGATGGATTTATATCTGTTTGGCCATTTGATACTTTTTGATGTCGCTTTTCAGTTTTTTGTTAACAATATTGTTATGTTTTAATTATGTTTAGGTTTTTTTTAATTTTAGATGTATGTTTGATTATATTATTGATTTTACATTTTTGCATGCTCTTTTACTTTAGAATTCTGCCCAATTATTATTTTTTCTAAAACACAGATACATTGGAATGTTTTAGGAACGTATACCACTGCCGAGGTAGGAAAATAGTTCAATGCGATGATCAAAACATCGTTACAATCGCTATCAGTGCTGTAATAGTGTTTCGGAATGCATCTTTAGATAGGTCTGTTTTCGACCTAACGAATTTTTTAATAATATAGGACCTGGAACCTGCCCGATTCTCCTACAGGAGTCCTCCGAGTTCCCCGTCTGTAAGTCTCATGAGGGAGGAGTCGCGATTATAGAAGTACAAAGAAGTGAGCGTACACAGTGAAGCGAGCACTTGCTCCCGATTTTCAATAGGCAAATTCTTGGAAAAAAAATAGTTTCAGATATTTTTTCCTTTCATTTGACATTGACATACCCTATTTTCTAGTTGACGCCCTCAGAGCAATAACTACAGCATAGAGGGACCGCGAAATTTAAGTCTAGTTATACTCTTCACACTTATAACACAATCAGTGTGAAAAAAGAGGATAGGTATATAGATATATGGGTTGCTTATGGCAATGCTGTCCACTTTTTTCATCTCGGTAGTGATGTGCCGATTTTGCAGAAGTATCGATATTAATTTATTTTTAAAAGATAATTTAACTATTGAATTGAATGTTCATACGTTATTGTCATGTCTTTAGAAGGTTATCGATTCGATACGTATGTATGTAACATTATTGGACTTTCACAATATTCACATAATGTTACTCTATGTGGGTTTCTAAACACGTGTGACAAATTTCATAAGTTTTTGTATGTATGTTACTATAAGCATTTCTCTGAAACACGTAATTGGATTGTAAGCATTCTTTCTTTGTTGGATTACTGTATCTCTTAACTTAGGGAACAGTACAATTTATCAAAATCAGTTCAGCAGTTTTCATGATACGAAATGAAATAAAAACAATCGGATCAAAACGATATTTTTAATTTATTAAGAGCTGACCCGCCCCGGCTTCGCCTGGTTGGATATTTCCATATTCTCTCACATTAAAATATTCTATGGGCAAATATTTCAAAGGCTCCCGTCCTGGATTTGAGTGTAGATTCTCATCATCATCATTATCCTGAAACAATGAAAGCTTAGTAAAAAAATACTACCTGGCTTTAACCTTAATAAAAGTTCAATCTGCAGGCATAAAAAAATCACTGATATGCTACACTGTTTAGAACATATTATTCGGCTATGCTTAGTCCAATTAATTCTGGCTCTCGGAATCGCTTTACACCAGTTCTCTTTCTCATTTGGAGGCATACTAAAAAAGAAAACGATACCTTCTCCAATTTATCGGCATAACTTTATCGTATCGATAAAAAGTACCTATCTACATCACTAGTATAGAATTACCTTACAAATTAACAATTTTTAATTTGTAAATTATATCGCGATTACAACATAATTTGTAATAAATATGGTTTGAGGGATCAATAGCAATCTATAATATGTATGGTTTTAGTGATCACATCCAAATATATCGCGTGATTTTGTATGAAAACTGTAAAAAAACACTTACCGGTGAAAGCTTACAAATTCATAGTTTTCTTTCTTTGATGAATGTGATTTACATGATAACACAAAACAAGCCATGTTATAAGGTTATGCATCTGTCCTTTGCACCTTTTTTTTAACAGATTTATGCACAAAATCTATTATTTTTTAGTAAAATAATGACCCAGCTCATGTATTTACATTCACGACGTAATAAGCAACTAAATCAAATACTTTGTACGGTTAACCGTGTACTAAGCACTATTGTGCTGTTTTTAATTGGTCGTGTAATAAGAGACCAAGTGTGACCATTTGACATCTTCGGAATGCCCATTTAGCTTTAAGCCTACATGATAGATATGCGTTTGTCTCATAAACCAGCACAATCTGCGCTATAAGAGAGAAGAGCTTAGATATATCGTAATTTCTTCGCTCTCTCTATGCTGTAGTTATTGCTCTGAGTTGACGCCCCCTGCCACCTATCGAGATATTTTTTTTCTTTCTATAAATGAAAATCGAAAATCCTTATCGTTTTTATTTTTACTTTTAGTGTTTTTATTTTTACGTTATACCTCATAAGTACTAATGTTACTCACTCTTGACTCTTGACTACTGCAATGTATGAACTGTTTGTAAATTTGAATCAGAATTGCTGAAATCGAGCAAAAAAAAAAGGCAAGTATAGTAATGTAAATTGATTTTTACTTAGGTTAAATCTTGACGTTGACATTAAAAATTCCGTCCTCGATCGACCGCAAAAAAATTGTATGCATTTTCAGGAGATTTTCAGTAATCGTTTATGGCATTTTTCCCCGGATGGCCTATTCAATGGGAATGGGATATTTTACCGTAATCACTCGGCTGGCGATGTTACAGTGAGTCACATTCTATGTCAAATCCACTATTCATTGCTCCGTTAACTTTTCTTTTAGGCAATTTAGAAGGTTTGTATTTTGAAAGAGGATCGTCTGTCACTATGTATCTAACAAAGGCTGACTGCATTCGAAGAAAATATCCCTTAGGCCCTTGATAACAGTTGCAGAAGTATAATAATATAGTATCTGGAGACGGATATGCAAAAGGGTATCGTGAGAATTCGTTGACTATATTGTAAGAATATAATTGATATTTGTGTTCAAAGGCAAGGGTCCTTGAAGTCCATTTTCGATATATAATTAACGTCCATTTTGTTTTAGCAAAACGTGGTTTGATTTACGACACGTTTGATTGTCTTTTTATAAAAGGCTCTGCCACAACATCAATTTCTTCATTGGATAAGTACTATACTTATAATTCTGTGATTGGATACCGCTATCTACTCTTTGGAGTAACCTGGAGTAACCATAGTAGTGAACTTTAGTACTATACTTATAAACACAGATGTACTAGTGATGCTACTTATAAATCTGTGGTAGTGAAAAAAATGTGAATGTCTATGGGAATAACGAACATCTCAAACATACATAATATTATTGTTTATTGCTCGGTTTATTGCCTGCAAAGCATTATTATTGTATTCTCTTTGCTGCAAAGGGAATACAAATTGGCTGTTGTAGGATTTTTTTTGTTTGAGTTTGTTCTTTGATAAGTAAATTGACCGTGAACTGGTTTTATCACAAATTAGGGTTTGTAAACTACTGTAGGCATTGGCGAGTTATAAAATATTGAATTTCCTATGGATTGGGTTTTGGCTAGAAGTAATGATGCAAACGAGCACGTCTCTTCGATAAGTGATGTGGTAATGTATCAAAGTGATTGCTTTATCTATTATAAAAACAAAGTAAATTCATATAGGCACTTTACCTGAATATTAGTGCCTGCCAGCTTTGTGCAGCAAAGTTTCCTACAGTTTTCCCTTTTTACTGTAGTCATAGAATTATTATGGAGTAGGTCTCTATTCTGCATATTCAAAAATTTCTAAAGTAGATTTCAACCACAGACATAATATTTACGTTTCCACGCGCACCTAAGATTTTCGCTCAGAGCATAGAACTTATTTTTACGAAAAGCTAGCCATGTACACTCCATCCAAGTATAAACTATCGATATTAACTTACGTATCTACTTATTAAGATTTTGGCCTGAACTTGAAAGTTTTATTCCAATTTTATAATTTGGTCGTTTGTTCTGTGTGGATGAGTCTTTTAAGTTTTGTTGAAATTGCTTTTAAAAATACATACGGGTTATCTGGAAAACGGTAGCCAGTATAACTACTAATATCTTCGATAGCTCGATTAATAGAAAGATAGATAACTCTTTATTGTACCACACAAACACAGAAAACAGTACAGAATTAAAAGCTGAGTAGACGAAGTACAAAGGCGGCCTTATCGCTATGAGCGATCTCTTCCAGGCAACCTACAAGTATTAAAACAATAATGACTACGGTGTTCCCTTTTTAATCATTACCCGTGGAATCTCTGCAATAACACTTAGCTCGGAAAGCCTTTCAGAGGAGCTTTTAAGCGCGTATCTGAGCGGTAAAATAACATTTTAGCGGCCATCCGCCAATATTGATTCTGAACCGTATTTCGCATTGATGATGGAGGGTTGAATGGACGATAAACGAAGGAAAATACCTTCTGGTCTTGAAAATATATTTATAGGAGCTTTAAAATGAACT
Organism: Eupithecia vulgata; assembly: GCA_946478455.1. NCBI lineage: Eukaryota > Metazoa > Arthropoda > Insecta > Lepidoptera > Geometridae > Eupithecia > Eupithecia vulgata. The sequence continues at coordinate 10,934,568 of OX297873.1, forward strand.
AAGGCTCAGATTGGCAAAGCTACGGTGACATCCTCTTTCTTTTTAGGGTTCCGCATCCAAATAGGCCCGTTTTACTAAGCCTAGTCCGCGGCGCGCCGTCGTCGTTGCCGAACTATCTGTCTGTTATAAGGCAATGAAAGAACAATGGCAAGTTTCCCTTACGGTTTGTCCCAAAAATTTGGGAAACGATATGAAATATACCATTCGATTCATCTCAAAATTCTGAGGAACCCTACATTTTTACTTTTTCCATGTTTGTTCTGGAAAAAATTAAATATTTTTTTGAAAATTGGCAGAATAATTTCTGTTCCTTGTTATCTTTTCATTGCAAATGGCGGCGGGGTGACAAAAAAGGTTTCAATTCTGTAGGTTGGTTTCAGGGTAGGGGAAAGGAATAAAACCAACCTCCTTTGTTTTAGGAGAAAGGTAGAATAGTGTAGTAGATCTATTGGCTAAATAAAAATTGTACAGTACATTTTGGCGGTGAAGTCAACCACTTTTTCCGTGAAGTTACCGAGCTTTTTATTTTCAATCGAAGTCTTTGATTGAATAATTGAAAACATGAATCGCTGTAGAAACTGCAGCATGAATTTGGTGAGACAGTCAAACAGTGTTATTTTTGAAGAGGATGAAGTTTATCATTTCCGAGTGGATAACAGCAATATAGGTATAGTAAGTGCCTACAAATCTACCACTAATATTTTATCCATTATTTAGTACACCTACCTTACCTGTCTATGCCCACCATTCAAAACTCAGTGCTTTATTTTCTTTATACCTAACAGGACTGCACAAAACTCAGATTACTTATGTAAAACTAGGAAATAAAGTAGGTAATCTCTTTTGTCCACCTCAATCTTAAAGGTAAAGACGAACGACCTCTGTGGTGCGGTTGGCGAAGGACTACCTGCGACGCAGGAGGTTGCGGGTTCGATTCCCGCCTTTCTCCATTGGGCAGAAGGCATGGGTACCAGCTTGTAAAAGTGCCTATATTTGAGCATGTGTGAAACAATCGATATCGAACTAAGATAACTTTCTAATAGGTACCTAATCTTTTTACAGAGAATGGAAAACGACAAAATCTGTGGTACATTCGGGGATCTGGCACAGAATCCTAGCTCAAAACAGAGAATGCTTGGACATGTCTCAGTTTACATAGTATCTTCTCGTCATCCATACCGCAATGCTTGAAAACGAAAGTTTTCAATCAATGCGTCCTACCCGTCATGACCTACGGAGCTGAGACGTGGACACTCACGGTAGGGCTGGTCCACCAGTTTAAAGTCGCCCAGCGAGCTATGGAGAGAGCTATGCTCGGAGTTTCACTGAAGGATAGGATTCGCAACAAATACATCCGACACAGGACTAAGGTTATTAATCTATCATAGCTCAAAAGATCAGAAAGCTGAAGTGGGCTGGCCATATCTCGAGAAGAACCGAGAACCGATACCTAAACGTGTTCTTGAGTGGAGACCGCGACTCGGCAAACGTAGTATAGGACGACGTCCGACCAGGTGGGATGACGATTTGCGAAAGACTGCTGGCAGATGCTGGATGCGGCAAGCCGAAGACAGGGCGCTATGGCGTACATTAGAAGAGGCCTATGTCCAGCAGTGGACTTATATAGGCTGATGAAGACATGTTCCCGTTTTATTTATTTAAGAGTTGTGTATTACTTTTATAACAAAGTACCTACCTATGTTATTTTTTTTACCCTTAGATATAATAATTATAATATACAATTTACACTTATTGTTTTATTGAGAATAGTTGGTAGCAGGCACATAAAACATTCCATAGATATTATATTATACTAACACTTTAATTAGGTACCAACGAGAAAAATGTACAACTTCCTCCGGGACAACCTGGGGATACCAGAGGAACCCAGATGATGCAGGCAAGGATGGACTGTGCCAATGGCTTTATAAAATAGGAGTCAATATAATAATAGTGCTAGGTTTTATGTGTTTAACAGCAGGTCCTGAACTACGGGATTATGAACCTTAACACAGAATATTAATTTTAGCAATACAATACATACACAATACAGCAATACATTTATTTTGTTGTTGTTTAAATCACGTGACACTTGTGATAATCTACTTTTCTCTACAGACTTTCATTTTGATGTAGAATTTAACAAAAAAAAACTATTTTCTTCTTAGAACTCAGTAGGTGCACAAGTGCACATGTTTCTAACGGAGAAGCTTTCAGGCTGATAATGATTATAGAAATGATAGTTATCGTTTAAGGGCTGTGGATTTTGTTAAAGCCATTAAAAATAGTTGCAGGATGCTATGATATTTTATGGTGAGAAGTTGTATCATAAAATCTCCTAATTACCTTCATACTAATTATTTTATGTTCTGATGTGAGATGTAGTTACTTTCTAATTTACCTTCCCTATTGAAATAAGGGCTAAATATTGTTCCCAATATAAATATCTACTATCTCGAATCTACTGAAAAATTCAATTCAAGCTACATACAACACCTTGTAGCATTGTAGGTCCCTACCTCCCTATTTGTAGGAAGTTATTTTATTCTAATAACCAGCAATATAGGTACCTAATCTAGTTTAAAATCGTGTTTGCTGCCTCTTTATCTCATATTTATTAAGACTTCAAGAGTTTATGTTGCTTTGGAGGTAGACTACATACAATACCTATATACGAGTAGGTAGGTCAGAATCCAACATTGGAATAAGTCGTGGATAGAAGAAATCAGACCCCCCCTGGTATTTACCAATTGTTGTTGGTGATAGTGGGTTATTTAGTTACCTACCTTGTTTTCTGATTTGCATTGACCTAACTAACTGACATCGTGGCAGCATTAGTGGTTATTTTATACCTACTCATATTATAACATCATATTACAGAAACAATAACCAGCATAAGACTAGAATGGTGTGAATTCAGATATCACCTTTTGTGTCACAATGCTAAATAATGTTTTACTTACGCAGGTACGGTACCTAGGTACCTACCCTATCACTTGGGTTCATAAATCTACAGGTCCATTTATGCCAACGAAAAGAATCTCTACTTATCAAATAAACATAAAGGTACACCGAAATCAGGCCAGGCCAGCAAAAATCTACAAAATGATCATACAACACAACAAATTGCCTTATTTTCGCATTAGTAGAAAAGAGAGCAATCATAATAGCGTATTTTTTGTTTGTTTTGGTTTTTCGTTTGACATTTTTCTTGATTGATGTCAAGTGAACATGCACTGTCAACGTCAAAAACAAAATGGCGGATTCTACAAGTTTTCATCACCATAGCTTCGCCCAAATTGCGATTTATTCACATTTTCAAAAATTAATTTAATTTTTCATGGAACAAAACTTAAAAAACAAAATATACAGTTTTATTCAGAATTTTCAGAGCTATCGATTGATACCCATGCGATCGATGCCCATGATAGCTCAAAATTCTTGCCATCATTCTTTTATAGTCAACTAACTTCTGCCCGTGGCTTCTCAAGCATTTTACCTAGATATAATGTAGCCCATGTCCGTCTTGGATACCATTTACCTCCTTGCCAAATTTCATTAAGACTCGTTCAGACGTTTAGCCGAGCAAAATAACGCTGCGTAATCCCCAATCCCCACTTGACCGCGATTGCCCCTCATCAAAAGCCCTGAGCAAAAGACCACGCAAGACAAGACGGAAGTGCATCGCATTCCGCTGATCAGATCCGCACTCAAGTCAAAATTCTCATGACAGGAAAAGAGCCCTATGTGAAATGGACAACAGTAAGATATTATTATTATTAACTCATTTATTTCAGAAATTCATAACATTTACTTAGAAATTATAAATGTCACATAAAATAAAACCAACAAATACCTAGCACAAAATAAAATAAAATTAAATCAATTACAAATGGAATGAGCTTACTTATTCAAATTTAATAAAATAAAACAATACCTACTAACCAACGACCATCTTAATAGAGATAGACCCCATTATTATCATCATCAATTTTTTTTTTTGATGGGACAGTCCAGACGCGAAACAATTATTGTAAGGATGCCGTTGCTACTGGCTCGCGCACGCTGGAGTAGGGACGCGACTTTTTTGCGAATGATCGCGTGAATGTGGCTTTCACGCGCAGCATCCTCAAAATGTTGTTGTACTGAAGGAGTCTAAACTGTTCTAGTTTTCATAACATAATAATCGGCGGTGGAGGCGGCTGTTGTCCTACCCCATTCGACTTCTGCTGTCGCTGCTGCATGCAGCTCTTACTCAGGTGCTTTTGCTGCCTGCTGCTCGTCGCGGCCATCATAGCCGCCGTCTATTTCCTTGCTGACAAACTTTTGGGTGAGTCCTAAGTAGGTACTACGACCTATCTTGTTCAAACGCTTTCGACCTAATACTCAAACGCAGCTCAGGTATAAGCACGGATCAAGAGACGAATTTTCGACAGATTTTCATTGAAAACTGTCAAAAATTCGCGGCTTGAGACGGGCTTAAATCTGAGAAATGTTTAAGTATTTGAGGGTTTACCTATTAATCTTTTAAGTTAGCATTAAATTTACTCATAAGGACTATTTACACAATTTGAGAACCTTAATTATTTTCATAAAATCAAAAAAAAAGGTAAATCGTAATCAATCGAGCATCGTGTAGAATTTGCACCAACCCAACTCTTCCCGTGGGTGTCGTAAGAAGCGACTGTGGGACATACGAGGGGCGGGCAGCAGCGCCTCTTCCAGAATAGATCTACCACCGAACTGCGATGACACGCATGCTCAGCGTGGGCATTATGGGCATACCCCCGGCGATTACACCTCATGAGGTAAAAAAATCAGGGGGATGTCTGCGTCCATCAGTGGACCATTATAGGCTATTGAGGTTGAGGCTGTAAATCGTGAAATTGAATTTCACTTACGAAGCGTTTAAGTAGAGAGTGGTTCAATAGCTAAATTGGTAGTCATTTGCTTGTTGACCATTGTACCATCGGGCACATCGGCACCCACACAAATATTTTGTTTACCCTATCCTACCTAATGGTCGTGATTGTTTTGGAAAAAACCACAACACAAACTAGCTCAAATTTGTTGCCGAACATTTTTTTACTACCACAAAAAAGAACGGCAACAATAATGGGCTAGTCAGTTTACTTTGGTGTCAACAGAAACACTACCAATGAAGCATTTTTCCACTAGCCCGAAGGCATTTCGTTTTTGATTTCCGGCTACGAGCAGCCAGTACAACAAATAATGCTGGACAATCCCCACAGCATCATCTAGCCCTAAGCTACGTAGAGCTTATGTTATGAGTACTTGATAACTGATATATTCAATACAATACACTATAAAGAATGTAAAAAATATTTGTCCCGAGAGGCGGGAATGAAACCATAATAATTATACCAACTTATTGTACGTCCTTAACGTCCTATTTTTTCAGATTTTAATAAAAGCGACACGCTCCAGCTAAATGATCGCAATGAAAACGACCTAGTAACAAAAGTACATGCAACAGCAGGTTATCCACATCTGGTTACTAGTGGTAGAAATAAATACCGTTATATGCCTGAACTATCACATAGGCGAATCCCACAGCTTTTTGAAAAAGGGCTCGATATAAACCTTGAGCCAAGACTTGAGCTGAGAAGACTAAGACGTCCTTTAATTACTGAAAAAGAAGACGAAATAAACGAACCAGTGTCAGCAATCCACCAAGAACCGGTTCGTCCACGTTTGATTACAAGAAAAGTACATCATAGGCCCCTAAGAATCATTGGGAATGGCGAAGATGAATGGTACGAAAGTGCGAAAGAAAGGTGAAGAGAATAAAAACAGAGTTCGAGCTTCATTTCACTCCAAGTTTGCATTGATTTAACGGTACGTACCTAACCTACCCATATAAGACTGATGGTTAAACAAAAAAAAAACAAAAACCGACTTCTATTTCCGTAATATTTACACTGTTTTCTTAACTTTACTACTGCCACTAATACTCATATCACTGGAAAAAAGCCCCATAGCATCATTTCAGGTTCTTTACAATATTGAAAACACCATCCAAATAGGTCAACAATTGATGGAGTAATCGACGAACACACATAAAATAAAACGTTAAAACAGAGTCGGACTCGCGCAACGAGAGTTACATATAACTAGTACTTAGCCCTTAAAAAATCGTCGTGTATGGTGTCTAAGAAACAGAACCATTCCTGTGATTTCTTAGAGACTCAACAACGGGAGTCAGTCTTGAGTGGTTCCTTCAGGAGTTATGAAGGTTTGAAATTCCTTTGGAGCCAAGTTATAAAGCTCTTCTCCTGCTGATCTCTGTGACCCATGATGTGGGATATCTGATACTCGGATATCCCACATCACGGGTATATTCCCCCTGAATAAGGATATATGGCATGAGGGGAGAACAACTGATTTTAGTGCAGCAGAAACTGAAAAGAATTGAAAAAAAAATTGAGTATAGAATACATATTGGTTTTCGGATTTTTTTTGGTACATGACGAAATTCAATTTTATTTTTTTGAGAATAATATTTAATATAGAATCCTTGTTGGAGGACGGTGATTTCTTTCGTCCGAGAGTCCTTCGATCGGAGTAGATAGATAGATAGATAGAAAACACTTTATTGTACCACACAAACACAAAATACAATACAAAAGGAAATACAAGAAATATAGGAAGTACAAAGGGCGGCCTTATCGCTTTAAGCGATCTCTTCCAGGCAACCTTGGGATGGACTGGACATAAAAGAACAAAATAGACGGTGGCATTTGAGTGATATGAAAATAAAATAATAACATTAAACATACACTACTTACCATAATAATAATAATAATGCTGGACAATTCACACAGCATTATTATTATATTATAATACCTAACATACATATACTACTTACTAATGATAAACTTACATAGGTACACATAAAAAACTAGTATTTTTGTTAAGCGGATAAATAATACTGATGAAGCCGTTCTTTAAATATAGGAAGTGATTTTGCACGTCTGATGTCCAGGGGAAGAGCATTCCATAGACGGATAGCTTGTACAGTGAAAGATTTTTCATAAAAAGTAGTAGAGTGAGCAGGAACTTTTAAGGCGAGAGTTGCTGATGAGCGCAACGAGAGAGAATGAGAGTCAGACAGGAATTCAAAGCTCTCCTTGAGATAAGATGGGCTGTGAGGATAGAACAAGATACTGTACAAGAGGGATAGTATGTGAGTATTCCTGCGAAGTCGGATGGGCAACCACTTGAGTTTAACGCGATACTCGGATACGTGGTCATATTTGCGAAGGCCAAATATGAACCTGATGCTGAAATTCTGGAGGCGCTCAAGCTTATTTAGTTGATCTTCAGTGAGGTCCGGATAGCAGGCGTCGGCGTAATCAAGGATAGGGAGCAAAAGGGACTGGGCGAGTGTAACTTTAGTGGAAGTCGGAAGGAAATTGCGAAGTCGTCGCAGTGAGCCGGCTGATGCAAACATCCTTCGACTGAGTTCAGCCAATTGCGGACCCCAGGACAACTCACTGTCTACGATCAGACCCAGGTTTTTGACAGTTTTACTAACAGGAATTATAACACCATCAAAGGAGATAGGAGATAGGGATTTAACATCAATTTTAGCAATCATCCTTGAACTACCCACAACGGTGACTTGAGTCTTCTTAGGGTTCACCAAAAGACCGTGCGCTTTGCTCCATGCCAGGATACGTGAGAGATCATCATTTATTGAGGTTATAGCAGACGTAAGGTCATTGGTTGGAGCTTGTTGGTAGATCTGGAGATCGTCAGCGTAAAGGTGGTAGGAACTTGACAGAGATTCTGATATGGAGTTTATGAAAATTGCAAATAGAAGAGGAGAAAGTACGCCGCCCTGTGGAACACCAGCAGTGACATCACACCAGGACGAAAACTTATCGTCAAGGCGGATGCGTTGCCGGCGACCGAACAGATAACTATGAAACCAGTCGGTTACAATTGGAGATATGTTAAGAGAACGAAGTACAGCAAGAAGAATATCATAGTCGACATTGTTGAAGGCATTGCTAAAATCAAGCAATGACAACACAGTCACAAGTCCATTGTCCATGCCCCGGCGAATGTCATCCGTTATTTTAGAAAGGGCCGTCACGGTGCTGTGTCCATGACGAAAACCAGATTGGAGAGGATTCAAGAGCGAGTGGTCAGATAGGAATCGGCTGAGTTGATTGTGTACCAGACGCTCTAGCACCTTTGAGAGAAAAGGAAGGATGGAGATGGGTCGGAAATCGGAAACGGCGGTGGGTCTAGATTTTTTAGGTAGAGGGATAATTTGGGCGTTTTTCCAGGTGCTTGGGAAAGTGCTACTGGAAATGGAGTGGTTAAGGATGTGGACAAGGACGTGGATAACATCGTCGAGAATGGGTAGGAGCATATTACGACTTATGTTGTCATCACCGACTGCATTTGAAGTGATCGACAAGATGCTTCTCTTAACATCACAATCGGAAAACTGACTTAGAAAGAAGGGTGAAGTGATAGGGGTTGGTGACTGAGAGAGAGACTGAATGGTGTTCGATTTAACTATCCCATCGAATTGGGAAGACGAGGAGAAGTGTCGATTTAAAGAGTCAACATCTATATCTTTGGGAAGTGTGTCGTTACGCGATTTACCAACCCCTAGTATTCGAAGAAATTTCCAGACTTTAGAAGGGTCTTTGTTTTGGACAGAATTGTGGATATAACGGCGTTGGGCGTCCCTACACACCTTGTTACACTGATTACGTCGCTCAATATATTTAGAAACATTCGCTTCCGAGGGACAACACTTAGCCTTAAACTTGGCCACATTCTTACGATGGATTATCTCTTTAATGTGATTAGTGAGCCAAGGCGCTGGAAGATGCTTCAGTTTAATTTTCCTTAGCGGCGCATGTTTATCATATAAGCTTATAATGGCAGAGTTGAACGAGCTGATCTTGTCATCAGTAGTAGCAGCGCTCTCTACCTCCGACCAATCTATATGCCGTGCATCCTCGCGAAGATTTTCCACGTCTATACCACTAAAATTACGTTGTGTAATGATTTTGGGCTTTGCTTTTGGTGGGCGAATTTTGTAGGACATGAAAATTAGGTCGTGATAAGAGAAAGCGTCCGCGGGACATTGCCCGTGCTTATGAACGTTATTAACGGAAGAGACCAGGATAAGGTCAAGAAGAGAAGGGGTACAGTTTGGAAAGTGGTGCGTAGCACTTAAAGGAAGAATGTTCAGATTGCAGGAGTACCATATCGGAATGAAATCATTCTAATGTCACCTGTCACCCGACTTTCCTGAACGAATAGAGAGCTCAAGAGAGTATTGACTATTATATTGACAGAAGTACCATCTTTCATAGATAACTGGTTACATAAAAGCCTGTTTTTTGTTGTTATATTTTTACATCCAAACAATTTTGGCACGAAAATTTCCTCAAAAATGGTTTAAAACTGGAGTTATGTGGTACATCTTTTCTATACTAAGTAAAAACCCTTGGATATGAGAATCGCGATATACAGATGAAATACGTTATTTTTAAACTTTGCAAGGTACAAACGGTCATGGATCCACCTGAGGCAAAAATGTTAGAGGAAAGCAACGTGGTTGAATCGTCGGTCGCAAATACAGTGCACGTTGATTTGCAAACATTTTTCTTATCTAAAAAATTCCTACTAACAGCTTAACATTACTTGTAACTTAGTATGTGTTGCTTCAAACATTTCATGTTTGAAGATGTGTTGTCAACTTGAATCTATTTTTGTGTAAGCTGTAACTACCTGTAATTGGGGGTCACAACTGGCAATGCATTGTGTGTTTTTTACTGTGTTTTTAAGTGTATCCTCTGTTGGTAGTTCTAAATAAATAAATAAACATAGCTGTTGTATGCACCGCACAGGAGCTTCGTTCCAAAAAACATATTACGGCTGTGCTGAGTCACACAGATGTGTGTTTTCTTAGCCGCTGCGCAAGTGCGGATGTTGAATTTCACTAGTATATTAAGCAACACACATGGTAGGTGTTTTTACCAGCTACTATATATCTCGTTGGCCGCCGCGGTTCGGTGTGGCCATTGGCAGCGTGCGGCCAGGTGCCCGTGGTCCATGCCGATTTTGTACTTATGTAACAACACCAGAACAACACCAGCATCTGTCAGAAACCATAATCTTCTATATATTCTTCTTCTTCCTCTACCATATAAATCGCGATATAGACAGAACTCATATATTCTACGCGCGAGCAGATTTTTCAATGCAATGGCAATAGATATTGATATGTACTTGACTTGTTTTTTTTGTGTTTAATATGATTGCAGTTGGGGTAACGTTATAGTTCAAAGTGACGTCTTGCAACTTGGTGCTTCGGTTATCCTCTGGTTATTCCTGAGCGTTGCTGCAGTCATGATTTTAGTCATCTTGGTGGTTGCCGATATTATATGTAAGTTATAAAATAAAATATACGTGACAGTCCAGAGTAATAGTAGATGACTGACTAACATAAAAGGTTGAGGCTAGATTACAATTTGCGTACTCATTATTATTAACAAATACGAAAAAAATTAAAAATAAGGACTTAAATTTTCGTGTTTGTTAGCTATAGCTAACAAACAAAAAACAAAAATACAAATCTTTCCTCTTTATAATATATTATAAAGAGGAAAGATTTGTATTTTTGTTTGTAACGAACAAACTTAAAAACTACTGGACCGATTTCAAATATTTTTTTGCCGTTAGATAGATTATCACTGAGTAACAGGCTATAGAATATACCCGTGCGCAGCCGGGGCGTACCGCTAGTTATTAATAAACACGGAAATTTAAGTCTAAGCTCTCACTTCGCCTAAGGGGTAGGTTATCCTACCCCTCCGGCTAAATCCGTGGATATTGTCAGGGGCGACTAAGGTAACCTAACAGAGCCCATGACCTGACTGCATTACCCCGCTGTATGGCAATGCTTATGCGCTGTGCCAGAAAAATAAATAAATTAGCTACAATCAGGAACAGAGATACTCTGTTGAATTAACTCCTAATTCAACAGATGTGAGAATGCAAATAGAAAGAAGAGGCATTTGCCCAGCAGTGAGCTGGAAATATTAAACCTATTTATGATTAATATTTCCAGCTCACTTTGATATTATCAATACCATCATTGTGATTCTCATTTTCTTTCAGAAATATTCAAAACTAATGGCCACTTCTAATATGAAACCTGATTGTCAAGATATGCATAAATTGATGGCAAATTTATTAAGTAATGTAAATGTTTGTGAATTTTGTGGCGGTGGGAAGCCAAAGTGTGAATCCAAAGTGAAATGTGACCGTGAATCGTTTTTAATTCATAAGCAACTTGTTACAATACATCGAATTATGCAACAGAGTTCACAATGTTATTTCCATTATTTAAAGTATTTCTATGGCTGTGATGTGATTGTGTGTCTCATTAGGGGAAGCATATGTCCAACTGCATATTATAGGCAAAATGTCCCTGTGTCTCCCTGTGGCTTTTGTGGATTATGTGAATGCATTTGACTCTGTCAAAACCTGGCCTGTACTGAAATTCTTAAGGCGATGCCAAGTAGATTATCGAGGTGCTGAGATGTATCTACGAGGTCGCCACTATGCATGTCCAAGTACAGGGCCTGCGGTCTTAACTCATCCAATTGCAGAGGAGTTAGGCAGGGGGATGTCATATCCCGAATGTATTTCGAGTGCATTGGAGGATATGTTTAAGATGCTGGGCTGGAAATACAGCTCAGGGGCGATAGGTGTGGTATTTAGTTGTCGTTTATGACAACTAAATACCACACCTTCGGTTTGCTGAAGAGATAGTCTTAATGGCGGAGTAACTAGAGAAGCTGAACCAGATGCTGGACGGCCTTTTTTATTATCCCGAGGGAAATGCGCACGCATATCGCACTGCCACGTGGAGACAGTAAGATTATGTGGGACTCCAATCCACTAAAACTTTAGGGTGTTTCCGCCTCTGCCGCTTGTGGTATGAACATGGGAAAGATTTTCTCTTCCACGAACCCACTACGGCAGTCCGATATCGGGCTCCTCACTGGGAGTGTGAAGCACCCTCTTTCGCGACACGCTACAAACACGTGACGCGCCGCGACCACCTCGATGACCTTTAGATAGCATGCAGCATTACTTAGTATGATTTTGGAGATAACAAGTCATGATCAACAGCCACATTGATCCAAGCCTGGTGGCCTGGCCCTTGTCGTCCATGGCCACTTTATTGAAAATGTTTCCGAGTACCTTGGACTTGGCAGTTGAGTAAAAACAATTTCAATAGGGAAGCCAAAAAGAGAACAGCGAACAGAAAGAGATAATTTTATTGATTTTTAGACATCCTTTGCGCCATGACTACACAGGCTCAGTAAAAAGTCTTCCTACAGATTTTATATTACAGTGCGAAAGCCCCTCGCACTCTGGGAAATCTATAAAAAATTAAATAACAGGTATACAGGTTTGGACAACTGTAACGTTTCCCCTACGGCTAAATAAGGTTATCGACATAGCTCAAAGAATTATCATGCTGAAGTGGCAATGGGCTGGCCATATCTCGAGAAGAACCGACAACTGGGGTAAACGTGTTCATGAGTGGAGACCGCGTCTCGGCAAACGTAGTAGGACGCCCTCTGACCAGGTGGGATGACGATTTGCGAAAGACTCCTGGCAGATGCTGGATGCGGCAAGCTGAAGACAGGGCGCTATGGCGTTCATTAGTAAATAGGTTTATTTTATGTATGTTAGATTAAGGTATATATTTATATGGGCCGTAGTTTTTAAGTATTTTACATCTTGTACTAGACTAATGTTGTCTGAAATAAATGATTTTATTTTTTATTATTATTATTATTAGGGGAGGCCTAAGTTCAGCTGTGAACTCATGTAGGCTAATGATGATGAACGTTTCCCCTGTAGGTGTCGCTAACAGCGCTAAAGCCGTAAGAGGTCCCAAAGATTTTCGACGAAACCGACTAAGATTTCGTGGCTTAGTTGATACACCCGTACTGCAGGTTAGAATCCTGCCGAAATCGAATTTTTTTGGGACATTTAATTTCTTCCTACAGAGCTTGTTTAGCGACATATGCTTAATTTACAACCTAGCACCTCGACTGAAGTCTATGTAAGTATTATAATGTTGTTTAGTATTTTAATTAATGGTTCCCTTCACACCGATGCCACTAGAGTCGATTTCAGCAGTAGACCATTATAGGCTGTTGAGGTGAGGTGAGGTGAGGATTCTAGTGATATTTGGCCTCCATCTCTTTATATGTCTGTGCTACACGTAGGTAAAGTCCACGAGTAAAACTTTCGGGCGAAGGAAATCATTATATCAAGTTATACCTAAAAACTCCTTGAACGTAGTTCTGGACAAAGAGAATACAATTGCTTTATACATAAGACTTCAATACAATAGATTTCATTGGCGTTCAACACATCCCTAGTACATCTGTGGCGTTCAAGTATTTTTACTTCTTGTTTACTTCTGTTCTGTATATTTTCCCATGCTGCTTTTTTATATGCAATACGTAAACTAAAACGATTATATCAGAAAAAGCAATCCATTGATAATACAAAGGGAAAATCTAAAAGAAACTTAAGATATCTTCAGAAAAGTATCCAACTTCTAGGTGAAGTCAATATAAGGCTAAAGATTATAAGTGAAGAATTGAAGGAAATACTATACTATCTACATAAAATGTGGTAAGGCTTGTTTGTAACTTTTGCTACAGTTTCCAATTCTCACATCGACGGGTGTCTATTCTAGTGTAGGTGAAAGACATTACTTATTCCTTGCTCTTAAATTTCAACACGGATCTTAGAACTGGCCCATACTTAGGTCCTCGAAAATATTGTGGCACTAAAATAAATAGTTTAGCATCTATACTACCACTAGGTATGCGTTAGTGTTGGACATCGATCAAGGATCTATAGTGTCCATTCACAGGCTAGCATCGGACGATCCGCACTGACCGCATCAAACGGTTATTAGTATTTGTTGTATGCTTTGCCTTTGTATGGCAATAAAATTTCTGCGATTACCCTCTGTAACCTCAGCAACTGGATTGCCGATACACCACCCGGCATTCACAAATCCGTCTGATGAGACTAGTCGGAATCGTCCGTTACCGTCCTGTGAAATTGCACCTTTAGCCACTGCCTGTGCCGAATGCCTTGATCGATGACAGTGGTCAAAACATCCAATACTGATTTAAGCTGGACTCTACCAGAAGTAAAGATCTGTGAGCTAACCCAGGGTATACTGATGCCATGATTATTATAACAGCTTTAGGCTGCTGTCTCCTGTAAACTAAACAATAATGTCAGGGCTGGTAGAGACAAACAATGTAGCATCTTTACTGACCACGCTGCTGGAAACAACCGCAAAACAATTCTAGTCCAGTCAACGAGTGCTCAAGGGGGGGTGGAATGGAAAGGTCAAAAGTAGAAAGTTTGATTTCGAAACTTTATTTTAACTAGTTATGACGCAAACCCGCGCCCTCCGACCAGGTGGGATGACGATTTGCGAAAGACTGCTGGCAGATGCTGGATGCGGCAAGCTGAAGACAGGGCGCTATGGCGCTCATTAGGGGAGGCCTATGTCCAGCTATGGACTGGTATTAGGCTGATGATGATGACGCAAACGTTGTAAAAGTCCCCACCTCTCTGAGGTGAGCCCCATGTTTTATAACTACATCATAACGCTTTCAAAAAAGGAGACCTTTGTGCCCCCGCTAGGGCTTACTTCAAATGGGGACTTTAAGTATGTTTGTCTCCTAACTAGGCCAAACCAAGTTCCGAAGTCAAGCTTTTAGCTTTCGACCTCTCAATCCACCATCATTTATTGACTGGACTATTCCCGCCATTTGGCCCGTGGTTGCTGAGGTTATAGCGAGAAAGGAGTCTAAAGGTACCTAACCATTTCAAAGCGATGTAAAGATATCTACGCAGTGTCAAAGGCCTGATCGATGACTGAAGAAGCTTTCGTACATAGAGTATGCTTTCGTGTAGCTTGCTCAGACATCGATCTATGCCTGAGTAATGTTTAAGTCATAGCACAAATGCGTAACTCAATCATAGAATGATAAATTGCTGAGTCACCGTTATTTAATACGAGCATAATGTCTATTGCCATTTTCTATTATCGAGTTGAATTTTCGGTTTTTTTAAGGTTTCTGTTTTCCAATTATTTATTTAGGTAACTACACTTCTAATTATTATTTACAAATTATTATTTTAAACATATATTTGGGTTTTCCTATCATGGAAATGAAAATACTTTTCCCCTTTAGTGTGTGCGCTGTGATTACAGTCAGAATAATTGTCATATTTGCATTATTTATCGTTGCTACCTTAATAGCTAAACTAACTCGCGCTAGATCGAAAAAAACTTCCCGTAAGCACATGTTTCAAGATTTCTGAAAATATTCCTGGTATTGGATCAAACGAGTTATTAAAGTTTGAAAAAACGATTGGGCTTACAGAGACAATTCTAGTCTCGTATTGTACCATATTTAGTCTACTTTATATACGTCCTGAAAAGATACTATCAGAAACAAGTCCTTTAGGGTTACAATCGCCGACATCTGAAATCTGAAACTAGCCAAAATTTTCGCGGTTATAAATTTTTTACTGCGTTCGGCTGGTTTGACCTCGAGCGCCGAATGAAACTTTGAACGCAGCTTCGATTATTTATTGGGCCAAAATTATAAAGAAGTCTGCAAAAATCAGAACTACCGCATTTTACTTGACTTACTGTGTCTGAAATAAGTGTGATTTTCATTTTTTTAACCAAGGTTTGATGTGTAACATTACTGCACTAATAAACGACCACAGCTGAGCGTACCTCTCCCAAACCAAGAAGCTTTTACCAAGTCACCACACTTGGAAGGCGGTTTGGTGATCGCAATCTAGGTGTTAAAATATAAATAGGAATATAAAAGAAAATGGGAGAAAGCTGCCCTTTCTCTGTTGGGTTCCCACAGTCGACTCATACAACATCCACGGGTTGAGAAGAACGCGTTAATTCTTATAACGACCTCGACGGTGGGCGAAGGTCTGCCTGCGACGCAGGAAGTTGCGAGTTCGATTCCCACCTCAGGACAAAGTGTGTACGATCTGCAGACATTTGTTCCGGGTGTTCTGGTATTTTTCTATGTGTAATAAAAATAACAGTCTTTTCTCGTCAGCTGGTGTGCGCTCATCATTCTGACACGAACTTAACAAATGAAGTTCAATCATAATTATAAGAAGCAACTCGTCGAAGAATTATGTATCCTGAAAATAAGATGTATAATGTAGACTCTTACCACATGTTGCAAATTTCTTATTTTCAGGATACTCATTTCGAGAACGAGATGCAAATATAATTGATGATTAAACGAACTTACCCCGCTATGGCAGCTTTAATAATATACAACGCCTTGAAGAAAAAAATCAGTGTCTTAAGATAATAAATTATACATAGTATAACGGACTTAAAGTATAGGTACGTACGTTAATAAAATGTAACACGGGTGATATAGATAGGTGATTATGTTGTCGCGTTGTATTGTAGGTGATGTGGCTTGAGACACAGTAGGTTTCGAATTTATGTCTACATGGCTTTACATTATAGATAAACTTATTAAAATATTTTTATTCGTGCAGGTTTATGTTGATCAAGGAATCAGTAGGAACATAGAGATACAGATGCGCTACTATTTTTCTAAATTCCCATCCGTGTGCGGGCTGAAACTTATAAGGGGGCGCCCATTAATTACGTGGGGCTTTTAAGGGGCGGATGGGGTCGAACCAAATCTCACCCAACCTAACGTCCCCCACGTCTCGGCAAATACCACATAATATTATTACACATTTTAGCAGTTCCTAATTAAGGTGATGTTAGTTTCGTGTTAGCGCGAGATTCAAATTTGTAATAGTAAATCGTTTACAATTCTCGACAAATTACTAATCCTTTTTTTTATTCTTTGTGGAATGAAGGAACAGTTAAAATACACAAGCGAAATTAAATTTTGCGCGTACAGGAAATGTACAATCTTGGGCACTTTATTGTTCGAATTTGTTAGTATTCTAGACTACGTTCTCAGAAGTATTATAATTCAGCACAAATTACTTATCATATCGTACCATAAATATACAGTTAGTAAAATCTCACGTAAGATTAGGGGGCGGGGAGGTGGTTTAGCAAAATATCACGACACCTCACAAGGGGAAAGGGGGGTGGTCAAAAAATCGCCTAAGCACCTCACGTAATTTATGGATGTAATTGATCCAGCCAATCCGCGTGCCGCGTGCGTGTGGCCCGCGTTATCACGCGGGAAAAACATACCTAAATGAAAATAATCGATTTCAGCTGGCCAGCACGCACGCGGGCGATTATTTACGTGACAGTAAAAGAATCCTTAGGAGTTCCTTTTTTTTTTATTTCGTAGAATAAATTCAGTGTATTAACTTAAATATATTTTCTTCTTTACCTGCAGTGGCTGCGAAGTATGCAAGTTTTTATGCTTCTTTATAACAATGATCTTCACAATGTTGCTATCTCTATTTATATACAATACCTTGAAGATGCATTTTCCGGAAATCCCTTAATATTATAAAAGTATTTGTATGGATACATATATTTACGCAGATGTGACTACTTTAGCTTTGTTTCTAATTCAATTGATTTGTTTCAAAATAAATGTTTAAATAATCCCTAGATTTTTTTATATTCAATTCGATCATAAACGCCGATAAAAATCGACTTGTATACTAAGTATCCTTAACATTGACACCTATTTGTTATCATTAAATCTTAAGATATAGTTCATGATTGGGACTATGTATATTGTGTAAATAAAAGCTCATGTATTTTTTTAGTGTTTTCGCAATGAACTGTCTGAAGTGTCTATGCTGTATTATACCAATGTTGGGCACATTTTTGCTACTTGTTGCCATATACAGCCTCGTGAAGAATGAAAAATAAATTTATTTAAGAAATATCAGTTTGTTACTTAAATAGCTAAATAAATTTTATCAATTCGATTAAAAATGATAATGTCTTAAAAAAATTTACTCAGGAATTTAAAAATAAATATTAAGTAGTAGTAAGATCGACATATGAAAGTAATGAATTTATTATCTACCACACATTAAAAACAATATTGAATGTCGAGTTAGATTGAACCAGCTCCGTGGTCATCGCTCATCCATTTTGCATAATCCAGAATAAATCATCAGGAAGGGTATTTGATCCTGTACCTACTCTAGTCATAGATCAGTATGCTTCTATACACACATACATGTGTGTGTATAGAAGCATGGTGATCGCCTTTGGTATAACCTAAATCTTAAAATTTCCTTAAAATTCTAAACTCAACTCCATAAGCTAACTTTTTTAGTAATTAAATAATTAATTAATAACTGAACGTAGCATCAATATCCGTGCAAACGCCTGATGGTTATTGTTATTGTTACATACGTTAAATGTACTTTTTATTTTGTTTTAAGCCCGTGCCTTAGTTTACCCAAATTGCTTTGCATTTTGTTGCTGGTCCTCGGAGTGATGTTTGTCCTACTCTTATCCAGTTTGGTGAGACATACTGAATGAGATATTATATGTATATGTGCCAAAATACATGACAATACATCTCGTTCATTCATCAGGATGAATGTTTAAAATAACATAAGATTCCGTCTTTATAAAGAAATCCTGCATTACTTGTTATTTTTAAATGCTGTTTTGTTCATTGTTTATGTTTTACGATTTCAATAAATGTTATTTCTAAAGATTTTTATTGGTGCTGAATTTTAAATATAATATTTCGCCAGCTAGGAAAGTCGATAATTAGATATCTGTAATGTCGAGATCGTCTATCGGTGAAAAACTAAAAGCTTTCTTGCAAAAAGAGAATAAATAATAACTCTTTTTCTTAAGATTTTAATATAATAAGTAGAAAGTCTCTACCTATAGATTCTCTAATCAAGACTCATTTTGTGATGGTACTTACGAACACATAATTATATTCTCGAACTCCGAAACTAATTGAAAAAAATGGTGGGAAATTGTTTTATTGCAATATTTTGGTATAAAATTAATAATTTATTTACATTGTTTTCCAAAAGAAAACAGATATCTGAAAGAGTCGTTAAATACATGAAAAGACAAAATAAATGATTTGTAGGGTAAATAAATACGTAATAATATCCTTGACGCAGATACCCTCATTGTATACCTACATCCGTACTGTGCTAACTAACAATGGGTATGGTATTTTAGAAACTAAAACTTATTTCCCTGGTTTATCTTTATGAGCAAAATTAAAAAAAAACTGATGGTGAAATCTTTTCTGTATTATTTAAGAATGTTTGCTATTTCCTA
This sequence comes from Eupithecia vulgata, assembly GCA_946478455.1. Classification (NCBI taxonomy): domain Eukaryota; kingdom Metazoa; phylum Arthropoda; class Insecta; order Lepidoptera; family Geometridae; genus Eupithecia; species Eupithecia vulgata. Next base: position 10,953,952 of record OX297873.1, read on the forward strand.
CAAGGATGTAGGTTGTTTTAGTTATAGTGGCATATTCACCTTAAAGTGGACATAATTTGGTACCTACCTAATTATATTCAGTCAATAAATTAATGTCAATAATGTATTAAAGCAAAACTATTTTCTTCCATAGCTTAATATTGTGCAGTTTATGCCGCTTCTTGATCTGCTTGGGGATAATTTGCGGCATTGCTTTGGTTGCACTGATTATTTATTACGGAGTGAAAAGCCTCGGCTAAAACATTTCTTCAAACAATAGAAGTAACAGGATACAGAATCAGTAGCCAAAGAATAGCATCGCACATCAGTTCAGTGAAGGGTATGACATCATTCAATGAATCATCGTCTGCCCGCTTATGTCCATTGCTGAACATAGGCCTCCAACAAACGTATGACGTCGCGAATAGCAGTTCTGAGTTTGCTACATTCATCGACTACTGCTACAATGTCGTCGAAACATCGAATAGGAAGTCGTCCCACACTCCGTTGCGTAATGCGTCATGGTCGCCACTCGAGAACCTTTACCTAACGGTTATAGGATCTGCGAGCTTTTTCAAATAATAATGATTTATTAAAAACATACCAATGTACTATACCTTACCTACATTAGAAGAATAATTTTCTTCTATATATATTGTGTTAGTATAAGATTGGAAGAATAATAATAGTATAGCATAAAATATATTTATTTCTTTGTTGAATGATATAAGTAGACTCTAAAACTGCTCTGGATTTTCGGGGCCGATAGTTTAAGCATTTTGCCAAATTAAAGGTAGGTTGGTATTATTGTTTTCCTGTACCTAGCTAAAATAAAATTTGTTTATTTTCTACATATAATAAATAAAAATATTTTGAATTCTGTTTGTTTCTTGAAACCATTGGTAATCGCAATAACCGTTAAAATACCATAGCGCAGTAACCTAATAAGCGTAAAAATTACACAACGCCTTGAAAAAATTAGTAAGAAGAAATTAGTAACTTATCGTAGAATTTTATGTAATAAATTACACACCTTAACGGACATAGAGTATAGGTACGTAGATACTTTGTATCATATGATAATTTAGGGCTTATTATCGCATTCTAATTCTAAGTGAGACACAGTAGGTTGCGGTTTATTTCTACTTGGCTTTACAGTGTAGATAAACTATGCAAAAAAGTTGACGAGAAGCGCGTATGGTTTTTTTTTTCGTACAGGCTTATGTTGTACAAGGGAATCAGTAGGTTACTTTTCTTATCAAGCAGATTTCCATCCGCGTGCCGGCCACCCGAAACCTATAATGGGTCCAGCCAATTCGCGTGCGTGTGGCCCACGTGATAGGAAAAACATTAAATATGTACATACTACCTATTAATAAGAAAACAATACGTTCATATAACGAAAAAAAATCTATTAGTTCCTACCTATTTGTTTTTTTTTTCAATCTTATGACATTGTTTGATTTTGTCAATTTGTTATGTACCTAAATAAACTCGTGTATTTTTTTAGTGTTTTCGCAATGAACTGTCTGAAGTGTCTGTGCTGTATTATACCAATGATGGGCACATTTATGCTACTTGTAGCCGCATACACCATCATGAAGAATGAAGAATAAATTAATTCCAGAAATATCAGTCTGTTACTTATATAACCGAGTATTTATTTTCGATTCAAACCTAAAACTGGTAGGCTTAAAAAAATTAAACCTGATAATCAAAAAAAAATGTAATAGAGAATGGATAAGAATTGACATATAGAAATAATGAATATAACACATTAAAAACTCCGTGGTCTTCGCTCACCATTTTTCATAATCCAGGATAAATCATCAGGATATCAGCACGGGTATTTGATCCTGTACCTACTCTAGTCGTTACGTGTTTAGAAGCATGCTGATCGACTTTGATATTTGTTTATGTTTTACGATTACAATAAATGTTATATGTAAAGATTTTTATTGGTGCTGAATTTTGAATTAATATTTTGACACCTAGCGACTAGCGACTAGCGAGATGGGTAGTCTATCGGAGAAATTAAAAGGTTTCTTGTCAAAAGAGAATAAATACAACTTTCTTTCTAAAGACTTCTAAAATCTCTTTTTCTTATAATAGGTAGAGAGTCTACATAGGTAGATACTGTACCTTTCATTGTCCACGCGGAACTTGGAATGGCAGGATCAAGTATAGGATATAGGAATACTTATGTAGAGATATTCTACTAGAAACTCAACTTGTGATAGTACTAACGATCAATCAATTACTGAAAACCCTCAAAGGAAATGGAGAATTATTTTGACAATTGTTTGATTGCATTATTTTCGTACATAATATCGAATTCATTACATTATTTGTAATATAAAATCATAAGTTATCAACTCCTGAAAATATTACAGATTTATAGGGTAACTACTTTCGTAATATCTCCATATCCTTGATGTAGGTGTACTTTTTGTACCGCATCAGAACCGGGCTAACTGACTGTGGCATTTTTAATAACTTAGAGGTTTCCTGGGAAAATTATAAAACATTGATTCTGAAATATTTTCAAAAATATTTAACGGTATATCCTATACCGAGGTAGGTAGCCACACTCAGAAGTAGTATATTTAGTTCATTATACTACTTGTAACTGAAAGTTGAAAGTTCAAGCGGAAATTTTTGGTGCTACCTATTGAATTCATTAAATTAATATTAATTATGTATTAAAGCTAAACTTTTAAAACTATCATGGTTATTAACATTAAAGTCATTTAAAACGGGATATTTACCATGATTCGATGTTTGAGTTTTCCAATATTTCGGCACAGTTTCATGCGCCATGATCACGGACGAACTGTTCTTTCGTGATCATGGCGCATGAAACTGTGCCGAAATATTGGAAAACTCAAAAATCGAATCATGGTAAATATCCTCGTTTTAAATGACTTTAAAGGTAAACTATTTTCTTCCATAGCTGTATAGTGAACAGGGTAATCCTCCTGTTGATCTGCTTGGTGCCATTTTGCGGCATTGCGTTGTTTTGCATGATTATTTATTACGGAGTGAAAAGCCTCGGCTAAAACGTTACTTCAAACAATAGAAGTATCATGACACAGAATCTGTAGCCAAAGAGGAGCATCGCGCATTAGTGCAAAGAAGGATATTACATCAAACAATTGATCATCATCAGCTCGCCTAATTCCACTTCTGAACATAGACCTCCCACAAACGATGACGCTACAAATTGCGGTCCTGAGCCGCCTCCATACATCGTCTCCCTGCGAACGCTAGAATATCGTCGATCCATCGAATAGGAAGTCTTCACACACCCCGTTTTGCACTGCATCGTTGTTACCACTCGAGAACCTTTACTCTGCGGCGATTATAGATTCTGCAAGCTAATTCAATTAATACAATTCTTCATATATTATGTACCTACTTATGAGAAATATTTAATAGCTTTATGAATGGTCGTATTGTTGGCGATTGTGTTTTCGATTCTGTTTATAATATACGGTTGGAAGAATAAGATATAATATGTTTCGTCATACAGTATTAGAAGTAATCAGAGGTTACTACCTACAACCGACAAAGTGATCGTCAATGCTATGCCACGTCAGTGCACTCCGCTGCTGGACTGAGTACAATCGCGAAACACAAAACTCTCTTCATAAATAGCTGCATCATTATTGTGCAATTCAGGCGGTATGGTGAGAAGCAGCACAGAAGTTGACGATGATTTGGCCTGTAGTATTTTTCTAAGCTAATATAACCATTTGTTTCTAACATTGAAATAAGTTTTGCCAAATTAATAGATACCTATCACAATTGAATCATAAGTGTCATCTGGAAGGTGTACATACGACATACATCAAATAATGTTTTTTTTTCACACTTTCGCTCGCGTTAATTTTGTGATTTTATAAAAGAACAGATTTGCGAATTAAAAAAATGTGCGTTGTAATATTCTTTGTTTTAGAAATAAATTTATAAATTATCGTAAATTCTTTAGGTATATAATAGGAAGATAATTTACAAAACGGACTGTTCTTCCTCATATGTATATAAATCCAGTTCTTATCATGCCTCCAAACAAAGGGGTGTTTTATCACAATCACCCATCGCTTGAAAGGCGGATTGGTTAAAGCAGCTGTAAAAGATAACAGATGGAAGATGATCCATTCCTCTGGCAGCGTCCCTTAGCTCTTACAACATCTACGGACACCGTTGTTGGAGGGATCGATTTGAATGTCACGACCCCCACGGCAAAACATTTGAAATAGAAGATCCAGTAATACAAGCCCAATTATTTTCCTGCATTGCTGTACAGCGGTCTCGTTTGTACACGCTGGTTGCTTGTTGCCACCAATCATCATTGGGTTATTATTAATAGCTATAGTGTTCGGAGTGAAAAGCTACAGAGAAAATGCTGGATGTTCTTATTCCTCTTAGCAGTTGATACAATGTTTCGTCAAACAATAGAAGAATGCGATGGCACTGCACCTACCTCCAGAGAACGTCAATGCTACGCCGAACCTCCCAATCAGTGTATTATATATACCGACAGACAACATTAAAAATTATCTTTTCTAGCTCCATTCTATCAAAGAGTGTTTCGAGAATATAGCGTTTTTTCGTATGTTTTTATACATACGAGTATGTAGCTGTAGGTATGTGCTGCTTGAGTGTAGTTTGCATACTGGCCAAGTACATATTTTGTGATGTACGTACATCATGTGTGCTCGCTGGAATCATTTATCACTGTGTTGGTTCTGATGAACCTCGTCCCTGGTGAGAACCGTCTGTTGATAATGGTTCGGCGTTGCACTTATGGCCAAAAATATACAGCAACACTCGTTGTGGCAACGCGTAACAATATTCTATGTAAATTATATTATTAGATATTATTTATTATTAAATGAGGAGCCCCACTTTGGCCAACCTTGATAACAATGTCGAAGAGTAAATATTTTTTCTTCCATAGCTGTATTCTGTGCAGTTTGACACGCCTGCTATGCTGCCTGCTGCCACTTATCATCCTTGGGCTGCTTATCATGATCATAATATGTGGTATCCAACAATTAAAATAATGAAATTGATGTTGAAGATGAATAACTCCTTCGATAACAAGTGTAGGTAGGTTTTCGATTGTTGAATGAGAAGTTTATGCAAAAGAATTGTAAACGAATTTCAAGGCCTTCAAACTCTCTTAAAACGCACAGGTTTTTATCTAAGACACTATTATTTCTGTACGTTTTAACTTTTAAATAAATTATGTTTTGAAAGTCTAATGACAGCTTCAAAATTAATGTCCTACACTCTGGCCCAACTGAAGATACAAAGTTTATAAACATTACACTAAACTTAACCTAAAAATCACTTTCTTGTTGTTGAATTCGGGAGAAAGTTTGGAGCACTGTCTCGTCAATTTAAACTCTTCCCTGCAATGCATATTACTGCCAATACTTTTTCAAACACACGCCTTAAAGAGAATTCCCGATTTTGGTGTTGAGAGTTGTGTATAAACATTGTACTTTAAGAATGGCTGGAGTAATGGTGTGACGTATACTATAAGTAGAGTCTATTAGGTGAATGTATAAGTCTTACTTCAATAGATATTTTCAAAATATAATAACTAGATTTAAGACGTAAAGAAACCACTATGGTTCGTAATTTCTAAAAAATAGTACCTACAACATTATTGATAGCAATAGAATTAGATAATTGTGTTCTACGGTTTACTCTAAACTTGATTATGAATAATTTTATTTTAAACTCATACTATAACAAAACACGCTGTAAAATTAAACTAAGATATTAAAGACAAAACAGACATAGTACAAGCTTTTATTTAACTTGCCCTTTTAGTATGTGTGAGACAAATCTTCCTTTAGTATTTTAGACCAGGTATCCTCAACCGATTGAGCTGTAACGTGGTATACTAATTGGAATACTTTTGAAAGTTTGGTGATAATACAATGTTATAGTACCATCGAGCTAGTCTGATGATGAAGACAGAAGTCAATGGCAATAAGAACTCCTGAACGAAACGGTACAACCCTGAGATTAGGTTCGATGTATTTGTCTTCTTGATAAAAAAGCATTTGCTTTAATTTAAAATTTATTTGTGTTTAATATAAAATTGGTCGCTGTCTCATAATAGCTTTGGGTATCCTTGCTAGGGATCCTTTATAAGAGTGTAGAGATAGTTTTGTCATGTTTGTCTGTCTGTTCATCTTGGAATGAAGTAGACAGGAATCCAATATTTGGTGGATATAGCATTCTGAAGCAATGTATTAGTTATGAACAAATAAATTTTTTAAACAACTTTCATTAATTATATTTTGGGTAACGAAGGTACATGGTTTGCATGTAAATAATAAATGATATAGCAAGTTTTCGATGATGTATATCATCCTTCATTGAGACTTGAAATTATGGGATAAGTATAGTAGTCTAAGGTCACAATATACAACGACCTTCACCAAGTAGTTTATTTGATGAAACGTATTTTATCTTTAATTTAATATGTCCATAAATATATTGCATATGAGTTGTCTAACAAATTTCAGTCCACGATATGATATGAATTAATATATTTTTTTTTATTATTTTTAAACATTTCACCGGCTTGATTATTAGACAAATTCTATACCAATCGAAAGTATGAAGCCCATCGAATATGCAAATGTATTATTCCTATTCTTTTCCGTACACATCTCTCGGGTTGCCAGGTATAAACAGGTAAATCGATAATAATAGCATTTTGCACCGGTCTGAATATTGAATTAAAATTAAATGAAAATAAAGATTTTTTTATCGGAAAACTCAAAAATCGAATCATGGTAAATATCTCGTTTTAAATGACTTTAATGAAAATATAGATTATTTCATTATGAACACGGTGGCATATCATGCTACTCGTATTGTCAATTCCATTTATATAAAAGTTCACAGATTTAGAAAACATCCATTATCGTACCCTCCAATGTTATTTTACGTAATTAACTTTAAAATAAATGTATATTTTTTTAAAAAGATAAGTTTTGCGTAATTTTTAAATACGCGATGCAATATTCATAGTCTCAGAAATAAAACAGACTGTTCTAGCTTATCAGCAGAAGTCCACAGCTGGACATGCCTCGTCCAAATAAAGACGTTTTTTTAATCTCCCCATGCTTGACATCCGGATTGATCATAGTAGTGGAGGTTTAAAAATAAAAAGACGTGAGCTTCTGCCTTTTCTCTGGCAGCGTCCCTTAGCCCTTACACAATCTACGGGCTGAATTGGAGGGGTCGAGTCTAACGCCGCAACCCCCTCGGTAAAAATTTGAATGAGCACACTAGATGGGCACTGCAGTCAAATAGAATAAAAAAAACACTCGTAATTTAACAAAACCTTCAAATATCAGTGGCTTGATAATCACAGGTAATGGCGTACAGAGTAAAATTCTACCGCTTTGTCTCTTAAAGAAAACGCTGGATGATCGCTCTTCCTCTAAGCAGTTGATACAATGTTACGTCAAACAATAGAAGATTGTGATGGCACTGCAACTACCTCCAGAGAACGTCAATGCTACGCCGCACCTCCAATGAGTTCACTGTATAATATAGACCGGCGGACACCATTAAAAAGCCTTTTCTGGCTACACTCTGTCAAAGAGTGTCTTAAGAATACCGCGTTTTTTCGTATTTTTCGATACATAGCTGTATGTGCTGCATGGTTGTAGTGGTCACAGTGGCCACACACATTTGTAATGTGTGTTGTACGTACATCATGTGTACTGGAATTATTCATCACTGTGTTGCAAATGTATAGATTTTTTTATCGTTTATTTATGTTATATCATTACTAAAAAAATAACATCCGCAAATTAAAGAAAAAACTAAAAATAAAACTGCACTCAATATCGGGTGATAAAAACGCTGCCTTTTTCCTGTGACGTCACCCTTAAGTTTGTCAACTCAAAGTGCTTCTGTTTCTTTAAGCAATATGTAATAAAAAAAGCGATAAATGACGATAACCATCATGTTTGTTGTTTATGTGTTGTCTTTAATAACAAATTTTATTTCTTTCCTACTTTCAAAAATGATATTCCGCTAAAAGGTTCATGACAGGACTGTGAACCGTGACGTCACGTTTAGAAATTTTGCGTTTCGGTCCATAAATACCTACTTTAAATGAATAAATTTCAAAACCCTAATATTAAAACATACAAATAAATATGCATATTTCTGCAACAAAAGAGAATACAAACAAAAATTATCAGCTTTTTTGAAGTCACATATACATACTTTATTCTGATGAAAATAAAATTGTGAGAAGCGTCTGTTGATAAGTTCGACAAACAATAGAGATATTCAGACGTCTCTGCACGTATCTCCAAATAATTATTCTGCAACTCTACGCTGCAGCAACACACAGCAATTATACTACTTACCTCAATTACATTATTAAATTAAATTTATTTTTAAATGAGCCAGTACCACTTGCTGCCTTAAATAACAATGTCGAAGAGTAAATATTTTTTCTTCCATAGCTTTGTTCTGTGCGGTTTGAGTCGCCTGCTATGCTGCCTGCTTTGCTGCCTGCTGCCATTATTCTTCCTTGTGATATTAATCATGATCATAGTATATGGTTTCCAACAATTGAAATGATGACATTGGTGTTGAAGATGAATAACCCCTTCGATAAGAAGTGTAGTTTATCGAATGTTGAACGAGAAGTGTTGAAGGCTAGGTTAAGAAAGGGCCCATTATCAATTGGCATAAGAGAAATTGATGAATTATTGTTATAAGATTGCAATGCCCTGCTATTTAACATTTATTTAATAATATTAATTATTATTATTATTATAAATGAACACTGCAAAAAGGGGTTGATCAGTGCAATAAAACCTTTACTATTCCTTTGCTAACTAGTATGTATAGGATTAAATATGAAATGCTTGAAAAAAATATTAAATGAATAAAAGTTGTTTATTTTACTATTGTTTTTATTATTTTTCAAAATTTAAAAAATTTTGACTTCGGTGGGACTCGAACCCGGGTGGGGTTCGAGTCCCGCCGAAGTCAAAAATTTACATCATTGCATTTATAACTTTGTTACGAGCACCACAAAGCACCTCACTACAAATCGCGACTTATGTATTGGTCCAAATAAAAAAAATACCATATTTAGATTCTTGCACCATTAAGTGCATTATAGAAGAGTCCACTTTTCTATACGCACTGTCGACTCGTATTATATTACTTGTCCGTGGCCACTTTTAAATGGAAAATGATAAATATAATAGGCCTGATCAACATCAAAGCCAAAGCGAAAATGCCAGAAGACTGGATGGAATGCCGGAAGCTTTCGAGTGTCCTCGTCAAAGACCTTCTCTATTTAACGTTGTTGAAATCGATACATCATTTTTTAAAGTATGGACCCAGCATCTTGTATACCAAATGTATGCCAAAAAGAATTCATTCCCATCATTAAAGAATTGAAAATTAAAATCTGCAATAAGACATGGGAGGAAGGCTAAATCATGGGAAGAAGAAAACGTAAAACTATAAAAGGTTGATTGAGAATTTGTTCTATTTATCTCTTCCAAGCTTTTACGAAGATATTAAAAGAAAAATATGAAGATCTTCGAGTGTTAAGGAAGTTTTGTGGTTCTAAGGCTAAAGATAAAGATGTTTACAATTTTTTATATTCGTAGGTAATTAGCTTCTGCTTATTAAGAACGCAGCTTCGGAGCCTTCTTAAACTCTTTATTGCACACACAAGATACGTTAAAGCTAACAAATAATAGACATGTACAAAGGCGAGTTTTACCCTAAAAGAGTTTTCTTACAGTAAACCTAAGGGTGTAAAGAGAAATTATGAAATGAGAGTAAATAGATAAGAGTTCAAATGCAACAATACGGACAGTATTAGGGTTCTTAAAAAAACTTACATACAAAACTGACTAAGGTAATATAAAAGAAAAAAAGTAAAAAATAAATACAAAAAAACAAAATACAAAATACCTACATACCGTCTAACTACAAGTCTATATTTTATAAATAGGTTCCTATTATAAATATACAGGACATAATAAAAATTAAAGACTAAACTTTTAGGTTGGGGGGCAGGAGCGATTCTCAATGTACTATTTTTTTAAACAACTCTCAACACCAAAATCATAAATTCTCTTTAGGGTGCGGTGTTTGAAAATATATTCCCAGTATTATGCATTATAGAATGAGTTCGAAATGACTATGAACGCAAATTTTGTCCAAAAATAAATAACAAAAAGGTTATTTTTGGGTAAAGTATCGGGCAGCGTCTATCTTCAGTTGGGCCATGGTATAGGTAAAAATTAGCGATTGTCATCAATGAATCATTTCAAACAAAACATCATTTATTTTAAAGTTAAGACGTACCCAAGAGAGCTGTTCGTGCAGAAGAGGGCTGTTCGTGCAATCTATAATATGGGTCCCAGAGAATCCCTACGTGATAAATGACTTTTTCTAAGTGTACATTTTTGTATTTATGGAAATACGGAATTTCTGACTTTTTTTTTTTGACACATTGTCTTAGATAAAAACCAGTGCGTTATGAGAGGTTTTTGAAGACCTTACTCTACGTTTACGATTCGTTCGCACACACTTCTCGTTCAACATTCGATAAAACTTTTAAAACTATCATGGTTATTAACATTAAAGTCATTTAAAACGGGATATTTACCATGATTCGATTTTTGAGTTTTCCAATATTTCGGCACAGTTTCATGCGCCATGATCACGGAAGAACTAAAGTCACTGCGAGTTGGTTTTTATTGGCAGATATATCGATCTACCTTCATTCTTTGTCTTTTTCTACGAAAGTTACCACTACCACCGGTTTCATTTACGAACGCAATTCGATCACGACACACAACACTAACGGTATCTGCACACGGCTTGGTTGGTTCACCACTTCTTCGATTTTTACACATTCTCACCACAGGGTAGAAGCTTACAGGGTGAGTTGATCCACGTCAGAAATGTTTTAAATAAGAACGGCTATAAGTTACGTTCTTTGCCATCTCGTTACGGCACTGGCCATAAACTGCACAGGAGTACGGTGGAACGCAAACCAGCATTCTTGCCTTACATAAAAGGTGTGACGGATAAAGTTGCGAACATCCTGCAAAAATCCTCCATCAAAACCGTTTTCTCGCCGCTAAAAAAGATCGTACACTACCTGCGCACGCCTAAAGACACCTTCCCACTTGAGAAACCAGGGGTGTACAAGATCGACTGTAGCTGTGGAAGCTCTTATATAGGCCAAACGAAGCGCACTATTGCCTGCAGAGTCAAGGAGCACATACGAGCGGTTAAGAATCTGGCAACTGAGAAGTCTGCCATCGCGGAGCATCTTCTCGAGTCTGGCCCAAACCACTGGATCGAGCTACACAATCCACAAGTAATTTCAATAGAGCGTCATTACATACCAAGACTGGTACAGGAGGCCATTGAGATTACCAAACACAGAAACTTCAACATTCGATAGCCTACACTTCTTATCGAAGGGGTTATTTATCTTCAACGTCAATATCATGATCTCAATTATTGTACACCATACATTATGATCATCATTAACATCGCAAAGATAATAATTAAATACACCTAAGAGCCGATTTTTCAATACTCAGATAAACAACCAGATAGCCTTTATTCGACGAATAGCAATATTCTGTTTCTCAATGGTCAGATAGTAGTTAACTGTCAAATAGAAGATCAAAAGAAGAGAAAATATTAACATACTCTTCGACATTGTTATTCAAGGAGAGTCAAACTGGGACACTCCTGGCTCATCTTATAATATAATTTAGGTAGTATATTGCTAAGCGTAGCGTAGTGTTGCAGAATATCTTTGGCGATAGGTGCACAGTGCCGTCTAAACACATCTATTGTTTTACGAATCATTATCAACAGAAGCTTATCTGAATGTTCTTCAGAACTAACACAGTGATGAATAATTCCAGCTAGCACACACGATGTATACGTACAAAATATTACAGGTGTACCTGGTCAGTATGCCCAGTAGGTACACACACACAGCACTTACAGCTATGTAACAAAAATTGTTTGCCATATTAAAATTATTAATGAGGCTGTAATATTTTATAAACATTCTTTAACAGAATTTAGCTGGTAAAGTTTATTTTTATGGTGTCTGCCATAAAACGTTGACGTTCTTTGGCAGTAATTCCAGTGCCATTGCGTATTACTATTGTTCGACGAAACATTTTATCAGCTGCTAAGAGGAATTGCGTCCAGCGTTTTCTTTAGGAGCCAGAGCGGTAGCTTTTCAGTCAGACAAGTTTAGCTGTGATTATCAAGCCAATGATGATTCATGGTAATACGCAACTGCAGAGCGTCTACAACCTGGCCGCTTTACAGCCATGGAAGAAAATAATTTTGCTTTAATTACTTATAAGTAATTCTGTTCTTTCAAGTATTTTGCCGTGGGGGTCGCGACTGTAGAATCAATCATTCCCAACTCAGCCCGTAGATGTTGAAAGAGCTAAGCGTCGCTGTCAGAGAAAGGGTAGCAGCTTTTGTCTGTTTTTTTTTTACAATACAATCATTTATTCAATGTTAATAACGTAAAATATTATAAGAGGGTAAGAAAATGCAAGATTTTTTAAGCTTTAAAAATGATCTAGTCTGACATAGGGAAATTGATTATCAGGACTTTAATAAAATTTGGCAGCAAGCAGAATACCACGCAGCTAAGGAAGAAAATCGTTTAATTCTTTGTCATTATTGGTATTTCCGCCCATTTTAGCTCAAATATCAAATATTCTTTATTTTTCATTATATGCAAAAATGTGACGCAGCGTATCTTTGACGCTGCATAGCATTTATGAAGCGTAGCTGCGACGACCTTTTTGGAAGGTAGGTGCAATGTAGCGTTGTTTTATTGCATAGCAGCATTGTTTATATAGTTTTAATGATTGTATGTAAAACAAACAGACGGAAGCTGCTTCTCTCCTCTGACAGCGTCTCTTAGCTCTTACAACATCTACGGGCTGAGTTGGATGGATCGATTCTACAGTCGCGGCCCCCACGGCAAAACATTTGAAAGAACAGAATTACATAAGCAATTATTTTCTTCCTTAGCTGTATAGCGGCCAGGATGTACATGCTCTGTGGTTGCGTGTTGCCGACAATCGTCTTTGGCTTGATAATCACAGCTATAGTTTACGGAGTGAAAAGCTACCGCTCTGGCTCCTAGAGAAAACGCTGGACGCAATTCCTCTTAGCAGCTGATACAATGTTTCGTCGAACAATAGTAATATGAAATTTCACTGGAAGTACTGCCAGAGAACGTCAATGCTACGCCGCACCTCCAATCAGAGGACTGTATTATATTGGCCAAGACCGGCAGACACCATATAAAAAATATTTTCCAGCTTTACTCTGTCACAGAGTGTTATTAAAATACAGCGTCATTAATAATGTTATTCTGGTAAACAATTTTTGTAACATAGCTGTAAGTTCTGTGTGCGTGTACCTACTGGGCATACTGACTAGGTACATCTGTAATGTGTTGTACGTACATCATTGTGTGCTGGCTGGAATTATTCATCACTGTGTTCGTTCTGATGGACATTGTGAAAAGCGTCTGTTGATAATTGTTCGTCAAACAATAGAGGTATTAAGACGGCACTGCTTATCGCCAAAGATATTTTGCAACACTACGCTGCATCGAAATATACTACCTAAATTATATTATTAGATTTTATTTATTATTAAATGAGACAGGAGTGTCCCATTTTGCACAGCTTGAATAACAATGTCGAAGAGTAAATGATTTTTCTTCCGTAGCTGTATTCTGGGCGGTATGAGTCGCCTGCTATGCTGTCTGCTGCCAATTATTATCTTTGCGCTGTTAATCATGGTCATAATGTATGGTGTAAAACAATTGAGATCATGAAGATGAATAAACCCTTCGATAAGAAGTGTTTTCGGTTATCGAATGTTAAACGAGAAGTGTATGCGAACCATATGCGAACGAATCGTAAACGCAGTTCGAGGTTTTCAGAACCTCTCAAAACGCACTGGTTTTTATCTAAGACATTATTATTTGTGTACGTTATAACTTTAATAAATGATGTCTTGAAAGTGTAATGATAGTAGCGAATTTAATGTCCTGCATACCTATACTCTGGCCTAAATGAATATACAATGTTTGTAGTCGTTGCCTTCATACTTCACCTAAAAATCACTTTCTCGTTGTTTATTTTAGGACAGAATTTGCATTCTTGACAATTAAAACTTTTTCCTAGACATTTCATAAGATATGGTTTAGTTTTGTGCGGAACTCTGTAATTTGATCGTATTTACGTAAAGAAAACTTATATTATTCTCTGTTTTTCTGATTTGTATGTCTCTCACTCCTATCTATCCACACTCAATTCATTATTTCTATTTATACCTACCCCTAAGTTTGCTGAAGAATCTCTAAGGGATAAGCTCGCCTTAGTACATGTCCAATGTTTGTTAAATTATTACCTATAGTAGGTATGTTGTGTAAAATAAATACAAAAATTTTAACCTTCCATGCCTTCCTTAGTGATATGCTTATATAATATGATGTATTCCAGAGACATAAAAGTTGGGTTCGTATAGAAATAAATCTGTGAAAAACCTTCATCCGCACCCTAATATCCGTTGTTACTTTTCTATCCCGTCAAATAACTCCATGAGCTGTATAGTATAGGGACCTCTTCACCATCGGAGCAACAGACAGCTCCCTCTGCAGGGGGTGTCTCAGCAACGAAGAATCAGCTGCTCACGTAGTCCTGGAATGCGAGGGAGTAACGGCGCAAAGACACGAAATCCTCGACCACCCGAGGTCACTCCGCGAAGCCTGCGAAGACCCCAGGAAGATTCTGCGCTTCTGGACGGAGCTGGGCTGGCTAAGCTAGCAAAACAACCACACACAATGGATCAATCCGAGTCTCAGTGCGGAAAAAAGAGTATACACACCATAACCATAACCATAGTATAGGGAGTTCACTAGCAAATGGAATTGGACCTGTTATGAAACAGACTTATTTATGAGAAAGCCACGCAATCGGATCCTTAGAACTGATCCCGTAGGAGTAAACTGTTGTAGGAGCTGGCTTTAAAGATAGCCACATCATTCAAATTTACCTGCTTACAACTTTTTATATTCATAATTAGATAGATAGAAAATGCTTTATTGCACACATAAATATACATAACAAACAAAAATAAAAGAAGTAAATAACAAATATGTAACAATTGGCGGTCTTATCGCTCAAGAGCGATCTCTACCAGACAACCGTGGATGGATAGGATCGTTGGATTGAACGGGGATCTGGGTGCATAAATAAGAAGCTAATTACAAAATTCTAAATAGACTTACAATATTATTTTATGACATATTAGTACATAATAACCAACCAACCGTAATTAGCTACTGCTAATTAGGAAAGCGGCTTCGAAGCCTTTCGTAGGGACTAAAAAAGCTTTTAATGTTAATCTAGGTCTAGAACTACCTATCTATGCTAAATTTTAGCCCGATCTGTCTAGTACACGCTTACTAACATCGTGAAGAAGTAAGCAACATCTAAACATCTATACAAAAGGATTATTATCTAAAATAAAATATCTGTCTATGTATTGTGTTCTATTATGTACCTATATCAGTTATCTAGTACCCATAACACAAACTCTGCTTACCTTGGGGCTAGATAATGCAGTGTGAATTGTCCAGCATTATTTATTTTATTTAGGTATTTATTTATATCCAAGTACAGACCGTTCACCTTAAGATGTCTCTTGCCGTGATGGGAATTGTTCCCGGGCTGGGACCTTTAGTACTATACTTATAAATCTGTGGCTGGGACATCTTACGGTGAATTGTAAAATAAAAGTTGACAACCAAACGTTCGCAATTACAATAATGATGATGATTCTTAGTTAATGGCAATATAAGTCTGGTTGGACTCTTTTCTGCCAGTGTCAAGTAATGGAAAATAATAGTAAAATATGAGTTTGCAAATTATGAAGAATGTTGATATTTTCACCAGAGCCTAGTTCGTAATCTAGCAGGGTACACCACGTGCAGGTTAGGTTGGCTTGGGAGACAAGATCTTGGAGTCTCCCTTGTACCCCATTACAATAAGCTAGTGTCCTAAAAATATTCAATATCTGTCATGTGTGTCAATGTGTCGAATAGATACATATTTCCAACATCCTAAGCCTCGAGTTCACCAACAGAAGGTTAAATTTTAAACAGTTGTTTTGACGATTTTGACACCAATTTTCATACATCAAACATCAAAGTTAACCGATAAAGCTGCCTAATTGTCCGATTATCTTTTGGTGAACACAGACCTTAGACAATTTAACCTTTTGTCAAAGGCGACATCTAATCATCAAAGCCAAGTACTACAGTTAATTTAAAAAAAACACATGACAGAAACACAGACTGATGCGACCTGCGGTGGCGGTCAGTACGATTTTACAATAATACAATTTTTCCTTGTGTAGGGGAGACTAGGTATGAAAGTAACACGGGATGAACGTAACGAATGAGTTTTTGAACTACTCTTGTCGCCTACACTGACAGCTTGTTCGACGGATATGCGCCATTTTAAATCCCCCCCTGCCTCAGTTGCGCTCGCGGCGCTGTGCAGTCAGGTTGTGACGTGACGAGTTTGTGCCGAAAAAAATGCTCTAAAGTAAGTTTTGACTGTTTTTTTCAATTGTGATTGTTTCTCGTATGGATCGTTTAAACTTGTGTGTTGTAAGTGTTTTAGATAGCATAACTATTCATCTTTCTATTTATAAATGTGGAATGTTTACATTATAACGTATTTTAATATTATGGGCATGTGTCTGCCATATTCGGGAAAATTTATAGGTCGGGATGAAAGTAACAAGTTGTTACTTCCATCCCCATCAGGGTCGTGAGCCATATTCAAACAGCAGGTCCAGTGAAAAATGGCTACAATGCCTAGAGTGTCAGCTGTGGGCCCACGTGGACTGCACTGACAACGAACTAAGATATGTTTGCCACAATTGCCTATCTGATTAAGATCATTTTGAAAAAATGTTGATATATTAGAAGATTTTTAATGTTTGCTCGTAATTTTAGAAGAATTTTTTTGTTTCCTTATAACTTAATTTTATTTTGATAATTGTGATATTACTGCATGACGTCAAAGGCTGATTTAGGTAATAAATATGTTGATTAATAAAGTTTCTTTATGTTTATTTACAATGTTACAACTATCCCTATAGCCTGTTACAATCATCCCTACCCCTAGGGATGGTTGTAACAATTTCCACATATTATATTTGTTCGATTTTCTCCAAATCTCTAATAACAACTATATTTAATGTGATGTCTACAAATAGCCAAAAGACTTGTCTATCTTGCGTATTGATTAGAATTTTGATATTCATAAAGGTGAGTGAGATATTACGAAAACATTGAAAATTGTTACGTTCATCCCTGGTCTCCCCTACAATTAAATGTATCAAAACAGAATAAATAAATGAAATGAAAAAAAACCTTCTCGTCAAATTTTACTGACCGCAGGCCGCTCAGTCGGTGAGACTCGTTACACAATGAGCGGTTTTCGATTTGCATTAAAAAAAAATATGTCCAAGTATCTCAATCATAGACATAGAATTTTTTTACTACATTCTAAGCCTATGATCTCAATCTTAGACAATTTAACCCGCTGTTATTTTGTCAAAGATCTCAATAGATAGCAGGGCGTCAACTGGAAATACAGTATGTCAATGTAAAATAAAAGGAAAACTTTGAATTTAAATCGGTCCATTTTGACGTAAGGTTGTTTTCCTTTCATTTGACATTGACATACCCTATTTTCCAGTGGCCGCCCCTGCCACCTATCGAGATGTTTGGAACTATTTTGTTTCTATGTAAAAATGCAAATCGGAAACGCCTCATTGTACTCATATTATATTCTCTGCAGAGCATGTTTAAGGATTGTGCCCAGCTCCTGGACTAGTCGATCTCTTGAGAAATTACCATCATATTTTCTGCCGCTGCCTCTTCTAATCTGTAGATACTATTTACTTATATGATATTTGCCTGTGAAGTCAAATTATAAGCGCTGGATTTTTAGCTGTGGTATACTGAACCATTTCGTATAGTTACTAGGTAACTTGGTTCGAACTATAGAGCTTAAGAAACCTACGAGACAAAATAGCAACAGAATATAACATTTTGTTTGCTGTGCCTTACTCTAAATTATAAACCACAATTTTTCTATTTTTAAACTAAATATGAAATTCCATCATTTATGGTTCTTATCTGAGCGCTTGGCCGAAGCCACGCGTGACCCGAGAGCTGGTGAGTATCTGGCACAGGGCATCAGCATTGATTTGATTTATTTATGGACATACACCGGGGGGCGGGTAGCAGCGCCTCTTGCAGAATAGATCTACCACCGAACTACGATCCCCAACCCGCATGCCCAGCGTGGGGATTATGGGCATTATCCCCCCATGAGATAAAAAATCAGCGGGAGGCCTGCGTCCAGCCGTGGACTATTATGGGCTGTTGAGGTGAGGTTGAGGAGGTTGCGATAACTTTATGACCGCGAAGTTATAAAACTTTAAACCGTTGAAAATGAAATAGCAATGTCGTTTCTAACTATCCACTCGTACACCTGATAGATGGATGGAGTTCTCATCCCGAGTGAACGAAATTGTGTTTCCTTTTTCAGGTCAGGGTAAGCGACAAAGCGCTCTTGAGCGCAGTTTGGCATCTAATCCAGGGCATTAGATCACCACACATATCGGGAAGTAGATAAACGTTATTTGGAAAACGGTTAAGCGAAAAACTTAAACATGATCGGTATTTTTAATTTTCTTCATATACAGTCTCTGCACGACTGCCTTCATAGAAATGATTTGGATTATTATAGACAATATTGTTACCACTAAATTTTTCGTAAACTTTTAGGCTATTTAACTACTGAATGCCGTAGAGATCACACAATTGTTTAACTATACTATAAATATTTATATAGACTTCGAATTCTTAAATTTCTTTAGATAAGGAAATCTGTATATAATTACCTCGGTAATTAATTTGTAAGACTACTCCGTGATCATCTTCACAAAACCAAAAGAAACATAATCGATTGACGAATAAATCGTTGAAAATATACAGGTTGCTACGTCACATGCGTACTAAGCTGCAAAAGGATGATTCCTAAACCCTGATGGGATCAGGTGGCGAATTTCGATGTAAAAACTTTTTTTTTTTAATTTTTTATCCTTTTTATTCCTCGTTCTTTTACATGTAGTCTGGCATTATGTAATATTATATAATATTTCACAAATGATTTTTGCTCTTTTTTTCAGCAAACCTATGTTATGAATTATTACAA
Source organism: Eupithecia vulgata (assembly GCA_946478455.1). Lineage (NCBI taxonomy): Eukaryota > Metazoa > Arthropoda > Insecta > Lepidoptera > Geometridae > Eupithecia > Eupithecia vulgata. The sequence goes on from OX297873.1 coordinate 10,973,337, forward strand.
AAATAGATGGAAAAAACAACAATATTCATGTAAGAATACACGTAAAATAGCATGAATAAAATTGTGACTTCTTTAAAAAAAAGTTAAAACATCCGAGTTAAAAAAAAACGCAAAACAAGAGTTGATTCTCTCAGGGTCCAGAATCACACACTTTCGGTTATACATGCTTTGTGGCACCCTATATAAATCCTACCTATTCATACAGCCGAACATAGAACCTTCTCCTTTTTTTCGGAGTATATTAAAAGAAAATGAAAACACAGGTGAAAACGCAATTAATTCACCATTCGTTTGAAAACAAAGCTGTGTCACCGCACTGACCTAAAAAGCCTGAGGCGATCGAAGCAGGAAATAGCTACAGAGCGGTACTAATGTTGTGGGATTGGCTTGCAATAGTTTTTTTCCGCTGACTAAGAACCATCTACCTAAACCGACTAAGTTTTTATGGAGGTATTTGTATGTTGTCAGATTTATTTGTGGTCGGATTAAGAATAATTAGATAAATAATGCTGGATACAGCATCAAATAGCCCCAAAGCGCAAAGTAAGAAGAGTTTGTGATGGGTACTACACTAGATAAGATAATTTTTATATACATTGAAAACACCCAGAACACGAGAAACAAATATCTGCAGAGAAAGGGAATCGAACCCGCAACCTCCTGCGTCACAAATAAGTGGTTTCATTTCATCATCATCAGCCTATATTAGTCCACTGCTGGACATAGGCCTCCTAATGAGTGCCATAGCGCCCTGTCTTCAGCTTGCCGCATCCAGCATCTGTACTTATTTTACGGATAAACAGTTGAGTAGGTATTTTTACGCTATTATTCAGCAGTTTAAAGTAAAGTTCGGGTTTTAGCTCACCAGAATATTTCCCCTACTCTAAATAGGTATGTTGACTTAATGTAAATAATCAACTTGAAAAAATATATTATATATATGACTCTGTTTCTAACTAACTCTGTTCTTGAGTTGAAATCTAAATAAATCTAAGTATAGAATTTGATTTGTGTGAACTGTAGTTTTCTAATATATTGGGCAGATTCGAAATATAATGTATAAATAGAATTATCTCGACCAATTTAAGCACACCGTGCTTAAATAATTTATTACGTTTCAATTTTGACCTGTTTTTGCGTTTATTTTGCAAGCCTAAATAAATTCTTGAAAAATGTAATAGGTAGATTTAGCTTTTCTGCGCAGTGAGTTGTACAAAATATTGATACCTGTACCTATGTGGATGGCATAACAATTTTACGAGGTTGTTGCAGGGAGGCCGCCAAACGGAACCGCGCCGCAAGTTACAACAATTCTCGATAATTATCTAGTAAAACTGAATTTATCCCCTTTTCCTACAATCGGCTACTATTCTTGGAGATTAGGTGCATGTTTGTTGATTTTATGCAGTTTACTTTGAACGTAGATTCAATCAATTTGATGAATAGTTTCTTGGGCGTGTTAGTTCTGGCAATACCTATTACAAAATTATATACATGTATATTTGCAAGAAATCAGTGACATGTACCGTGGCTTTCATTCGGCTTGTAGAGCCATTATCTGGTATTATAATAAAATTATAATTATTTGTAATATAATTATTATATATTTAAATTTACATTTCCAAGACGAGTATTATTTTCAGCAGGGTCTTTTATTTTATCCTGTCGATTTTTATCCATCAGTTTGTGGTAATAATATAAAGAATACACAGTTCATTCTTTATTAGATTCACATTTTTAACACATATAAGTAAAACAGCTCTTTGACTAGAATAACAATTCGTAGCATTATTTCTACTTAAACATTTATCATATAACAACGACAATCAAATAACTTAATTATATTTAATACAATATATATATTCAACTCACACTAATATTTTAAGACATCGCAAATAAATTTAATTTACTTAATCTAATTGTGAATGAGATTCCCTGGAAAATTATAATAATAGATTCCTTCATAGCTTTTTTTATCTAATACTATAAAACGGTTTGCAACCGCTGATATCTCACTACACATTCTGACTAAAAAATTAATTAATTAATTTTATCTAAAATATCTTTCAGTATTAAAAAAATAACTACTTACTTATTGTAATGGAATTCGTGTTGATTACAACATTTCTGCATTTAATAGAAATAAAAATAAGTATTTGAGTTGTGTTTAGGTAGGTACATAGAAAACCTTTTTAAAAAGATCACTTGGTAAACTGTTATCCTACTTTAAATCTACTTAACTAGGTAGGTATATACCAATTTAAGTTAATAATGCAAGGAAACCAGTTGCTTAGAAGAGTATAAAGTTTATAGAAAAATAGACAATTCTATAGGTTACGTGAAAAGGAATACTCATAGTCCAGTTTTCTGGATGGTTTACAAAGCAAAAAAGGTAAAAGGTAAGGTGGTAAAAAGTATCGACTAGGCCTTTATTTAACGTCTCCATGAACCAATCCGTTCAGCAGACAACAGAATCTGACAAGATTCCGGTCTTGTAAGCAAACAAACCGTCTAAATAGGTAGCTAAAGAGAATCAGTATTTTTTACCTGGTCATTTACTACCCAGTGGAATTATATCGGAAATTATATTTACGATACACTAACTAAAGAAATACTTCAGTAGGTAAAGCTAACGATATGGTGGAACCCTGTTGGGAGTCGTACACCTACTTTTGTAAATATTTGGTCACTGCAGAAGGTCGAGTAGAAACGGGTACAGTACAAAGCGTTTAAAAAATAACAACTCTCAAAACACCGAAGCTAACTCGACTACGCACTCTCATTATTGTCTCCAGGACACTATTCAGCGAGACTATTAAGCTAATACCCGTTTTATAAAGTTTCTTGTTCGGCTGGCGGACGGGGCTGCGGCCAGGACAGTAGAAGTGCCTCGTCCGCGCCGTGGTCCGCGTGGATGCTTTCGGAGATCACGGGCGAGTATGAAAGTCCCACGAGAAGAGCCCCGCTGGAGCGAGACTGTTGCCGGCAGAGTGGCCGGCGGGTCGGCGAGTCGCTCTCGTCAGACATCGCCCGCGTCACGGTTATACGCGGTGATTGCCTCCGTCGTCTATCTCTTGCACTCAAACTCTCCTCCAATCCCAGCGCCCGGCCGAGCACTACGTGCGGAGGAGCGCGAATCATAGGAATAGCCGACATCCGCTGGCGAGGAGGTGGATCTTCTGCTTGAGAGTCCTGCAGCATGTTGCAGGAAGCGGCTCTCTGTGCTGGTCTCTCCGACCCTCGCATGCCCATTGCAGCCGCGTCGGATAGTCTCCGCGTGGTCGGCGGTCGTATACACCCTGACCCAGCAGATAGGGACGGCCGACGCGAGCCGCATGCGCTCGGCGTCCTCGCTTGTATCTCTTGCGTCACCTCGCTCTTCGTATTCTTTTTTCTTCTATAGTTTCTAAGCGAATCCCGAAGCGCTCGGCTTCTCACTCCGTACATTATTCCATTGACCGGGGGTGCCGCGGCAAGTAGAGCCACTGATATTGCCGCTACCGATTGCGGGGGAACTGCTATCGCTGGCCATAACAAAACGCAGTAGTATGGAAAGTACAAAATCGCCAACGATCCCAGCGGTTGAAGAACTGCTGACAAAGCGCGTCGTCGCGGTGGGGGAGGTGGAGTGAAAGGGTTTCGTTGATGGGTCACGGTTACTTGTGCGGATATCGTCACTTCGTATATCGCCGCGGCGATCCGATGTCTGTGGTATCGTGCGATGCGGAGTATCTTCAAGCTGCAGATGAGGACCAGGAATGCAGGCAGTAGAAGCGTGAGCACCGCGTACAGGATACAGAATGAGAGGCCTGCTGGTCCCGCGCCGCAATCGGGGGCACAGCCTCCTAGGCCGTTGCTGTACGCTAAGGGAGGTTGTGATGCGACCAAGGGCGCAAGTAGAGCTACCGTTGCCAACCATCCACTTGCTACGCAGATCATCACCTAGAAAGACAATGATATTGATTTGGTTAGGATCTACAGAAAGCAATTTGAGGTGTAGTGTTTAAACTGTCTCAAAATGGTCTGACTTAATCAACGGTTTGCGCGTTTCTTGAGTGACGGTGCATCACGCGACAGGAATACTTGGCGCACGATATAAATACTCGAAAAGTTCAAAGTTTTCCAGAGTACGAGCCCTACCAATACCATCCAGGTTTCCCTGCGCTCAACCATTCACATCTGTGATGAGCCGTACGTGAGGTCGTGAATTGGCTGCAGTAACAACCATTGCTCACCTTCTTAGCCGACACAATAGCCGCATAATGCAATGGTGCAGCGATGGCCGCCGCTCTGTCCGCGTGGAGGCCACAGACCGTCCACAGCTGGAGTGGATGCAATGCATGCAGTAGAGCTCCACAAGCACAGGCGCCTCCGCCGCCGCAGAGCGTTGCGCCGCTCGCCAGGGCTCCCACCGCGCCCAGGTGTACCAGGAGCACTGATGACGCTGATGCTGGCTGAAACAATGTAGGAATATGAGCTTGTGGCGGATTGGGTAGTAAATAGCGTATTAAACGCTTGATGAATAGTTTAAATTTTAGTACCAATAGTATTTAATGTAACTTAGCTAGCATAGCTAGTTATTGTTACTTAGTTGAGCCAGTGAGTGTTACTTAGTAAACCAAACGCGCCGACTTTCTACTTGGTAATTCATTTATGTTATGTGGAAACTCATAGTTCCCGTTTATTTTTTGTTACACTCAGTTTTTTAAGAAATTTCTCTCTTACCCTTAGTTTTCCTAAAACACTAAATAAATAAATTTTAGGTACCTACCTACAGCGAAAGTGCCTCTGTGTAATATTTGGTGTAGGTATCATTCATCACTATACATACATATTTTATTTTTCGGCGGTGAATGGTGTTGACTTTGAAAGCAGCGAGTCCTTCTACGTTTTAAAATAATTTACTATTCTGTCCTTCATACATGTCTCATTATTTCCAAATTTGAGGCAGGTTTTAATAATAAAAACGTACCCACTCACTAGTGTGTGTTTAGTCCATGTTAATAATAAATTCTTCAAAGGATGCGAACAATGTTCTTTGTTTAGGTACTTCTGAGGCTCGCGGGCTTTGTACCATTCACATTTTTACGCAAAATCCTGAAAGTTTACCTACCTCTCTTTTTTGCGTAATTTTATATCAAAGTTTGTGAAGGTACCTACTTATAATATGAATTTTGACAGTATTGCAACATACTACATATCGTTAGTACCTACCTACGCTAACTACTCGTAGGATTTACTAATGTCAAAAGTGCTAGTGATGATAATGAATTTTTGTTAGGTTTTGTGTTATAGTGCACTGGGTAATCTATAAGAAATTAAATAAGTTACCAAAAATTTTCCAATTTCGGAGGCGGATTTTTAAAGCCGTAAGAGGTCCCAAAGATTTTCGACGCAACCGACTAAGGATTTCTTGGCTTAGTTGGTTACATCACGCCCGTGTGATCTAACGTACGTTAGGGCTTTGGTAGGTTCGAACTTCGAACCTGCCGAAAATGAAAAATTTTTGGGAACCTTTTTAATTTCTTATTAAATAAGATTCTTTGTTAAGGCGCATACCCCACCCAAAGTGGCGCCGCCACCTACTTTATGTTATTAATCCGTTTAACAAAGGAAATTTCAAAAATCCATCTTCCAGTTTATGGTACCTATCATAAGCTTTTTTTAATGCCTCTGTAATACGAGAATAGATTTTGGTGGCCACCAGGGGCAACTTCGTATCTCTGCCTTGGGTAAGAAATAACTTTATACAATGCGTGCGAAGCCGCGGGCAAAAACTAGTTATATGTAACCTAGTTTTCACTAGAGCTGCAGAGCCTGCAAACCATTTTTCATGCAATAAAGATAGATAGGTAAGTAGATAGATTGTCTTTGTTGCACCATCAGTCAATTTACAATATTTAATTAAACATAAACTTAATACAACTATATATAGTGGCACAATCGGCGGCCTTATTGCTCACAGCCACTGTATAAATCGGGTAGTAGATCTGACCCCACTAACTTTAGACCGATATCAGTACTGCCTACTTTCAGCAAAGTTTTTGAAAAACTGATTTTAAATCAATTACTTAGGCATTTTAATAGCAATGACCTGCTGCATTGTAAGCAATTTGGGTTCACTCGCGGCAGGTCAACTACTGATGCCGGTGTAGAGTTAGTATCGCATATATTTGATGCTTGGGAGAAGTCGCAAGATGCTTTAGGCGTTTTTTGCGACTTGTCAAAAGCATTTGATTGCGTACACCATAAAACATTAATCAGGAAACTACATCACTATGGAATAGTGGACACCTCTTTGGATCTTTTGGCATCTTACTTGAGTGATAGGATACAAAGAGTGGACATCAATGGGAAACGGTCTTCGGGGTCTGTAGTTACAATGGGTGTTCCGCAGGGTTCTATCCTCGGACCTTTCCTATTTTTAGTTTATATCAACGACTTGCCTCATCTTGTAAAGAATAATCACGAGATTGTACTGTTTGCTGATGATACTTCCTTAATTTTTAAAATGAAGCGACAAAACACAAACTTCGACGATGTGAATAATGCAATCTCAAAAGTAGTCCATTGGTTTAGTGTCAATAATCTTTTGCTAAACGAAACCAAAACAAAATGTATTAGATTCATTCTACCTAATGTTAAACAAGTTAAGGCTGACGTAAACGTAAAAGAAGAAACGTTAGAAATTGTACAAAGTACCGTATTCTTAGGAATCACCTTAGATAATAAACTTCAATGGGGCCCACACATAGATAAGCTATCGAAGAGACTTAGTTCTGCAGCGTATGCAGTCAAAAAAATCCGTCATCTTACAGACGTGGATACATCCAGACTTGTTTATTTCAGCTACTTCCACAGTATTATGTCTTATGGTATACTGCTGTGGGGGAACGCTGCAGATATTAACACCGTATTTGTGCTGCAGAAGAGGGCTGTTCGTGCAATCTATAATATGGGTCCCAGAGAATCCCTGCGTGATAAATTTAAAGAAATTAACATAATGACATTTCCCTGTCAATATATTTATGAAAACTTGTTGTACACTCATAAAAATATCAAAACCTTTTCTAAAAATAGCGATATACATAATATAAATACTAGAAATAAACATAAACTTGCTGTGCCCACAACTAGGCTTCACAAAATTAATGTATCTTTTAAAGGGCAATGTATACGCTTCTACAACAAAATTCCTAGTGAGTTGCAAAATCTATCAATAAATAAATTCAAACAAATTGTAAAAACCTTTCTGTGCAAAAGGGCTTACTACAAAATATCAGATTATCTAGAAGATAAAAAAGCTTGGGACGGGTTTTGCTCCAACTCGAAAAATAACAACTAACAGGCTAAAGGTTTCTTCATCGCTTCTTTACTTTAGTCTACATACCGAAGTGACCGAAATCAAAAATATCACTTTATTTCCGTGTCAATGTTTTATTTTAAGAATTTGACCTTTTCTAAGTGTACATTTTTGTATTTATGGAAATAAAGACTTTTTGATTTTGATTTTGACAGCGATTTTCGAATTTCTTCCAGACAACCTTTGAATAGACAGGATCGGTACCTACGCATTAAAGCTGACGGTGATAAAGTTATTATGATTTTGTGTACCTAATATGAATTTAATTATCTGAAATAAATGATAAATGAAATGAAATGAAAATTATGTTATTTAGCAGTTTGCACCACGTGCAGGTTAAATTGGCTTGGGAGACGAGATGTTAGAGTCCCCTTAACATTCCACAAGTGCTAGTGGTAAGGGTTTTTATAACATGACTTAAACCAAATCCCACTTACTATGCTCACAATAAAATGCAAACTAATTTCCAAAACGGATCTTTGAGTAAAACTTTTGTTGACTTTTCTAGGCGCTTCATTCTACCTACTCTTCTTGAATAATCAATAAGAATTTTAATTGAAGTAACGTAGCAACTAGAATAACCTTACTGTCGGCCTCATGACCACGAAATAGAATGCGTGTTAACACTCCAACTCGAGAATACGGGCAAAGAGGTCGCCGTCGGCATGAATGAGTAACTAAGGATCTACAAACATCGCACACACTTAAGGTAGTAACTTCCATAAATTCCTAATGAATAGCTAACCCTGACACATAAAGTTGCTTGGCTCTGTTTTATTTTGATTAGCGTATTTGTAGGACGTAAAAGGCCCTGCTACAATTTGGGTCCTTAATCCGGGGCTCTGATTCCGATAAATAATAATGAACCTTGGCCAAATGGTTACTTATGAAGCACATGGAGGCAGAAGGAGCTTATTTCCCAGGATTGGAGCGTATTGAACTACAGCCCCATCAATATCTTGTAGACTTGTATGGCTGGTAGGTAAACAACCAGAAATTTCGACAGCTTACCTAATACAACAGTACGTTTATTTTATTTTGTTATTTGACGAGAACAAACAACCGCATGGTAAAGTTCCTAACATAAAGTAACTTTTCGATGATGAATTCAGCTTTCTGCTTAAAATCCTCTTCTAAACTGTGGATAGCAAGCAAAAGCCTTGGCAAAAGTCTAAGTTGCGTATCCAGAAGCTTCACTTAAATAATAGCGCCGCGGTAAGACGGAGATGTGAACCCATTCAGGGCAGGTCACGTGCGAGGCAGCCCTGGGGAGACAGGAGCTTTCCTTCGCCACTCTAAGGGCCACTTGTTGATACGCGACTCCTAGGGCTGACACTTTCAACTATTATTCAAGCTTTGGGCTGCTAACCATAACCATATAAAAGGCTTGGCTTTTCTCTAGACTAGCTGGCTTGTCCTGTCTGTAAATTTCATAGAAAAAACTATCTTTCAGTTAGACCGCGAAACTTTTTATCTTGAGAAAAAGAAAATTGAAAGATATATTTGTTAAAAACTGGTTCAAGAAGTGTGAGGCTAGAAAAATATCTTTGCCAACAGCAGCACAACACACATTGCTTATTGTTGGTGTAACTGGCAATGCTTGCGACACAAAGGAAAACACCAACCCAAGCTCTCAAGGTTATAAGAGAAGCTCTCAAGTTGTTGCTTTGCCGCAACAGAAATTTAGCCAGCAAGAAGTTGCTCGTCGACTAAACCTACTGAAGATTCCAAGAGACTGGTTTTTACTTTAGATGCCAGCAATCAGTCGACGCCGGCTTACTTCTGAGAAAGACGACCGTTTTATCATTTCGACGAGTCTCAGAAATCGCCTTCCCACCCGTGTGTCTATCCCCATCTACCTCCCTGCCAAATTTCATTGAGATCCCTTGCAGGTAGAGATACAGACAGATATATAACTCGGTTTATCTGTCTGTCTGTTACACAAAATATTATAAGTCTGTGGTCAGTTACCTATTCACTTTCGAATTTATAATATAAGTAGGTATGATCTATCTTGTGCGGTTCCATAGAGTAAAGAAAAAGACTAGGAACATGATACTAAAGTGAAGCCCTAGTGATACCTATTCTCCGAACCTACTTCAAGCACCAGTCTTCAGAACACAGTTTTTGACAATTACTTATTCCTTATCTATCCCTATTTGTATCCATTTTAAACTATCATAAATCTTTGCGAATAAAAATATGAAATTTTTTGTTTTTGTTTAATTTCCAGCGACAACCCTCCATTCCACCGGAAACGCCCCCACATCCGGGCGCGCGATAAAACAGAAATCGCTACGTTCCGTTAATTATTAAACGGAAAAGGTTATTCATGATGTATTCGCCTTCAGGGAACAGCTTGAATGGTTCTGCTTGGATTGGAGCGATAAAACTTGTTCGTGGTATAATAGAATAATTTTGCTCTGAGATTGGAATCACAGATTTATAAGTATATTGGAATGGAAGTACATTAGTCTGAAAACAGCCTGAAGGCACGTAAGATGAAAGGCACCTAGGTAAGATCATTCAAAGATTCGCCTTGGACTCTTCGGTCATGGGGCAGTTAGTACTTTGAACATAAATATCGTTAATTTCTTTTGGCATAAACAAATAATTTACAGGGAGAACTATAAATAATGCTGGATAATTCACACAGCATTATCTAGCCCCAAGCTAAGCAGAGCTTGTGTTATGGGTTCTAAATAAAAGATATACATAATATAAACGTAGATAGATTTTTAATTTTTTTTTATATACATAGTAGGTACACACATTTGTCCCGAGGCGAGAATCGAACCTGCAACATCCTGCGTCGCAGGCAGACCTTCGCCCACCGCGCCACAGAGGTCGTCAACGGTCTATTCACAACTAGGTCCATTTAGTTAACTCCTTCATGGCCTACCAGACACATGTCATGCGGAGGGTCCTCCAATGGGCAGCGGCGCGCCCCTGCCAGTTGCACCGCTTAATAAACAAGATCCGTCAAGTGAGAGTGTAACTCGCTCGCCGTAGGTTTCGAGCATATGCCAATTATTTGGTCACAGTCAATTGTTCCACTTTTTTCGAGTGGAATCGAAAAGTACCTATAAAACCTACAGAAATTTCGAAAACTGTTTTAAATACAAATACAAAATAATTTATTTCATAACGAAATAAAAAAAAATACATTTTAGTACAACAAATACAGCCTTTCATTTGATACCCCACTCAGAAAGGTACCCTTTCTGGGTGGGGTATCAAATGAAAGTCTTAAAAGTGGACTCTATTACAATATCAAGAAGTCTGAATTGATGGTCTTCAAGGCAGACACCAAATGTCCGGTTTTTGTTCCACCAGTAACATTGTACTACTTGACACTTGAATCAATGAATAGAATAGAAATACATTTAGAACCGCTTGCACAACGATAATTAACTGGCTTAATTTTGATTAGTGAGTTGTCAAACCATACAAATACGTCAAAGTTAATCAAAATTAGACTTTTAATTATTGTTGTGCAAGTGGGGCTTAATATACGTGACGCAGCATAGACGCGCATACAGCAAGGTCAACCAATAAGGTTTGCTGGAAGCTAACTCTTTTAAGAGTTTTTGTATCATGTAAACATGTACAAGTACATGTATCCTTTCTTGTATCAAGTTTAATGTTAATATTTTGTTTTTAGGGTTCCGTACCTCAAAAGGAAAAAAGGAACCCTTATAGGATCACTTTGTTGTCCGTCTGTCCGTCTGTCCGTCTGTCAACCCACTTTTCTCAGAAACGCGTAGAGTTATCGAGTTGATATTCACATCATATACGCAGGCTCGTAACCTCTTGAAGCCTCGATATAAATCAAACTTCTAAGTCAACGCAATCAAAAGTTACAGCTGTTTATGTCTATTTTTTTTCAATTTTCCTAGGGAATCACATGCACACAAAACCTATAGGGTACTTCCCGTTGACCTAGAACCATGAAATTTGGTGAGAAGCAAGGTCTTATAGTACAAGTAATGGAAAAAATCCGAAAACCGTAAATTTGTAATTTATTCACAGAAAAAATATTTTTTTAATCTTGCCATGGACCAAAAACCTATAGGGTACTTCCCGTTGACCTAGAACCATGAAATTTGGTGAGAAGCAAGGTCTTATAACACAATTAAAGGGAAAAATCTGAAAACCGTAAATTTGTAGTTTATTCACAGAAAAAATAATTTTTTAATCTTGCCATGGACCAAAAACCTTTAGGGTACTTCCCGTTGACCTAGAACCATGAAAATTGGTGAGAAGCAAGGTCTTATAACACAAGTAAAGGGAAAAATTCGAAAACCGTAAATTTTTAGTATATTCACAGAAAAAATAATTTTAGAATCTCGCCATGGACCAAAAACCTGTAGGGTACTTTCCGTTGACCTAGAACCATGAAATTTGGCAAGAAGCAATGACTTATAGCACAAGTAAAGGGAAAAATCAGAAAACCGTAAATTTGTGGCAAAATAGTACATTGTTACACTAGGGTTGGACGTAACTTATTTAGTCTCGAGACGCCAATAGTTCGAGGGACTAAATAAGTTACGTCATAATCGTTATCAAATCAGAAAATTATTGTGCCTTATTCGTCTGGATTTGACTGATTTCTTTGCTAAAGAGTAGGAGTTTGTACGGAACCCTTGATGCGCGAGTCTAACTCGCACTTGACGTTTTATTTTGTAATACAGTATTAAAATAAAAGCCTTGGGTATACCGAGTCAAGGCTCAATAATTTGCTGACTTGTGAAACCAATCAAGGGGGAATTGCAAACGAAGCTCGACCCCACCGTTTAATTACTGGATTTAGGACAGGTAACTATTAGAACCCTTGTTTAGGAGACGGGTATTGTTACTGGTTCTCAGGTGGACGCTGATAGGTACCTATTTGTTGCTATTAAGTATCTATTGACGACCTCTGTGGCGCGGTGGGCGAAGGTCCGCCTGCGATGCAGGAGGTTACGAGGTTGTCCAGCATTTTTAATATCAGTTATCTAGTAACCATAACACAAGCTCTGCTTATCTTGGGGCTAGATAATGCTGTGTGAATTGTCCAGCATTACCATTTATTTCATTTTTTATTTTATTGTTCTAAATATTCAATTTAAAATATTGTTACTAAATATTCTTAATCTAATATTTTGAACATTCCGCTTAATAGCATCTCTCATCCAACAAAATGCAATTTACGCGCACTGCCCACAAATTGACATGCGATGCAATAAGAGAAGGTAAAAATTACATCTTAATAAAAAAGCAGACTCGCAAAGAATAAATTCTAATTCTAATTCTGAGTGGGGGAACTGGGATCTGCTCTGACATCTCGCATAAGAATGTATTGTGCATTATCCCCCTGCCTAACCAGGCCCTAACCAGCCCAGCTCCTTGAAGTACCTACCGGAGCAGGACTTTTGGAGATTGACAGCTTCGTTTCAGCTTTTCTATGGGTGTGGACAGGTTTGTTCTCTATGAGACAATCCCGTTTTCTGTCTGGCCTCGCAAAGAATAAAAATAAATTATTTCGCGCGCGGCCTGTTTCATCTCGTCTTAAGTCACTCCTAATACCTTCATCTCTCCTAAAGGAATGATTCTGGATGAATGAATGTATGTAAATACTCATTAATTTCTCCAGGATACCGCCCATTAAGTAATGAAAACAAAGATTTCTTTGTAGTGAAAATACTACGTAAGTCTTGTAGTGGGTTTGGCGACCGGTTCTGAACTACGACCTACTTATTCCGCGGGTAATAGTCCCTATGAGTGGTTTTCGATTTGCATTAAAAAGATAGTTCCAAACATCTCAATAGATGGCAGGGCGTCAACTGGCGTAGTGAAAAAATTATATGTCTATGGGAAATATGGTATGTCAATGTACCTAAAACTTTCAATCAATTTCCTTTGACAATTTAACCAGACCTAAAATAAAAGGAAAACTTTGGATTTTCCTTCTTGAATTTTCCAAACCGGTCCATTTTGACGTAAGATTATTTACCTTTCATTTGACATTGATATAATCTAATTGGAACTTTTTTTATTTTTAAAAATGCAAATCGAAAACCCCTCATTGTAAATATCTGAGTTATCAAAAAGAAGATTGTTTGTTATTTTCACCAGAGAGACTAGAGGAAGCCCTATATAATAATGACTTTACGTCTAATGACTTTAGGCTTTGTCAGCAGTCAGCGAAGCAATGTCAATCTTCACGTGAGCATGTCTAACCTCCCATTGTGAAATTCACGAGCCAAATTATGAAATTACGAATTCAAGCAAAATCCTAAAATTATACAGTTTATTCTAAATTCTCGCTATGCGTGACAAATTACTAAGACAGTCGTTGCTAACGACTTGGGTACAGTGATTTAATTGAAGATATCTTTGCTTGGAGCGGCAATGAGTGTTGTTTTCTTAGGGTGCTCTGTTTCTGATACACAATGTGCTGTATCTTCACATGCTGTGGGTGGCTAATCGATCTATTTCAGAGGTAACGATAGTTTTCTTTTTTTTGTTGGCTAAACTCAGCTTAATGCATCCATGATACTTTTTGGACAATTTGTTTACAAAAAATCAGCTTAATCCATCCATGATACTTTTTGGTAAATTTGTTTACAAAAAATATTCTGTAACCGAATAAAGACAAATGGCAATAAGTACACAATAAATACCATAAAAACAAACGGGCTTAGATTTTAAACCTTCAGTCCAGTCAAATTGGATGTACAATGTTTGTAAACAAACCGTTCATTCCACACATTCACTGTGTTGCCGCGTATTTTTATATTCCATTAACATTATTTGTCGATTTAAGATCTTTCTTCCAATAAATACATACTTAATGCTGACTAGATATTTTTTTAACAACCCAGAGTTAGTAGTGGGTAATGTAGTGATCCGTGACATAATAACTAGAGTCTAATAAAACTATATCAATGAATACATCCGATAAAGAACCAAGGTTATCGACATAGCTCAAAGGATTAGCAAGCTGAAGTGGCAGTGGGCTGGCCATATTTCAAGAAAAACAGACAAACGATAGGGTAAACGTGTTCTTGAGTGGAGACTGCGACTCGGCATACGTAGTGTAGGGCGCCCTCCGATGAGGTGGGATGACGATTTGCGAAAGGCTGCTGGCAGATTCTGGATGCGACAAACTGAAGACAGGGCGCTATGGCGCTTATTAAGGGAGGCCTATGTCCAACAGTGGACTACTATAGGCTGATGATGATTATGAATAAAATTGCCCAAATTTTTATATCAGCTCTGAAATCGCTGAGCTACCAACAGGTGCCACGTCTCAGAAACTCTCGTTGATTCTGTGCGCTAACGAGTTTTCTTGGTCCCTGGTCTCGTATTTCAGCTGCGAAACTTTTGTATTTGCAGTAAAAGGGTTGATTATTCTTTAGTAGCTAGACGGGTTTTAATTTCATAAATGTTGATGCAGGTAAGAAAGTAAGTTGTAAGTATGAAACTAAGTTTAATCAAAAAGAAAAACTTAGTTGAATCCATTTGAGAGTAATTTGGCTACCTATTGTGTATTCTTTGTTTATTGTAATATAACAGATACACAATCCACACAGCATTATTTAGCCCGAATCTAAGCAGGGCTTGTGGGGTACGAGATGATAGATATTAATACATAACACAATATATATATATAATACAATATATTACATAGACAGTTATTATTGAATATACTATTTTTGTTATACATCACAAACAAAAACACATACATTATACAACACCTAGAACATCTGGAAGAAATATTTGCAGATCGTTCAAACATTTTTACCTAGGTGATAATCGAACCCGCAACCTCCTGCGTTGCGGAAAAAGAAAAGGCGGAACTTTGCCCGCCATGCCACATCGTATCAGTCGTCAAAATTGATTTAGTGATTGCGGTTCCAGTCGTTCCGCGCCCCTTCCTGCATCATAGTTTATGCCGTGTCGCGGCCCGATCACCCTGAAGACGTCCCAGTAGATTTAGATTATTGAACACTTATTTTCTTTTGTCAATCAAACAAAAGATTACAAAAATACGTCAAAGTTTGTGAGTGGGGGCTTGTGATTGTGACGTCACAAAATCACTTAAAAGTGTCGCCCTTCGTGCCGTCACGCGGACCTTTACGGGCTTTATCTTAGTAATTATTTGTTCAATTGATATAAGTAAAAATACGTGTCTAATCTAATCTGGTAATCTAAATGACGGATTTATAATAATATTTTTTTGGAATCTAGCCTCTTGTTAATTCGTCAAAATACGATAGATTTTATAGCGTTATACAATAATCTATAATTTATTTCTTAAATCGCAGAGCATGGGTGTTTGCAATGTCTTTCTGCATGAGCGGAGCCATCTGTTGCGTGTTGATGCTCGGCTCCATGTCAGGAGTGGCTCTCGGGTACAACTACTCCTTGGCCGAGTACATGGACTTGAAAGGTAATGAATCACTTGCCCTTATATGTAATATGTCGCAGGTCGCTTCTAGTAGCGTACCCTAATCGTCGTGGGCGTCGAGGTGACCCAGTAGAGATGTTGAGGGGTGCGGTGAGGCCCTGAAATACGGATCAAATAGTTTCTAGAAAAGCATTGACTGGTTCATTTTAAAACTTTCCTATAACTTTGTGATTTTAACGACACCCTGGTTTTTCAATCAAATGCTAAAATAAATGGATTTCAACAAATCTCCTAGAAATTTTGGTAAAATTACCGATTTTACCATTTTCTTGCGACTTAAAATAAACCAACCGATTTAGACGTACTAGGCCACGTACTGAAAATTGCAGCGTCAGAAGACCCCCGTAAAGTGGAAAGACGGCCTGGTAAAGGTAGCGAGAAACAACTGGTCCACGCATTGTAAGGCAGGTCAGTATGGCGATCTATGGACAGGCCTATATCCAGCAGGGTACGTCTTTTGACTGAATTATGGATAAGATCCTAATACCTTGAATGAATAGACCAACGTTATTGTGACATAAGTTTTAGGGTTGTCCAAACTATTATAATGTTCTTGCACTGAGCTCCACCGATTCTTAGCAATCTGAATTATACGCAGCCTTTCATCGGATATTTGTCTGACTAACTTTTTTACAAGTTTGAATTAAGATAACCGTTCTATTTTGTGGTACAGCCAGGATGACACCAAAACTCAGCTTAAATTTAAGCAGTGTGCTCTGTTGAGCTCATATTATGGTACTCAGAGTTCCCGCAACCTTTGTCACCCAGTCTACAAATGCCCGACTGTATCTCAAATCAAGATCTCGATGGAACGATTAACAAAAGGAATAATAGAAAAGGTCTATATCATAGCAGCTCCATACAAACAAAAGAGGTGATATATTAAAAGCAACCAACAAGAACATATTTTATTTATTCATAATGTCAAAGAAAACTAAACTTTATTTACTTGTCAACAGAAACCAATGTGTCGGTGTACCTGAAGCGAGGTGTTTTCGACGATGACGGATTGGGCGATGACATGAACTTCAGAAGAAGTGGGGAAGAAGAAGAAGGCTTCGATCAAGTGCCTAAACCACAGCGAAGTAAGTAAAGCATTTTTTTTTGTGCGTAGTGTTATATCCTAATGATAAATAAATAGATTGGCGAAACAAACATGTATTAGCCTTTTCTAGTAGATAAGGTATATATAACACGGCTATGAAGTTCCCTAACGTGAGGGAATGAAGACTGAAAGTCCAGAACACTGTATTTCATAGACAGTTACTTTTAACAGATGTTCACTTGAAAAATATGGGGACTTATGAAAGTTTCGATTATTATTGAGCTGTTACAGTATGTACCGCAGATAATTCTACATGTTTTTTCCATGTCTTACATGGTCCAGTAGGTATTGAAAATTGTACAAAATTTATAGTCTATCACAGTAACTCAATCTGTCTAACTTTTGATCACGGAGAATCGCGTGTAATGCCTCCTTAGCTGCTTAGACGCCTGAGTAAAGTGAGTAAAGCCTGTAAAAAAATACAAAATATTGAGGGACATTAAAAAAATTAATCAGCTTGCCGCATCCAGCATCTGCCAGAAACCTTTGACCCTTGACGAAGAAACCTTTAGCCTGTTAGTTGTTATTTTTCGAGTTGGAGCAAAACCCGTCCCAAGCTTTATTATCTTCTAGATAATCTGATATTTTGTGGTAAGCCTTTTTGCACAGAAAGGTTTTTACAATTTGTACTTTAGATGAGTAGCTATGGCATATAACAAGAACCCGTGCCTTGACGCAAAAAAAAGACAAAATGGCTGCCATTTCATCATGGAGAGAGAAAAAAAAGGAGTAGTGATAAGTCGACAAAATTTACCGTATTTCACTACCCCAAGGCCTCCGATACTGGTGACCAGACACATTGTTTACATAAAAGTAAATGCTTTTATTTTAAAGTCATTTAAAACGGGATATTTACCATGATTAGATTTTTGAGTTTTAAATGACTTTAATGTTAATAACCATGATAGTTTTAAAAAATGCTTTTATTTTACCGAAAGATTGTAGTTTTAAATTATTTCTGTATAAATGGAAATATAAATGAACGTTACTGTAAGTACAAAATACAATACAAATACAAAATAGTTTATTTCTTTCACTTAATCGAATACATTTCAGTGGTTTGGGACCCTTTTTTAAGTAATAAAATACTGCTAGAGGGTCTCGCTCTGCAGCGCGGCTATCTTAAGGTTGCTTAAGTATTAATAAATAATAATAAATAATGCTGAACAATTCACACAGTATTATTTACTATTTTATGGTAAATTGTTTAAATTAAAATCAAACATTTAACAACATTTTACATAGGTAATTAAAATACAAATAGGAACAATTTAAAATGCCAGAAAATTGATTGTTTGTCAAAGTTTTATAAAGATTTTCTTTTATTAGTGCTATTGCTATAAATAAAAATGTACCTAATATCCACTCTACAATATTAATCTAACTATGAGCGTTTATATTTCACGCAAGTACGTATGTTATTCGTATCAGAGAGCCTTACCTGAGCATTGAATGAATGAAAGAATATATTTATTGTTAAAAGGTTATACATGTGTTTGTGAATGTTGCACCATTAAACCAAAATTTAGGTTTGTATTGGTGCCCACACTCGTCTATCTATACATACATTGTTACTTACTTCAATTAAATAAAGTTACATTGCATTTGGGTCACTTGTTATAAATATAAAATATAATAAAACGTCAAGTGCGAGTTAGACTCGCGCATCAAGGGTTCCGTACAAACTCCTACTCTTTAGCAAAGAAATCAGTCAAATCCAGACGAATAAGGCACAATAATTTTCTGATTTGATAACGATTATGACGTAACTTATTTAGCCCCTCGAACTATTGGCGTCTCGAGACTAAATAAGTTACGTCCAACCCTAGTGTAACAATGTACTATTTTGTATGAATAAACCACAAATTTACGGTTTTCTGATTTTTTCTTTTACTTGTGCTATAAGACCTTACTTCTCACTAATTTTCATGGTTGTAGGTCAACGGGAAGTACCCTAAAGGTTTTTGGTCCATGGCAAGATTAAAAAAATATTTTTTCTGTGAATAAACTACAAATTTACGGTTTTCAGATTTTTCCCTTTATTTTTGGTATAAAACCTTGCTTCGTGCCGAATTTCATGGTTCTAGGTGAACGGGAAGTACCCTATAGGTTTTTGGTCCATGGCGAGATTCGAAAATTATTTTTTCTGCGAATAAACAACAAATTTACCGTTTTCGGATTTTTTCCTTTAATTGTGTTATAAGACCTTGCTTCTCACCAAATTTCATGGTTCTAGGTCAACGGGAAGTACCCTATAGGTTTTGTGTGCACGTGATTCCCTTGGAAAATTAAAAAAAAATAGACATAAACAGCTGTCAGTTTTGATTGCGTTGACTTAGAAGTTTGATTTATATTGAGGCTTCAAGAGGTTACGAGCTTGCGCATATGATGTGAATATCAACTCGATAACTCTACGCGTTTCTGAGAAAAGTGGGTTGACAGACGGACAACAAAGTGATCCTATAAGGGTTCCTTTTTTCCTTTTGAGGTACGGAACCCTAAAAATAAATTCGATACCTAGTAACTTGATTTACGACAGCCTGTAGGTAGTTATAGGTCCTTACCAGAATCTCCGTCCTTTTATGCATAGAAGTCCTGTTTGTTTTTAATTCAAAAACAGCTGGTGTATGTAGGCAGCTACCAACATGGAATGCCGGGACTTACCTAACCTCTCTACCCTTCTACAAAGAGCTCTTGGAAAGTAGACTACTCTAAATGTGGCCGCATACAGTCTTAACTAGACTCGTTCTGACCCCGGTACTAATAAGCCAAGCTTGACCCTAATAGTGTAAGAACAACTGCTGTATGAAACTGGATCGCCCTAGGAACACTCGAACACTAGAAAATTTGATTTTCTTATTTTGTCTTTTAATAAAAACAACAACCAATAATTCTCGATAAAAAAATATCAACACATAAGGTCCGTACTCGTATGTCCAGCATTGGACTAATGTAGTTGGACTCGTAGTGAACCCGCTTACGTCCGTAATGAATTTAAAAATGTCCTGAAAAGTTTTTATAGTTTTACAATACAAAAGGTAAGAAGGTACGGAAGAATCGTGAGATTTAATCCCGAAGGTTAATACACAAAATTCAACCGAACTAAATAAAATAAAAAACAGGTGGTTCGCCATTTTATTTTCCAGATATTGTCCAGGTTGCGATTAACCATTTAACATTTGCTCTGGATGAAATTAGTACTTATGAAGTTATACTTCACAATCCATATTATTGTAGTATAGTGTAGACTGCGACTCGGCAAACGTAGTGTAGGACGCCCTCCGACCAGCTGGGATGATGAATTGCGAAAGACTGCTGGCAGATGCTGGATGCGGCAAGCTGAAGACAGGGCGCTATGACGCTCATTAGGGGAGGCCTATGTCCAGCTGTGGACTAATATAGGCTGATGATGATGATGATGATGAAGGAGTTGTTAAGAGTAGACACCCAACCTATTATTATAATGAGAAACACGAGCCTGACACGATTTCAGATCAGAGCTAGCTTTGAGCGCATACTTACTGATTCGAAACTCTTTTTTGTGGAGAGATAGGGATTCAGATTTCCAAGTGTTGCGCAGTCTTTCAATGTTTGTTATTGCCCGGCGAGGAGTGATACGTTTTTCTATTGTTTATTTGACACTCTTTTTTTACCACGAAGCATTCAAACGGCTGAAGTGATTTTGATAAATTAGATATCAAAATTATCAGTGAAGTTTTCTATGTCTATGGTTTAGAGCTACATTTTGCAGACCTTAGTCCCAAAATTGACGAAAAAATGTCACTATTTTTAATTTTTAATTAATTACTTTTTACGTCATCCTGACGTCTCAATACTACTATCGAACTGAAATTAGGGCTTTGTGATGTATAAAAAATATGATATGCCTCTAAGATTCTTAATTTTTTTATAACGTTTTGCAATTCTAATTGTTCGACAATTAAAGGGGCAGGAGAAGGAAAAAAGGGAGATGATTCCAGCACCTTGATCTCTGGCCGTCGACTGGACGACTCGCTGCTGCAGTCGAATCAAAACCACGGCTATGAAGGCAGCTTGATGAAACTCACGATGGCACCTCCATTCTCCATCACTACGAGCACTCCTATGTCTTTGAGAGATGAAAGTTTAAGCGACGTAAATATTTACCCACACTTTTTGATAAATATGGAGTTACTTTTAATTTATTCGAGTATTGTTTTTTTTTTTAAATTAGTTAATTTAATGTTTGGTCTAATGATTGGAACGTACAACACTACAGTAGGCTTTAACTGCCTGTTTGAAGGAGCATTTAGTTGATTTTAACGCAGTTATCAAAGTCCAAACAAATCCGGAACGAGCGCGACGATGACGCCGTGCTTTGAGGAGGACCCGCTCCCCGCTTCACCGCACTTGCCCCTCAACGCTCACGCATACTGCTTGCGATGGAACAAAATACCATTCTAGACGTTTTTCATACGATTATGTGTCCGCTACCGCGTACCGGCAGCGTTGAGAGTTCGATCAAGAGACCTAAACTCTGGTCCTACATTATAAGTAGAGATGAACGTTTTCTAAAAAAAGTATGTACCTTAACAGGCCAACCTTAGCCATTCGAAATAGTGCTCAAAAGTAGGATTTCAAGCAATAGGTATCGTAAGTTCACTCAGGTGACCATAGTTTTGTTTACACCAATGGATTTTTTCGCTTTGGGAAAAAAAAAACAAAAGAGAAACTTCCATTGCATTTGATAGCACAGTTATCCAAGAATGCTATACTAAAAATAAATTGAGATTGTCCATCTCTATTTATCTATTACTTAAGCTTGACGTACTTTTCACAGATTTTCCTGAAACACGCGCCAGATTCCCTCGACCAGCTGAAAGAAATCCAGAGCCTCATCAACTACAGGAAGGCTTTAGCAGCACGCGATCCTGGCAACAACAAAGACGTAACAAAATCTAGCAAATATAAGGAAAACTGATTAGACGTCTATAAATTCCCAAAAATTAAATAAGTCTTGTGGTATTTAGCTTGTGTAAAGATGATTATTTATAACCGAACTAGCTGACCCGACAGACGTCCTGTCATTCAATTCAAACTGACAACTGACAGTTATTTCAAACGTGATTAGCAAAGAATATAATATAATTCTACAAACTTTTTTTAAAAAGAAAAACTTTAAAAAAAGTTTGTAATAATCTTTATGCTTGTTTACATTTTCTAATTTTCGCCGCAATTTTCTTTAATTTTTCTTTCATAAAAACATTCTCCCGACAGCAACAAACGAAACAAAAAATGAATAACTGAAATCGGTCCAGCCGTTCACGCGTGGCCAAGGGAAATAGGGGTTAATTTTTTATGTATAGATAAAGAGAGTTCTATGTTCGAGTATGTAGGTATGTTTTTAGGGTTTCGTTTAGGTACGAATCTCTTAAGGTATCGCTGTGTCCGTATTTTTTTCTCTTGAATACCTTAACAACTAAGGGAAGCTACCAGAAGAAGGGCAGAAGCTTCCTTCTAAGTATTTGACGACCTCTGTGGCGCGGTGGACGAAGGTCCGCCTGCTACGCAGGAGTTTGCCGGTTCGATTCCCGCCTTAGGACAAATATTTCGATCCGCAGGTATTGTGCCGGGTGTTCTGGTCGTTTTCTATGTATAATAAAAAAAGATCTTTGTACCTAATGTATTATATTATGTATATCAGTTATCTAGTATGTATATCAGTCATCTAGTATGTATATCAGTTATCTAGTACCCATACTACAAGCTCAGTTTAGCTTGGGGCTAAATAATGCTGTGTGAATTGTCAAGCATTACTTATTTATTTTTACCTACCTACAAATTGTGATGTCGAAATTTTAATAGATACCTACAAAACCAAATTAAGTATCAAATAAATTATGTTACATTATTTTTTATCTAATTATTTACAGGAACAAGTGTTACTGGCAGGTAAACCAGCTTACCTAATCGGCGAGCAAAACTATGTTCCACCGCACATCCTAAATGCCCAGCCGTCCCCCGGACGGAGGGCATGGCAGGCTCCATCCACCAGCTCTGATCAGTTCAACACGTTGCAGAACTATCTACCTCGTAAGATACACCCGGCACTCATAGCTGTACCTCCCCCAGGAATAAACCAACGGGAAAATTGGGAAGCATATAAGGTAAGATGTCCGTTTGTGGCTATAAATAATCTTAATATATAAAGGAACAGGCGATTTTCTGGGGACAACGCCCAGCCCAAACCACTGAAGGTAGAAAGCTGAAATCTTAATGCACAGCTACCGATAACAAGGGATTTTTGAAAATTCCACCAATTTAAAAGGGGGATTGAAGTTTCTTTTCTAATTATTGAATAACGTGTTTTAGGATTTTACAAAATTTTCCTGAAAATGGGTTTAATCGGGTTATTAAAGTTTGAGTGTCTTAGTTTGGCTCCGAATTGAAATGTCTGTAACTTTTTAATTTTTAATGCTATTGACCGTACATTTTCTGTGTATATAAAAACACAATAATTTAAAACACGTGTTTCAGGAATTTTCAAAAAACCCTAAATATGGGTAAAATGGGGCTTTAAGTTATTGAGATTTTTTATCTATATATATAAAACAAAGTCGTGTTAGTTACACCATTTATGACTCAAGAACGACGGGAGCGATTTACATGGTTTTTGATTTGTTGGATTTCTCTTAGTCCGGAATAGGATAAGAAGTATTAAAAACATTGGAAAATTTAATTCATTAGAAAAACAGCTACCCGTGCAAAGCCGGGGCGGACCGCTAGTAAGATATAAATAAGGGCCAATTCACACCCCAACCACACGAGAACGACAGCACGTGAGCGAGTGCTAATTTCTCTGAAATAGTATCAGTAGTAGTAAATAGTTTAATTCATACAGACCACAATGATAAATGTGTGAAAACCAAATCGAGCTTTATTTATCAAAAAAAAAACAACAAATTTCAGGGTTCATCTTCAATCAAAGAACACGGGATTTTTGTATTTATTGTATTGGTTATCTCTAAATCTGATAAATTATTCTTTTTTGTGCCGACAGAGTTCTCAACCATTGAATCTGGAATTCAATACTGCAACTCCCCCCCTGGCCATCAGAATGAATACATTGGATCAAGATATGTTTCCTACGGAACCCTTAACAGTTCCAGTTTTCAGGGAAGGATCAGAGCTCCCGCCTACCCAACAGACACCTACTGAATTTGTGGACCTCGGCCTGGATGCCAGTGAGGGTCAATTTGATCAAAAATCGATTCTGGAAAAGTACGAAACCAGGTTAGAAAATAAGGACATTTAATATAGTTGTTGAAATGAACGCACGTCTCCACCCAATTAGTTTTTGTGTAAAAAAAAAGCAAAGCCGGCCCTAAACTTTTTCATATATTCTAGATGACAAGCTCGACACACATTGCCTCGATCCCTCGATTCCCCGGATTTAGCCGTGTGGTGCCGGATTAGAATTTGCACCACGCCAACTCTTCCTGTGGGTGTCGTAGGAGGCGACTTAGGGACATACATCGGGGGGCGGGTAGCAGCGCCTCTTGCAGAATAGATCTACTACCAAACTGCGATCCCCAACCCGCCTGCCCAGCGTGGGGATTATGGGCATCACCCCTCATGAGATTAAAAATCAGGGGAGGCTAGCGTCCAGCAGTCGACCATTGTAGGCTGTTGAAGTGTAAGAAATTAAATAAATTGATTTCGTAGCTGCTTTGGTTAGAGCATTCCCGTATTGAGGAAAGGTCGCGGGTTCAATTCCCGTGAAATGGTCAATTTTTGGGGTAATATTTAATTTCTTAAAGATCGTGTCTGTGTTTTTTTTAGAACAAAGTCATATGAAGGGCTGCGAGGAAAAGAAGTTACTGCTCCGAAGTTGGATAACGAGTACTACGATGATGACATAAAAGGTCTACCAGTTCGGAGAAAGAGACACATTCACAGGTTCAAAAGGAAGTCAGTTGGTCAAACTACGCCTGGAACTGAACAATTAAAATCGAATGGTGAAAATACTGATAAAGGTAATCCAGTGAGTCATAACAATGACATATCTAATACCGATCCAAGCATCTTGGTAAGCAAGCTTGTTCCAGAAAGTAAGGTAAATACTAAAGCAAAAGATTTGATAATTATCCTAGAAAAGACTCCTTTGTACGACAAACTTATTAATAATACAGTGAATGAAACAGAATCAAGGTTCTTGATGAGAGGGTTATTGGGAAAAACCAGTGTTAATTTGAATAAAATAAATCGGAAATTACATGATGCCAGTTCGGCAGAGCCTGATTTTATCAATCAACGTCGTTTTGTGTTTTCGTTTGCTTAGGCACAGTGTTGTTATGTAAAATAATAAAATTATGTGAATGTTTTTGTTTTATTAAAACCTATTGCTATTATTATGTCGAGTGTAAGATTATTCTGGAAATAAACATGACAGTAAAACGGAACAGTAGCGGGCATGCCAGTTAACGGCATGTGCATGTATCATCATCAGCCTATACCAGTCCACTGCTGTACATGGGCCTCCCCTAATGAGCGCCATAGCGCCCTGTCTTCAGCTTGCCGCATCCAGCATCAGCCAGCAGTCTTTCGCAAATCGTCATCCCACCTGGTCGGAGGGCGTCCCACACTACGTTTGCCGAGTTGCGGTCTCCACTCAAGAACACGTTTACCCCAGCGGTTGTCGGTTCTTCTCGAAATATGGCCAGCCCACTGCCATTTCAGCTTGCTAATCCTTTGAGCGTGTATATTACGCGCAAATCTTTATGGATTCTCGGAAGTACGCGTAGAGGCTGCGCAGTAGCGTATCTTAGGTCCCAAAAGGACGTGGTATGCATTCGAGATGTGTTCACAGAATCCATAAAGATTTGCGTGAACTTTTTAAACGGCACACCGCGAAAATAGTTAATTTTGCAAGTTAAACTGGCATGCAATTTCCGTTTTTGCATACGAGTTATGTATTTCAAAAACGTAACACATGACTGTAGCTGGCATGGTTATGGATGGCAGGGTTTACTTTATTCTAGTTCGACACTGTCAGAAAAAAGTGCACCATTTCATCTAAATCTTCATCTAATGGCATGGCTCCTAGCATGCCAGTAAATCAAATTGCTTGCGATCTACTTGCGTGCCTGATACAGGCATGCGAGATAGTGTATACAGACAGTTCACCTTTAGATGACCTTAAAAATTGCAGTTTTTTTTTTTATTTATTTATTAAACAAAATCCACAGCCCTTAATTAATACAACTATGATCCATAACAAAACTTACGGCCAATGGATTTACTTTTTATACAATATTTTTATGAAGTACCGTAACTTATTTTTTATACTTACAGAACAAAATTACATAAATTAAATCAATACTAAATTAATATAAAAAAAAAAAAAAAAAAAAACATGTTACTATTTGTTTAACTTAGGTATACTAGAATCCTCCATCACTCTAATTATTTCATTTCTAAATACTCTCTTATCGCTGTGAAAGATATCTGCTTTGTTGAACTCTTTGTTGTAATTTTTCTGTAATCTATTAACTATGGAATACTGAATATAATTATTACTTATATTAATTATCATACCAAAATAGTTTCCATGACAACGGGCGTAAAAAAAGGTCTCAAAAAGGAGGTTTCATTCGTCGTTTCATACAGTGTTATATATATCACTAAATTAGACTCGAATTTTAACTTGATGTCACCTCTTGAAATTATTTATTATTCTCATTAGATCGCGTTATCGAAGTGTTCCTTCCAAACCCATGCTCACTATTTAGTAATTTCAAGTCTGGCCCAGAACAACGTCTGAAGTGGTTATGATAAATTACAAGCCGGGCGAATTAACATGACACCTCGCTCAGAACTCGATGCTTCCTCTGCTGAGCGAGAGCTGGCGTCATGTTGATTCGGCCGAGTTTTAGGTATGACTCTATACTCTCTCTATACTCATCTGCTTTAAAGTTCTTACGATCTTAGCTACATTTCGTAGGGCTTAGCTATCCACTTTTTTGGAAAAAGTGAGGATCGAGTAGGGTTATTTGTATGTAGTTTTCAATTAATTACTTTTAAGGGTTTTGAGATCAGTTTCGAAACCCACTCATTAACTACTGAAGCTATTAACTTGTGATTTTAAATAAGCATACATTTCGTGTGCCATTAGTATTTATTACTGATAGAAAAAAAAACAAATGAAAATGAATATTTTCAGTACAAATGGGATATCAAATTAAAGGTTTTTGTTTATACATTTCAAAACAGTTTTTAAAATTTCTGTAAGTTTCACACTTTTTGAAATATTTCGAAAAGAGAGTCGAATAATTGACTGCCCAAATAATTGGCAAATGTGCTTGTCGGATTTTGTTAAAAATAATACTTATTGTTCGGAACATTGCAGCTGTAATGAAATTGAGACTCCCAGTAGGTATATCCGCTAAACGTTTGTTTCAAACACAAATTGAGACTCCCAGTAGGTATATCCGCTAAACGTTTGTTTCAAACACAAATTGAGACTCCCAGTAGGTATATCCGCTAAACGTTTGTTTCAAACACAAATTGAGACTCCCAGTAGGTATATACGCTAAACGTTTGTTTCAAACACAAATGCTATTATCAAAGCAATACGAACGCGATGTTTATTTTCCATTTGCACATGCTAACACACTGCGCGCACGTATTTCATGAAGTACAGTTAAAACGAATTAATTTCAATGTAGTTTGTATGATGAATACAAAGCAAAAGACTGTGCTGAATAATAGGTGCATTTTGACGACCTGTGTGGTGCGGTGGGCGAAGGTCCGCCTGCATAGCAGGAGGTGGCGGGTTCCATTCCCGCCTTAAATAAATAAATACATAATGCCTTGATATAATTATTTGTACGATCTGCAGGTATCTGTTCCGGGTGTTCTGGTCGTTTTCTATGTATAATAAATTATGTATATCAGTTATCTAGTACCCATAACAAAAGCTCTGCTTAGCTTGGGGCTAGATAATGCTGTGTGAATTTTTCAGCAATATTTATTTACTTAAATAAAAAAAAGAAAATTAATACTGTTTCGCCCATCAATGGGCATGAATAATGGATGAAACAAAACTAGGACTTATTTAATATCCGTATGATTTTAATGGTACGATACATTGTAAATAAAACTTAGCGGTCGTCCTAATCACATGAAACTCGAAAAAAGGGCTGGAAAAATCACGAAATATCACAAGGGAGAAGGGGTGTAGTGGTGATAGCACGTATTATTTATTACATTAACATAGACATTTATAACGCGGTGCTTATTTATTTTCCAGAATTAAATTAAACCGATATTAGGAGTATCAAAAATTCCATTAAAAGAATTTTTGATACTTTCTTTATCAATAGAAGTCCATAGAATCTACATTATCCCTGATGAACATAGGCCATAGAATATACGATGCGAAGCTGGGGCGGACCGCTAGTCAATAATTTATAACAATTCACACAGCTTCATCTAGCCCCAGAATATATCCATCTAAGTTTTCGTGTCACAACTTCCGGTTTTAGAATATTTATTGACAACGTTGGCTTTTACACAAAGTACGTAAAATTTCAAGAACAATTCTCATTTCTTGAGCACACACCTGTACGTACAGCGCTCAACAAATACGCAAGTCATTACTTATTAACAGCCATGAATTATGACGCATAAAAGCTGGCACACCCCATATTTTATGATGAAACTGGTGGCTACGTAGATCTTCAAGTTA
Source organism: Eupithecia vulgata (assembly GCA_946478455.1). NCBI lineage: Eukaryota > Metazoa > Arthropoda > Insecta > Lepidoptera > Geometridae > Eupithecia > Eupithecia vulgata. The sequence continues at coordinate 11,001,988 of OX297873.1, forward strand.
TACTGCTCGGACAAGTTTATAACTTCATAACTTGAAGTTAAGCCGCGGTGAACATCAAAAATGCTGGGTAGTGATTGGACATTACGTACTACCATTCATAACGAGATTTATGGGTCATATACGATTGTCAATGCCATATTTAAATTATTACAAGAGAAACTAGAAATCTAAAGAGTTCTGATAACATGGAGTTTTGATTGTGTACGGTGGAAATTCAAAATTTTCTATTGAACACCCAGGGTGGACAAAGGTGAACGGTAGTAAAAAAAAAACTTTCAACTGTTCACCCAGGTGGTCACAAGAGGTGGACGGTGGGTGAGGACCTCGTTTTATAATAATAAATAATAATTAATTTTGTGTAAATTATGTAGTACTACGTCGGTACATAATTGACACATTTGTTCTTTCAAAAATCATTACTAAACAAACTAGCTCTTGGAAGGTATAAACAACGTAATAAAGAATACTTTATCATCGGTTTCGGGAATATATTTGGATGACAAGGCACAGTCGCAGGCCTCCCTGCCTGTAAAATTAGAAGGCTTTATAGGTACGCAACATTTCAAGTGTAGCCCTACCAGCGTTATTGTCTTCCGTCTATACAGCACTAGTTCTTTATTTGAAAGATTTTTAATGTTTTCTCATTTGGTTACCTGGAATATCATTCAAAATTCCATTTGAAAATCGAACGGCTTGGCTTATAGCTTGCCCCAATACTGCTCCCCGAAACCTCTTTTGTCACAACGGTAATGGAACGGGCCTCTCTGTGAGTTGACACGGAATCGTATGATTATGACGACTTCTGTGGTGCGGTGAGCAATGTCTGCAACACCGATTCCCGCTTTGGGACAAATGTTTGTACGATCTACAGACATTGGTTCAGGGTGTTCTGGTCGTTTTCTATGTATAATAAAAAATATATATCTATGTATTGTATCATCGATCTAAGCGGTAACGCTTTTCTATGGCATAAATATCACTCAACATGGATCTATGTCTGAGCAAGCTTTCATGATACGGTTAATTCAATTCAATTCAATAACGTTTATTTCTGTAAGATTACAAAATAAGCTCTTAGACAAGGACATATTATATTATATAGTAGAGTATATTAAAGATGTTTATTTGCCATAAGATATGTTACAATATAGGTCTTCAAATTATAATATTTCCTTAATCTATAATTAATTCTAAAATTATACAATATCTAATGTATTCTACCTAACATATACATTTTTCATTTAAGTACGCGATTTCTTATTAGAATTGCAAATATAAAATTAATTAATTAAATTAAAAACAAATTCCAAAAAACAAAACAATACATCACCCTACAAAATATCCTCCTTCATCCCATCATGATTAAAATCTGGGCATATCAAGGGAATGAAGCGTCAAAGATGGTAGATGACGGAGATCTACTTGGAGTGGGCTTATCGCCCCCCGTGCCCCTACAGTCTGCAGCTTCCATAATTTGTCATCTCTTCAGATATTGAAAGGCAGCCTGATTTACTCGAAGATAGTCGATATGGGTCGTAAATCTTTCCTCGCTTAAAATTATGGATGTGTAAACTGATACTAGGGAGACAGGTAGATATTGTTCATCAATATTTGAGCTTCGTTAATAAGTATTATGGAGTTAGAAAGTTTTGGTAGCTTGGTATCTTTTAGGTACAGAAATAATGAATGTGTAACTTTATTAACCGTCTTAGGAAGGAGGTTCGGTGGTGGTGTGTATATTTTTATATTAGTTTGTCGATTTCTTCGTTTTAATAATTTCTCATTATTATTATTTTTTTGTATAAAAATGGTTCCAAAATGGTCGTATAAATTTATTCCTGAAGGATTAGTATTTATTCCTTCAAGCTGCCGTCAAGCTTAAAAAAGGACATAATATTGTTGAAAAATCACGACTATCAACAAAAATTTGGGTGATATCTTCAACAATCATTAATAGATTTTAATGGTTCTGTCCTTGTTTTATGAAGGTTGATTTTCAGGTGGTCTCATAAAAGTTTGATCATCGAGGAATTTATATATGCAACGTAAAACGCATCTAAAACACCATCACATTGCAATTTTCACAATCACTGGTAACAAATGGTTTCCATGGCAACGAACGTAACGAAGAGATCTTTTCATTCGTCGTTTCATACATGTGTTTACCATCAGTCATCACATGAAACTATAAATAAGACTCGAATTATAGCTAGATGTCGCTACTAATAGAAAAACTTGATCACGCAATCGAACTGTTTCATCCAAAACCTATTTTCACTATTTAGGAATTTGAAGTCGATTTATAGTTTTTTAAAACAAGTCATATGAGAACTCACTCATTGCCAATTATACAAAATTATAACTAGGTTACAATTAATTTCTGTGTAAGTAGAGAAGATTTTCCTACATCTCAAATGACAACGATTCCCACACTAGGTTGGGCCTGTATCGTGGCAACCAATGCGAGTAGCAGGTTAAGAGTAAAGTAGTCACAGTAGACTGTCAAACCTTTGCTAAGTTATACACATTAAATATTTAAAAAAAATAAAAATAATTCTACACACACAGTAAAAATTCGAAATTGATTTTTATCATTGACCTCCGTAGCATACACGCTATTCACACCACCCTAAGCACCTCGAAACTTTGCAATAAACGTACCGATTCTAAATAACACTTTCAATCTGCAAGAACTTTAACATAATCCCTAGTGATCGTTTGGTACTCTGGCTGAAACGCCCTCGCAATCCAGGGTATTATCCACTCAAAGGGAGCCAAGAGGCTAGGTGAGGTACTACCACGTGAGTTGAAATGCTCATCCCTCTATAAGCCACGAATACACAGTACTGACTGACTTCTGCTCTACCTTAGATAGTTATTATGCGACTCTACTGATGTCATAGGTAGCAAATATGTAGAGCATACTGTGAAGAATTGAAGTGAATGTACCGACGTGGTGCGAATTTGGTCGAGAGCACAAAATGAAGCTGCTAAGTACCTATGAAAATAAATAATAGACTCAGGCATTACTTTGCGGATATCCTTTAAAAAATATAAGGCTTTATAATAATTCCACGCAAAACCTTCACCGATAAGTAAAATATAATAAAATATAGTTTGCGTTGTTGAAGAAAAAGCCACACTAACTTCAAAAAGAAAATCTAGAAAGGACCCAACTAGTTTCGTCTCTTCACAAGACATCATCAGGACACCACAATACTCGACCCTGGCACTGAGAACGCCAAGCAACACCGGCAGAGTCCCACCAGAGATGTTGCCACTCCGAGCTCCGCGCGCCAAGTAGGTAGCTACCTAAATAAATGTAACATTATGCCTACCTAATGCTGTGTGAATATCCAAAAAATATTTATTTATTTTATTACAGTTTTTCTCTCTTCTTATTGAAAGATAAGTATGAAATATAATGATGCATGATAAAAACAAAGTTTCACAAACTTTTTTCTAAACGAAAATTGCAAATCTTTGCAAAGATTCCAATCGTAAAAAGCATTAGGTTCAACTCAATACTTACACAAAATCATATCATCGAAATTTGTATAACATAAAAAACTTTAATAAGCCGAGTTATTTTCTAGTTACATACAAAGTTGAATAGAAAACTGGATAAATATAACTTTAAAATTAGTTTCAAAACAATGGATTTTTGCTATAAAAGTTAGACAAAGGGACGACGTAAATAGGCTGGCTATTGTGGGCTTTGCAGTTTATGCACTTTGAAAAAACTGGATTAAAATGGCTAATTAAAATTGGTTCTAGAAAAAGGAATAAAAGCTAAAACAAAATGCGAGAAAAACGAAATTCATTCTTCGGGTAAACATAAATTTCTATGGTTAAAACCAATTCAAGAACATGTCAGTAAAGTTGGTATTTATTTCGTTTGTAGGTACTTACACCATAAATTTGATTGTTTTGGAAAAACCAAATTCAAACTCCTTGTTTACATAACAGAATATTCGAGGCGGAGATGTGAGAAGAGATGAGTGGAGAAATGAGCTGTGCCTCGCAAGCTGGCGACGTCACGCAGCGGTGACAAGAAAATATGAGCGGAGATGTGAGCTGTGGCTTGCAAGCTGGCGACGACGTCGCGCAGCGGTGACGAGAAGAGATGAGCGGAGATGTGAGCTGTGGCTCGCAAGCTGGCGACGTCACGCAGCGGTGAGAGAAAAGAGATGAGCGTAGATGTGAGCTGTGACTCGCAAGCTGGCGACGTCACTCAGCGGTGGCGAGAAAATATGAGCGGAGATGTGAGCTGAGCCTCGCAAGCTGGCGACGTCACGCAGCGATGACGAGAAGAGATGAGCAAAGATTTGAGCTGTGCCTCGCTAGTGCATTAATTTCAAAGACGGACCTTGTAACAAGTAGGTATATAACCGACCGCTTTTGTTTTAGTTTGAAATGGTTCCAGTCTACTTTGATTGCACGTGGATTTTACTGCACTTCTAGATGTTATAAAATGAGAATAAAATTGGTAGATACTAACTTCCGATTTTATGATGTCTGGCTGTAGATTTGCAATGAACGAATATACTAGTTTTCTAAAAAATGTAATAAGTCCGTCAGTTATATTATCAGAATATATTTTTAAGGACATGTATTTTTCTTTTGCCAATCAACAAAAATTAACACAGATTCAACATATTTATCTGTTACAAAATGGGTGTGTGTGCGTGTTTGTGGAGTGTGTCGAGTACACCAGAGGACACCGATCTCATAAGAGTCCGAAAACAAAAGAGGTTCTATGTTCAGCTAAATGTATGTTTTTGAATGTTCGCAGATTTCTCGTTCAATTATTTACCGATTGAACCGATGAAAAAAAAATCGCCTTTTTATGAAGAATTATCCCGAGGTAGTATAATATTTTATTCCCGAGGGATAAGTTTTGGTCTCGAAAAACTTAAAAAAAAAGTGTAAATTCTAAGAAAAAATTATATCGACTATAAATTTAGAGGATTTTTTTTTTCAAAACAATCGAACTGTTTAACTTAAACGATGTTTACGATAATGCTAGGCATAGCTAAAGATACTTTCCAAGTGAATAAAAGCTCACGATATTGAAAATTATACCTGCCTATCCAAGGTTCAAAATGCTATTATCATAAAAGAGCTTATTGCTTTATTTGAATCACGTAGAAAATTCGTTTTGCTCTGAATAGGGTAAAAGGGCTTCATAACGCACTAGAAAACTAAAATAAAATGGACCCTTGCACAAAAGAAACGTTCTAGCAATATTCTTTGCAACTTCTTTGAAACCATTTCAATAAAACTGAATAGGTGTTTTCAAGTAGGAGAGCGATTGGAGTTAAATTTACTGACTAGCTAGGTAAAGCTAGAGTCGTGAATCGACATTTACCCTCTCTCTCTCTCTCTCTTCGGGACTCGTTATTTCTAAAAAGTAAAATGAACTCTAATCACAAAGACCAAAGAATTAAAGGTACATATAATGCACAGATAACTTTGAGAGCTTTGTTTGCTGAGATAATTTCGATCACCGTGACTGCTCATATAAATATGAAACAATGAATATTAAGATATTTTAAACACCTTGGGTGCTTATAACAATAATAAATAATAATACCTACTATCGCAGTTAGAACTGCGTGCGTATACGATAAGAATCATCACTGTTACCAACCATATACAGGGTTATTAGTAAGTCGCTGACACTGCGTAAACTGCAGGCTCTACCTATCATTACAAACATGTTTGTGAAGACTTTAGGTCTAAAATCTTAAACAGGTAGAAAGCATGAGATTGATATAGCAATGATATGATATATAAGCATATACTCCCATCATTCAATGATCATGATCAATATGATCATTCATTAGAGAGTTTCATTTCATTTGAAACACATAAAAACGGTTTCACTGAATAATCGGTGGGTATGTGCCAGACTGAGCTACTTAAATAATATTTCATAGATCTATGATCTTTGAAATATTGATTTTAATGGGAGTATTTAGCAATGCATTAGGTTTGGGACATTATTTTGTATTGGAGGTGATTGATATAATATTTCAATAATAGGCTACTTGACACATCTCAAATTTGCACGTTTAAACAGTTAAAATAAAAATTTGCGGTTCCTAAACAAAATATGGTAGTTTTTTCCCTATAATCAAAATTAATCACATAAGTACCTACTTTTAACAAGAATCAACTTGCCTATTATGACTTTGTGTCTAAACGAAACGTTTTTGAGCTGATGGGCAGAACCTGCAGTTCACGCAGTTTCAGTGAATTACCAATAACCCTGTATAGACATGAAAATCCCTCTCAAATTTAGTACACAGTACAGAAGAATATATGCTGAGCATATGTATGGTACTCGTAGTCTACACAAATATTATAAAGAGGAAATATTTGTAATTTTGGCTTATTCCCAAAGGTCCACGACTCTATTGTTTTCAAAAAACCAAGTTCCATACATTGATTCCCAACGGGTCCACGACATTTTAAAATTAATAATATGTCCTTTCCCAAAGGGTCCATGGAATTGTTTGGTACAGTTGGCAAAAGCTTCGATAATATAGGACAAATATTTGTTTCTTCATGAAATAAAAGACAATGTAGAGAAGACTTTTTTTTGGATCACAAAAATTATTAAAGAACTTTAGATATAGATAAATCAAGACTCTTTGTATGTTACGAAAAAAAAACTTAAAAAACGAATGGCCAGATTTCAAAAATTCTTTATCACTGAGTAACATAAGGCTTAGAATATACCCGTGCGAAGCTGGGGCGGACCGCTAGTATAAAATAAATTACGTAAACAATATTTTTTTCTGTTGTTTGTTACCTACCTATAAGGTAGAAAAATTATAAAAAAATGTTCCTACCAAATATAAAATTTAAGAATATAAATACCTACCTTTAGGTAGACACATTAACACAACGTAGTCAGCCTTCTAATAAGCGAAATTAATGAAATCCTACAAAGCACAAAATTAATGAAACCGGTAAATTAAACAAATATTTTACCAGGAATGTAAGAATTAATTTTACCGTTACTAGGATTCCGAAATCACGACTCTGGTAGAAGTTGTGTAATCAATATTTTCTTAGTGAAAATGTTTCCTTTGAAACTTTGTTAAAAATTTATGATAAAAACCCAATCTATTATGAGTGCCTGTGTAAATTTAGATCTTAAATTACGACTTACCTATCTATTAAGTAGGTACAAAATTATTATCGTTCTTTGACTCGCATCCCTATAAAAGGTCCTTTTAGAAACCTTCCTTCAAAAGGTCCTTTTAGCTGTAAAAAAAACATCGAAATAGAGTATTTAAACTTAATCAGTATTACAAATAGTATTCGAAGAATCATTTTCTGCGAAAATAAATAATAATAATAAATAATGCTGGACAATTCACACAGCGTTATCTAGCCCCAAGCTAAGCAGAGCTTGTGCTATGGGGTACTAGATAACTGATATTCATAATACATTACATAGATAGTTTTTTATTATACGTAGAAAACGACCAGAACACCCAGGAACAAATACCTGCAGATGGTACAAATATTTGTCCCAAAGCGGGAATCGAACCCGTAATCTCTTGCGTCGCAGGCGGACCTATGCCCACCGCGCCGTCAAAAAATGTCGAAATAATAATAATAAACTTGGCACGTATCGTCAGGAAGTTCCTCTCTTTGCGAAGCTAGTCACCGGTTGCTTGAGCAACCGGTGACTAGCTTCGCAGCCGATGGTCTACCGTTTTGATATATTTTTTACTATAGAATAGTTTTATAATATTATATTTTCTATAGGAAAAAATGTATTTTTAAAGAGATTTAAAATAAATGAAGTTTCATAATAATAATGCGGGACAATTCATACAAATGATTCTACGAATACTTAAGATCGTATTATAAACCTTACTACCTAACCTTACTGTCTTCTTTGGCCAATATTATTATTTATTTGCGTTATCATGCAGGTCACAGGTGATCATAAGTGCTGGGAAGAAAGAAGTTGGTAGGGTACCAACTTCTTTCTTCCCAGCACTTATGAACAAGTGCTTAATTGAAAACTATAAAAATGCCGTCTCTGTCCTAGTCTAATTACCTTTTTCGCCAAATGAGGCCAAAGGCCCACAAATGTAGTCATAAGCCATAAATACATAATATACTGGCTGGCTTTTTAAGATGTTCAAATCCGAAACCATTACAGGTACAAGTCATTAAAAGAATCAGTCGTGTGCTCAATTTGTGAGGTACTTGCGGTCCGCCCCGGCTTCGCATGTGTATATTTTATAGAATATGTTTATCAAGGATAATGTAGGATTTTAATGATAAACGAATTGTTTAAATCGGTCCAGTAGTTTCGAAGCCTATTCAATTCAAACAAAAAAAAAACAAATCTTTCCTCTTCATAATATGAGAATAAACAACTGCACTTTTAGGAAAAATACGGAATTTTTCATTTAATTTTTTAAAGTTCTTAATCATAAATATTATATGTTTAATCGAGGATAAACTGGCTAGCGCCAAGAACACCAGTCGTTTGAAAAGATGGTTTAAAATTTTCACGCTGATGCTTGGTAGAGAGGAGTATTGAAACTAAAGAACTTTTCAGTACTTGCTTAATGCATTTCTTTGCAAAGATTGATCCAAAATCTTTTGGGTAAAAACAGGGTCTTATTATGATTTCTAATCAATACAAAACTTTTCGAACCACTGAAACAGTTAGGTAATATTTTTGGTAATAAATGATTCAAAAGTATTAACATTAGGTCTTCACACAACTCCTACACTCGTGAAACCTGATCAGATCTTGCTTTTGAGTACGGTAGACTCGCATAAGCACTGATCAGATCTACTATAGCCGTAAAACAAACCCCCGATTTGGATCCAAACGAGTCTAAGGAGAAACAATTTGCTACAAAGCAATTGTAAATAAATTATTACCTCAACAGCCTATAATGGTCCACTGCTAGAAGCAGGCCTCCCCCTGATTTTTAATCTCAGGGGGGGTAACGCCCATAATCCCCACGCAAATCAAATTAATGCATCGTTAAATATTTTCTACGAGAGATAAGTCATGTTTCTTCACTGTGCCTCCTTCAGGATAATAAGATTACTCAGTAACCAGCTCCATCTAGTGCTAATTCCAAATCTAATTTGATACTAACCGTGGCTCTCTAATTGTATAAATTAGGTAATTGTAATGTAATCCTAATATAATTTACCGCGTTAAAATCGATTGCCGTTGGTTAATGCCAGTAATACGTTAGTGCTGGAACCATTGGGTTAAAATAATAAATATTATATCAATATTATATTATCTGCCTTATAAAGCGAGTTGTCTATACAGGGTTATTGGAAATTAGACCGGATCCTTTAAGGGGGTGATGGGGGAGGCCATTTGACACTATTTTGACCCCATATTGTATTATCCGAAAGTTAACTATGTTTGAGATATTTCCATAAATGTGTTTTTTTGGGAAAATCCCGTTTAATGTCTTCAATAATTAACTAAAAAAAAAATGATCATACAACTCAAATTTTAGTCACAGGTTTAGATAGCCTACAGTCTAACTCTTAATATCCATTAACAAAATCGGCTGAATCAGCATCCATATGGAAGCTAAACGACATGTTTATCAAAATAAAGTATTATTTTAAAGTAAATTCTTCACAAAAAACCCATTTAAAAAAAAAATACCCATGTAAATTTAGTCGGCATGCTATTTTAAAAACATCTACACATCTTTAGCTATCCAACGAGGTATAAATCAATGCACTTAGTTACACTATTACAGAAAAAAATACGGGTAAACCATAAGTAGGTAGCAAATTTCAATAAATCAAACGAATCATTTTGAAACAAAAAAATTTAAGAAAAATGAAATTTTACTTTAACAGTTACCTTTTATTACAACCAAAACATTTAAATTTACAATTCGTTTTCAAAATGTTCTCCTCTATTCCTTACGCAAAGACGCATACGATGGCGTAAGTCAGATTTAACAACCCTTGTTGTCAAATTTATTTTCATTTTGTCGGCCGGCACATGATGGCTGCCCCGCACATTACAGGACAAATGTGCGCCAATGGTTTGATGAGCATTTTCCGAACCGATGGATTAGTAGAGGAGGGTCCATTCCATGGCCAGCAAGGAGTCCCGATCTTACCCCTGTTAATTATTACGTTTGGGGTCACATGAAGAGCCTAGTTTATGACGATTTGACATCACCTATTTCATCGGTGGATGAATTAAGGCGCCGAATAATAAGAGCGGCCGACAAAATGAAAATAAATTTGACAACAAGGGTTGTTAAATCTAACTTACGCCATCGTATGCGTCTTTGCGTAAGGAATAGAGGAGAACATTTTGAAAACGAATTGTAAATTTAAATGTTTTGGTTGTAATAAAAGGTAAAATAAAATTAAATTAATTTAATTGTTGTTAAAGTAAAATTTCATTTTTCTTTTATTTTTTTGATTCAAAATGATTCGTTTGATTTATTGAAATTTACTACCTACTTATGGTTTACCCGTATTTTTGTCTGCAATAGTGTAACTAAGTGCATTGATTTATACCTCGTTGGATAGCTAAAGATGTGTAGATGTTTTTAAAATAGCATGCCGACTAAATTTACATGGGTATTTTTTTTTTAAATGGGTTTTTTGTGAAGAATTTACTTTAAAATAATACTTTATTTTGATAAACATGTCGTTTAGCTTCCATATGGATGCTGATTCAGCCGATTTTGTTAATGGATATTAAGAGTTAGACTGTAGGCTATCTAAACCTGTGACTAAAATTTGAGTTGTATGATCATTTTTTTTTTAGTTAATTATTGAAGACATTAAACGGGATTTTCCCAAAAAAACACAAATATGGAAATATCTCAAAAATAGTTAACTTTCGGATAATACAATATGGGGTCAAAATAGTTGCAAATGGCCTCCCCCATCACCCCCTTAAAGGATCCGGTCTAATTTCCAATAACCCTGTATACATTATCGAGCCAATGCTAGATTTTGTAAATAAGAAGTTCTGCGGTAAAAAGCTTCAACAAAATTGTATTCAGAAATAAAGTAAATGATAAGAAAAATATGCTTAACCCGTCTGAGTTGTTTTAATAGAGGTAGATTGTTACCGAAATAAAAACACAAGCCTCATAGACTATCACACTAATTATTAATCTGAATTAGCATTTATATGCTATATTTTATTCCGGAAGTTCCACGGAAACGGGAACTACGCGGGTTAAACCGCGTGCCGCCGCTAGTAAGTACATATAGTCTAAAATGCAAAAGCATTAAAAAAAGTGTTATATTACAGACGAAGGCATTATTTATCAGAACTACTTCGTTTGCCCATAGTCGCTTGACCTTTAATAGGGGGTATTTTACCAGAGCTGCAACAACCATCTTAAGAGCAGTAACTCAATTATCCAAAACACAGAAGCTTTCAAGCGGTAACAACCGCCGCTGATTCAATATGTAGTCACTTGCAAAGTAAGTTACGTGAGACGGCAAAGTTAGTCGGCCGGGGCCCCGACTGCGGGATCGATTTCGTTTTTAGGGTTCAGAACCATAAAAGGAAAAAAGGAACCCTTATAGGAACACTTTGTTGTCTGTCTGTCAACCCTCTTTTCTCAGAAACGCGTGGTGGTATCGAGTTGAAATTCACACCATATACTCAGGTTCGTTATCTCTTGGTTTTTTTATATATTGTATAAACCTTTGTTTGACCACAATCTCGCCTGATGGAAAGTGAAGATGTGGCCGACGATGTATCACGAAGGTATAGAAGATACCTATTCAGTCATGTCTTGAAGAGATCCAGGTTGTAGTTGACGGGAAAAACAGCAGCAATGAACGTGATCCAAAGCAGCGGTACGAATGAAGAAGGTGGAGGAAAACCGCTTAGTGCGAGTGAACGGTATATCCATCAAGTAGGGGTGGTAATCCGCTGTGCGTCTACTTGTCCTGGATTGGAAGGGCGATGGATGAGTCATGTAGTTCCTGTGAGCATTCTCCGAAATGTATCTTATAAAAGAAATGATAAAGAATATTGTAGAAGGACAACTTTACGAAGTTGAAGACCGCTTCAGGTTCATTCTTTTAAGCTAATGCCACACTATAAAGAACTGCGCTTATAGAGAGAGTCAAGAGAGTCGTTTAGTGACTGATCCTAGCAAACAAACATATTGCATACTATAGCTTTTAGCCACAGTTCGAGTGACACTCCTTTCTAGGTGCTTATAGTTCCAAGCGAGTCGCTAAGCAAATGAACACGTAGCGGCGCCTCGTATGTGACCAGATTGTGCATCTTGTACACAAGTGTAGCTCCTAGCTTAGCTCTAACCTTGACACGTAGTGTGGCATTAGCATAAACAAAAGCACAATCTGAATGATCAACAACCTTGATCGGATACCTGAAGTTGTATATGGCCACCTTCTTGGAATAGTTTCGGCTGGCACTCCATGCTCCCGTTATGCTCTAACATAAAACATGATATATGACACAACTGATGCCTACAAAAGCACTAATGGTTCCTACGGGGTACACCGCGGGGGCGGCTAACAGCGCAACTAGCCGCTTTTCTAGTGGTAAATATGCAATGCAACCGCTTGTGATACATAAAATTATCTTACAAGACAAAACCTATGGCGAAAAGATTTAAATGAAAGAACGATCCAGCTTAGAAAGCTTACATCGTTTATTGCTCTTAGTTTTCATTTACGTCAACCTTACTAACTTTAGCACCACTTATACCAACTACCTGCAAGTACGACCAAGAACAACTCAGACTGAACTTAAAGAATTACTAGTCGTACAAGAGACGTCCGTTCCGTCCAAAGACCGCGAGCGAAGTGAGAGTGCAAGAGTGTGTCGCGTGCATGCCTATAGCACGCCTATTTATGCAGTGCGGGTAGAGTTGCCCGCTTGGATTCGAAATATTTCTAATACTTACTTATAAAGTACTCTTGCATGCACTTGCCGCCACAAATTTGCAAATAGAACTTCAACTGTGGCGGCGACGACGGCGCCAGATCTTACTTTCGTACACTAAGAGGTGCCACATGCAGTCTGAATTCCGTTTCGGGATTTCGATGCGAAATATCGCATGGGGATTTCGAACGTAGTAACTATATACAAATCTATTGACCTATCACGAACATACAGTAGTTTTCCGTTCGTAGTTTTCTCCGATTCGAAATATCGTATACTGCAGTATACCGTACGTGCGTGCAAAATAAAAATAAACTTATGTGTGTGCAATATGTACGGAATTCCGAATCGATATTTCGAATCGAAACGGAATTTCGACTGTATGTGGCCGCTCTAAGACATAAAAACCCACTTATTGTTAAAAACTAAAAGATAAAAGAGAGACGTCAGTATGCCATTTTGTCTGTGTATTTACATAAAAGCTGGTAAACGAAATTTTTTAACTGAATTTGAGAAAAGATGAAAAAGTGAGTGAGAAAACAAATATTTTTTTATTCGTAAATTCCAACTCAATACATGTTATATGAGAAAATAACATAACCGTTCTCGTTCACCTTAATTTAATCCAAACAGAACAACTCCCTCGAAAGTTGGTATGAATACGGCTTCCCACATTTATCTGCCCTCAAAGAATTTCGTTTACGTGTAAGTTAATTAATTCTAAATTAATTAAAACTTTCGACTGAAGATCCTCAATTTGGTTAACACCTGGAAGTATACTTACAAAGTGGTCGTATAAGGGCTTTTATCAGTTCCGGAGTCTGTCTAATCTTTCCATTATACAGGATGATCGAATCTTAGGATAGTAACAAAGAACGTATGGGGCTCAAATCTGCATTAAAATCATCAATCAATCACGTAAATCACTGAAATATGATACTATTTTGAACTTTATGTTTTTTTTCGCATAAGGCAATCTAAACGGTGCAAGTTTTGGCTTCTCCAAAAGAAAACTTAACTCTCAATTGAACCAGAATGGTAATATTGGTAAAATATTTGTGGAATCAGGGTCTACGAGCACTGAGCATATTTCAATTATTGCAATGAAAGCATTATCGGTGTATCGTTTTGCAAGGTAATTTTTTAATTATTTTTTTTCAAATACACACCTACGTGTGCTTAAGTGGAGATCAAGACACAGTAAACATAGTGTAGGACGCCCTCCGGCCAGTTAAGATGACAACCTTCAGATAGATAGCTGGAAATGTCAAGCTGAAGACAGGAGGGCTCTTTGGCGATCATGTCATTTGCCTATGTCTAGCAGTGGAGTAACATAGTGAGAATGATTTTCAAATTTTCCTCACGCACATTCCAAACTAACTCCATTGTAACTTATAAGATAACAATAAATAATGGCACGAGAACAGCGAAGCAATAAAACAAATTCCAAACACATGTTCCTCGACGCCAGTGACAGAGGATTAAATACCAACAACGTTTTATATAATGTTAATAATGTATATGCGGAGATTCCAAACGTTTTACATACTTTGCTTGTATATTTTACAACTAGCATCGTCTTGTATTATGTTTGTAAAATATTTTAATATTAACTTAAATGTTACAATAGTAGGGCAAGAACGGCAATTGTTGTTTAGAGTAGAATAAAGAAAAATTACGTCACTTTGCCATCGAATTTCGATATTATTTCCTGCAACTTCAATAATGTATAACGATGCGATGTCATTATTGTCTATTCTACCCTAGACAATAATCTCCGTGCTAGACCTACAGGAGTGGATGAGACATAAATATATTTGATTAGCTGTCTGCATATTCTAAAGCCTATGCTCATTACGGAAACGTAGTATTCTAATGGTGAAAGAATTATTCAAATCGGTCAAGTATCTACTTAGTTTCGGAGCCTATTCAATTTCAACCAACAAACAAATCTTTGCTCTTTTAAATATTAGTACAGACAAAGTTTAGTAATTAGGACCTAAATTATCCATAATCTGCAATCAGAGGATAGAAATAATACTGATTAGAGATTTTATTCGTTCAAATATGTAAAATTATAAACTCTAAATACTCAAACACAGCAGATTGTAATTTTCTCTCTTTAATGTTAAAAAATCGTGACGTGTTTTAATCTGATCGGGGTGTAAGGGAGACTCCAGCATCTCCTCTCCCAAGAAAACCTAACCTGCACGTGGTGTACCCTGATAAATACGAACTAGGCTATGGTGAAAATCCACCTCTCGTCAAACGGACTAAATGTAACTTTAGTCTTTGAACAGGTTTGGAAACTTTAATGTTTCCTCTGTAGTTGGAGCCACCGGCGCGTCCGTAAGAGCTCCCAAAGATTTTCTATGAAACCGACTGAGACTTCGTGGCTTAGTTGGTACTGCACATCCGTACTGAGGGCGGGGCGCGGGTTCGAGTCCCGCTGAAGTCGAATTTTTTTGTTAACTTATTTCGTTTCTGGTGAAAATATCAAACAATTTTGAAATCTCAGATATTTACAATTATTTTCTATTACTTTACATCTTGACAGAATAGTGTATATCCAGACACATTTCATCAATAAATCTAAGCGGCGTTTGAGTATGGAACACACTTTAAGTATACTTAATAAACAGTGTTATTGACGAAAGTTTTCATACAATACATGTGAAAGTTAACCAAGCTGATCATTTAGTTTAGTTAGATATTCAGAGATAAATGCCTCCTCTTCACTATCGCTGATGATCGTTACTCGTGAGTAAGCCCTCCACACGTTCCCTCTCACTCGGCTATAAGGGAAAGTGAAGATGCGCCATAAAAATACCGCCTCAATCACCTATTAACATTGAAAACATTTTAATAGTAGGCACCATAATAATAGAAGGCCATTACTAGCCTCAACGATCGATCAGTTTTGTCCTTTCCAACCTCACCGCCTGGTTATTTGTAAATAGATAAGCGAGAATAACGGTGGAGCTATTGAATAATTCAACCTCAATAAGACCTATTCGAGTGGCCTTGTAAATATTTTAAATGGCATGGCATGTAAAATTCATGGCCTTATTTTGCCCCATGTCATTGATAGCGGCTGATTGAATTTACCTAGAATAATATTTTGTTATTATAGTGTGTAGCCCTCATACTCTCGCTAATCCCTCAATCCCAAAATCATGGGAAATAAAATAAGCTCCCTCAGGGTGGGGCGCAGGTTCGAGTCCCGGCGTATTTGAAATTTTTTGGGAATTTATTTAATTTCTTCTTAATGTCTTTGAGTTTGCGGGTAGACCTTTCCCCAAAAGTGAGACAATATAGGTAAGATAAAAAATCCTCACGAGAACACAAAAGTCCACTGCGACACGTGCTTCCCTCAAACGAACTACTCGAAAGAGGAAATATAATTAGAAAATAATTATTAATTAAAATTCCGACGCACACTAGCTTGTATTTAGGAAAAAACAAAATAAATATATAGATAGCTATAATCTCTGTGTAAGTTCGTACTTTTTTTATTTGTATGTACCTGTACTAATAACTATTTACACTCATTTAAAAATTTACCTTTATAAGTACCCTTTTGCTGTAAGAAAACCCTGTCATAGTTAAGCTCGCATTTGCATGTCTATTATTTGTTAACTTTTATGTATGATATTTCCTGTGTGCAATAAAGAATTTTAAGAAGTGAAATATCTAAAATTATTGGATCGTTTGTTATGTTTATCAATTAGAGAGTAACATAAACCCTGAAGCGCATCGTATTTTGTTTTTTCAACAATTATTCGTGACATGAGTCACAAATCCAGGCCTCCAATATACAAGAAACAAAAGGGGATCGCGCAAGGGTTTATAAATATGCAGACCTATTCGATTATTTAACATATAACAGCTAAAAATATTTACAACAAATATTCACACTTACATCTATTTTCTAAAAATCTAAGCCGTCACCAGAAGGCATAGTGCCCAGAATGCTGGCAGCCACGTTGCAATGCTAATTCGTTGACCGAAATAAAAACCAGCATTCCGATGACCTGTGGACTCTATTAGTAGTTTTGTAAGACCTTATAGGTAACGTGTGCTCCAGGACCCCAAGGACCTAGGGTTTCCACCCCAAACGGCTCAAATAGGTAACCTCTGTCAAGATTAGCATATTTTCGCCGTTTGAGGAACTCCGCTGATGTTGCTGCGGAGCCGGCCCTTACTGATGTCCCTGCAAGATGAGAAGGTGCTAGGGTATCTACACACGTAGCATCCCATACTAAAGGCCGACCCATCTTCCAAGGAATCAGAGTTATTTAACATTGTTATTTCTATCATGTAATGGTTAACAGGCATGTTTTTTACTACTTACTTTACGAGGTCAGCCGCAGGCAGCCGCTAGTTCTATACAGGGTGTTCCAGGTTTGACGTCCAAGAAATGGATCCCGTACCCTTTTTGCCTGTCACCAGCTTGAATCTACCTGACCAACATTTATAGCAAATATTTTTTTTAAAATTCTGGATACTTTTTTCGTATCAAATACCCGTGCAATTTTGGTTTGGTTTATTAAATTCATTGGTGGACTTACATAAAAATATAAATAAATTTCTTTTCGGATATATTTGCAAATTTGTCTTTAAACTATGGCGTAGTTATGTGAGAGTAAATTTATATTCAAATTTGGTTGGACGTCATGGTTTTGAACACTCCGTATAAAACGAAAACAGTTATTTTATATTATATGTATTTGATTGTAATTTACAATTTTAAAGTCTTTACCAATATTGTGTTTGTTTGTTTGTCATTCCTTCACGCCCTAACTAAGCAACCAATTGACTTAATTTTTAACATAGAGTTAGTTGCAAGGATCGAGCTACTTTTTATTGCATAAATCAGTGCCCATGGGATAGTAATAACCTTAAACCACGCGTGCAAAGCCGTGGGCAGCAGCTTGTGTTAAATATAATTCAAGTTTTTGCACTCAAAGTTGTGCAATGATTTTATCAAATATTTCGTAGCGCTGCGTAGCACCGTAGACCCTTCGTAGCAGCTTACTCTACCTTGTTCTGGTAGATCATTGGATTTTCGTGTATGCCCATAGTCCTATAATCAAAATACTTTCACATCTGACGACTTATGTGGCGCGGTGGGCGAAGTTCTGCCTGCGACGCAATAAGTTGCGGGTTTGATTCCCGTCTCGGGACAAATGTGTGTAGATCGTACACAACTACTGAGACAACTTTTGTCCTATAGTAACTACTTCTGTGCTCCAATAATATTAAAATTGCATAATGTCAAATGTCACAGCACATGTCAAAAATTACAAGAGACGTCAAAAACAGACAGGCATGTCTGCGGCATCTCGTCTCCCAAGCGAACCTACCCTGCACGTGGTGTATAACGCTGCTGGATAACGAACTAGGCTCTGGTGAAAATATCTGACAATCATCTTCATAATTTGTTATCTCATACAATTTATAGGTAATTATTTTCCATTAGGTACTTAACACCGGCAGAATTGTATTGTCTAACCAGACATGTTGCCATTAGTAAAGAATTCATTTATTCTTTCACTAACCCGCGTCGCTGTCGGGGCGCGACGGCGACTCGGGTCGAACTACGTACGTTAGTAGGTACTATTTACAGTAATTCTGTGACTGTGGAGACTCGGCAGTGAATGCATTAACAAATAAAGCAATACCTGTTTAGTTATAACAATAACGACGAGTATATAAGCATTCAGTAGCAGTCCGACAGCGGAGATGACGGTGACGGCCACGCTGAGGAGCAACGGCGCGGCCTCCTCGCCTTGCGCCGTCCCGTTCACCTCCATGGGAGGCTCTATGTCTGTCCCGCTCAGATCAGCGTCATGGATCCATTGGTGTCACCTCACAGCGGCTGCTGCGTTCCATTGCATCGCAAGGAGTAGCTGTAACAATAAAAGAGAGTTGATGAAAAACGCATTTGACGCACGAAATTGAGGGTTATTATGGTCGCGTTTTAGAATTAAAGGGCTACTAACGACGCCATTTTGTGAATAGGATAGGCATAGGATTTCACGTTTATAGGAGCAGGACAGAGTAGAGAAGATAGAAAAATTCGGAGAAAAATCAAGATTTCTTCTAATTAAAAGATTACTATTCAAGTTATCAAATATTTATTTTAACGAATGTGTTACCCTGCCTATGCTTTATTTTTCAATATGGAAATCAAGTCATATTGGTTCGGAGAAGAAAGCAAATTTGTATATAATTGAGACATTATAGATGTTTTTTTCGTTGCGGTTTAAGGTGCCGAATGTATGGAAAGAAACGAAAAACACTTTTAATAATCACTGTTATTGCAAATTAATGCAAAATCTTTAAAAAACTAAGTTCAATACCGTAAATTGAACCTGGATCATTTGATACTGCTTAAAACTTAGAATAACGACTCTCTTAGGGGTACCTTTGATAATGGGAGAAATGACGTCGCTTTGACGTTATGCTAGCTTTAACGCAATTATAAGTTAGACTCGGCTGCTTGCGGTGGAAATTCGATCCTGAACAAGGTAGAAATCGTGACAAACTTCGTTAACTGTTAAAAGTTGATAATTATTTGGCATTGTGACATTTTTGAACCTTAACAATCTTTGATTGAAATACTGTTTATGGAACCTTTGTTTCATCTCAATTATGTACGTTTAATTCTGAAATTAAAGGTACCTATATAATATAAAAGTGATAATGCAAAGGGCAAGTTTCACCATAGCAAGAGTCCATATCCAGTATAAAATAATATACCTAATAAATAAATAATGCTTGACAATTCACACAGCATTATCTAGCCCCAAGTTAAGATATACATAATACAATACATTACATAGATAGATATTTTTTATTATACATTGAAAACGACCAGAACACCCGGAACAAATACCTGCAGATCGTACAAATATTTGTCCCAAGGCGGGAATCGAACCCGCAACTTCTTGCGTAGCAGGCGGACCTTCACCCACCGCGCCACAGAGGTCGTCCAACAGTATAAAAATAATAAACAATCAAAGAGTATATAATACTGAACATTCATTGTTTAAACATCTTTATAAAAGAAAATAGCAATCAAATTGTATAAACAAATAAGAACTAGCATTGACAATTGAAACAATTCGAACAAATCGAAACTAACTGCAGACTGCTGCAAACAATCTACAGGTAGCTCAACTGATCCATAGCCAGTCGTAAGCGTCCACAAGACGCTGGATGCATTAATTTAATTTATCAAATTCAATTTCACAGTTTCGAAAATACAAAACTATTATTAGAACGGTTGGTACTAGGGTTTTTCCTATAAAACCTTTTTACATCAAGTATTTACCATCAAAGTGCCTTGTTGTATCGGCATCGCATGTCGAAGGACGTCACGCCATCGCTTGCATCTCCAATAAACATAATAAAGATGTCCAAATTATTACCAAACGACACGATATTGCAAAAACTTTTGTAGAACTATTGACGTTTGAACGCAGCTTGAGGCTACGGTGGCACTGTAAGATGGTAGATGGTAGAGCTTGGATGGTAGATTGGAAAACAAACGTACGAAATATACAGGACCAAACGGAAAATTCTCAAACGCGACTCAGATTATTTATTTATGTAATTCAAAATTCAAAGTGCTTTATTTCCTTTAGACCTTACACGACTCTTGGACACGTCACAAAAACTCAGATTCCATAAGTAAAACTAGGAAATAATGAGCTCACTTTGATTTTTCGTCCACTTCAATCTTTTTAAGGTAAAGTAAAGAAGCGAACAAGAAACCTTTACCTTGTTAGAATGTTAGTTTTCGAGTTGGAGCAAAACTCGTCCCAAGCTTTTTTATCGTCTGGATATTCTGATATTTTATAGTAAGCCTTTTTACAAAGGATATAGGAAGGAATAACAATAATAATAATGCTGGGCAATTCACACAGCATCATCTAGCCCCAAGCTAAGCAGAGCTTGTGTTATGGGTACTAGATAACTGATATAAATAATACAATACACCATATAGATAGATTTTTTTATACATACATAGAAAACGACCAGAACACCCGGAGCAAATACCTGCAGATCGTACAAATATTTGTTCCAAGGCGGGAATCACACCCGCAACTTCCTGCGACGCAGGCGGACCTTCGTGCACCGCGCCATAGAGGTCGTCAATAAAAAGCCACGTTATTTGTGAGTGTCATAGGCTATATATTAATCCATTATGTTATATGTTAAACTACCCGTGCCAAGCCGGTTCAACCTTGCCATTTTTTATATGCGACTACCACGAATGAGAGCTAATACAAACTAAACCACCGAGATTGTCGCGGTAGACGCACTTGATCGCCGTCACGCCATCCTGAATTCGGCCCTATAAAATTACGTTATCGGTGATGTCCCGGTGCACAATCGATCGACGTCACGGGTCACTATAATGCACGACAATTTATTGTACGGCCGAATAATGTACACCCTGCTAATCCGTGTCATGGCTTCCAATTTTAATAGGTTTTGATAGGTTTTGACACGAATTATCAGGGTGTACATTATTTAGCCGTACAATAAATTGTCGTGCATTATAGTGACCCGACGTCCGTTATCTTTTCGTTAACGGTGACGTGCACCGTAAACGAAGAGATGACGGGACGTTAAAATTGACGTTGCGGTGGCCATGCGGCGATATATTACTATTCTGCAAAACATATATTTTGCTAACTATCCATCGTTTACTGATAATAATCTATACTAATATTATAAATTCGAAAGTAAGTTTGTCTGTCTGTCTTTCGGTAGAGAGACAGACCGA
Organism: Eupithecia vulgata; assembly: GCA_946478455.1. Classification (NCBI taxonomy): domain Eukaryota; kingdom Metazoa; phylum Arthropoda; class Insecta; order Lepidoptera; family Geometridae; genus Eupithecia; species Eupithecia vulgata. The sequence continues at coordinate 11,023,716 of OX297873.1, forward strand.
TGAGACCGATGAGACAGACAGGTGAGATCCGTGAACGGATTGAAACCTCAAGGGTGGGTTTCAACCCTGAGGCCTGAAAAGGAAAGTAAAGTAAAAAATTTTTATTACAGCAAATGATACAAAATAGAGTTAATAGAATTATTAGATTATTTAGAATTAGTAGATAAACTTAATCCTAAAACACACGAAAAAGTTAATTTTGTACCTACATAATTTGCTGAGCTTAATTCTACAGTGATTTCCGTCGTCTTCCTCACTAGGCTAGGCCTGTATCGAGGAAGCCAGTAACAGACGTGTTACGTTTTCTGGCATAAACGGTTGAACAGATCTCATAGAAATTCGCCATAGAGGTTGATGATATGCCGGTGACCGACTCAGAATTACATAAAAAAGCGTGCGAAGCCGCGGGAAATAGCTAGTGTATTTTAAAATTGAAAACGGTCCTATCAAAATAACGGAAATGTCATTAAACATTCTACAAAACATTTTCGGTTCGCTGGCGAATGTATCATTCCTGAAATATTCAATACTGTTATATCAGTACCTACTGTTGAGGATTTTATTATTGTCGCTTTGTAGTACCTGCTGTACAGACAGTGAAACCAACTTAACTGTTCAAATGGATAATAGTTTGGCATGTTTTAAAAACAAAGAATAAACCAGCTTCAAATTTCCAAACATTAAAATGGGTTTGGAAGGAACTCTTCGAAAGCGCGATCTTATTTTTCAGAATGCGACATCTAGGTTGTTAAAACTCGAGTCTTATAAAAGTTTGATGTGATGAGCGGTGGATGATACATGGATGCAACGACGACTGAAAATACCTCTTGTTTACGTCCGTTGTCGTGGAAATCATTTGTTACTAATTGTTGTTAGTAATATGAAAAGTATCATGAGGTTACGTTTTAGATACGTTTTACGGCGCATTTATCAATTCCTCGAGTATCTTAACTAACTTAACTCGTAACTTATATGGGATCATTTTAAATTCAACCTTAATACAACAACGAAAGAACCATGAAAATGTATTACTACCTCAAATAAACTCCGTCAGATCTTCATATCTGCCAAAGTACTAATAAAATTAATAGATAATATATGTATAGCTAAAACTTGATTTTTGGGTTTGCGTTGCTAAGGTCTGTCCCGCTCCTATGAACGCAAAATTCTACGTCTATCTTTCTCACAAAAACTTGAGGTTGTATAGGAGAAATAATAATAATAACATGGCGAAGATATCACCATTATTGTGGTAGCTTCTTGTGGTTTCTCAAAATAATTAATTTAAGTAAAAAGACAACAGCTTGACGGGATACTATCCCTAGGGAACAAATTTATTATGGGATTGAGCTCATTTTATATACATTAGCGAAATAGGTAATTTTTAAATGTGGTCCTTAGTTGACGGAAAAAATTACGAACTCACAAAAAAATATATTTATTGTTTTAAAAAAAAATTGCTGTCGTTTACCTGGAAAGCGTCGCTGCAGCAAAGCACAAAATGTGCATTCAAATATTGGTTTTAACTCGTAACACTTAGATTAATTTAATATCGACGACATCAGATGAAAGATAGCTCGCGGACTAGTTTGAGGGTTGTGGGAAGCCATTTTGCCACTGTAAAATGTTTCTAAAGATAACGAGTTTATGCCCCTATTTGCTTGCAAATTTTTGTGCTGGGTGCACCTCTAATCGGCTACAAACGAGGGTGCCACGGTCAAACTTGTAATAAGGCCCCTCATTTTGGATCAGGGGCTAAATTTAGTGCATCATGACAAAATCTTTATAAAACAATTAAAGCTTTTATTAATCACTAAAGCATACTACACAGTTGACGAATATTTAAACGAAAAATAAGAAAAATACAAACTACTAATATATCTAACTTAGTTACAATGACGTCCTCCTCTCTCTCCATAATATATTGTGTGCCCAGCAGGGTCTATAGTGAAACTAAATACCTACGTAGATTTTAAGCACCTCTGTACACCTATATAGGATGCAATAAATGATTGAGTATGGTAAATAAAACAGAAAAGTTTGTAGCACTGTACGGATAATTCTGCGTCCTTGACGCTGTTCCATAACGATCGACTTTGTTACATTGAACTACTAACGGGCCGGCCATAGCTGAAGTTTTATTAACAGCTGTGACAACAATAGATATTTTTACATTAATATTTCCTTGTTCTAGCTGACACACGATCAAATAAAGATCATTTTCAACCAACTTCGTTAAAATGAGGAGGATCTATGTTTGGCTGTACGTATGTTTTATATGGACCTATGGTCGTTGATTTCTCCGTCCCTTATGGACCGATATGGATGATTCTCATGTTGTATAGTAAATGATCCCGAGGTGGTCCAATACCAGTCGGAATTGTCCCCAAGATGCTTTCTGCATTGCCCGAAGGTTGATATATGGATCAGTTGCGCTACCTGTAGATTGTTTGCAATAATCTGCAGTTAGGTCAATTGCTTCAATTGTTATTGTTACTTGTTCTAATCTCTGTCTATTAGTTGGCATAAAGAACCAATGTTCATTTTTTAGCACAAGTAAATCTTTTTTTTTTCGTACGTAACAATGTTCTTTACATTCTCATTAAACCATAAAATATATCACTTTGACGCTAACAACTGATAAGATGTATATAATAAGTATATTTACATCTGGGTCTGACAAGGAATTTTGAATTTGTACAATTAATTACACACTGGGTATTTAGTTGTACGAAAAATATATACATATGCTGGGTCTTAGGAGGATAAAGAGTTATTCACGAAGGATTAGTATTGATCCCAAAAAACTTAAAAAACTTTAAAACTAAGGGATTCGAAGTCGATTCATAGTTTTTCAAACATATCCAATTACAACAATTAAAACCGTTTTCAGACATTTTAATAATTGAACTCAAATCGTGTCATAATCATAACTGTTTTGTCGCGCTGCGGAAACATTGGGGTCAGGTACAAACACTTAAGTCACACAATAAGTTGAAGCTATGAATTCTGTAAACAAAACACTCTTCAGCATTCAACAATGAATACCATTCAGGCTATTCCTCGCAAATTGAAACGCTCTGAAGTTACCTTATCGCAATTCCTTATTTATATTTCAAGGAGGAATATAAACGAAAGATATGAGGGTCTGCAAGGTGAGAGGAATATTGTATCACTTTCAATAACACCTTCGTTTTTATGTTTCTTTTTAGGAAGTATGATGTTCGTAGAATTGGGGGTTATTATGTTAAATGGGGCATAAAATAAAAACAAAAGAAAATAGCACGCCCACGACACCAATTATTTATTCAAACGTTCTTTTATTCAGATAGCTGGGTTGTATCGAGAAATAGTTTGGTTTATAGCATGCATACTCTGCACACAAACCTTATTGTATCAAAAACTGCATCAGCTATGCAAGCTAAGCCAAAACAAGTTAGCTTAGCTAGCTTAGTTGTTTTTGCGGTCAATTACAATCTCTTCAAGATGAGGGTGAATATATAGGTATCTTCTAGAACTTCGTGATACATCGTAGGCCACATCTTCACTTTCCACCAAGTGAGATTGTGGTCATACGAAGGTCAATCCTAATATTAATTAATATTATAAGTGCGAAAGTGTGTTTGTTTGTTCTTCCTTCAAGCCCGAACAAAGCAGCTAATCTTTTTCTGACTTGTATATTTTTAGCACAGAGTTAGTTGATAGGATGGCAACATGGGGCTACTTTTTGTCCTAGTAAAACTTCAAATTCCTATGGGAGATTTACGGGAATAATCCCCCTACAAATGTGAAATTCGAATTTAACGCGTGTGTATAAAAAAACTTAGTTTTCATTCCGCAACCTGCATTAGAATAATAGAAGCGAAAAAAAACTAAATAATATGGTAAATGAGCTTGAAAAATAATAATATAACAGCCAACCAAATGTCTGGGACAAGCTTAAAAGTCAGCGAACTCTCGCCAACGAGCAAATAAATTCTAGGCGTTTTGTCAACGTCCAATAACAAGCTTAGTTATTGCTTCGAAAGGTCAAGGAAACAAAATGGAAGAGAAAACAATTGTTAACGGGAAATATTCCCTTTCTTAGAACTTGTTACTAATACCCAATAATAGTTCCATTGTCACGCAGTAGACTGTGCAATGACTGTGCAGGAGTGCGTAAATGTCTACCTTATTGTCCGATGCTTGCTTCATCATAATTTAAAAAAAAAAAATGCTGGACAATTCACACAGCATTATCTAGCCCCAAGCTAAGCAGAGCTTGTGTTATGGGTACTAGATAACTGATATACATAATACAATACAATACATAGATAGATATTTTTTATTATACATAGAAAACGACCAGAACACCCTGAACAAATGTCTGCAGATCGTACACACATTTGTCCCGAGGCGGGAATCGAACCCGCAACCTCCTGCGTCGCAAGCAGACCTTCGCCCTCCGCGCCACAGAGGTCGTCATCATATTAACCCACATCCGTCCACAGCTGGATATAGACTGACTTCCTGAGATCGGAAACCGCTACTTACGGTGAGGTTTTTTTTTCAGGGCCACTGAGGGAAGACTTCTACCGTGAGAGTTATCGAAAAGTCATGTTAATTTGACTCGACTTTGAGAAAATTTAAGTTCTTCTTATAAAACAAATTAAAAACAAGTTTTTCTGTAAAAGAGACGTTTAATGTTTTCTTAATTTTTGGCTTCTTTGATCGATAAAGAATAAATAAATGTATGACGAGTATGTGCCTAAGGTGTTGAAAAAACCTCAAAATTGAAAATTTATAAATTCAAATTTACGAATTTAGTAAAGTATTACTTATTAGTCAACTCGCTCGAATCTCACTTTTCGCAAGGAAAGCATGTCTGAACGTGTTACCTTTACTGAATTCAAAGTACATTTCGCACGTTTAATATTAAACCGAAATAAGTAAAAATTTAAGGATTCCTACTTTTACTAATAAAATGAACTAACTCGGCTCAAAGAATAGGTACAATCTGACAGCCACGCGAAACAAAGCAAAATGGCCGATTTGACGGGTCACCCTTCTCTTTTCTACTAAAGCGCGCGACAATGCGTTTCGTGAGATAGGGAATCATTCAGTAATGCGACAACCGCGATTTGAGATGGACGTTACGTTTTTTTGATGACGACGAAGTAAAGCGAAATAATTCACTTTATTTGCAAGCGCACGTAAGTTTATTTCGTTTTTTTTATATCTAAACCAGCACGATTTCGCTTTATTTCAGGTTAGTTGAAAATTGTGTTTTATTTCAATGTGCATTATTTAGACATAATTCAGTATTTTATTAAATTTGCTGTGAATAGTTATAAAAAAATATGTTTTAGTGCGTTTTAGTTTAAAATTATAACTTACATTCAGGAAACAGTTAATTTTATTTCACTTTATTACAAAGACTATCAGCAAATTTAAAAAGTTATCGTATTTGTTTCTTTTTATTTTCAAAACAATCCAAAAGTCCAAAATTACTCTCGCAATTAATGCAGTTTGTTACAAACACACAATTTTCTTCGGATTATTTTTTTGTAATAAATAAATTATTTTTCAATTCCATAGTTGTGATTAATAATGTCGACGTCTGCAATAAGAAAACAGCGATGTCAAAACCTGGTTACGATGAGCAATGATAAATGTTCGGACATAGGATCACATACAAATTGTATGATAACCGAAACAAAAGTAAGTAAGTAATTATCATAACTTGCTCACTATACCTTCGTATAGTGATTTTTTTCGTAGACAAATCATTTTTTGTTTTACCATTTTAGAGCAATGAAACAACCAACGATCAGAGTACAGTAATTAACGAAAAGCCAAGGTCTCCGCTCAAGAACTCCAGATCACCCCTCAGGGAGATCCTCTCCTCCAGATCCTCACACACCACACAGGGAACCTAGTTTACACCGCAGGGTGTCCACATCAAACCGCAGGGAGATCAATTCACCCTGCAAGGAGACTAGATCATCACGCAGGGAATGTAAGGGAACGCCCTCTTCAAGCGTCTTCTCCAGGCTCGGCTTCCACTGGTTCATCTGCGGGGTCCTCTAATGATAAGTCAGACCAATGCAAGATATTAAGTACCAATGAATGTGTTTAAGAAGTTAATGCAGATCAAGTACAAAAACTTATCCTTACTGAAGAAAAATCTGATGGTTACTCACTTACATCATCAACAAATAATAATATAGGTACCTAATAATTATCGCCTGGATATGCCATAACCAAAAACTTAGTTCCATATTCTGATTCTTCTTCTCAAGATTTAGACGATTACGACAGTCAACAGCTAGCAGATCGGAACCAGACTGATGTTTCTAACAAAGAGCCTGACTTTGTTGAATCTGACCCCAATAAAATCTTATTTTTAAATTACAGTTTGTATACCTACCTATATAATAATTTCATAGTTTTAAATGAATGATTATTCACACAAACAAATAAATAAATAGCATAAATATAAAAAATAGTACAAAATGAATAAAATAAATACAGATACCTAATATAAAAATAAAAGAATAATAATGATAATAATACATAAGGTCTAGTAATAGTTATTACTTACTAATAGGTACTTTACATGTTTCCAGAATCGAGCTAGCCCTCGAGTGAATCTAAACTAAACGCCAAAATATGCGATTTGTCCAGTGTACACAGATGAGAGTGACGTAGGTCTGAGTGATGACGATCCTAGTTATGTAGACACGACTAACTGCGGCAATTAACAAAAAAACTTTTTTATTCCGTTGTCATCCAGGTCTTCATCAAGTTTCTGTGATTCTGGTGTTTCAAATACAGAAGTGAAAAGAGGTCAAAAACGAATAAGGGATACTTCAAAATGGAAACAGAATAAGGCCAAACGTCTTCGTAACAGCGGTCAACCTTATACCTCCGTATCTAAAAAAGAGAGAAAAGTTCCAGGTCTTCAACCACCATGTACCGAGAAATGCAAACTTTAATGCGTCAATAAAATTGGTATGGACACTAGATATTTACGTTCAATTGGAATTTGAGCGACTTGTACCAGCAAAGAGCTTTCATTTCATTAAATCATGGTGGACATCAAACCAAGGTAAAAAAATCCTAATCTGAGGACATACACAGAATGAGGCAGATATCATACAACGTTTAATAGAAAAAGAAGTTAAAAAAACCTCAAATCCGGCCCAATATAGGTACACCCCAGTTCAATACATAATACTAATTAAAAACTCAAAGAAATGTAACCCTTCCAAGAATTTTGTTCGTATTTTCAATTTTTTATATTAGGAACCTATATTTGAAACCTATAAGATTTATTAAGACTAACGGTTAAACCCATATAATTATGTTCTCGTCATCCATACCGCAATGCTTGAAAACGAAAGTTTTCAATCAGTGCGTCCTACCCGTCATGACCAACGGAGCTGAGACGTGGACACTCACGGTACGGCTGGTCCACCAGTTTAAAGTCGCTCAGCGAGCTATGGAGAGAGCTATGCTCGGAGTTTCTCTGAAGGATAGGATTCGCAACGAATACATCCGACATAGAACCAAGGTTATCGACATAGCTCAAAGGATTGGCAAGCTGAAATGGCAGTGGGCTGGCCATATTTCGAGAAGAACCGACAACCGCTGGGGTAAACGTGTTCTTGAGTGGAGACCGCGACTCGGCAAACGTAGTGTTGGACGCCCTCCGACCAGGTGGGGTGACGATTTGCGAAAGACTGCTGGCAGATGCTGGATGCGGCAAGCTGAAGACAGGGCGCTATGGCGCTCATTAGGGGAGGCCTATGTCTAGCAGTGGACTGGTATAGGCTGATGATGATGATGATGAATTATGTTGATTTTATGTAATTGTAGATTATAACAACGTTGTTACCTTACATAGTACAAGTAGTTAGGTACGTAAATAAAAAAAATGTTCTTTTCCATAACGTTACTTTGTTCTTAAAAAGTTTAGTACCTAAAGCTAGATTTCAAGAAGCATTTTGTGATGAATATTGTTATAGTCTGATTTTAATTTGTGATTATTTAAATAATTTAGATGCCGATCTTGATGGTTAGTAAGTGCAGTCAAGAGCAGATTCAGATAGACACAAGTACCTAAGTTTTAATGTATACAAAATACAATACCTTCCATCTATCGCGCTACGGTGCCTGAGTCTACAGCTAGACGTGCTCTTGATCTTAGAAATTTATTAATGTTCCTAGTAGGTACGACTGATTACTTTAACTATAATTATTATAAGAAAAGCAGTTTTGATAAAACGTTAATGCGAAATGTTAAATACCTAATAATAAATAAAAAGAATTTTCACATAATATTTCTGCACTTTTATTTTCACTTTACTTTCAAACTGAAGTAACTATCAAACGTCCATACAAAAAAATTGAATTTTTAATACTAAGCTGAATTATTAAGATTTTTTTCAAAAAGATTCAAACAATTTGTCACTGCTTTTAATAGTAAACTGAATTATTAGGTATTATTTCAAAGAAATTCAAACAATTTGTCACAATCTTTAATACTAAACTGGCATAAGTCGGAATTAAAAAGAAAAACTTATTTTATTAATTGAATATAAATAATTTCATTATACTGTTTACTTCTTTATATCTGCTATACATCTCCCTACAATTTAAGACCAAGTACTTAAAAATATTATCGTAAACATATGAAAAACAACAAAAAGTTTCGATCAAGGTAGAGGCTCAAAACTTTGGAAGCGATTTCCCACAAAAGTGTTTTTTTTACTTATTTCGGATTAGTATTAAACGTGCGATTGTTCAATGGCTATCGATCAAAGAACCGAAAAACGTTAAAGTAGGTACTTATTTTTAATTTTTCACTTTTCCAGAAAAACTAAAAAATATTTCACTTTTCTAACGCAGAACTTATTATTTTCAAAGTCGACAACGTAACTCCTAACATGACTTTTCGATAACACTCACAGTATCAGACTTCCGCTCAGCGGCCCTGAAAAAAACTCACCCTGTATACAATGTCACCGGCCAACGAGTGAATGGTCTCCGAACATGTTGCTTGATTGCAAAATATAGTTGTTTTCCAACTTACAGCAACGCTACGATATCTCTAGTGTCTTGATAGATGAAACTTAATTTAGACTAATATCATTGAAGTTGAATAACAACATTGTTGAAAATCATTATATAAGTCACCTTTTTAGGGTTTCAAAGATCGGTTTTGAAACCCTTATGGTCTCGGATTTCTGTTAATTTCATACTTTTTGAAATATTTCAAAAAAAGTCGAAAAATTGACCATACCCCCCCCCCCTATCTCCGAAGATTGCACACCGATCCACGTACAATGTATTAGGCGTTTGTAGATATCGATCTATATTTTACAGGAAAAATATAGAGAAGTCTGTAATAATAATAGTTTTTGAAAAATGGTCAAAAAGGGGGGGAAATTTTTTTCAAAAGGGGGGGTACCTACCTATGTGGGGTATCAAATGAAAGGTATCGTTTTGACCATTTCAAAACACTTTTTGAAATTTCTGTAAGTTTTATACTTTCTGAAATATTTCAAAAAAAGACGAAAAATTGACCATTCCCCCCCCCCTAGCTCCGAAGATTGCAGACCGATCCATGTACAATGTACTAGGCGTTTGTAGACATCAATCTATATTTTACAGGAAAAATATAGAGAAGTCGGTAATAATAATAGTTTTTGAAAAATGGTTAAAAAGGGGGGGAATTTTTTTTCAAAAGGGGGGTACCTACCTATGTGGGGTATCAAATGAAAGGTATCGTTTTGACCATATCAAAACACTTTTTGAAATTTCTGTGAGTTTCATACTTTTTGAAATATTTCAAAAAAAGACGGAAAATCGACCATTCCCCCCCCCCCCTAGCTCCGAAGATTGCAGGCCGATCCATGTACAATGTATTAGGCGTTTGTAGATATCAATCTATATTTTACAGGAAAAATATAGAGAAGTCTGTAATAATAATAGTTTTTGAAAAATGGTCAAAAAGGGGGGGAATTTTTTTTCAAAAGGGGGGGTACCTACCTATGTGGGGTATCAAATGAAAGGTATCATTTTGACCATTTCAAAACACTTTTTGAAATTTCTGTAAGTTTCATACTTTTTGAAATATTTCAAAAAAAGACGGAAAATTGACCATTCCCCCCCCCCCCTAGCTCCGAAGATTGATGACCGATCCATGTACAATGTATTAGGCGTTTGTAGATATCAATCTATATTTTACAGGAAAAATATAGAGAAGTCTGTAATAATAATAGTTTTTGAAAAATGGTCAAAAAAGGGGATTTTTTTTCAAAAAGGGGTACCTACCCATGTGGGGAATCAAATGAAAGGTATCGTTTTGACCATTTCAAAACACTTTTTGAAATTTCTGTAAGTTTCATACTTTTTAAAATATTTCAGAAAATTGATTGTCCAAATAATTGGCAAATGTTTGAAACCCTCGGCGCGCGAGTTACACTCGCACTTGGCGAATCTTGTTTTATATTTAAGATTATTTATCGGGTATTTATCGCGTACCTTTTCAGTACGCGCTCAGTCGCCCCGTGACCACGATCGCTGAAACGCGATTGAAACGTTGGGGAAAAGAAAGCAAAAGGTACGCGATAAATACCCGATAAATAATCTTAAATATGTTATCAAATCGCGAAATTTTAATAAACCTTTTTTTATTTTACATAATTTATCAAAAGTCGTATTTATCGTAATTTTGCAAGCGAAATTTATGTCACTTGTGTGTAAATTCGTGATCGCTCAAATATCCACGCTTAAAAAAACTGTAAAGACCTGTATTTTCTAGTAACTCTTCTACTAAATTGTGCTCTTCACATCGTTTGAACCTGGATTATCCCATCCCTCATGAATTTCCTTATTATTTTTCATAAAAACAATGAGTTTTCCTGTAAACATCATTATCCAGTATTTAAGATTCACAACTCTGTAAACTCATTGTATAAATTGTTTTATAATTGAGTTACATTTTTATTCCTCTCCTCGGCTGCGGTTGTTACCATAACTCGACGTGAATTATTCTGTGGAATATTGCAAGGTATAATGTAAGAACGCTTTGTCTTGAAATAATAATAGAGAAGTTTCATAGAAGGATGATCAAAGCTATATTTACTTTTGTGACCAGTCTCCTAGACGAACTATGATTCTTAGATATTCACTAGAACGTTCTATAGTACCTACCCTTTATTTAATTTTAAGTACCTACTTATACGTTCAGAGGGAGTGGAATCTTTGCCCTGCCTCAGGACTACTCCCCCACTCTCCCAGGCTCTTATAAAAAGTCAGATATATTAAAAAAAGGAAAGGGTAAAGATTTTGGCCATACGTTGAATGAACTGGTGAGGAGCGATGTTGGATTCTAAAAACACAGAGTGCGATCTGCAACTCCGTGTAGCGACGGCGCGCCCCTGCGGGTCGCACCGCCGACGCTAGCAGTGATCGTGTTATGTAGAGCTTCCTACCCTAGAGCTAAGAAGCCCAAACTTGATAAAGTCCTACAAATGGCTTTACTGGCTAACGTTGTTACAATAACTTAACTTTGCTGTTTTGCGCCTATTTTGCGCCCACTCGAATGTAGTTATATATATTATATTTAGATACAGGTTTGTTAAATTCAGAAGTGCAGTTTCGTCAAATACATTGTGTGAAATATTGAACTCGTATCGGGGTGGAGCGCGTTGTTAATCAACTGATATTGAAAACGTGGAGAGCAAATGCAATTTTTTTTTAATTAAACGTTTTTTACTTTACTTGTTAGCCACACTTTATCCTCGTGGATGTAACGTTATTCTTTTTCAAAATTTCATCCCTTGTACAAAGTTTAAGGAACACAATCTACTAATCAAAGACTAATTTTATCACCACAAACTACAAGTACCTTTTTTTTAATATCAGAATAGACTGGTCTGGGGGGGACCAGAATTATGTGGGACTCGACGCCCTGAAAAGGACGTAATACCCACTAAAACCTCTCCGGTAACCCTCTCTCGCCATTTTTGTGCCAAACCGCGGGAACATTAAAACCTACCGCGGCCCGGCTGGCGTCCCCTCTTCCTCCCATACTTGACCGACGAGCCCACCGTTCCACACACTCGCCGACCTCATTCATCCATCACCTTCCCTCCCCCCGATTGGGACACAGACAGGACAGACGTAGTTAAAACCGTGAAACTACAAGTACCTGCGTTTTTTGTAAACTACACTTTAATGATTAACAATTCCGTGCAAAATCTTTCGTGGACGTTCTTTTATTTAATTTTCTTACCCCCGAATACTCAAACTCATCTCAGGTTTAAGCACGTCTCAGGTGACGATTTTTTTGACACATTTTCAGTCAAATATATAAAAAAAATGCTACTTGAGACGAGCTTAAATGTGAATTGCATTTGATTATTTGGGGGTTAGAGTGCTAAGATATATGTATATACATTGAAATGACCTCTTAGTCAAAGGTCACATTTGATTAGAATAAAGAATAGTAATTTGGAAGCACAGCCTCATATAAAAACCTTTGCCGTTGTGGATCTTCTAATAGCTTCCTATATCTGTATCTAGGTTATCAGAAAACGCCACATGCATCTTTCCTAGTGCGGCAGCTGGTCGGCATATTACTGAGTTAACTAAAAATATTAGTTACATGACTCATTCTAAATTCAACTTCTACGACATCGACGATCCTACCAGTAGCTTGCAAGGGACAAATTCAGAATCGAGATGCCTGAAGAAGACTTGCATTAGAAGCTGATATCCACTTTGAATCGCTGGGCTACAAGTAAAATACCTAATACATCATAGAAAGCTTTTTGATCTGCTACATTCGTAATGTGTCCTGTCACAATTTTTTTCCAATTATGAGTCATGGATGGCTGGAATGAAGAAGTGTATCTTTTTAATAAATGTTTATATTGATGGAGTTTAGCTCTTTTTCTCGGTCACATTCTTCAATTTCCAAGCTTTAAGGCGCATACCCCACCCAAACTAGCGCCGCCGCGCCACCTACTTTATGTTATTTTTCTGTTTAACAAATGAATTTTCAAGAATCCATCTAGTTTAGGCAGAGATACGAAGTTGCCATTGGTGGCCACCAAAATCTATTTTTGTATCTCTGCCTAAACTAAATAGAATAAAATTATTACAGAGGCATTAAAAAAAAGCTTATGATAGGTATCACAAACTAGAAGATGGATTTTTGAAAATTGCTTTGTTAAACGGAATAATAAGATAAATTAGGTGGCGGCGCCACTTTGGGTGGGGTATGCGCCTTAACAGGCACGCTTATGTAGGTATGCAATTATGAGCCATGCCTTTTTTTATGTGGCGAAGAAATTTGTTTACGCATAGACTGGTGTGGGGTGACCAGAATGATGTGGGACTCGACGCCCTAAGAAGGACGTAATACATAAGACGTACCCTCTAAAACCTCTCCGGTATTTTTTCGCCGATACACGGGAACATTAAAACCTACCGCGGCATGATTCATGCCTGACCGACCAGAAAGAAGAAATGTTTATTTTTAATATGTAAACATATATTTATACTAGCTGACCCGCCTGCGATTTCATTCACGTGGACTTTAGAAATAAGTACCCTAGTAATGTTGGTTTCCACGTATGTACCTAAACTATGCTGCAAATTTCCAATAAATTTTTTTATAATTCAATCCTTTACAATTTTTAATTCATTAATAATATAAAAAACCTATAAAATTCCTTATATAACTCTTTATTCGATAACGACCCCATTTAAACTACTTTTAAATACTAATGTTCGAAAATCCGTTCTTAGCTACGTCTTAAAAGAAACCTCCATGCAAAATTTCAGCCACGTAGCTCGTCTAGATCCTGAAATTTCATGATGAAACAACTCCTAACTTTGACTTCACATCATTGACCTTTAGGGTGTGAATTACCAAAAACTCTGAAACATGTGTCTATTTGTTTTATGTCATCTTTCTACGCTACAAATTTTGACGATCCTTAGAATACTAATTTCCAAAAATCCGTTCTTAGCGGGTGCCAACGTCCTAAAAGGAAACTCCATGCTAAATTTCAGCTTCGTAGCTCTTATAGTTTCAGAGATTTCTTGATATGTCACCCAGTTTTCTCTTCTCCTTTATATATATAGATTGATTGGATAGCTTCATATCTGAATTAATTCTCTAGTAGCAAAATAATATTTCAATAAAAGGAATGGCTGCAAAAAGAGGTCAACAGCATAGAATGGCTAAACTGAACACTATTATTGTGGTCTACTTTAAACTACCTAACTTCTTTATATTATATAACTTCTATTTCAAACCTCTTAAACTATTTAGAAAGTTTATTATATTGCCACTGGCTGGCAGCTGTACTATTCTTATATTGAATTCATTGGGGTCGATGGAGCAGAGGACTAAAACGTGCCCTTTACTGATGAATATTGCAATCTTCGCTATATTTATTTGCCGTAGTCGTGTTATAATAAATGGGGTTTTTGTTTATAAATTTTACACTTTAGTTAGTACTGCATTGGTTTTTGTTTTAGTTAGACGTGTGTTTGGATTTAGTTCTTTTTTAAGGGCGCTTTTAAGGGTGAGAAATATTACAAATGTTTTTCTAAAACCAATCTAATTTATGGACACAAATCACAAAATATGATTAATACCTAAGGTTAAACCTAAGGTGTGTAATACTTTTATAAAAATATAAATTCGCAAGGTTTTTTACATAAACATGTTTTTTAGGTTATTTTATTATTGTATTGAATATTAATAATTGAAATCTTTTAATTTTATTAACCGCGAAGACCCCTTCATGTTTTTGATTTTATATTGCCAACCTAAGCCCTCATCTAAAAAGTCTATTTTTTTGTAACAATAACACAACGCGTGTCGACCTAAATTCACTGAATTAGAGAATTGGGGAAAAAAAGATTTCATGTTCTAAAACTACACGAGCGCAATCCAAAACGATAAATCTGAATAGGTAGGTAGAAGTTTTAATTAATCTAAGTGCACCTGCACTTACTCAGCCACCTTTATGAATATTTCATCAATTTCCATTTTCTCCTCGTTTATTTAAATTTCAGTCCTTAAACTTTGCAGATATATTATGTATGAATTGAATGCGAACTGTGATTTTAAATTCCGTGTTTGATTGTTTACTATAATGTAGAATTTTGTAACACTTTGTTTTTTAACCGTAATTGAAAAAAAAAAATTATATTGTGGCTTAGATATAGCAATGAACACAAAGTCCATGGCTCATCACCAGTGTTTTAACTCTCTGATCATCATTTTTAGTATTAAGAATCACTCTAGGTAGAGCTCATTAATTTCGCTAAATCAAGGCCACTTAATAAATAAACGGAATTTACTACGTTTAACTATCACATCTCAAACAAACAATACTCTGTTGTTTGTCTATGTTTCCTGCCAACAGAAATAGCCTGTCTTTTCTGTTGGTCACTTTGGTGTAGTCAATTAGAGACTTCAAATTTATTGCTGAGAGTAGATAATTATGTGAGTTAAATTTCAATGTCTACATTTTTGTGTTAGCTGGCGTTTGATGTGTTATATTTTTTTATCAAGGTAGCATAAAGTACTAAAGACGAAAAAAAAAACATTTGAAATCAAATTATAACAATATACCTTTTACATAAGTGCTATTATAATTAAAACGATTTATATAACGACAAATCATTTTGTTTTTTATATTAAATACCTATTTTAAAACTCTAACAATCTTATATTATATTGCTACCTATAAAACCCTAACTAGTTTTATAAATGCGAAAGTGTTTGAGTTTGTCTGTTATTTCTCATGCCCTAACTAAGCAACCAATCGACTTGATTTTTGGCATAGAGTTAGTTGAAAGGATGGAGAGTAACATAAGCTACTTTTTGTCTTGGTGAAACATCAACATCCCATGGGAGATTTACGGGAATATCCCGATAGAAAAGTGAATATCGAATTTAACGCGACCAAAACCGCAGGGCACGTGTGTGTTGTGTTATATTATAAATAGCTAGGTACCATAAGTTAGAATTCTACTCCGTGATACCTACTAATCAAAATATTAACATTATTACTAACTAAAAACTAAGTTACTGAATTATATTTTTGCTATCTTATCTAAAGAGTTTTCTTGAAACCCTGTTCACTTCCCTTCTCAATACCTTTTGCCACGCTCTACTTGGGTACTATTATAATCTCTTATACATTTCTACAAATTTACACAATAACGGCAATGAAATAAATTTGAAAATTGTAGTTTCTTTGTTGTATGGGACGTCATTTGCTTAATACTAAAGTAAATACCTACCTGAAAAATTTCTTAGGTACTACCTACTTGTTTTTATTTTTCTTCCGATCCTTATCACATGCTTACAGCATGTATTTTTTTTCCTTTCCTCTACCAGCCGCCGTTTAAAAAGTAGCTACTTACTACAACACTTACCAATCAACCTACAGGACCTTCGTATACCCAATATAAATAAGAACCGGAAATCTAAATTTATTTTCCGATAAAGTTTGCAAGAGTCCTAACTAGCTCGGTCCTATAACAGTCTCGGTTGCTAAGGGACCATGAATATTTGCTGGTCACATTCATCGTCATATTACTGGTTATATTATATTTAGAAAATGTCTGACATATATCAGACATTTTCTAAATACAATGTCTAATCTATCATCTGTCACGTACAGGAAGAGAAATTGGAACAAAAAATGTCTGCTATTTTCGAATGATTTTATTATTTTTTGATAAAGTCTACAATCTTGGCTGTTTTGTTTTGATTGTTCTGTTTTATCTGAAAATAAAACAACTGGTCTATCAAGGGTGATTTAGTTTCTTCTGAGAAGACGTCTGGCTCATCGCACAAAAAGACGAGAGAGAGTGGTCTGGTCATACGTCCATCCAACGTGGTGAAAACATATATAAATACCAATACGACCATAGACATGAATATAATTATAAATTTCATGTCTATGGTCTATCCGTATTTTTAAGCGATTTATGATATTATAAATTATAGAAGACTTCCATGGCCTAACTTTAGGTTATAGGGCACCGCTGAAAACCAGCGCTGCTATAGCACTAGTGCCGCAGTAGCATGAAGCTGAGCCGGTGACCTATTTGTGTTACATTTAATTTAATTTATAATAATTAGTTATTTAAGCAATGTAATGTTTTAAATTTTGTTTCACATATAAACGTTTTCTATTCTATTCTAGATTTCAAAAATATTCTAATAAAATACATGGTTATAATAAAATTGGTGGTTTGCCTGGAGCACTCCATTTTCTTTGGACGTAGGACGTAACGTCCACAAATTGTTAATTTATTTTAACTTCTACATTCCCTTTGAGACCTTTTTGTGTAGCGAACGTGGGTTTGGGGCCGCCTTCGGTTAAATTTTAGAAGGAAAATTTCAACAGGTTTTCTAAAACAATGATATTTATTTTCAGTTTTCTCGCGTTTTTATCAGCTTGTTTAATGGAAATTTATATTAAAGGTAATTTGCTGTAAGATGAGTAAGAGATCAAATTTAGGCTTTAATTCTCGTTGATATAGATAGATACCAATAGGGAATTAAAAAGAAAAGTGAGATATTTTCAGTAGCACGCTTAAACAATTGCCCTTCAAAAAACAAATGTCGAATTCAAAATTAGTAGAGAACAACACTATTTACCTAATAATAGCACTTCGTTTAAAAATCTAGTTTTTTTTCTGTGCTCATGCCAAAAATCTAGTTTAGTTTGAGTTCTTGCGAGAAATACAAACTGAATTGTTTATGCTTTCAGGATTTGTTAACATATCTTTTTGCCTTTGTTTTATTTCCCGACATTTTGAAGGCACTGCAGCTGTTTTACAATACGTTCAAACACAACATCATCATCATCATCAGCTTATATTTGTCCACAGCTGGACATAGGCCTCCCTTAATGAGCGCCATAGGGCCCTGTCTTTAGCTTGCCGCATCCAGCATCTGCCAGCAGTCTTTCGCAAATCGTCATCCCACCTGGTCGGATGGCGTCCTACACTACGTTTGCCGAGTCGCGGTCGCCACTCAAGAACACGTTTACCCCAGCGGTTGTCGGTTCTTTTCGAGATATACACAGCAAATCGTCCAAAAACTCGATAAACAAGATCCGCCAAGTGCGAGTGTAACTCGCGCGCCGAGGGTTTCAAACATTTGCCAATTATTTGGACAATTTTCTGAAATATTTTAAAAAGTATGAAACTTACAGAAATTTCAAAAAGTGTTTTAAAAAGGCCGAAACGATACCTTTCGTGCCTTTCGTTGCCTTCCTAGGTCTCTTTTGTTTTTTTTTTTTTTTTAACATCAAAATTTGTACTGAAAATATTCATTTTCATTTTTCATTTATTTATATATTTTTTTCTTAAAATCAGTAATGGCGCACGAAATGTATCATTATTTCAAATTTCAAGGTAATAGCTGCAGTAGTTACTGAGATATTCAAGAAAGAGCGGGGACGGACAGAGCGAGACCATAAGGGTTTCAAAACCGATCTTTGAAACCCTAAAAAGTCAGTTTCGTTAGGGAAGTCAAATAAATAAGTCCGTATAAATGATAATAATGATATTTCCTAGCAGATTTGAAAACCACTGAATGGATTTGCATTTATACCTGACTAAGTTTTCCTGATATTATCTGAAAAACTCAGCCGAGTCGGTCATCTGCAATCGTGCTGAATTAAATCGAGTTTCCAAGAGTTAGTATCTCGGAATCGGTGCTTTCAGATACATTATCTAATCTGTGACTTTACTATCCCTCAGATTAAATTGAACTTTACTACGTAACATTTAAGACAGTGCTAAAGGAGAAACGTCTATATTGGCTTTTCAAACGTTTAGTTAGATATATAATTTAATATGTAAAGAACTATAATTATACAGTTTACAGGTTCATAGTACCGAGCACATTATCTAGCAGTGTATTGCAGACATGATGAAGTTAGTTTCTTCGTCTCATGTAACTGTGTTCACTTATTTTCTCATGCCTACCTTCTGTTACGTATGTGTCTACGTATGTGTGCGTGCCTGCACCAGCCGCGCCACCTAACTGCAATAAACCAGTGTGTAACCAACCAGCGGTCGTATTACTCCTGTCCTGAGCTCCCCTATCCAAATATCGTACAGTGGCGACGAGGATGGGATTAGTCATGTAACTTCGCCGGTGTACCACCCGCCTAGCAACGGCCAGGCCGAAAGTTTTGTTAAGATTGTAAAAAAGGGAATCAAGTCCTGTCTTTCATCGTCGTCGTGTACTCACATTGTTAAAGGCAGTACTGATTTAAAATTGTTAAGATATCTTATGGACTATAGGAACTCAGTGCACACTACTACAGGTTTGTCCCCCGCTGAAATGGTATACGGTCACAAGTTAAGATCACGTTTAGACATTATTAATCCTAAGTCAACGTCATCATCATCACCTTCGTCAACTGCCTCTAACCGTGTACAAAATCAACAGTGTTTGCAAACTAATCAGAATGTAAAAAATAAAACTCAAGATTTAAAGATGAATGAAGTAGTGTTATATAAAAAATTTGTTAACAAAACAAATTATACATGGTGTAAAGGGATAATCACAAAGAAGATAGGCACAGTTGTGTATTTAGTTAAAGATTTAGAAAGCTCTGAAAAATTTAAAAGACATATTAATCAATTAGTTAGATATAAAGGGACTACCGTCAATCTAGAGGATACAATGAATGTAAATATACCTGTAGATCTGCCACATTCACCATCGTTATCGCCGGGTTCATCACCGTCACCTCCAACGTCGCCTCCGCCGCCGCCCTCACCAGCGTCGCCGTCTCCGACATCGCCACCTTGTTCGCCACCGATGACGCCTACTCAACAATTGCATCTCCCATCCACGTCTACTGACCCGCCGGTTGAGACAGAAACACAGACTCGTCAAGGAAGAGGAAGGAGAGAGGAATTGTACGAAGCAAATGATTCACCAAGTGAGATATCTGATCATAATGAGGTGAATACAGATAAGTCTGCAGCGGAGGAAGAGTTTTACGAAGCAGAAGAAACTGCTGGCCGAAATACGGAAGAACCTAACCAAATTGAGGAAACAGGTCCAGCAAGATTGATGCGTAATCGTCCCGCTATTTCATATAAGAAGTTTTTTTAGTACTTAAATAGTTAGTAGGTATTTATTGTACTAGAGGGAGGAATGTTACGTATGTGTCTACGTATGTGTGCGTGCCTGCACCAGCCGCGCCACCTAACTGCAATAAACCAGTGTGTAACCAACCAGCGGTCGTATTACTCCTGTCCTGAGCTCCCCTATCCAAATATCGTACACCTTCTCTCTGCTTGTACCCTTTTTGTGTAAATGTATGTAAATGTACCTACTTATAACTATTTATTAATATTGCTGTAAACCTGTATATACCTGTACCTGTTTGCCAAATAAATGTATCTTTTATCTTTATATAGGTACAATACATACACATTATGCGTTTATAAAGTGCACATTTTTGTAACGCGGGTTTTTTAACGGTATTCAAGTGCGTTTCTGGATGTGTACGGTATGTACTACTCATGTATCGGACCATAATAATGGTTTCAGGTATAAAACGTATACGGTTACCAAATCCCGCTTTAAATCACCTAATGTGCAGGTACCTAAATACTCGCACTAATGAAACATAAATGCCGAATGCGCTTAGGGATTAAAAAAGTCAAATGAACTCATAAGATTCGTCCGGCGTGAGTTCACGAAGAGCATTCACTTCGTTCACTTACTTTACCCAAATCAGCCTTAGAAAGTTTAAAGAAACCATCAAATAATTTACTTCATTCAATATGTCTTATTCAATGTCAATCGGTATGGATAATATAATGTTTGCCATTCTAGTCATCCATTGAACAGTATTACTCCATAGCTACTCGGAATCGTGTAAATTCAGGTCAAATAAAATAATAAACAGAGTCACTTATACATACGCTTTTAGTGGCATAACTTATTAGCACGATATGTCGCGCGCGACTTGCTCGTGTTGTCGCGCGCCGTATTCCAAGGCGCAAAAAAGTAAAAGTAAAAATTTGTTTATTTTGTTGCACAATTCAAACAATATAAATAAGAACCATTTAAATCTCAGAATAACTATCCTATGGAACTGCCCTAAGCATGTACTTTTCCTGGATACCTAAGTAAACAAATCGGTTGATAAACATGGCGGATTATGGTTAGATTCGGCCTGTTTTTGCTTTGGCATAGGCCACAGCCTGCTACAGAACACTTCACGGTACCTCTTCTATATGATTTTCAATTTATATCACAGTTTTGCTTAATAAATAAGTCGAAAACACGGGGAAAACATAAAAATCTCACAATGACATCTCCTCACATGTAAACAAAACCGTAGAATAAAATGGCGTCCGTGACAGCAAAAGTACATCGAAATCAGGAAGAGGGCGCTGATAAAAAGAGTGTGTATGCTTTTTCCTAACGTAAAACCACTGTTGTGAGAAAGAGACTGGTAGTCCATTATTGCTTCCGTGTCAAATTGAATAATACGGCAGTTCCATAGGATAGTTCTTCTGAGATTTAAATACAGATAAAACCATAGTAGTGAAAAAATTCTTTGTCTATGGTTAAAACAAAAATGGTAAACACTCAACAGATGCTATGGAAGGAAGAACCATAATTAGCGCTGGTCTTCCATGCAAGTCAGAATAAAGCGTGTGTGTTGCCATGCGATTCACACCGTACTGCACCAAATCAACTAAAGTAATGGAGTAAAAAATAAATAAATAATGCTGGACAATACACACAGCATTATCTAGCCCCAAGCTAAGCAGAGCTTGTGTTATGGGTACTAGATAACTGATATACATAATAAAATACTATACACAGATAACTACTAACTAAACTAACTACTATTTTTTTATAAATAGAAAATGACCAGAACACCCTAAACAAATGTCTGCAGATCGTACACACATTTGTCCCGAGGCGGGAATCGAACCCGCAACCTCCTGCGTCGCAGATAGACCTTCGCCCACTACGCCACAGAGGTCGTCAAATAATTTGATACGAGCTCACTTTTTAATTTTAGAAATTATTTATTGTACTGAGTCCTAAAACGGCTGACTACCATGTTGCAGAGTTTCTTGCGATTCTGGAAGATATTTTATAATGACTTTTTGAAAGCCCGAAAGAAGAAAGGGTTTACAATTTTTAATGGGAGGTCATTCCAGCATTATATTAGTACTGCCCCACGATAAATAGTGAAAACGGGAAACCAGTCACTAAGGTAGGTGGTGTTTGGCTCTTATACTATTAGTAAACTCAAAGCAAAACAAGCAACAAGCGCGCAACTCGAGTCAACAGCCATTACCTTTCAGCTGAGTGCGAGACGGGACTATCCGACACTAATTACATTGTCCTTTTGTGACGTCACAGAGCGGCATGTGGTTTGTAATGGGACGAGGTAGTTACCCGCAGACTGGCTGTCACAAAGCATTCCTATGGGACTGTTCTGCTGGGTGGAAAAATGTCAGAAGCTGGGAAGCTTAGCTTTGTTTATAACTGTAAGATGTTTTTATAGCTCATGGAAAGATTATAGTTCTTTGTGGAAATGGAAGTAATATGAATAGTCTTATAACTAACAATCAGTCAGGTGAGATGACGATTTGCGAAAGACTGCTGACAGATGCTGGATGCGGCAAGATGAAGACAGGGCGCTATGGCGCTCATTAGGGGAGGCCTATGTCTACGTGACTAATATAGGCTGATGATGATTACAATCAGTTAGAATAAAAGTTATCTGAAGAAGTTTTTCAATCCAAAGTTGAACTCTCAGTTTTTTATTCTTTTCAACACTTTGAATATCCCATTAATTGTAGCTGCAGGGTTTTGTACGCAAAGGATCCCAGCAAACATCCTGCTACTAAGCTAACTCTCTCTGTCTGTCTGACTGTCCGTCCGTCTGTCAACGAGCTGCATTTTTTTCACAATTATAAAAGTACACAATTGGTAGGCATAATGACGATGGCATTTACTGCCTGCCAACCACACAGGGTCAACATAAAAATAAAGACATTTTATCAGTATTCAGTATTTTGCAGTCATTTATAGTTTTAAAACCACGCCAAATTATGCTAATTTAATTGTTTAGAAAAACTAAACGACTCCAAATTCCTTATATTATACGCTATTTTATTTATGTGAATTGTCCAGCATTATTTATTTATTTTATTTTATTTATTTATGTTTTTCGGGACAAATATTCCATCCTAAATAATTTTCAGGATGGAATATTTGGAACCTTGGGAACATTTTCCAAACAATATCGAAAGAATTATCAAAATCTCAATTGTCGAACAAATAAAACAAATACATACAGCGGAATACAGAACCTCCTCCTCTTTTCATTTTTGTTTCAACTGTTAAAAATGCTTCAGGCACATTAAATGTAGAATTCCCCTACTAAATTATTCTCGATTGTTATCTATTGCCTAGACAACAATGCATATATGCATGTCATACGGCATTGTCTCCTGGGCTATTATAATCACAAACAGAACCGCAACATGCCACAAATTTGTAGAATTTATAGTGTAAGTTATTATTTTTAGGAAATATTCTAATGCCTTCTTTTTTAAATTAGTGTCATGTGTGTTGAATGTACTCATTCGATGTATGCAAGTACCATGTTTAATTTTGAACGCACTTTTAGGCAGAATGTAGTGTGACTATTTAATGTAAGACATATGTAGGTACTCTACCTACATTTCACCAAATAAAGAAAAGTAATTATGATTATGAGTTTATAGAAAAAACAGACGATAAACGAAACGAAACCATTGATGTCTTCCACGAAAATAAAAGGCTTAGAATGAAAGTAGACATAAACGAAGTGTCCAAAAAATTGCGATAAATTAGTCTCATTTTTTTATTCGTATTCGTGCAATGCGTGAAAGTACTGAAGTTGTCAACACACATAGGTATACATTTTCATATAGATTCGTGTTTAACTTCAAAATCAAGAGAATTGTTGAGTGAGCGTGTTTTACGTGATGTATTTTTTATTTTTCGTTAATGATTGACGTGTTTGGGTTAAATTTGGTAAGCTCATAGGACGCTAAGGAAATATTTAGATTCGGTGCAAGTACCCAGTGAAATGTTTTAACGTGTGTTCTTTTTTTTTGGAGCACTAATTGAAGGCATTTCTGTGACCAAGCTATGTTGGAGTTGCTCTACTTACTTTTATAACATCAATGCCACAAACGCGACTGCTGCTGTCATGTCAAAGTGCAACAAATCACTCAAGAACATTCGAAAACTATCGTCGAGTTTGTTAAAAATGGGTATCGGTTTCGGTTTTTATTAACGGATCTCATACTACGATAAGTAGTTCCTCTGGATCCGGTAGGGCGAAGCCTTGTAGCGCTACAAGGCGCTAAATAAATAAATAAAAAAACTATTTGAAACACCAGAAATAAATTAGCAAGTACCATTATTTTCTTAGTTTTTACAATTTTTCTCCTAAACAATCAATCACAAGATTTTTTATTTTAATCATCATATTAAATAAAAGAATACCCAGTGCAACTGCACAAATGTCTAATCATTGATTTTTGAGCATACGATGCGAAATCCTATGCCTATAGATAATGCGTTCAAGTCGTACTTGAGCATCTGCTATCTTACTGAAAACATGTACGTACGTATATTTTTATGAGACTTCTTCATTAATTTCAATATGTGAAAATTAGTTTTGGTGGTAAGTAGGTATCATAACATTTTGTGTTGTAACTTAAAATGCTTTGGGGAAATTCAAGGATTAGCTGTTGAAAGCGAGTTTGTTGCTCCCTCTTAGTATTCTGCGGTTCCAAGCCAGTGTTAGTACCGCGTTTAATGTCAAGTCTAGGAATAATGAAGTCTTTGCAGACTGGTTGTGGAATCTTTATGAGCAACACACACATTCATACTTACTTGGAACCTAAGACCACCACGGATAGACATAAAGACTCCTTTATGAGCGAGAGTAGTGCCAAACAGACTCGCTTCGCTTGGCAGGCTTGGTCTTTTCTCATAGAAGTACTTCTTCCTATCGATTACCTAGACTTGCGATTAAAAACCTTCATCGTTAGATACCTAATTCATTATTTTTCAATAATGAGGAACGAAACGCAAAAATCCTTTCAATGTAAACATCTTCTAATTTCCTTTCAGGCACTTCTTTTTATAGAAAGAAATGTTACTCTGTAATTTTGTATAAAAACTGCAAAATCTTTTGTCTTCACGGATGCTTTGATAATGTAGCCCTGAACCTTTTTTTCAATCTTGCTTCCTTTCCTTAAAAACAATTAGCTTTCCCTTATTTCTCTTTTGAATGAAATAAAATACCTACAACCCTATTGGTAGGTCCGGATATATATCGCGGAAAAAGATTTGCGCACTATTGTATTATATCATGTGCAGGGGAAAAAAAAATTATCATATCAGTATGTTTTTTTTTTCATAACTTCTATGTGTGTAACAATAAAAATAGGTGAAGTCTTAGAGTATCAAATAAATATTTGAGTCGTTATTTCGCTTGTTCATTTTTTTCAAGTCCACTGTTTTATTTTACAAATCCAGTTCATCTCACGGTTGCCTGGAAATGATCGCTCATAGCGATAATGCCACTTTTGTACTTCGTCTACTACAAGTAAACGTGCATTTATTTCTATAGGTACTGTTTTCTGTGTTTGTCTGGTACAATACAATTAACTATTTATCTAATTAAAAGACCCTGTAGGTAGATAGATAGATAAAGAATAGTTTATTCATCACAATTAAGAAAAAAATATAGATTATTATAAATTTAACATATTGAATAGAACAGCAATGGATTTGGCGGCCTTATCGCTTAAAGCGAGTAGGTATACATATTTGCGCATTTAGTAAGTATTGTCACTTAAATTTACCAAGGGGTAGTGAAACAAATTATATTAGTTCTATCTTATCGAAGCTTTTATTGCCGACTGTACCAAACTATTCCATGGACCCGCGAGGAAAGGAAATGGCATTTGTTTTAAAATGTCGTGGACCCGTTGGGAATCAAAGTATGAACCCATTTTTTTTTAAAACAAGAGAATCATGGACCTCTGGGAATAAGCCGTTAAATTTAGCTTCAGACATGTTAGTAAGGTTATATAACATTCAATATTTATTTAGGACGCGATTCGAAGTAAGATACCGAAGGAAATTGCACAAAGTTTTGAAGCTTCGTCGATTCCTCAGCAAATGATAATGGGTTTCAGTTAAAATGATAAGAAACCAACTCTCATTGGAGGGAATAAACTTAAGGAAATTATTCATTATTGTTCGCATTATTTGATATAGAAATACATACCTAGATGAAAAGATTATAATAAAGAAAACAAGATTATTCAATCATACAGAGTGAATAGAGAGTAAGCAGAACACCCACGGAAGGATTCTCTGAAAAATGTGGGTGGGTGTACGTACCTAGGGTTCCGCATCTCAAAAGGAAAAAAAACCTTATAGGATCACTTTGTTGTCCGACGGACAGACGTCCGTCTGTCAACCCTCTTTTCTCAGAAACGCGTGAAGGTATCGATTTGAAATTCAGAATATACATATGTATACTCAAGTTCGTTACCGATCCTATAGGGTATACTTACTTCCCATTTACCTAGAATCATGAAATTTGGCGAGAAGCAAGGTCTTATAGCACAAGTAAAGGGAAACATCCGAACACCGGAAAATTGTAGATAAAATTAGAGATTTTTTTAGTGACCGAAATTGGTAAGTCACTACTTTCCGTTGGACTAGAATCATGCTATTAAGCAAGAAACAAGAACACACACAACAAACTCTTAATTTTACGGAACCCTCGGTGCGCGAGACTGACTCGCACTTAACGTTTTATTTTTTCATAAAGTTTATAAATTACTTTCCTACTAAAGAATGTTTTTTGCCCCAGGGACATGAGATAAATAATATGTACCTAAGTTAAATTACGCTAGTAATACAAGTTCAATGAGGTAGATACGTATTTTATTTACTTTGTAGTTATCAATATTAGTACAACATGGTCAAAATTGGATTAAAAGAAAATTTAAACTATAAAATAAGTACCTACCTTATTATTTTACTGCTAATGAGATGTAACACTTTCTGGTAGATAATATAGGTGATATGACAAAATCAATAGCTTTCATTCAATAAATAAATAATGCTGCACAAATTCACACAGCATTATCTAGCAATGTAATCAAATGTAATCAAGACCGAGATACATCCGACAGAGAACCAAGCTTATCGACATAGCTCAAACTATTAGCAAGCTGAAGTGGCAGTCAAGGCTGACCATATTTCGAGAAGAACCGACAACCGCTGGTGGAAACGTGTTCTTGAGTTTAGACGTGAATGCTATACACGATGGCTCGGAATAGGATCGGACGAGAAAGCGACGTGAAGCAGTGAAGACCGACAATATGAAACCAGGTGATATTGGATACGGAATGAAATACATTATGTTGGTGGCGCGACCTGTGGCGCCACCATTGTTTCCTAATGAAATAGGGTCCATAAGAAGGTAGTCATTTGATGCTCGACCACCATAACGTTTTTTCAGTCTGCAAACAATGCCAGTGTTATTTTTACTACTTCCCCTCTCGAACCTCGTATCCCTTCTTACCTGGGAGATAACTAAGCACTCGTGCGAGAGCTAAACACATAAATAAATTATAAATAAATAAATAATGCTGGACAACTCACACAACATTTTCTAGCTGTGTTATGGGTACTAGATAACTGATATACATAATACATACAATACATTTCATAGATAGATACTTTTTTATTAAACATAGAAATCAGCCATAAGCAAGTTGTTTTAGTATAAGCTAGAACTGATTTTGTACACCAACAAAACTGAGTTCATAAAACTATTTTGTCTGGCTGGAGAAGAAAACACATAATTTGGAGAACAAACAACCAACTAAAGTAATTTCACTTGACTTGCTCTCATAAAGTGAGTGTTGTACCGAAGCTTCTGATAAAATATTGAACAGATGTTTTTCTGTTTCTTTTACTTATTCGTTTTTAAATTCGTTTTGTCTGCTGGCTGAAATAATATATGTAGCTGTAATGTACGACGATGATGTACTCCAGCTCCCTAGCACGGGGATTGTTGACTGGGGTAGAATAGAGAAAACTATGTCACTTTGTCATCGATTGCGTAAATTATTTGATATTTATTTCTGCAACTTCAGAGTGCGCCTAATGCAAAAATCAAGCAAATTGTGTATTTTTAAACCGTTACATCTATGGTAACGAACTTTAATATTCTAATTAAAAAAATACGATAGGTAGGGGAAAAACCCATAGAAGTCGAGTAATCGAATAGAATTTTGAAAATCAAACTGGTTTCTTTACAAAAAATTATACAAAAATCGCTTTAAAAAAACTGTTTTAATTGAAATGCTCTAAAGTATCAGCGACAACACCATATTATTTTTTGCGAATTACATAGCCAGACTACTGTTTTATTTAAGTAATTGTTTAGTTTTTCTATTAAATGCTTAAATTTTGAATCATTAACAGAAAAGAAGCAAAAACTTGATTTTTGCACTGACATTGCTTTACTCTGTCCCGCTCCTATGAACGCGAAATCCTATGACTATCCTTTTCACATTTTTTTGCATTAGGCCTGCTCTTAATAGGAAGCTCTGACGTGAAGGTGGCTCACAGACAAAAACTCGTACAGCTACTCACTTTATACCTGGCCCAACCAATTTTAAAAGTTGTCTAAGTTAAAATTAAATTCATTTCGAATCGAACGTTCAATTCAAATAATGGAAGGGAGAATTTCAATTACGTGCTTTTCAAGATGAGAATCTCTCGGCCGGGTAAATGACGCATACCTAATGGTCCTGTAATTTCACCGACCATACCCTACAAAAGCTATAACCATACCATAACATTGTTTTCCACAATACCACAATTACCACAATGTGGTAAATAGAGGCTTGGAAGTTTCAGCGAACCCTTATAAATAAAGCTCGGGTATATGTTGTACTACTAAAGCACCTTTCCACTACGAACGCGCTCCGGGACCTGAACTAACATTAATTCTAAGAATTCAAAGGACAAACCGACGAACTCTGTGGTGCGGTGGTTGAAGGCCTGCCTGCGACTAAGGAGGTTGCGGATTCGATTTCCGCCTCGAGACAATGTTTGTACGGTCTTCAGACATTTGTTCAGGGTGTTCTGGTCGTATCCTATGTATAATAAATGAATAGTATTGTATTTTATTATGTATATCAGTTATCTTTATCTAGTACCCATAACACAACCTCTGCTAAGCTTTGGGTTAAATAATGTTGTGTGAATTGTCCAGCATTATTTATTTATTTAAAGTGTTTATATAATAGTTTATTTTCCTAAACTGTTTAATTGCATGTCATTTCCCAGCAGGAAAATGCGTTGCAGCTAAACAAAAAGCTATAACCACTTCACGACCTTGTTTTCCACAGAACACAATGCAACAATGAGCTAAAGAAAGGCATTGAAAGCATTTAACAAACTCTTTCGCAAAGCCCTACCTACCACTAAAATGCTAACGACACTTTGACATTACCGACATTACACAAAAGCCAATAACAGTGTTTTTTCTGTCCCAAATTACTCTATTTTTAATGACGACCTTGATATTGAACTGTTTGTAAGGGTGTGTCACAATCACGGTGTCACGGTCGATTTCACTTCTATGGGCAATATGAGCTCAGTCAGACTGAATATAATGGACATATGAGGTCAAATAGCTTAGCTACAATACAAGTATGTATATCGAATCAAACTCATCGCACTAGGTATGTATCTGGCTACATTATATGTAACAAGACATATAATTTAACATTTATCAAAAAATTAGAGGTCAAAGCGAGAGCTAGTGAATATCTGGCGCAGCGCATCAGCATTGCCATACAGCGTGGCAATGCAGCCAGTGTCTTGGGCACGCTTCCGACTTGTATTGATATGGATCAGTTGAGCTACCTGTAGATTGCAACAGTCTGCAGTTAGCTCAATTGTTTCAATTGTAAATACTACTTTCAATTTAATTTCATTATTTCATTGTTATTTTCTTTCTATATGAATGGTATATTTTTATGTTATTATTATTATTAACTCATTTATTTCAGATCACAATCCATATCACATGCAACAAATTGATAAAATGTCACAAAAAATCACACAATTTAATTTAACTATAAATAAGATTAATTATCAAAAATAAAAAAAAAACTAATAAAATAATCATTGAATACCTACTAATACTAACCCAATTATCATTTAAATAGAAATAGATCACATCAATATCTTTCATCCATTTATTCCTTCCCATCCATTTATTTTGGATGGGACAGTCCAGACGCGAAACAATCATTTTAGGATACCGTTCGCTATACTGGCTCGCGCACGCTGGAATAGCGAAGCGACTTTCTTGCGAATGCGAACAAGCCAGATGCGCTGTAACAGCGAGGCAGCCGCATCAGCATCCTAATAATGTTATCTTCCGCATCAGCATCCTGAATATGTAATCGTCCGCACCAGTATCCTGAAAATGTCATCTTCCGCATCAGCATCCTGAAAATGTTATCTTCCGCATCATCATCCTGAAAATGTTATCTTCCGCATCATCATCCTGAAAATGTAATCCTCTGCATCAGTACTCTGAAAATGTTATTATCAGCATCCTGAAAATGTTATCTTCGTCGATGTCTCCCTTACTCAAATAAGGACCGATTTTGAATAGAGCTTTTTTATATTATATCGTCTTTAATAGAGAATGATCCCGAGAATCATAAAATGTATTCCCGAAGTATTTATCCCGAGAATCTTAAAAACAGTGTAAAATTAAGGGCTTTTTCGTCGGTTGTTCTCTTATCAGTCTAATAATTTTTGATTAGTTACATACGATGTTTAATTGCCATAATGGTCTTGTTATGAAACTGTTACAAACCTTTATGTATATCGAAAGAACAGCTGAGAATTACATTCCAAATTACCTATAGGTATATTCTGTCTAGCACACAATTAGCAACGTACTTCTGTATTACAAGTTCCACTTTGAAATGTTTACATTAAAATAGGTAAAGCTCGCGACATCTGGCAGCTTGCCCGGTCGCCAAGTGGGCACCTCCGTGACTCACCTCGTGTGATGCGATTTGTCATAGGGTAATAGCTTGCAACCTCTACTTACTGGATTTTCCTGCTTTCGCATTTTTTGAAATAATAAAAAATAAAAATCATTTATTCAGATCGTTTTTACAATGGTACACTGATGTTTTTGAAACGATGACACTACCGAAGCTTAAAAACTGTGTGGTAGTCAACGCCCAACTCCTCGATTCTTGAATAATTATTTACAAATTACCTACATGCTAATATTAAAAGCTACCTACTTACTAATTTACAAAATGTTGGTTATTGGCATATAATATGAGGGTGTGTGTACATGTGTCTGTGTGTGCGTGTTTGTGTTTGGGGTCCTACGAGGCACCAGTCTCTTAAGAGTCTAAAAGATACACGAAGTAACATTACCTAATCTGTGATACTACAGTAAGTTTCTGACACCGGCTTCGCACACTTTATTGCGGAAAACGTTTATAAATAATTCTATACCATAGCCATTCAAAGACATAATTTTTTTTTATATTTTATAAAATAAATAAATAAATGATGCTGGATAAAAAAATCTATCAATGTCATGTATTATATTATGTACCTATATCAGTTATCTAGCATAACACAAGCTCTGCTTAGCTTGGCTCTAGATAATGCTGTGTGAATTGTCCAGCATTATTTTATTATTTATTATATTACATAAGCCTAGTGTTGATTATTTTATGTGTATGCTGTGACATTCTATTCTATAGAGACACAGACATAAGACTCCTAAATTGTTTTCAGAATCTAGCTTTGTAATCTCGAACAAAAACAAATTTTAAAGATTACTATAAAACCTAATAAATGTTGGGGTTGGGAGGCATGTTAATCGGTTTACGTATGAGAGCATCAGCTCACAAAATACCTAATGCCTAAGTATGTTATAGACGGTACCCCGAGCCAAACTAGCGCCGCCACCTATTTTATCTTATTATTTCGTTGAACAAAATTAATGTCAAAGAGCGCATTTTATGATACCCTATTATAAGCTTGTTTTAATGCCCCAATCATAGTTTTATTTTGTATAGTTTAGGAGGAGATACGATGTTGCACTTTGTGGCCACCAAACTCAATTATTGCATCTCTTAACTATCATAATCATTTTCAATCGAGCCCTCATTGATCCATTGTTAGATCAACCATGGACCAGACACACTGGACACAACTTGCCAATAACACAGAGTTTGTGGAGTCAAGTTCGGTTAACGGTTTTGACACTTTAAGTGTCCATAGGCTAGATCGTGACAAGGGTAGAACGTAGAACACAGTTTTGAAGTCAGTGGTTAGAAGTTGAAGCCTTGGATTAGTTTGATATAGAAGTACTTCTAAACTTTGATATCTTATAAATGGTGATTCTTAGGGAAAAAGTATCAGGGCAGTGGTAGATAATATTATAATCTACTATTTTTGTCTGGGCTATAGTTAAAACTTACTGTTTTTGAGAAAAATTTAAATAACAAAAAATGTTAACCTTTGACCTTGAATAACTTTTTAGCGCACATGGGATAGGACTTTTGCAACTTTATTTCCATTAGTGTACCTAAGGTCTGTACTAAAATTCAGCTCTATCGGCTTGACGGGACTAACACTAAGTGCGTTGAGAAGAAGCAGAGTTGAACTGTTTTTTGAAACCGATTACCTCAGGGTAAAGACCGACCTAAAGTTCCTGAAGCATTCCAAAAAACCACTAATTATGCAGCCTGGACAGTAAGCTAAATAATAAGCATATCAATAGGTACTTGATTGTGGTTTTCAGTTCTTTTTTTGTATTGAGGCACGTAGAATTCGCGCAAATCTTAATGAATTCTCTGAACATAGCCTCGAATGCGAAACTGCGCAGTATTGGTCTCACCGCATCCTTTTGGAACCTTAAAATACGCTACTGCGCAGCAACTGCGCGTACCCTACTTCCTTCATTCATTAACATTTACGCATACTTTAACACTTATGCGGCGATCTGGCGCGTATCACTAATGCGACTCTTATTTAGGTACCTACCTTTATCTGACATAGGTAGAACTCCGTGATGTCACCCATCACAATAATCAGTCTAGATTTCGAGCTAGAAGTGCTATAAAGATTCAATATTTCTTATTGAATCTCCGTAACGGGCCAATAAACGGTCCTCCCGCTTTTATCACTGTCGCGAGGCACAGACTGAGTTGCGGAAAAATAGATATTATTACAGGGGGATTAGGTTGCTATTGTTACTGACATCTTTAGAGTAAAATTAGATATAGATGGACTAATAATCCAGGCGTCTACTGGGATACCTTATAGGTACCTACTTACATATTGTTTTCTGTAAATTGTTAATTTACTCTTACGAAACAAGGAACCACTTTGTTTACCTATATACTAGGTTACAGGTAGGTACCTATAAAAATCAAGATTCAAAATCAATAACGTTTATTTCTTTTAGGTAACGTTTATTTTTTCTAGGCTTACAAAATAAGCACTTAGACAAGTAACAATTTTATACATAAACAACTTTATAAATACTTAGTAGATAATTATTATCAAAAAAAATGCTATTGATTTTATTCACTTCAATTATGTCCACTAGTGGAAGAAGTGAAAAATAAACCACTAGCAAGTTTATATTTCGCTTAAAAGCTAGTACAAGATTATTTAGCTATACTACTAAATACGTACGTTTTATATACGTATGTATACGTCTAAATATAGTGTGATTTAGATACAGGTCAATATTAATATACCTAAAACTATAAAACAATAAAAACTCATCGGTGCGGAACTGGGCGACATCTGGCCTATAGTTCCACTAGGTACCAATAGGCAGGTAGCCCAGAATGTTTTGAATATTAAACCACATTGATTCTGATTATATCTCAAACGTCATCAAGTCGATTTACAACTTATTGTAAGTGTTAGTGATTTTACAAGGCTACAGTGTAGAGCCGTCACAATGCATATATTTTTATGAAATCGCGTCAGGGTATGGTGCAGGGGAGGCAGTGAAGATCGTACGGCATTAATTGTAGCCGAATTAAGGCATATTTTCCTTAGGTTTTATTTTAGTTTTAGATAAATTATAGTACTTACGTACTATAAGTAATAAGAAAAACCCTAGCACTCGGGGTAATTTCTAAGAATTTATCAAAATCAAATCATGAACAGCAAAAAATAATTACAACTAATATTTACACTTACATCTATTTTCTAAAAATCTAAGCCTTCACCAGAAGGCAGAGTGCCCAGAATGCTGGCAGCATTGCCACGTTGAATGGCAATGCTAATTCGTTGACCGAAATAAAAACCAGCATCCCGATCACCTGTGGACTCTATTAGTAATCATGAATCTAATCTAATCATGAAGTCATATTTTTGGGATACCATTTGATAATTTCCATTTTCTACGAAGCCATATATTGGTGTCGACGTCAACTATACATATATGTATCTTGTCAGTGATAGGAAATATGTATTAATTCCTCTCTGTCCGATCATACACAACACACATTATTGAATTAACATCTCTTCCAATAAAATTTTAAGTTGTGC
This sequence comes from Eupithecia vulgata, assembly GCA_946478455.1. Lineage (NCBI taxonomy): Eukaryota > Metazoa > Arthropoda > Insecta > Lepidoptera > Geometridae > Eupithecia > Eupithecia vulgata. Next base: position 11,058,478 of record OX297873.1, read on the forward strand.
GCTGCGGATTATGTCTGTCCAATTAGCGAACGTGAATGGCGAAAGCTTAACGTAAGCTTCAGCTTATCGAATATTTCCGTAGACAAAATTTTACTGACAATAAAGTGAAATTTCGTATTCCGCACTAGGCCGTTAGAGAACTAATAAAATGCTCTGAGGGCACTTCAATGAGCATTCCAGCTTTATGTGAATATCATGGCGAATTATGCGTAATTTTTATGTTCAGTCTGGAGGAATGACGATAAAGGATGATTATTTGAGAGCCATTGTCGAGATTCAATTTGGATCCGTATTGGAAGACAAGATGCTTATCGGTGACATGTGTGTATGACGTCTTTATCTGTTTCAAAGAATTGGTTCTAACTTAGAAGGTACATTCGACGACGAAAACCCTGCAAGTTGTTAAAGAGATTTTAGGTTTTGTGACATCTACTGTTGGTTATCAAAATCTTAAATAACCTTGATAGAATGTAGATTGAAAGTAGTACTAACAACAAAAATCACAGTCATTACTAATAATGACTTTTTTTTTTCTAAAATTATCGAGTTGCACAAAAGGGAAGCCCCATTGTGCAACTCCGCAGTTGAGCAAAGGGGAACAAAATGAGTTGCACAAAAGGGAAGCCCTCTAGATCACCCAAACAAACGAAATAAAATTTAGGAAAACAAAATGAAACGTCGAAACCAGACCTAACTCTAATAACTTAGCCAAAAACACGATCTCGTCACAAAGAGGGTCATACTGTTCATATTAACACAATTCCGTCAACTAGTTTTGATCAAAACAAGTGGATTGTTTAATACAAGTTTACCATTCGCATTACTCATTCTAACAAGATATTATACTCTATTATTCTGTTATTCACCTACTGAATATCCTCGATAGGAATTAGGAACTATCTAGGTACTTACTTTATGTAATGTCTATAGAATAAATCAGTGATGGTTTTTTATTCTATAGACTTTTCTACTTTTCTATAGACTAGAAAACTAAGGCCTATTTGCGGTTCTGTAAACGTATACAATACCATTAGGCTGAGCGCAGACTTGAGTCACAATAGTTTTACAAAAAGCAGTCTGTATTAAAACGATTGACTCAAGTCTGCGCTCAGCTTTATAGTGCTAATTAGTTTTCATGACACTAATTAGCACGTCGAAAATGTTCTCAGAACTTTTATAGTACCAAATTTTGCTACTTGGGTTAATTTTGTTACCTACCTATTTCATAGTTTATAATTGTTTGTGAAAAAAACCTTTCACATAGGGTACCTATGTGAAAGGTTTTTTTCTCTTGATAAGTTCCATCGTCGAACTTGTGAGATTTTTTACAAACGACCCACTCGTGCCAGGGAAATCATATTTCCCGTAGAACTACTGGTTAAAGTGTAGTGTCACTGGAAATAAATTTTTACCCGTAGCACTACCAGTAGTGTCACGGGAAAGTAAAATTTCCCTTCACTCTACTAGTAGTGCCAAGCGGTAGTGCCTAAGAAAAGAAAGGTCTCTAAATTTAGGTAGGTACAATTATGGTTATAGATCTCGTAAAACTCGTGTATCCTACGTAAAAAGATTCGGCATAGAAACAAACAAAATTCATATTCAGTTCGTATTTAAATCCAATCTAAAAGTACCTACATAACCCTTATTTATTTACTTCAACAGAAACAAAAAGAGGAAGATTCTCATGTTTCGCGGAAAACATCGTAAGAATTTCATTTAGGGTTTCGCCCACGGTGGGTCGAGATGTTTGACAGTAACAAGATCAACTAAAATTGTGTTCCGAACTTTTGGAGTTATTCGAAATTATTTCAGACGAGATTCCGCCCGTGACTCGAGCGTACAAAGGTTAAGGTGGTTCGAGGCGGGTAGGCGCGAGGTTGTTTTTTTGGTTTTAAAATTTTTATGCGTTCCACGCAAATTATAAACCATTTTCTATGAAATCATGATAAAAGCAACTTCGATTCACTGGTATTTTAGGAGCATTTGGGAAAATATTGATATATTTAGCACAAAATCTCTTACTAAATGAGGTTTTTTTTTCTGTTAAACACCTGCATAAGCTGAGTTGGGACCATTTTGTAGCTAAGACGTTAATACTCTATGTTCTCATCGTTTCCACATTTATATTTTGTGTATATGATTTACGTCTTTGTAATTGTAGGTTTATTATAAGTTTTAGTTACAAATAAACGCTTTAAACTAAACTAAACTAAATAATGAAATGGTTTGGAAGGAACTCAATTATTCAAGTGGCGACATCTAGTTAATTTTGAGTCTAATTTAGTTTGATGTGATGAGTAATGGACGACACTGTAACGATGAATGAAAAGACCTCTTGTTGCCATGGAAACCATTTGTTCTCGATTGTGAAAATTATTTTGTTATTGTTTTACGTCGCACATATGAACTCATCGAGGATCAAAGAACGAAAAAATCATTTAATCTTTTCAGATTTAAATAAATAAATAAATACATAAATAATACTGGACAATTCACACAGCATTTGGTATCTAGCCCCAAGCTAAGCAGGGCTTGTATTATGGGTAGATAACTGATATACATAATACAATTAACATAGATAGATATTTTTTATTATAGGTACATAGAAAACAACCAGAACACCCGGAACAAATACCTGCAGGTCGTATCGTCATCCTACCTGGTCGGAGGGCGTCCTACACTACGTTTGCCGAGTCGCGGTCTACACTCAAGAACACGTTTACCCCAGCGGTTGTCGGTTCTTCTCGAGATATGGCCAGCCCACTGCCACTTCAGCTTGCTAATCCTCTGAGCTATGTCGATAACCTTGATTCTCTGTCGGATGTAATCGTTGCGAATCCTATCATTCAGAGAAACTCCGAGCATAGCATCTTATATATAAAGTATAAGAGTAGTTAATGTTAATTTGTTGCTTTTAATAAGAAAGTGTAAGCAGAAGCTGTAACATAAATAACAATACCCATAAGCAAACTCACTCTTCTCTGATACTTAGTTATAATCACCGGCATTTTGTTATCAGACCTAAACAGAGACCATTCCGGTCGTTCAGGTAATTCCACCATCTCCAGCGCTACGTGAGAGAAATACGAAGAAGGATTTTGTTAATTGACGAAGATGACTGGGCTGTATCGGATTATTTTGAAATTAGGAGTCGTAGTGGTGATGCCACGGTGCAGAGGGAGAAAATACTGGATAAGTACAGCACAGCAGTGCGTTTACTGTAAAATATCCCATTCCCATTGAATGGGTCATCCAGGGAAAATGGTCAAAGACGATTTCGCCAATATATTTTCCAATATAGTACTAAAAATGCATACAACTTTCAGCCCCCCTATAGCATGGGGATTGTTGTCTAGGGTAGTAGTTTAATTTATCAAATGAAAGGCATTGTTTTGTAAATTTCAAAACAGTTTTCGAAATTGCTGTAGGTTTCATACTTTTCAAAATATTGCCATTCGAAAAGAGACGGAAAATTGATTGTAAAAATAATTGGCAAATGTTTGACACCCTCGGCGCGCGAGTTACACTCGCACTTGACGGATCTTGTTTTTTATTAAAATTATCTACTTATATATGTTACAAAAACATCTTTATATAATAATAACACATATTAAACCACAGAGGTTATGGTAAATGGATGCGTGCGCCAGGATTCACAGGGAGATAAATGTGGCACGCTTCATATCTTGGCGCTACAATTATCATAATACAAGTGTAGGCCTGGTGCGCGGCCACATTAACTAGATCATCATCAGCTTATACTAGTCCACTGCTGGACATAGGTCTCCCCTAATGAGCGCTATAAATAGCGCCCTGTCTTCAGCTTGCCACATCCAGCATCAGCCAGCAGTCTTTCGCAAATCGTCATCCCACCTGGTCGGAGGGCGTACATTTGACATTAACTAGGTACTTACTTTAAATTATACACTTAGAGCCGGAACATTCATCTGTAAATCTTACAAAACGACATACATTTTAATCCACCTACAATATGGTACACCTCCAAGCAATAATATTTCCCGCGTTACGTGGATGAGTTTCACTCTATGTCACAAGCAAGACATGCGGCTCAATTTACGCGTAAAATAGCGATAAAATATCTAATTATAACTCATGAGTGTGTCGATCGCTACCGGCATATTTTAATGTCATCGTTGAAATTCTAATACAGAGCAATAGACGTTCCAACATCTGATTTTGTCTAGCTAGATAAATATAAATAAAACCATAGACCGTGGCTAGGCCAGTTGGTATTGTATGCGGCTAAAAATAGACTAAAGTTTGTTATTCCCGCAATATTTCTAATCTAGGCCTAGATACATCTAAAAATCTCAGCCCATTCTGCTTACGAGAAGTAGTTTTAACTGAAATAGATTGTGCGTATTTTTTTTACTTTTTACATCATAATAATGCATACGCGACTCGGCAAACGTAGTTTAGGGCGCCCTCCGACCGGTGGGTGATGATTTACGAAAGACTGCTGACAGATGCTGGATGCGGCAAGCTGAAGACAGGGCGCTATGGCGCTCATTAGAGGAGGCCTATGTCCAGCCAGTGGACTAATGTAGGCTGATGATGATGATGAATGCATACGAAGTAACTGGCCAAAGATGAAGTGTATATGATTTAAGTCTTTGTAATTGTAGTTTTATTATAAGTTATAGTTACAAATAAACGGTTTAAAACTAAACTAAGTTTATCTACACCAATATTATAAAGAGGAAAGATTTGTATTTTTGTTTATAACAAATAAATTTAAAAACTACTTGACCGATTTCAAAAATTATTTCAATATTCGAAAGCTTACTATTTAGGGAGTGACATAGGCATGTTTTATCCCAGATTTCCCACGGGAACGGGAACTACAGTGAAACCGCTAGTCATTTACAATTTCGCCTTTGCCACATATACATAGATCGAACATCGTCTGTGTTAAGAATAACTAAATTATAAGTAAAACTTACAATGAAAAGGAATTAAAGTATAGCTACTTTAATTCCTTTTCATTGTAAGTTTTACTTATAATTTAGTTATTCTTAACACAGACGATGTTCGATCTATGTATATGTGGCAAAGGCGAAATTGTAAATGACTAGCGGTTTCACTGTAGTTCCCGTTCCCGTGGGAAATCTGGGATAAAACATGCCTATGTCACTCCCTAAATAGTAAGCTTTCGAATATTGAAATAATTTTTGAAATCGGTCAAGTAGTTTTTAAATTTATTTGTTATAAACAAAAATACAAATCTTTCCTCTTTATAATATTGGTGTAGATAAACTTAGTTTAGTTTTAAACCGTTTATTTGTAACTATAACTTATAATAAAACTACAATTACAAAGACTTAAATCATATACACTTCATCTTTGGCCAGTTACTTCGTATGCATTCATCATCATCATCAGCCTACATTAGTCCACTGGCTGGACATAGGCCTCCTCTAATGAGCGCCATAGCGCCCTGTCTTCAGCTTGCCGCATCCAGCATCTGTCAGCAGTCTTTCGTAAATCATCACCCACCGGTCGGAGGGCGCCCTAAACTACGTTTGCCGAGTCGCGTATGCATTATTATGATGTAAAAAGTAAAAAAAATACGCACAATCTATTTCAGTTAAAACTACTTCTCGTAAGCAGAATGGGCTGAGATTTTTAGATGTATCTAGGCCTAGATTAGAAATATTGCGGGAATAACAAACTTTAGTCTATTTTTAGCCGCAAATAAGTACAAAAGTCCAAAAGAACCATGTGTGCAATGACAAAGATCCATACTAAAGCACAAACAAATTGTTTTTGTATGTCTGTAACCCTAAAGTGAGGTAAACGTCTTCCCGGAGACAAACACAGTCTACTTGAAAAGCTCGTGTAAAGCCTAGGGCAGAAGCTACTAGCTTTTGTTCTAGGCTTTACACGCGCTTCTACAAAAAATATTCAATGTGACTACATTGAATATTTTCAACAACTATGTAAAAAGGTAGAAAATGTACAACTGTAGTGTCAACTTATTAGTTCCAAATTGTTTTTATCCTAGTCAGTAACAACGTTACGAAGCGTAATAAGGTCATTTTTATGAAAAATACGCCTATTTTAGGTAATAGCGGGATTAAAATTACACATTTTTTTTATATATGTATAGTCACGTGACCAAAAACGCTCTGCGTTGAGTAGTATAACTTGTGACGTCACGTGTAGAACAGATTGCAGTGCGTATAGTTCTTTTTGTTAGGGCGTGGCTTAAGGTGTGACGTCATCAAGTAGCCATGACAGAGATTATCGTTTTCGCGCTCCATTATTTTTCAAATTTTTAAATTAGTTTTCACAGCAAATACGACGAGCTTTGAAGAAATATTAGTATCATTTGCATTATTTTTTATTAGACAATACGTAAGAAATAATTCCCAATAGTATTAAAATAGCCTATTTTATGCATCGTACCGCCGAGCTAAACCTCCAAAAGCTTTTAATAAGAAAATGTAGGTGCCTAAACTCATAAAGTTTGGAGTTTCTCATCATTTATCAATACGACACTGGTACCCCATTTATGTAGATTTATATTGGTCCCATTTTCGTGAAATTTAATTTCATCTTCGGTAAGACGATCCAATGAATATTGACAGGTGCACGAACAATAAGATAAATGCTTGGATTAAAAATACGTCTTTAAATTTATTAGGGTTTAGTGTAGGCGTACAGATGTTTTTGTAATTTGGAATAAAAATAGGACCCATACGCTTTGTTAAGCTAAGGTTTTAATAAGATTTAAACTCTTACAATAAAATATAAATGAATATTATACATAATGTAGGTAGTTATTATATAGGGTGTAACGAAAATTAAGAACCAAACCTTAAGGGCTATAAAGGCTATAAATAACAGAACACGAAAAAAAAGGCTTACTTTTCGAAAAATATTAATAAAAGTTTAATTATCACTAGACTAGCTTAACTGCTTTTTCTCTTGTGGCCTAGGTAACTGTTTCTCAACAACCTATCCACTGCTGGACGCAAGTGTCCCCCTGATAAGCGCCTTATTGGCTTTTATCTCATGGGGGGTGATGCCCATAATCCCCTAGCTGGGCATGCGGTTTAGGGATCGCAGTTCAGTGGTACATCCATCTGCAAGAGGCACTGCTGGTCGTCTCCCGGTGTATGTCGCTTACTCGTCTCCTACGACACCCACGGGAAGAGTTGGGGTTGTGCAAATTCTAAGCCACCACCACACGGGACAATAACTGTTTACGTCCACTTTAATACACAAAAAAACCCAGGTCGTTGACCGCGGTTAGGACCCACGACATTATCGCAGGACATTATCGACATTATCGGAGGCACGGGTCGATGGTTTTCACGCCATCATCCGTAAGAAAACTGCCTCATTGCTTAGCAGAGTGCGAGGCAGTTCCAACAGCATCCTGCAGGTCATTCCAGATCGTTACGATCTGCCAATAATGAAGGCCTTTATTCGGGTCCTGATCAAGTAGAGGGTCAATTGGGGATCGGGGAGACAGCTTGATCAGGACAAGCGTAGGGGTCCTTACACCTTTCTCTGTCATGTAATATTTATGTTGTACATTTATTGTGTTTTAACATAGTTTTTAAGACAGCTCACTAACAATAAAATGGACTCAATATTGTCTGATTTAATAAATGAATTTAATTTTAATTTTTTTTTTAATTATCAGGGGGCCGACGCGCCTTAGTAGTTGGTACCACAAATGCATTTTTCCTCGGTTCCACTATTCGGTTCTATCACAATAAAACACATGCATGAGACATTGCCGTCTTTCTTTTGTTTTATTTATTTTTTTGAAAACTAACGTCGATATTTTGTTTTAATATTTTTCCCGTGTTCTGTCATCAAAGCTAAATCATAAAGTTTACTCCTTGAACTTTTTACTTATTTATTAAATACCAGTTTCTTCCAGCGGCTTAGCAAGAGCTTTTAATAATACATGGTATATAATACTATGGTCTATAATATGTTATGTTAAGTACAACTTGAACAGTGCGAAATTTCAGGGCGATGATCCTTCATTAGTTTTGGTGTAGTCTTCGCCAACATTTCAGAACGGCACAAACTTTCGTCCTTAATATTGGTAGGATAGATGTTCAAAATAAGACCCACTTGACTTATGATATAGACGAAAATACCATTTCCATCGAATGGTTTAGCTCAAACGGACGACAACCCAGGCTATTTGGGCGTAAGTTATCATAATAAAAACGTCTGTCGGCACCTACTTTTTCAAACGCCGTTAAGTAGCCCGTAACCAAACTTAGGGCCCTAGAAAAGGTGGGATAGAAGAGTTCAGGATTCACTATTTTATATGGCAAACGATGTGCCGATATTTTGGAAAACTCAAAAATCGAATCATAGTATAAATATCCCGTTATAAATGACTTATAAGTAGTAATATTATATACACATAGTTAGTTTCAAAAGTTTTATCACAATTTTACTAAATTCACCAACAAGACTTTACTAAGCATATCACACTGTCACTCTTTACGTCAAAACTACTGAACGAATCGTTCTGAAATTTTGCGTTGGTGAAGTTGTGTGCTTTTAGATCATGTCTATAAAAAACACATGCGAAGCCGTGGGCGGAAACAGGTAGTTCTACCCCTAGAATAAAACATAGGCTTATTTTTATCCCATAAATCGAATTGATTTATGGCATAGAATGAGAAAGAAATAATATTTATGCTGGATAATAAATAATAATAATAATAATGCTGAACAACTCACACAGCATTATCTAGCCCCAAGCTAAGCAGAGCTTGTGTTATGGGTACTAGATAACTGATATACTTACAATACAATACAAAGATAGATATTTTTCGGGCTGCCGGTCGGATATCTCGTCATGCCAGCCTGAACGACATCATCCGGCGGGCCTTTACCACCGCTAACGTACCAGCTATTCTCGAACCGAATGGTCTGTTGCGTGACGATGGTAAGAGGCCTGACGGCATGACTCTAGTCCCATGGGAGTTGGGGAGGCCTATTGTGTGGGACGCTACATGTGTCGACACACTCGCGCCTTCCCATCTTCCTAGGACTTCCGTGAGGGCTGGTGCGGCGGCAGATTTAGCCGAAGATCTCAAGAGGCGCAAATATGCAGGTCTCGACAGAGCCTACACATTTGCTCCCCTTGGAGTCGAGACCCTAGGTTCGTGGGGTACCGAGGCTCTCCGGGTTTTCAAAAAATTATCTGAGCGTCTGGTCGAAGCGACGCGTGACCCGAGAGCTGGTGAGTATCTGGCACAGCGCATCAGCATTGCTATACAGCGGGGCAATGCAGTGTCTTAGGCACGCTTCCAACTGGTATTGATATGGATCAGTTGAGCTACCTGTAGATTGTTTGCCACAGTTTGCAGATAGCTTGATTGTTTCTATTGTAAATACTAGTTTTAATTTAAATTTGTTATTTGATTGTTATTTTCTTTCTGAATAAATATTTTTTATTGTACATAGTAAACGACCAGAACACCCTGAGCAAATGTCTGCAGATCGTACACACATTTGTCCTGAGGCGGGAATCGAACTAGCAACCTCCTGCGTCGCAGACAGACCTTCGCCCACCCCGCCACATCGGTCGTCGAAAATTAGGTGTTTACGAACCCGTTTTCCAACGAAAATATTGATTGTGGAGCTCTGAAATTTATAAATTCTGTAACACACATCCTGAAAGGTCCCTTGGAGGTTCCAAATATTTGCTGTTAATCATAGTGTAGTTGTTATACTGTTAGTTATAGTGTATGTGTAGCGGCTTCGAACCCACTTTTTATCGGCGGCGTCTCAAATTCGATTAGTACCAAATTCAGTATAGTGATTCACATAGTTCATACCTACCGCTTGGCGGTCCATTAGCTTCGAAAAGCAGTCAAATTAATGAAATCAAACGTAAAAACGTATTTGCACCTACAAAATCTGTGATTCAAACCTGACCAGTTACACGTCGCCCAACCGCAGAGGATCCTATTATTTGGTTGATTATGGCACTACATAGTATGCTGAACCGAAAACAAGCGCTCTTTGCTGCATAAAGGCGCGCGGAAAGGTGCAAGGTCATTTGCCTTACGATTCGTCTTAAACAACGCGTGCAAAGCCACGGGCAAAACTAGTATTTTATAGGTTCGTCAATAACAATTCCATCTTTTGCAAATCGCATAAAAAAACTCATTAACTTGAGCTGCTTATAATTCACTCGTATAATCTCATTAGATCATTTCATGGGCGATTGTCACGCGAAACGACTTCATTGTATTGCCTTCGTAGTAATGGTGAACTCCTTTAATTAGATAATGAACATTGTAGACACCGATTGATGGATGAATGGAGGATTTATGCTGTTCCCCTATGCTGTTGACCTAACAATACAATTTGGCGCGCGGAGCTCGGTCGGAGTGGCAACATCTCTGGTGTTGCTTGGCGTTCTCAGTGTCAGGGTCGAGTATTGTGGTGTCCTGATGATGTCTCGTGACACGAAACTAGTTGACGTCGGTCGGGCTTTGATAGATTTGTTTTCATTTTGTAGTTGTTGTGGTTTTTCTTCTAACGCTGACTACATTTTGTTAGAGCTTTATCGGAGAAAGTTTTGGAATTGTTACTAAATATTTTCATCTTTGTATTTCGCAATGGATTTCCGCAAAGTAACGCCTGAATCTATTTTTTATCTAACAGTAGAGTTTTACAAGATTTGCTATATTTTTTATATCTACACTAATATTATAAGGATGAAAAATTTATATTTTTGTACGTAACTAATAAACTTAAAAACTTGGACCTATTGCAAAATTCATTTGCCGTTAGAAAGCTACATTATCACTGATTAACATAGGCTATAGAATATACCCGTGCATAGCTGGCGGACCGCTATTATTATATACCAAGAAAGCTTTTAACTCAATAGATGATTACATCAATGACATTAATGCTTGGCCAGATGTCCCCCAGTTCCATACCGACAAAACAGTATTGAAAGTTTTTAATTTTTAATATTGTTAAAGGTACACTGTGTGTTTTTTCAAAGGCCTCTGGGACTTAAATCATAAATTCAAAAATATCCAGTTACTAAAGAACTTCCTAGTTAGGTATAGGAATTAGTATATGATCACTAAAGATTTATAGAATAAGCCATCAAAGGGCTTATTCTATTTAGCAATTAAGAGATAAAACGATTCGAAGTGGTTCTTTAAACCCAATATCGATTATAATCACTCATTGGTAAATTAATTTCAAAGGGATTTGGATTTGAGGTAAATATTTCAGATCGTCTTTAATTTTATTCCGGCCGGCAAACGAGTTCAAAATAAATTTATTAAAGCAGGGACGACGACGCGCTGTATAAATAAATAAATAATGCTGGAAAATTCACACAGCATTATCTAGCCCCAAGATATTCAGAGCTTTTGTTTTGGTACTCGATAACTGATATAAATAATACAATACATTACAAAGATCGATATTTTTTATAATACATAGAAAACGACCAGAACACCCAGAACAAATACCTGCAGATCGTACAAACATTTGTCCCCAAGCCGGGAACTGAAACCGCAACCTCCTGCGTCGCAAGCGGACCTTCGCCCACCACGCCACAGAGGTCGTTATTTATAGATCTTATGTAGGTTGGAATTTGCAGTTTAATTAAATTAACGTCTTAGTAATGCTCATTTATATTTCCATATTTTCAGGTGGATTCGATAAATTTACAGGATTAAAACATGTTACGTATAAATATTTCATATAGTGTGTATAGTGTCTGGACCAAGGTTATCGACATAGCTCAAAGGATGAGCAAGCTGAAGAGGCAGTGGGCTGGCCACATCTCGAGAAAAACCGACAACCGCTGGGGTAAACGTGTTCTTGAGTGGAGACCGCGACTCGGCAAACGTAGTGTAGGATGCCCTCCGATCAGGTGGGATGACGATTTGCGAAAGACTGCTGGTAGATGCTGGATGCGGCAAGGGCGCTCATTAGGGGAGGCCTATGTCCAGCTGTGGACTAATATAGGCCGATGATGATGATAGTGTGTAGGAAACAATGCTTAAACTCAGAAATAATAATGTGGCGTTTTCAGCTCATAAAAATCTATAAACCTACTTAAAATTATTGAATAATGTAAATATGGGTTTTAAAGTAAACACTTCCCTTGTTTGGAAATTGTCCTTATTAATCTTGGTCAAGGAATTTGTAAAATTTTAGTAGATAATGAATAGAAGAATGATTTCAATTTGAGATAATATTTGTGTTATCAAGAAGTAATTTTTAGGGTTTCAAAGATCGGTTTTGAAACCCTTATGGTCTCGCTCTGTCCGTCCCCGCTCTTTCTTGAATATCTCAGTAACTACTGCAGCTATTAACTTGAAATTTGAAATAATGATACATTTCGTGCGCCATTACTGATTTCATGAAAAAAAATATATAAATAAATGAAAAATGAAAATGAATAATTTCAGTACAAATTTTGATGCTGAAATTTCAAAAGAGACCTAGGAAGGCAAATGGGGTATTAAATGAAAGGTATCGTTTTGTACATTTCAAAACACTTTTTGAAATTTCTGTAAATTTCATACTTTTTGAAATATTTCAAAAAAAATCGAAAAATTGACCATACCCCCCCCCCCCCCCCCCTATCTCCGAAGATTGCAGACCGATCCACGTACAATGTATTAGGCGTTTGTAGATATAGATCTATATTTTACAGGAAAAATATAGAGAAGTCTGTAATAATAATAGTTTTTGAAAAATGGTAAAAAAGGGGGGGGATTTTTTTTCAAAAGGGGGTACCTACCCATGTGGGGTATCAAATGAAAGGTATCGTTTCGGCCTTTTTAAAACACTTTTTGAAATTTCTGTAAGTTTCATACTTTTTAAAATATTTCAGAAAATTGATTTTCCAAATAATTGGCAAATGTTTGAAACCCTCGGCGCGCGAGTTACACTCGCACTTGGCGGATCTTGTTTATTTTAGGGTCATATTTCTGCTATGAGGGGCGCTGGTTAATAACTTTAAGCCAAAGATTATAGTATACCTCTAGATGGATCGTTTTAAAAGCTACAATTTGACTCTGTTTTGACTTCTCTCTCCTTTGGGATAGTGCCATATGAAAGAAAGAGATAACTATATTGTATCAGGTTATACTAAAACACAAATGTGGTCAGTTTCATTCCTGTCATTAAAATTTAACTAGGGATGTGAAATGTGCATAAGTATGGAAACTTATCGATAATATTCGAAATGGAACGTAGCGTAGGTAGGTGCTACCTACCTGCTATAAATGGGTATCTACATCTTTCTAATAACCGTGAAGTTTCAAATTAAAAGCTTCGGTAGGTAGTTACTAAGATTTAAAAGGAAAAAAAAGTCCATTGTAAAATATTTACGTTATTTTTTTATTAAACAATAATAGAATATCAGCATCGTTATGTAAAATTCTTGTTTCATATCCAGTTCTATAACAAAAACTAGTTATATGCACGAAAATTCTTTGTGGGCTCCCAATCATGCCTTTTCAAATTTATTTTCCATTTTGTAGATAATTGGATCTTTAGGAAATCTGGAAGTGAAAAATATGTATTAGTTGTGAGCTTCTACCAACATTACGATCATTGGATTAGACTTTCATCTCACGAAATTGATCTCAGGACACCTTAATCTAGTGAATCAAACTCCAAGTCAGTCAGTCCATATAGGTACACATACCAATCACACTGGATTTTTTTTATTGATGACGGTAAACCGTTTCGCCACCATAACTTAAAAATTTCTTAAATGTTATTTCTCAGTACAAGTAGGTGTATATATTTTGTATTAAACTTATCGACAGTAATCTATCGACAACAACAGTACGTCACTAGGTAGCATCAATATGGTACATAAGATGTCATTTTATGGTTTGTTACCAAAAATTTTGTGAATTATAGAATTATAAGGCTAATGAGCTTTGAATAACTTTATGAAATAGCTTCAATATTACATTATTAAAACAATTGAACCTATTGCAAAGAAATTTATCACCAACATTAGCCAAAACACGTCAATCGACCTACCGATGGAAAGATATTCTTTGGTTTAATTCCGAGAAAGCCACCATCCTGCGGCTTTTGCAGCCAACAACTGCACAGGCCATGATTTATATTAGTAATAAACACCACAAAAACAAACTTTTAAACACAAAATTACATAATAAACAGTATATTTTCTGTTCACCACCTGAGCCCAACTGGGCCCAAACAAACAACGAAAAATATCAAAATGTGACACTCTGTGTTTCAAGATGAAATTGACGTTGGGATGTTGTCTCTTTCTTTCACATTGACAATTGTCATAAGAAAAAACGAAAAGAATGACTAATTATTTGTTCATTTTTTTACGCTATATCTACCCTACGGAACGTAGGATCCTAGGATCTTTGCTTTAAGCAGATTCTTCTTTAAAAACATCTCAGTTTCCCCTTCATCAGTATTATTTACATTTCTTATCATCAGCCTATAGTAGCCCACTGTTGGACATAGGCCTCCCCTAATGAGTATGTTTACGGCCGTTCCCCCAGTAGAAAACACATTTAGTTCTAATTTTAAAAGTTTGGATAGATAGATGGATGTTTCTTACTTTTTCACGCCAAAACTACTGAAAACGGATAGAGACTGGAATCTTGGATAAATGTAAGTTTAGACCTGGAATAAAACATGGTACCTTTTATCCCACAAACCAGTAGCCACGGGATGGAAAAACCCTTTTAACGTGTGAAGTCGCAGACAAACAAACCAGTTATAAAACAAAGTCCAAACTTGGCGTACAAAAAATATGTTTCAGACCTGAAAAAAGTTAACCCTGTTATACGCCTTCTTTGACATTGAAACATATTGTTTGAACATACCTTACCATTTGCATATAAATAGGTTTTAAATTTGGGTTTAAAGCTTACACAGTAGTTTTTCGGTTTATTCGTAGTTTACATATTTTTCGTATTTTCAGCCTTCCCTTACAATGTTTTTGTATTTGTGCGTAAGCCGCACTCTGGGTAATCTCTAAAAAATTAGTACCCAAAAATTTTCTAATTCAGCAGGACTCGAAAACTAACGGCGTAACTTAAGATTTTCGACGAAACCAACGAAGATTTCTTGGCTTAGTTGAACACCCGTACGAAGGTGAGGAGCAGATTCGAGTCCTGCCAAAATCTTCAATTTTTGGGTAAGTGCATATTTAATTTCCCTAACAATTACCTAAACTCAATACCTACTTATTTACCGTTTTACTATGCGCGTGGCTTTGCAAGCCTTGTTTCTATAGAAACATTTTAAAACTTTATTCTATCCTATTTGAATGG
This sequence comes from Eupithecia vulgata, assembly GCA_946478455.1. Lineage (NCBI taxonomy): Eukaryota > Metazoa > Arthropoda > Insecta > Lepidoptera > Geometridae > Eupithecia > Eupithecia vulgata. The sequence continues at coordinate 11,073,810 of OX297873.1, forward strand.
AAACTTCTACTTAAACATAAAATAAACTTTTCAGCCCGACCCGTTTAGAAGTTTTAGCGTGAAGATGCAACAAACACATTCATTCATTCATTGGGGCTAGATAATGCTGTGTGAATTGTCCAGCATTATTATTATTATATTATATTATTATTATTATTCATCCATCTGTCCATCGAAACTTTCGCATTTATAATAATAATGTAATGTGATTTTAAGACCCAATTATAAACCGTTTCGACAGTAAAGTTGGTTAAAAATTTGTAAAATGATTATAAATTCAACAGTAAATATAAAGGTTTGTTCAGAATTATTATTGTCTACCTAAAATAACATTAATAACATAATTTACAATCAAATAATAGAAACAAATTGGAACAAGTATAAAAAATTGAAACAATTGGGTTAACTGCGGACTCTTGCAAACTTAAACAATTTAACCCGCCTTGCAAACAATCTACAGGTATCTCAACTGATCCATATCAATACCAGTCGGAAGCGTACCCAAGACACTCGCTGCATAGCCCCGCTGTATGGCAATGCTGATGCGCTGCGCCAGATACTTACCAGCTCTCGGTTCACGCTACGCTTCCACCAGAAGCTCAGGTATTTCTTTTTTAAACCCGGCGAAGAGATTGTTTCCGGGAAAGATTCATAAAAACCCACCTGGAAAATGAGGCGCAGAGATAACGTTTCACGTGCATCCGTCAAAGCCTATTTCCGTTGAACGTTCTAGAAACTGTTTTGAAAATATCGATTGTCCCATTTACGACGATTTTTTTTGTTTGATTTTTGAAATTGTTAACGAAAGCTATCAGTTGCGTATGTCGGTCGAATTTCGTGCTCCGACAATATCGGATGCGGAGTAACAGAATAGATTCCCTGATCGTGACTTCTTCTTTTCCCAAGTTGTACACCCTGCTAGATAACGAAGTAGAACTCTAAGAAATGAAATAAGTAACCAAAAAAATCGATTTCGAGATTATATTTCATTTCTTAGAGGAAACCTAGAATGCGGGTAAGCACTATAACAAAATCCTTAGATCTCTGATGAAAATATCAAAAAAATCTTCATAATTTGTGCTTGATACTGGCAGAATTGTGTCTAACCAGACCATATTATTACTCACAAAAAATCATCATCATCAATATGGCGCCTCTATCGTATGGACAGGGAACTACGTAGATCTAATAGAAAAGGAGACGTCACGATCACGTTTCGATACTACCGCAAACCGGGCTTGAGGTTCTCAGTTATTTGAAAAAAAAAAAACATATAATGTAATTTAATGGCGACCGATGTGGCGCGGTGGGCGAAGGTCTGCCTGTGACGCAGAAGGTTGCGGGTTCGATTCCCGCCTCGGGACAAATGTGTGTACGATCTGCAGACATTTTTTTAGGATGTTCTGGTCGTTTTCTATATATAATAAAAAATATCTATCTATTTATTGTATTATATTATGTATATCAGTTATCTAGTACCCATAACACAAGCTCTGCTTAGCTTGGGGCTAGATAATGCTGTGTGAATTGTCCAGCATTATTTATATATTATAATATTAATAGCAGTATGTAGGAAAAGTTTAGAAACTTAGCGCGTTTTTACTCTATCGTTATGAAGGTTAATTCTATGTATAATTCATCATCATCAGCCTATATTAGTCCACTGCTGGACATAGGCCTTCCCTAATGAGCGCCATAGCGCCCTGTCTTTAGCTTGCCGTATCCAACATCTGCCAGCAGTCTGTCGCAAATCGTCATCCCACCTGGTCGGAGGGCGTCCTACACTACGTTTGCCGAGTCGCAGTCTCCACTCAAGAACACGTTTACGCCAGCGGTTGTCGGTTCTTCTCGAAATATGGCCAGCCCACTGCCACTTCAGCTTGCCTTTCCTTTGAGCTATGTCGATAACCTTAGTTCTCTACTCTATGGTTATAAAGGTGAATTCAATGTATCATTATGAAATTGAAATCTGTAACCCTGAACCGAGTTCAATTCCATTAATAAAGTGGTTAGGTGAAGTCGCGTGACCAGCCGCTTTGAATCCTGCATGACTTGACCGGGGGTAAGGTCGCTCATAAGCATAAACCACCGACTATTCTATAGACTTTCTTTTAAATTGCATTTGTGCATTGGGTGTGGCCAAAATAATAAAAATAATAATAATGCTAGACAATTCACACAGCATTATCTAGCCCCAAGCTAAGCAGAGCTTGTGTTATGGGTACTAGATAACTGATATACATAATGTAATACAATACATAGATAGATATTTTTTATTATACATAGAAAACGACCAGAACACCTCAGGGTGTTCACAAATATTTGTTCAGACAAATGCCTGCAGACTGTACAAACATTTGTCCCGAGGCGGGAATCGAACCCGCAACCTCCTGCGTCGCAGGCAGACCTTAGCCCACCGCGCCACAGAGGTCGTTAAAAGAGTCAAAACAATCGGTATTTTATATTAGAGCGATACACTATAGGCGTTAAGAGCGCGCGCTTTGGTAACGCGCGTTAAAAACCATCTAGTGTGTACATTCGTACACCTTTGAACCGCGAAGTGCGCTTTTTAACAGATTCTAAACAAAGAATGAGGTTCTATCATCGAGTTAGTATTCTAACTCGATGGGTTCTATGTTCGAACGATGTACTGTAGGTATGTTTTTTGGGTTCCGTACTCAAAGGGTAAACCGGACCCTATTACTAAGACTCCGCTGTCCGTCCGTGTCTGTGTGTCTGTCCATCTGTCACCAGGCTGTATCTCATGATCTGTTAAAATTTCAACTGTCTAACTATCACGTTAGACAGTTGAAATTTTAACGGATGATGTATTTCTGTTGCTTGTTCGACCATTTCTCCGCCATTCATAAACCGATTTGATGTATATTTTACAGGTGATTAGAAGATTATCCCGAGGTGTTCCCATAAAATTGTTATTACCGATAGATTAGTATTTATCCCGAAAAATGAAAATTAAATAATTTTTTTTAACTAGTTAATGTGTTTTATGATTTGATAGATACGACGCGCTAAGGCCATAGTATGGCTTTCAAATGTAATTTAGCGTAATAACACTGCAGATATTCCAAAACGCGCGTTACCGTAAGCGTTTCGTTTCAAAACGAATTTTACTCGCTCAAAGAGGTAAATGTACATTGCGTGGTCTGTGTACAATAAATGACAATAAACAATAGATGTTTGTGCTTTGTTTCAGTTGACCTTTTCTGTTTCTTCAGGTTTCTTCACTGAAACTGTCATTGTATGACAGAAACAAAGGGAAAATCTTTGAAAATACGTACGTTTATTAATAATCGAATACAATCCGTCAAAATTCAAAATTCAAAGTGCTTTGTTTCCTTTAGACCTTACAGGACTCTTGGACACGTCACAAAATCTCAGATTACATAAGTAAAACTAGGAAATAAAGTGATCACTTTAATTTTTTGTCCCTTTCAATCTCTAAGGTAAAGTAAAAAAGCGAACAAGAAACCTTTACCTTGTTAGAATGTTAGTTTTCGAGTTGGAGCAAAACCTCATCAACCATATCACCTGGACGATTCCCACAATGAATGTACATTTCCAAGCGAAAAACACCCCTTTTCAATAAGTACAAAGCCATCCTTTTCTTGGGGAGAAATGGCTTTCCTTTCAATTGTCAGTCAATAAATAGCGCACAATAGAGTGAGTCGGTTTCAGTCGGTGGTTCACTGGCGAGGTCGAAGGCACTCGAGGTCTTACATATTTCATGAAGGGCGGAGACGCTTAGCCTTCTTCAAGTCACCCGCCCAAGTTTAACAAGCCAAAATTCCGTCGTGCACTTTTATTTGGTCTTATGTGAATAATTTTAAGGATTCGTAACGAATACATCCGACAGAGAACTAAGGTTATCGACATAGCTCAAAAGATTAGCAAGCTGAAGTGGCAGTGGGCTGGCTATATCTCGAGAAGGACCGACAACCGCTGGGGTAAACGTGTTCTTGAGTGGAGATCGCGACTCAACGCAGTGTAGGACGCCCTCCGACCAGGTGGGATGACGATTTGCGACAGACTGCTGGCAGATACTGGATGCGGCAAGCTGAAGACAGAACGCTATGGCGCTCATTAGGAGAGGCCTATGTCCAGCTGTGGACAAATATAGGCTGATGATGATGAATAAATTTACCAATGTTCGTAAGGTTATACACAAATATAAAGACTCATTGTTTGTTAACTTTTTACGACGAAACGGTTGAACAGATGCATGAAATTTGGCAGGGATTGGATAATACCATTCAAATGACCATTAAATGGATGAAACATGGCCGATCTGTATGAAATTTGATTGTATCCTTTGAAATTACTTAGGCTCTAGTATTCCCTAAAATAACCCGTACCACGTGAGTAAGGCCGCTTGCAGTAGCAAATTATAATAACTCAAATGTAATAAAAAATTGTGTACCTAATGTTTTATTTAGAGCCTAATAAGTATCATAAAATACGCGTTTTTTCCGTAATTATATCCAATCCAAGAACCTACTGAAATTTTCAGTAAAAAAAGACGCCCTGTTTTCCGCAACAGGCCATTCAACGAACAGCATTATGGTAGCTTCAATAGAATAACTGACTAATAACTCACTTTTAAACCATATTGATTTATTGTGATCTTCTTAAGAAGTTGTGGCACTGAATAAGAATAAGCTTATGGATGCCATAAATCAAATTAAACAGAACCATTTTGTCTTAGATCAATGAACCGGTGTGTCTATTTTTTGTTTGAGTAATTTTGATTATTAGTTCGAACTTATTATAAGATCATAATCTAATCTGGATCATTTATAACCATGGAATTATAGCATTAGTAAGTAAGTATTACAAAACGTACCTGTAGTAAAATTACTTCTTATAAATATCTTAAGTATATTACGATTCTTGACGACCAATATGGCGCGGTGGGCGAAGGTATGCCTGCGACGCAGAAGGTTGCGGGTTCGATTCCCGCCTCGGGACAAATGTGTGTACGATCTGCAGACATTTGTTCAGGGTGTTCTGGTCGTTTTCTATATTAATAAAAAATATCTATCTATGTATTGTATAAATATTATGTATATCAGTTATCTAGTACCCATAACACAAGCTCTGCTTAGCTTGGGGCTAGATAATGCTGTGTGAATTGTCCAGCATTTATTATTATTATTATTCTGGTTGCATGGCAGAAATCGCTTTAATCGATAAGGCCGCCAAATCTATTGTTGTTCTCTTTGTGTTTAATTTAAAATAATCTGTATTTTTAAAGGTGATGAATAAGTATTCTCTATCTATCTACATATCTAGTAGTTTTTTGATGGACCATTGGAATTCACTCGACCGATGGCCCGGAATGACGCAAGGTTGTTGTATCGTTAAACCGTCAGTACATCCATGTTTTTACGAGGTAAACAAGCTTCAACTTGAATAAATTGTTGTGCAGGTTTTCCTATAAAAATTTAAGTCGATAATCAGTCACGTTCAGACTTATTATTTTCAGTCATGGCCATCAAAAAGCAACTAAAACATTTCTAGTCTTATAAAGAGGTTATTGGAAATTGTCTTTATAACACTAGTACAGTACCAAATCTCTTACAGAAGTTGAATTTTCATAATTTTCGTCTCAATAAAAAATCAGAAGGCATAACCTGGGTTTAATTTTTTCTATAAAATTATTGTTTAATTTAAAAATGTAATCATACCTTCTGAAATATCCCAGGCAATCCAACCAAAACAACACTTCACAGACTTATAAGTTTTTACAGAACAGTTACAAAACTTTTGAATGTTCACATGTTGACTTTCGCGCTCGATGTTGCCCGGGCGGGCGGGACAACCGCCCAAGTCCAACCGCGGCTAGCTACTGAACCGAACTGTCTACCAATAGTTCCACTACGTAACCTGTACACCTAACCGTTCCACGTGAAAATTTAGATTCTCGATATATGTGTTTTCTTTTAAATATGAGACCGCACAGTTGCAGTACATTGTAAAATAGAAAGCGGGAGAAAAGGAGAATGAGATAAGGGAGAAAATGAAAAATTGCGCCAAGCATTGCATGGAGTCGTTCGATGTTTTATGTTTTTGTACATTGGAAAATAGAGAGAGGAAACAAAATGAAATCTGAACAAAACATGTAGGTTATTCTGCCAGCGCAGCGGCTTCAGTAGGACCACGGAATACCAGAAGTATATAGGAAGTAAGTCAATGAAAAAAGAGATCTCCTTTAGACTTTAGATCAATAGAGTTAGTTAGAGTCTGCGGGTTAAATTGTCTAACTTGCCGTACTAAATAGCTCATTTAAGCACAATAATAGAGTCCAAAGGTGATCGGAAGTTATGGGCTGTACGCAACGTACCAGTACCCATAACACAAGCTCTGCTTAGCTTGGGGCTAGATAATGCTGTGTGAATTGTCCAGCATTATTTATTTATTTACGCATTTCATTTCAATATTTGTTTCAGTTTTACAATACTAATGTTACGGAAACACCAGACAATACCCAGAATATAGAAGCACGCAATATTGGTAAGTTTTACCTTAGAAGAAAATCAAGCGGGTTAAATTGTCTAAGCGTTAGAGTACATGTAAAGCTACATGTAGAGTAGTATTTTAGGGACAAAATTTTTGTTTGCGTGAAAACATTCTATGTATATGGTTTGCTCTATGGGTAGGACTATGGCCCTCAGCCATGGCCTCAGAGCTTAGACAATTTAACCCGCCCTCAGAGCAATAACTCTTGAGACCATGGCGTAAAGATAGAAATAGAAATATGTGGATAGAACGAAATTGTCATTACAACCTCTTTAATTCCTCTTTAACTCCTAAGAGATCTTAAACTTCTTGACATTGAAATACCTAATGACAGTTGAAATACCTTTGCTCTATTTGAGGTTATTTTTGTGTTGTTTTCGTTTGTTTACAAGTTTTCAAAAAACTATTTTCTAAACAATTTCAATTTACTTACAGATTTTTAATCGTGGTGTATCTAACTAATTAACGAATAACTGCATCTCATATATTCTTAAAGGGTTAGTAATTATAGTTGTTATTGTAGAAGGTTATCGTAGGTCTACCGGTCCATCGGATTATGAAAGTGGGGGAATAGTGGGGGAATAGCAGTGTACCTGTGATTGCGCATACACTATACTAATTGTAACATAGCAGTCCCATTGAGACTGTCCCCCGCGCCAAGACCAAAAATTCGGCTGGGAGGACCTCATCAAGGTTTTTATAAAAACAATAACATTCTTAAAACTTGGTATGCTTACCAGATAACATATTAAAATATACCCTGGCCTCTTGCTGGGCTTATTTATGTAACAAAACCTAAAGGTACCGTGGCGTAACACCAATAATCCTTGTAGGTTCTTGTAAAGAGAATTCATCCCAAGCTAAGCTGCTGGCCCACAGCTGCGCACGGATAGCCCACGCACGTGTGTCTAGCTTTACTTTGCAAGAAAATGTATGTGATAGTGATAACGTTCATTGCTACTATCGTATCGCGTACGCTTTACTGCAAGACAAGATATAATTATAACGCCATCCAGCGATGGCGCCGCAGCAAGCCACCAGTGTTTCTGACGTCGTCTGCTACCCCCTAGCCTTCTGGAAGCTTATAGATGACAAACGTCTGCCGTGACATCTTCGTGTTATTGCCAGACAAGTTACAGCGCCACCAAAACGGTCACGCTGTGCAAGTCACCAGTGTTTCTGAAGACGACTGCTGCAACCCAAACTGCAACCCACGACCATGCTACGCACGAATACAAGATTAATAACGCGTGGCTTGCTCGGATATGGCACCTTCGCAGCTCCACGCTGCCAATGCTACGCATGCGTAACACGTGTGCGTAGCTTCACTGCGGGAAGTGCGACATCAAGCGGCTAAGCTATAGTTTGATGACTTTTATTTTAACAATCACGATATATTTAAAAGTTTTATGCACTACAGTTTATACAAAGTCGTGGGTTCATTTTCATAAATAGTGTGTGCTACAGTGACGAACGTAAGACCCGTGTTGTCAAACAAACGAACCCACACAGCAAAAATGCGCCGCGGGGCCGTGCACAGCGTGCGCCGCGGTGGGTCAGTAGCTTTACTCAATCACCAAACCGCGCCTGTCAAGCGTGATAGGTGTGCCATAAGGCAAAAGTCCCCTTATTTGTGGGAGGCATGATCAGCTTTGACTTGCGTGTGCTGATGAGCTGAGTACATAGTGTTTGACATCCGTTCTGGCGTGGCGGGCGAAGGTCCGCCTACGTCGCAGGAAGTTACGGGTTTTATTCGCGTCTATAGACAAATGTTTGCACGATCTGCAAATATTAGTTCCGGTTGTACTGAGTATTTCTATAAATAATAAAAATATGTATGTAGATATCTATGTAGATAATGTATGAAAGTATATTAATATAATATTATTATGGTGTATCTTCGTCTTTTTTTAATTTTCATTTAGCATATACATCTCATCATCATCATCAACCTATACCAGTCCACAGCTGGACATAGGCCTCCCCTAATGAGCGCCATAGCGCCCTGTCTTCAGTTTGCCGAATCCAGCATCTGCCAGCAGTCTTTCGCAAATCTTCATCCCACATATATATCTGCAAAACATATTTAGAACATTAGAAGGAACTGTCCTTTAGCGCTAATAAGTGCAGTTTTTTGTGGTATACAGATTACCACAAAAAACGGAACTAATTTGCCCCAGAAATTGTTGCCAAAAAATTTGTTTGAGGTCGAGACCCGTGCCAATTCGTTGCGTTAGTGTGAACGAGGCATACCACTAACATAGACATGGTGATTCCATTCCATATTACATGTAGGTAATATAATTTGCAAAAAAAGTGATAAAAGAGACTTGACTGCTAATAACAGCGATTTCTTAATAGAGTATATTATTATTTTTATACCAGTATAAATTCATTTTAACATCACTCGATGTAACATTTTTTTATTTATTTTATTGAGTCTCACTATCCACGTTAACAGGTAAACCGTCAATGGGGACAACGGGCATAAATTTTAATTATTTTAATTAAGTTCCGTTGTCCCCATTAACAGGTAAATCGTCAATGGGGACAACGGGCATAAATATTAATTATTTTATTGAGTTCTTATGTCCCCATTAACAGGTAAACCATCAATGGGGACAACGGGCATAAATTTAAATTATTTTAATTATGTTCCGTTGTCCCCATTGAATGGGGACAGAGTCAATGGGGACAACGGGAATACATCGGTACAATGTACTGCAAAACACATTGTACGTAGTCCACACAATGTCTTTGGTCTACAATAGAATGAGGATCTAGTATCTCCTGACAGACACACAGAGCTTCCCGTATCATGTGAAATCATTGTGAAAATCATTTGTTCTAATATTAGCACAATAATTTTACATTCCCTTTGATCCAACTCGGGCTTTCAAAAGTATAACTATAGGATCGCCTTTTGAATATTAAAATTTTGTGTAAGGTCCGCTACGCACTAGCGGTTGTCCGCTGTGGTTTATTTGTGGTGGTTTAATTTGCGCTACGCACTAGCGGTTGATTATTATTATATTGGAAAAGCGGCTAGCCGCGCTGTTAGCCGCCCGTGCAAAGGAGTGCTTAGATTACTCCCTTACACAAACTCTTAAAATAAATATCTTATAGCGATCTATGTATTTATTATTTTAGAATCCCACAGCAAAGAAAAGACTCATTTTATTCAGTTACTTTTTATCTATGAAAATATAAATTTTAAAATTTCCCACGCGAATTAATCACCAAATCAATCGAGAGAAAATTTCACCCCTACAGTTTAATCAGTCGATTGAATTCTATTATTAATATATTCTTTATCTAGTGAATCAAGACCGCAAGAAAAACTCTACGCTGTGGCCTATTATGATGTACTAGCAGCGCTTCGCAGTTTTACCCGCGTAGTTTCCGTTTTCGTGGGAATTCCGGAATAAAATAGCATATGTGCTATTCCAGACTATAATCTATATCTGTGTCAAATTTCATCCAGATCCGTTCAGCCGTTCTGGCGTGATTGAGCAACAAACATCCATCTATCCATCCATCTAATAAATAAAAAAAAATATTTTAAGCTAAAATTTAAGTTACTAGCTAACTACTTATGTATAACAGTGATAGTGTCATATATGTATATTAATTAATTATTTAAAGTAGTGCTAAGCTTAAGAATAATGTAAATAATGTAAATACAATCTCATTTAAGTGAACTCTGTTCTTTTGAGAAATAAAAATTCTTTAAACTGATCTATATGAACTTTCGCATGTACAATATTGGTGTGATTAACATTTTTAGATAGATAGATAATATTTTATTCATCACCAATTAAGAAATAAATACTAGTTTTTTTTCTTACTGGACAAAGCCTATGTTCGCCAGTAGGTACCATAAAATGGGAACCGAATTTGATGATTCTTTCGTTTTTGTATAGAAAAAGAATGATCCCTGGGTGGTCTTTAAAATGATTCCTGATGATTGAATTTCCAGTGTATTGAATTTCGTCTTGCAAAACTTTAAAAGAAGTGTTGATATAAAGGAATTCGAAAATTTCCTACGTAACTCAACAACCCATCACGTTTTCTTTCCTTGTTTTTTTACATCATACCAAATCAAAATAAGGAAATTCGTTTACTTTAATAATCCGTTTTGCGTGACTGTCATCTTTCCAAATAAAAAGAATTTTTACGAATAAGCTCGTAACAATTGACTTTGCTACTTGTGACTTATTTTATTTTTTACGGGAAAAAAATGATACCAGAGCTGTAAAAATTTTAAGAGAAATGCAATAATTTTACCTCATGTTGGGTATCTGAATAATTTTCTATTCGATTTAAATTGTTTGTCACATAGTGCGATATTTTTTAGGGTTTCTTCCATCATAACGTATAAGGAACCCTGACAGGATCATTTTCTTGTCCGTCTGTCAACTCTATTTTCTCAGGAATACGTGGAGTTTTCAAAGATCCTACGTTTTGAGTTGACATAAACCTACCCAAGTCTGTTTCCTCTTGGAGCAGTGTTATATACATGAAACTTTTAAAACAACGCAATCAAAAGTTACAGCCGTTTATGTCCATCATAATATCCAAGGAACTCACATGCACACAAAATTTTAAGGGTACTTCCCGTTAATCTAAAATCATGAAATTTGACAAAAAGCAAAGACATTAAAGCAAAAGTAAAGGGAAAATTGTGAACTTGTAGCTTATACACAAAAAAATATTCTCGAGAATTTCTAGATCGGACATTTATAGGGTACTTGACCTTTGGACCTACAATCATAAAATTTGGCAGGAAGCAAGGTCTTATAATACGGAACCCTCAGTGCGCAAGTCTGACTCGCACTTGACGTTTTATTTACAACAATATGTACATAGTCACGTAATATTTGTTAATTTTGTATTTTTAAGGGACAAAAACAATTATATATTGTGGAATGAAGGGTTATTTTATTCCTCAGTTGGGGGATTCTGTTGAATGGCTGCTTAACCCTATTAAAAATATAATATTAATTTCGTTTCTATTTTGTATTGTATTGTATTGTATCGTGTACCTAATATGGACCATGTCTGAATAAAGAAACTTTTATTTTATTATGTAATTATTTTACAATCATGGAAGCGTTTACCTGACAGTATTTAAATTTTTTTAGACACTTAATTTGTAAAAATCGCCATTGTATTTACGATAGAAAAATTTGTTTGTTTTTTTTCAGGAGGTCATCTAGATGTACAATCTCGAAGGTGGCTGAGACTACGTACGATTTTCACATTTTGGGAGACATGGCTCGTGCCCTACCATGATGGACGAGTAATTCATAATGTGCTACGTTTGCTCCTGCTTTGGATGGATCTTAGATTTATTCCAAAGGTAAGGTTTTGCAACGTTACATCATTTGTGGTGAACGGTGATGTAACGTTTAGAATTTTTGCTAATGCTAAGTGCTTCAAATATTGTATGCAGTTATATTTCTTTATCAATAGCGAATACAAATATAAATAATCAGCTTTTTTGAAGTCACGTGCATATGCACGTGACTTCAAAAAAGTTTTTATTATAGGGACTTTGAGGGGTTGTGTTTTTATTATAGGGACCAATAGGGTATATTACCCTATTGGTCCCTCCCTATAATAAAAACATTTATTATACTTTCTTTTTATCATCTATAAATTTTTGAGTCTGAGAATTATAAGCCTCTGGTTGGTGATGTTATTGAAGTCCGATTGGAAACCACATATTGATTTGATCATAAAAATAACTCAACCATTTGAATTATTTTACTAGAAATAATAGAGTTACTATTTAATAAAGCTAAACGTGCCAGCTGCGACCTCTCAGAAGGATCTCAGAAGTTTGGTTAATCTTGACCTGTCATAAGCATGAATCATTGTACAGAAAGAGTAACTCGAGTAGAACAAATCTGTGCTTGAAACAACTGTCGAGCTTAAGCTGTTAAGTTTTGTAAAACAATGGGCAAAAGATACCATCATTTTTTGTGCTGTCAAATGAGTTAAGTTTGGATTTGATTCAAAGAACAATGCCCTATTTTTTGACCCATTAAAAGTGAAAATAGGAGGTGGTTCAGTGCTCAATATGCAATTATTAACCGTATTCTATAGGTGTACAGAGGTGCTTATAAGTGTCGCAGACCCTGCTGGGTACATTATAATGTATAGAGAGAAAGAGAGTTCTATGTTAATATTTTTTTTTGTATTTTATATTCGTCGCTTTCTCAAAAAAAAAACATTGAAATTAGCAGCTGATTTTTGGTGTGCCGTAAGTACAATTTTCGTACAATTTTTTAAACTTAACTTGTCTTCTCCTAGCGTGCCTAGTTTTTTGGGTACAAGCTGAAACATGGTACTCTGCTAGGGAGCATGCTCCCTAGCAGTATACCAAGCTGACCTAGTTTTGTATGAAAACTTGAAGTACCTATTTTTATTTTAGACGTACAATTTAGTACATAAACCGTACAATTTTTAATGTATAAAAAACCATTGATCCTGACCGTGGTAATGTTTTTTTTTGTATTTTATATTCGTCGCTTTCTCCTTGAAATATGTACCGATTTGGAAATAATTTTTACTATTGTATGGAGAATGATCCCGAGGTAGTCCTAAAAAATATTTCTCTCGGGAATATTTTTTAGGCCTACCTTCGACTACCTTCCTAAGAAAAGATTAGACGACAGTTACTGACCCTTGACTGGTCAAGGGTCAGTAAGTTTTACGCCATACAGTGCACAAGACAGATTTCAATGTTTTATGACACGGCGATTAATGAATGGGAAGGCAAACTTACGGAAACGCTTGGCAAAGGCAGTTTTAATGGCCGGGACATCAACTCTCACGCGACGACTGTTTGAAGAGGCACTGGCAGAAAATGTCTTGTGAAAAGCAGAGACGAAACCTGAGACGTAGAGCTGTCGAACATATACAGTCTGAGTTTCTAAATGTAGGGTAACGGTTAGGAATCTAAATGGCTTTCGAAACATGACTGGACACGGACTTATGAGCTCTGATCATGTTCATCTCGGCAGCGCCGCCCCAAGCGGTGATACAATTACCCAAGATGGACTGGCAGAAAGCTGAGTATACGGTCATAAGAGTGTCACCGTGCCTTCACGTAGCTATTTCATAATGTGAATGACCTTCCTAACTCTATTCCTAACAGAGTATTGATATGCTGGCGAAAACACAGGTTTTCATCCAGATGAACTCCTAAACATTTAAGCACAGGAGACCATTCAAGCTCAGAACAAAAATGTGGACATGTATGAGAGATATTAAAAGAGACATTTGTGAATACACAGAAATAGAGAGGTAGGATGACTGGAAGTAGGGTGTTTTGTGGAAGCACACGTATTTTGTTTTGTTGGCGTTCAGTGTTAGTAAGTTTACGTCAAGCAGCAACCAGTGCTAAGCTTTCTTTCTGCCAGTTGTGCTGGCCCAGAAGTCACCCCGAAACAGTAGAGCTGTGTCGTCTGCGTAACACATCTGAGTCTGGGTACAGTAAACAGAGATGTTATGTCATTGATATATAATGAAAAAAGAGTCTAGAGGCAGATCCCTCAAGAGTAGCCATGACCAAATAATGATTAGTGACGATACCTAAGGCACAAGATTTCGCGTTAGGGAAAATATGATCTACACTGCTACCAGACGACGGACTTGTTAAAACGCCATTGAGGTCTTTAAAGCCGAACTTAGCCATAGATCATAAGTAATCTTGTTATCGTACACTAGACATAGAATTGTCGTTGAGCATAATGTTAATATTAATGTCCCCAGCAATTACAATTTTATTTTTGGAGTTTTGTCTAATATAATAACACAGTCGAGCATAAGTATGTACAATAATTTACTTATCGTAAAACCTCATAATTATGTTACTCACACTTGACTATGTTTTGCTCGACTACGTTTTATAACTGCTATTAGTATAATTTATGTAACTTTGAATCAGAATTGAGGATACCGAAAAAGGTCAAGTGTGAGTAATCTGACAATTGACTTTGATTTAGTTAGGTTAGATCCCGACGTGACGTTAAAAATTCTATCGTTGATGGGCTCCATCCCGCCAGAAAGTTGTCAATTTTTTTTGTACCGTAATCGCAACCGAAATCTTTCATTTCCATTCTCCCCGATGGCCCATTCAATGGGAATGGGAAACTTTCACGTAATCGCACCGATTGGGAAGAGTATAATTGACGATAGTAACGTAACGTGATCGTGACGCTAGGCACACAAATACATACTTACCAGACGTTATTAAAATTATCATTTCCCTGAGTAGGTATGTTTTAAATGTAGAGCAATAAATCAGTCAGCATGTCTGTTTTGCGCGAGCCTTGGTTTATGTAATCTTTGACATTAGGTATCTCTGTAATTCTCCTAATTAATCTATGTAATTCTCCTAATTAATCTATGTAATTCTAATAATCACTATGCCCTTTTCATTAAGTTTAGCGTACTACCTATAAATAATAGAAATCACTGTCGTTCTATTTACCTATCTTGATTTGTAAAATCCCATATGGTGTTTCCTGTTATAAATGAATAACTTGTGTACCTTTTATAGGTACACAAGTTATTAATACTCAAGTTAGAATTAACGACAACAAGTGTAAAATGTCCCTAAGGTGGAAATAAAATTAAATGAAATATGCTGATAACCATTTGATTTGACTTCATTTAACCTCTACACTCGTTTGAACACTTTTAAGGGTTCGGACCGATTATGGTTGACCCTGATCAGGGTCAGCTTATGCGAGTCTAACGAAGTCGTAAAAACAAGCCCTTATTATTACTCGATCGTAATATCGAGCGTAGGAGTTATTAGGGGGTATTAGGTTTACTTGGCTCTTACAAAGACAGGCTTTATCGGCACCCGAACCGCCTTGCAGCCGAATTTACAACTATCAACTATCCGAAGAGGCTGAAAAGACACCAAGACGGTAATCGAACTCGATCTATGAAGAAAGAAGAGGTCAATGGACAGCTCATCCTGAAAATCCCAGCGCTTACAACACAACTGCTCATAGTTCAAAGAATTGATCGCAGATAAGAATAAAAAAAAACGTCTTTTCGGTTTTCAAAAAGCTGAACAGAGACCTTCCCAAAAAATGCCACAAATAGCGCTCATGAGCCGCCTCCGTCCATTGACTCCCTACAACTGTTACAATATCGTCGATCCATCGAGTGAGAGAATTTTCTTCGCACACTCTGTTTCGGTTTTCAATAACAGCACAGAAATTATTTCATGTTTAAATATTCTTTGCAAATGTCAGCGAAGTGGCGGCTTCGAATTCTCATATTGACGACCGATGTGGCGCGTTGGGCGAAGGCCTGCCTGCGACGCAGAAGGTTGCGGGTTCGATTCCCGCCTCGGGACAAATGTGTGTACGATCTGCAGACATTTGTTCAGGGTGTTCTGGTCGTTTTCTATGTATAATAAAAAATATCTATCTATGTATTGTATTATATTATGTATATCAGTTATCTAGTACCCATAACACAAGCTCTGCTTAGTTTGGGGTTAGATAATGCTGTGTGAATTATCCAGCATTATTTATTTATATTTAATACTCCGCCCCGGCTTCGCAAGGGTATATATATTCTATTGTCTATGTTCATCATGGATGATGTAGGATTCTAATGGTCAAAGAATTTTTCAAATGGGTCCGTAGTTTCGAAGCTTATTCACTTCAAACAAACAAATATCTCCTCTTCATATTATAAGTATAGATTGGCTAAGACAAACTGCAGGTGAGCTTAGCCTTAGGTCATACACACTGAGCGTGTATGACATACAGACTATTTGTAATTGATATTAGGTATATAAACGTGTGGAAGAGGTAGGTATATTCCCTAACGAGGGCAATCGGATCACATAGAACTCTTAGCTATTTGGCTATATTGGTATCCTGTCCGTGTTATTTAAAGTCAAATAAATAAATTCAAATCCGAAAAACATATTGAATTTTTCGATTTAAAGCTCAGTTTATTTATTAAAGGATGTAAAATTTCAGGGCCCTGACCTTCTGCCTATCTTGTATCATGAGCTGCGTGATTTGCTTCGGCATTGCTGTTGTCATCACGGCCGGGATCGCCTACGGCTACAACTATATGATGGCAGAATTCCTCACCTTAGCCCGTGAGTATTTTTAAACTGACTTCAAGAGGAGACCCTATGTTCGCCTGTATATACGCGGCGGGCGAAAGTACGTTTTCGATTCCGGAAACGAAATGTATGATCTGCAAATATTTGTTTCGGGTTTTGCGTTGTTGTATAGAGTTTGATTTCGAAGTCGGGTTTAATTATGTTTTCATTATAAGACCTTGTGTTTTATTTTTTACTTATAATAAGCCACCACAATGATCCACATTTGAAAACACTATCTTACTCATGGAAATATTGCAGATTCACTATATTTACAAAGCCAAAAAAATAGTAAGTAAAATTTGCAACAGTCTACAGTTAGATCAATTTTATTGTAAATACGAGTTTGCGGGGACATGTTCCATTCTAGGAGGGCTTGCAAAACATGTTTTGTTTTTCTCTTTCTGATTCCTAACTGTCATCTCCTTACTCATCTTCCTTACTCATGTCATTTTTAAAACAATCTAACCATGTTTTCTTTCGTGAGTCTGTTTATCTACTTAACAGCCTATAATCGCCCACTACTGGTCGCAAGTCTTCTCCTAATAATCGCCTTTTTGGGTATTATCCCATGGAGGGTAATGCCCATAAACCCAACGCTGGACATGAGAGTTGGGATGGGAGATTGGTAGTAGACGTATTCTGCAAGAGGCACTGCTGACCACCCCCCGGTGTATGTGCCTTTTGCCTGTCGCCTCCCACAGGAAGAGTTGAGATTGTGCAAATTCTAAGCGGGCACCAGACGGCACATTATCTACTAAAAGACGTTATTATTATATTTTCTGACTTCCACTTCTATTATATATTTCATCGAAGCTGGATTTGGCGCACTGCTAGGTATAACCCTCCGGAAGTTTGTGTCATCCACCACGGTCCTGTGCCAACCGCCTCCATTAACACCCACCGACGACGCGTTCTATGTCGTCGAACCACCTTGCAACTGGGCGTCCGACGTTTCTTTTTCCTATTATTGGCTGTTTTGCTCCACCTATCATCACCTCGCCGTGAAATATGTCTACTCCAACTCCATTTATGGTTGATCACTATCGGTTATTTATCCCGTGTATAAATAACCTGCTTAAGAAAATTAACAAAACCCTTTTTTTATAATAGTCAAGAGACATTAATTTTACCACAATCTCATCTGATGGTAAGTGACGATATGATCGATACGTCTTCGATCACGCAGGTCTAGAAGACACCTATAGACTCTCGTTTTGAAGAGATCCAGGCTGTAGTTGACCGGGAATACAGTAGCAGGCAGCGAGTTCCGATCCTTGTTCCGGCGGGACTTGTATTTACCTTTTACTTCGAAGTATTTCAATTATTTTATGTTTGTTACAGGTTCTGATGTCTTCGTTTATATCCGCCGTGGTCAGTTCTACGAGAAAGCAGATTTGAAACCTCACTTCAGGAGAGCTGGGGGCGGCGAAAGTTCGAACGAGCGTGAGTACCTAGTAGTACCACAGTACCATTTCGTATGAATAAAACTAGCAAATCTATCTTATTCACCACCAACAGACTTTACCAGTTAACTGCTGGACGTAGGTCTTAAAAGAAAATCTTATTTGCTCTTTGATAAGAGGGAATAAGTGTTGGTTTTGGTTTTGTGTACCGCAGGGTTCTATCCTCGGTCTTTTCCTATTTTTCGTTTCTATTAACGACCTGCCTCATATTATTCAGAATAATTATGAGATTGTATTATTTGCCGATGATACTTCAATAATTTTTAAAATAAAACGACTGAACACAAATTTCGACGATGTAAATAATGCAATCTCAAAAGTAGTCAATTGGTTTAGTGTCAATAATCTTTTTTTAAACGAAACCAAAACAAAATGTAGTAGATTTGTTCTACCTAATGTAAGACAAATTAAGGCTGATGTAAACGTAAAAGGAGAAACGTTAAAAATTGTAGAAAGTACCGTATGCTTCTTTCTTTTTCTCCAGGTACATTTAGCATGATTTTTGGCGTTTTAACTTTTTCTGTCGGTATTTTGGCGCATATTTGGAATTGCTTAATTCACTTGCAGGAATGTCCTGCAAGTGAAATAAACAATTCCAAATCCATACTCCAGAATTAAGTAGGGGAAAAACATTAATATTTTTCTTGGCTTATGCAGTCTTCGGTTCAAACTCAAGTGACTACCAAGATACGAAGCCTTTAGCCCAGGATGTAAAGCCACTCCCCAATACTTGGCGGAAGGCAATCGATAGACGGAACTACGCGGAAAACCTCGTCAGTTTCTCGGGGAATGTCAAAAATGAGAGCATAGAGAACTCAGCATTCGTCGACACGGATCAGATCCGACCAACGCTACCTGTTAGTACCTACTCTCACACTCTTGCTTGTTGTGCCCTACGTCCTATCTTTGTCTGTTCTCGGGGAATATCAAAAATGAGAGACCGCAGACAACTCTGCGTTCGTCCAAGCAGATCAGATCGACCAATGCAACTTGTTAGTACCTAATCTTACACTTTTGCTTGTTTTGCATTTACGTCCTATCTTTGTCTCTTCTCGGGAAATATCAAGAATGAGAGACTATAGACAACTCTGCGTCCGTCCAAGCGGATCAGATCATTCTCATTTTCATTCCACTCTATTATTATTATGCTTTATCATTCAAAAGTGACTTCACCGAGAGTGTTCTGTTAGATGAAAATTGGTGCAAGCTTTAAAATGTTGTAATGATTCAAAGTAAAATCGTCTAGGGTTTTGCATTTAAGGGCTCACTCCACTGACCTAACATCGATGGCTTTAAAGTCGATGGGTGCTCTTTCTGTCTTTTACCCTATATTAACTGTTTGTAAGTACATAGGTATTTAACGTTTATTTATTTACTTAAAGACCAACAGTTTCAATATCATAGGTTTACAAATAATTTCTTACATTTATACAGCCCTTAAATGTCTTTCAAGATAAGATAGTTACATAGATAATTATGTTCCTAACAAAATACTTAATTAATCAGTGAAATATATAAAAACTTACTAAGTGCAATAAAAAAAATCCTTTAGGTACCTACTTAAGATTATATAAGATTAACCTTATTACAAAATTTACAAAACTGCAAAATAATGTGCACAAATTTAAGTTGTTAATTAAAGTTAATGAAACGTTATTTATCTTTCACAGCCGACCGGACAACTTGAAGCTACAGTAGTTCTGGTCCGTGGTGCACCAACGGGCACACCAAAACCAATAAGGACCTCCTTAAAACCTGAAAAAATATACATGACCCCAGACAAATTGACTACCATAGTGATGAGAAAGTTCTACCCCAATCCGCAAATAACAATGGTCCCAGAAACAGTTAACGATGATGAATTCTACCAGGAAGCTGACCGGCCTGTGATCGATCACAAACCGACACTGACCGAAAGTGCAACTGACTGGTCTCTTCAACGGAAAAGAAAAATTATCAAAAAGGGGTTAGTAAATAAATAAAGGCGAATAAACCCCATTGAAATACAGGCAGTTAAGTAAATAAACATATGGTGTAGTCATGATACTAACACACAGACATGACAGAATGGTGGCAAGCACACTGTTGTTTGAAAAGATTTTGTTCAATAGTAGAGGGAGTAATCAAACTAAAATTGCAAAAAATAGCCATTTCCTTTCATTTTCATTAATTCATTTCCTTGCAATTGGCAATTGGTTAGTAGATAAATAAATAAAGTATGCTGGACAATCCACACAAAATCATCCAGCCCCAAGCAAAACAGAGCTTGTGTTATGGGTACTAGACTATAATACTTCATGTAATAAATACTTAACTTATATAAATAAATTTTATTATACATAGTAAATACCCAGATTACCTGTAACAAATATTTGCATTTCGTACAAAAAATTGTCCCAAGGCGGGAATCGAACCTGCAACGTCATGCGTCGCAGGAGCACCCTCGCCCGCCACATCGGTTGTCAGTAAAAATACTCCAGCTATAAGCCGTAGACAATACAAAACAATACAATTACTCTTTATTGCACATCAAATAAGACAGATTACGTTGTACAATAGGCTGCCTTATCGCTTTCTGCAACCTCTGCCAGGCAAACTTTGGATGGACACTGGACGACTGACTGGTTAGAGTATACAAATAAAGATAAACAGCTCTTTTGAAATCACATTTATACATAAACCTTATAGCAATGTAGACGCGTTCAAATGCAACGGTGAAATTAGACCTTGAGAAGTGTTTAGTATGGTAACCTTGAAAGTCTTTTCCAAATTTACCAACGTAAATAGATGAAAAACATATATTACCTACGCTTTTGAAAATGAAAAAATCACGGGAAAGTAGGTCGCCGGTCGGGCCTCTCGAACATTTGCACTGGGAAAGTTGTCGAAATGAGCATTCAGTTGCCACTTAATAAATATATTTTTGCTCATGTTCGGTAGGCGAATCCATATAATATATCTCTTTAGGTTAGTTGAGTAAGCATTGATTTACACGATGCGGGGTCCCTTAAATATGTAAATCATAGCTCACATAGTTGCGTAAAAATTTGCTCAATAGACAACAAGAGTCAGTTGGCCAGGTATACTTTTTCATCGCATAGTTTAGATAATTTATTTAATTATTTTTAGCTATCTATATTTTTTTAACAATATTTTAAACATACCTGTTTGCACGAACCTAATCCGAAAGGACTGATTCTGGACCCCAAGTGGATCACAAAATATCCTTTAAAAAAAATTTTAATAAAGTTGCGTCTTATGATCTTATGCTGAAAACTTAATAACTGTTTTTTTTTCAGTCAATCTAAGGGTCACCGGCATTTACGCAAAGAGCTGAAATCTGGAGGTTCTCCAGATTATGGTCAAGAAGAGGAAGAAGAAGATGTAGCCTACAAACCCGTGTAATGTATAAATAACCTAGAATAAAACTATGGTAAGGTAATTATGTGGGTTTTATTGTTGTACTAACTGGCTATCTAGTCTGCATATACATATACACGCCTTTTTCGGGGTGTTATTAAGATTTTCAATTTTGTCCTCTGCTAACCGGATTTCAGAGGATTCGAGAGGCTCATTTAATAAACATGCTATAGGTATTGGAATGGCGTATTTCCTCGCAAGCAAACATAAGATTGTATCGCAGTGGTGCCTTTGCGATAGAGATAAAATTGTTGTGTTTTACGTTAAAGATGTCGTGAGGCTCTTTTAATTTCACGCGAAAACCGAATGGTCAGTGTTTGCACAAGTTAATGTAAAATCGACACGTTAATTGAGGTTATCTAAACCTACACGCAGCTATGTAATTTAGAAACATTGAAACCTCGTGAAGCCTTTTATGTCCGTGGGTATATTACATAACGGATTTCGTTTACTAAAGGTGTACGTGTACGTGCCTAATTTTGGAACTAAATTCCTTATCGCGCGTTATGAACCCCTTTCACAACGTGCTGGACGGAAAAAATTCTCACGAAAAGTTGGAACGACACTTTTTGCTATAGTAAGCTATTGTAAGCCGTGCGGCGTGCGCATGTTTCTCTGTCTGTAACTCTCTCTCTCTCTCGAGTATAGAAAGGATCTTCGTTCCATCCGGGTATCCCTTGACACCTGTCAACTTTTTTTTTTAAATTAACATACTAAATTCTGCCCTCAGCTTTGCACGCCTTTTACCTTAATAAAAAGTGGCTTATAATGTTAAACCAGGGCTTGAACTTCATCTATCTATGTATCGACCCGAATCTATTTTTAGTTTTGGCGTTGAGGTAACAAATAATCATCTAAAAATCCAAATCTTTTGCGTGTACATTACTGTGATAAAGAATCTGTAATGTATATATATATATATTTCTCCGATGAATAAAACAAGCACGATACAATGGAAAACAAAAAAAAATATCAAGAACTTTATTAAGAGTTGAACACTCAATAAATTCTAATTCCTAATTCTTCATGTTTATTTCATTGTCAGCGATATTCCGCGATGTAATTTCTCTCTGGATATTCCCTGGCATCGTGGTTCTAGTTGCTTTATTTTCATTTAATCGTCGTCCTTGCTTTTGTTGATTTATGTTCATCTTTTTCATCTTCCGTAGTTGTTCGGCTGAAGAGATTGTGTCCTCTTGTAGCACGTAAACCTTTTTGGGATCGGTGGGATCTTTGCATACTGGGACATCACGAGCGTTTGCATTCTCATAATCCGAAGGTATGTCATCATTTTGATCTTCGGCTGCATTTGTTTGAGACTTGTCGTCACCCTGAAGTATTTCTATGACAGTTTTATACTCGTTATCCGCCTCATTGGCCGCATCGTCGATAATCGCGGCCAAGTGATTGGTCAAATAGCCTGGTAGTCTAGAGAGTAGAAATCCTGCCACAAATGATTCACCGCTCCTATTGTAATGCCCAGGGCAGGAGAATTGATAGTCTCTGTAAAGTTTTATTTTTATTAATCGTTGACATCTCTTACAAGAGTCAATAACACCTCATTTCTTATTCGATAATAATTACTATTTATAAACCTGTGTATATTATTAAATTCGACGTGTCTAAGTGCATATCTTGTACGTATGTTAAAAGAAATAAACGTTATTGAATTGAAAAAAAACAAAGTTTCCTTAATTTTATGAATTTACCATTTTATTACACTAAATACCATTAGCAGATCAACTTTATACATTTATATGTGAAATACTTCTAATTATATATTAGTATTTTTTCTAGATTAATCTTTCCCTTTTATCCTAGAACATGCAAAATGGATATGGATTGCCTCAGTGCGTCAGTGTAGGTACCTACTCACTAAACGTCCACCATATTGTCAAGGATCAAAACTCAAAATCCGTTAATCTAGGTGCCAGATAGCTTGCCAATACATGTCGTTGACCTTCACGAAATTAAAATTGGGTACAATTCTGTCATTGATTTCCAAGTATTATTAATACTATGCATAAAATTACAGCCTTATGTTACTTTGATTGAATTTATAAACGTTTTTGATACTTAACTTGATAGGTTACACAATTTATAGTATATTTTTTTCCATGTTATTGGAATTTTATACTCTTAACTATAGGATATTATTCATTCATTATTAAAAATATCACCGGTTTAAGATTATCCTTGTATTTTAGAACATTAAAATACATGATTTCATTGAAAATGTAAAACGTCAGTTATTATTCCCCATTTTGGATATTTTTGGATTTGGCTGTTTGTCTTTTGCTTCCAAGTACGCCTGTACCACGATACTCTACCGACACCGGTCTCGCCTTAGATCGCTTTAGAATAGCTATAAGTTTCGATGCATTTTGCGATTTCGTAGGAGGTAAACGACTTGTCTTACCACGTTATTTGACACTTATTATGAAATGAAATGAAAATGAAAAATGGTTCATTCTGTACATTTATTGTAATCCACCTGGTTACAATAACATGAATTGGGGTTCTCTTTTAAGCATAATATAATTATGCTTGTGTTAGAAAACCTCGCTCTTCCTTAACATTAGGTTCAGTACAACATACAGAAATTAAAATTATTAATACAAAGGATAACTAAATTTAATTCTGTGCTTAGACGTGATATTTGTTAGATGTAGTTGTTTAGTCAGTTTGTTAGTCCCGAGGACACCGGTTTCTTAAGAGTCCGGGCAACGGGAGCTACCAGATCAAGTGTGTGTGTGTGTGAGAGGTAGTGTGAGTGTAGAGTGCGTGTATGTGCTGCGCTATGCACTCCTGAGGACACCGGACTCATAAGAGTCAGGACAACAGGAGTGCCTACCTACATGACATTATATTAGAGAATACAAAAATACATCTGATAATAAATGAGTAATTGTTTGGTTTTTGGTTTTTATAGTCAAACAAAGACCTACAAGCTAGCTAAAGCATGTTACCTCCATCCTTTGAACTCGAGGGTATGCAGGTATCTGGATTTCTCATCAAATGGTTCTTTAATGTCGACTATCAGATCCACGGCCACGTCGTTGATCTCCACACCGAACTCGTACATTCCTTTAGTCTCCGAGCCCACTTGGTAGTCTAAACTTCCGCGTACCTGTCATAGAGTCTATTTATTTATACACTAGTTCTTATTTCAGATATAGTTTAATATGGAACTGAACCGTGTTTTAAATATTAGCTAAGTCACCTCGTGTATTCACAGATATTAATTTCATATTATATTTACGGGTCGCTGCTCTGAGGCATAAGAGGTAGTAAAAGTATTGTATCCCTCAATCCCCTAACAGCCTATAATAGTCCACTGCTGGACGCAGGCCTCCCCTCCCCCTGATTTTTATACCTCATAATGCCCAATACTCACGCTGGGCATGCGGTTTGGGGATCGTAGTTTGGTGGTAGATATATTCTACAAGAGGCGCTACTGAACGCCCCCCGGTGTATGTCCCTTAGTCGCCTCTTACGACACCCACGGGAAGAGTTGGGGTGGTGTGAATTCTAAGCTGGCACCACACGGCATTCGTATTGTATGTGTTGGATTAAAAAAGATGTTCCTTGCATCAGATTAACGTCTAGTAACTTACCTGCAAAGTAGCATATCTCAGTTCCTCGGAAACTTTGAGCGTTGTGAGCTGCATGGGGCCTCCTGTGTGAGAGGAGTACACGGTCTCAAGTCCGGTCACCACTACATCATACAATGAATAGGCAATATCAACCATTACGTCGTCAACCTAGAAAAAAGCACCAGTTTCAGAAGCAATAAAACTAGCGAAAAAATAATTTGCAGCAAATCATAAACCATTTTCTATGAACATATGATAAACTCAACTTTGATTCATTTGTATTTTGGAAGGATTTGGGAAAATGTAGATTTTTAGCACAAACATTTGTATGTACCCAAAAATACCAGTGAATCGAATTGGTTTTATCATGAATTTAAAGAAAAGGGTTTTATTGCTCGTGGAACGTAGAAACAATTAAAAACCACAAAAAAATTAATTTCGAGAGAGACGAACAACTTTAAATACCAAAAAATTACAGATTAAACCATTCAAAATGTTTTGGCGTTGTCTTCGGCTAAATATTTTCACTACGGCATAAACTTTCGCTTTTGAAGTAGGTATATTCAATACTCCATTCTTAGAATGGTTCACCAGGTAGGTGAAAGAAATAAAGTATAGGTACACTTTATTTTATTACCTAGACGATACATTCTTAGAATGGATTATCGAACTAGGAATGAAACAAAATGTGACCTAGCGGCCAAACCTTTAGAGTAGATTCAGCTGTAATTTTGCACACATAAAGGTAGAATAATAAACCTGAAATAACGTACTAATAAGCTTCTTTTAATCCCAAAAAAAACTCGGGCGCAGCCGCGGGAAGAAGAAGACGGTAGTATTTTTATATAGTTATAGCTAAAGAAAACATGATCATCATATCACGCCCATACAAGTCCATTGCTGGACATAGGCCTAATCCATACGACGCTGGAAAGTGGTTTCCTGTCTGAGCCACCTCAATCAATCGACTCCCTGCGACCGCTACGATGTCGTCGGTCCATCGAGTTGATGGTCTCCCAACACTTCGTTCCACTTCCATAAAGAAATAAAATAAAATTTAATAATTTATTCATAAATAACTCAGAACTAAACAAATAACAAAGTGTACCTACATAATCCAATTTATTTAGGGGCTAGAATAATGCATGTGCCTGAACTAAGTAAATAAATACCTGTTTTTCAGGCAAAGAAAGTGCTGACAATTAACATAATGGTAATGTGGACCCTATTTCTTACATGTTATTTATTTTATAAATGGCAAAAGCCTATGTAAATGAGTGGGTAAACATTACTAGTAACATACCATTTCTGAGCAGCGAACGCTGTATCTGTCAGAGACCAAATATTTTCCAAGGTTTCTATGTATCGTTAGCACGTTCAGATTTCTCACTACATTGTTCATGTAGTTCCTAATCCCTTCAAAGGCACTTTCTTCCGTGACACTGAATAAAATTAAAATTGCCTTTAATCTTTTTTATAATTATATTAAAGTACCTATTTGTATTTATTGACCATTATAACATAGGAAATTGTACAAGGCAAGTCCTGTTGTACAAATCATATTTAAGAAATTTAAATTTAACAGTATATACACAATATTTATATTCCATTCATCCATAAGTTAAATCAGTAAATTGCTACACATGAATTCATTAATACTATAAAATGCATGGCTTTCTAAGAAATTTTTAATTTTAAGTTTAAACTGTTCAAAACTGTGAATGTCTGTGATTTTAATTGGTAGTTTATTATTTAATTGTATTTTAATAAATTCTCCCTGCTTTTCTACCTTCGCAAGACGTACCGTTGGATTGACTAGTTTTTCTTTATTTCGTAGATTATAATTATGAGTTTGGTTTTTTTGTAGTTAGGAAGTTACACCTTAACATACCCTACACAAATGGGAAACCTTATTTTAATATTATCCCTTAAAAACATACAAAATCCATAGAAAAATATAGTATTTTCATAACCATCGTCCTTTTTTAGGGTTCCGTACCTCAAAAGGAAAAAAGGAACCCTTATAGGATCACTTTGTTGTCCGTCTGTCCGTCTGTCCGTCTGTCCGTCTGTCAACCCACTTTTCTCAGAAACGCGTAGGGTTATCGAGTTGATATTCACATCATATACGCAGGCTCGTAACCTCTTGAAGCCTCGACATAAATCAAACTTCTAAGTCAACGCAATCAAAAGTTACAGCTGTTTATGTCTATTTTTTTTTCAAACTTCCAAGGGAATCACATGCACACAAAACCTATAGGGTACTTCCCGTTGACCTAGAACCATGAAATTTGGTGAGAAGCAAGGTCTTATAGTACAAGTAAAGGAAAAAATCCGAAAACCGTAAATTTGTAGTTTATTCACAGAATAATTTTTTTTAAATCTTGCCATGGACCAAAAACCTATAGGGTACTTCCCGTTCACCTAGAACCATGAAATTTGGCACGAAGCAAGGTCATATAGCAAAAATAAAGGGGAAAAATCTGAAAACCGTAAATTTGTAGTTTATTCACAGAAAAAATATTTTTTTAATCTTGCCATGGACCAAAAACCTTTAGGGTACTTCCTGTTGACCTAGAACCATGAAAATTGGTGAGAAGCTAGGTCTTATAACACAAGTAAAGGGAAAAATCCGAAAACCGTAAATTTTTAGTATATTCACAGAAAAAATAATTTTCGAATCTCGCCATGGACCAAAAACCTGTAGGGTACTTTCCGTTGACCTAGAACCATGAAATTTGGCAAGAAGCAATGACTTATAGCACAAGTAAAGGGAAAAATCAGAAAACCGTAAATTTGTGGTTTATTCATACAAAATAGTACATTGTTACACTAGGGTTGGACGTAACTTATTTAGTCTCGAGACGCCAATAGTTAGAGGGACTAAATAAGTTACGTCATAATCGTTATCAAATCAGAAAATTATTGTGCCTTATTCGTCTGGATTTGACTGATTTCTTTGCTAAAGAGTTTGTACGGAACCCTTGATGCGCGAGTCTAACTCGCACTTGACGTTTTATTTATTTCCAGCCATGATCTCCAAATTCCATTACATACTCAAGAACTCAAGTATGGCTGGACTGATTTATTTGGTTTGTCACCGTCCGAATAGCAGAAAAATTATTAAACAATTAGGGTTCCAAACAAAAACATAAAATTCTAAGTGGGAGAAGCAGCGCACAGCTAGTTTAGATTTATTACTAACTAGCGGTCCGCCCAGGCTTCGCACGGGTATATTCTATAGCCTATGTTCATCAGGGATAATGTAGGATTCTAATGGTAACATATTTTTTCAAATTGGTCCAGTTGTTTCGGAGCCTATTCAATTCAAACAAACAAATCTATCCTCACTATAATATTAGTATAGGTAATGGTAAGGCTGATCAAGACCATTGATTGATAACCTCAGGTTTTTTTGTGGAATTAAGTGGAACAAGCTCAAGCTTGTTCAAGCTCAGCTCAAGCGAGTCGGGCTCGCGTACGAAGGGTTCCGTAACATTTTCTATAAACGGCTTTTTTTATCCTTTTAATTTTTTTTTCTGTGAATTATACCTAAATATTCTGTGAATATTTCAAGCGTCTAAATGTTGCCGTTATCATTATTTAAAAAAAATTATGCTTGTTGTATGGGACCCCTTAAATATTTGTTTTATTCTGTTTTTAGTATTTACTATGTGTGAAAATTTTAACTATCTGACTACCACAGTTCATGAGATACAGATGGTGACAGACGGACAGCGGAGTCTTAGCAATAGGGTCCCGTTTTACCGGAAACCTAACACGGAACCCTAAAAACAAGCAACCGTCTCTTAAGGGGGATGCTTTTATCCAACAATCGAATAGTCATATACAGGCTACCGTTCTTTATGCAGAAGTGTACCGTATAAGTGGCAGCATATCCTCGAAAACTGCAGAGGTGTTGACATAGCTGGTCAACGCAGCTTGCAGCTTTGGAGCCAGATCAGATTCCATGGTCTTCATTACAAGACGCTCGAGGGGAATTCCTGTAAGGTGCGATAATTATTCATATTCATTTATTGCATACACATACATTAAATTATTTTAGCTTAGGTTTAGTTTAGCTTAGAGGTAGGTATATGTATCATGCAAAAACGTAGTACTTATCTGGGCAAGCACCTGCTCGGCCCAGACGAGCTACGAGACTTCTCCCCGAAGGAAATCCTTCAGTTCCTAGCAGCTGCAAGGGTAAATGGCGAACTCTGAACGACGTAGCTTTAGGGGAGAACACATAAAGCGGCGATCACAATAGGCCCATCACGGCCGCAGTGACACGAAAGCCACCAAGACAAATAAAAAAAATATATCCTGTAAGGGCGCAGCAATTTATTTGTAGATTTTATTAAAAGTTAGTTATTTAGTCCATTTATAGCTATGAACATAGTTGTCGGATAATAATAAAATTATATTACAAGAAATAAAACAATTACATCAATATTTTATTTTATTTTTTAAATTACACAAAATCCACAACTCTCTTAAATAAAATTAACTTAACTTAAAAATATCACTTACAGCCAATAACAGGATTTAAATTTTATAAAATTAGTAATATTTAGTATTTAAGACGACAGTCACCAAATTTAGTCGACATGACATTTAAGAAAACAAGAAAAACAAAGATTTAGACAAACTACTACCCATTAAGAATACATACATACACAATACTAATTGCCATGTATACACCAAAAAACAATAGATTGTGCACATAAACAAATGATTACACAA
Organism: Eupithecia vulgata; assembly: GCA_946478455.1. Classification (NCBI taxonomy): domain Eukaryota; kingdom Metazoa; phylum Arthropoda; class Insecta; order Lepidoptera; family Geometridae; genus Eupithecia; species Eupithecia vulgata. The sequence continues at coordinate 11,103,728 of OX297873.1, forward strand.
AACCTACATACAATAAAAATGAAAGGTACAATAATACAATTAGAGAAAGTAATTAAGTAATTATGAATAAAATAAAATATAATATATAAATTTATTTAAATAAAATACAGTAAAATAAAATAAACAACCACCTATGAAACGTTAATCTTATCTGAAATTATTTGCAAAAGATCACGCTTAAATGATGTTTTACTACTAAAGAAAATATCCAATGTATTAAATCTGTTATTGAAAGTTTTTTGAAGCCGAGTGACAGGTGAATAATGTGCATAATTCGTTTTAGTTGTCACAACGGCGAAAGGTTTTGTACCCGTGTGTCTCGTCCTAGTCCGCGGTGCATTCAGGCGTAATAATTTGGAACACAGCTCTTGTGAGTCAATATATCCATTGCATATCCCGTGCAGAAAGGACATATCCGCGATAAGTCTTCTGTCTTCGAGAGTCGTTAGACGATGATAAACACATGCTGCTTGGTAGTCTTCAAAACTAGTATAGCATCTATAGTTAAGGTTTCTTATAAACTTGCTTTGAATACTTTCTAGGCTCTGTACATAGGTTACATAATGTGGGCTCCAAACAACTGAACAATACTCTAATATACTCCTTACATAGGAGTAGTATAATGTTTTAACACATGCTACGTCGGAGAATGGTCGGCTTACCCGCAAAATGAACCCTAGATTTTTGTAGGCTTTGTTGACTATAGCATCTATATGTTCAGAAAATAACAATTTTGAGTCCATAATGACGCCAAGGTCTCTTACTGAGTAGACTTTATTCAAAATACAGTTATTAATTCTGTAGCTAAATTCGATGGGGTGTTTTTTTCTGGTAAAAGATATAGTGGAACACTTATTAATATTAACGTTAATACGATTTTCCGCGTAATAATTGCCTAGTCTATCAATATCCTTCTGAAGGTTTTCACAATCTAAACTATTATCTATCTTCATGTATATCTTTGTATCATCTGCAAACATTAGGTAACTAGCAAATTTGAAGCATTTACCCACATCATAAAGGTACGCTGAATACAGAAGCGGACCCAGAATGGAACCTTGTGGTACCCCAGACGGAATTGCCATAAAGTCTGAACAATATCCTCCCACAACAACCGCCTGAGACCGATTACGCAGGTAGGATTCCATCCACCTCAATAGGTTACCTCGAATACCTAGTTGATAGAGTTTGCGCAGAAGAATGATGTGATCTACGCGATCGAACGCCTTCTCAAAGTCCGTATAGATCACATCAACCTGACAGCCACCGTCCATACTGTTAGCTACATAGTCGAGAAATGCTCCTAAATTGGTTGCAGTTGACCTGCCTTTCATAAACCCATGCTGCTCAGTTGGGATGCACATAGATATAGCAGGGTATATATGAGCATGGACTACCTTTTCAAATAATTTGCTTAAAACGTTAAGTATTGATATAGGGCGGTAGTTTTCAACAGATGTTTTGAGACCTTTTTTATGAATCGGCACAATGTGAGCTCTCTTCCAGATATTGGGGAAGTAACCTTGCTCTAAGCATCTGTTGAAAATCATCGCTATGGGAATTGATATAGCGTCTGCACATTTAACAAAAAATACGGGTGGGATTTTGTCACTACCTGCCCCCTTAGATGTATCAATGCTTTTAATTAGTTTATTTATATAGTTTTTGCATACTACTATATCATGAATATTATTCAAATTTAAGCCGTCATTAATAGGATCCATAGTATAAACGCTTAATGGATCAGTAAAGTTCTTCTCAAAAAATTCATTGAACGCATTGCAGATTTCATTTGGGCAATTTAGTGTAGTATTATTGAACGTCATCTGCTGAGGGTAGCTAGTATTGTTATGCCTTTTTGATTTAATGTAAGACCAAAAGAATTTAGGCTGAGCTTTAATTTTTTCCTGTGAGTACTCCAAATATGACTTAAAACATTCAGCTTGTAATACTTTTTGTCTCTGCCTTAACTCAGCAAATTCAGCATAATCGATAGGATTGTTATGACGTTTCCAATTACGGTGAGCTTTATATTTTTCTTTTATTAAATTTATGAGAGCCTTACTGTACCATACGGGATATACATAGGTACTGGAACACCGAACCTGAGGGACGAAGGTGTTTATTGTATTATTTAAGATTGTGTAAAACTCTGTAATTATATTCTCGATATTACTGTCTTTTTTTATAAAAGACCAATCACAATTTTGCAAGGTTTCATTAATTTTATTATAATTAGCTTGTTTAAATTGATGTTTTATACGTGAATGGGGCTTTAGGGACGGAACTAGGATATCACTGATTATAATAGAAAATGACGGATGTGCAGAATCTTCTTTAACAAGAGGGACCAATGATCTTGTAATGGTAACCGGCGTGCTAGAAAATATCAAGTCCAAAGTGTTATTACTTATGTTTAAGAGTTTGTTGATCTGCGACAGTCCTATATAACATGTTCGTGAGATTAGGCTGGCAGCTGCATTCTGCATATCTACGGATCCCTTCTTTATAACTAACGGTTCATCAGGTTGCCAGTTTACGCACGGTAAGTTAAAATCACCAGCTATTAAAAAATGATCACCACGATGGGCTTTACAGAACTGGGAAACAAAATCGATGAATGCATGTGTTCTTGGTGGAAGGAGCGAATTAGGGGGTATATAAGTGAGTACAATATGCAGATTATTGGTCGAACCGATTGCAGAGGATGGAATGGTCACGACAATACTTTCCGGATCTTGTGTTTGCCATTCAAGTCTGACACATGCCTGTAAACGTGGGGCGCACAGTATCATAACACCTCCCCCCAAAGTTGATCGATATCTAGGTAAGTACTACGGTAGATATGTCAATTATTCTAGTTTCGATTTTATTCTTTTCATCCACTCAATAAACCCTTAAATACTTATTATCAGACGAGATGCTTTGTTTAGGTTTTCTTACGAATGGAATTGCGTTTCGTTATTCCTAGATCTTGCTCAGACTCTGATCAGTGAGCAATGCATTGGTCATAATAAGTTTTTGAGAACGGTCGTGTGTACGCTAGCTTGATCGTTATGCTAGCGTAGCCATAAACAATAGAAGAGGCGCTATTTATTTTACTTTTGCACTGATTATACTCTATTTATACGTTATTTACTAGGCATAACAACAAACGTGAATTTGGTTATGTCTACGCTACCATCATGGACACGATTTAGTGGTAAGGACCAACTGTATAATAATGGTATGCGTACCTCCACTGTTTGGTAAATAGTTGGCAATTACCGGTGGACCTTGTACGCCATGGCTGAATATCTGTAAAGAAAAGAGTTACTTTAATATTTTATTTTCCTCGTGCAAAAGAAAATAAAAAAAGACAAGTGTTGTTTACTTGTTTCTGCCGTCACTGTAAACTGTATCTAAATGTTTCTAGTTTAAGCTCATATTTGAATGCTCAGTTTTGTGTTACACGGCAGCGGGGTTGGATATATATATAAGCGCCAATCATAAAGCGGGGTATACGCTTTATGATTTTCACCCCGTTTAATAAAGTAAATTTCAAAAATCCATTGCACAGTTTGCGATAAAATAGAATAAAACTTTTACAGATGCATTTAAAAAAAGCTTATAACAGGTATCACAAGCCGTGCGATGGATTTTCGAAATTTCGTTTTTCAACCTGAATAATAAGATAAAGTAGGTGGCGGCGCTAGTTTTGTGGGGTATGCGCCTTAAGTTATACAGTCGACGCTAAGTAAATCGCTGAGCATTGTCGTACATTGAATATTTCTAGCTATTTTGGACCCTTTTCTACTTAAAGCTTTTGCATATCTATTAAGTTACTCGTAATCCAACACCACCAAACGGCCCACGCTTATTTATTGAGACATTGCCATTATTGACCGAGTGGTTTCCCCCTAATAAAGCGGTACCACAAAACGAAACATTGTGGGTTCTTGAATGAATGAATGTAATACTTTATTGCACATAAAACATAACAAAAATAAACCTTATATCTAAATTTAAAACATGATCAGTACAATAGGCGGCCTTATCGCTGAGAGCGATCTCCCAGGCAACCCAGAAATGGAGAAAAAGATATAAGACTAATAAGAGTTGGTAGAGCACAAACAATTGAAAATTATCAAACAAAACAATAAAAAAATTGATATACTACATACATCACTATACAAAACAATACTAAAAACTAGTCTAGACTAGTGTCTGTGAGACAGGGGGATGTTATATCCCCGAAACTGTTCACAAGCGCGTTGGAAGATGTGTTTAAGACGCTGGACTGGAAAGGTAAGGGCATCAACATAAACGGCGATTACATCTCACACCTGCGATTCGCTGATGACATAGTGTTAATGGCGGAGTCGCTTGAGGAGCTAAACCGGATGCTGGCCGACCTAGCTTCAGCTTCGCGACGCATCGGTCTTGGCATGAACTTGGATAAAACCAAGGTCATGATCAATGGTCACATTGATCCGGGACCGGTGGTCGTACATGGTCACCTTCTCGAAATTGTTTCCGAGTATACTTACCTTGGGCAGATTCTGCAGTTGGGTAAAAACAATTTCGAGAAGGAGGCCAAGAGGAGGATCCAGCTAGGTTGGGCCGCGTTTGGCAAACTACGTCGAGTCTTGTCGTCATCCATACCCCAATACTTGAAAACGAAAGTTTTCAATCAGTGCGTACTCATCATGACCTACGGAGCTGAGACGTGGACACTCACGGTAGGGCTGGTCCACCAGTTTAAAGTCGCCCAGGGAGCTATGGAGAGAGCTATGCTCGGAGTTTCTCTGAAGGATAGGATTCGTAACGAAGGAGTTGATGGAAGGCGCGAATCTGACATCAGCAGGCAGTTTGTTCCAGAGCCGTACAGCCTGAACACTATAAAGGAGTTTCCGTAGAAGGTAAGTAAGTAATCTGATGACCTAAGATTGTGGGAGTTAGAAGAATGAATGTTCTTCTGGCTTACCTCGAAGTTGAAGTGGCATTTCGTAAGCCTGAATAGCATATTGCCTAAGTTGACCGACTTTCCTGACAATGAGACCACTGCCACGCCTGATATTTTACATCCATCTACTTGAATCCTGTAGAAAAAGTCATAAAATGGTAATACATTAGGGTCACTTTAATGCACGACAATTTATTGTACGGCCGAATAATGTACATCTTGATAATCCGTGTTATGCCTTCCAATTTTAATAGGTTTTGATACATACACAACATCGCTGCATCCTCGAGATTTTCTTATTCGTAGATCGATAATCTATTCCGTTCGGATGCGGCGATTTGTGTTATTATGGTCAAACTTCACTCAAGGTAAGTTTGTGTAACCTTCAATTATTATTTTGTCTGGTGCGTAACAATAATTAAGTATTAAAGTCATTTAAAACGGGATATTTACCATGATTCGATTTTTGAGTTTTCCAATATTTCGGCACAGTTTCATGCGCCATGATCACGGTAAATATCCCGTTTTAAATGACTTTAATGTTAATAACCATGATAGTTTTAAAAGTTTTAATAATTAAGTATTTATAGTTCTGCTTATGTGCTTTTTTAGTTATTGTAATGATAAAGCATTTGACCAGCATCTTACTGAATAATTTAGTTTTGCCTACAATTTAACGATTATCTTGATCTCCCAGTCTTTATGATCGAATAGTCTACTGATGTATATTAAGATAGTGTGATCTGATGATGTGATTCTGCTTAGCTTGGGGCTAGATAATGCTGTGTGAATTGCCCAGCATTATTATTATTATTAAAGTAAAATCAAATAAGTTGATTTTCATGAATAAAACACAGTTTTTACCCACTTATACATTGGAGTTTCTATCTACTTTAAGAACCCAAATCCGCAAGGCAGGATCCCTATATAGTCATACATATCTCTGGCGATTCGCACCGCACCACCGAGGGTAGGCAATGAATGCGTTGACAAGTTGACAGCAATATCTCGATGAGCACTCCCAATAGCAATGCGCTCTGAATTTAATAAGATGGATTGATATAATATTTAGACTTACGCCAGTTGACCCGTCCTTCGTACTTGTTCAAAAAGAAAAGGCGATACTTCATAAACGTTTTGTTCTTGCACGTCGAAAACAATATCTGTCGCATTACGTATCAACGTGTAGTCTGAATGTAAAATTATTTTGCTGACCAGACCGTCGAATTTTAATGCATTTTGTGTCAATGGAAATGTTATTCTTATATCAAAAATTGATGGGTAACTATCCATAAATACATCCTCAAGGATTCTGTAATAAAAATGCATATTAATATTGCTGTACTTAAGGCGCATAACCATACAAACTAACTGTGCAATGGATTTATGAAATTTCCTTTGTAAAGGTCAAACTAGCGCCGCCACCTATTTAATTTTATTACTACGATGAACAAAGGAAATTTCAAAAATCAATTCGTTTGTTTTTTTTTTGTTTGTGCATATTATAAGCTATTTTTAACGCCTCTGTAATAGTTTTATTCTGTTAGGTTTAGTCAGAATATCAAAGTTGCCCTTGGTGGCCTTCAATATCTATTTTAGATATACCGGCTAAACTAAATAAAATAAAACTAAGAGAGAGGCCTAAAAAAAGCTTATAAAAGGTATCAAAAACTGTTAGATATATTTTATTATACATAGAAAACGACCAGAACACCTGGAACAAATGCCTGCAGATCGTACAAATTTTTGTCCCAAGGCGGGATTCGAACCGGCACCCTCCTGCGTTGCAGGCGGACCTTCGCCCACCGCGCCACAGAGATCGTCAAAAATAGGTATTTACTTAAATGGAAAGTTAGGTAACTTGCTATTTGCATCCAAAATAATTTTATTTCCCAGAACTTCTAACCAGCTAGAAGGAATCATAAACGAACTAATAACAGCGAAGCCGTCGGACCTAAAACTTAACATAAATAAAACTAAAGTCAAAACAAACAATTTCCATAACCCCATATCAAGAAACAATTGAATAATGTTGAAAGCTATGTTTATCTTGGGAAACAAATCATCATCAGCCATATACTTGTCCACTGCTGGACATAGGCCTCCCCTAATGAGCGCCATAGCGCCCTGTCTTCAGCTCGCCGCATCCGGTCGGGAAACAAATATCCGACTAATATTATAAAACTGAAAGTTTGGATGCAGGGATGTTTGTTTGTTACTCAATCACGCCAGAATGGCTGAACGGATCTAGATGAAATTTGGCACAGAGATAGATTATAGTCTGGAATAGCACATAGGTTACTTTTTATACCGGTGAAATGTATGGTTCCCGTGGGATAGATTTGTTTTCAATGATAATACATGGATAAAAAGCAGATTATACCGTCTACTTAAAGTATCCAAATAAAGGCACCGTATCGAAAACTTTCCGATCCGATCTTTCCGATTTTTTCGACAGAAAATCTGTACATATTCGGATTCCGTACCGGGTCGATCCCGGTACGGAGGGGCTTAAGTCTATCATCATCATCATCATCAGCCTATAGTAGTCCACTGTTGGACATAGGCCTGCCCTAATAAGCGCCATAGCGCCCAGTCTTTAGCTTGCCGCATCCAGCATCTCCCAGCAGTCTTTTGCAAATCGTCATTCCACCTGGTCGGATGGCGTCCTACACTACTTTTGCCGAGCCGCGGTTTCCACTCAAGAACACGTTTACCCCAGTTTTCTGTTCTTCTCGAGATGGCCAGCCCACTGGCATTTCAGCTTACTAATCCTTTGAGCTATGTCGATAACCTTGATTCTCTGTCAGATGTATTCATTTTATCCTTCAGAGAAACTCCGAGCATAGCTCTCTCCATAGCTCGCTGTGCGACTTTAAACTGGTGGACCAGCCCTACCGTGAGTGTCCACGTCTCAGATCCGTAGATCTTGACGGGTAGGACGCACTGACTGAAAACTTTCGTTTTCAAGCATTGCGGTATGGACGGCGAGAAGACTTGAAGTAGTTCCCCCAAACGCGGCTCAACCTAGCTGGATCCTAGTAGCTTAAGTCTATACATAGATAAAATACTCACATATGAACCTGATTGTCTGTATGGTAGTACCCTTTAGTAATAAACAGCGGGTTAGCCGGTCTTTTTATGTATATATTCAAGCCTTTGAACCCATAGGTTTGTTGCATGGCCTAAAAAGTATGAATCGCAAAGTAAAAAAGGTTAATTTTTCTCACAATAACACAAAGGAAAAATGAAAGATAAACATAACAAAAGACAAATAATTAACAAAAAGGGGCATCGCTCAGCATGTGCCCAGAAGCGATGCCATCACAGCCAGTTGGCATAACATGTGTCTGGTAAAAGTAATCATATATTAAGTAGCTAAAACTTTGGGGTTAGATGATGCTTTGTGAAGTTAACATTAAAATACAATACAACTATTCTTTATGCACACCATATAATCAAAAACTCACAGAACACAATAAAAAATAAGCATAATTTACAATGCACGGCATTTTCGCTTAGAGCGATCTCTTCCAGGCAATCTTATGATGATCAAGAAGTGATCGATCATTATTTCTATTTACACGCCAACGTCTATACTTTATAGACGTTGGCGTGTAAACAGAAATAATGAAATGCATTATGTATTTATTTATGTTTTACTAAAAATAAGCTAGGTACTTACAATACCTATAGCAGTTTGAAAACCAATCATATGAGGTCGCCATATTTTGGTACTGTTAAGTACAATGTCTGAAAATGAATAAAGTTAGGTGAAGTCAGCGATGAGTTCAAAATGCAAAACTTCTATTTGAAGAATAAAGGAAAATAAGAATTTGACTAGAAAGTAATCTTTCTTGTAACCTAAGTTTTATTTTGTGAGGAACCAGCTGTTCCTAGGAGCAATGATCTCTTTTAGTCGAAATTCCCGGATGTTTCAATACTCAATACTCAATCATTTATTGCACTCTATAGGTATTAGGGCTTGCAAATATTCGAACATTTAGATATTCGAATATTCGATTTCTTATCGGGTACTATTCGAATTATTAGAATATTATTCGAATAATAGAAAATATCTATGTTTTTTATATAATCACATCTGCTTTTATTCTTATAAGTGTTATTTGCCAAAACAAATTAAAATTATTAGTAGGTTGTGTCGCCGTAACGAGGCATTGACGATTTACAGGCACAATCAACCTAAAATTCTTAGTAAAAACAATTTTCAAAATCTAGGTAAGTAGGTATTTTAACAATATCTATCAATAAAATTCTACACAATAAAAAGTAAATAAACACGACAAGTAAGGGTAACACGATTGCATTACGCAGTCGCGCGACACTCCCGAGTGTTTCCGAACCCTATAACTTTGTCATGTTGTTTATCCGAACGACATTAAACACATTGTTATGTTTTGTATGGTGTGTATTATATTGTATCGCGCGAGCTCGTATGTGGCATTCTAAGCTCATCCGAATATTCATAGTGCTGAGTTTGATGTTTTTGATTTTAATCGAATATTCGAATATTGCAATTTCAGTATTCGAATATTCGATCTAATATAATATTCGAATATTCGAATGCAAGCCCTAATAGGTATACAGAGGTGCTTAAAATCTACGTAGGTATTTAGTTTCACTATAGACCCTAGCTGGACACATAATATATTACGGAGAGAGAGGAGGACCGAATGTTTCCGAATGGTTTCGTTTCTTTCTCTCTAATGAAGTATTAATAAATTTAGGGTAAAAGTAAGTTCTTACCACTCTCGTAGTAATCATGTATCATCTTTTCTAAGAAGGGCGTGATTTCAGCTATAGTGGCCAAAAAGGAAATAATTAATAGCCAATCCATGATTCCTAGATTATACGAATCGAAGATTTCTTGAGGAATTACCTATAAAACCTATACCTAAACCAAGTTTTCTAGATAAATTTTATGAGTATTGCCTTTCCAACTAACTGAAAAATATTAATTTAGATAAGACGAAGGATTGCGAAGTTAAAATTTTATCAAAACATTATTTTTTAATTTAAAGAATGGTTTACAAATTTAGGAAGGTCGTTGCTTTAGCAATAGTTACTACAGCTTTAATTTTAACTCAAGAAACATGTGAGTTTATTATGTCATACTTTTAGTTATAATATTATTTTGCAACAACATTAAATCATATTAATTAACTAATAACTATAGGTAATCAAAAAAGTCTGGTAAATACAATCTAAAATAAAGTTTTTAACGATGATATAACCATCTTTTTCTAAAGATGGAGATGCCGATGTTGATGATAACCATATGGAGGAAGAAGACCCACAAACGGCTGATAGTTCAGCAAAAATGGCATCTGAATACCAAGAACCCGACGAGCAACCCGATGAGAATGAGCAAGATGACGATACTCACGAACAAGAAGAAAAGGTGGAATTTATGCAATTAAACGCAGAACAGGTAGACCCGGAGCCAGACCAGGAGGGAGATCAAGAAATAGACCAAGAAGAAGACCAAGAAGAAGATCAAGAAGAAGACCAAGAAGCAGACTTAGATGGAGATCAAGATACTGGTAGCCATGAACCACCGAATGGTGAAGACGACGATCTTCAGCAGTTAGCAGGACCGACGAAAAATAATGAGAAAGACAATAAAACGAACTGCTGGTTGACACTGAACGGTAATGGGATATTCAAAGCGTTGGATGACTTAGACTGTGAGTATTGGATAGATTCTACATTCATTTATATTATTTTTTACTAATTACATATATTTTTATAAGATATTTGAATAACAATCATAAGCGGTCGGTTGTGAGGTCTCAAACAGGACTCGATCTAAGGTAGCATTATACTGAGGTTTAATGCCACCTCACTAAAGGAACCCTTTGCGCAGAGCACACATTCTATAGCTGACGTATCCACAACCAATCCTCAATTTGTATCCTGTGTAAAAGTTTAAGATAAGTAGGTAGCTAAGGTACTATTGTATATTTTGCTTCTTTTTGCTCTGTGCTGTATCTCTGTCAAACTCTATCTCTTACAATGCATACAAAAAAACATCTATTTTATTTCTATTATTTACATACAAGGAAAACTCTGATTGCTTGTTTGTGGAGACCGCCATCATTGAGTTATAAGTAACCAAACTAGGATCCTACGTTCCTAAATAACCGACAGAGTTGTCTTTTTGATGGATTTCTATGTGCTATCTATTTTTATATTTTAGCAAAGTATGCTGGCATTAGAAAACAATACGAAAATGCTGTGGGCGCAAAAATGGACAAACAGATGTTGGATGTAAGTTTTTGTATCTTCGTATACCAAGAATAATGAAAAGGTAAAGATTTCCTGAGTAGCCGTATCGGCCGCAGGGAGCTGATGGATTGAGGTGGTTAGTTTAGGACTGCTATTTCGCTATTTTTCTTCTCTTTTGACGACCTCTGTGGCGCGGTGGGCGAAGGTCTGCCTGCGACGCAGGAGGTTGCGGATTCGATTCCCGCCTCGGGTCAAATGTTTGTACGATCTGCACAGGGTGTTCTGGTCGTTTTATATGTATAGTAAAAACATCTTGCAACAGTGTGTATTGTATTGTATTATGTCTAACAGTTATCTAGTACCCATAACACAAGCTCTGCTTAGCTTCGTATAATACTGTGTGAATTGTCCAACATTATTTATTTCTAGGGTCATAAGTGGGCGGCTAAGTCCAGCAGCGGACAAGTCTGGGCTGATTATGATGATGATAAAGATGTCTGAATAATTTAACCTTGACCGGGTTTTAAAGTAAATCTGAGCGTCTGTTGGAAGCGTCGCGTTTTTATCCCTTATATGAGTTCCCATGGGGCGTGACGCAATAACCTTAAGGTGAAGTAGGTCCCAAAACCCAGGTTTTGTCTATACGGAAAATCAATTTTTTTAAATCTTTTTTGATGAGCATCGAAAGTTTAGGATTTAAGTTAGTAAGTTATGGGAGTCGAAACACGATTGACTCAACTTGACTCGATAGAAAAAAATCGCAAAGTTTCCTAATAAGTTTTCTAAATAACTAGCAAATGAAAACCAGTTTCATTTGCTAGTTATTTAACATATTTTAATGAAATGTCGTCTAAAAAATACTTAACTAAACACGGTTTTATTTTTTTGCGAAAGAGTATTATTTTAGAGCAATAACAAATTTATAAATAAAAAGCAGTTAAATTGCGCGCGGGCCGGCTCTTGCCTCCCTTTTTCGCCTTCACCGCTCGCTGTTCGCCCGTCCTTGTCTCGAAAAAGCGAACCTACTTCGCCAGAAACTAATAGTATGAAATATGCAAGCTTCTACTTCTTAGATTTTGCTATGCTTCCTGCTTGCTCTTTTCAACTAATTACTAACCATTGGTACATTCAGGCAATGCTGGGCACCAGAGGCGCAGCATTTCGTGCCATCCGCAACTACGGGGGGAACCCCAGAGAGATTCCCGCTGGTATCAACCTTGGTGGATACGGCATGATGCGACAAAAGGACTCTTTACTGTAAGTCCTCTTTTACCCATCCATAAAAAACTACTTTATTGACAAATAGATGATCGTGGCTTAGTGCAGAGTGGAAGACAGGAGTTCTCGTGGTCGTTCTCCAACTAGATGGTCGACTTCATCACCTATCTGACACAATCTACCATGACCGACTGCTTCCACAACACAACGAACAAGGCGCGATGGCGGCTCATTTCAGGAACAGCCGTTCATCAGAACCCCAACATAAAACGACCACTTTCCCAAGAGTGAACGATTAAGAAGGGATGTCCAGAAACGGAAGGTTGGCAGACCTACTCTATGGAACGATGACATGTCCACACAAGTTTTTCACAGTAAAAGTTTACTGTTAATTCGGCGTGTTTATGCACGGTCGCCAGTGGACGTCGTCGGTTCAGCAGTGGACGTAAGATTGTTTATATGATGTTGTAACTGATTTTCTGAAATGTTAGTTACATTTTAAAAGCCTGATCTGGCGACCATTTTTATCCTTTCTCATTATGAGAAATAGTTTATCAACTGACCTAAGCTAAATCATCACCAAATTTCATTGCTGGTCTAAGAACATTCCTAGTAATGATACACGTATTTAGTTTGTTATAGCACAAAGCTTTTTTTTTTTTTTTTGGGCTCGCTATACAAAGCTTATTTAACGCCTTTGACTAAAAAAAGAAAGCCTTGGCTTAATGACTAATTTACGAGAACCTTTCACGTTATGGGTGCTTAGGGAGGAACCTACTTAATTATTGATAGGAGTTGGCCTCACCACTATTATAAATGTACCTACTTATCACTATCAGAGTAGTTAAATATCATATAAATCGATTGAAGACATCGAAAAGTGATGCTGTTTCTGGCCAAACGGCAGAATCCAGCGCTCTAAAATAAGTCTTATGTACTGACTGTAAAATTACCTGATTCAGAAAGAATAAATGAATTATTAAAGTCATTTAAAACGGGATATTTACCATGATTCGATTTTTGAGTTTTCCAATATTTCGGCACAGTTTCATGCGCCATGATCACGGAAGAACTAAAGTCACTGCGAGTTGGTTTTTATTGGCAGATATATCGATCTACCTTCATTCTTTATATCAAATATCCCGTTTTAAATGATTTTAATGTTAATAACCATGATAGTTTTAAAAGTTTTATAATAAATGAATTATGCTTTAATTTGTGCAGTAAAAAAGTTTGTGATGGAGCTGTTTCTTTTTAGGGTTTATTCGAGATCGGTTTCGAAACCCTTATGGTCCCCACTCTTTCTTGAATGTATCAGTACCTAACTACTGCAGCTATAAACTTGAAATTGGAAAAAATGATACATTTCATGCGCTATCACCAAAAGCCATTACTGATTTAAAGGAAAATATATACAAAATAAAAGTTTAAAAATTGACTGTCCAAATAATTGACAAACGTTCGAAACCCTCGGCGCGCGAGTTACACTCGCACTTGACGGATCTTGTTTAATTGCGGGTGAGGGCATTATCATCTGCGACACAGTTAGTTTAAAACATTTGCAGATGGCATCATTTTCATTCTATAACCATGTATAAACTGTTCTTTTGTTAGTTATTAAAAATTATTTAATAAAATTATTGATACACCCACAGACTTTATGCTGGCGGCTGCTTACCTTCAAATCTCTGTGGATAGATCTAGTTTAGAATATACTTAATTTGAAAGTAGCTTAAAGAGCATATTTAAATAAAGTTCGAACAGAAGACAAGTATATTCCTTAGAAATTCCTATTTGCTACCTTATAAAATGAAGTTTCCACAGACTGTTACGCCCACATCAAAAAACCGCGTGGGCATAAATATAAGTTTAGTACACCACAAAACAGAAACAACAATGTAAAACATTTCACGGATTACAATAAAACTAAACTACATAAGTATTTCCTTTGTACATAAACTCGGTTCCAGAATCCAAGATATTTTTTGTCAACATTGACAATTGTAAATAAAAATATAAGAAGGCGCAAAGCACGCTTGTGATAAGACGATATACCTAAATGAAAAATTTCGCGATCATGGGAACGTGATAGAGCATTCGTTTTTGGAACGGGCGTAAGAGCAAAAATCAAGTTTTTGCATATTTACAAGAAATAAATTAAATTAAATTAAATTTTACTTGTCAAAGTGCTTATTTTGTAAGCGTAAAGAAGTAAACGTTATTGATATTTGATATTTGGGTTACTTGTTAGTAGACCTAATCCTTTCTGGACGTGATAGTAGGTTTCAGTAGAAAGAAACCAATTTGAATATGAGGTACCCTGGTCTGAAGTTAAGCCTTTTCGAGATATTTGAATTTTTAATGAAGAATTTCACCTTGATTTGAAAGATACATGATATTTTTTAAATAACTGAATTTTGAAGTAAAATTTTGACAAAGTGTTTTTAAATCGTCGTTTTCGCAAAAACATCTCGCCACATTAATTTGTGTAGATTATTTCAATACGATTTATATATTTTTAGCTATCCAAAAATGTGCAATAGTTAGGGCACCAGTGAACAATCTTTTTAAAAAAATAGATTTTTGTCGCGTCTTTTTCACCATGGGCCACAAGGATCTAGTGAGTACTGAGATCTAATCCTAGTTTAACAAACAAACCCGTTAGGTTCGCCCCTTCACAAAACTTTACTATTTTAGATTCAAAAACTTGCATAAGCTTACATAATAACCACTTAGACAAGTCAAACTTGACTAAACTATTATAATACTTAATCTATATACCTTCTTTTGACCACAATCTCACTTTAGTGAATGTGGCAATGTGGCTGACGATGTATCACGACTGCGGTTCGCCCCTTCCCAAAACTTTACTTTTTCAGATTCAATAACTTGCATGAGCTTACAAAATAACCACTTGGATAAGTCAAACTTGACTTAACTATTAAAAGATACAATAACAATAACAGAAAATAACAAGATAACAGCAAAGTTATTACTAAAAACAATTGACAAAAGTCAACAACGCGCACAATAACGGACGAGAGATGAATGAAATAATAATAATCTTTGAAACGTTGGGGAAAAGAAAGAAAAAGGTACGCGATAAATACCCGATAATTAATCTTAAATAATAATAATCTTTTACTCGTATATCAGGCTATAGGAAAGTTACCGATCTTATTTAACTTATGATATGGTCCATAGTAATATATACCTTAAAACAAACATACATAAAAATTAAAAAACTAAAGTAATGACACGTTACTTTACGGCGAAATGTGTAATGAATAACAATGAATGTACGTTTTCTTTTCGTTCGAAATTGTTTCTATCTTCAGCGATTTGCTTCTTCGCATGATACCAGTGTCGTATTTTCATTCATTCATTTTTGTAACCCCATTGTTTGCAAAAAATATTTAGTATTATAGAACCGAGTATAAAGGTATCGATCAGAAACGAAGGGCAACACGGATTGTTACCGAGACCTTGATATACCATAACTACAGGCCTTTAATACGCGCTTACGACCCAATTTTTTTTTGACCTAATTTTTTATTGCAAATCGCCAGAATTCCGGGGCTTGGTAAAATCTCTTTACCGAGTTTAGTATGGGGGTTTCTAGAAACTTGTTTTCCTGTAATAAGGATATGAAAAGCCATTCTGTAAACATACAACCTTAGGGTGGGCTGTACCTAATGTTAGTGAGCTTAGCACCAAAATAGACACACCTTTGATAAGTTAATTTTTAGCTTAGCTATCAAAGGTCTACCATGTGAACGGATGGGTTACCGATTGTGTTGACCGTGGATATTTCAAGGAAAGATCAGGGAAAGCGATAAATATTACAAGTATTTATTAGCACAGTAAAAAAGACAATATGGATTAAAATATACGGTGACAAGCACTAAATCAATAGTCTTCCATTCCTAGGCAACGGTCCATAGACTAGAGATATAGATGTGAGGTTGCATATCTTAACACACGGTAAAGATGCTATAACATTTTATCTTAAGACACCTTACGATAAAAATATTATCTGAAATGTTATGATACGATATTATGGTCTCAGTCTCTCGAATAACGGCAAAGGTGTCACACGTATTTGTTAACATAAATTTCTTAAGTTTTGTGAGACAAATACTCCTGAGAAATCATCGGGAATAAAAAAAGTCTAGTGCCATCGGAATTAACTGTATAAAAAACCATCATAACTGTGTAGCAAATTGACAAACGTACATATTTACATACATACATCCGAAAAAAGGAGACGTTCCGGGTTTGCCCCGCTCGCCTCGGTCCAAAGCAGTCCGAACACGGAAAATCAAATTAATGGCTTAAATAGTTCCGGTTTCGTCCTTTTTTCGGAACCATACTGGTACTTTGCGTATACTTAGTTTAGGAAAGTAGAATTGCACAGGACATTAAGGTACTTAACATTAATATTTTGATTCTGTAGGGATCATATTAAGAACCTCCTCCTTTTTTTCTAAGTTGGCTAAAAATAGCAGCACATAACCTCCGAGCATGACAATCAAAACATGGCATTTCAATATTTTATGTTCATCAAAGAATCTAGTATCCTACTATCCTACCTCCTTCCCTTCTCTTGGTTAAAACCTTTTTTAAAACACCGCAGGTTCTTCCACCGCATGAAACTCCGTAACAGCACCATCTTCCAAGTGAAGTACCTTCACAACGACCTGATGAACATGGCTCTCTTGGCACACCTGAACCTAAATGACCTTCATCTGCTGGGCGCCTACGAGCGGACTCCAACGCACACTGATCCTTCTGTGCTGTTCTTCAGACCGACTTATGGATCGTTGGAGTGAGTATAAAAGTTGTCGTCGATCAAGGCTATCCGCTATCGCACAGCACATGGTCAAATATCGGCTTTAAGGCGCTTACCCCACCCAAAATGGCGCCGCCACCTAATTTATCTTATTACTCCGTTTAACAAAGGAGTTATCAAAAATCCATCATTCAGTTTGTGATACCTATCATAAGCTTTTTTTAATGCCTCTGTAATAGTTTTATACCATTTAGTTTAGGCAGAGATTCAAAAATAGATTTTGGTGGCCACCAAGGGCAACTTTGTATATCTCTGCCTAAACTAAATAGAATAAAACCATTACAGAGGCATTAAAAAAAAAGCTTATGATAGGTATCACAAACTGGAAGATGGATTTTTGAAAATTCTTTTGTTAAACGGAATAATAACATAAAGTAGGTGGCGGCGCTAGTTTGGGTGGGGTATGCGCCTTAAGGAACTACTAACGACACCATTTTGTGAAAAGGATAGCCATAGGATTTCGCGTTCATAGGAGCGGGACAGAGCAGACCGCGTGGGCTAAAATCGAGTGCAAAAATCAAGATTTCTTATATTTAAAAGATTACTTCAAGTAATCAAATATTTATTTTGGCGAAACTGTTAAACTGCCTTTGCTTTATTATTCCATATAAAAATAAAGTCAGTAAGTCTTATTGGTTCGGAAAAGAAGGCTTCGACAATCCGGTGAAATGTGACGTCACGTTTAGAAATTTTGTTTTTTGTATTGTTTTTAAAATATCTACTTTTTAATGATTCGATTTTGCAATAATAACATCAAAAAATAAATATTCAAATATACTTAATTACTTTAGGTAATGCTGTGTGAACTGTCCAGCATTATTTATTTTATTTACTTGTTTATCAATAAAGAATAAAATAAAAAAAACTGATTTTTTTAATCACATGCTATACTCAATCACGAAAGTCTGCATCATCTGCCGAAATGTCATTATTATAGAGTCGTAAATCTAAAATTAATGGCATTATGATTCCGAAAATATAGCGTCATGTGGGTGGAACTTCCCATAGTTTAATAATTGATGACTTGGTGTTTATTTCAGACTTCTTCTGAAGAATGTGACCTACAATGTTGAAGGACGCATGCGCATGATGTTTGATAGAATTACAGTTGAAGTTATCAATTCTGAACTGAAGACGAATGATATTTTAATGTCGGTAAGTCCCTTAAGTATAACTCCACTCTTAACGCACTCAAGAGTAAGATTTTTCTATTATAGTGCGTAAACCCTCGCACTTTGGGTAATCTTTAAGAAATTAAATAAGTCCCAAAAATTATCCTGCCGTAATCGATTTTTGGGACTTATTTAATTTCTAAGAAAAAGTGGGTACTTATATTATATTTATTGTATGTGTGTTTATTTATTTATCATGCGTCTGTGAAGCCCTTTATATTTATTATGTTTTAAAATTATTAGTAATATTGAACTAGCATTTATCGCATTTGTTTACCTATTTTTTCCGACGTTCCAACAGGTTTACTCACTGTCGTGGTCACGGGGTGACTCTGTGACTGTGGAGGAGTGACTCCCTACAGTTACAGAGTCATCCAGTGACCGCGTTTGTTTACCTATCCCGACGTTCCAACAGGTTTACCCATTGTCGTGGTCACGGGGTGACTCTGTGAATGTGGAGGAGTGACTCCCCACAGTTACAGAGTCATCCAGTGACCGCGTTTGTTTACCTATCCCGACGTTCCAACAGGTTTACTCACTGTCGTGGTCACGGGGTGACTCTGTGACTGTGGAGGAGTGACTCCCCACAGTTACAGAGTCATCCAGTGACCGCGTTTGTTTACCTATCCCGACGTTCCAACAGGTTTACCCACTGTCGTGGTCACGGGGTGACTCTGTGAATGTGGAGGAGTGACTCCCCACAGTTACAGAGTCATCCAGTGACCGCGTTTGTTTACCTATCCCGACGTTCCAACAGGTTTACCCACTGTCGTGGTCACGGGGTGACTCTGTGAATGTGGAGGAGTGACTCCCCACAGTTAAAGAGTCATCCAGTGACCGCGTTTGTTTACCTATCCCGACGTTCCAACAGGTTTACCCACTGTCGTGGTCACGGGTTATCATCATCATCCCGTTAAATAAAAACGATAAATACCTGATAAATAGTACAAATAATTATTTGTTCAGGTTGCGTTAGTTTAAAAATAGTTTTTTGTAAAATGAACTCATTATGGCTGAAATATGTACACGTTAAAAATAAGTAAAATTGTATTTCAATAGTTATGAATGGATTTTTAAGAGAATAATGTAATGAAGCATTGTAATAAAGTACCTACCAATTTCTTGAGAGCCGATTCGTGTAACAATGATGCCGTGCTATTTTAGTGCTCATTATAATTCTTGAAAGCTCTAGGACCTAATTTTCCAAGAATTTGGTCTATAAACTTAGAATGTAGGCTTTTACATTTGCCGGGATATGATACCAGCTAGAATAGCAACGGCTTATTTTAAATTAGAAAAAAGATAAGAGGCTGCAAGTAAGTATAATAAACAATCGTAAGGGGTAGATACTCTTGGTCGATCAATAGTCTTACAGCAAAAAACAAAAATCCAAGAATATTAATAATATAATATTAATATTAATGTATAATATTCAAATTGCACTATGGTTCCGTACAGAATGTAGGTACTCGCCTTGTACGGACCAACTTTAACTTGTTAGAAGTCCTCTTTTACGATAGATATAGCCATTTTGCTTGGTGCACTTAATTGCACAATTATGCACATTTCAAGATAGTCCTTTTGTAAAAAAGAAACTTAGAAATATGTATATGCGAAAATCGTCATGGTTTGTACAGAATGACAAGGACCTACTTGAATGTCATATAACTCCAAAATTATACCATGCACAATTCTTTTACTTACACTAAGTAGCACATTTAAGCACATTTATTTGATATTTTCGACGCAGGAGGTTGCGGGTTCGATTCCCGCCTTGGGACAAATGTGTGTACAATCTGCAGACATTGTTCATGGTGTTCTGGTCGTTTTCTATGTAAAATAAAAAATATCTATCTACGTATTGTATTATATTATGGTATATCAGTTATCTAGTACCCATAACACAAGCTCTGCTTAGCTTATCTTGGGGCTAGATAATGCTGTGTGAATTGTCCAGCATTATTTATTTATTTTATTTATTTACGCATTTCATTTCAATATTTGTTTCAGTTTTACAATACTAATGTTACGGAAACACCAGACAACACCCAGAATATAGAAGCACGCAATATTGGTAAGTTTTACCTTAGAAGAAAATCAAAGTTATAATATCCCCTTGTTTCACTTTTGTAATTTTTATTATGTGACGTGTCCAAGAGTCCTTTACTATCTGTAGGAAAAATAAAGCACTGCGTTGTTTTGAGACAAGTTATAAGCAATTGCAGTATATCTATAGACCGGTAGGTAAGCAAATAAAAAGCAACAATTATTAGTAGAATTTATTTTACCGCGAGTTGCAGTTTATATTTATCGAGTTTTCTATATATGTAGTTGACCGACACTCTTTATTACCTACTTCAAAGCACCTAAACGGCAAAAGCAATTGTGGTGAAGATATATCAAAAAAGTCTAATTCCGGGAATGTTTTAAGCTAAATTTTATCGCCTTTTGCCATCTCATTTTGCAAAACACGTGAAAAAGCGGGCGAGAGTCGGGTTGTTATAGTTTTTAATTAATTTACCTAGAACTTAAGGCCCATACCGGACCCAAAGTGGCGCCACCACCTACTTTATGTTATTATTCTGTTTAACAAAGGAATTTTCAAAAATCCTTCTTCCAGTTTGTGATACCTATCATAAGCTTTTTTTTAATGCCTCTGTAATAGTTTTATTCTATTTAGTTTAGGAAGAGATACGAAAATAGATTTTGGTGGCCACCAAGTGCAACTTCGTATCTCTTCCTAAACTAAATAGAATAAAACTATTACAGAGGCATTAAAAAAAAGCTTATGATAGGTATCACAAACTGGAAGAAGGATTTTTGAAAATTCCTTTGTTAAACAGAATAATAACATAAAGTAGGTGGTGGCGCTAGTTTAGGTGCTGTATGCGCCTTAAACAGAACAGTTTAACATATTACTTAAACATTACCTAACTACTTATTTCAGAGGATTTCTTAGAAAGATTAAAAACAGATCTGGATTTATGGTTGAAAGATTACTTCAATGACTACCTGATGTTCTACATACTTCCAGACCATGATAACACGCAGTTTCAGTAAGAGTTAGAATAATTAATTAAAATTAATATCATCCTCATCAGCCTATAACGGTCCACAGCTGGACGCAGGCGTCTCCCTGATTTTTTATTTCATGTGGTTCCCATAATCCCCTCGCTGGGCATGCGGGTTGGGGATCACAGTTCAGTGGTAGATCTAGTCAGCAAGCGGCGCTGCTGTCCGCCCCCCGGTGTTTGGCCCTTAGTCGACACCCACGGGAAGAGTGGTGGTCGACACCCACGGGAAGAGTGGTGGTCGACACCCACGGGAAAAGTGGTGGTGCAGATTCTAAGCCGGTACCACACAGCTTAATATCATAAGAATTAGATATTCATTTATTTACCAATTATTCTATTCTCTTCTCTTATTCTTAGGCATTTCTGGCGAGGTACAAACTATACCCCGGACTTCGCTTCTTGTAGAATAGATCAACCACCGAACTGCGATCCTCAACCCGCATGCCCAGCGTGGGGATTATGGGCATTTCCCGCATGAGATAAAAGCCAAGAACGCGATTATCAGATTAGGCGAATATCAGGGGTAGGCCTGCGTCCAGCAGTGAACCATTATAGGCTATGTGTGTCTCTTCCAATTTACTGAGAACTTTTTAAGTTCATGGCCTTCTAACGGTATTTCACAACTGTCAAAACTGGGTACATAAAATACCACATAACTACCAAATTAGCGTTCATTTTAAATTCTTAAATCGAGCCCGAGCGGCTTTTCAGGCTTAAAAAAGCCAAGCCATTGAAATTGCTTCCACAGTTTAGTTACTATTATGACCTACAGTCTACCGAACAGCCTGTATATTATCTTCCTAAACTAAGTATTAGGCCTGTGTCTTGGGTGTCAGGAGAGAGACAATATTTTGACACTTGGCGCGCGGAGCTCGGAGTGGCAACATCAGCTCTGGTGGGACTCTGCCGGTGTTGCTTGGCGCTCTCAGTGTCAGGGTCGAGTATTGTGGTGTCTTGATGATGTCTCGTGGAGAAACGAAACTAGTTGACGTCTTGCTTTGATAGATTAGTTGGTGTGGTTTTTTCTTCTACAACGCTGACTACATTTTGTTGGAGCTTATCGGAGGTTTTGCGCGGAATTGTGACTCAATATTTTCATCTTTATTTTTATAAAAATCCATCCCCATACAAATCCGTGTCATCAGCAAACATACCTACGTTCAATAACCCTAAATAAAAGGAGTTTTTACCATAATTACCACGCTTGTCCATCTCAACCAACACCTAATAAGCATTTGAAAGCATATAGCACGTAATGTCTTTTTGTTAACATTTTACAACAAAAAGATAGAACGAATCTTCGATAAAACTTTTAAAACTATCATGGTTATTAACCTAAAAGTCATTTATAACGGGATATTTACTATGATTCGATTTTTGAGTTTTCCAATATTTCGGCACAGTTCGCAGTGACTTTAGTTTTTCAGTGATCATGGCGCATGAAACTGTGCCGAAATATAAGATAACTCAAAAATCTAATCATGGTAAATATCAAGTTATAAATGACTTTACCGAATCTTTGGTTTGCACACTGTCGAGAGGTCATCCCGTGAGCGCGAAATATTGAGAAAAGTAGGTAAAATTTAACGCAATAAATAGTACGTAACTAGTAAATGTGTTCAGATCGCCTTATTTTCACATGTTATTTATTTATGTATTTAAGTAGTGTATTATATAATGTATATATTATTTTTGTATATGTATACATGGGTAATTTGTTAATTTTATCTTTTGTACACCCCTGCCTTTCTTATATTTATAAAATTCATTCCATCCAAAGGTTGCCTGGAAGAGATCGCTTCTAAGCGATAAGGCCGCCCATTGTACTTGTCTCATGTAAATGTTTTTTTTTGTAATGTTCTTTTCTGGTGTACAATAAAGCATTTTTGTATTGTATTTGTATTGTATTTTTAAAATATGAATGTCACTAGATTGTTTTCAGTTTTCCTTGTAAATAGAACCCTTACAAAAATTAATGAGAATCAGAAAGACCCACAACTTTTGATTACCTCTTCATTATGAGTTGCTAGGCGGGACAACATTCTCTCAGCTGTTTAGGCGTTATTATAAGGTAACAGACAGACAAACAAAGTTACTTTCGAAATTATAAAAATCTGAATAGATATGGATGGATAGGTACCTACATGTATTAAAAATATATCTCGTCTAGTACCCATTTTGTTCATGAAATATTTATATTATGATAAATAGGAAAGATTTGTTTGTTTGTTTGAATCGAATAGACTCCGAAACTACCGAGACATTATTTCACCAATACAATCCTACAATGGTACTGATTCTGTTGACACAAAACCTAAACTAACCTAAAATTGTAGATGTCTTTTTTACGATTGAAAAAAAGGGGACAGCAAAATTATTACATTAATTTTAAGTTTTCTGCCAACAGAATCGTAGTCATTCAGTATTTTGCCTGATGAACATAGGCGATCGAATATACCCGTGCGAAGCCGGCGCGAAACGCTAGTCAAAAACAAATTTGAGTGCTTGGGAATAGTTGATTTTGTGTGAATTATCCAGCATTAAAAATATAAAATAAATTATATGCCATATAAACATGTGTTATAATAGTTCGCCAATGAGGTCGAGATGATGAAGATGACTTCATGATTTCAGGGAAAGCGAAAAGAAGAAGACGCTGTATTTGAATGAGTACACGAATTACGCCATCAACGCGATCAGGCAAAGAGTGTATGACGTAGGCGGAAGCGAGGTTAAACTACCCAAGTTTACCTTGTTCTCTGTGCCGGACATGGTAAGTTGGACATGGTAGTTTATAGTAAAACTAGCAACACCTCGCGGTTTCACCCACTTAGTTCCTGTTCCCGTAAGAATTCCGGGATGAAATATAGTCTATGTGCTATTCCAGACTATAATCTATCTCTGTGTCAAATTTCATCCAGATCCGTTCAGCCGTTCTGGCCTGATTGAGCAATAAACATCCATCTATCTATCTATCGATCTAAACTTCCGCATTTATAGTTTATTAGTGTTTATTATCATTTATAGTTTATTAGTGTTTATTATCATTTATAGTTTATTAGTGTTTATTATCATTTGTAGTTTATTAGTGTTTATTATCATTTGTAGTTTATTAGTGTTTATTATCATTTGTAGTTTATTAGTGTTTATTATCATTTGTAGTTTATTAGTGTTTATTATAATTTGTAGTTTATTAGTGTTTATTATCATTTGTAGTTTATTAGTGTTTATTATCATTTGTAGTTTATTAGTGTTTATTATCATTTGTAGTTTATTAGTGTTTATTATCATTTGTAGTTTATTAGTGTTTATTATCATTTGTAGTTTATTAGTGTTTATTATCATTTGTAGTTTATTAGTGTTTATTATCATTTGTAGTTTATTAGTGTTTATTATCATTTGTAGTTTATTAGTGTTTATTATCATTTGTAGTTTATTAGTGTTTATTATCATTTGTAGTTTATTAGTGTTTATTATCATTTGTAGTTTATTAGTGTTTATTATCATTTGTAGTTTATTAGTGTTTATTATCATTTGTAGTTTATTAGTGTTTATTATCATTTGTAGTTTATTAGTGTTTATTATCATTTGTAGTTTATTAGTGTTTATTATCATTTGTAGTTTATTAGTGTTTATTATCATTTGTAGTTTATTAGTGTTTATTATAATTTGTAGTTTATTAGTGTTTATTATCATTTGTAGTTTATTAGTGTTTATTATCATTTGTAGTTTATTAGTGTTTATTATCATTTGTAGTTTATTAGTGTTTATTATCATTTGTAGTTTATTAGTGTTTATTATCATTTGTAGTTTATTAGTGTTTATTATCATTTGTAGTTTATTAGTGTTTATTATCATTTGTAGTTTATTAGTGTTTATTATCATTTGTAGTTTATTAGTGTTTATTATCATTTGTAGTTTATTAGTGTTTAACATTTATTAGTATGATGGACAATCCCCACTGAGCTATCTATCTATCTATCTATCTACTGTCCATGGTTCATAAGTTTATATTTAAACTACTTTGTCTCTTTTTCACTCTAAAGTATTGCATAAACTCAAAAAAAATTTGGTAAGTAGATAAATAAAAACCCGAGAGAGGGAAGAACATAGGCTTACTTTTTGTTATTAATTGTGTATCAAAATTAGTAATTTGTTGACTAGTACCGCCATCTATCTAATGGAATGTTAAACTATTGTAAAACTGTCAATTTGCCTCTAGTGATCTAGTCTATGAATAAAAAACTTTAGTCTGTTGCGAAACGTTACCGCCGATTTATTTAGAGTTATAGGCCCAGCACGCTTCCACTGCGCCGCCATATAAAGCCGCGGACAGAAGCTAGCATTTAAAAATCAAACATAAAGCCAAATACTTACACAGCGATAGTTTATAAAGGGCCTACAAATAGTTATCTGTTTCAGGTGGTCAGGCTATCGGATGGTGTGCTTCGTGGCTTGGATTCGATGCACCAGCGATCTGTTGCGACTTCTATGAGAAACGACAAAATACTGCTGATAGACGTTATCCTCACCTTCAGTAGACTCAAAGTAGGTAAATAGAATAATTATTGTATATAATTATTAGTATAATTATATATAAAAAAAATATTATTATGTATAAATTATTTTTTATCTATAATTATTATATATAAAAATATAATGATCTTTTGAGTTACTTCTCATGTATATGCTACAAAGTTTGCTACGGTTGTGTGTGTAGTCTCTACGGCGTAGCAATGCTGTAGGTGCTACGTTTTTGTAGCTGTCTCAACGGCGTAGCAAGGTGTAGCTGCTACGTTTTTGTAGCTGTGTCTCTACGGCGTAGCAATATGTGTGTTATGTGTAAGAAAATACAAATAACTCTTCCAAATATTTGAAGTTAACACGAATATTTTATCTGTCACCACTGTCAACTTTTGTATGTGTCTCCAGGTTGACTACACCTTCGAAGCGATTCTCCCGGACGGTTCTCCACCCCTGACTGGCTCCATGATACTCACAGCAGAAGATGTCGCAGCACATCTGGGAATCACTCTCGTTGAGAATCAGGATATCACAGACCTTAATTTCGACTTTATACAACACATGAAGTAAGTAATCCGCATTTACGTATATGACATTTGTACACTCATAGAAATATCAATCGGTTCCCTAAAAAAAACGTCATACATATTTTGAATCCTAGAAATAAAAAAAAAACTGGCTCCGCCCACAACTATATACAAGATCAATGTATCTTTTAGAGAGCAAAACTCCAAGTGAGTTGCGAAAATTATCAATGAATAAATTCAAACAAATTGCCACACGTGTCGTTTGTAAAAAGACTTAGGTTCTACAAAATATCAGATTATCTAAACGATAAAAAAACCTGAAACGACTTTTGCTCCAACACGAAAACTAACATGGCACAACAGCTACATCTATGGACAATTCCAGTGAATTAGCGGCTCAGTAGTTTTGGTGTGAAAAAGTAAGAAACATCCATCCATCCATCCAGTCTTTCGCGCTTATAATATTAGTGTGATTATACGCCCTTAGACGAAGCACAGAAGAGGCTCCCCTGGCATAAGCGAAGGCTGTAAAACTAGAGGAAGGGTAGGGTAGGTATAGCTAGGGACTTCAGATTCCGATTTTCAGATTCAGGCTAACAGAATAAGAACTAAGACAACTCAAACGTAGTAATAAATATTATCAAGTATGAAATAGGTAAGGTGTTATTTATTACTTTTTCTCCACTTTAATTCATTTTTGTACACTAGTGGAAGAAGTATACAAGAAACCACTATTATCGATACATTTTATGCATCACTTACATCACTAAAATCTTAATTTATAATGATTTTAATTTTAAATACATTTTAAATATTTATTTAAAGCTAAGCTCTACACCTTCGACATTTGTTCTTTATCGAATCTAGACAATTTGTACAAGTTGTCAGTGGTAGATAAGATACCTGCTTGCATTTATACTGTGAAGTGTACCATGGCTTTGAAATCCTCTTTTTCAGGCCGGAGTACCTAGTAATAGAGGGTCCAGTGAACCGCCTGATCGCTAACTACCAGCACCTTCTGGAGAACGAGATCCTGGCGCTCATGACCAACGCTCTGATGCATAACATCAAGATGTTGAACTCTCTGCCTAGATGTGGTCAGTATCGAAAGATTTTATAGGTACAATGAATACCAAAAATCGCTTTAGAGGGCCAATTACCAATCTATCTATAAAGCGTAAACGCTTTAAATTACACTGATTGGGAAAAAATTTACGTCTTACAATATAGCTAAGTAACATTTACATTTTTTTTCAATCTGCAGGTATTTGTTCCGGGTGTTCTGGTCGTTTTCTATGTATAATAAAAATATCTATCTATGTAATGTATTGTATTATGTACATATATCAGTTATCTAGTAACCATAACACAAGCTCTTGTTAGCTTGGGGCTAGATAATGCTGTGTGAATTGTCCAGCATCATTTAAATAAAGTTTTACTCTTAGATAACTATTTTTAATATGAGCAAAGTGAAAGGGGCTAGAGGAAGCCTTTGCCAATGAGCAAACAGAAGAAATATCGGTGTCGTAACAATATTATAAGCAATAGTATTTAAGTAATTAAATGTAAATATTTTTTCTAAATAAAGGCTTCAAATAAAATAAACTATTTTAACACGATCACTGCTAGCGTCGGCGGTGCGACCCGCAGGGGCGCGCCGTCGTCGCTACACGGAGTTGCAGATCGCACTCTCTGTTTTCAGCCATGAAAGTGCTAGTCTAGTATAATCTAGTCTAATCTAGTAAAATCTAGTTTAGTCTAGTATAAAGAAAGAACCAGCTTGAGTTCGTCTCAATCACGAACAGGGAAGTTATTAGTCCCGAACAACTTCATTTTCCATCAAGAACACTTTTCACCGTCACTTGCCAAATTCCTTTGTAGGGTTTTGTAAAAAAAAGCTAAATAAATGCCTAATTCTGTTTTAGAACCATTCCTACACAGTAACAAAGAGGACGATGAAGATGAATTGAGGAGGAGAAATCATCGAAGTAGGAAGTATAAAATACCCCAGGCACTCAGGAAAATGATGTCTCCTAAACACGCCACCAAAAGTATTAAGAAACAGTAGGTACTAAGTATATTTTATTAATTACACTATGTATTATCTCATTTTGTTTTTACTATTCAACCCGCTTCCCTTCTTTATATACCGTGGCTTTATGCCTAAGTAAGTAGATGGTTATGTTATCACTTATTATTATTACAGTATTATTATGTCTACAGAATACAAAATTTATTTATAATACCATTATTACAAGTCACTTAAATATAAAAAATAATTTTCTTCAATGTGGTGTAGATATCTGCAAATATAAACCTAACTTTGATCTGGTAGTTTATTTATTTAACAGCAAAAAATAATTACAACTAATATTTACACTTACATCTATTTACTAAAAAATATAAAAAATTTAATTATAAATTTATAATACGGGCAAATTAAAAAATTCATTGACATCATACAATACCAATACCTTTGTATGTTATTTTATTTTCTGAATAATTTAACAATTTATTGAGTTTTAAAGTATGTTAAAATAGATACCTACGTAAAATTTATATGATTGTGTAAAAACGCACTACGGTCGTGATGTGACCTGCTTTTGGCCTACACTGAAAACCAGCGCTGGGTAGACACACATGGTCTACCCAGCACAATGCTGAGTGTGGGCCACATTTGCCCTAAAAACTGCTACGCAAAAAAAAAAAAAATTAGGACTAAGTCTAGGATTAATAATTTAGATTAGTTATTGTGTTGTGTAGTTTTAAGGCAAATCATTTTTTTTTTCTTCTAGATATCGACCACCTCTATGACGACCTCTGTGGCGCAGTGGGCGAAGGTCTCCTCGACGCAGGAGGTTGCGGGTTCGATTCCCGCCTCGGGACAAATGTTTGTACGATCTGCAGACATTTCTTCAGGGTGTTTTCTATGTATAATAAAAAAGTATATCTATGTGTTGTATTATATTATGTATATCAGTTATCTAGTACCCATAACACAAGCTCTGCTTAGCTTGGTGCTAGATAATGCTGTGTGAATTGTCTAGCATTATTTATTTATTTATATGGGACTTTCGATCTTAACTCGTATTTTTCAGTGCAATAAATACACCTACCATCTTGGATTATCTTTTTATTGACCGTCTAAAAGCTTAAACCTTCTAACCTGCTGTCAAACAACACCGTCACGGGGGGTGGCGAGGTGCACGGCAGTCGCGGCGTTAGAATTGACCCTTTTTTTTATTCGGCGAGAAATTCGTTTACGAATACACTGGTCTGGGAGGAGCAGAATTATGTGGGACTCGACACCCTGAGAAGGACGTAATACCCATTAAAACCTCGCCGGTGACCCTCTCTTGCCATTTTTGCCGAACCACGGGAACATTAAAACCTACCGCGGCCCGAAGAATCGATCCCTCCGCTACGGCTCCAAACCACCCCGTGGATGTCGCAAGATGGACTACTAATTAGAGGAAGTGCAGCAGCTTGTTTTTATGTATTCAACACCACAACGGTACCAATCCGTGGCTTAGAATTTGCATCACCCCAACTCTTTCCGTGGGTGTCGTAAGAGGCTGCTAAAGGACATACACCGGGGGTGGGCAGCAGCGCCTCTTGCAGAATAGATCTACCACCGAACTGCGATCCCCAACCCCCATGCCCAGCGTAGGGATTATAGGCATTACACCCATGAGAAAAAAACGGGCCTGCGTCCAGCAGTGGACTATAGGCTGTTGAGGTGAGGTGAGGACGGTACCAATCCGCCTGAATATCGTAATGATTATGGTAAAACCCCCATGTTTGAGGGCTAGGTATCTTCAGCCGTGGGCGTAGGTAGTAGGTAGGCTGATCAGAGGTAGGGACGAATATAAGGGCCGGCTGTCTGTAGGTAGACCGGTACCAACATACCTAATCAAAATTCCCTGTGGTAGGTAGGTAGGTAATTCAAATATCTAGTAGTCAGTGGGTTCTCTTTTACCATTTCCTTTTTCATTACAGACGTAGGTACGTTATAGCTCTGACTCACAGACATTAAACAGTTTTCTGTGCATTAAGTATAGGTACTATACCTACCTACTAGCGGCGCCCTGAAGTAGACTATTGTAGGATGATTGTAGGCATTATGTGTGTGTGTGCGCCGCGAGTGGAAGTCATAGCTGGCTCGATCACTGCGTAGTGACGAGTGCCGCGCGTTCGACTATAATAAGCGCGTGTGTACTATATGATACCTACTGGTCTGACCATTATCCGCTAATGATTGTTTGTAATTTTAACTGTATTCGGCCGACCTACTTACATACTACAAAACAAAGTGGTCTGGTTAATAATGTAAAATGGGGCGAAAGAAACTTAGAACAGATAGAAAAATATTCAAGTATATGTAATTCAAAATTAAAATTAATTGACTTTCCCCCGGAATTCCATCAGTGTGCAGACAGTATTTGTAATATGGACGAACATAAATTATTATTAGATAAAATGTATGACATGGTAATTAATAGTTTGACTGACGCTGCAAAAGCTAGTTTTTGTTCACCTAAACGCAGTAGGCATAAGTTTGTGACTGGATGGAACCGATATGTCAGTGATGCTCACAGGAAGGCGCGACTTTGTTTTCATGAGTGGACTTTGTCTGGTAAGCCGAGATCTGGAGACGTTTACACTAATATGTGTGAATCTAGAAAATTATTTAAGTCAAAATTAGCTTTTTGTCAAAATAATGAGTCACGCATAAAAATGGACATCATAGCAGATAATCATGTTAAGAAAGATTTTAGTAGTTTTTGGAAAAACACAAAGAAGCTTAGCCCGAAGTCTCGCCTGCCTGCTTGCGTAGGTGGTGTACATGACCCCCGTGACATAGCCTGTGCCTTTCAGCGACAATTCAAGGTCGAGTCCCCGCTCGGCCCTGTGTCTCGGGTGCCCGCTGCTGACAACCATCCTGCAGCCTCACTTAATGTCCGGTTCTCGGCTAAGGAAGTAGCTGCCGTTATTAAGAAAATGGTACGAGGCAAGTCGCCTGGCCACGATGGTCTCAGCATCGAGCACCTGAAGCACGCAGGGGTCCACTTGCCCATAGTACTTTCAATGTTCTTCAATCTCTGTATTAGTCACAGTTACCTGCCCGAGAAACTAATGTATACTGTAGTGGTACCTATCGTGAAAAATAAAGTAGGTGATTTGTCAGATCTATCTAACTACAGACCGATATCCCTAGCTACTGTCATAGCTAAGGTACTGGACAGATTGCTTGATAAACAGCTGGATAAACATCTCCAACTTCACGACGCTCAATTTGGCTTTAGACCAGGTCTGTCAACTGAGACTGCTATCCTCTGCCTTAAGCAAACTGTTCAGTACTACGCCAGCCGGGGTACGCCAGTCTACGCCAGTTATCTCGACCTATCGAAAGCGTTCGACTTGGTAGATTACAGGAAGCTATGGCAGAAGCTGCAGTTGGAAACGGAGGTACCACAAGAAGTCATTTCATTGTTTAGGTTTTGGTACGGTAACCAGAGAAACAGGGTACGATGGGCGGGTGCATATTCAGACGTGTACGGGCTGGAGTGCGGGGTAAGGCAGGGGGGTTGAGCTCGCCGCGTCTCTTCAGCTTGTACATGAATCAGCTCATTGGTGCGCTCAGCAGTACTGGCGTCGGCTGTTCCGTAGATGGGGTATGCATTAATAACATTAGCTACGCTGACGATATGGTGCTGCTGAGTCCATCGATCGCTGCTATGCGTAAACTCTTGTGCATCTGCCAGTCGTACGCGGAAGCTCATGGGCTCAGATACAACGCGAAGAAGAGCGAGTTCATGGTTTTCAAAGCTGGTAACAAAAGCTATACTCAAGTTCCTCAAGTAACTCTATGCGGCACGCGTCTGAACAAGGTTAGTTCGTTTAAGTATCTGGGCCACTGGGTAACTGACGATCTGTGTGACAATGAAGACATCGAGAGGGAGCGCAGGGCGCTGTCCATCCGCTGTAATATGCTGGCTCGCAGGTTTGCACGGTGTTCACGACCAGTTAAGGTAAGTCTGTTCAAGGCATACTGCCAGACCTTCTACACGTGCAGCCTGTGGACTAGCTTCACGCAGCGGGCGTACGGCGCACTGCGTGTCCAGTACAACAATGCGTTCAGGATATTGTTGGGATTACCACGCTACTGTAGTGCGTCAGCTATGTTTGCTGAGGCACATACGGATGATTTTCAATCAATAATTCGAAAAAGATGTGCCTCGCTTTTAAGACGCGTGCGTGGCAGCCCCAACGGTATCCTGGACGTGTTGTCCGAGCGGTGGGACTCGCCGTTGCTAAAAAGGTGGACGCGGCTGCATGCTAGCGGTCCATCTTATACATAATTTTTTATTTTTCTACTTTGTGTCTATAAATTTTGTGTGTTATATTATTAAGTACCTATGGATTATTATCTGAAATAAATGTAAAAATAAAAATAAATAAATAAATAAAAATTATTTTTCACAACTACTAAGAAAAGAAGAAAAATATGCCTAATGTTTTGGTAACTTTCTCTCCCGCCTTCTACGCAATATACTTTACATAACTATCACAGATTTATTATTTACCTATAGTAGGTACTAAAGTACTTTACTATTACTATTAGTTCATTTCTACTATGGCAAAAACACGATAAAAACCAATGACAATAAAAAAATTAAGTGTCTGTCAAAGTCAACTTGACAAATGACAGACAACACATCAGTTATCAGCTGACTGTCAAAGAACACGCACGCACAGCTGCTTGCCTAATGCCCGCTTGGTGCCTTGTGCAATGTTTTGAAACAAAACTTGATATTTTTCAATAAAACTCACCGTATTTTAGTTTAGAGTAAGGTAATGAGTAAGCCAAAATGTGTGAAGAAGAGCCTATCGATATTGAACAGGAGCTCGATGACCACCTCACAAAGGTGCAACCGAATTTACAAGACGTTATCAAACGGGTAAATATTTACTAAATAATATAAATTATTCAACGTATTACAGCGTGATAAAACCTAGTGTAGCTACTTAGTACCTAAAGCAGTCGAGCATGTGGGTCTGTGACTTGGTATATGAAGAACTATGATCACATTAAGACCTCTTTTGGGGTGTTGTTTTGCAATAAAACACAGGACCGTCATGGTCTGGTACCTTATTTTTCATGCTTATTATGATTGCAGAGTTTCACCAATGTTATACTGCAGCAGTGCAAGAATGGGGAACAGGTTAAACCGGATATATTGCCTGATACTTCCTACTTTGCTAAAAATACACAAGTGTAAGTACCGACCTTACTTACTTTGTAATATATTAACAAAAGAGCTACAATCAAATAATACAACCAATCAGAACTAGTATTTACAATTGAGCTTACTGCAGATTGTTGCCAACAGTATACAGGTCAGTAACTTGAAACAGTCACAAATTAAAGAAATAAATAACTATTTCCCAAAGCCAAAATTATCCTCAGTAGCTAAAAATAGTTAAAGAAAGTTTATTGTGATATAATGTTAAAAAAAATTGTTATACCTACTATAATCTTGGCCTGCAGAAACCTGTCAAGACTGGAGCTATTAAAACCGCCAACATTCCACATGCAAGCCCTCTCATTGGACCTCAAATCCATGGGGCTAACGTTCCGCTGCTCCCTCGGAGAAGTCAGTGTGAAAGGTCTCTACAGTGCATTTAATGAGAACCTGTATAACCTGATACCGGTGTTGTCTGAAGGCCATTTAGTGTAAGTATCTTTTAATTAGCAAAAGTATTGTTACTTTGAATGCATTAACATTTTTCCATTACATTTACTGTGCCTTACAGTGGAATTTTTCACTTCTACTAGACAAAAAACTTAAGTGAAGAGAATAAATATTTGGTGATAATTTGACCATTTATTTGATAATAATTTAGTCTGACTTTTCTGTGTGCTTGTTTTATAAGCCCAGGGTAATAAATTCTGTTCATTATGTTTATGAATAAAAAGAAAAGAAATACCAAAATTAGGAGTTTGATTCTTATTACATTTTACATTTTTCTGCTAAAAACTAACTAAAGATTTTTCTAGAAACCTGGTCCGCTTCCACCCTCGATACCTTTTGCTACGCCCTATTTGGGTACCATTGTGTCTCTTGAGCATTACCTTAATACTTATAAGACCTGAATATGTACACAATGATTGCAATGAAATAAATGAATATGAATATGAATATTACAAGCTAATAGTTATTTTCTAATGTAAATAATCTAAATTTCGAAACTATTCCGACCAACCAAAACAAAAATTCAATTCAAAAGATACAACCCTGCATAAAGCTTATTTTGTTTAAAAAAAAGGTATCCATTCATATTCATCACACAAAAGTCAAAGTTACAATAATTACATTGTTAATTAAAGTGTCGTTTACATTTAAATGTTTGTTTTATAGGTCTGTACATAACAACTGATAAGGTGAGGCTAAGGCATACATGTTAAAGCATCTGGTTCACATAGTTGTTCTGTGTTTACATATGATATGTATATTTATAATAATTAGCTTAGGGGTTGTACATTAATAACGTTATGTTTTTAGAAACTTGAAAAAAAAATGAAGGGAGTGCTTCGTAATTAAAATAACTGAGTGTCCGGTTTCAACATGTTTGCTCGATCAATGAAATAATTATTGTAGGTAGGTACATGATATATACACACCCCTTCATGATATTTCATAATATTTTCCGAAACCCCTTCCCCTCTTTAAGCATCACGTGATTAATGGCCCCTTTACCTACTATGTAGTTCATTTCATTACTACAGAATAAGTAGAACTGTGAATGTAAGTTCCAGAGTAGGTACTAAGTGGTTGACTATTATAATCTTCCAGAATATCTTTATCCAACATGACTGCCGACGTGACTGTTGGCTTGGCGCTGAATGATGACGCTTTCTCCTTCATAAACCCTGGGATCGACTTCACGCATGATGAAGTTCTAGTCAAGGTGACAAATACATAGTTTAACTAAATCTAAGTTAATCAATATTACATTGTTCAGGAGGGATTATTTTTGTTAGTTAAATTTATAAATAGAAATCATTATAAAAATTAAATAAAGTCTTCAGGAGGCGGTAACTTAAAGACGACGTGAAGAAAGCTATGGCGCTCATTAAGGGAGGCCGATATCGAACAGTGGACTAGGATATCATATGTGGCTAATGATGTTCATTGGAACTTCGTTTTTTGTTAGTGTGTTGCTTTTCACCAGAATTCTCGCATTTCTGGTGGGTAAGGTACAAATTTCTCCAAGTTTATAAAGTTTGTACCTACCTAAAACCCAACGAAATAATCGCTTAGCTGTGAATCAAAGGATCCTTCAATTTACATATTCCGCCGCTTAGCTACATAGCACATAGTTACTCATAATAACATTAGGTATCATAGGATTCACTTAAGATGACATAGTAGGGCCAGAAGCGTAAAATATCGCGATATAGGGTATCTTTGAACCTGTTTTTAGGTATCAACCGCTAAAATTCATACATTGTTATTCATACCGTCAAAAAGATGAAGATATGCCTAATAGCGTCATTATCTTCGAAACACGATTACAGTAATTTGCCTCGATACAAAAAAATCTTGAAAATCGTCAAAAATCGTCATTTTATTGCAATTTTTCCATTTTACGGCGAAACTATATACAATTTTAGTTCAAAATTTATATTTTCATAAACCTTTCATCAAATCCCGTAGCAAGGTTATTAAGTTTTTTAGTAAAATAATAGTTTTTCATTCAAAATTAAACAAAACCTACATAAAACGCTCGCATTGACGACGGCGGGGCGGCGGGGCGGCGGTTCAGTCGGCCGCGGAGCCTTGTCGCGAGCAGACACGTACTAATTCGTCCGCCCGCTCTTTACGAGACTGATAAAAATGGGAAATAAAAACAAATGCACCGGAAAAAAATATCCCGTTTGCGGAGAAGAAGAATCGTTCAAACTAATGTATCACGGTGGGTAGTACCTACCTACATACCTTTCCCACGAAATTTAATTAGATAGTTACCCACCTACCTACCTACCTACAATTTCCTTAGTATTTCACAAGCGGTAATTCTCAATCTTTGGTAGTCCCCGTGCACTTGATCTCGGTAGGTAAGTAGGTACTAAGTACATAGGTAGGTATATTATGGATACCATTTTATTTTTTCCTCCCTCTCCTCAGTTTTTGATACATTTTTTTTTGTAGGCATGAATGAGTAGATTCATACTTAATGAAATGACTAATGAGTAGAAATAAGGGTTACTATACACTCGACTGGGTATCAGTGTTTTCTTTCTTTGACATTATTTTTTCCTCCCTAGGCATGTATGAGTAGAAATGAGAATAAGGGTCACCGCACACTTGACCGGGTATCGGTATTATCTTGTTTTAGATACTTTTTTTCCTCAGTAGGTTTGAATGAGTAAAAATGATAATAAGGGTCACCGTACACTTGATTGGGTACTGTGTAGTTTTGTACAATATCGATACCTCTTTTGTTAACACCATTTATAGTAACCTAATAACTTGACCTGGTATCGGTATTATCTTGTTTTAGACTATTTTTTCCCTCTGTAGGTATGAATAAATGACGACCAATGTGGCGCGGTGGGCGAAGGTCTGCCTGCGACGCAGAAGGTTGCGGGTTCGATTCCCGCCTCGGCACAAATGTGTGTACGATCTGCAGACATTTGTTCAGGGTGTTCTGGTCGTTTTCTATTTATAATAAAAAATATCTATCTATGTATTGTATTATATTATGTATGTCAGTTATCTAGTACCCATAACACAAGCTCTGCTTAGCTTGGGGCTAGATAATGATGTGTCTAACATTATTTATTAAAAAAAATAAAAAATAAACATTGAATAGAAATAAGGGTCACCGTATACTTGACTGGGTATCGGTAATCGGTATTATCTTTTTTTTTATAATTTATAATTATTTATTTGCTGAAATGTAGGTACAGTACATAGGCCAAAGGGATCTGTAGGCACTAAGAATATTGAATTGTTATTATTACTTATATTATACGGATTTTTTAAACATTTTTTTTCCTCAATAGGTATGAATGAATAGAAATGAGAATAAGGGTCACCGTACACTTGACCGGGTATCGGTAATGGTTTTGTCCAGTATCGATACCAATATTAAACAGTTACTAGAACAACACATTTAGGGACTCCTAACAAATGGGATGGTAATGTGTATTTCAGTATAAACGAGCACAATTTTATTTGTTTGCAGAACTCGAATAGTATGTAGTTGACCTAACCTATGCTAATAAAATGTAACCCTTATGTTTTTGTAATTGTCCGGATTATTTAGTCTAATAAGTTTACAAAGACCATTGTTACCCTTTAGTTTGACGACGCGAAGCGAAATCTTCGTGGAATAAGGTCACAAAGGCGTTTAGAATAGCGTTGATTTGAAGAATGCACGCGGAATAAGGTGTTAAGCGACAAAAACTGGGGAAAACGCTATTTTTTATTTTTAAAACCCACATGATAATTTAGCTGAAAACATTAGAAAACGATTTAGCAAAAATAACACACTCGCATAATAGAAACTTAAAAACTTAACTGCTTATTTGGGATATGGGGAAAAGAAAAAGAGCCCATCGTTGGTCAAATGTTGACACCTCGTAACTTACATTTTTTACGAAATCAACTTGCACACATAAAAAAATTCAAATTTACGCGCCACGCACGACTTAGAATTGCTAGCTCGTAATCCACTGTAAATATGACTCGATTTTTTTTTCCACAGTTGACACCCCATAGTTTCATGTATCAACCTGCTCACACTTACAAGCGTGATACGAGTTGTCAATACTAACGATGAACGTATAGGTACCATCTTTTTGGCACTTAGTCCTTGTTGGCTTCAAAGCTACCTAAATGATCGTCAGCAATGTGTTGAAGTAGCGAAAGTTTACAAAGGAAACAAAACTACTGTACGGTCTAGTTTCAAATACAATAGATTTGGAGTACCACAGGGTAGTATTTTAGGACCGTTCTTATTTCTCATGTACATTAATGACATTCCTAATATAACTAGACATAATACAATTTTATTCGCTGACGATACCACAATTATCATAAGGGGAGAAAATAATAGGACATTTGAAAGTGAAATTAATATGACATTATCTAATACAATTAAATGGCTTGATAAAAATAATTTGAAAATCAATTTGACTAAAACGAACATCATACAATTTGGAACATACAGAAGGGAAAAGATAAATGTTGCTATTAACTACAACAATAACGAGATTGCTGAAATAGATACAGCAAAGTTTTTAGGTATTTATCTCGATCAGCATTGCAACTGGAAAGCACACGTCAAATATGTATGTGACAAACTAGATAGATTCGTTTTCGCCATAAAAACTCTAAGATTACGTGTCTCTATCGATGCCGCGCTTAAAGCATACCACGGTTATGTTTCGTCAACCCTGGCGTACGGACTGATCCTGTGGGGAAATTCAACAGATGTACAAAAAGCATTTATTATTCAAAAAAAGTGCGTACGGGCTATCTGTGGCGCTTGGAGTACCGATAGCTGCAAGCCCCTATTTAAGAATTATAATATACTTCCATTGCCTTGCATGTATATAAGAGAAATTTGCTTGTTTGTGAATCAATATCCTCATTACTTTAAGACTCACGCTGATGTGATGGAGAGACGCACGAGACATAAAGACAAGCTCTATGCTCCGAAATGCAGAGTAGAACTAGTAAATAAGAATGTGTATCATCAGGCAGTTCGCATTTATAATAAGTTACCTAGTGAATTTAAAACAATGTCATCTTATTCATTTAACATTAAACTAAAAAAGTGGTTGATGGAAAGATGTTTTTATGACATAAAGGAATATTTTAATTACAAAACTTTTTAATGACACGAGTAACAAATTTTTGACTATTATTGTTTTTATTTTTTCATTTATTGGTTTTATTATTTGTATTAAATTCCTATTTTTTTTAAGTATTATAAAAATTTGTACTAACTTTGCACGCCTTGACGGCAGAATGTATTGGAGCTATTAAACATTTTATTAAGACCTATTGTACCAACATTCCTGCAAATAAATGATTATGATTATGATTATTTGTTATGGAAGGAGTACGCTGAGAGTTTTAATTAACTTAAAATTAGTTTCACATTAAATTAAGAGTTGGTTTATGTTAATTTATCCGTGAAGGTGTCAGAAAAAGGTAAGTTTTTATTGTAATATTTCGTATGGTCTGCAATGATGATTTTCCGAATAGGTGATACATCTACCAAGTAGGCAGATTTGGAAGCTCTTAAAAGTGTAATTCCTGCAGATTATCACTCTTTTTACGACAACTTACCACACAAATAAATAACGAATAGTCTTGTGTAGTTCAGGAACGATGTACTAAAAGGAATTAGTTCCCACAAGTGAACTAGTAAGAATAGTTCAGCTCAACTCGTTCCTAGTAGTTCACTTGCTCATCAGTCACGAAAACCCGGAACCACTAAAATGAACTATTAGGAAGGTAGAACAGAGATAGACAGCGCATAATCCACGTTAGTAAAAGAGACGGAGATACGCATTTTGTTCTCTAGTTCATTAGTACTATTGTTTCGTTTAGTTCACTTTTATGGAATCATTACTTATTGTCAACGAGATAAAGTTCAATTTCTAATGACAATAATAAAAAGAACTGTTTGCGATTCCGTCGTTTAGTTCGTTCTAATGTTCCCTTTAGTTCAATCTTTCCCTGTTTCTGAAAGACACAGAATAGGGAAAACAGAGATAGGCAGCGATAAACCGCTGTAGTGTAAAAGAGATGAGCTATAATTCTACTTGACGTACATTTCTATAATGCTGTTAAATTTAAAAAACCGTTAAATTTATCTAGATAATGTCGTTAGCGTTCGTTAGCGAAATGCAAAAAAAAACACTGCACCTTTATTGAATTTTAGGTTTATGGACAGGCGTTTTGTTTACGAACATTACACAGAAAATTTGGCTAGACTATAATATT
Organism: Eupithecia vulgata; assembly: GCA_946478455.1. Taxonomy (NCBI): domain Eukaryota; kingdom Metazoa; phylum Arthropoda; class Insecta; order Lepidoptera; family Geometridae; genus Eupithecia; species Eupithecia vulgata. The sequence goes on from OX297873.1 coordinate 11,144,319, forward strand.
AGCAATAGCAACAATAGATGTGAATTAATTTAGGTTAGGTACAATAAGATAGGTGATTCGTGGACTCAAAAATGTTGGCGAGCGAGGTACTAAATGTACTAATAGTACTAGAAGTCTGAACTAGTACATTATTACGAATGTACTAGTTTGGAGCGATCCCTTTCAATCTTCAACACGTTATTTACGCCACTGCTGATTGCTCGTAACTCAGTCATTGTAAGATTTTTTTATAATTGTCTACTCGTAAACAGTTATAAATTCATTTTTTGGAAAAAAAAAACAAATGGACCCTTTGTTTTTTGATTTCATTTTAAAAATAAACCAATTATCTACGAAGTAGGTACATTTTTGTTTAATTTTTTAATCATCTCTTGCAGAGTTTAGAAAGTTTTTTTATCTACTGTCAAATTTGTCATAAAATTGTTACGAGGTGTCAACATATGACCATCGCCATGGAAGTGATTTACATAAACAGAGAAGACCAATTTTGGAAGGACATAACGAAGCAAAAAATTCTAGATTTTTATCACAACCACATCCTTCCAGAATTAGTAGACTCGCGACAAACACGTGGGATGTCGCTCAGAGGTGCCGAAAATAATAAATAAAGATCATTATAATAATTTATGTCAATGTTTTCAATTCCAATAAATATAAATTTAAGCAATGCGTTATCAGGTTGCCATATGGTTTTAACAAAAGAGGTATCGATATTGTACAAAACCACACAGTACCCAATCAAGTGTACGGTGACCCTTATTCTCATTTTTACTCATTCAAACCTACTGAGGAAAAAAGTATCTAAAACAAGATAATGCCGATACCGATACCCGGTCAAGTGTACGGTGACCCTTATCCTCATTTTTAATCATTCAAACCTGCTGATGAAAAAATTGACTAAAACATGATAATACCGATACCCGGTCAAGTGTACGGTGACCCTTATTCTAATTTTTACTCATTCATATCCACTGAGGAAAAAAATTGTGTCTAAAACAAGATAATACCGATACCCGGTCAAGTGTGCGGTGACCTTTATTCTAATTTTTACTCATTCATATCCACTGAGGAAAAAAAATGTGTCTAAAACAAGATAATACCGATACCCAGTCAAGTGTGCGGTGACCCTTATTCTCACTTCAAATCATTCATGCCTACTGAGGAAAAAAAATATCAAAAAAAGAATAAAGAAACAAATGTGTCAAAAAACCAACAAACAAGATAATATACGAGGGTAAACATTGAACTCGCTCGCCCGGTCGCCGCCGCCGCTACGCGCGGCGCGCGGGGCGGAAGATGGGTTGCCCCGCGCTGCTCCCGCCCCGCTTCATACCTCACCCCCTCAGAAACGCGATGCGCAGCCCACCACTTCTTCTTAATGGATCTCAACATTAGTGTATCAATGGCCTTAGGCAAAAACAGCTCCATATTTCAATGTGAATGCGTAGCTATAACCGAGGCAGCGACAGCTGTACAGAGGAGGGATATAATAAACCAGTGCGTGCGTATCCTGTCTGACAGTGCTGCCACACGCAGAGCCTTGATAGGGAACAGCTGTAACTCCAAGCTCTTGTACGAATCTCATTTGACCCTTGAGAGGATTTCTTCTAGAAGCACGATAACCCTTCAATGGATCAAGAGACAACGGATCACTGGGTAACGACGCTGCCGATGAATTGGCACGGAAAGGCTCCGAGACGCCGGCAATAGGCCCACCTCCGTTCCTTCCCATACCTTCTCCCAACTCTGATCATGGATACGGCTCAAAACCAAAGAAACGCATACCGAACGACGGACACACCTACAAGAGTGACCCGGCAAGAGCAGCGCTTCCGGCTACATCACCAAGGCTAACCAAGCGTCTACTGAACCTGACCAGAATGGACCTACGCGTCCTAGGGGAACACTCACAGGACACTGCTCACTGAACAAACACCTCTTCATCATAAGAGCATGCAACAGACAGCCTTCTATGCAGGGGATGTCTCAGCGACGAAGAATCAGCTGCCCACGTAGTTCTGGAATGGAAGAGAGTACGGCGGAACGACACGAAATCCTCGACCAACCGAGGTCACTCCACGAAGCCTGTGAAGATCCCAGGAAGATTCTGTGCTTCTGGACGGGGTGACGCTGGCTACGCTAGCAGAACAAAACCACGCACAATGGACCAACCCGAGTCTCAGTGCGGATAAAAGAGTAGACATAACATAACATCCTCCTAGCATAACTGCATATCGGTGGCTAAGCAGCCGTAAGATGAAACTTTTTAAACTTTCGCGATTTGTTAACGTATTAAAGGTTCATTATCGGGTATTTATCGCGTACCTTTTACTTTCTTTTCCCCACCCTTTTTCCTTCTTGTCGGTCTGTGACCACGATCGTTGAAACGTTGGGGAAAATAAAGCAAAGGGTACCCGATAAATAACCTTTATAAGCCCTAAGATGATTTTCTAGAACGCCTAGAACCTTCAAATAACATTTTGCTTTCCTTTCAGTTGTCATGGCCGTCGCCTCAACGAAACGGCGGTTACGAGTTTGCAACTACAGAGCAGTTAGCGAAGCATATCGGTGAGTATGATAACATAACTGCATAATTAAGCTGGCGATAGCAAAACTGTCACGTATTTTCCTATTTTTATCTGAGTATAACAATATTTTGGCCTTGCCTAACATAGCAAGCATTGCTAATTAAATTAATAAATAATGCTGGACAAATTACAGAGCATTATCTAGCCTCTAGCTAAGCAGAGCTTGTATTATGTGTACTAGATAACTGATAGGTATAGGAACACATTACAGAAATATCTTGTGGTATTCCTATACTCCGATTCAAGAACCTGGGTTTTTTGTATACAGAGAATTACAAAACCCAAGGTGGAAAATAGTTAACGCCATTGATATCATCGAAGACACGCACAGATGCTCATAATCCCCACGCTGGGCATGCGGGGATCGCAGTTTGGTGGTAGATCTGTTCTGCAAGAGGCGCTGCTGCCCGCCCCTGGTGTATGACCTTTAGTCGCCTCTTACGAAATCTACGAAAAGAGTTGGGGTGGCGCATATTCTCAGCCGGCAACGCACGGCAACACGGAACCTATCATGAGATAAATCATTCCATTATTTGACTTTAAAGCTTTATTGTTTCTATGATGGTAACTTGTAACCAAACTACCCCTATCTTGGCGCTGGACGCTTGTCACTTCGATGTGATCCTTAGACGTTATTCATTTAGGTTAGGTGAGCTTTACTACAACTTATAATTCTTGTCTCCAATCAAGGGGTCCTGTCCAACTCTATTGTAGCATCATTATGGCTTCACGGAACGTTTACCGTCAAAATCAATGAAATGTCAATTACCTGTGTATTAATTAATCAATTATTATTGCTGTGTGAATTGTCCAGCATTATTATTATTTATTACTTGTCTCTTTTTCAGATGACCTACCTCTAACCTCAGCCATATCGTTGCCACTCTACGCGTTACTGCGAGACAAGTTACAGCGCCATCTAGCGGTGACGCTGCGGCAAGCCACCAGCGTGTCTGAAGTCGTCTGCTGCAACCCTAGCCTTCTGGAAGCTTATAGGTGACCAACGTCTGCCCGTGACTTCGCTCTCTCCCTCTCTAACACAGCCATATCATTACGTTACCCACTCTACGTTTTACTGCGAGACATGTAACAACGCCCTGGTGACCCTGCCAAGCGTCTCTGAAGCTGTCTGTTTCGGGGATTTCGGGATTTCGGGGATAAAAATTAGCCTAGGTATGTCATTTTCTGACCCCTAAACTCACTACCTATGCAAAAAATCATGTCGATCCTTCCTTTTAAAAATTCATTCAAATCTATCCCACGGGAACCATGCATTTTATCAGGATAAAAAACGCCTACGAGCTATTCCAGACTATAATCTATCTCTATGCCAAATTTCATCCAGATCCGTTCAGTTTTTTTAGTACATGTTGTTATAGCGGGAACAGAAATACATCATCTGTAAAAATCTCAAATGTCTCACTATAACGATTCATGAGATACGGCCTGGTGACAGACGGACAGACAGATGGTCAGACAGCGGAGTCTTAGTAATAGGGTCCCATTTTACCCTTTGGGTACGGAACCCTAAAAACTATAACAGCATCTGTATTACAGTTCAATGATAGACAGCCTGACTCGCAACGGGAACAAAGTGATGGATATGGTTCTGATCAACATGCGTCGGACCCTGCTGCAGAACTGCAGAGAACAGCTCGAGATGCCCCCGTTACACGCCACTTTTATGCATAAGGTAACTTTTTGAACCTTGCTTTACTAATAACCCTTTATACGGCTAGGCAAGGCAGTGAAAGCTCAATGTATATAGAGGGAAATGTTTGGAACACAATTTTTGACTTCATGACCTTGTTTGCCCGTAGCCCTTGAGCCGGGGGGAGGGGAAGTTTGAAGATCCCATTTTTCGGTTTTCAGCCTATATTAGTCCACTGCTGGACATAACCCTGTATATACTATTATTTTGTACTCATAACACAAGCTCTGCTTATCTTGGGGCTACATAATGCTGTGTGAATTGTCTCGCATTATTAATTATATTTGAAAATTTATGTATTGTATTATATTATGTATATCAGTTATCTAGTACCCATAACACAAGCTCTGCTTAGCTTGGGGCTAGATAATGATGTGTGAATTGTCTAGCATTATTTATTTTTATTTTTATTTATGCAATTTATGGAAATAAAGAACTTTGACTATGGTGTATGTAAAGCAAAATAAATATTATTAATTTCAGTTAGGCTCACTGTGGTACGTGGGCAAGTTTGAAACAGACACTGGTTGGCTTAAAAACTTGGCTACAGTGAACCGGATCAATGACGTCAGTGTGACGCGCCTCGACCCAATGAAGACCAGCTTCCACGTCACACTGAGGATCAAGGATCTACAGGTAAGGGGCGAACCTGGGCCCGTACTAAACTCGTAAAAACGTACGAAAAACGAACTTACTGATTACTTTTCGTGCAAATGCTAATATTACGCGAGCTACATATGGGTTGTTTTTGCTCGAAAACTAATCAGAAGTACCTATGCGTTACTGGGGCGACATTTGGACTCGGATCAAGATGAATATTATATAGAAAAATTAGAGCCCTGTAAATGTGCCCCAAAAATAAAATTAGAGCCCATTAAGGTTTCAGAGTAATAATTCAAACATAAGATTGTACTTTTACAAGCAGACCGGTGGCTACATTCTAACAATGTAAAGGTTTCTTGTTCGCTTCTTTACTTTACCTTAAGATTGAAGTCGACAAAAGATTTAAGTGATCATTTTATTTCCTAGTTTTTCTTAAATTTAATCTGAGTTTTGTGACTTGTCAAAGAGTCTTGTAATGTCTAAAGGAAATAAAGCACTTAGAATTTTTAATTATACTATGAATCAGTATATGGCAACATTTTTAATGCTGTAAAATAAGTTTTGTTTTGTTGGTTCTGTTCGACCAAATTAACCCAATTTAACTTGTTAGTTTTGTTAAACTGGAAACAAAACAGTTATGTTGTGTGATCCAAGAATAATTATTTATCTAAATTTTATACTTCCAGATTGGCTACAACGAGTACCGTATAAAGGCGCTAGGCGTGTCCTGTTCCGGCCGAATCGCGGCCGCCTTCGCCGACGCATCGCTACGTCTGGCCATAACCGTCGGATTGACACATTGGGAGCCCTACGCGCAGCTAGACGATCTACAACTCTATTGCATGGAGTAAGTGACCATTTTACAATGAGTATAGTATGAAAGGCGCATCGCTTCGTCTAGCCATGACCGTAAGTCTCACGCATCGTATTAAGTAAAAATAAATAATGCTGGACAAAGAAAATTTTAAGAAAGGCAGGCCATACATATACATAATAATATATAATCATAATTAACAATTATTCTTTAGGAAGTAGATTTTTCTAAAATATATAATATTATATATACGGAATAAATGAATACCAAGAACGAAACTAAATAAAAGTAGTACCTACCAATGGATGGATGTTTGTTACCTACGCTTCACGCTCAAATACTAAACGGAATTAAGGTTATTTCTATAACACGGGAAGCCTTACATTTTATTTTTATTTCTAGCGGAATGGACCTGCACATTACTGGGCTGGGTCCACTGAGCGTCCTCTCGCCGCTCGTCGGGGCGTGGACGCGGGGCGGCGGCGCGGCGCACGCCGCCCCGGCTATTACCCGCGCCTTACAACTCGAAGCACAGCTAGCTCTGACAGAACTGCCTCTGTGGGACATGGCCAATGGAAAGCACTGAATCATATTTACAGGAAAAAATCACGCAGCCACTCAATGAAAAGTAGTTATTAAATTCAATGTAGAAGTGTAGTAAGTTCCCAAAAAATTTCGATTTCGGCGAGACTCTGGGGGACATGGCCTATGGAAAGCACTGAATCATATTTACAGGAAAAAATCACGCAGCCACTCAATGAAAAGTGGTATTATTAAATTCAATGTCCTGAGAAATGTAATAAATTCCCAAAAAAAAACAATTTGGGGCGGACTTGAACCCGCGCCTCAAAAAATTAAAAATTTATTTATTTCGGTATTTTTTATAATTTAAAATATTTATTTATTTATTATATTAATGACAGGAAACAGAATATTTTTACAATGTTTTTTTACACTACATAATTATAGTGACATTGTAAAGGGGTAACATGCATGGCTGACTAAACTAAGGTTTTTGTATTATAGTGCGTAAGCCCTCTCACTCTGGGTAATCGGTAAGAAATTAAATAAGTTCCCAAAATTTTTCGATTTCGGCAGGACTCGAACCTGCGCCCCACGCTCAGTACGGGTGTGCTCTAACCAACTAAGCCACGAAATCCTTAGCCGGTTATTCGGATTTTTGGGATCTCTGACGGCTCTAGCGCCGGTAAATCTACTACAGGGGAAAAATTGCAGTTATCCAAACCTATTCAAAGACTTTAGTCCGTTAATGAAAGGTGGTGCCGCTGGTCGATTCTAAGGTTTTTGTATATAGTGCGTAAGCATCGCACTCTGGGTAATCCCTTAGAAATTAAATACTTCCCAAAAAAATCGATTTCTGTACGACTTTTCGTTATAAGTTCAGAAAAAAAAATTGGGTACTTACCTACTTATTTGGCTAAACTATTTCGACACTGATTATTTTATTTATTTATTTAGTATATGGACTGTAGGTACTGAAAATTTTGCCTTCCCTTTCATAACGAGCGAAAAAAAGGATGGCATCATTTTTAGTGCTGCCAGAGTAAAAATTAGTTAAATACTCAAAAATTATGCAAAAAAGAAATAATCCCGCTATACTTAACTTAAGAATAACATAAGTTGTTGTTTTTTGACACAATTTAAATAAGTCCATATGAAATCCTTTTTTTTAATAATATTAGCAACATTTTTAAATCAGTCAAGCATTTGAATTTAGTTTTGAATGGTCGGATTTATTAACAAAATTTGCAGCTTACTCCAAGCTTGACCATAGTTTTGGTAATATCTCAATAGACATCAACGTCAGTTTTTTTTTTTTTTTTAATAATGCTGGACAATTTACACAGCATTATCTAGCCCCAAGGTAAGCAGAGCTTGTGTTATGGGTACTAGATAACTGATAAACGTAATATTATACATTACATAGATAGATATTTTTTATTATACATAGAAAACACCCAGACCAAATAAACAAAATTGACTGAAAATTGAAAATTGACAAAATATTATTCTCAAAAATAACAAAAGGAACGCAAAAGCAGGGAATTAAGAATTTGATTGTATGTAATATTAAGAGATTCGAAGCCGTTATTATGAAAAAACTTAAAACGACTTCGAATCCCAATCTTACAATATGATTCCTCGGAAATAAAATTTTATGGAACCACTCTATACAATAGCAAAAAAAAAAACAAAATCGGTTTATATATAATTGACGAACATACATACTACATAAAAAACATGCATTCAGAAAATAACAATCCTTCCTTTTGCGGAGTCGGTTAAGAAGGAAAAGTAGCAAAACTCGTTGAATTGAAATACAAACAGTGAGCTGGAATTGACTGTATGTATAGTAAGTACATTAAGTAAGTAAATGTTTAACAACAAGTAGAAAACTTTAAACTTTTAAACGGAAGCCAAGTTTTTTCCTAATCGCAAGCTTGCCCTATGCGTTATACGATATATAACCGATTAGGCGTAACTGACGCGAGCGTGATTTATTTATTTTTATGCTCTGTACAAAACTTTTATAAAAAAAATGTCTTCCTATCTAAGTAATTACCTACTAATTGTTAACGTTGCTAAGTAGGTACTTACATGTGTCTTGGATTTCGTTACGTAATTTACTGTTGTGTGATTTTATAGACTATTTTAAGTAAATTTTAAGCAATAATTTGATATTTATTTGTTGTGTGTAAATTTTATTGATATTTTTATAAATTATTAACCGTATTAGCATAAGAAATTATTTATTATGTACATTTTGTATCGGTTGTGAGTGATTTGACTCTAGAGACTGTTGTAATGTTTGGTTCATATTATCTACACGTATTTTTGCATTATGTTGAACGTTGTTGAATTATACTTTAGTTTATCCAATTATTTTGTTTTATTATATAATGCTGCAGAATCTGTGGTGAATAGAAGTCAGAAACCAATACTCGTAGTCAATATTATTGCTGTTTCCAGCCGACCAATAGGATCGCTCCTTTATCGCGTAATTTTTATCAAATATGAAAATCTCTGGTAGAAGAGTTGCTACTCCTATATTGGTCGTCTGGAAACATATGTAGCAAAGCAATGTTGCACATCTCTGGTAAAAAAAGCGGTGGTGCGTTGCTGCCATAAGTCTTACACACTTATTTGAGAGGAAACCTGTAATCATTAGTATTTTTTTATTGTACTTTGTTGCCATTGAGTTACGAATGTATCGTTCTAACTTTCTGTTTGTATATCTGTGAAAATATGCAACACCTCAAAGCAGAGTTAGACAATTTTAGTCCATCCATATGATTGATTGATGATGATTATTTGTAAAGGGCAATATGGTCTGGTTAGAAACAATTCTGCCAGTGTAAAGTATTAAAAACAATTATAATTACATGGAATGTAGGGTGTAAAGGGGACTCCAACATCTCGTCTCCCAAGCCAACCCAAACGATTGGTTGTCTAGCACGTGCACCCTGCCAGATAACCAACTAGGCTCTGGTGAAAATATCACTTGATTCTTTTCGTTAATCTTCTTAGTTTTATAACTCCTACTTGACACTGGTAGAAAAGGGTCCGACCCACAGGCTTTATACTGGCGGCTGGCCCAACCAGACTCATATTCCCATTAACAAAGAATCATCGTCACTTGATGAGATCCCCTATTATTATGAGTTACGCCTTTCGCATTTGCTTTGCTAGCCTCTTCTATCTAGTGCTTCCCACATCCACGCATGTCTTGAGAGCTTTTTGACCATCTTGCGAGAACCGCCCTCTGAAGATAGGGCGCTATGGCGCTCATTAGGGGAGGCCTATGTCCAGCAGTGGACTGGTATAGGCTGATGATGATGAAGTTGGAGTCCCCCTTACACCCTAAGAATTGATTGAGACATCAAACTTCTTACAAAACAGCAAAGTGACTTTGATAGTATTATGCGAGGATCTATCAAAAACTGTTTATTTTCATGTTGGCCTGTCAAGTCTAGTCCACTTTGTTATTGTTTTATTTTATTTAACGTAAACGCAAGGACATTATTTAAAATTCAGGCAAAATCGTGTAATCTATACATTATTTACCAAGTGTAGATTAAATGTCCTATGTATAATCGAAGCATACGTATTTTTACATATAAATCATGGGTATAGTTCAATCTATTTTCTGTTCCATCACATTTTGTGTTGAAAGGTACGTATTTCCTTACCTTCGTCCTAACTAACTAGTCTAGAGAATATTTATGAAACCGTACCTACAAATTTATTTCTAGGTAGTCTTGAAAATATCTTTAAAAAATTATGGGATTAGGTAAGTACCTACCTATTTCAAGCGTTTACTTGCTACTTACTAATTCTAAGTGGAGGAACTGGGATCTGCACTGACATCTCGCATAGGAGTGTATTGTGCATTATCCCCCTGCCTAACCAGGCCCTAACCAGCCCAGCTGCTTGAAGTACCGGAGCAGGACTTTTGGAAATTGACAGCTTGGTTTCAGCTTCTCTATGAGTGTGGACAGGTTTGATGTCTTTATGAGACTTTTCAATCCCGTTTTCCGTTTGGCCTCCTCTGTGGCCGTGCAGTGGTGCAGTGTACCACAGTGGTACCACAACGTTCCACATTGCAGTCTAGGAAAGAGGCAGCCACGACATATGCTGCTGTCTGTGGCTTCCGTCTTAAAAAGATGGTGGTTCAGCTCACAGTGGCCTGTGATGATACCTACCTACTATTGTTCATAAGTCCTCACGGCTCATCATTAGCAACCTACGCTTTGCAGATCACCTTATACTGTTCTAAGGCCTAATCCCGTAAGACCTGTGTTCCAGAGTGCTGACATGGACATGCTGTGCTTTCTTACTGATGCTGCTAATGTTCACGTTAGTGCTTCTCATGGTGTACGGCATCTCGGTCGGTTATCATTACGCTCAGAAAGAACTCTCAACGTTTGCCAGTGAGTATTTTTTACGCCACAAGGACTTTCGTAGATATTTTTTTGTCATAAACAAAGGAATTACAAAATCAAATCAATTATTGGTGAAACATATTCTTGACTACTGGTCAGAGAATATCACAGAAGATCGAAACAATTATTAGTTTTGAAAGTTTTCATATAATTATCATTTTCATATCAAGTACCTATTTTGTCTGTCGTCCGTTTTGGAACACGATTTTTTACCTATTTTTATTGTTGTTATAACAATGCTATTACCTTGCTATAGGAGTTTCTCTGAACGATAGGATTCGCAACGAATACATTATACATCCGACAGAGAAGTAGGAGAACCAAGGTTATCGACATAGCTCAAAGTATTAGCAAGCTGAAGTGGAGGCCATATCTCGAGAAGAACCGACAATCGCTGGGGTAAACGTGTTCTTGAGTGGAGACCGCGACTCGGCAAGCGTAGTGGAAGATGCTCTAACTAGGTCGGATGACGATTTGCAAAAGACTGCTGGCAGATACTGGATGCGGCAAGCTGAAGACAGGGCGCTGTAGCGCTCATTCGGGGAGGCCTATGTCCAGCTGTGGACTAATATAGGCTGATATGATGATGTTAACTTGTCATTTTCTGATATTGTTTTGTTATCAGCTTTTGTTAAGTTTTAATAACAACTTAACTAAATTAATATAAAATGTCTTGTATTCTAGAACCCAGTTGTTACAAACCGGTTTTTATTTGTATTTCAGTGGCGTCGAGGCCGACGTCGGAGCCGACGCTAATAGCGAGGCGATCTGGTGATGAAGAGTATCAGCCTGTTGTGAGACTGCTGGCCGTCAATCAGACAGAGGCGCAAAGCCCGAGGAAACCGCTTCTAGGTAAAAATACTTACTGCTAAAAATATAAATAAATAATAATAAATAATACTGGACAATTCACACATTACCTAGCCCCAAGCTAAGCAGAGTTTGTGTTATGGGTACTAGATAACTGATATACATAATATAACACAATACATAGATAGATACCTATTTTTATTATACATAGAAAACGACGAGAACACCCTGAACAAATGTCTGAAGATCGTACACACATTTGTTTCGAGGCGGGAATCGAACCCGAAACCTCCTGCGTCGCAGGCAGACCTTCGCCCACCGCGCCACAGAGGTCAAAATTATAGGGTACTAAATGGATCGAGCTGAAATTTGGCGCCTGGAATAAAATATAGTTATAGGCTTATTGTATTTCAAAAAAACGCGTACGAAGCCGCTGGCCTCAGCTAGTACTTACTTTTGTAAATTGAGAAACCATAAAAAAATACTCATTCGAATTCGGAAAAGCGAATTATTTCTATCCTCTACTGATAAAGAAATATCATAATCATAGCATAGGTATTTATTTTTATAATTTATAATGGTTTTTGCTAATTTTAATCATTAAAAAGATCGATTTTTTAAGATTCAACCGCAAAATTTCCAATATTTGTGAAGTTTTGCGGGAATTACTTTTAATTTATTTGTTTTTTTTTTAAATGTATATGTATATAGGTATTTAGGAAAAAAGCAAACGTATTTTCATCAATCCTGATCTTATTTTCAGAGGTGTATAGAACAGATCGGCCTAGCGAGAATGTTTACTTGGAAAATTCACCAACACCCATCATTATGCTGGAGACAGAAAGGTAAGGCTTCCATTTCGCTTAAACTTCTGAGGTGTTTACTGTTCACAGAATACAAATGATGAAAGGCCATTATATAGTAGGCATTTAAGACATCGCAGAATAAGGTCCAATTTCTATAAAAATTTTACCGAAGACAAAACAAGCGAAAAAAAAACTTTTTTACAACCGATGCATTCGTTTAGGCAGAGATACGAAGATGCCCTTGGTGGCCACCAAAATCTAGTTTCGTATCTCTGCCTAAACTAAATAGAATAAAACTATTACAGAGGCATTAAAAAAAACTTATGATAGGTATCACAAACTGTAACAAGGATTTTTGAAAATTCCTTTTTTTTTAAACGGAATAATAACATAAATTAGGTGGCGGCGCCACTTTGGGTGGGGTATTATGCAAGCTTGCGCAGTCATCGATCGATTCTTGAATAACGCTTTTTTAAGCAAAGATCTTTGACTGAGCAAACTTTCTTATTACGGGCCTATGACTACCAAGTTTTGTTTAAATATTGCTTTGCTTCGCAGACCACCCAGTGAACCAGAGCTGTCTCCTCACGAGAAGGAGTTTGCTAAGCGCCTCATCGGTCGAATCCGGCGATCCAAGAATAACACGGAAACTAAAACTGAGCCGCCTTTCCTGCGGCCCTTGAGGAATAGCGGCTAGCACGACAATTCAATGCGGATACAGTTTCTTTGTACAATTCGTGGGTTAAGGCCCATACCCCACCGAAAGTGGCGCCACCACCTTATTTGTCTTATAATTCTGTTTAACAAAGGAATTTTCAAAAATCCTTCTTCCAGTTTGTGATGCCTATCATAAGCTTTTTTTTAATGCCTCTGTAATAGTTTTATTCTATTTAATTTAGGAAGAGATACGAAAATAGATTTTGGTGGCCACCAAGTGCAACTTCGTATCTCTTCCTAAACTAAATAGAATAAAACTATTACAGAGGCATTAAAAAAAAGCTTATGATAGGTATCACAAACTGGAAGAAGGATTTTTGAAAATTCCTTTGTTAAACAGAATAATAACATAAAGTAGGTGGTGGCGCTAGTTTAGGTGCTGTATGCGCCTTAAAGAATACCTGTAGGGTTTCTTAAAGACGTATAGGTACCTACGCGTTGATGATGACATTGATTATCTACTGGCTAAGATTCTCTCATATAGCTTTGCTTCGCTTACTTAATTTATTTTTAGTCGGTACTGTACCTACTGCTGATGGACAAGCCTCGCTTTTTTCCTACTCGCGATCTAACGCGGTTACATGCTTATAAAGTAGATCAAATTAATGTAGGTATACCTATCTAGTAATTATCACTAGGTAGATACATTAACAATGAAAATGACTGCAGGGTGGTTAACGCTACGTAGGTTCCTAGGTTTCTGTTTTACTTAGCCTTCTTTATTATCGATTTCTTCGTGACAAAATAAAAGTACTGTTTCAATTGTGTATGTTTAATTCCACGATTACCCTTACAATACAACCAAGACAATACCAAAAGCTACGCGCTCAGAGTTCTTTTGAATACGCTCAGAGAAGTTCTGTTTAATGCTGTTATATTAGTGTTCAATGCGTTTAGATTCGTTGAATTAAATTCTGTTAAATTTGTTGTAGTCAAAGCGAATAGCGTCGAGTTATTTGTGAAGTTTCCGCTGAAGAGCAAATCGCTGATAGTGTCATTGTCGGAGGACAAATGGCGGCGACCGCGGCTGTTAGGTCCGAAGTCAAGCGGTCCGTATGCTTTCTTCGCCGCTCTATTTAATGATTTCATGGCGGGGCTTAAATTGGCGGTCCCCATGCCGCTGGCGCCTCGGCCTATACCGCTGTTGCTGGGGGGGAACTGTTCGGCGCTTCGCCGCGCGTTTCCGGACCGCACCGCTCCTGCCGCCTGCGCCGCCGCATCTGTTACAAAATTATAACTTAGGCCAGCACGTATGAGGGTATCCATAATTACGTAAAGCTATTTTGACCATTTTTTGACCTTTTTGACCATTCTCACGACATCTCACCAAGGGGTTCTTGGTGAGATGTCGTGAGATTTTGCTCGACCCCTCTCCTAACTTCACGTGGCAGTTTTCTTATCGCATATTCTAATGCAAATAAGCTATTATGTGCTTGCGAGCACCTTATTATTAGAAGTCTGACACCCGAATACTCAAACGCAAGCATGTAAGCTCTCTTAACACTTTCATGGCTGAAAACACAGAGTGCGATCTGAGAGTCGGTTTTTTGACAGTTTTCAATGAAAATGTGTCAAAAATTCGTCACTTGAGACGAGTTTAAATCTAAGATTTGTTTGAGTATTCGGGGTTAGGCCAGCGGTGCCAGATTAGGCGAATTATCGCCATTTAGGCTACCTTTGGGGGTCAAATGGCGACCAAAAAATCCAATCGGCTACCAGTAGCCATTTAGGCTACCTAGAAAAAAAAGAACGGGTGATTTAGGCTACTTCAGGATTATTCCAAATTTATTAAATAATTTCTTGTTAATTGTAGGTATGCTTGTAACGAAACGTAATTATGAACGTCCACCGTTCTTCGGTTCTTTTCTCATTCTATTCTAGTTTCTAACTCGCTGTATGACAGAGACAGAGTTCAAATCTATGCAAGAAAGTGAGACGCAACTAACTCAACCTCAACTCAATTCATGAACTCACTCACAAGCTGGTCAACGGACCTACACGGACGAAATGATTATAATGCACAACTCAAAAATGTTGTACCAAAGAAGACCGATTTATTCAGCTGGATCATCTACTTCCGCCACCACTTTTAGGAATGAAGATTCTCCCGCTGAAATTGATGGTGAACTTCTACAGGAAGTCATTGTTTTATTACAAGAGGAATAAAACCATAACTTGTTGCAGAAGTTCTATCTTACTACATTAAAAAAAAAAAATTTTGCTTTACGTTTTTTTACGTGTCTTTTTTGTTTGGGCTAAATATCCTTAGCTCAAAATTTTAGGCGAACTAAGCTACTTGTACGAAAAAATATATTAGGCGATTTAGGCTACTCAGTAGGCAAAATTAGGCGAATTGAGTTAGCTTTTATCTGGCAACCCTGGGTTAGGCTCGTTCAGCTAAAGCTTATTCAGTGATCAAACAATGCTTGAGTAACGCTTTTTATGGTCTTTTTCTAATAGGGATGTTAACAATTTTTCGGAATTGCTTTTATTTTGAAGATGGACTCTTGTTTAGCATAAAAAAAATATTTTCTTTAAAAATATTACTATTTTCGATAAGAAAATGTACAAAAATAGAGTAATTTTAAACTTTTCCGCTAAAACACTAACAACTGTCACGTAACAGAAATGACGTCACGAACCGCAAAACGATGGTCGCGATTCATGACATGACTGTATGTTGTATGTCCATTGTTCGATTAGGACATGTGTTTTCTTAATTTTACTTGAATACAAACAATCAAAATGAACACAAAGTTTTACAAAACCTGTGCAGTGCCCCCTGTGTAAAAGTACAACAATTACTATACCGGAAAAACTGTTTATTCATGTGCCAAAAGATAAGCAAATGTTACGAATTTATTGTTTTAGCACATAACCTAACTTTGTAAACAGTGATTTAAACGATGTTCTAAACACGATAAATTATATATAAAAAGCAGAAAATCATCTATTACACATGTACTTGACTGTTATTTATGTATTCGTAGATAGATAAATGGTATTAAACGTAAAAGAGTACCTACAAAGATGTTTTCACGTTCCTGAATTCTGAACCACAAAAGTCTTCGTTTCTTGCAAAAAAGTTTGCCACCATCAACAAATCTACTTTTGGTAAGTTGGAACTATTCCCTTTAGTGAATCCGGATTCCATCATGTATTAATATTATGTAATTTACAGACTAATTCGTCGTTATGAGAAAATGCAGAAAGGTAAACAAACAGTGCGACAGCTAGTTTTGCAGCTAGTGACGTCATAAGCTTATAATGGCGTTTGCAGTCACTTGACAACAGATTATAAATATAGCATTTAAAATCATTTTTAATAAATTCAATAAGTTATATTATATTATAAAAATGTGATTTTCGATATTCTAATAATACAAATGATTATAAAATTAACACTAAACTTTAATTTGTGATTATGGTTAACATCCCTATTCACTCAAACAATAGGTCTATGATTGATCAAGCTTTTATAATACGGAACTTATACCTACTTCAAATAATGACAGTGACAAAATCGATCAATTATTACGTGTTCATCTCAGAGCAATAACTATTGCTCTGAGGTGTTCATTCAAATTAGTTTGTGGTTTTTAATTTCTTCTACGTTCTACAAAAAATAAAAGTAAGGGCATAAAACATAAACGATTTTCTGTTACAAATTTTAATCTAGCGCCAACACGAAACAAACACCTAAATTTTGTGGGGAAAAATGCGTGATAGGATATTTTTTATTTATTTATAAATAAATAAATAAGAACCCAGAACCCTCTCTGAGGCCTCTCGTAACTAAGTCCCTATTCTTGCTAGCTTTATTGTGTTAGTCGTGAATAGAAGGCTTGTCCAGCGAAGGGTAGGTACAGGTACCTAAGTTAAGAAGGTATCTTGGCACAGTGCATGGGTTTAAGTAGGTAGCTGTCTTTATATGTTTGTACCCCACACTTCTGTCATTGCAAACCCTCTTTATGTATAAAACTGTTGACTATTACTGAAATACGTAGGTATGTAGGCAGGCGTCTAGGGCCTGATAATTACATAAAACCCTATCATATAGGAACCAACTAAGGCGGTTACTCGTACTCACCCATAGCTGCCACTGCGCTTTGAACAGTACAATATTGGTAGCCGATACCGATGCCTATTATCAGCATACTCATAACGGTGAACATAAGGCAACATACCAGCATAGCACATACTGTACATAAAGTTACCCTGAAACAGAATAGTACTTCAGCAAGAACCTATCTACCTAAACAATAATCTAAAAAGATAAATTCGACCCAAATTTTTTTGGTTTCAGCAGGATTCGAACCTGCTAACCCTGAAATCGATTTTTTTGGACTTTTTTAATTTCATAAAGAATACCCAAAGTGCGAGGGCTTATGCACTATAATATACAAATAAATAAATAATAATATTATTAAGAAAGGAAATAACAATCAAAATAATAGAATTAAATTGAAACTAACTGTTTACAATAGAAACAATTGAGATAACTGCAGACTGTTGCAAACAATCTACAGGTAGCTCAACTGATCCCTAAAAATACCAGTCGCAAGCGTGCCCAAGACATTGGCTGCATTGCCCCGCTGTATAGCAATGCTGATGCGCTGTACCAGATAGGTACCAGCTCTCGGGTCACGCGTCGTCGCTTCGAAAATATAATAATAAATATTTTTATAATAATAATCAACTTTATAACGTAAACGTATCTGCGAGTGAGTGTATCAAATCATGCAGTACCTAATAAGAAAGGTACCAGACCTGAGTAGGTAGGTACCTACTCAATGTTTAACTTTAGCGCCAGGAAGAGTGAATGAATGGACTTTGTGAATCATTGTTTTTACACTGGCGTTGAAAATTGAAACAATCCACCGCGGTAATTTCAAAAAGATATCTGATAATATCTACTGACTGACCTTTCAAATGCATCTAATACAATGGAGACAAATGAGCTCAGGGAACAACACACACATCCCATTTTGTAAAAACATCTGATTTCTCATTAGATTTTACGAATATTTTCGTATGTGTATAAATATTGCAAACGTTGAATTTAGGTCATTATTGTTATGTTTCGTGTCTTACTTAATTCACATCTTATTAAATTAGAAGGTACATAAAACTACATAGAAATGTTGAATTTATTTACAAACAGAGACGCACAAAAATTCATTGCACCTTACTACATTTACTAGGACGACATGGTAAAGAGAATACAATCACAATCACAATACAATACAATAATACGTAATAGCTTGGCACTTGGCACCTATCCAAGTCAAAGCCTGAGGTCAAAACCATCAATCAGTCTCATGCTCGCACAAATGAAACCACCAAAAGTAGAATAACAGGGAACAATTTACTGTGTAGACGAGGCGTGTATTTTAGGTAGCGGTAAGTGGTTTTATTCTCATACTTGGGGGAGCTTCTTTGGTAAGGTCGTTGAGATGTAAATCCATCCTCTGTTCGTGGTTTTGTTTGTCCAAATGATGACATTGACAATCTTTGGAAAACTGACACTGACAACTGAACCGTGTTGTCTATGCCGGTCGGTGAAAAAGGGCAGAGGCAAGATGGCGCGTGGCGGGCATCGGGCTCTTTGTATCGACCATGCGTAGAATTCACGATTTTATCAGTTGATTGGTGGAGTTTTCGGTGCCGTAGGGCTGCGCAGGGCTGTTCTGATTGTCTTAGCCTTTATCAGAAGGTGGGATGTAACCCTGTCTGTCTTCACGCCCACTGATGGTTTACCTCGAATGATACTAGGAAAAGTCTGACTCGCACATCCACACCAATAATGGCGGAAGACTCAAGCGACTTTACAACGGGAGTTCTGTGCCAATTACTTCAGTACTACCAGTACTACAGTCGGTTCCTTCTACTATCCTAAGAGAATGAGATTAACAAGTGCTATGGATGTTCAGAAATGCAATTGGTTTGTAATAGAGGTGCTGGTAAGGTCTGATCGTTTCATGCTAAAATTGTTGGTTTTGTGAATACTTCTATTGGATTGATTTGTAAATACTAAAGGTAGTATGGTTATTAAGCAAGCAGTTTGGGTTTTAGTTGGTTTATTGTGATGTGACCATACTTTTGATTGATTAGGTATAAAGAATCTTGAGAAAGAAACTAAACAAATGTCTTTCGTCAACATAAGTAGCTAATCAAAGCTAATCGAGTAGTTGCCCAATGATAAAGCATAGCCGGTGTAAATATGTCCCAATGCTAATAATCATAGCCGATGTCTTGTCAATGACACAACTTGCCCATCTGTTGCAATGTTTTCTTGTGAATTATTGTTTTCAGGGTTCAATGGAAGTGGAGGATGCCTGACACTAGATATTGGCAGACCACATCAATCATGGAGGCACATAAGGATTTAGTGATTGACGGAGCCAAATATGTGTGTGATAGTGCCAGAGAATCTACTTAGCATAGACTGTCTGGGAATCAGAAGTGCCTTATTATAAAGATAAGTCACACCTTCACAAATCAGATTTGTTTCAATTCCAAAGTAAGTGTATGTTTATTGAAAAAAAAAGAAAGTAAAACAATAAAATTAGTTTACTGTTGATAAAATTATAAAACCTGAATATTGTCTTGCATTTTGTTGTTCTGTTCATGTATTTGTTCAGTTACACATGTTACAAAGACAAGACTTGATTAAACTTGATACATATTATGGAGTAAGTATGGGTGCTAAGATGTGTTCTATTTTAATAATTCCATGATCAGATCACTAAACACTGATCCACATGCTATGTGTAAATCTTGTGTGACTCTTTATCATGTCATTTGCTTTCCTACTTTGTGTTTTTTTTCTGTTGTAGTCTGCTGATATATTTTGTTGTTAGTTCTTGTTCATGTAGCATCAGTCCTTCAAGGATGATATTGTTCGGTTCTGATCTTTGTTTCTGTTTCGCTGTTTTTGCTGGAAGGTGAGGTCTTTGTGTCGTTATTTGGTTATGGTGCTGCTTGGCATAGCTAGTGTGAGCATCTTGGGTTACTACACCCAAGATTGGTCCTTGTTGGCATGGTGGCCATCTGAGAGGACGCGTGTGGGCATATTGAGTACGGTGTCTCAATATGAGTTCTACAGGCATACGGTGTTGCTTGTAAGAGCTGGTGAGAGAGTCTTGGGTTCCTACACCCAAGATTGGTCCTTGTTGGCATGGTGGCCATCTGAGAGGACGCGTGTGGGCATATTGAGTACGGTGTCTCAATATGAGTTCTACAGGCATACGGTGTTGCTTGTAAGAGCTGGTGAGATAGTCTTGGGTTCCTACACCCAAGATTGGTCCTTGTTGGCATGGTGGCCATCTGAGAGGACGCGTGTGGGCATATTGAGTACGGTGTCTCAATATGAGTTCTACAGGCATACGGTGTTGCTTGTAAGAGCTGGTGAGTGTCTTGAGTTCATTCAAGATTGGTTCTCTAGTCGTGGTCTGAGTCGTCTAGCTAAATGTTGTGTAGTCTCTAAATGGTGATCAGATGTTGTTTTGTGGAATATGGTTGCATCTTGTGAGTCTGTTGTTCTATGATCTAGTTATATGTGTCTTGCTTGATGAAATTGGTGTTGACCTGTGTTGTGGTCAAGCAGTGTTTCTGGTTTCGGTCCCCTCATCTCTCTGGTGGTGCCACTGTGGATCTCATCTGTGGTCGGTAACTAGCAATGGTTGATCAGGTGGTAGTAGGACGTACCTAGAGTATGTACCTGCTAAGAGGCTGGAAGTCGGTGTGTAATGTGCAGGTGCCCAAGCCCATAATCAGGCTGTTCTTAAAAAAAAAAAAACAGTTTGTGGACAGCTCTGTATAATTGGCTAGAGTACCAATGTTATTGCATGTTGATGATGTGTTTTTCGACAGAACGCGGCTGAAGCGAGTAATGTGTGCGGTTGGTTGGTAGGGGTGGCGGAGCGTCCGTGCTGCGGTGTTGGCTTGCGTCTGCCTGGTGTGCGCATTAATCATAGCAGGAAGAATGATGTCAGGTTGGACGAGCGAGTCTATGGCGATATGGCGATATCTTCCTCTTTTTATTTGGGTGCTGTAGTAAGTACATGGAACGTAAATAACCCGGGGTGTGTATCTTTATCAACAACAACAAACAAGGCATAATCGGCTAATTGCTGCGTTTGTTCATTACGAGGCTATTTCTCAGGGCTGGGAGTGTGGTGAAGCCGAAGCGATGACTGACTATTTCTCCGGGCTTGCAGTCTGGAAAGGAGATGGCTATAGTGTTGTGAAAGTGGCTAAGTATCGTAGGGTAGCCAACAACTGTATCAGTCTTCCTGTAGTGCGGTTGAGGTGGCCAACAACTGTACCTGATAGCGTTTGTTGGCGTGGTGGCCAAAGGCTGTATGCGTTACACTATAGCGTCGTCCGTGGACGGACTCATTGTCAGGCATTGGCCGTGTAGACGAGGCGTGTATTTTAGGTAGCGGTAAGTGGTTTTATTCTCATACTTGGGGGAGCTTCTTTGGTAAGGTCGTTGAGATGTAAATCCATCCTCTGTTCGTGGTTTTGTTTGTCCAAATGATGACATTGACAATCTTTGGAAAACTGACACTGACAACTGAACCGTGTTGTCTATGCCGGTCGGTGAAAAAGGGCAGAGGCAAGATGGCGCGTGGCGGGCATCGGGCTCTTTGTATCGACCATGCGTAGAATTCACGATTTTATCAGTTGATTGGTGGAGTTTTCGGTGCCGTAGGGCTGCGCAGGGCTGTTCTGATTGTCTTAGCCTTTAACTGCTTTGATCAGGGAGTAAAGGGAGGGTGATTTTATTCGTCCAAAATTTTACCGCTATTTCTCCAGATCCAAACCAAAGATTGTAGTATACCTACCTCCGTAGGACCCTAGGATCTTTGCTCCAGACTCCAGCCACATAACTGTTTTTAGGTCATAAAAAAAATAACCAAAAATAATAGTAAAAATTCTGCGTTCTTTATTGTATTGTTAAATAAGTTTAAAATAAGAATGTATTACACAGACTTTATAGTCTTTATACTGGCGGCTGCGCTAGGTATTCTAGGTATTACCCACCTATTTATCATTATTACTAATTTTTTTTTTCATTCCACTTATCGCACCTCCAGTCGTAAACTGACTCGATCCAAAATTTAGGTGAATTGGTTTAGGTATACAAAACAACTTAAAAAAGCGCGCTCTATCGCCGTAAATCAGAAACTGCCCTTATACTACACAATCTTGTGTCCCTTTCTTAATTACGAGTTCAGCTCCTTTCGTCATTACAATTGACGTATTGAGTAGGTTACCGGGTAAACGGTGGGTCAGTTGGGTACACTGGGTCACGTACATATTGGCGAAATTAGTACGGGTAGCGCCGTCTATTGTCTGCTCATATACGCCCCCTTACCCACAATCTCCGCTCGGCCAGTTCCCGCGCGGCTACGCTCAAGTGAGGATGCACCACGCCTGTTTTTCTGCGAACGCGTCGGAAATACTTTGAAATGTGAGTTGATATTTTGTTTATAATTGCTGACTTACAATAGTGATATCAATGATATTATAATATAAATGAGGTAGATGTCGCACTAGCGCGTGGAAACTGAGGCGGCCAAATTAAGACAATTGTCGTAATTTTGATTTAGTCGAATAACAGCAGCGAGCGAGTGACCGCGCGTGACTTTGTGCTTTTTATATGCCGAGCTGTGTGTTCTGACAATGCAAAAACTATGGTACAAAGGTAAAAAAGGATGAATAAGTTACGTACCACACGTAAGTATATAAAACACCTCATAATTTACGTTTTATTTCGAAATTACAGCAAATTATCGGTACATAATCAAATATTTTAAGTGATGCTAAAAAGGGATAGAGAATATTGACGACAACCGCAGCGCGATAGGGACAGATAGCGTGCGCCGGGCGTGCGTCATAGAGTAATCAATCAGAAGTATTCAGAAGGGATCTCATACTCGTAGGCACAAAATTTACTTTAATAGCGTAGCACTAAACATCTTTTCTTTTCAGTAATTTTTAAATATAGTAATTGCTTCTTTTAAAATAATAGTCGATCTTAATTAGGCCTTTAGAATTAGGTAGTAGACATGCGCAAATAAAATATTTTTGTCATCTGTTAGTCTGTTCTCAGAACAATGTTAATAGTTTCATTGACTAAACATTTACTTAGAATGTTTCAAACGAATAATAATACCTTTCTAAGGTAATGTCTCATATGTTCCTTGAAATTATATATTAATATTCAAACAAACAAATTGTTTCATTAAATGTCCCTTCTGTAACAACATTTCTCCTAATCTATGTAGCTCTCGCGGATTTCAAGCGCAAGTCTAAACAGATAGCTATCCTTTTCTATATCATTTGTATTGTATTATCTGTCGCATTCATTGTTGTAACCTATGGATACGCGAGAGGTAGGTATGCATATGTCGTAGAGGACCTAAATCTGAGCACCGCGCAGTATGAATATACGTCATCTTTAGTAAAACATCATTGAGTGATATCGATAAAATTGTATTGCTGTACTGTGACCTTGTTATTACGCTGTGATTTAAACTGTAGGTGATATTACTAGCTACTAGTTTGACCAGGTTGATTCTTGTTTGCAATTCGAATTGGCCTACGGTCAAGAGTGGGTCTGATTCACTGTGTACTCAGTGGATCGCGACTCACTGTGTACTTGTTGTTAAGGCGACGGTCATCGTTCTCCTAAGTTTTAATCATAATTATAACAAATTAATATTATAAAGTGAAGTCGGGTTGTGTTGTGGATAATGAAGGGAGCGTCCAGCCAGACCAAGGCGAACGAGACTGGACCCACCCTAAGACTGAATTAAATGTTCCTGTCTATTTCATAGCGATCTCTAATTTTAAGATTTCATTATTTTATTTACCTACTAGTTAATTAGTAGTAGTTTAGGTACTAAGCAAATCGTGCTGTGATGATTGTGAAAACGTAAATAGTGGAATAAAAACATGATGCGAGTACAAAAAGTCAAGACTGCAAAATGATGTACGTCGCCTTAACAAAATTTCATAATGATATGATAGTTATTAAAAACTAATTTTTATATTTTCATTTTTCCTTTTAAGTTTAAATAATTTATTACGTAAAAAAGTCAAGACTGCAAAATAATATGCGTCTTAACAAAATTTTATTATGGGATAAAACTAATTTTTATATTTTCGTTTTTCCTCATAAGTTTTAACATTTTAATAAGTTTTAATAAAAATATAATTTCTTTATTGAATGTCTTTCATTATTAATTATTTACCTAGGAAAACCCCTAGCATAGAATAAACAATACCCAGTTATTAAAACTTACTAGTGGTTTGATTCGTTCATGATTGTTTATGCTTATGCTTCTAGACCCACTGTTAACGAAGGGGTGACTCATTGTTCACCACTGGTTGTAAACAGTGGGTCATTTCTGCTCTTTTAAAAAAAACCTTATTTTCTCTGCTCTTCATCATCCGGGTTAATGATTTACTAATTCTCTGAGAGCTAGTGAAAAATGCAATACATTAAACCAAATTTTAAGCCAATCTGACAGAAATTCCTTGAGATATGAGCTTTTATAAATAAATAAATAGAAAAAACTGACTCACTGTTTACCCGGTGACCTATCGCGTAAAAGTTGGTTGGATTCACATGCTACGCAACTAGTGAGAAAGTGGCATAAACCTCAATGCCTCACTATTCCACAAAACTTGAGATAGGTTAGATCGACAAAGGGTTTCACCGTTTTTCAGCTCAGGCGGTACGGTTATGGCATAGTATAAGATAAAATCCTATACATTTAGTAGGTACCTACTTACCGGAACTGAAACGTGGACACTCACGGTAGGGCTGGGCCACCAGTTTAAAGTCACCCAGCGATAGGATTCGCAACGAATACATCCGCGACAAAGAACCAAGGTTGTCGGCATAGCGCAAGCTAAAGTGGCAGTGGGCTAACCATACCTCGAGAAGAACCGACAACCACTGGGGTACCTAAACGTGCTCTTAGGTGGAGACCGCGACTCGGCAAACGTAATGTAGGACACCCTTCGACAAGGTGGGATGACGATTAATTTAATAAGTTGTTGACATAAGAAAAATACCTGTGAAATATGATCCCGTGTTCTTTGTTGACTACTGACTTTGAAAACGGCTGTGATTTAGGCAAGATTTAACCATACAAGAAGGCACATTTCACTTTAGTCGAAAACAATGCAAATCAGTAGGCGTTTAATGTAGTAATGGCAGGATGGACAGACTATGATGTCAATGTGTGAGTGCGTACGTACAGAGGATGGACATACCATTGAGTTCTTTTCTTCACTATATTTCTTACTGAGACATGCTGAGACTACGACCATGGAATTCTCTCGTCTCTAGCTCTGGCCTCTGACATCAAGAATCATCATCAATTTGATGATGATGATGATTCTTTGTTACTCGTCACGTCAGTTGAGTTGAGACACAATTCTGCCAGTGTCAAGTAAATAAAAAATAATTGTAAAATCAGGAAATATGAGTTACCTATCAAAATACGAAGATTATTGATATTTTAGATTGATATTTTTTCACCAGAGCCTAGTTCGTTATCTAACAGGGTGCAAGGTTAGGTTGGCTTGGGAGACAATCTTGTCTCCCAAGCCAACCTAACCTTGCACCTATATATATAGGAACTCTTAACATCTGTTATGAGTCCAGGGACGAGGGTTACCTATCTTCAATTTGATAATAAATAACTCTTATCATAACAGTTTCCATGTTTCCATTACTTGACACTGACAAGATTGCCAAAGAATCATCAAATTATGGCAAGATGACAAGAAGTTAAAAAGTTTTCCTGCTGAATTTCCTGAAATTTTGGAAACTACTGAATTCTGAATAGGTAAACATAGTTAGTCTTACGAAGTTATTGTATACTCATTGCATAGTAGTTTATGCTTCTGAAAGTGATTTTTATAAATAAATAACTACAATCTTCTCCTTTCGGGTTCTTCAAAAAATAATCGAAACTGTAAAGCACTTTATAAGAACGAGAAAATGTGATTTGTGTGTGACGATGCTTCCAATTAATAGTCCCCAAAAAGGGCCTGAAAACCCAAAAGAAAGTAATAAACGTAACCATAAGAATTATATTATCAAGAAACGAGTGCCCAAAAAACCTGTGGATGGAGAAAACGTGCTTTTTGTTACAAAAAAGTCAAATTTCAAGGTAGGTTTCGCAAAACCATGTAATGCGTATACAATTTAAAAAGGCAAGATTGAGCCTCTAAAGCTCGTACTAGAAAACTATGCTCAGTCACCGATCTATGCTTGAGTAACGCTTTTATAATACGGGCCTACACAGTAGGTACACAATACAGCTAGTACCTACCTACTAAAAGTATTCAAATGCATATTCTTATTTTAGGGCCAACTTGACAATTGCATTGAACTGTTGAGCAAGGGAGAAAAGGAGATAGTGTTGCATGGCTTAGGTGCAGCCATACAAAGAACCTGTAACTTAGCAGTGCAAATACAACTCGCTTTTCCAGGAACACATGAAATTGAAGTTAACACCGACACTATTGATGTTATTGGTAAGATGAATAACCTTTGTCTTGGAATAACATGTCAACATACTTATTACTCAGGATTAAGATTAATATAGATTTGTTTTCAGATGACTTGATCCCAAAGGATCAGGATTTGGATTTGGACCATTCCTTCAGATTGCAGTCATCAGTACATATCCGGGTATTCCGCACAGCAATAGTTGGTGCCAACCAGTAAATCAAAATGTTCTTCTCGCTCAATGAGATAGTGCAGTGGATTGGGCTGACAGTGTTTGAAATATGGATAAACCTTATTACAATAACTATATTTACAGTGTTGCTAGCACTCAAACTAGATGGAGTCATAAACAGTGCTTGGTGGACCGTTTTTGCTCCTTTGTTTGTAAGTGATGCTATGAATGCATATTTCTGCTGCATTGTATGTATAAGAATGAGTTTAGAAAGTGCCTATAAAACTGCTCTTTATAGGGCATCATGGAGTAGTATTTTCCTAGGTTTAACATTTGTTTACAAATACTTACTATGTACTAAACTAGAAGGTGACTCTGGTATAGAATTTAGCGAAGTTTTTGCTCCCTTATTCATTCTGTTACAGTTGGTAGCTGTAAGGGCTTGCCAACTACACCAATAAAATAACTACTTTTCTATTAAGAAATGAAATAAGTTCCCAAAAATTTTGGCCGGAGTTGACCCCTCGTCACACCGAATCGAAGATCGATTTTTGTTAGAACTTATTTCTATTCTTAGAGACACACAGAGTGTGGGTAGGCACTATAACAAACATACTTTTCTATTGTCTGGAATCTTGTACTATAATAATGTATGTGGGTAAATAAAACAGAATATGTAAGTAACTAAATGTATCAGCAGCTTTTATTTAAACTGGAACAGATTTAAATAATCAACTTATGTTTCTCATTTCCTCACCACTAGGCCAAATCTAAATTATGTTTCATAAGTACCATATTGTTAATTTTCATAAATCATTTGTCAGCATCATCTACTAATTTACTGTGTTTTTAAGTTACTGAAACAGACTAAATAATCGACCTCTATTTTTCTTTTCTTCACCACTAAAATTGAAATTGAAGCCCCCATTTCCTTGATTTGAGACACTGGGTTCTGCATTTGAATCTCCTGCAGGTAAGCGTCCAAAAATTGATAATCCTTTGCGAAAGCCTGAAAAATTATGAAATTTTTAATCTTGATTGAATTCAATTACAGTTTTCAAGTACAGAACTCCCAGCCAAAATACCTGAAAGAAAACTTGGAGCATCTTGTGATTGCACTTCAATATTATCATTTCCCATAGGAATATCAGCTTTTGGAGATAGTAGAAGGCTGGAATCTGAAAGTAAGTGCACAAATCAGTTTTTTTTCACAAAGTGAAGTTGTTTAGTTCAGAGACACAGTATTTTTACCAATGCCATGAGCAAAGTCCATATCTCCATCTTCATATCCAGTGGTGCTCATTGAAACATCCAGAGATTCTGGTAGACCCTGTGGTCCATGTCTGAATAGATATCCACAAAATGGTTTATCTGGTTTGAATATGTCTTCAATCTGTAAAAAAGTTAATATTTGTATTCGTTTAGGGTTTTACTATCGAAGAAGCTTGCCTTTATTACGACGACGCGCATTACTACTACTAACGAATGTACTTACTTTTGGTTTCTTTGGGCTAGAAACCATGTCTTGTTCAACATCTAGCTCAATAATTTTTGAATTCATCATCATTGTACTGAATGTATTATCCTGTTGAATTGCTTTTGGAATCTCTTTCTTGTATTCATTTTTCTCTGCAATTATTGCACTCATAATATCCATTTCACTATTATTTGGTACATCTGCTTGAATATCATTGTTTTTGAAAAACTTTGATGTCACGACGTTATTTTCTGTGTTCTGTAAACAAAATTATGTCTTATTTATCTTTTCGCTCGACCCACTATAACATCCTCCTTACCTGATTTATATTTTACCTTCTGCAAGTTAATGTTCTTGCCATACACAAATGGTGGGCTCAAATCTAAATTATGTTTCTTGAGTACCATATCCTTAATCTTCATAAATCCTTCATCAGGGTCACCTGAGTTCAACTGACTATTAATAGTTACATTGGCTTCTTTTTCCTTAACGATATTATCTTCATTTATATTTTCAATCACAGTAATGCTTTGTGATGTACTGGGCAAGTCAAAAGAAACTGTTTTTTTAACTTCTTGTGATTTCTGCAACAACCATGTTAAGCTATATAACTACTGATATTCTTTAAACAAATATTTTTTGCGGTTATATAGTTTCCTAGCAACCCACCTCAGGCTTCAAACATAACTGTAGATCTTCAAAAGAGAAACAATTTCTTAATAGTGGTGACTGGGTCTAGTGATTGATAATATAATAAATAAAGCTGGACAACTCAAACAACATTATCTAGCCCCAAGCTAAGCAGACCTTGTGTTATGGGCACTAGATTAGACTGACTTAACTGATATACATTACATACATAGATAGATATTTTTTATTATACATAGAAAACGAACAGAACACCCGGAACAAATACCTGCAGATCATATAGATATTTGTCAAAAGGCGGGAATCGAAGCCACAACCTCTTGCGTAGCAGGCGGACCTTCGCCCACCGCGCCACAGAGGTCGTCATATGATATGCCCTTACAAGAGTAGGTATGTACCTACCTCTAAGCTAATAACACCTAAGCTAAAATAATAATGTATGTGTATGCAATAAATAAATGAATCAGCAATGATGATCAATAGTTAGTACGACGTAGGTCTGACTTACTTGCGATTGTTGTGACCTCAATGACTCATCAAGGAACTGTGTTGGAGGTCTCACAATTTCTATATTGGAAGACGTCATATCGACTTCCTCGATTTCTCCGCTCTGTATTGGCTCCTTGACCTAAAAGATATATAACAGATAAGTAACCTGGTAACTATGATTGGTCTTGTTCTCTATTCAAGTTCATTTGGAGATAATTGAGGAGGCTAACCTTGTTTTTAACATATGTGGCTTCAGGTGACTGAGGCTTGTCTCCCGCAGAAATGGAGTCAACTTGCTGAAGAGTACCTGGGTTAACTTTTGATATCATATCCATTGCGTCATTAGCATCTATATTAACGTCTCCCAGTATGTTGATCAATTTATTTTTCGAGTAGTCATCTTTCTTATCATCACTGGGTTTGGAAAAGTATGACGATATAGATTCGTCAACATTAGTTTTTCTATTGAATATGGTTGTACCAATGTCGAAATATGATTTGGAGAACGATTCTCTACGTTCCAAACCGGTAGTGTAATCGACTTTCTTCATCTTTACCTAAAACGAAACACAGGATAATCTTTTCTAGCCTACGTACATACCTACATAGGTTTTATATTACCTATTATCTACTCACTAAGTAACTACCTACCTCCTTACCTACATCATAGTGTAATAAGTAATACCTACCTAGTACATTGGGTGGGTTGCTGGCCGCGGCTGGTGATGGCTGAAAGCGAAGCGTAGCTTAGGTCCAGGCCATCACAGCGCGATCAGCATTACAGCCCTTGATGGACTAGCTGAAAAGAAGGCCGAGACCGAAGTCGAGGCCTTTATAGCGCGTACAGCGACGGCAGCAATAATGTCCAAGCATGAAGGCCGATACGATGGTCAAATATATTATTGTACCATGGCCGAGACCATAGCAAGTTGAGCTTGAGGCCATCATAGCGTGACCAGCAGGGCAGTCATTGCGGACCAAGACTTGTATCAAATAAAATAAAAACTAAAGCCACTGTGCCACTGTTGACATCTTCTCTGAATATAAACTTACTTAATAAATAATCTACGGCATATCAAGTGATACCTACTTACAATTCGTAAATAAACATTCCAAAAGTCGAAAAGCATTCAAAAAGTGTAGTCTTAGTGAAAAACGAACTAATAGTGAAAAACAATCAAAATACAAATGACAATTATTTGAAAAAAAAAAATAAGACGTATACCTACTCAAACAAATTTTTTTTTATTCAAATACACGATTTATTAGCAATTTCATTACTGCGCCTGCTTTGCGGCCAGCAATGGAAATTGCCAGCCGTGAAACACGACAGTAGGTAATGGAATTGCTGGCGCCATTTCTGGTAAGCCCGAAAGATCGACTGCTCATAGAAGGTTGCCAAATTAATTACAAACTATGTTTGAGTGAAAATCTAAATCTAATCAAATCAAAGTGTGAAAATCCAAATCAAACCTCATCCAGTTTAACGCTTATCAAATCATCGAGGTCCAGTGAATCCAACTGCAGTTTGGGCATCTAAACAATGCAAGAAGACAAGTTAATTGCTACCGACGCGACGTCACACACACTCTCATTTTAAAAAGAAACTTAGATAAAGAGTACCCTATGCTAGGTACTTACAATAAGAGCGCTCTCGTCAACATTCCTATTTTCATCAACGCTGGTTGTAGAGGTAGTCTGTTCAACTGCTTCCGCTTTTTCTTTTTTTGCTGCTTTCTCTTCAGCAATGGTTTCAATATTCAGGTTTTTTAGTTCGTTACTCAATTCTGTTAATGCTTTAAACTTTTCATTGGCTCGTTGGATAAGCTTCGGTCTATCGTTTACCATAAACTCTGCTAGTTGAATGATTCTTTCTCTATCAATCTTCAGACACGCCTCCTTCTTTGCCTCAACTTCTTTAGCTATTAATTCTGCTTGCTTATCAAAATCTGTTATTTTGTCCTTGAGACTGTTCTCTTTTTTAGTTGTTTCTTGCAGTTTCTGGACATAAGGAAGGCTTTCGTACCGATTCTTACATTCGAGCCACATATTTTCATACTTCTGTTCTCCGGTTTTGAGTCTTTCAATTACATCAAGTCTGTTTTCTCTGGCAACAAGCAGCTCCTTTTTGAGATCAACGTTGGCCATTCTGACTGTTTCCTTAGATTTTAAGAAACTGAAATCCCAAGTGGTAAATATGTATGTATAAACATGCGTAACATAGACGACCACTGGCGCGGTGGGCGAAGGTCCGCCTGCGACGCAAGAGGTTGCGGGTTCGATTCCCGCCTTGGGACAAATATTTGTACGATCTGCAGGTATTTGTTCCGGGTGTTCTGGTCATTTTCTATGTATTATAAAAATATCTATCTATGTAATGTATTTGTATTATGTATATCAGTTATCTAGTACCCATAACACGTGTTAGCTTGGGGCTAGATAATAATGTGTGAACTGTCCAGCATTATTTATTTATTATTTTTTGCTTACGTAGTGGTAGTTCAGGGGTCTGAAAATGACATAGGCGGTTCAAGGGGTACAAAAAAAGACATAATTTTTTATCGCGGGCAACACCGCGGGGCGCAGCTATTTTATCATTATTTTATTCTTTCATACCTACATAAACTATATTATTTTGAATTGAACCCATGTTAAAACTAACTTTGATTCTATATTAAAATTAACCTATATTTAAGTAGTATCAAATTATGATTTGCGTCAAATTAATTTCCCGCTAGTTTTATTCCTTGTAATTAAAATGAAGAAATCAAAGATTATAGTACGTAGGATCCTAGATCTTTGGAAGAAATATCTAAAAGACGCAATTACATTTTATTATGTGCGCAATGTATATAAATGTATGTATCTCTGGAAGTGTCTGGTGCGGAGGGTGATCATGATTACTAAAGGAACTGTTTCCTTGACTGATCATCCTCGATTCATCAACCATTTATTTTACCGGAGTGCCTAATATTTTGTTTTGTTTTAATAGGTATGTGGTATATAGGTATGTTTTCAACTAAAACTAGAATATGTATGGAATGTATTGTCTGAAATGAATCAATTTTATTTATTTAAATCGAGCGCCTTTTAGTACCTACCTAGTGACAGATCATCATCATCATCATCAGCCTATATTTGTCCACTGCTGGACATAGGCCTCCCCTAATGAGCGCCATAGCGCCCTGTCTTCAGCTTGCCGCATCCGGCATCTGCCAGCAGTCTTTCGCAAATCGTCATCCCACCTGGTCGGAGGGCGTCCTACACTACGTTTGCCGAGTCGAGTTTGAGGAGGAGGATCCAGCTGGGTTGGGCCGCGTTTGGCAAACTACGTCGAGTCTTGTCGTCATCCATACCCCAATGCTTGAAATTGAAAACGAAAGTTTTCAATCAGTGCGTTCTACCCGTCATGACCTACGGAGCTAAGACGTGGACACTCACGGTAGGGCTGGTCCATCAGCTTAAAGTCGCCCAGCGAGCTATGGAGAGAGCTATGCTCGGAGTTTCTCTGAAGGATGGATTCGTAACGAGTACATCCGACAGAGAACTAAGGTTATCGACATAGCTCAAAGGATTAGCAAGCTGAAGTGGCAGTGGGCTGGCCATATCTCGAGAAGAACCGACAACCGCTGGGGTAAACGTGTTCTTGAGTGGAGACCGCGACTCGGCAAACGTAGTGTAGTGACAGATACGGACGTTAAATCGTGTGGGTACTTTTTACTTAGGTACTTAATTACCTACTACTGTTGTAAGTAGGTATAGTTAGTATAATACTTATTTGGTGAAATCGGCCCGCGTCGGTTTTATTCAACGTTTACTTCCATATCGATTGAGAAAGGTTATCTAAATGTTTACCTGTTAATTTCTTGCTCGGCTTGAGTTATTTCGGATTGTAACTTCATATTAGCGCTGCTGATGTATTCGCATTTTTCCTTGCTTCGTTGTGCCTGCTTCTTCAATTTCTCCACAAGAAAAGCTTGAGCTACGAAAAGTTCACAAATGTATTTTTAGGTTATTATGTAGGTAGGTACCTAGGTATCTGGGTGAATCAACTATTTTACCCACACTTTGCTGTCCCCGAGCATTTTTTTTTTAAATACGCTAAACGGTTATATTTACACCCATAAAAAGAATAGCTATGGTATCTAAGATTATTAGGCACAACGGGAAACTTGATTACGTTCTCGAAAATGTATAATTTCCATGAAAATTTATGGTAACTCAGTGCACAAAAAGTTTTCACCATACAAAACATTCCTGTCCTAAGACCACATTGACCATGTGAACTTTCATTTTAAATGAACTTAAGCTTCTGGCTTTCGGTTAATTTTAAATACACAATAAGACAATAAGTAATAGTTTATCGTGTGTATAAAATATTAGAGATCGACCAAATCAGTTTTTAATAAAAAAATCTCAAAACTGTGTCCCTCACTAGAATGATTTTACCTATGTATGCTGAGTTACACTTGTAAATTTCAACCAGAAAAACATAGATGGTGCTATTTGCCGTAGGTACCTTCATTTGTGTTTGCTTTTGCTCGCATGGTGCGGCGGTGCCCTTTGATAATTCCGTCGAGCCACCAGTCCACTGAGAACGTTCTCAGGAAGTGCGTGTCTTTTTGTGCCGTCTGCTGAGTGACCGCGATTTCTCGATGTAAGTTTAATATTTATTGATTATAATCAGATGATTTTGTAGTGCCTATCATATGTTTTCGATTAAAGTTTACGTTTAATACCATATTCAAATTATATGTGCTATTTTTTTTAAAATATGCTGATTGTCTTCTGAGTTACTTGTATACTCGGTTACTTTACCGGTAACTCCATAGACATTCTTGGTAACTCCTAAGACATTCACGGACTTAGTGAGACTGGCTTGAAACACATAAAGTAATTTGACTCGATTTTAACAAATTTTTAAAACCTACCTACCTACCTACCTTTAAACGTATGGGTAACTATACCTATTTACCTATAATAATGTCAGCTAGATTGATGATTGAAATGAAATAACTAAATTTTTCGATGAATGATGATATTGTTGATTATTGTTGTTTGTTACTGACTCAATATTTACTTTTATTTATTTTACAGTACACATACATTGCCATTACAGTGCAGCACCAAAGCGACAAAGATTAGTAGTAGTTTCAGAAATTTTGATTACTTGCGATGGCACCACGAACGGCGGCTGAAAAACGAAGATGATACAGGCAAATCTCAAAAAGAACCCTTAAAAATAAGGAGAGGCTAAAAAAAGCACCGTGAGCTCTACCACAAAGGCTTGCAAAAGTCATAATACCAAAAGAATAAAAGCAAGCAAACGCGATCTGGAAATTGAGACAAAGAGAATACAGAAAGAAGGGGAAGAACTTACAATCGGTCTTGGATTCAACACCACCAAGTTCCCTGGTATGCGAACTCAATGCCTACAATGAATCACTACCAATATCTCCGGCATCAATAACACCCCGAGAACGCGGACTAAAGAAAAAATAGAAGTAAAGTGTACAGACAGAGAGATCAAAAAATTACTAGAAGAAAACAAGAAGTTGAAAAATAACTGTGAGAAGTACAAGAAAAGACTGAATAGAAACAAAATAAGAGAAAAGGAATCTAAGGATCAAAAAGAGAAACAAAAGTATAAGCTATTTTACTATAAAAACTATCGTAGTTTGACGAATTCATTACTGATGTAAGCGGGTTAACTACGAACCTTATTAGTGTTGGAAGAACACCAACGTTTCATCCCTTAGCGAGGGACTTCTTCAGGGTGAGTGCGGTTCTAGACGCGCGCGTTACGCATCCCTCCGAGCACTTGTCTAAAACCGCACTCACACAGAAGAAGTTCCTCGTTATGGGATGAAACGTTGGTGTTCTTCCAACACTAATAAGGTTCGTAGTTAACCCGCTTACATCCGTAATGGAAAGTATACGCTATTGATAAATTCGATTAAAGAGCGATATGAAAGAATTAAGAGCCATAAGGAGAAAATATTCTTCGAAAGTCTTTTCAAAACTGCTGACATAAAAAAACTAGGAAGAAGACACAGTTACTAGAGGTAGTTGGACACAATGCGAAAACTTTACAGATATTTTAAATAAGAAAAACTTGGCACGACCTACGTACGAGGTTCAAGCACTGAACAAGCAAGGTGTCCTTAAAACTAAAACAATTTGAATGCAATTATCTAAAGCACTGGCCTTTGCGGACTTTGAAAAGACCTTTGACTCTGTCGAAACCTGGGCTGTTCTCGAATCCTTATATCGATGACAAGTGGACCATCGTTATATCGAGGTGCTGAGATGTCTTTATGATGCCGCCACCATGAGTTTCTAAGTACAGGGCCAGCAGTCTAAACCTATCCAACTGTGCAGAGGAGTGAGACAGGGGGATGTTATATCCCCGAAACTGTTCATAAGCGCGTTGGAAGATGTGTCTAAGACGCTGAACTGGAAAGGTAAGGGCATCAACATAAACAGCGATTACAGAGTCGCTGGAGGAGCTGAACCGGATGCTGAGCGGCCTAGCTTCAGCCTCGCGACGTATGGTACCTATGGTCATGATCAACGGCCACATTGATCCGAGACCGGTCGTCGTACATAGCCACCTTCTGTTGTCAGTTGGGTAAAAACAATTTCAAGAAGGAGACCAAGAGGATCCAGTTAGGTTGGGCAGCGTTTGGAACCGATTTATGAGATAAAAAGCCTATGCTATTCTCCATCCTTTCAACTACCTCTGCCAAAAATCAAGTCGATTTGTTGCTTAGTTAGGGCGTGAAGGAAGGACAAACAAACAAACAAATAAATAAACAAAATAGCAAACTTTTGCATTTAAAATATTAGTAATATTAGATTATGTCTCAGGCGTTACCCAAATTTGTCTCTGGAGTTACTAAGTGTCCCCAATAAAAACATTTTATTTTCGATCATAATTTTGCAAAAAAAAACATTATGTTTTTATTTTACGAGTACGTTATTCTAACTATTAGCGAGCTTTTATAAATAATTCACTTCAATTTGGAATTATTATGTATTAAGTTTAACTAAGAAATAATTGTAATTATTTGTGTAAAGGTAACGCAAGAGACCAATGTCTGTTAGTTTTGTAGTTAAATTTAAGAATAATACGAAGACTGATTCCGCCAAAATATTTGATTATGCATGCAAGAATAAATAAACAAAAGTTAATAATGTTTTGGTGTTTCATTTAACGTCTAAGTAACATTGAATGCATGTAACTCAGGTGACAGTTTTTGACAGTGTGAGTTGTAGTTTTCTAAAAAAACTGTCTAAAATATGAATTAACGTCGCTGCCCTTCAAGGTTATTTAAGAAGATGATATTTCTAATAACCTTATCAAAATAGAATAAAGGAATATTAATTTTATTTTTTTTCAAAACAATTTTTCTGACCTGTCCTTACTGTTGGTAAAATAGTTGATTCACCCATCTATGTAGATTAGGACGCAACGTATTTGTAAATAACAACTACATAGACACGACGACGAGTCCAACTTAAGCAGGTAGATACATATTGAAAAAAAAATCTAAGCTACCTTTGATGCATTCCGACGTTAAAATCACTTGATATTGTGCATCATCCACTTCTGCTGAAATAGTTTGTATGGCCTGTAGCTCACTCGATTCTGCCATTGTAGCGTAAGTTATTTTATAATATTATAGGTATTAACACAACACAGACACAAAGCGAAAAATATTTTTTTCGGCTGCGTTCTATTTTCAAAAATTATAATTTGGTGGGAAATTGAAACTCTTGACACGACCATTCCGTATCTATTCTACCATGATTCGGAAAGGAGAATGAATGACCTACCTACTCAAAGCAATAAAAAGAGGTTCTAAGGCGGTACGTTTTTAGTAGGTAGGTAGGTACCTACCTACCTGTCTATTTTCTAGATTCTACACGTTTTTCTGAGTTCTACACTCATTATTTATTCAAAATTGACTTACAGCATAACATATTAGGTAGTATTCTGTATGTCAATTTTGAATAAGTAAGTAATAATTATCAAACAAAAAAAAAACGACAACAAGTAGGTATTAGGTGCCCATTTCACTCATCCAATTTATTTGTCCAATGTAGTTACATTTGATCAAAGAACTTGGAGGACTTTATCCAATTTACTAGCAACACCGATATTTGATCAAATATTTGGATACCTACCTACTAGGTTCTGCCCGCGACTTCGCACGCGTTGTTTCTATACCTACAAGTTAATTATTTCCCATGGAAACTGAAAATTTTATGTGTTAAATTGTAGCCTTCCTATACCTAAGGTTTATTACAGGTCAAGAGCCAAACATATGATAATTTTCAGCCCGATATCTGGTAAAAAGTTTTGACATGAAGAAGTAACAAACTTCCTTCTATCCATCCAAACGTGATCCAAACTTTCGCATTTTTATTATTAGTGATGTGATGCAATTTCATTTAAAATCAACTACGCACATTACTTAGGAATCTTGGACAAAGATATTGGATGAGTGGAATGGGACCTCTGTATTTGCTCCGTGAATGGGACCCTTAGGAAGTAACATTATCTACCTAATCTGTCTGTAGTAGGTACCTATAGTTATGTAGGTAGGTAGGTACTTTTACATGAAAAATTTCGACATCAAAGATTTATGGACATTGAGTTAAAATGATATTATAGTAAATCTCTTACATAATTATCAACTCTTTTATCAACATAATGTAGATTCTAAAACTACAATTGATTCGAAGTGTCTTTTAGCTTAGGTTCATAAAAATATATAAATAGGTAGGTATGTACCTATATTATAGCTTACAATGGTCGTAAGTACATGTAGAACTATTCTTGCGCCGTGCAGCCTCACCTCACATTCCCCTTTATCTAGTTACATTAGCTTGGCACATATCGAACCTAGTACCCATAAAGCTTTTGATATGATTAATAATAATGCTGGACATTGGACAATTCACTCATCATTATCTAGCCCCGATTTAAGCAGAGCTTGTGTAATCGGTACTGATAACTGATATACCTACCTACTTGATACAATACCTACACATCTTTTTTATTATAAGTACATAAAAAGCGACCAGAGCACCCGGACAAATATTTTCAGATCGTACAAACATTTGTTCCACGAACCCGCAACCTTCTGCGTTGCAGGCGGACTTCCGCCCACCGCGCCACATCGGTCCTTATTAATTTGATAAGAATTTAAACTCCAATTAGCCCATTATTTTTCAAGGTTCGTGATTACCTAACCCGGTTATTCATAATGAATCTGTCAAATTACTATAATATAGATAGGTTATAAGTACCAATCGTTTTGCATACGAGGCTATGTTCAGAAAATAAAAACTTGCGTGAATTCTAAGCTATGTGTGGTTATCATACTTAAAATAAAACAAATGAATAATACCTAAAATTTATTTAACAAAATAGTGTCATACAGTTATTTAAAATAACAGACCATAAATGATAATTTGCGATACAACCTAGCATCCTAATTAAACCAGGTACTTTTCATAAATGTATTCAACTAAACAAAAAGTATTAGGACGACGAATGCAGCACAGAGGAATGTTGGCTATTATCGCTAGGGATCACACAGTGTGACCCCAGCAGTATACTATCGACCACTCATAAAATTGCTATACTATGTACACAAAGCATTTAACACATCTACCTGGATATCCTGGAACTTGATTTATCTTACATCTCATCGCCGATGTTCATGGATATCCTCTAATATTGCGACCAAAAAGTCTGGTCATGTTCTAAATAAAAACTCTTACAGGCAATCACAATTTTATAATACTGTTAGCACTATAAAACCTTGCTTCATTTAAGTTCAATGCCCAACTACCGAGCGGTCTTACACAGTCATTCAACACACACCTTAATCTTATTCTTAAAAAGCTCCCGTTTCGAAAGAACACAATACACTTCGAATTCTAAATAACATATCAATCTAGAGATATTGAAGATTCCATTACATACAATAATAATTAATAAGAATAGTTTTCCTGTTTTATGATTATTTTTATTATTATTATACAGAACAGTTGACTGTTCTTAAATTCATGTTAATTCTATAATTAGCTACTTTGGCTCGTTTGACTGGGATTTTATTTATACAATAGAGGATAACAATTGTGGAACTATGACAACATTCAGATTTTAAAAGTATTTATTTATACACAATAAGCGGTGCAGAGACTATACCTTCCAAATTTTAAGGACCATTCACACTAAGTGTTCTACATACTCAAGCCATTCTAGAGAAATAATGTTTTGTTATTATCAACTCACAACACAAAATCCAAATTTCTTGGTTTGGCGTCGAGTTTGGAACGAAATTGTCAGCATTAAGTATTATAGAAAAGAAGTGCAATTTCCGCTAAAATTGATAAGTAGTGCAAATTACTGTAAAAAAATCAACAGCAAATTAGTGATTTCGATTCATGTCATAAACATTATCACTCGAGTTTGACAGAGTTTAGGTATAATTGATCCTAAAGTAATACATATCAACAGAAACGAGTCGCCACTAAGCTACAAGAACAACTCAAAAGCACGTCAATCCGGAATAACTTAACAATAATACTTATCAATGGGCAGATTACAGCTTCCTTTCCCGCTTCAAAACTAAACACAATTAAATAATCAACATGTTTGTACCGCCAACATTCTCTTAGTGCAAATACCACTTTGCCGATCGACGGAACTACCGGGGAGCGCGAGGCGGGCACGAAGAAAAGTACAAAATACCCTGCGTCCCCCGAGCCAGCGACCGCTGACGTCACATCAGGCGGCAGTCGAACGGTCCACAGCAGCGCCCGCAGCGCGCGCGAACGCCGCGATTTTCGGCCGAAAGGGTTCGGGGAGGCGTGGATTAACTGTAGGGCGGCGGGGCGAGTATCTCCGTGAGGAGGCGCTTGAGAGAGTCGACGCCGGTGAGGAAGCCGCAGTCGGGGCCGTGGTGCGGGGTGGCGGTCGCGAGGGGGGAGTCCGCGGCCGCGCTGGCGTAGGCCGTGTGCGCGAAGTCTATCATACGGATGTCCACGCGCTCCTCCACGGGGGCCGGGGTCGGCGGTGGACATAAAGTCAGTCGCGGGAAGGTTGTTTCTGTTTTATCCGCGCGCGCCCGCTTGCCGGTGTCGGGCGGCGGCACGGAGGCCTCGCTCTCGCCGCGCCACGACTCGCTAGAAGTGCTGGAGTAGGCCATCCAGCTGTCTCCGGAGTCGGGGCTCGGCGGGTGCGGCCGTTCTAGCCCGCCGCCTGCTACTTCGCCTTCTTCATACCTGGAAATAAATAGGCGTTTAGTTACCAACTCAAGTGTTTTATTTACTTTGGACCTTACAGGACTGTTGGACACGTCACATAATTCAAATTACGTAAGTAGAATAAGGAAAAGTAAAGTATAATATTTAACTCTGTCGTTTCTAGCCTTATTTGTAGTATGTTGATGATAGGGTAAAAAAACTTCTGTAGGGACAGGTTCAGCAAAAGTTAATCAGCCGCCTAGCAGCAAAAAGTGACATTTTGCGACAGGATATTTAGATAACAATGAGTTTATGCCCGCAGGCATCGCTTATGTTCATCATCATCGGCCTATACTGGTCCACTGCTGGACATAGGCCTCCCCTAATGAGCGCCATAGCGCCCTGTCTTCAGCTTGCCGCATCCAGCATCTGCCAGCAGTTTTTCGCAAATCGTCATCCCACCTGGGCGGAGGGCTTATGTTGTTTCTATCAAAACATTTGAAGGTTATTTCTATCCTATGGGAACTGTTTTATGGTATAAAAAGTGACCTATCTATGTAACCTCTATGTAACATCTAAGTAACATCTATGCCCGATCCGTTCAGTGGTTTTAGCGTGAAGAAATAACGAATATCTATTCAAACTTTCGCATTTATATTAATGTGATGGCGGATTCGTTTCGATTGCCCCGACTCACCCGCCCATAGTCTCCTCGGAGTGCGTGAAGGGCTGCGGCTCGATCTGCAGCGTGGCCATGTCGAAGTGCTGCGCCGCCTCACAGCTGGAGCCCGAGTCCTCCGTGCTGCAGCCCGCCGCTTCAGTCTCCAGGGAAACGTCGCCTTCGTATACTATTAGCAGGGAACTGGGGACAAGAGATATTGTGCACATAAGTAATTAGTTACACCACTATTTTTTCTCCTACCTGTCCTGGCACAACATGAGACGCCATCATAAATACCCGAATGGATGAGGGTGTCACAGCTTCGGACAGAATAGCGCAACAGAGAGTAGCCCTATATCCAGCACTGGATTCTCACGAGCTGAGTAGATAGATTAAAATAGAGTTTGTACTACTTATATGAACTGCACCGCCGTCGCGCCGTGCCAGCCGGACGAGATGTAGAATTTAAAGAAACTTTTGATCATGTTCTTTCTCTTGTAAAGCAAAAGTTAGTGAAAGCTAGTCATCTTGGGCACGGCCTTGCTATGCCTTAAAACGAACTGCCGCAAAGAAGTCTCTAGAAGACTAGGCACTCTTAACTCACCATGAATAGAACCGATAGCTAGTCTGCTTGGCCACGGCTCGCCTCAGCGCGTCCAAGTCCCGCAACACGCGGCGCAGCACCCGGGCGCGGCGTACGGCTCCGCCGGCCGCGAAGAAGTCTCTGAGAGCCTCCCGTAAGCCACCCTCAGTGAGGCTACGCCCCCAGTACTTGTCGCGACGGACGCAGGCGCCTGTTTCTGGTACGTAGACCTGGAAAATAAATATAAATTTGTTGATTTAAAATAATTTACCCAGATGGAGGTTATTCCACCACATGGGGCAACGGTGGTTGGTGAGTGTGAGGTGAAAAGAAAACGACTGAGGCGGGAATCGAACCGCCTACTTTCTGGTTTCCTCGATAGAGGCTCAGTCTTATGAGGCAGCTGACGAAAATCACCTGTGAGACGAACTCGGCAAACAACAAAATGTAAAAATGTGTTGTAGTTTAAGTTACGTATAACTACACTAATTTTATAAAAAGGAAAGATTTGTAATGTATTTGTATGATTTGTGTGCTTTTGTATGTAACGAATAAACTTAAAAACTACTGGACCGATTTCCAAAATTCTTTCTCCATTAGAAAGCTTACTTTTCAGGGAGCAAATTAAATCAACATAGGCTATGTTTTATCCCGTAATACCGACGAGAACGGAAACTACGTGGATGAAACCGCGAGTCGCTGCTATGCTAGTTTTTAGTAAGATAGTTTATAATAAACTTTGTATTTGCTGCATAAACATTTAATAAAAAAAAATACCAGTTGATAATCTTTGAACGTTCTACGGCTTTTGTACCCGAGGCAAAAAACTACTCAGGCGGGAATCGAACCCGTTACATACTTCCTTCTACTGATGGAAAGTAGAAGGAACTGCGTTTCCAATTACACTACCAAGTTGACCTCTTGACCTTAAAAAATCTTTAAACTATAGTTGTGTTGTGACCATTTGTGACGCTATCTTTCAGAGACCCTAGTCGCTTGAAAAACTTTTTTTTTTTGAAACGATATTCTTAAGAAATTTCTGATAAATAACAACCCTCTGTTATATATAAATTCTTTACTTTCTGTTCATTACACGTTCTAATATACTGCGTCACATATGTCTTGCTTTTAGCAACCGGGAATAATATCCCATACCGGAACCTTAGAGTGACAGTGACAGACACATAGCAGCCGCGCCCACAACGAAATCACAACCTGGATAGCTGCCACCAACCAATTGTTTGTATTCCGGCACCAACAATATAAACTGTCCAAGTACCTACTACATGGTAACTGGCGCGGCTTGACAGTCTATCTATGTATACCTACGCTATACGCTCTAAGTCTAAACAGTAATAATAGGGTATATTACCATACCCATTTTTGAGGAGTGTCTCAATTAGGTTCACCGTTGCTAATAAATAAAATAAATAAATAATGCTGGACAATTCACACAGCATTATCTAGCCCCAAGCTAAGCAGAGCTTGTGTTATGGATACTAGATAACTGATATACATAATATAATACAATACATAGATAGATATTTTTTATTATACTTAGAAAACGACCAGAACACCCTGAACAAATGTCTGCAGATCGTACACACATTTATCCCGAGGCTGGAATCGAACCCGCAACCTCCTGCGTCGCAGGCAGACCCAGAGAGAAGGATCACAAAAATGCATTTAAAATTTGCTGATGTTGCTGATGACAGTTGATACTTTTTAGTTTGCTTTTTAGTTTTATGGAATGAGATGACAACGATCCATCCGCACTCACCTGCATGCCACAAAGCCTCACGCCCAGCGACCCAGACGTGCTAGCTTGACACTTAGCGATCTGTTTGCTTCTCTTCTCTGCCGTCGCATCGTCACCGTGCTGTCGCGTCCCCATCTTGAGATCAAGGACACACGGCCGCCGGTACGACGAGGTTATGTTCTCCATCATCAGGAAATCTGCAAGGCCACGCACTGTCATGTCGATGATGGTTTTGGGTGGTGGATAAACCGAATTTTAAGTGGTTTATTCACTCGAAGCGGTGTTATTTGCTTTGTATGCTTTAGAAATGTTATTTGCTCACTCAAAAGTTTATGCTAACTCTGCCGACATAGTTAAATACAGCGTTTCTGTGAAAGCAAGAGAGATAGTGGGCTAAATAGAGAAAAACACGCATATAAAGCTAGAAACAGACTGGTCCCACGTTTGCAACGTATACGACGCATTATGAGATCTGGACGCTTGAATTTAATTGATTACAGATAGCTTACGCCTGAATACTCAAACGCAACGCAACTCAGATTTAAGCACGTCTGAAGTAGCTGTTTTTTGACATATTTGAATGAAAATGTGTCAAAAAATCGTCACTTATGAGACGCGCTTAAACCTGAGATGCGTTTGAGTATTCGGGGGTAAGACACACACAATTTTAGCACGCAACGCCATCCGACGTATACAACACTGACACGTGTGAAAGAATTATCTGTATGCAAACCGTAGATTTTCACAGTGAAAAAATGTTTGTTAACAAAGCCTATCGTACGCCAGGCCATCGGACGTTTTCCACATAGCGTCGCGTACGTTGCGTGGCGTGGCCTCAGTCTGTTCCTACCATAAGCCTACTTACATTGTTTATTCGAGTTGTCCATATGAGC
This sequence comes from Eupithecia vulgata, assembly GCA_946478455.1. NCBI lineage: Eukaryota > Metazoa > Arthropoda > Insecta > Lepidoptera > Geometridae > Eupithecia > Eupithecia vulgata. The sequence goes on from OX297873.1 coordinate 11,188,822, forward strand.
AATGCTCTTGAGCACTTCGCTCGCATTGCCATTGCGATGCACTTTGAACCTGCAACAGGAAAGACTTAGTTCAAGCGAGCTGCCCGGAAAGCCACCAAGCTACACTAAAGATGAGGAGCTAATTGAAACACATAGTCGGTGTTATCTGTTATATTGTTACATTGCAATCAAATATAATCATTACCACGACTCCTTGACAACTGGCAAGTCAGCGGTGGCTCGCAGTCGCGTTAGTGGGATAGTCATGTAAGTATGCGTATGAATTAATGGCGTCGGTCGGGAGCCGGCGGTACGGCGTACGGGCGTACGTCAATGTCTGAAATATGATAAAGGACACATGACAAGTGTCGAGGAGTGTCAGACAGCATCCGCGAGCTGTCATACGCACTTGAATACGTCGTCTCGCTTGCGCTTGCCGCCCAGGGACGCCTTGCGGCCGTTCTCCTCGCGGAAACATGGCGAGTACCGCGCCTCCATTTTGCATCCGCCAGTGTTAGAGGCCTGCATCACGCCTGAAACAAACAGCCTTGCCATCAGTACGCTGCCACAGAACGCACAACTCACAACACCTACGGTAATCATATCACTCAACACTTTAAATGTCAACGAGAAAAAGCTATTCTCTTTTGGTTCATTTCAACTAATTGCTTTAATAATTTGATAATCCCTGAGAGAAAAAGCTCGCAAGTTGATAGATAAATTGAATTATTCACTTTATATCAATTATAACTTACAGTGTGCAAGTTGCCAGAGCTAATGAAAAAGTGAAATTATAAGGCACATTTTGAGAAGGGTTTGTTGTAGTTTCTGTAGAGTGTCTGTGAAAGTGTAGTGTGTCAACTAGGCAGATGTATGTTATATTGAATGTGTCTGATGTGTCGATTCAATATGTATAAGAATCAGTGATTTCCAATGACAGCTATACTTGCTATGTATAGTATGGTATCTCTGGTGTATGACCATGTTTTTGTAAATAGGGTTTAGCATCAGTACAGCCGGCTTGGTTTTGTTATCCTCAGCAATAATAACTGAACCAGACCAACCTTCTCCAGCATCGGCGACAAAGGTTTTTTCTGCGGACGGTAACACGGGACGAGTCGTTAGGGTGCGTTTTGTGTGAGCAGCAACAGCGAGAGCGAAATAAAATACTGCCAAACTAAAGATGCGTCTTTCGCACGAAAATTTTCATGTTCAACATGAGCGAATCGCGTCTGCTGCTCATCAAAAAGGCACCTCTAAAATCAAGTCATGTATTCTCGTCCGTAGAATAAGTTTGCCTTAGCTGTCAATGCCAGTGTTAACACGCAGCTAAACCCCATTCAAAAACATGCGGGTAGTGTGTATGTGAGTGAAGTTTAAGTAAAGGTACAAACCCAAAATGTAAAATTACCGCTAGGGCGCTATTAGGGCGGTCACAGGTGCGCCGCCGGCCGCTCCGTCCGCCGCGCCGCCAGTCCCTTGCGACAACAAGGAAACTAATATTGTGTTCCTGACCCCGTGCCCGCTCTCTCCCGCTAACATACACCCAGTCTTTCTCAAACCCGCCAATCCGCTGTATTGACACGCAAACCTAACCCATATCGGCTACATTGACTTGGGCTTTGGACTTCAAACTTATTAGGTACATACAGATCGTTCAACGTAAGATATCCCCTGCCTTGGGAAATGCCAACATCACGGCAGGGACATCTTACGATGAAGGGTCTGTTAGCATACAGGACCGTAAAGAGTGGAACAAGAGTTCTGATGCCAACAGAGGGTGATGATGATGATGACAATTTTGTTTTAAAGTATTCAATGACAATAAGGCAGGGGACATCTCACGGTGAACGGTCTGTACCTACTTTCTTTTACATAAAGAAGTTGAAGCTACTTTCTTTTAGGCTGCCGCCGCTTTTTGCTATGACTGTCAGTGTGACGGAGTGTCACCCAAATCTATCCAGTTCAGGGGCTTGGGACAATGGCAGAATACCTAGTGTCAAACCAGACACATGTCGCCATCAACAAAGGAGTCAAGTCAGGGATTTGTATGTTGAGCCCTATGGTGACTAACGTGTCCGATTTTTGGCACAAACAATAATTTGCCTTATCTTAAATGTTTTAAACTTACGCGATCTGCCTTATGTTAACGTCCGGCCCGATCTCAAATTCTTAGTCTGATTTTGAATATTTTTTTACATTACATTGCATCGACCACATCTTTTCCCAGACAAAAACAAATAAAATATGACGTAGGCAACTTAACTTGCCTACTGAAATTTTAACTTCAAATTTTATTACTTGTCAAATTTCGAAATCCGTTCAAATCCTGATTTTTAATCTAAAATTTAGATAAATAGGGTAAAACCTAGATTGTAGGTCTACTTAAATTACCAAGGTAAACGCAAAGGGAACATAGACTGCCAAGCCAAGCCGCCAAAAATTAAAAGGTACCTAACTTATGAAACCTAGGAAGTCTTAAACTTACTAGGTTTGTAACCGGGCAGATCACAACAAAACTAGATCTTTTCAGTTGATTAATTGCCAAAAATGAACATAAATAACGATGGCCATCGTAAATACGTTGAACTTTTACTCCACAAATGCGTAAAAAAAACAAACGAGATATTTACGACTCATCACATCACTGCCAGGACCACGTCACCTGCAGGGCTATTCACGATGACTCGGAATGAAACCGAGGTACGGAAAAGAAAACAGATACGTGCGAAATTTTAGAAGTTAGTAATATTTTCTGCGTTCTGCAAGGAATTAAACTACCAGAAAAGAAGTTGTCTATAAACCTGTGTTTTGTCAAAATTCGATTTATAGCTACTTTTAGAGCAATTAATATTAAAAGAGATTTTATTAACATAATTTACTCAACATAAATTACCTATTGCTCCATTATTTCAAACTTTATTGTAACATGGGTTTATAGAAATATGTCTACAATTTGTAGAAAACTTCTTTTCTGGTAGTTATTCCTTGCAGCACGCAAAAATATTCAAATGCGCGTATGTTTTCGATTCAGAGGCTCGATTTCATTCCGACTATTTCCGACCCATCGTGAACAGACCTGCTGTTCCAAGTTCCAACTAACTAAAGTCATAAAGAATTTGTATGGAAATAAACTCGCTCCCAAAATATAGAGCTAATAAAAGAAACCGTTATCTGTGTCGACTTCAATTGATATAATTTATCGCCCCAAAAATACCTTATGTCCTCGAAAACAATCTCATAATATCATAATTTTAATCAATTCCTTCCCAAATGTTTACCGGTTTTTAATGTCAAGAACTGAGCTTTGTTTCATAAAAAAAGTCAATTCATATTAAAAGCGAGTTCAATGCTCTTGAGAACAATGTTAATTATTAAGTAGTCAATGTAATTTTCCGTTTCTCTATGAACATATTTAATTTTGATCGAAGGGAACATAACCCCGATCCAAAAAAGCGCTGAACGAAATAATAAGATAAAATAGGGGTATTTTATCTTATTATTCTGTTGATCACAGGGAATTTCAGAAATTTCATTGGGCAGTTTGTGATACCTATTTTAAGTATTTTTATTGCCTTTGTAATATTTTTATTTTGTATAGTGTTTAGGCAGAGATACGTAGTTGCATTTTGTGGCACCAAACTCTATTTTCCCATCTCTGCCTAAGTGCCTAAACTCTATAAAATAAAACTAATACAATTAAAATAAAGCTTATAATAGGTATCACAAAATGCCCAATTATTGTTTTTACTTTCCTTTGTTCAACGTAAGCAATTTGGGTGGAGTAGTGCATTAACAATTTTTTACAATACCTCTAGTAAAGGTGCTCTCGCACTGAGCGGAACTACACTACAACGGAACTGCGCGACACGGCGCGGCCAGTTATTTCATTGTATGAATGTCTATATAGACGAGGCGTGTATTTTAGGTAGCGGTGAGTGGTTTTATTCTCATACTTAGGGGAAGCTTTGGTAAGGGTCATCATCATCATCAGCCTATACCAGTCCACTGCTGGACATAGGCCTCCCCTAATGAGCGCCATAGCGCCCTGTCTTCAGCACCATTGGGGGGTAATGCCCATAATCCCCACGCTGGGCATGCGGGTTGGGGATCGCAGTTTCGTCTTGGAATCGTTCTGCAGGGGACGCTGCTGCCCGCCCCCCGGTTTATGTTTATTTATGGTAAGGGTCGTAGAGATGTAAATCCATCCTCTGTTCGTGGTTAAGCTTGTCCAAAAGATGACATTGACAATTTTTGGAAAACTGACACTGACAACTGATCGTGTTGTCTTTCCGGGTCTGTAAAAAGGAGAAGATGCAACATGGCGGACGGGCATCGGACCCTGGGTACTGGCCATGGGAGGATTCACGATTTTATCAGTTGTTGGATGGAATTTTCGGTGCTGCAGGGCTCCGCTGATTGCCTGAGCCTTTACCTATAAGACGGATCACACTACGGGTAAGCGGGACTGCGCGGCCTTTTTGGTGATTTGTTCTAATTGACGCGGCCGCGCAGTTCCGCTGTCGCGTAGTGCGAAATTATTTCCCTGCGACTATTTCTTGCTTTTGACATCCTAAACTTTTTCATTAAATGTTAACAAACCTACTTAACCATAGTTTATATAAATCTATATAAATATTGTTTTTGCGGTCGGCGAGTTTGTTCATCCCAGCATACAAATAACACAATCACACAAATCGACATGATGAACACATTTATAATGAGCAGTAAGGAAAGCTTTACAACATTTCACAGCTTTGTGTACCAATACCTGTTACACATCGATTAGATAAGGGTCTTATCAGCGGCGGCGTGACGCAAAAAGATTACGATAATTACTACACCGAACTAATTAAAAACACGGCGTTAAAACCAAATTCCGTAATAACCCGACAAAAGCAACGTTTTTAACAAGAGGTTACAAAGCCGTGATCAAAAAAAACCTCCTTTATGCTCGTAAATGTAAAACACATCAAAATACAATCAAATGATAATAAAACTAATGAAATCATTAAAAAAAGATAAATAATAATGTAAGATACAAATGCAATGAATAATGATGCATTCAGCGAATTGTAAAAGCAGACAGAGCATGAGAAACCTTAGATCGAATGCGATGCTTACCTTTATATCTGGGAACAAAGTTCTGAATGTCTTCCGGAATGTTCTGGTAGAAATGCAGCTCGCGTATATTGAGCGGCTTGATAACGGTACTGTCATTGAGCACCAGCAGTCTAGTGTGCCCCCCCACCTGAAAAAGTACAACTAATTAAGAGTGCGCTTAATGCAAAAATCAAACAAAATGTGTATTTTTAAACACTGATTTATGGTAACGAACGTAAATGTTCAGATTAAAAAAATACGGTAGGTAGGGAAAACCTGTTCTACCTAGCCGTGTGGTGCCGGCTTAGAACTTGTACCACCCCAACTCTTCCTATGGGTGTCGTAAGAGGCGACTAAGGGACATACACCGGGAGGCGAGCAGCAACGCCTCTTGCAGAATAGACCTACTACTGAACTGCGATCCCCAACCCGCATGCCCAGCGTGGGGATTATGGGCATTACTCCCCATAAGATAAATCAGAAGAGAAAAATCAGGGCGAGGCGTGCGTCCAACATTGGACCATTATAGGCTGTTGAGGTTGAGGGAAAACCTGTAGAGGAACCTTTAGAATCGAATAGAATAAGTATATGAAAATAAACCGGTTTCTTAAAAAAATACAAAGTTCGCATAAAAAACCGGTTTTAATTGAAATGCTCCAAATTATCAGCGACAACACCACATTATTTATTACGAATTATATAGCCAGACTAATGTTTTACTTGAGTACTTATTCGTTTAGTTTATTTATGTAATACTTATATTTTAAACAATTATTAAATTTAACAGATAATAAGCAAAATCTACGGTTATCGTCATAGTTCAAAGGATTAGCAAGTTGAAGTGGCAGTAGGCCGGTCATATCTCGAGACGAACCGACAACCGCTGGGGTAAACGTGTTTTTAGTGGAGACTGCGACTCGGCAAACGTAGTGTAGGACGCCCTCCGACCAGGTGGGATGACGATTTGCGAAAGACTGCTGGCAGATGCTGGATGCGGCAAGCTGAAGAAAGGGCGCTATGGCGCTCATTAGGGGAGGCCTATGTCCAGCAGTGGACTAGTATAATATGCTGATGATGATGACGAAGCAAAAACTTGACTTTTGCTCTGACGTTGCTCTGCTCTGTACCGCTCATATAAACGCGAAATCCTATGCCAATCCTTTTCAAAAAAAAATGCCTTAGGCGCGCTCTCAAGTCTCTCGTGCTATACGATGGTTTCCTAGCACGCATGATTTCCCTCGACACGGAATTAGGTATTCCTACGCTTTTACTGATGCTAATCGACCCGGGCATAGCAAACGAGCTCTTTCTTTCATTGTGAATAAATATTTTCTCTTTTAAATTCTTATTTGGCTACCAGAATATTTATTTCTCGTAAATAAATACATCTCACTTATACGCGAAAACATTTTGAAGTAAGTATAATAGTGATTAAGTTAGATAAAATTGATTTGCAACGAATTTGGTATTTTTAGGCAGTTATTTTTGACGACCTCAGTGGCGCAGCGGGCGAGAGTCTGCCTGCGACGCAAGAGGTTGCGGGTTCGATCCCCGCTTCGGAACAAATTTGTGTACGATCTGCAGAAATTTGTTCCGTTGGTCTGGGTGTTTTCTATGTATAATGAAAAATATCTATCTATGTAACGTATAATATTACGTATATCAGTTATCTAGTACCCATAACACAAGCTCTGCTTACCTTGGGGCTAGATAATGCTGTGTGAATTGTCCAGCATTATTTATTTATTATTTATTTAATAAGCTAATTTATAATTATTTATAACCTTTTTTTTTTTTAAATAAACTTATTAAGTATTATTTTATTGTATAGTTTGATGGTTAGCTGTTGTCCAATAAAATTAAATTTATTTACCGGTAATATACCAAATTATTTATTAGAGTTCATTTTAAAATACAGTCCTTTAAAAACTTCCGATTGGATTTCTTGATTTTTCGTACTTATTAAGAGCTCCATCTAGTAGGTACATACTCCAACTTGAGCGACGTTTTTAATCCCAAGCCTCTCTACCTTGTATAGTAAATATTTTTATTTGCTTGTGTGTGTACTGTACAGTTTAAACCTTACACTCAACGATTCTGAAGGTAAAGTTAAAGTACTCAAACAAAAATATGCTCTTGACATAGTTAACTGGTCAACGCCTGATAATGACTATCTTAGTTTTTACAATGTTTAAACAACAAATGATGTGTTTACAAAAGCTAAGAAAATACAGCTAATTTTGTATAAGCCGGTAATATTATAATTTCCCAATATTATGAACCCACCACGGCTGCCTGATATCGGGCCCCTCACTGGGGGTGTGAATAACCCCCCTCCGCGACACGCCAGAAACACGTGACGCGCCGCCACCTACTTTATGTTATTATTCTGTTTAACAAAGGAATTTTCAAAAATCCATCTCCCAGTTTGTGATACCTATCATTCAAGTTTTTTTAATGCCTCTGTAATAGTTTTATTCTATTTAGTTTAGGCAGAGATACGAAGTTACCCTTGGTGGCCACCAAAATCTATTTTATATGCGCCTTAATATTAAGGCGAAGTACGTTCGTATTTTCGAGACAAGGACGAGCGAACACCGCGCAGAAAGCGAGAAAGGGACGCAAGAGCCGGCCCGCGCGCAATTTCCCTGCTTTTTATTTATAAATTTGTTATTGCTCTAAAATAACAATCTTTCTAAAAAAAATAAAACCATAATCCTCTAAAGTGTTTAGTTAAGTATTTTTAGACGATATTTCATGCAAAATATGTTAAGTAACTAGCAAATGAAACTGGTTTTCCGTAGTAAAAATGCAAAATTTAGAGGAAACTTTGCGATTTTTTTCTATCTAGTCAAGTTGAGTCAATCGTGTTTCGGCTCCCATAACTCACTAACAAAAATCCTAAACTTTCGATGCTCATCAAAAAAGATTAAAAAAAAATGTGTTTTCTTGCCTTAAAACTGATTTTCCGTCTAGGCAAAACCTGAGTTTTGGGACCTACTTCACCTTAAGGGCATATGCTACCTCAAATCAGCTCCGTCAGATCTCCATATCTTCCAAAGTACTAAATATTTAACTTTGAAATGTACTTACCCATATATGGTAAAGTTCAGGACTTACTCTATCGATCATATTTTTCGGAAACACGATTCCATAAAATTTACTCGATAGAAAATAATCGCAAAAATACCTCAAAATTCTTACTAAAACTTTAATTTCTCATAAATACAGAAGTTAATCTTGAGAATAAGCATGGTAGAACTAAGTATAAAGAACGTTTTATATGTTTCGGTTTTTTTTTTAATAAAGTCCTAACTAAGAGGGCGATATATGACGCCATTTTGTGAATAGGATAGGCTGAATAGAATTTCGCGTAGAGAGCAGAGTCGCGTCGTAAGCTAAAAATTGTATTTGCTGATATTTATTAATTAAGACATTCGTTTGCAAAAAGAAGCCGAAGGTGCAATGGGTATTCTTCAATTTAATATGGCGATGAAAAAAATATCTTGTTATTGAGTTTTTTTTTCATTTTAGAAAAGAAGGTTGAGAAGAAGATCTGCTTTGTAACACTTAGATTATTAGGTATTTTTTTCAAAGCTTTATCGATAAAGATGACGGAGAAAAATTGTTTGAATGTAACCCAAAATTGCCCATATTCACACCTATCGTCTCCTTAATAAATTATAAAATAAAACTTTATTTTTGGCCTTGCGTTGTTATGTTTTGGCATGCCCTGCCTGTCCCGTTCCTATGTACGCAAAATCCTATGTATGTCCTTTTCACAAAAACTTGAGATTAAAAAAACATTAAAAAAAAATATATGAGAGGGATAAAGTACGATGTTTGTTTATGATGACTTGATGACACCAGGTAGTATCATAGGTAGTGTTTTATTACTTCCTGGCGTTATTTTACTATCTTTCCTGCTTAGCATATACACTACAATCTACATTCAAGATACAAGGAAATGTTATCGAATAGATAACATAGCAGTCGTTTTGATTTTCTGCTTTATGTCATTGTTTACACTTTAAAATAAGCACTACCAACTGAGCTTTTCTTCTTATTTATTTGGAACCCGACATGTCTCCAGAGCCAGACTAATGTATTATATAAGTATTCGTTTGGTTTTTCTATTTATTGCTTTTATGTATTTTGAATAATTAATAGAAAATAAGCAAACACTTGATTATTGCACTGACGTTGCGTTTACTCTGTCCCGCTCCTATGAACGCGAAATACTATGCCTATCCTTTTCTCAATTTTTTGCATTAGACTCTCTCTTAACTTTATATCCAACTTTCGTTGTTAGTATGGATTAACTAAGTAAACTATTTAATTTATTCACTTTACCGGATAAATATAGCAAGTCGAAAAATATGAGAAAATCTACATATATGTATTAATGTCTCTCAAAATTTATTTCGCATAACACTACCACTCGTTCAGACAAAAAATGTAATATAAGACTTTACACGTGTCTCTAGGTAGATACCTCAGGTTAAATTACCCGTAGAAAGAATAAAAAATAAAACTGGAGTCATTGAACTCCATGCAGTGTGTGAGCGCACGACGACCCGAAGCAGCCAGTCTACTGTCAACGGGTCACTTTGTTTGATCTTCAACTTAAACTGTGCAATGCTGAAGGTCCCAGTCTTTTGGCAAGCTACGGAGCTTAATACATCTATATATTCTTCGCTGATTAAAGTTTAAAAGAGGTACAGCTCTAAAAATACATCAAAGGTTGCGTATCCATAGCGACAAAGACAAAAATACTCGATTTGATACCCCACACCTATGCTAACAATAACTTATGAGTAAACCAAAGATAAGATAAATAGCGCATGCGATGACATATTTATGAATTCGTGTGATATTGATATAACAAAGAATAATAGTCACGTTGGTGAAACAAACATAAAAATTTACAAAGACGCAATAAAAATAGAATAATTCAATGGGTATTATTTACAATGACGTTTGGCGACTATTTTACAACGTCTAGTGTGTCTACGTACTAAAAACGTGCCTAATCTTACATTATTAGGGTTAACTACACTTGCTTTAACCTGCTTATGTTTTACATAACAAGCTAACAGGCAACAATCTAGCACACGTTAAAATTAGAACTTCTCGTTGTTTCGTTCATAAATAAAATCATCTTGGTGGTCCTATCACCTAATTAATTATAATTCATCATGCAGATAAATACTCCATGAATGGCTGCCAACAATTCCATTAGTATATCAAAACATTTAAAGCAAGTAAACATGATTGTTTTGACAGTTTATTAACTTACAGCTGTACAAAACTACAGAAGGAGCAATAAACGTTTGTTCCTGACGTCACAGTCGTAAAACAAAACGATATTGGCGAAAAGAAACGACCAAGTTTGCAGACAACAGGTACCTACCTAATACTTAGACTGAACACTCAATATTCTAACCTATCAATTCCATAGGAAGGTTACCTAGTAACCAGCAAGTATTTCAATAGCATTGCATGATTCATTGCAGTTCTATTGCTACATTTTATAATTGCAAAATATTATTAGAAATAACGCAACGAACAAAGAATTATTAGACATAAAGACGATGCGTCAAATACTAAAGTAAGCTAATTTAGCACAGTGTAAAAGGGAGAAAATATATATGAATTTACACAAGGAGAAGAAAAAGACAAAGACATTAAGAGATCAGTTCAAGTCCATATTCGCTCCAGTTAGGACGACATCAGACAAAGAATGCAGAACACAAAGTACGCCAATAAAATGATATTGAAACATACGTATTGAATAGTTGAATTAAAACATAGGTAGGTAGTTAGAAAGCCCGCACACTTCCGCAGCGTAGCTTTGTTGCGATTGCGACTTGATTATAGATGAATGAAATCTATCTAGATATGAAAGAATACACAATATTTTTAATTTATTGTTATGATCGTATAAGCGTGGAAATAATGATGAGGGGTTGAAATAATAAAGTATATATCGAGTTTAAGTTGATGAAGTTCGATCACCTAACAGACACCTGAGAGTTAGTGATAGAAGAAAATGAGAGACGAAAACATGAAATTAAATCTCGGAATAAACTACAGGTTAACATGGGCATCAAGATGTATATCAATTATGTTCATAATGAAAATGAAATGGAATGACTATGTGTAAGCTGACTTGCGTGAGCTATAAGGCTAAAACTGGTAAGAAACTGCACAGGAAAGACCAGAACTTCGACTTCTCTGAACTCTTGGATGCCGAGACTATTCCATGGACGAAAGTGCACGGTGGACTCCCAACCACATTGGCTTCAATCATCTTTATTCAGAATTTCAGATATAAATCGACCAAATTATGGTGATGGATGCTAACAACACACTTCAGATCGCGACATGAGAGTAGTAGTAAAAGTGAAGTGTTACCTGATTGTGGAGAGGCAGGAACTCGACCTCGTGTCCATCGTCGGGCGATAGCTGCGTGTGAGCCGCGGGAGGCGGCTGCGCGCGCTTGCGTTCAGCGCCGCGCCGCTCCGGCTCGCCCATACCCCAGCCGAGAGAGTACACCATTACTTCGGCAGAGCCACCGCCGCCGCTGTCCACCTGAGAACAAAGATGGCTGGTCTTAGCAAACCAAGAAACATAGATTTGTGTCAGTAGATTTCTCCAATTGCCAGCATCATAAGTACTAAGGTAATATAGAAGTTGGTGCATTTAAGAAAAGGACTTAGTTGATTCTTATCGATTGGATGACTGGTCGGACTGAGACTAGTTAATCGGTAATATCCTTGACGAGAACACACAGGCTGGTTTTTCTTATGAAATATTCTAGAGATGCAGATACGATAGGTTAAAAATAATTTAAATCAAATCAATGCCACACAAAATATGGGTCATATAATCATATTATAAGAAAACAAGGTTACCAACCACCTACAGCGCTTTGCGGTAGAAAATTGTGTTTTGGAATACATCCAAAATATATTCGTCATATTAATGTTGAAAAGGTCAAGATCTCTAATGGCTGAGAACAGAATTCCACAAGAATCGTGACTCGTGACTGACAAAGCATCGTGAGGGGAAACCATTTTATGTAAGGACACGATAAAGCCGTCAAGACACACGGACAAACACGAATGATGCAAACACAAAGCGAGAAGATTGCATTGTCTTTGAATAACCTGAAATCCTAAATTTTAATACTACCGGAATTTTGATATCGTTCTGCTGCGTGTGTACTTAGCTCATAATTCATATAATGCCGTTTGATAAAGCAAACAATACTTCTATTTATACAACACTGACTAACTTTACAAGATAACAGAAAACAACACAATTTTGATCATACACAAATATTACCAGCATTTAGGTCTACATTCTACAACAAACGGAATGTCAGTGTTACTTTACTCGTGCTTCTATTTTACTTATAAATTAGGTTGTTACTATAAATAAAGGCCGTAAGAGTATATAGATATCTAAAACGTACTTGGTAATATTACATAGCACCATTGTATTGTACATTTGTAACCCTTTACTTGAAGGTAACCTGATGTGCAAATTACTCTTTAACTTTCACACTCTTTAATTTATTACTTGTAAATATTATCTGATGCAATAATACAAACTGTTGGGATATCTTCTTTGATTATTGATGTTTTTTTGTACAGTTAACATGCGTAGTGATTAATACCTACGCGACCTATCTCAAATGTTGATAAAAAGATAACTAGTATTAACTGCTTATTCCAGTAAGCAAAGCAAGATAAAAACAGTCAGTAAACTTTAAAAGACTGAGGAAAGTTCAAGATCACGCTTTTAAGCATGATTTAGTAAGAACCAGAGAAACTAGCAGTGTTGTGCAAAAACTGGTTCCTAAAAGTAGCAGCGTCAGGTCAGGGAACTGGGACGAATGGTTCGAGCAGGCCTCGGTTGCTAGCCGGCAAGTCAACCGACCCGACTTCAGTTTTTGTTGCTCTTCGCTTGAGGCGGTCACGTACGAAACAGCAAGGGCAAGCCGCAGTATCCATAACAGTAACTAAAGGAGAACCCTTCAGAAAGGCGGTTGTACTTTCGCATCTCAATATAACCTCCACCGACGCAATGAAAATGATCTGTGAACCACAAAACGACGATTCAACTCGTCAATGAGCTTACATAACAATGCCCGATAAAGACCGTTCGTTCCAATTCCACCCAATAACGCCTGAATTGTTGTTATTTATATATGTATAACACAAATTGATTAACGACTCCGGCCTACGCGTATTATTTTGAAATCGAAAATATTATTGTTGTACAGGTTCATAAACAACGCCAGACTTTTATCGTCATCAGAAGAACTATCTAAGTAGGTAATTTGTTGTTTAGCAAAGTAGTGACGCACGATTGCTTTCATAGTTGCTTTTGAGTGGAGGCGCGTCGTCGGGATCAGAATTGCGTCGTCGACATGGCATGGCAGAGGCTGCCAGGTGTCGTCGTCACCAAATTAGACGCGAATCTCAGCCGACTCAGTTCTCGCTAGTCTCGTGACGTGAAGCCCCCGCTTCGATTATTCTTCTAAAGTGACAACAGCGAACCACAAAACAACACGACAGCAGGAATATACAGGATAGAGCAAAAATAGATAGCAAAAATAAAAATAGCAAATAGAATTGTAATCACATATTATCAATCAAGATTCAAAATTGATTAAGAGCATACGCGCGCCTCAATGCTTAAACCACTTAAACCTTAGTTATAAGGTCACGAATATTGAAAACCAGACAGAACCGGTTTCAAAACGAAGAGCGTCCAAATAAAATTTTGAATTTACACAGTAGAAGTAAGTCGGTAGTAACTCCACCAAACGTTAACATTTCGAACTTGCGACAAATCCTCATCCCAAAATGAATATACATACATACTAAACTTGACATGTAAAAACCAAATTATCTAGGAAAGTCCCTGTTGACATAAGCGAGAGATCGATAGTGCTTGGGGAAGTCCATGAGTATTGGGACGATTTTGCCGTTGAGTTGGTTGAACATTAAAATAATTGCATAGAATAATTTTCGTTTATGTTATGTAATAATGAAACAAGAAAGGTGCTAATTTATAATAACAAATCTTAATATTTTTGTATGAAGTATAACGTTGCCAGGAAATGAGGGATTACTATCGAGAAAACTAATGAACACGAGCCAAAATTTGAGACATATTGAAATGAGTTACGCGTAAAGCAATCGTCGATAAAACCTAATCAAATGAAACTAAATAATGCTTCGAAGAGTGTCAACAAAAGTTTGCAAACAAAAACGAGATTTTAGAACATTATTTCAGAAATAGGCGAGACGTTTCAATATCTTAAACAATTGAAGAACCCTGACAACAAACATTTAATAAGAATGCACGGCGCGTGCATTCACCCGTATTTCGGTTCATATCATTGACTTCTCCTTGTGCCTGTATTGGACATTTAATTTAAATCCTTGAATGCAATCGTAAAAGTTTGTTAAAATAATTCATTCCTTCCTTCCTTATTATAGTCACACGATTTCATATTCACCTTGACTTTGACCCGTACCGTGCTTAAAAAGACAAAACAGACAAAGCAAAGTTCGTATTGATTGACGACGAATACGATTGGCATAAATAACAAGTAACATCAGATGTAGGATCTCATAATAGGAAGTTGTCAACAGAATTCCATTCGAGCCCATTCATAGCCGTTGTTAGCAACAGAAGCCGCTGTTGAAGTCTTATTTTGGTTTACTTTGGTAAGTAGTGACATCGGCAAAGCCCATAATTTCAAAAGAAAATACACTATTAGGATCATGCAAGAGTACACCAAACGTTCGAATTTATCGTCATTTGGAATCAATATTGGCTCAATCATATAGGAATATCGAAGCAAGGCACTTTCACCACACGTCGCTTGCACTTAACAACTTTATGCACCTAACTGGAAACAGATTGCCTAGCTTAAACTTGGCGTTATAAATATAGGTCAGTAGGTTGCGGCACTTTGCGGCAAATCTAAATAAATGACGACATCGAAGGTATAGCTAAAAATTACAAAACGTCATTATATGTACATTATGTTATATACCTATATGATATGGCATCCCTTAACTGAGCAACAGTTTATGTTCATCAAGTTAAGTTAAGCATAAACTAACAAGAAGTGGCAATTGCAACTTTTGCCATGTCCTACTGACTGACCAAGATTAAAGACAATTAAAGGGTGATTGACGTGGAACTTGTAAAATGACCGTCAATAACTATCAATCGATGGAACCGCAAGTAGAATATTTCTAACATTCAAAGAATACCTACCCTAATCCGATTCCCGAATCGAAAATCAGTCCCGAATCAGATTCAGGACTAACTTCGAGACGAAAACATAATTGGCCGCAATGGCTCAGCGCCTCCAACGGCTTTATTACAGAGATTTCATAAAAAAGTAAAGAAAGGCAATGCTTGTCATAGTTCTCAAAATTTAACGAGATGCAGAGGAGACATTGAATGAAAACAAGCGCCCGAACAGCGAGCCAAATCACTGACTCATCAATTTCATTCATGGAAACGTTTTTCTTTAATAGTACGTAATACGCAAGCGCAGAACATTAGAAATACACCCTATAGATATACTGCCCTCGATGTTCGCCAATCAATCGGTCAACTACACTACACACTGCAGCATAGCAACAAAATAATTTCTACCACTAGAAAACACTGTTTGAATTCTTTGTGAATTAGATTAGAAAAACGTGGATTAACACCGAACTACCTTGAGCTTGACCGAATAATGGACAACAAACTAAAAGAAACGATTATCGAACAATCGATTACATAACGAGCTAGGAACTTGCTTACAGGTGGAACATAGCATAATCTTGATTAATGTTGACCAAGGATTTGTGTGCCAAATTTTGCGCTCGTCCGGTTTTATGAGTTAAGATTGCATGAATAGTTGGTCAGGAAACGATGAGAAGTGCCTCTAACTGTTCTTGTTGGTATTAATAACGTGTCACATGGACTCACACGCGCTAGCAGCATCACACCACACGCCTTAGCTAGAGCTATCTTGCCAACATTAAATCATTTAACGAAATCATTTAACTGAGACTGATGGCTGTTTATTTAGAATTTATCAAAAGAGAACCTAAATGTGGCGTGAGAAAATTAGAGTTTTGTTTCTTTAAAGGAAGTGAATATTTGTTGAAATGTTTCAGCATAATATCGCTAGAACTACGGAATAACGAAAGTCAATGAGGAACGTTCGATATCGTAAAATACCAAAGCTTTCTAGAGCTCCACTGTTGAACTTACGACATCGGCAAGCGTAGTGCTGACGTTGCCGGTGTTGCTTGGAGAGGCCGGGCTAGTAACAACGCGAATCGCACTTTCACTGCGTATACGCCGATCGATGTAAGCTAACGGCAACGTGCCTGCATGCGATTACGACCTTACTCTTTCAATAGGTATACTTTTATCCAATAACAATACATTTTGAAAGGCGTATAAATGACGTTGCCTTTGAAATAACCGGAGGCAGTTCGAGGCAATGGAAAATTCTGTTACTCATATAGCAAGGCGAGCTTGAACACTAGAGGCTTCCAGGCAAAATACAGCTACTTTCCTATTGGTTAAGTTTTTGTATTTGACTGGGCGATTCTTCTTTGAATGACCTGATTGTTGTGTAAGATCCACCCAAACGTTGACTGTCAAAATCATAGATAAAATACGAACTTGAAATTACAAAAAAAGAGAAATAACAAGTTGAATTGACCGACAAATCTCTGATAGAATCAGACCAGACGGTGCGGTGCTTAATTTCATAACATAACACAAGTCAACGGGTGAAGTTAATTATTACGATAAGGTACTAATTAGCATCGTTTGAGGGAGAACTTTGCTCTTAGCCAAGTTATGAAAGACCCGTATTGTACGTTATTCGTGTAACTTATTGTAGTGAATCAAGCTGTTTTGTGCGATGAATGACCTTGTATCAAGAGTTAGGATTATCCTTTAAGCTGATTGTCAAGCCTAGAGATTCTTCAATGTGTGTGATGTGTTACTGTGTAGGAATAGGGACCTTAATGTAATAATCAATCAGGTTTTCTTTGCAAGCGCTTTCATCATTATTTTTTGTAGTTAATGGTTTGTTTTGTTTCTCCTATCTTGTTGCTATGTAAAAGATAAATCTTTCCGCAAATCAGGTGACATTTGCAAGCATCTACAGTATCCTACAGTCTCTACATGTTGTTGTAGTTAATGATCTGATTATTCTAATTGGAATCGTTTATTCAATGACAAAGCTGTTAAAAGTAGGTATATATCGTATTTGTGGTTTAACTAAGCAATAATTACCTACTGGTTTGATGAACTTAGTTCGCTAATAACCATTGTGGCTCTCATTTACATTTTTATTATCTATGTTAAAAATAATTAAAATAAAACCTGCTTATTAGGTAGGTAATCCCGATAGTAAATGACGAAAATAAATATAATTTAAAGCCTAAATAACAAAAACATGCGATATAGGTTAGTGATAAACTAAAATTCTACGGTTAAAATAAAACAGAAAAAGACGATCATATTTTTGCATGTTTAACTTACTAGGCTATAAATTTCCTTGAGCCCGCTCGTGGTGAAATCCAAAATTGGAACACGTTCACGATGAAATCGTCTGATTCTCACAAGCACAGCCACTACAACTAACTGACACAGAATATTACTCAACACACAGGAACCGATGTAGAGAACAAACGTACATAAAACACTATACGGATACAGCAACTCTCTTTCGTCTTCAACGATGGTTGAATTAGCAATTCTAAAACAGGTTTTCTTTGCAGTAGCTTAGACTTGGACAAAAAAATAACGCAAAATAAAAGCAGCACGGCGCGCGGAACACTTGCTTCTCTTTGCGTTGCGCACTAGTGACTGGCTGAGACAGACGATCGCGCGCGGGCGA
Source organism: Eupithecia vulgata (assembly GCA_946478455.1). NCBI lineage: Eukaryota > Metazoa > Arthropoda > Insecta > Lepidoptera > Geometridae > Eupithecia > Eupithecia vulgata. The sequence goes on from OX297873.1 coordinate 11,206,856, forward strand.
AACACGAACCACGAATCAATGTTGCGTAGCGTGGTTGTGTGTGTGATGTGATGTCAGTACACAACGGCACACATGCAGACGAGGGACACCTTCACCTAGCTAGCCTAGTCGGGCAGGACAGCAGCGCCAGCGGGGAGCAGCATTGTCTCGACAGTCGGGACCGGGAGTTACCTGTTCTTGCGATAAACTACCTAGGCAGGTGAATCACCCTGTGTGACCCCTACCCTGTTACAGACTTAATGGTCAGTAATCAGTATGCTTTGATTCAGTCTTTCCTAATTAGTGAACATATTTGGTAATCCATTTAAACATATTTGCATCATCGGCAAGCCAATTTTTATTGTTATACTTGCGTATATAAAAACCAAATTACTCTGTTTAGAATTTTCTTATTTAACCGCGGAAACTGTGCAATGCAATACAACAAAAGATTTATTTATGTAATTTGTATATTTCTTGGGAGAGAGTAGGTAGGTACTATCTGATATTTATCCGGAGAAACCGCAGGCAAATTAGTTCATTATGAAAACCACGACACAGATTTATTTCAGAAAAACTTTAAATGACTTTCAAATTGTCATTCATTTACCACGTATCATCCTCGCTCACCAAGAGTCTGGTCCACTGATGCAACCTGGTTACGCTTACGCTAGTCTTTTACTGGTCCTAATAACGGAATCTAATCCATCCGGTTCTAAAATTACAATTTATAAGAATCCAGAGAATACCGTTACTACTCCTAGCCTTCTCAAAATAAAAAAGACTGGGTACTAGAGATATGAGAAACTCTTATCTTTTATGAATCACAAGGAAAATGAATAACATACATTATAGGTAAGTGGTAAAAATATGGATGTATCTTATCTTCATATCTACAGAAATAGTCGTGGAAAGTCCACTGGAAACAATAGCCAATAATAACTAGGAAAAAAGTAAGTATCTAAGTAGTCTATCGTAAGCACATTTGCTTGTTCGAGGAAGTTGAATTCGTTGGCCTAGCTAGGGCCATACGAACTATTAACCTCCGAGCTTCAGGAGGAAAAATATTGTTCTAGAATAATCGAATGATTATCGTAATTGCAAACCACATACGACGCTCAAATGTTGATAAGGTAGGAAAAGACAATACCTATACCTACCTTAGGTATTGTCGTAAGTATTGAACAAAACAATCGCAAAGATTCATTCTGATTAGATTCAAATATCTACAACAAAGTTTTTTTAATATGGGCATATCTAGTTTACAAATTTTTGTTGATCATAATCGCAACTTCGTCATTCTTTATAAAGATAAAGTCGAAATAAATGGATAGCTAGAGGGTTTTTATAAAAAAACAATAAATGGGATGTTCATGTTACACACAACACAGCTAGCCGGCACAATTGAGTCGCAAGGAGCAAACCCTATAAAATGAAATATATATTTTTTGTTTTCAATTTCGAGTTTAACATTTCTTTTATTTACTTTATTATCCCTTATCATCAGTTCTAATCTGCCCCTTACCTTATAATCCTCATTATCAGATGATCTCGAGTAAAAGTTCTCAACGGAGCCCGGAACCCCGGCCACGGACGACCGTCGCACACCTGACACCAACATTGTTTAAAGGCTTTTCTTTGCAGCCTTTGTGCAAGAATAGTGTAGATAGAAGTGACTACGTAATTACTTAACAGATAAGATTATACTGTATACCAACGTAGGCCATCTTTTGTACTAGCAAACAATCACAGCTCTCGAAACATTGGCTTCGTCAAAATTCACAAAATATTGATTGATTCTATTGACAAAAAAATAAAAAAACAATTTCGATTAATAAATATAGTGCTAGTATTGTATGGATAAGGGATATAGAATCGGGTATTGGCTTAGTATTTGACATTTGTAAAGCAGTTTTATTGTACCTAACAATAAAATATTGAAAGTTCAAATTAAGCGATTTTCTAGCAGTCATTGAACGCTCCGTTATGTATATAATTACCGAGTTACCTCAGCTACTTGTTCCTAGATTGTCTACTTGCTCTACTGTATCTGTGCAAACATTTGTTTCTATGTTTCTAGGACTGGACTGTTGGTTCAATAAGTGGTTATCTTAAAAGACACCAATGTTACCAAAAGTAAATTATTAGAATTAGAATTGTACATGAACTCATTTGACATTGACATCATCTGCTTAACAGAACACTGGCTAAAAAGCTATGAGCTCATGTTTAACTTCAGTAATCACCACGTTGGTAGTTCCTTTTGCAGATCACATGCTATTCGTGGAGGCTCTTTAATATTATTAAATAAAATCATAAAATTCAAAGAACGTAAGGACATAATATGCTTATCCGTTGAAAGTCACATTGAAGTAGCATGTGTAGAGCTGGAGCAAAGTGTTGTAGTAAGCGTATACAGCCCACCATCAGGTTCTTTTGATATATTTGAAAAAAGTATGGATGATATTTTATTTAAAATATCCAAATCTAATAAAAATATCATAGTGTGTGGAGACTTTAATATTGATCTTTTAGAAACTTACTCCCACAGTAGTAGATTAACAAACTTATTTAATTCTTATAATCTAAAGCCAATATTTATGGAACCTACTAGAATAACTGAAACCTCAGCAAAATGTATAGATAATATTTTTGTTTGCAAAAATGAAAAAATTGTCAGTAAACAAATAATTAGCAATTTAAAATCCGACCACTTAGGTCAAATAATTAAATTAAAAATTCTAGCAAAAAATACTGATTGTAAAAGGAAAATAAAATACATACCTGTGACCACAAATCGATTTGAACGGTTGAAATTGGATTGGGAATCTAAACCATCACCTAATTACTCAATCAACAACCCAAATGAGTCGTATTGTAGTTTTTTTAACAAATTCACCAATGCGTTCAATTCAATATTCATACCCAAATCAATTGTGGTCTCAGAAAAACTTAACTTTAGTGAGTGGGCAACAGTAGGCATACACAAGAGTAGACAAAAGTTGTATGAACTGTATAGTGAAAAGCAATATAATTTTAGCCAGGAATTCAAAGAAAAAGTAAAAAAATACTCTAATATGTTTAGAAAAGTTTGTCAAATCGCAAAATCAAATTATATTAGCTCGAAAATTAGAAATAGTGAAAATGTTATAAAATCAACGTGGAAAATAATAAATAGTGAGACTGGAAAAGTCAGTACCTACGATAATAATTATAATTTAAAGATTAATGACTGCTCAGTCACAAACGATGTTGATGTAGCCCAAGCATTTGAAAAATTCTTCACTGACATTCCAATCTCTACTACAAAGTGTCTAAACTCTTCTCTAGTAGTCGCCGAGTCATTACTCATAGAAAATGTACCTAAATGCGATAATAAATTTTATTTCAACCATGTCAGTGAAATAGATGTTAAAAAAGCGTTTAAGCTTTTAAATGTAAAGAAAACTGCAGATCTCTGGGGCATTTCCGTTACAATTATTAAACCTTTAATTGATACCATAGCACCAGATCTTGCTTTTATATTTAATGAATCCATTAATAGTGGCGTATTTCCTGATCTAATGAAATGTAGTAAAATTATACCACTGTATAAATCGGGTAGTAGATCTGACCCCACTAACTTTAGACCGATATCAGTACTGCCTACTTTCAGCAAAGTTTTTGAAAAACTGATTTTAAATCAATTACTTAGGCATTTTAATAGCAATGACCTGCTGCATTGTAAGCAATTTGGGTTCACTCGCGGCAGGTCAACTACTGATGCCGGTGTAGAGTTAGTATCGCATATATTTGATGCTTGGGAGAAGTCGCAAGATGCTTTAGGCGTTTTTTGCGACTTGTCAAAAGCATTTGATTGCGTACACCATAAAACATTAATCAGGAAACTACATCACTATGGAATAGTGGACACCTCTTTGGATCTTTTGGCATCTTACTTGAGTGATAGGATACAAAGAGTGGACATCAATGGGAAACGGTCTTCGGGGTCTGTAGTTACAATGGGTGTTCCGCAGGGTTCTATCCTCGGTCCTTTCCTATTTTTAGTTTATATCAACGACTTGCCTCATCTTGTAAAGAATAATCACGAGATTGTACTGTTTGCTGATGATACTTCCTTAATTTTTAAAATGAAGCGACAAAACACAAACTTCGACGATGTGAATAATGCAATCTCAAAAGTAGTTCATTGGTTTAGTGTCAATAATCTTTTGCTAAACGAAACCAAAACAAAATGTATTAGATTCATTCTACCTAATGTTAAACAAGTTAAGGCTGACGTAAACGTAAAAGAAGAAACGTTAGAAATTGTACAAAGTACCGTATTCTTAGGAATCACCTTAGATAATAAACTTCAATGGGGCCCACACATAGTCAAGCTATCGAAGAGACTTAGTTCTGCAGCGTATGCAGTCAAAAAAATCCGTCATCTTACAGACGTTGATACTTCTAGACTAGTATATTTCAGCTACTTCCACAGTATTATGTCTTATGGTATACTGCTGTGGGGGAACGCTGCAGATATTAACACCGTATTTGTGCTGCAGAAGAGGGCTGTTCGTGCAATCTATAATATGGGTCCCAGAGAATCCCTGCGTGATAAATTTAAAGAAATTAACATAATGACAGTTCCCTGTCAATATATTTATGAAAACTTGTTGTACACTCATAAAAATATCAAAACCTTTCCTAAAAATAGCGATATACATAATATAAATACTAGAAATAAACATAAACTTGCTGTGCCCACAAGTAGGCTTCACAAAATTAATGTATCTTTTAAAGGGCAATGTATACGCTTCTACAACAAAATTCCTAGTGAGTTGCAAAATCTATCAATAAATAAATTCAAACAAATTGTAAAAACCTTTCTGTGCAAAAGGGCTTACTACAAAATATCAGATTATCTAGAAGATAAAAAAGCTTGGGACGGGTTTTGCTCCAACTCGAAAAATAACAACTAACAGGCTAAAGGTTTCTTCATCGCTTCTTTACTTTAGTCTACATACCGAAGTGACCGAAATCAAAAATATCACTTTATTTCCGTGTCAATGTTTTATTTTAAGAATTTGACCTTTTCTAAGTGTACATTTTTGTATTTATGGAAATAAAGACTTTTTGATTTTTTGATTTTTGATTTTGTTGCGAAATATGTAGTCCTTAAATCCACTAAAGCACGACAATATTTACTGTTGATGCTTGCACAAAAACTAATATTGATGTAGCAGTAAATTCTTCATGCGGATTAGGTATATTAGCTAATATTTCACAACAGAACCTATTGACTTTACAAAGATTATAGTTATCAGTAACAGCTGGTAGTGATACCATTGGACGAAGCTACTAAAATTTCCATTATAAATCAGAGAAAGATTACGTTTGTAGGTACTCCAATTAGAATTTTTCCAGGTAAATCAGATAAGGTAAGCTCTTCAAACAAGTTAAGCTGCTGTGAGAAAGGCACGGAGAACCAAAACAGCAATACACGAATGAACAGTACTTAGAAATAAGTTTCGGTTCTTATGCTTGACTCTATGGATAAGATTGCTTGACTTAACCAGCACTACTAGGGATTTACCAAAATAATCGATCGATGTAATTGAACGATTTGAAGATAATCCCCGATTAACCTTCACCTTATCGAGGTTAAGGCTGCAATCTACAATCAATACCTGCTTATACAAGTTTTTTGACGTCACTTTTGCTGCTAAACCACAGACAGATCATCCATAATTCAAACAAAATACTGATTTAATAGCCGGAAAAGATAGAATGGGAAACGAACATGAATTCATAACGCAAGACACAAATAAATCAAACAAGACTAGCCTATCAAAAGGAAAAAATAAAAAAATTGCATTGCACTGCACGCAATCACGATTGAATGCTAAACCAATAGCCTGTATAAAAAATCTGTCTGCTTCAATTTGTTTATTTATGCAGATTGCTTGCAGGTATTCAAATTCAGGATCCATGCGTGCTAGTCGAAACCAATTTCATTGAATTGATAAAACGGAAAGCATCAGACTAATAATCATGATTTCGTCGACAAGGTCTATACAGTGGGTACATTTTATCGTGAGATTCTGGCATTTAGCCATTTCTCATTAATGTAGAGCCATTTAGAGCTAATAAAGTTAATTTGAGCAAAATATTATACTTAGGTACGACATCAAGGCATACTTATAGGGACTTGTGTTCGTTTATATTGCGCGTCAAATAGCTAGCACACAAAGGCTGCCTTGTTCTGTCTCTCTGTGGAATTTGATTCTACGCATTTGCTACTTAAAATATACCATAGAAAATTTGCGTATTGAGTATTTCTCTATCCTGGACACAATAATCATTTGAGCTCATTCCAAAAAAACACTGTTAAATAAATTCGCTCTTAGATTTGAAAACCTTAAACGCAGATTTAGGGAATAGATCAATAATAAAAGCAGTAAAGAACAAGTAAATATTCTAACTTAGTTAATTGGCAGCAAGCTAAGACCTTCTAACCTGTCGCAGCAAGCAATATGAAGAAAACAGACGCATCTTCCCAGACCTTTTTCTATGAGAACTAAATCTGTGTAGTAATGGAATAGTATCTATCTAGCCAAGTAGCCACCACTTAGCCACACGTTTTTCTGTAGATGTAAATCGGTTCAGTAATATTTTCTTTACTATCTTACTGTTGTATGTAATGTTTAACACATTTCAAATGTTTTCCCAGTTAGATTTAGTCTTCTTTGAATTACCTAATTTTAGACCGATGTTTGTTTGGAACAAGCTTGATTGAAACCAAGTGTTCTACGGTTATAATAATATACTAGTAAAAGCCAGGGACTTTGTTTCCGATGTGTTTTACGAATTAAAGTCTATAATTTTTGCTATTTAATGTATATACAACATTACGGTAGTTTTCTTTCGTTTTATGCATATTTTAAGCAATTTTCATGCAACATAATTTGGCCTTTTATGTTTGTTACATACATATAATTCGGTCTGTACCAATACCCACGACCTTTTATCTTCTCCAGAAAATCTAACAAGAATTTGCGAGGGTGGGGTGCGTCTCAATGTTTAATAAATGAGAAGCTCTTTAAATATCTTGAATTCTACGAACGTAGGTAGATTTATTAAAATAGCATAGGTGAACGCTTGAAAATACATCTTGCTCACAGGTAGAATTCAGAAGGTTAGATTAGACTCCAAAATGTAATTTCTATAAGATTTATAGTAGGTTATCTAGGCATGAACTAGATCATCATCATCAGCCTATATTTGTCCACTGCTGGACATAGGCCTCCCCTAATGTACCTAGATACTATAAAATATAACAAAGCATTTGAACATGTGACCGAAAACCAAGTACATACGTCGACAGTTGCATACAATACAAGTGTTTTTTTTTTGATAAAACAGATCACGGTACAGTGCCTAGGTATTGAAAGTAAATTATAAAGGTAAGGAAACATACCCACATACACGTGAAGTACAAACCGATACAAACGCTCCAATAATAGAAGTCACTTCAAAATCTAAGACCGTGAAAGAAAATAATACAATCTTGATTCTCGATACATGAGATGATGAGGGTCATATTTCCACGACATTAATCGTACAGCGATTATCATTCTGTGAATCGTCTTAGAATGAAGTTTTGGTTAACCATTCTATCAATCTCTCCGCGCAAATAGCACTGCACGCACTATCTAGAGTTTCTTTATCTATGGACGATTATGCGACGATACTGCAGCCTGCAGTATCGTAAAGCAATTGTTTAAGGCGCATACAGCACCTAAACTAGCGCCACCACCTACTTTATGTTATTATTCTGTTTAACAAAGGAATTTTCAAAAATCCTTCTTCCAGTTTGTGATACCTATCATAAGCTTTTTTTTAATGCCTCTGTAATAGTTTTATTCTATTTAGTTTAGGAAGAGATACGAAGTTGCACTTGGTGGCCACCAAAATCTATTTTCGTATCTCTTCCTAAACTAAATAGAATAAAACTATTACAGATGCATTAAAAAAAAGCTTATGATAGGTATCACAAACTGGAAGAAGGATTTTTGAAAATTCCTTTGTTAAACAGAATAATAACATAAAGTAGGTGGTGGCGCCACTTTGGGTCCGGTATGGGCCTTAACAGAATTTGGTCCAAGGTCTCTATCAAAAAGCTCATGCCAGAAAGAAACTCACACTAATATTATACATTAACGAAACCCTAGTCGGTTTAACCGTAAATCTTTCGAACCTCTTACGGCTATAGCGCCGTTAGAGCGCCGACTAGGGTTTCGTGGCTTAGTTGGTTAGAGCACACCGCACTGATGGTGGGGCGCGGGTTCGAATCCTGCCAAAATAGAAAATGCAATTGGGACATTATTAAATTTTCGTGGAAAATTTGCCTAGTGCGAGTAACGCACTATAAAGCAAAATAGTTAAATATTATAAATGCCAAACTTTTGATGGATGTTTGCTGCTCAATCACACCAGAGCGGCTGAACGGTTATGGATGTAATTTCGCACAGAAATAGTTTATAGTCTAGAATAGCACATAGGCTATATTTTATCCCGGAATACCCACGGGAACGGGAACTACGCGAGGGAAACCGAGTGGCGCTGTAGTGTAGTAATAAGTATAGGTACATAGGTACTTACTTATTCTCTACTCTTATGTAAAGCGGTCTAGTAGGAGAACAGGCATTGTACGCCTTCATTAACACATTTTACACGAAAACATATCATTAGCACTAATTCTAGCAACCAGGCAAATGTATTCTAATGGTGAGCCAAGCAATGAACGACTCTAGTTTTGAATTTTAATGAAAAGGGTGCCTGCATCCAACGCTTTGGACTTACGTGAGGGTTTAAGGCGGCGGCGATAAATGTGAAATGGGCAAATTTGGGTTAGGTACATTAAAACCATTTTTCTCAGAAATCTTTATCGATAAAGTTTTGAAAAAAATACCTAATATAATAATCTATGGGATCTAAGGCAGATCCCCTACTTTTAAAAAAGGAAAAAACTATTTAATTAAATTCCAGTAATAATCGTGCAAAGTAGCATCTGTTTTCTTAGTTTTTACATTTTTTTCCTAGTCTATCAATCACGAGTTTTTTTTTATTTTCATCACCATATTAAATAGAACAATCAATACCCAGGGCACCTTCGGCTTATATTTGTCTTAATTAATGGATAATCAGCAAACACTTGATTTTTGAGCGCCGCCGCGCCGCCGCTCTGCTCTGTCCCGCTCCGTTAAACGCGAAATCATATTGTCTATCCTAGTCACCAAATGGCTTGTCTATCCTAGTCACCTAATGGCGTCATATATCGCCCCCTTAAGCCTGTACTTACACTTTAATTTATTCTTGAAGCTAGACGTTATAATGAGTCTCATACGATAATTGCTGGGGGAAAACCTTCAAAACCATATTAACCACGGAGGAGGTAGTGTGTAATCGGATAGTACCTATAAAGCGTTAATCTATGTAACATTGGTGATATAAAAAGACCGCCATTGTTACTTATGTTATACTTAATTGTTTTAATTTTTAAATTGTTTCTTAAGGGCCATACGCAACCTCAATCTTTTGTGAAAAGGAAAGACATAGGATTTCGCGTTCATAGGAGCGGGACAAGGCTCCAACCCCCAACATTACAGCCTAAGCTAACCGGTACTTTACTTAGGTATAGTATATTTACAAATGTTCGAAATCCTCGGCGCGCGAGTTACACTCGCACTTGACGGATCTTGTTTGAGCAGTCGTTGAACCTCTAAATGCCATACGACAACACTGGCAATAATAGCATCTAGTTTCCTATGTTATTAATTACCCGCAGTACATATCTGTTAGAAAACTCCATTTTTCAGATAAAATATCTACTAACAGTAGGTAGGTACTATATTTTAGTTATAATATATAAAGCATGAAAATAAAACCAAAACGTGCCGCACGATTTTATAATTCCATGAATTTATCGGTGGTACGAAGAAAAGCTGACGCCCACTCACCGCCCACGTCCACTGCACCCACGCAACACTACCCTATTGAAACCTCCCTGAGCTACAAATATACCTACTACAGACTTGCCCTTCTCAGGCTCTACTCCCGGCCCTCTATCATTGAATGTCTGTTAATATGAAATCAATTCATCTTGGCCTTCCGTCGTTCGGTGGTGGACGGTTCTGATAATTGAATTAATGTTTTTGTCGAAAAAACATGGCTATAATATTGTTGTTTGAATCTACTAACCAATATAGTACTAGACCTACGAGTACCTCGCACGTTTTGGCAGTTTAGGACTATTTTATACCTTTACAAGCTCTGGTAGAGCATTCTGCGCTACCCACTGTTCTCCATTTTCCCAACAACAATTTCAGTTTGTTTCTTCGCATTATGTGAAATTTCGTAGTGTGTAGACATCGCTGCAAATTATCACGTTTTTACAAAAAAAAACGACTATATTTTTGTGCTTATATCAGATACTGAAATTATAAAACCAAGGTCGAAATAGTAATGTCAGAGAAATACAAGCATAGTAAAATAGAAGATGCAGTCACAAGTATTTCGAATTGCTGGTAAATTACGATCAATTGTCAAGGTTATACTCTTGTGGAATGGCGCAATGCGATCTCCCCCGACTTTCCCCAATAAGTCCAAGGTTATAACGAGATCCCTCGGTCGTGCCGAGAAGCGAAGGAATTTCATGGAGGACTTAGGTTCGTAAATTAGCAGCTTAGCAAGAGATTTTATTACGCTCTGTCGCTTAATGACAATGGTCTTTTATACGATAGAAGTACCATGCTCTACAACTAACAGTAAAAAATAGATAAAAACCGCAAATTAAAAAATTTAATGGAAAAAAAAATACAAATTAAATTATCAAATTACTGGATCCACTCAACACAAATTAAATAGGAACTTAATTTACATAGATACTACTAAAAACCGCTCATGCGTATAATTATATCTATTTCAATTAGAAATTCTTCCTTGAATGCGTTTATCGCAAGTGAGTTGTTGATAAAATAAATAAGCTTTGTTGGAATTAGAATATGTGAAAAGCAGAACATTCACGATTCATGGTCATGGAGGAAGGAAATAGTTACAAAGGTCGATATCTTTGCAAGTCCATGATCCAATGTCAAGAGAACCGGAGGGTAGAGGAGCTAGGCCTTGGCCATGCGTAAGGGGGTTTTAGGGGGTTTGTGTGGCGTCACGCAGTCGATGACGTCAGTCTCCCCAAATGGCGTTGTGGTCATGCGCCCTCGGCCTAGAGACATGTATTCGCCTGAACAAAGCCATTCTTTCCTGAGCCCCGGCACTCCTCACTTCTCGCACACCCGTAAAGGAAATATGTTCGATGAGGGAGGCTCCAGACACAATGGTTACTGAGTGGCCTTGGGTAACTCGTTGTTCGAGGTAACTATTGATAAGTTTGTAAAGTAACACTGCATTTGCGGTTGAAGTTTTAGCGGTTCCTTTATATAATTGAGTAAACAGTCATACAGCATTAAATCTGTCTCATAAAGAAAATATTGACGACTCGCTGGATTTAGAACCGACCAATCATAATATCCGGGTTTAGCTGCAGATATTTTTAAACCAAGCATTATGAGCACATTGGTACCGTAACCGTAACACGGATAATTTAATGATTTTCAAACGGAAATAGGTACTTGAAATAAAAACTTATCGATCACAACATTCACAACACAAGAGACGATATCGAAAAATTTACTTGTCTAGGTATTAGGTATGTATTAATAAATAAAAATAACGTTTTAAATGCTTTATCGTTGAATAAATCATTATGGGTACTCGGATCAATGAATGAGAAGATATATCTCCTTATTGATCAAGTACCTAGCGGATGATTCACTATATCACTACAATCACGACTACAATAGTGATGATTATATTATATAAAATCACTATGAGGTATGAGGATAACACAGTGAGGCTCAAAAGAATTAACCTATCAAGTTATTTGGGTTCAACTTATTGAGAGTTGTAGTAGTTAATAGTTATAGTGTAAGTAAAGTACATTATTAAGTGCTAATTTTTTAGAACACATGTACCAATACCAAGTGTCTTCCCCTTATGTACAATAACAATAAGAAAAGTGACGATGGACACGTTCGTGATATGTGATGTTTTTATCGAAATTAAGTTCAAACAAAATTACCCTTAATCCAAATCTATGGCTTAGATTGTAATGTTATCTTAGTGTATTTAAATATGTACGCTAGAGATAAATATAAATAAATCAAAAAAAATCGATCAATGATGAACATATTTCATAGGTGGTCTGTTTTGTATCAGCCAGCAGTCGTACGTAAGCGTAAAACTACAGCACTTCCCAACATGTTCTGCACAGAGTTTTCAATAATCATTCCCAGATAGTTTACCGCTAGAACGAGTGCATTAGAGTTTTGGCCCACCATCAAAACTAAAAATTATCGAGATTATCTCGTATGACGCTTTATGTTTTTGGATAATATCCACATTTCTATAAAATATTTTAATGAATATCACCTATCTAATTCTTTGATCTCTTTACCAAGATTTTTTTTTCTCAGATCTTCAATATTTCTGCGACGTTAGATTGTGTATGGATGACTCAATAAATACCAGAAATCTTTTCTGAGAAGTTATTTCATCATAACATTCACCAATTGCAATAATATTATTCATTATCTGTAAAATATTGGGCCATAATAAGCAATCCATATAGTTTTACTCAAAACCATATTTTCCAAATATGGCATTGCATAGCAGAGCACGGTAACTATTATCATAATATAGATACGGAACAGTTGAGGTGTGTGAAATTACGTTTTGAGACTAAGTCTTAAAACGTAATGTGCGATTTGATGAGCTCTTTCAAATCACTCTACTTTTTTTCTGCGGGCAATATTCAATAATTATGGGGAACACTGTTAAGGACCAGATTTATCTATCCAGACTGTTGTATCGATCTACACGACACAGGGAATGATATTGTGTAGATCAAGGTTCCTATATGTTGATTTATATATAATTGTTACTTTCTTTTTACATAGTACTTTTAAGGATAAATTGTAGTTTTAAGTTAGCATGCAATTATTCAGTTTTTATAAGTTTATTATACGGAAGAACCGACAACCTCTGGGGTAATCGTGTTCTTGAGTGGAGATCGCAAACATTCAGTAGGACGTCCTCCGGCCAGGCAAGATGACGACCTATGAAAGACTGCAAACAGATGCTGGATGCAGCAAGCTGAAGACAGGGCGATGGCGCTCATTAGAGGAGGCTTATTTAGCAGTGGACTAATAAAGATACTGATGATGATGACTATGGAAGAGCGATCAACATCGATTCGATTGGCGATTGATTAGTGTACTATATTCGCCAGGCATGCCACCGAACTTTGACTTTCTTTTAGCATCTGTCGAAGCTCTGATCGACAATTGGCTAGTCTCCAATAAAATATGTGATAAAATAAAGCTGTCTGGCGCCAGATCTTCATTGCAATAAGACACGGATGTAATAATTTCATTACTCATACCAGATGAGAAATAAAATATTCAAGAAACTCGGGCACTAAGATTAGTTACTTGTTACTATGGAATGGATGTAGCAAGAAAAATGTAATATGGAAAACCGTTAAATAAGTTACTGGCATTTCAGTTCATGTGTACGACAGACAGTCCCTAACCAAACACTAAGAATAACGAAGCTCTAAGATATCGGTAGCAGGGAACAGACCTGTGCGGCTGGGACCCCCAGACTCTTGGCCAGATGAGGCGATGGCAACTGCTGGAGTTAGACTTGGTAGGAAAGATGGTCGAGAATGTAGAAATCCGAGTATCCCGATTGCATGATACGGTAACGATTAACGATATCGTCAATTTTGAATGGCAGAAGCGAAATGACGCCCGTAGGGGTCTTCCTGAGCATTATGGATGATGATTTATTATTATTAATTTGTAAATATTATTGGAAATATAAAAATTTAACTTGTTAATATAATACTAGGTGGCAGCACTTTGCTCGATGGTTGTAAATGAGTGTTCTTGCAATGTGCTGCGTAACAGAGTGCGTAAATAAGTTTTTGTACGTTTATAATAAATTGTTATTTTCAATCAAAAACCCAGGCTTTTACTTAACTTTCTGTCACCGTGGAGACAGAAAGTCTACTTTTTTTTCCGTTCGGCTCACTGGTTATCACTCAGTTTATCCAGATATGGCATATCATACCAGTCATGAATATAAATACCTTTGCAATGGAATGAACTGTTTACGGATCCCGGTGATATCGGTCAAGCATTAAGTGCTGCTAGTGTTAACAATATCAACAAAATGAACATTGTGTCAGTTTCAGCTGGTATATTGTTTTGTAAATACACGGAGACGAACCGCCCCGGAATGTTTGCCAATCATATTTCATCGAATATTATAAAAACGCAACTGTGAGAATATTCAACACAATTAGGTAACACAGGTGTATTAGCAGTAATGCGTCATCTTAATTTACAAAAAACATGAAACGGGGAAATGAGGCGAATCAAACTTAATGTTTATCGAAAATTATATACCTAAATTATATGTATACCTAACAATATAAACCACAGCAAATGATTCAATAAAAAATCAAACAAGAGACATTATCCAGGGCACGTAGCAACAGTATTAGATGGAGATGAGCCAACTAGGGCGGAGTACCAGACACCACTGTCTTCCAAAGGGCTAGAGATATGTAGGTACTTACTGAGTACATCACCTACACTACTAACTAGAAATACTACTCAAAGACTCTCATTGAATCTTGTTACAGACTATACTGAAATATGTGAATAGAAATATATAACGAGGCCCTTCGTATCGTAGCGCGTAGGTCTCCCTCCAGCCAACATTCCACGTCATTGTGGTGTCTTTATATTTTATCTACACTGTTTTTATTTTTACTACTAAGTACTAGTACGTGCGTGACACATGGCCACTAGTTTCAACTGGATATCTATAAACGGATTATTTTTGTCAATAGCATCGTCAATCAAACGTTTTATCACATACGCTCGGCCACACATATACCTATAAAATTTTATTTCGATCAATAATAATGATAAATCCTTCTTCAACATTAACAAGTAATTACTTATTGAGTCGAGAACCGGGCATGAGGTTCGATATTAAATCACTCTTGTCATTAAAATGCTAACAATGGCATTCGCGTACGTAGATCACCCGTGTAATTATGATTAGAAACACTAACTCGTGTAACATTACGTACCATACCTACCTACAATACGAGTGCTAGGCGGAAAGGAAAAACACCAAGCCATTGCGTTCGAACAGACAAAGTTATGAAATGCGAGAACGTATCAGAAACACATAAATTCATGCAGCACAGTGAACATTTATAGATCGTCAAATCAAACTCTTCTATGTACAGTCCGTGGTACGTTAGTAATAGTAAATATACAAAAGAAGTTTAATTTGGCTTAGTCAAGCAAGATAACACGTATACGGAAAACCAGTGCAGTAAGTCATCCATGAATGAAAAGGTTGAGTCTAAATCGTAACTTCAAACTGCAAAACCTGGTTTCTCACTGCCGATGCGGTCGAATGGACGAGAACAACAGACTCCGTCACGCCATTGAACGGTAATGAGTTACCGCCAGCCAATCTGTCGCCGACAACGGACAGCTTACAGACAACGCTTTACATTTTATAACAATAACGTGATCTAAAAAAATAACATCCAAGCCTTATCTCAAAGACAAGCAAATTTTTTACTCACTCTCTCACATTTGTCTCTTGATATCAGATTTTTCATCGAGACTTCCACTAAGGATGAAGGAATACTGAGCAGTAGACGAAACGGAGACGCCAAATCCTTTAAAGGCTCAATAAAGATTAAAGACGTTTAGACGGTCATATGACCGTTTGATTAATGCCTACAGAACTAGCTTCATGAGTCGAATTGCATCATGGTCCCAATAGTAATAGCTACAGGCCTGTCACGTCCTTCAAATTGTGTTCACTTGTTAATACTTTATTATTACGCTCCCACACAAAACAGTAGATTATTAGAGGCGTTTGATAAAACATAAAGCGGAGAAGACAAACCTGATTGTAAATGTCATTCGTTTTGCAAATAAAGTTATCGAATCTGGAATAAATGGGGAATAAAATCATTAAATTAAGAGAGATAAAAGTGGCGTTATACTGATAATGAAGTGAATCATCCATCACACACAGCCATATTATCATAATAATAATAATAAATAAGGCTGGACAATTCACACAGCATTATCTAGCCCATTTTATAAATCTAAATAGTCCTGTAAAGTTTTTATTATTATATAGTACGTATGTTATGTCCCTGGTTATATAGTTAGTAGCCTCACACTCGAAGTAATTTCTAAGATTTTTTTATGTATACATTTTGGAATATTATTTGATTACTTAGTTCACTTAGTTTTGAATTTGATCTATATATACTATATAGGTACGACTCAGCGACAAAAAAATAATCAACTTAGAATTCTGGTTTTTATTCAGTGAGGCATTTCGATGAGTGTTTTTCGTTTATGTATCAAGTCTATAAACGGAGGGAGTAAACGTAAACGTTCTTCTACAAAAACTAGTGCTCTATCAAAAATCATTTTAAAACTTTAACAAGCGAAGCATCCAACCAAACCTATATCAAAGCACCGAGTCAGATATCGATCGGTCTTCGCCGCGGGCAGCTCCACGCCACATGATGTCATCCATTATGTATGATTTAGCTTGCATATGACAAAAACATGGAATAGTACAAGAAACTGACTGTTTTTGTACGACACGTCGTCGTCGCGTCGTCAGTCAGTGAAATAAGATTTCTTTGTCATGCGTCTCCTTATACGAGTATTAAATCTAATAGTTTATAAGTTATACTTGTCAAGTACATTTTTATTTCTTATTAGTGACAGATATTGAGCTTTTGCAGGGAGGGTGGGTAAAACCTAGCTAGAGAATCTTTGTTCTGTATCAGCAGAGGTATGTTTCTAAAATTCGAGGAGATAGACATATTTAGAAGTACGTCAGTCAATAGTTTAGGAGTTTAATATATCTATGGATTTAAGTTAAGTAATTCAGGTTTGATTAACCTTGAATCGCACTTGTTCGGTCAATGAAATATTGAGGATAACTTCTAGCTGTATCCTTTAGCTAAATTGAAAATATAGCAAAAGCGTATTTATTTAAAATATTATATGTAACTGGATAGTATTATGTTTAAATTTTAAGCATACACACGGAAATATTTGACAAAATATACCGACTTCCTATCGTAATAACTGTAAATGCACGAATTTCATAAAATATATAAAGGAAAAACTAGTAGCTGCCTTTTCTATGTCAGACTACATAAACTATCTACTTATAAAATATGAGATATTAAAAATAAGGAGTAAGCTAAGAACTAAAGGATAGTATAGAAAAACATTGAAAAATTAGGTGACCAAACAAAAAAGACAAGTATATTAAACTTATAGAGTTTACAAGAACCTATAATTACATGCGAGGTAAATAACCTTTCAACAGGGATAAATAAAAATAAATTGGTGTCGTGATCACAAGATACTGCGCGGTTTACACTCTAAATTAAACGACATACCCAGTAGATATAGAGACGGAGCGGCTAAAATTAACAGCACGGTTCTGCGAAATTCAATAACCAAAGGCCAAAGATCACCTACAAAGCATCGCCATAAAAATCCAAATTAAAACAAAGCGGAGACGAAGGATGTAGAATGTAGATCATGACAATACCCTGGCGAATTGTTTAGTTTTTCGAAAAGCCCTTATGTGCCCATTCCACTTAACCAATATCTTTGTTCAAGTTCTTTATCCAATATTTGATAAAATTTCTTGGATGGAGGCCCATTCGACTCATCCAATATCTTTGCCCAAGATTCCTAAGTAATTGATTTCAAATGAAAATACATCACATCACGCTAATATTAAAAATGCGAATCTTTGGATGGATGGAAGGAAGTTTGTTACTTCTTCACGTCAAAATTTCTAACCAGATCGGGCTGAAATATATGCATAGGTGTAGCTCTTGACCTGTTATAAACCACCATAGGTTACAATTTAACCCATAAAATTTCAGTTACCTTATGAAAGAATTAATCTGCATACGTTAACATAGAAACAACGCGTGCGAAGCCGCGGGCAGTAACTAGTATCCAAATCTTTGATCAAATATCGGTATTGCTAGTAAATTGGATGAAGTAATCTAAGTTCTTTGATCAAATGTACATACATTGGACAAAGAAATTGGATGAGTGGAATGGGCACCTTAGATAATTATAATAATATACCTATAGCATTTGAAATTTGACCGAATGATAAAACGTTAGTCATAAACACTGCTGTAAGTAGACCACCATTATATTCATCGTCGAGGATCAAGGAAGAGCCTGATGAAGCAAGTTTTATTGTGATGAAAATATGATTCACAACTGCTCCACCACGGCCATAAGGAGACATGACCGTCCCAAGAATGCGAAGATTCTGGCTTCGAGCCATCAGCTCGGAAATACCATTTATTTGCCACATTGTCAGATCTTATAAAACTTGTGAGGCATGTGGTGGGTGTGTGAATCAAACTTATTTATTCAATAAACAATATAATGTAACGTAGATTTAAATTCCCCTGCTTTTAACCGTTAAGGTGAGGCTCATGCTTTTGGAAAGTCAAGGGTAATCATGATCATGTAACGTAGGTAGGTATAGATCACAGAGATTGTGGTTGTCCCCTACTTAGTATTTCTGATATCTGTGGTATAGATAGTACGTATAATCTAGTTTAGTATAATCGCACATATTTCAACCCTTGAGATATTAAGCAACATGCAAACCACGTAAAACGACTAACCGACATTTCGGACACTAAATTATCGGACACTTTGTCCGAAATGTCATATTATAATTTTAACAATTTCTTCACTGACATTTCGGACACTATCAAAATATTGAAGCTGTTTTGTACAATCAGCTTGAAAAGGTTTAAAGTTAAATACTACAAAATAAACATTAAGTACTAAGAAAAAGAGCGTTACCAAAGCTGAGTATTTTAGAATAATTTGTAACGTGTATCACTGTTATATACCACACTAGATTTTATAAATGAAAGAGATAGCCCTATAAGAATAAAAGCGGTATGAGGACAGGTAGATGGCCTTCTAAGAAAGAAAGGGTGAACTTTGTATTCATTGAGACCTAGTTTATGCATTACTAGCCTCTCTCTCGCTCGTTATTGTACCTGAGCAAATCTTTCATCTTTTTTATTAGGTACATGCCTGCCGAGATTCGTGTATAAGTAGGTACTTAACCCTATAAAGCTAACGTTCGTAAAATTCGCACACATCAAATGAATTTTGTCTCGTACCTTTCTAACAGTTACAACTACGTAATTGCGGTTTCACGCCAACTTAGTGACTGTTAGACTGTTTTTAGTAGTGGTTGTGTATGACAGAAAAGTTACTTAGTTTTGGAGATACCTACCGAGTGTTCGTAATTTTTACGAATGATTAGCTTATGTGTAACTTATATGGTATACTTTGTATACATTTAGGGTTGTTTTTTAGCTTTTCCGTTTATGGTGAGGTATTGTCGGGAGGTAGAACATAACTGATGATGATATTCTGACTCTATGACGTATATTCTGACAGTGAGAACGAAAGTGAATTGCTCCTTAAAGAGGTTGAAAGTGGTTTTCACGACGAACCCTTGGATGGTGAAGAAAGACAGCTTATTCCACCTGAAAACGTTGAAGAGGATAGAAAAACGGCATTACCGGAAAATTGCACTATCAATTTGTTGAACCTTGGCTAAAACATCGACTTCAAACACCAGCAATGCCTCGAAGAGTAAACGAGAAAATAAGTGAAGTTTTGGGCTTGAAACCGGAAGGAAGTTCCAAAGGTCAAGGTCTAATTCCTGGAACATCAGGTTCCGGAAATCGTAACATACCTGAAAATGCCTCGACAAAGAAAAGGAAAAGCTGTGGTGTATGTTTCTATAGGAAAAAGCGACTGTCAACGAATAACTGCCACAGTTACAAACCACAAATGGGTGGTGAATATAGACTGCTTTTTGCTCAACTTGCCTTCAAAAAAGAGATTTTTTTAAGTAAAAACATTATATGTAATGATATTTTTATATAAATGTTTAAAAATATGTACAACTTTTATTATATTTCCTCTCATTTTGCAATTTATAAGTAAGAGTGTGATTATAATCTCGGAAAACCAGTGTCGTATGTTATTTGTGTAAATATTACAAAATTTTTATAATATATTGGTTTTTATGATAAGTATTATTGATGTCCATCCTATATTTATTGAAAATACAATGAGCCCATAAAAAAATGTAACGAATTTTATTATCATCCATTTTATAATGATCGTAAAAATTACGAATGGTTAGCTTATCAAGGTAGTCTGGGAACGTTAGCTATGTAGGGGTATGTGGGTTTGTAATATTCTTTATTACCACTTATAATGCAAGCGGCTAAACTCATTAATGTTTAAGGTATCATTGGATTCATCTTGGCAATTTAACTTTATTATCTGACTGTACAAAACAGGGTTTATCATCGGTGTCCGAAATGTCGGTGAAGAAATTGTTTAAATTAGAATATGACATATCGGACAAAGTGTCCGATAATTTAGTGTCCGAAATGTCGGTTAGTCCGTAAAACACCTTCCTGCTCGTATTAAAGACAAAGAGGAAAAATGCAACTGCGATGGATAATAAGAGTATTTTTGTCGTAAGCAAGCTTGTTTAAGACAGACAGCAACGTCCTGATTCCGAACTTAGTTTGTGAACAAAATTAAGCAAATCTCTCTTGATATAAAGTACATCGGCAGCCGGTGTCACCGACATCACATAGATACGATATTTGTACGTTGTACCGCATAATTAAGTTGACCCTTATTAATCGGCATATTAAAAACCAGTTCGAACCAGAAAAGTTTACTCTTGAACGAATAGACCCTTGAGTAATCAGGATCACTGATGATCACATACGTACGGTACATTGCCGTATCAGACCAAAATGGAGATTTCTGGACAAAACAAGGGACGATCATCATGAGCTCACAGAGTGCGAAAGGTCAACGCAATTTAGCAGCTTGAAATTGGCAAATTCTTTACTGGAAATAATTAAAGAACAATTCAAGGAGACACGAAGCTTCTGCGTGAAACCCACTCTGTTGCATCAGGGTACATTTGACCTGGCAGATAATCTTAGATCTGTTATGTACAGTAAAATTTCCATTTCTGACAGATTTCTTGCTAGACTTTGAAAAATTTACTTACGTTTAAGAACATAGAGAGCGGCTAACCCTTTATCAGCCTTTTAGCTTCATAGCGCGCAAGAAGCTCTTAGTGCGGCTTTAGTAATATTAGACAAAGAACGAAGAGTATAGAAAAGCTAATAAAAGCGGGACAGAGACGTTTTGCGTCTTTGTTTAAGTAAAGTATTGCGTGCGTAGTGGTGCGTACCTACGGCAATACTTTTTATTAAATGGACAATGGACAGCTTAGCTTACGTGCAACGCGATGGAAATGTATTTTAGTATAATCCCTAAAGACCTTGGCAATGCATTACTATGAAGTACTAACTAATCCTATATGTTATGTACTGGTGTTAACTAGAGAAGACCGACTAAAATACGACATTACAGACGCGGAAGTGTTCTAATCACATAGCCACATAGCCAGCCATAGACTGAGCTTTGCATAAAATCCTACAAATACTTCTATTCTCGGACGTAAACAATCACAGTACCGGCCCTTACAAAATGCACAGTAAATGTAAATGCACAGTAAAGGTTAATGTACAGTAAAAAAGCACTGTACCGGCCCTTGTAAAATCCATAAAAATCTACAACAAGCTGCCAAATGTTATAAAAGACATTGAATCCTTTTCCTTATTCAGAAATGAATTTACAACAATTTCTTAGTTGACAAATGTCATTCATTATGAAGTACCCCATTGAAAAAAATAGACAAATTTGCTTAATAATAACGTATGATAAATTAATAATAAAAAATGATTTAACAACAATGTATATTGTTGTTACAACGGGTGTTGCCTATTAATTTATCTAATCTAGACAAGTAGGTACTACTTACCACGGTACCTACCTATTTTTTACAAAAACAACCTCGGTCTGCCTTTCACTTGTTGTTTACGCCCAACAGGGTTCACATTGTGATACTTATACATAATCACCTAGGTACCTATTAAACCAATGTGATGACAACAAAATATATTGAGTATTGAGTACGCAAGTTGTTGAAGATTTCCACTAGGAAAAGTACCTATGTCTATAGATATCTAAAATGATCCACAAGTATTTATAAATGAATTAATGTTTCTTTTCTACAGAAACGCAAAATTGGAAGTAGATAAGTCTGATCCATGCAAAACTCTGCTTCCATGTATCACTTAGTGGTAACATCTAAGGCATGATACTTATTAAAAAACCTTGCTCTCATCCATCTATGTAGGTGTATAGTAGCGCTTATAATAGATAAGCCTATAACTCAAGCATAAATTGATGACTGAGCGTGAGCAAGCTTTCATAATAGAAGCCTAATCGGCTACCTAAGCGCTATTCGTGTTCGCGTATTCATCTTTACGCTGGCACTACAATCCATTTGCCAAAATAAGACGATGTGATTCGTCGTATTTGCGCAAAAGAAGCTGTGATTCGTCTTACGCGAAAAGGAAAAGCGATGTGAAGTGCCAGCATCATATTATGCCAAAAAACTACGATGTGATTCGTCGTATTTTGGCATTTAGCACGAATACGCAAACACGAATAGAGATGTGAAGTGGCAGGATCATTATGCCAAAAAATGACGATGTGATTCGTCGTATTTTGAATTTTTGACATATAAGACGAATACGCGAACACGAATAGTGATGTGAAGTGTGCCGAATATGACAAAAACGACGATGTGATTCGTCGTATTTTGGCATTTAAGACGAATACGCGAACACGAAATAAAGGCGTGAAGTGCCAGGATCATAAGTCAAAAAACAACGATGAGATTCGTCGTATTTTGACATATAACACGAATACGCGAACACGAAAAATGATGTTAAGTGCCCGCCTTAGATATTTGTTTAACTCTTCTGAATAAAATTAGAGAAAAAAAATAATTATTTACTATTACATGTAAGATTCTTAAAGATCTACATCTATTGTCTCAAGCTGCACTATTGTATAGAGCTGATGCATATTTGCATGAATGAAGTGGACAGATGAGTGGGTGGAAGTTTGTTTACTTTGAAACAGTCAAAACAATGTCTTCAATCAGCACTCTGAATGAGTAGGGGCCGTATTTAGCAGAGACTAGACAGCTAGCAAGTGTGAGCAATATTTGAACCTTATTGAAAGAGAAGGATTGTGGTCCATGCTTTAGTTAGAGTAAGTATCTTTGCTTGTTGAGGCATAATGGATGTAAGAGTCCATATGTAAAAAAGGATTTCCCTAAACGATAACATTGTCAAGGTTACATTTCTTTTGGTTACGAATTTATTCACTAATAGAGGTCCGCCGCCAATTCGCACGGGTATAAACAAAGCCTATGTTCATCAGAGATAATGCAGGATTCTAACGGTGAAAGAATTTTTCAAATCGGCCCAGTAGATTCAGAGCCTATTCAATTCAAACAAACAAATCTTTTCTCTTTATAATATTACTAGCTGCGCCCCGCGGTGTTACCTGCGATTAAAAAGTATGTCCTTTTCCTCAATGTCATTTTCTGTACCCCTTGAACCGTGCTTTTTTCGGGGATAAAAATTAGCCTACGTCATTTTCTGACCCTAAAACTTTCACTCACACACTTCCCGTTCAAGATAGTAAGGCGCGACCTTCGAAGCAGATAAAACCAAGGTCATGATCAATGGTCACATTGATCCGGGACCGGTGGTCGTACATGGTCACCCTCTCGCTATTGTTTCCAAGTATACTTACCTTGGGCAGACTCTGCAGTTAGGTAAAAACAATATCGCGGAGGCCAAGAAAGAGGAGGATCCAGCTAGGTTGGGCCGCGTTTGGCAAACTATGTCGAGTCATCTCATCATCATCATCCTGACTCTACAGCCGCGGGTGGGCCTTGGACTGGTCGAGTAAATTTCTCCATTCGATCCTATTCTTGGTTTTTTCCTGCCAGCCAGTCACTCCAACTGCCTTTAGGTCTTGTTGTTTCCCATCGAGCCATCTGAGTTTTGGTCTTCATGGGGATCTTCGGTCATCAGGTTTGCCACGAAGAAGACGTTTTGGTGCTCTGTCGTCTTGCATTCGTTCTACGTGACCCGCCTATCGGAGACGGCCTACTTTAATAAACTTTACGACATTTGGCTCTTGGTACATGTTATAAAGTTCATGGTTGTATCTTATGTCGAGTCCTCTCATCATCCATAATAGCCCAATGCTTGAAAACTAACGTTTTCAATCAGTGCGTCTTACCCGTCATGACCTACGGAGCTGAGACGTGGACACTCACGGTAGGGCTGGTTAACCAGTTTAAAGTCACTCAGCGAGCTAATAGAGAGAGCTATGCTCGGAGTTTCTCTGAAGGATAGGATTCGTAACGAATACATCCGACAGAGAACTAAGGTTATTGACATAGCTCAAAGGATTAGCAAGCTAAAGTGGCAGTGGGCTGGCCATATCTCAAGAAGAACCGACAACCGCTGGGGAAAACGTGTTCTTGAGTGGAGATCGCGAATCGGCAAACGTAGTGTAGGACGCCCTCTGACCAGGTAGGATGACGATTTGCGAAAGACTGCTGGCAGATGCGGCAAGCTGAAGACCGGGCGCTATGGCGCTCATAAGGGGAGGCCTATGTACAGCAGTGGACAAATATAGGCTGAAGATGATGATGATGATGATGACCCCTAAACCACCACTACCTATGCAAAAATCATGTCGATCTTTTGTTTTATGAAAAATCAAAACAAATCTATCCCGCAGGAACCATACATTTTATGGGGATAAAACTAGCTTATGTGCTATTCCAGACTAATCTATCTCTGTGCCAAATTTTATCCAGACCCGTTCAACCGTTCTGGTGTTTTTGAGTAACAAACATCCATCCATGCATCCAAACTTTCACATTTATAATATTATATACCTAGTGGGAACTGGGGTCAGTACTCAGTATAGATAGTATTTACAATCATGGTACATAAATTAATCAATTAAAAATTGAAGATAAAGAAGTATGATAACTATAAGTCATGAAAAAGAGCTTTTGAGGAGTAGCTTTGATGACTGAATTATGGAAGAACTCTAAGAAATTCAGAGGTAATCTGGATTTCTCTGAGCAGTAATAAAACAGACCTTCCTAAAGCTGAGAAAGACAAACATTCTGTGAAAAATATCAGCTGTCCAGTTGGCAATGCAAACAATTATAATTAAACTCCATCCAACAGCAGCAGAGTTATTTCTGAACCTGTTCATACACGGAGCGGTAAATTGTGGTTAAAAATAATTTGTTTTACGGCACATTAAAGCAAGGATTCCAGAGCTGTTTTGAAGGCTATTTGTGAGGGCTTGTTGTTAATTTCTAAGGAGTATTATATAGATCCAAAGGTTTAGGCTAAGGGAAGCTAATTGTCCAACCTATTTTTTGAGGTGATATTCTGATGCTATGACCGGTAAGTATCATGTTAAAAAAAACTGTAATCTAGGGAAAGTGTAATGTCTATATAATTCATTTTATTGTAGACTCCGGTTATATTATAACACTACAAAGGAGGTATGAAAACGTAATTTCCAAAAGAAATTGTGTGCATGCATTTAGATATATGCAATTACAGACCTGATGGTCTGGACTGAAGTTTGTACATAATGTCTGATAAGATTATGAAGGTAATGCAAGAAGTTTGTGAATCTTAAACATTATATCCATACTGTTAACAACTTACGCACAAGTTTATCACAAGAAGTTTCTTATTTACAACTCAAAACTTGGTTCCTGTGAGTTTATGCTTAATTAGTTATCGCACATTAGGAAACATTGCAGGTAGGTGCATCACTGGTGGTTTTAAGAAATGCTTCGTCGAGTACAGAAAAACACTTCATGGGGATACTGCAAAACAGGTAGGCTAGCAGTACCTAAGTAGCAACGGAGAATAGGTACTACCTACACTTTCAACGTGCAAGTAGATGATGTGATGTGATGTTGAATGAGGGGGAGAATCAGAACTTAACTAATTCACATACCTTGACTGCGTCACTGCGAGTGGTACCACGAGTTCGGTTCAATATGAAACGGTGCAGCGGTGTAGTAAACACTAAACGATAGAAACTGGGCAATCAAAGGTTCCACTGAAATGCACCCACTAAAAGTTGATTTTTTCTGGGGGTTAATTATGTATGTATAACAATGAACTAATTGAGCTTTATTTGGAACTGTTAGAAAAACTAATCAATGTAGTCCAAATTCCAAGCAATTCAATTTCGAAATTAAAAGGACAAGAAAATAAACTTTCTTTTCCCAGCTAGTCTGTCCTTCTCCCCGCCCGCGAAGAAGGAAGAAAGATGGAATGTGGAATGGAATGGAAGTAAAAGAAGCAGCAAGCAAGGATCTGCAAAAGAAAATCAACTTCAAATTTTCCGTAGAAGTCAACGTCAAAAACGTAGCTGTCAAGTAATGTTGCCAGGAAGGAAAGTGATCTGCAGATTTTTGTTTAGAAGGTGGCGTTTGGGTTAACGCGAAATTGATAATTTTTCTGCGTTCCATAATTTAACAAGTGGAACAGTAATTTGCCGCAAATCGTAAAACATTTTCTATGAACTCGTGATAAAAAAAACTTCGATTCAAATTTATTAAAAATTCTATGATATTTTACTATAAAAACTATCGTAGTTTGACGAATTCATTACGGATGTAAGCGGGTTAGCTACGAACCTTATTTGTGTTGGAAGAACACCAACCTTTCATCCCTTAAGGAGGGACTTCTTCAGGGTGAGTGCGGTTCTAGACCGCGCGTTCCGCATCCCTCCGAGCACTTCGCGCCTCCGCTCGCTTTGCACGAGCTGCGAGCGCCGGGGACGGTGGTGGTGGGTGCGCTGCTTTTTAAAGATGTCGAGGAGCATGAGATACATCTTCTCCTCGCAGAGACATCGTTGCGTCGTGAGTTATTATGATCTGGTTGCATGCGGAACTAACAGTTTCTACACCCGGCTCTATACTGCTATCCGACTTCCCATGTAGACACGGCTTCCAGGCTGATGGTAAGTTCCAAACTCTATCTCTAATGAAGTTGGGCCGCCGCCGCGCCGTCCAATCTCTATCGCCTCGCATATCTTGCGTGGAACGTAGAATTTTTCCCTACTCAAGACACGGGCTTTATCAAAACGAAGAAGAAAATGAAGAAGTCCCTCGCTTAGGGATGAAACGTTGGTGTTCTTCCAACACAAAAAAGGTTCGTAGTTAACCCGCTTACATCCGTAATGAATGCAATGGTATTTTTGGAGCATTTGGGCAAATAAGTGATGTGATGCTACATTCAGCCTCGCGACGCATCGGTCTTGGCATGAACTTGGGTAAAACCAAGGTCATGATCAATGGCCACATTGATCCTGGATTTTTGGTCATCGTACGTACATGGTCACCTACTCGAAAAAAAATTCGAGTAGAAACAACAGCAGACTCTGCAGTTGGGTAAAAACTATTTCGAGAAGCCAAGAGCAGGGAGGGGATCGGAAATACAACTGATTTAAAATCTTTATGAAAAAGAGTGAAATTTTAATGCAAGCATAGGATAAAAATGTGATGTTGATTACCGATCTAGTCGATTTCTTAAATTTTTTATAGTAAGTAAAACAGTTTAATTTAATCTTGTTGATTATTATTACCTACAAAAAGTTTAATAAAAAGTGTAATGAAAGTTTTTTCGTTTTATTTTAGAAGTGTGAAGTGTTAGGGTGAGCGAAGAAAATATAATATGAATGAACAGAATTAACAATTTATTAAGGGTCCGTATTACAACATGGGTACTTACATTTGTGTGCTAGACAACGTGGCGCACTTATTATATATTCTCAAAGTAAGAGGGACTAGCTAGACGTCCGACCCCGAAGCGAGCTCCATGCCGACTCAATGAGTATACAATAACTTCGCCGTGTAGCACCGCCATCTTAATGTTTTTTTTAAATGTCCAAGTAGACAACTGACTACTGGCGGTACTGCTTTCATTTCCGTTCGTATTACTACGTGGTACTATTTTAGTCAAAAAAAGTCAAGTTGAACTATTTAAAAACGGAAATATCGTAATATTGTTATAAAATATTTGAAAAATTAACAAAACCTTACAGAAGTGATAGTAGAAAATAAATCTTAATTATTTTTATAGTTGGTGGGGATGACAACATAAAATTAAAGTTTATTGGCGTAATCCCCACCAACCAATATTAAAAAGGTTGGTGGGGATTACGCCAAAAAAAATTGCGTTTTGGCTTAATCCCCACTGGTGGGTGGGGACGGCTTGGTGGGGATTACGACAATAAACCATTATTTCGAGTTAATAGCTGCAGTAGTCACTGAGATATTCAAGACAGAACGGGAACGGCAAGAGCGAGACCTTTATGGTCTCGCTCTGTCTGTCCCCACTGTCTGTCAGTCTCCGGCTAAACCTAACAGAATAGAACTGATACACGTTTAAACGCCTTTAAAAAAGCTTATAATAGGTATCAAAAACTGTACGTTGGATTTTTGAAATTTACTTCGTTCAACGTAGTAATCAAATAAAATAGGGTAGCGGCGCTAGTTTGACGCATACCACCCATAGACATAGAATTTTTTCACTACATACCACCACCCGTAGGAACTAGGAACGCAGAAAAACTCAGAGCTCAGACTCAGAGCAATAACTCAGAAAAATTAAACCACAGACAAATTTGCAATCACTTCCCAGTTTCAGTGATTCATGCCTTGTTTTCTTAATCTTATACCATGACAAAAATGACATTCGAAATTGTTTAGGTACCTACCTACGATTTGTTTTGAAGAAGACAGTTTACGCAGAGCCGTGATAAGTTCTGTGATGATTATGGGACAAGAGATTAGTGGAATCGAATTTATTTTATTAAATTTATTTTATGAGGTAAAAGCCAGTAAGGCATCAGGCATCAGGGGCATCAGGGGGAGGCCTAGGTTCAGCAGTGGACCATTATATGCTGTTGGGGAGGAGGAGGAGGAGTAGGCTCTTTTTTATAAGAATGTGATACCATGTCTTATCTCACTCTATGCCAAGAACTTTTTGTCATTAACAAAATCAACAAAAAATTCCTTGATTATAAATTTTATTGTACTTGTAGGATGATTGCAGCTAGTAACATATCTGTGGATGATTGATACCTCTACCATGCGTTAGATCCCTAGTACATCTGTGCCTCTACCAAAAAGATTTTAATAGTGCAGATAATCTTTTATGAAAAACATAATTTTTGACATTGCTTTCTTATGTTTACCGATGTCAAAAATATTTCAGTTTTACAAAAAAAAATCTTTCAAAAAATTCCCTAGGTTCCTTAAAATAACATCTCATAATAATGCCTACGGAGATTCCATGTTGCTGCAGCAATCCAGCAGAGTGCCAGGTAAACTACCCTCAGCATATTCTTATTATTTTCAACAAAGTAGTCGTCATATTCTACGCGTGTTGAAACCATGTCGAAAATATCTTATATACCTAAAGACATTGTCGTCCGCTTAAATATGTACCTATTGAAGTGCGATACTATTATTTCCGATAGATCATGATCTCAGAAAAGACCTCTCTGGCTTTTTGAATGCGTGGTGTGCGGTCTTACGGTGCAGCGGTGTTGGTGCTGTGAAGAGAGACCATTTTTGTTTGACCAGTAGTTTATTATTTGTTTTTTGCTATGGCAACTTTTCATACTTCACGCATTTTGCTATCTAACGAGCGCTGATGAATGAACGAAACGAGCCTAAACGAGGTTGGTTGAATTGAAGTTGTTGAAAATTGCATGTTGGTTTTTCTTTCTTTTTCCCCACGAGACGAGAATCTATTTTCACTTGAAGAATTGAATATCCAGCAAGTTTTTCTTCGAAGTGTAGATTCATATATCACCTATGGATTTGGTCACGGATGATCTCGATCAGAATGATAGTGGGATGGAATCTTTGACCGCGAGCAAAGGTGATACCCCGGAACGTAAACCAATGGATTCTTCGAGCCCCTCGACTGAAATGGAAGTCTTTGGCTTTCCATCGGTACGTAATGATTCTCGCTATTGAACCTTTTTGAACGCACTCCAAAGTATTTTCGTTACCTACGTTACGCATGAACATGGGGTTATCTTCATATCAGGAGTAAATCAATAATTTCACTCTCACACACGCAACAGCGTAGGTAAAGGCTCTTTCTATGATAAAATCGAATAGAACACTGCTAGATCTTAGCAGCGCAAGATCGATAATCTTTTGAATTAAAATAATTGCTTTGCTTAATAATGTACAACAATGTTATTTGCAGTTGTTTCTTTGCGTTCGAAGGCTAGCTAAAATAATAACATTTTTATTTGCAGATTTCAACAACTGAAGGTGCTCTCAAAGAATATGATGATGTGAGTAGAAAAGATAGGGGCATACCACTTAGCTGGGTCAGTAAATAATCCAAGCATTAGGCACTCAACTTTGTTTCCTATGATGTTATGAACCATAACAGGAATACAGGGTAGTAAAGCACATTTCAGAGACGACTGTTTTGTTTAGGAACCAGATGAGACTCTATCAGAGAGGCTGTGGGGGCTGTCGGAGATGTTCCCAGTTTGCCTGAGGAACTGTGCATACATTGCATCCTGCAAAACATAGTAAGTATACCTACA
Source organism: Eupithecia vulgata (assembly GCA_946478455.1). Lineage (NCBI taxonomy): Eukaryota > Metazoa > Arthropoda > Insecta > Lepidoptera > Geometridae > Eupithecia > Eupithecia vulgata. Next base: position 11,237,746 of record OX297873.1, read on the forward strand.
TTCTGTGCATCTACATCTTTAAAGTGAAATAAGTCCCATAACCCATGATTAACAATTTGACAGCGGATCACGTACTATGCACGTGATGCTTATTTTATCCTAGTTAGCCGCATACATAATTAGCGTACGATTCTGGGCGCGCTGGCACTTCTTGACCATTTTGTTACTTTTATAGAAAAAGACTATAATAGTTGCGGCCATGATTTTATTTTCATTGTATTGAGGGTATCTTATATTATTATATAAAATAAGAAAAACATGTATAATTGTTTTTTTTTAATTATAAAATCAACTTAGAATAAGGCATGTTTACAAAAAAAAACTTACATCTTCATTTTTCAAATTTTATGCTGTGTAGTCTTTCCTGGTGTGGTATTTTTTGAAGCACAGGTCATAACATAACACATGGGTATGTTGCAATCTGGGCAAAAAAATATAGTTTCCTTGCGACCTCGCTTACCCGTTTCCTTCTTTGTAGTATCAGCGCAGACTTTGCAAACTCATGCCACTTTCGTTTACGATCCTGTCGCTGGTATCCTTTCCATGAAGTGTCTCCCTGTTAATCTGGACGTCATACCAGTATGATGTGGACCACGAGATGGGCCTGCATCATCGAAGGATGCATGCTGCACCAGTTCTTCACCACAAGTCAAGTTATGACGCGTGTTGTTCCTACTTTTGTTAAAGATTACGAAAGAATTGACTAAAGCCACACAACCTCGAGCCTCGCAACCACATTGAAAAACATCTTCTTCCACCATTTCATTGTTTTGCGATTCAAAGAATAGTATGAAACATACTGATCGTTGAGATCCACGCCAATTTTGTGGTGATTGTAATCGACGATGCAATCAGGCTTCTGTTTTTTGACGACTTTGCGTTTAGCTGTTACCTCCGTCCAAGTAGCGGCGTGTTTTGTTGTAAGCATCAGCACGTCCCGCCTATCCTTCCACTTACAAGCGGTGAGATTACCACGATGACAGAAGACCATTTCATTCACCTCTAAAGACTGTTGAAGCCATTCCCCAGGCAAACCACGCCGATTGGCCATAACTGTTCCAACAGCACGGGTTTGTTTATGCCAAAGCAAGTCAACAGTAGTTGGGCTGGTAAAAAACCTGTCCATGTAAATGGTGTGCCATTTTCCAAAGTATGGTTCGCACAATTCCATAATTATGCTCTGGGTAGTCTTTGAGTCGCCAACGTAAGGAACCATCTTCAATATATAGCCGGTTTTAGCATCGCAAAGCATATAAATTTTCATGCCGTATTAGTCGGGCTTTTTTATACACTCGAAAATGTACTCTCCCTCTAAAGCCACATGTTCCTTCATCGATAGTTAGTTCTTCATCGGGAGAAAAGGTCATCTGACACAAATTCGAAAGCTCCTCAAAATATGGCCGCAGTAGTTTAAAAAAAAGCGTCATAGCCTTCCTGGCCTCGTGGTATATACTTTGAGTTGTCATTTTGATGAAGGCAACTATATATGGCTCTAAAACGAGTCTACTATCTAGTCATGATCTTTTTTGGGAATGGAGTTTGTATAATCTCTCTAGTGGACCAATATGAATCGAAACTTTCTGAACAAGCGTCAGGTTCGTAACCTCTTGGAGCCGTGATATAAATCAAACTTCTAAGTCAACGCCTGGTCAACGCAATCAAAAGTTATGCCGTTTATGCCCAAATATTTCGAAATTTCCTAGGTAATCATACATAAAATAAACATGCACATAAAACCTATAGGGTACTTCCCATTGACCTAGAATTACGCAATTTGCCAAGAAGCAAGGTCTTATACCACAAGTAAAGGGAAAAATCAGAAACTTGTACACAAAATTAAAGGTTTTTTTATCTTGCTAGTGACCAAAATTTGTAAGGCACTACTTTCCGTTGAACTAGAATCATGCTATTTGGCAAGAAACAAGAACACACACAACAAACTCTTAATTTTACGGAACCCTCGATGCGCGAGTCTGACTGGCACTTTACTTTTTTTTTTAAGATCTACATCTGCCCATGTATTCTGTGTTCCCACTGTTGGTGGTCCTTATTGAATTCCTAAATGAGTAATGTACAGATATAGGATTTGTATTTCGTACTGGCAATGTAACACAATACACATACAATATTTGTAAACAATCAAAAACAACAAATTAGCCTGTAACTTGCCACTGCTGGGCAAAGGCCTTCCCCTAATCGCTCCATGAATCACGATTCTGAACCAGTTAAACACTTACAGTATCAAAGACAGTACCTATAACCATGAAGTTTGGTCCTATATAAAACCAGTACTTGTCTTCCAACAGCCACAATGGGAAATAGAAATATATGGGCGAAAAATAATAATGTAATTTATTTCTTTTCAGTTGTGGCCTGAAGTCCCTGTATGGTGTCTCTCGTTCAGTTATGTGGGTGATTGCTAGCTCGTCTGTTATCCTCTTTGCTCCTGTCATATTTGAAGTGGAGAGAGCTCAGATGAGCGAGATGGAGAAGTCACAACAGAAACAGGTAAATATGTCAAATCATGTTATTATAAAAGTGCTACTTTTGATGGATGGATGTTGGTTACTTCTTCACACCAAAACTATTGAATGGATCTGGCTTAAAATTTTGCATAGATTTAGACCTACATCGAAGGTACACTAAGAAGTATTGGGTAACTATACTAGCTATTTTTATCCCATAAGTAAATCAGTTCTCATGGGATAAAAAAAAACTGTTTCCAGAGAACAATAATTAGGTTAGACTCATTTCTATCTATCTCTCTAACATAATAAAGAGAAGTAGGTTTTGAAATGCATGCATAGCACAAACGGCAATTCATGAGAACCCTCTGTCATAACGAGAACTACTCTGTGAAGAGAGAGAGTGAATGACTCAGAAGACAGTCTTGATATGACAAGCTTTTTTGGTAGCATTCCTGGGTCAATAAAATTCTTTTTTATTTTCGTTTCAGGTGTTACTTGGAACTAACACAGCATTATCCGGCCCCATGCCTGCTATGCCGCCGATGCCACGATAAACCAAATACCAATATCCCTAATTTTATCATATTGCATTAATGTAATCACTCCTATCCTAAAATAGGAATCCAACCTTAATATGCTTTAATTTAAGTTAGTGTAATATTATTATGTATTCATAAATGTTGCATTGCTTTCTCAAATATCAATGCATTTATACAACATAGTCCTGACTTAAATTTATTGAACCCTTTAATTAATTTGCGTTTTTCAGTTTGTATAATTTTCATAACATAAAATAATTACATTTATCTATATTTTAGATGCTTTCAATTATCTATTTGGTTACCTGGCCACGATTTGATTATGTTTATTTATAAAACTTTAGGAGGAACTTTGTTGTTAGAAATAAACTGTTTTCAATATTTGTATCTTTGAATGGTTGTATGACACTTGATTTCTGGATTAATAGATCACTAAAAAGTAGGTATGTAAATAGATTAGAAGTACGAATTCAAGAATAAATTCATGTCGTTACAAAATATTTGTTATTTTTATTCATAGACATAGAATTTTTTCACTATTCTAAGCCTATGTTTTTATTCATCAAAACATTTTGTGGCGATTGGTGAAGGAGTCCTCCAGCCACTCCTTTGCTTATGGCATTCATTGAGCAGCATCATCATCTACAGTCATCTACCTACTAGCTATTCACGGATTCGCGGTAGTAGTTCTGTGGGTCGTGGCGTGGGCATTCAAAGTGTTGAGGAAGCTCTGAGAAATAGAGCAGCCATGGATATAGAGGATGTAAGTACCTAGGTACTGGTATAAATAAAATCAATGTAGGTATGCCTGTGGATAGATCTTAGCTGAAGTGAAAGAAGTAGTGATAGATAACGGTCTTGTTGAGTTAAACAAAGTTGTTGTACCTAAGTGTCCGTTATATTTTGGAAGTAAATGACCGTATTGCTTCACTGTACTTCTGCCCTAGAGCGAATCTGTCCTAAGGCTAATCTGGCCTAATGCTAATCTGCCATAAAGAGAATCTGTCATAAAGCGAACAAGGCGAAATAGTATGTAAATAAGAAGATACACGAGGTTTTGTCGCTTTTTCAAATGAAAATCTCGAATCCTCGTGAATTTTGGTTTACAGAACTCTTATCTCGGGTAGATAGGTAGGTATTGGTAGTGATTCTGTTGGCACAAAACCTAAACTAAACTAGCGTAAAAATGTACCTGTCCCCTTTTGTTCGATCGAAAAAATAGAGACGTCAACAATTTTAGGCTAGTTTAGTTTAGGTTTTAGGCCAACAGAATCGCTACCATTGACTATCACCTTATAGAACGAAAGAAGTATTCAAAACTCGAATCTCAGTTCCAAGGTATTCGATACAATCCCTCCCTTAACAATGGTTCTTAACTGAGCTTTAGTGTGAAATATCGGTAAATGTACCTATGCAAACCTATCAGTTTAGGCGTATGTGTCCCTAAGTATCCAGTAGTTACGATTGTGATAGGTACCTATTGCCTTCTTGACTTGCGGAAGTTCTTGTAAATCCACTTTCGAGGTTGTGAGTTTCGTTATTTTCTATGTAGAAAACCAAGATCCCATAATATAAGGCTTGAAACTAGGAACAGTTAAGAAAAATAAATATAGAATCTAGTCATCCATAAAGTAGGTAAATGGTAAACTAAACGAAAAAACTCCGGTAATCCCCCACGTGGGGGTCAGCCGTGGGGTATTTCCGGAATCATCCCATCTATGTGGCCATGTGGTGGTCGTGTTGGTAGCCACAGTTATAAACGCTCAAGTAGCCACAGAACAATATTACTCTACCGAGGTAGCGGTGAAACAAGATATTCAAAATTTATCTTTTCCAGAAAAAAAAGATCTTTGATTTGTATAAAATAAACGAGCACGTAACTTCTAAATGCTTTATGTCTCAACAACATGACTTTTCTATAATTAATTACTCTCACAATTTCTGACTTATTCTCATTAGCAGTTGCCGTTAAAAAAAACATACCCTTCTTATCATTGGAAACGATTTGTAATTTTGTACCATTGTGGTAGGTACCATTTACCTGATTCATGTTGTTAATGCTTAGAGGTAAGTATTAATTTATTAAACTACTAGACCGTCGTCACCGGAAGCTTTTATATTGAGAGATCATATCCATTTCCGTCGAATTTGACTACTTTTTACCAGTTTGTTTGCAAGTACATCCGGTTCCAGTGGCGACACCTAGCGGCCGCGCGCCATTTTTAGTCTACGCGAAATGGGCAGCGCCATATTTTATCATTGGTTTAGGTAGGTACTCAAGTCTCTTCTGTATGTATCACTGATAATCGATCACACTTATCTACTTCCCGTTGATATAGAATCATAAACTTTGGCAATATGCAAGGTAGTTTATTCAGAAATAAAAGCAGCCAAGTGCAAGTCAGACTCGCGCACGAAGGGTTCCGTACCATTATCTAGAATCATCATCATCATCGGCCTACATTAGTCACTGCCTGGACTGGACAAAGGCCTCCCCTAGTGAGCGCCCTGCCTTCAGCTTGCCTCATCATTTCATCATCTGCCAGCAGTCTTTCGAAAATCGTCATCCCACCTGGTTGGAGAGCGCCCTACACTACGTTTGCCGAGTCGCGGTCTCCACTCAATAACACGTTTACCCCAGCGGTTGTTGGTTCTTCTCAAGATATGGCCAGCCCACTGCTACTTCACCTTACTAATCCTTTGAGGAGGATCCAGCTAGGTTGAGCAGCGTTTAGGAAACTACGTCGAGTCTTCTCGTTATCCATACCTACCGTAATGCTTGAAAACGAAAGGTTTCAATCAGTGCGTCCTACACTCCTACCCGTCATGACCTAAGAAGCTGAGACGTGGACGGAAACGTTCTAAATGCTCTAAGCGATCCCAGCACCAACGGGTGCACTTGCCACAATGTGCCAGCCGCCCTACCGAAGACCGCTATTGACCAGCCGCCGTTGCGGAGCCCTTACTCTGACAGCCCACGGTGCCCACGGACTCGAAAGACTCCCTGTTCGGCAGGGAGTACCGTTCGCCGAAACCCTAAGCCTTGCTTTAACCTAACTGTAGTTACTTACTAGTCTATGACCTATCTTATCATAACAAACTACTTCTACTTCTTGTATGCCGTGCAAGCATGCAATCTACGTTCTCTGTTCCGTGCTCTCTGTAGGTAGTCTGAGATTGACTCAGAGACTCAAGATGAATGACAGCCTGGTGGACACCTGACAGACAGTTGACTGTTGGCTTGACAGTTTAATCTCTGTATGTGTGTGTATGGCTATGGGGATATTATATTGTTCTTAATTTTAAATAATTTTTTACAAATAAATGGCTGTAATAATGGCTAATACAGGCTTACTGCCTTTTGTACGCGGCGTTGACTTTACATGTAATGATTTTAGTGTACGTATCAAGTGTTATTTCATGTTTGGATCGAATAACTTGCATTGAACCATTGGTACAAGTACCTAAAAAGAAATTCTAAATATTCTTACACTTCCAGGATGATAAATTTCCTGATGCTATTCGGTATATGACTGGCCTTCAATGGCTGAGGCTTGACAGAACCAATTTGACTGAAGTCCCAGAAGAATTAGGGAAACTTATGAAACTGGTAAGATAGAACTGTTGTTGTTTTTCCTTGATATTATGAGCAACAGGTCTAGCAAACTAAACCTAAAAACATTGTTTTCAGGAAAACCTATCACTAAAGAATAACAGCTTAGAGAAACTATTTGGTGAACTGACAGAATTGAAAAGCCTTCGATCTTTGAATGTGAGACATAACAAAGTGAAGAGCTCCGGCATACCAGCTGAGTTGTTCTACTTAGAAGACTTGACAACTCTTGATTTGTCTCACAATCGACTCAAGGAGGTCCCCGAGGGATTGGAAAAGGCCAAATCATTACTAGTTTTGAATCTTAGCCATAACAAGTAAGAACAGACCCAATAAGTACTTGAATTAATTATTTAACATATTTTTTAGGGTTCCGTTCCCAAGGGGTTAGTATTACTAAGACTCTGCTGTCTGTCTGTCACCAGGCTGTATCTCATAGTTACAGTTGAAATTTTCACAGATCATATACTTTTTTGCCGCTATAATAGCAAACTACAAGGGGTCTTATTTTTGCCTCTCCAGATTAACGAGGTCCTACTGTACTACTAAAACAATAAATAAAAAATTTAAGTGGGCTACTAATACTTAATTTTTTTAATTATATTTTTTTTTGGCCTTTTTTATAGATAATGGCACGGACCCCTTCATGCACGAGTCTGACTCGCACTTGGCCGGTTATTAAATAACATGCTCACATTCATATTGAATTTGTGAAACTATTATTTTTTGCAAAATTTGTACTAAAACCTATATCAGAAGAGCTATACAAATGCAATGATTTAAAGTTTGTAAGTCTGTAAATAAATAAGATTTATAGAGTTCACACCTATAATTTGTAGGTGTGAACAATGAGGTGTGCATAATGATGGGCAGTGATAGAGTTAGTTTATATTGCATTGCAGATTGTTAAGAGCCTGCCATACAGTTTTCTCTGTAAGTCTTAACATGAAACAAATAACCAATAGAGCTATTAATTTCAGAATTGAAAGCATCCCACCCACACTATTCGTCCAGCTAACAGATCTACTGTTCCTTGACTTGTCCAACAATTTGTTGGAGACTTTACCCCCTCAGACTAGAAGGCTGGTGAACCTTCAGACTCTGGTACTGAATGATAACCCCCTCGGACTATTTCAGTTGAGGTGAGTTCTCTTATTTTTAAGCTGGATATGGATACAAATATTATGCCTTACGCATTGCCAGTTTCTGGTATGGCATGCATTTATCGGGTTCAAAAAGGCTTAAATGCTATTCTAGGTCCATGTACTTCATCTATTTACAGCATGTATGTACATGCATACTGTATATCTACGGACATTGTCTGCCACATTATTTGGTGTACAGGGTGTAGCAAAAATTAAATATAGGATGTATAGGTGTAGTACATCTTGGTTTCAACCCATATTGAAATTGCATACATTATAATTTCGTTTTATTTGCGTGATTTTCTGTCAAGTTTGTGAATACTGTTGGTTTTTGTGACAAGGCTGCTGGTACATACATTACAATACAAATATTCTATATTTCAAACCAAATAAAAAAAAACAAAAACGATTACAGATAATGTACAATGGGCAGCCTTTTAGCTAAGAGCAATCTCTTCCAGGCAACCTTAGGATGTTCAAGAAGGTATTGAAAAAGTCTAGACAGTGGCGTGTAAATGACGACCTCTGTGGCGCGATGGGTGAAAGTCCGCCTGCGATGCAGGAGGTTGCGGGTTCGATTCCCGCCTTGGGACAAATATTTGTACGATCTGCAGGTATTTGTTCTGGGTGTTCTGGTCGTTTTCCATGTATAATAAGAAATATCTATCTATGTATTGTATTATGTATATCAGTTATCTAGTACCCATAACACATGCTCTGCTTAGCTTGGGCCTAGATAATGCTGTGTGAATTGTCCAGCATTATTTATTTATTTAAATAGAATAATGTTTAGGTCTGGGTATAATGTCGATGGTTTAGGTATGATTAAATTAAATTTAAATATTAAATTAAATAATGCTGGACAATTCACACAGCATTATCTAGCCCCAAGGTAAGCAGAGCTTGTGTTATGGGTACTAGATAACTGATATACGTAATATTATACATTACATAGATAGATATTTTTTATTATACAAAGAAAACACCCAGACCAACGGAACGAATTTCTGCAGATCGTACACAAATTTGTTCCGAGGCGGGGATCGAACCCGCAACCTCTTGCGTCGCAGGCAGACTCTCGCCCGCTGCGCCACTGAGGTCGACGATTATCTTTTATAATTTAATAGTGTAGTTAGTGCTTTGGGTCAAACTGTAAGCTAACTACTTTAGTTTTCAATAAATAAATAGGTAAGCTGTGTGCAGTTCGTAAATATTTTCTTGGGTAAAATTATTCCTTTTGCAGACAACTACCATCCCTCCAAAGCCTGGTGACCCTACACATGCGAAACACGCAGCGCACAGTGGCAAATCTCCCGACATCTCTCGACACGCTCTCGAACCTATCTGACGTGGATTTGTCTAAGAACGCGCTCACTAAAGTACCTGACGCTCTATACTCGTTGCTGAATTTGAAGAGGCTGAATTTGAGCGATAATGAGATTGCTGAGATATCTGCAGGTTAGTGTATATTATATCTGCAGGTTAGTAATTGGAAATCAAGAACTTCTGTTTAACCTAGTTTTATTCTATTTGGTTTAGGCAGTGAATCGAAGTTGCCCTTGGTGGCCACCAAAATCTATTTTCGATTCACTGTCTAAACTAAATAGAATAAAACTATTACAGGGACATTAAAAACAGCTTAAAATAGGTATCACATACTGTGCGATGGATTTATGAAATTTCCTTTGATACACGGAATAATAAGATAAAGTAGGTGGCGGCGGCACTAGTTTGCGTGGGGTGGGGTAGGCGCATTGATTTTCTCTTCACTTTAATATTTCTCCATTAGCGACTTCAACATAATTATCATATAAATCCACATGTTCGATGTCCACTGCTGAACATTTAGGTCCTCAAATAAACAACGCTACAAAAAGCTGCCTCTATTAATCATCTCCATAAATTGCTTACTCTGACATACACATTTATATAATCCTTTTTTATTTTGTTTGATTTCTTTGACTTTTTACCAAAACTTCGTCAACCTTATTTCGGAAAATATGTATTATTTTGAAGAAAAAAGTCTATTATGCTATTGTTAACTCCAGGTTCATTCAACAACACCACATTTAGGTAATATTTCTAGTCGAAAACCGCCAAAAGTCAGAAGTAGAATCAAGTCGGTAAATAAATAGTGGATTTCCTGGTCATTGTTAATTTATATTAGCTGTTTAAAATATAAAACTCTCTTGTGCTTATTTTGTAAGCCTAAAGAAATAAAGTTATTGAATTGAGTTTGGTTTTTATCATTTATTTGTTTCTAAACAATAGCAAAATAAAACGATTACAACTATTATAAACACAAATATCTATTTCCTAGTTTGAGTTTTGAATTTTTTATTTTTGATAAAAAATCGCTTCTATAAGAATTATACCAGAACAACTCACTTTCCAAAAATAAATGTAGTGCACAATTTATTATCTACTTTTATGGGGTCAATTCACCAGAAACAGAAATAAGCAGCCTAGTAGTAGTTGTACGTCGAATACCTATTTTCAAAAGAGTTTTCTTAAAACAACTCTAAAGAAAGCTTTACGTTTTATGCGCAACGCAGCCTATCACAGATCATGTTTTCACTTGCATTTATTTTACGCATCAAAGATTGATTTCATTTTCTAAACGCTTAGATGGTACTTTATTGCCGCACTATAGCTGGTAACGGTCATTTACCTACTGAGTTGTATATTTAATGCATTATTAGTTACCGCCCATGACTTTGTTTGTTTTTTTTAATGGCGTGAAAGCATAAGTAAGGAATGGTCAACTCACACGGAGACGTGGCGCGACTATGCTTGAAGAGGCGGTTTAACGATGCACAGCTAAACTTCACGGCCAAAAAATTGTTTAGTTTTAATTCTGTTTTATCAGATGTGATGTAATATACCTTACTTACTTAGGCTACTTATTATCTTGGAAGTAACTTAGAAGCTGCAGACAAAAGCTTCTAGTAAAACAATGATAAATTTAATAAATCCTAACAGTACAATCGAGTAAGTAGGGGAAGGCCCTTTTAAAAAAAATCCCCTCTTTTTGAGCATTTTTCAAAAAGTGTTATTTTTACAAACATCCGTTGTGCTCGATGACAGACGTCTCTATATTTTTCCTGTAAAATATAGATATATATCTACAAACGCCTTGTACATTGTATATGGATCGGTCCGCAAACTTCGGAGACAGGGGGCGACAATTTATTTTTGTCTTTTTTTTTTCAAAAAAATATTTACAATGTATGAAAGCTAAAAATTTTTTAAAAACTGTTTAGAAATTTACAAACCGATACCTTTCATTTGATTCTCCTTTTTACCCCCCTATCTTTCGAAACTTCAACATCACAATTTGTACTGAAAATTTTCAGTTTCATTTTTAGGGTTCCGTACCTCAAGAGGAAAAAAGGAACCCTTATAGGATCACTTTGTTGTCCGTCTGTCCGTCTGTCAACCCACTTTTCTCAGAAACGCGTGGAGTTATCGAGTTGATATTCACATCATATACGCAGGCTCGTAACCTTTGAAGCCTCTATACTATAAATCAAACTTCTAAGTCAACGCAATCAAAAGTTACAGCTGTTTATGTCTATTTTTTTTTTCAATGTTCTAAGGGAATCACATGCACACAAAACCTATAGGGTACTTCCCGTTGACCTAGAACCATGAAATTTGGCACGAAGCAAGGTAGTATAGCACAAGTAAAGGGAAAAATCCGAAAACTGTAAATTTGTAGTTTATTCGCAGAAAAAATAATTTTTAATCTCGTCATGGACCAAAAACCTATAGGGTACTTCCCGTTGACCTAGAACCATGAAATTTGGCACGGAGCAAGGTGTTATAGCACAAGTAAAGGGAAAAATCCGAAAACCGTAAATTTATTGTTAATTCGCAGAAAAAATAATTTTTAATCTCGTCATGGACCAAAAACCTATAGGGTACTTCCCGTTGACCTAGAATCATGAAATTTGGCGAATAGCCAGGTCTTGTAGCACAAGTAAAGGAAAAAAATCTGAAAACCGTAATTTTTTTGTTTATTCATAGAAAAAATAATTTTCGAATCTCGCCATGGACCAAAAACCTACAGGGTACTTCCCGTTCACCTAGAACCATGAAATTTGGCAAGAAGCAATGTCTTATAGCACAAGTAAAGGAAAAAATCTAAAACCGCAATTTTTTTGTTTATATGTACATAGAAAATTGTACGTACATTGTTACCCTAAGGTTGGAAGTAACTCATTTAGTCCCGAGACGCCAATAGTTCGAGGGACTAAATAACAAATATACTTTATATATATATAATCTCTCTCTATATATATAATATACTTTATAATCGTTATCAAATCAGAAAATCATTGTGCACTATTCGTCTGGGTTGATTTCTTTGCTGAAGAGTAGAAGTTTGTACGGAACCCTTGATGCGCGAGTCTAACTCGCACTTGACGTTTAATTTTCATTTATTTTTCTTAAATTCATTAATAACGCACTAAATTATTATTTAAAATTTAAGTTAATAGCTGCAGTAGTTACTAAGATATTTAAGAAAGAAGGAGGGTGGACAGAGCGCTTAAGGATTTCGAAACCGATCTCGAAATCCTAAAAAGAATTACATACATTACATACCGATATTCATGTACAGAAAATGTGCCGAGGCCTGATATGTTGCATCCATATAACCAGTCAAGTGGAACAGATCGAAGCAATAGGTTGTTATTAATCCGTGTTCAATGAACCGATATGCATGTTGCCCTTAATAGTCTTAGTAGATGTAAATTGTCGAGTGTAAACTATTCCTCGTGAATTATTAATAAATAACAAATATAAATTAATATGTCAAAAATCTGATTCTGAAAGAGAAAGTGAAGACAGGGCGCTATGGCGGTCATTAGGTGAGGCCTATGTCCAGCTGTGGACAAATATAGGCTGATGATGATGCCAAAAATCGTAACATGCTTAATGTGAGCTCATTTAGAACGAGACAAAGCCCAATTCAAACAGCACTTCTCTACAAATAAAGATAGTCGAAATAAATTTAGAATAAATGATGGTGGACAATTCACACAGCATTATCTAGCCCCAAGATAAGCAGAGTGTGTTATGGCTACTAGATAACTGATATAGATAATACTATAATACAATACAAAGATAGATATTTTTTATTATACACAGAAAACGATCAGGACACCCTGGACAAATACTGCAGATCGTACAAACATTCGTCCCAAGGCGGGAATCGAACCCGCAACCTCCTCAGGGATAATGCAGGATTCTAATGGTGAAATAATTTTTCATTTCGGTCCAGTTGTTTCGGTGTTTATTCAATTCAAATAAACAAAATAATATTTCCTCTTTGTAATATTACTAATGAATAAATAAATAAAAGAATAAAAAAACTGTTCGATAAATTAAATAAGTATAAGGACTTCAGTTTCTATCCGCGGCTCATGTGGTTTTCCTGAAGGAACAGAAATGAACTCTTCAAGACAAGAGTGAAAGGTACCTGTAGAAGGTACCTTTCACTCTTGTCTTGAAGAGACCCAGGTCGTAATTGACGGAAAATACAGCAGCGGGAAGCGTGTTCCAAACCATCTTTATCTATTCGCGTTGTCTTCTCCCAACCATCTCACTAGTTCAGACAATTTCGCCTTTACAGGGTGTTCGCAGACCGTGTGTTAAATGGTTTAAAAAACTAAGTGTGTCTCTGATCTTCCAATTTAGTGAAAACTTCACTGGTTCATGGCCATTCCAACGATATGCCACATGTGTGAAAATATACCTAAAAAGTCTAAGCGTTTATACTAAAAATGTGCCATTTTTAATACCCTCATAATTACCAAATTTTGTCTCCCCATCGTATTGTAAACTTGCTTAGCTCGGTAGATTTTGTGTCATAGGGTACGCGGGGTCGGTAAATCCATGTGCAATAGTTGACGTTAAAAAAATTGAGCCATGATATTTCGTACAAAAAAGTTCCAGCACTAACCCCAGAATATTCAATCGCAACTCGCATATCATCTCAAGTCTCTGTTTTTTGACAGTTTTCAATGAAAATGTGTCAAAAAATCGTCACCTGATGAGATTAAATCTGAAATTCATTTCGAAAAAAATTGAAGAATTTTAAAAATAGCCTTTCAGGTTTAATAAAGCCGCCAAGCTATTGGATCCACCTACCCTCAGTTACCATATGACACACGGTCTGCCGAACACCCTGTATAATAATCGATTACTACTATTTATTGTAAGCAAAACTTCGGACCGAGCTTCTTATCTAACCCCTTATTTCTTTCCAGCACTTGAATCCTGGCAGAAGTTAGAATGCCTGAACCTCTCCCGCAACAACCTTACGGCTCTCCCCGCGTCACTCTGCAAGCTGCAGAACCTGCGACGGCTGCACGTTGATGACAACAAGCTGGACTTCGAGGGCATTCCGTCGGGGATCGGCAAGCTGGGAAATCTGGAGGTGTTTTCTGCTGCTAATAACAGCTTGGAGATGATTCCTGAGGGGCTTTGCAGGTGAGGTTTTGTACCACGAGGTTTTTGCCTTACTTTAGTTTTATACACAGAAATAATTAAAATTTTGTCTCACTAATACTGTACACCCCGAAGGAAGTCGACTAGTTTTACTTCATGTTACTAGCTATAAGGGACGAAGAATATTTTTACCCGCGAAGCTAATATCTTTAAATAAAACCTGTAAGATGTAAAGATAACATTTGTCTCGCTCACACGCGATACCTTGTCCAAAAAATCCTATAACCCAACTTTATATTTCAGATGCGGTTCCCTAAAGAAACTAAATTTAAGCTGCAACAAGTTAATCACCCTCCCCGATGCCATCCATCTCCTAAGCGACCTGGAAAGTCTTCAGCTACATGGCAACCCAGACCTGGCAATGCCTCCTAAGCCGGTGGAGCGAGCGAGAGGGTCCGGCGTGCAGTATTATAACATCGACTTCTCGCTTCAAACGCAACTGCAGCTCGCTGGTGCTAATACCCCTGAACCCACCACACCTACTAGTGAGTATCTATCCGACCTTAAGGCGCATACCCCACCCAAACTAGCGCCGCTACCTACTTTATCTTATTATTCCGTTTAACAAAGGAAATTTCAATTATCCATCGCACAGTTTGCGATACCTATTATAAGCTTGAACTTGGCAGTAAATCGAAAATAGATTTCATCAAATTTCATTCAAATAGATATACTATTGTCGGTGCGAAACTGGGTGAATCAAGCATTTACATCATTGATGTAATCGTCTATGGAGTAATAGGCTTTCTTTATAAGATTTCATTTTATGTACTTTTTACGAATAGGGAGCTCAGTTGCTTGATATGGAAGCTTGTTAAAGAAGCGTTCGCAATTTCCCATAAACGATTTTCCTAACTTTCGTAATCTAGATGATGAAGAGATGAGACGAAGCCGGGGTGGGTCGCTAGTTATTTATATAATAAACGTGTTCTTGCGTTCTAGGTGTGAAGTCAGACCCGATAGCTCGCAAGCTGCGCCTACGCCGGGGCCGCCCCGAGCCGGAGCAAGGCGGCTCCGCGATCATACTGCGAGGCATGCAGGAGCAAGCCAACACGCAGCATAGCGACAACAAGCTGGAGCCGAAGAATAGCGAGCTCAAGTTAGTATACTTCAGGAAACTAGGGTTGTCATTGTCAGGCACAATAGAACAGACAAAATAGTACTATTCCTGTACTAACAGCACCCCGCAGTTTCACCCGCGTAGTTCCCGTTCCCGTGGGAATTCCGGGATAAAATATAGCCTATGGGCTATTTCAGACTATAATCTATCTCTGTGTCAAATTTCATCCAGATCCGTTCAGTAGTTTTTGCGTGAAAGAGCAACAAACATACATTCATCCTCACAAACTTTCGCGTTTATAATATTAGTAGGACTATGTAATCTACTGAGTATACCAGTTATCTGGTACCCATAACACAAGCTCTGCTTAGCTTGGGGCTAGATGATGCTGTGTGGATTGTCCAGCATTATTAATTTGCTCCTGTGGCTTGGCGATCCAGTAGATCTACTTCCTTCATATAACACTGACACTTTATTGGATCCCGTAACTTTCCGTGTCGCAACTTGTCTTTGGTTGGGTTTAACCCTTTACCGCATGGATTTTTTGATTCTTTTGGGAAAAATATATGTTATTATAGGGTATAAACAGAGCCACAAAAAAATATTTAAAACTTTTCTTTACTTCTTGTACCGTAAAACGCTTGTGGGTTCATTGTTCCATCAGATGAACCACTTTTAAATCTCAGACACAAAAAAAAAAACATGTAAAAAATCGAATCAAAAGTCCGCAAATTGGCAATCTGTCAAATTTGGGCGACCGACTGATGAAACCGTCGATTGTAGTTCCTAAGTGTCGTGTAGAAGCGTCACAAGCACATGTTACGGTGAGTTACACTCCCTGCTTACGAATTAGTCCCAAGAAAAATCATAGATGCCGCAGGTAGTAATATATTATACAAAGAGCTGAGTGTTCCAAATTTGGAACAGTATGCGGTAAAGGGTTAAGGTGTTGCGCACCTCATCAATGCCAGTGCGGTACTGCTGTCGAACAGCTTGATCACCACGGATTATCGTGTACTAAGGCTGCAGGTCGGATATCTCGCGATGCCAGCCTGAACGACACCATGCGGCGGGCCTTTGCCACCGCTAACATACCGCTATTCTCAAACCGAATGGTCTGTTGCGTGATGATGGTAAGAGGCCCGACGGCATGACTGTAGTCTCTTGGGAGTTGGGGAGGCCTATTGTGTGGGACGCTACATGCGTCGACACGCTCGGGCCTTTCCATCTTCCTAGGACTTCCGTGAGGGCTGGTGCTGAATACTAGATTTAATTTAATTCTATTATTTGATATTTAATAAACTTTGGTTTTCTACATTTAATGTGTAGAAAATAACATAACAAGAAGGTACCCTAATGTGTCACCACACACAAAATAAATATTGTTGTGTTACATACACAAGTCAAATTAAATGTATAGAATGTACCTTACCCGTAGGTAAATACTCTTTATCGTTACAGACCGAAACGTTGGGACGAGAGCTTGGAGAAGCCTCCACTAGACTACTCGGAGTTCTTCGATGAGGATACCGGACAGGCACCAGGCATGCAAGTCTGGGAGATCGAGAACTTCATACCGGCGCCTGTTGATGAGGTACTTATCAATACTTCTGAAGGTGATAGGGTCTGCAGGTAGGTATAAGTTTTTCCAAGAAATCTGTCGAACGTTTAAAAGAGGCAGGACCAACCGACTTACGATCTCGCTACGTCCAAATAGGTACCTACTGAATTGCTAGGCGCGATTTTTTTGCGTATTTTAACCCTTAAGCTAATTTTTTTGGATTAAAAATCCAACCAAAAGTTGTATAAGGGCTTTGAGTCCTATGACGTCACAACACGGACAGCGTTTTCAGAGTTCAAAATAAAAGATAAAAGTAAACATTTTTGAATTGAGAATATAAATTAGTTTAAGGATATCAGTTAAGCAACGCTTGTGTTACGGGTTTTATCTATAGGGTCTAGCCCTATAGATAAAACCCGTAACACAAGCGTTGCTTACTGGGGCTAAATAATGCTGTGTTGTTTGTCCAGTGCACGCCGCACACCCACGACCCCACGTTACCTCTTTTACCTTTATTTTTTTGTTAGATAGATCTTTTATTCATTATAAGTAGGAGATGACTTAGATAACACGATCACGATCGCAGACGCTAGCGTCTGCGGCGGTGCGACCCGCAGGGACGCGCCGTCGGTTCACGTACTTGCAGATCCCACTCTGTGTTTTCAGCCATGAAAGTGTTAACAGAGCCTTAACACTTTCATGGCTGAAAACACAGAGTGCGATATGAAACTCCGTGTATCGACGGCGCGCCCCTGCGGGTCGCACCGCCGACGCTAGCAGTGATCGTGTTAAAGCATATGTTAGGTTTGTCTAAAAGGTAGTAGTATGTTACTAATTTCTTCGAACAAAAATAGCCAGTACTAATTATTCATTGAATAATATTTTTTATAGTGCGCCCATGGAAAGTTCTTCGAAGGAGACTGTTACATCATACTGAAGACATCCATCGAAGAGCAAGGTCAACTCTCTTGGGACATACACTTTTGGATCGGTTCAAAAGCTACTGTAAGTACCTTACTATCTCTCATTGTGAATGCGAGTGGAATTTGTTAGTAATCCAAACAAACAACAATGTGATCGCTATTGTTAAACTCGACTAGAATAAATATTTGGTCTGTAATCTTAGAAACAATCATTTCAGTTGGACAAAGGCGCTTGCGCAGCCATGCACGCGGTCAACCTTCGCAATTTACTCGGAGCGAAACGCACTCAACGCCATGAGCAAGGGGACGAAACGCCGGAGTTCCTAGCTCTGTTCGCGACCCCGCCTGTCTACATCCAGGGCAGCCATACTCCTTCAGGGTTCTTCACTGTCGACGACCCGGTAACTAATCTTACTAGAATCATTAGTAGTTGGAATTAAACGAACTCAACGCCACGAGCAAGGGGACGAAACGCCGGAGTTCCTAGCTCTGTTCGCGACCCCGCCTGTCCACATCCAGGGCAGCCATACTCCTTCAGGGTTCTTCACTGTCGACGACCCGGTAACTAATCTTACTAGAATCATTAGTAGTTGGAATTTAACGCACTCAACGCCACGAGCAAGGGGACGAAACGCCGGAGTTCCTAGCTCTGTTCGCGACCCCGCCTGTCTACATGCAGGACAGCCATATTCCTTCAGGGTTCTTCACTGTCGAAGGTAGCTAAATAAATTTTATTAATAAGAAAATTTAGGCTTCCCTATTTACTTGACGGCAAAGCGAATCTTTGCCACTGGTATTTGAAATCGCCCGCTGTCTTGGTCCCTTGCCGTCTAAGTCCCGTCGACGGGTTAGTTCCACACAATGCCAAAGTTCTTCCCAGATAATGCCATGGAAGAAACAAAGACAGATCGCTTTAAGAGCAGGCCTAATGCAAGAAATTGTGAAAAGGATAGGCATAGGATTCCGCGTTCATAGGAGCGGGACAGAGTAAAGCAATGTCAGTGCAAAAATCAAGTTTTTGCTTCTTTTTATTAATGTTTCAAAATTTAAGCATTAAATAGAAAAACTACACGATTACTTGAATAATGTTTTATTTAAGTAATCGTGTAGTTTTTCTATTTAATGCCTAAAAAAATTGAAAATGAATTACCATAGCCAGACTAAAATATTAGTCTGGCTGGCTATGTAATTCATAAAAAATAATGTGATGTTGTCGCCGATAATTTAGAGCTTTTCAATTAAAACAGCTTTTTTTATTAAAAAACTAGTCTATTTTCAAAAATTCTATTCGATTACTCGACTTCTACAGTTTTTTTCCTACCTACCGTATTATTTTAATCTGAAAATTCATGTCCGTTACCATAAAATAATGTAAGTGTTTAAAAATACACATTTTGCTTGATTTTTGCATTAGGCGCACTCTTAATCAGAACACATCTCGGCTCCAGTCTAGCCAGCACGCATCTCCGCACAGCTTCGGTGGAGACACCCTAGCTGAAAAACGTCTCTTATCGTGTTTGCTACGGATATCTCCGCACATCTCCGCTTTGGTGGAGTCTGGGTCTCTTAAGTCTTAATTTAAACCAGTGGTGCTTAGGATATCCCACTCCCCCTTTCGTCATAAACCGTACAATACGACGTTCTATTTTCAGATGCATTCAAAATTGAAAATTAACTTCTGCAAAGTTTTTTTGTATCTTTCATCTATTACCCATAACACTAGCTCTGGCTTAGCTTGGGGCTAGATGATGCTGTGTAGATTATCCAGCATTTTTTTATTTTTTTATTTGCAGCACTACGTGACGCGTCTCTACCGCGTCCACGGCGCGGGAAGCAGTATCCACTTGGAAGTGGTGCAGCCTTGCGCCGCCTCTCTCGACCCGAGATATGTGTTCATACTGGATACAGGACTCGTTATTTACCTATGGTAAGTGTTAAAAAACTGCACAAACGACCTAGTGCAAAATCCCACGTACTCGCCTTTGGCTCCCCCAAACAGGCCCGAAATTAATCGTGGAGAGAATAATCGCCTTAGCAAGCATTCGGACACAGGATGCCATTTTAATGGCGTTCAGAAATAGAAATTGTCTGGAATGGCCATCATCCACTCGTTTAACATTGAGTAAAAATTACAACATTCGAAAGAGAAATTATTGCAATATGAATTTTTTTATCTGAATAATGTATTTTGTTAGGAGCCTCATTACGTAATTACCATATTTTGAAAGTCCCCTAAAGCTTCTATAAGTGTAAGTAATTATTTGTAAACCTATAACATTATAAGGGTTGGTATTTAAATAAAATCCATATGTGGTACACAATCCTTAGAGTTTACTCGCACTTCTTAAAGCTTATGATTGTTACAGGAATGGCAAGAAAGCAAAGAACACCCTAAAATCAAAAGCACGCTTGTTCGCCGAAAAAATAAACAAACAGGAGCGTAAGAACAAAGCGGAACTGATTGCAGAATTACCAGGGAAAGAACCGCGTTCTTTCTGGGAGATACTCGAGTATACTGGGGACAATCCATTTGTACCGCAGGTTTGTTATTACAGTTTGAATCCCTATCTCTAGTTAATGTAAGTAAGTAGTGTAGTGCCAGTGTAATAACATTATAAATGATTACTAACAAGATAAACAATAAGGTGAATACGCGATAAATACCCGATAATTAAAATAATTTATCCTATAACGTTATTTTGACACCATGCAGCAAAACGGCAAGGCAAAACTGATGGAGGAACATGAAACTATTGTAAAAAGGTATACACATACTCGATGCATTGTATTATGTATATCAGTTATCTAGTACCCATAACACAAGCTCTGCTTAGCTTGGGGATGGGTATTGCTACAGCATTATTATTATTATTTATTTATACCCATCTCCCTTCCGCTCTGCTGTGATGGCAACCAAACCGTAGGTCGTGGAAGCAAAGAAGAGAAGTAATACCAAACAGTAAAGAAGAAGAAAGAAGGAACAAGGTTTTGTGTTTCAACGAAGGCAAGCACTTTATACAAGTATCTCAGTGTGTGATCGCAGACTGATATCATCATCATCGGCCTTGTTCTGTCTATAGTGACGATTTAGGTAATGTCTGTGGTTAAGTTATTTTTTCATTTTATGGTGTGACTGTGCAGCCCTATGCGCGAACCGAGCCACGACAAATTTTGCAGATGTACGTAGTGGTGCTTGTCGCCTCCGGTGGTTGGGACATGTACACCATGAACGAGTCCTGCCTCAGACTTATATAACATAGTATATCACAGGATTTATTGTTTACAGGAGCACGTGCCAGAAGACTTCGCCATAACCCCCGCTCGCTTGTACCGCGTAGAGCTAGGCATGGGCTACCTCGAGCTGCCTCAGCCAGAGAACGCGCCGCTTGCGCGCACCGCTCTCGCCACGCGCAGTGTTTATATACTGGACGCGCATCTCGACGTGTTCATCTGGTAAATACATTGCATAGAATCATCTGGAATGTACTAAAAGACTTCGCCATAACCACCCATCCTACTTATCGAGAGTAACGACTAAATATCTTATGGTAATGATGCTCTGTTAACGCTCTTGACCGATAGCGTTAACAGAGCTGTTACCATCACCGCTAAAACATACGGAGCCATTAAGAATAAGAAGTAGCTTGTAACCGTTAACATTATGTACTAAAATTTACTTAAATTACCAACAAAACATAACTACTTATGACATAATACCCACTTATAAAATATGTACCTTAAAAACTAGAAAACTGCGTCGTCCAGCATTATATTGTAATAGCTACAAGTTATAGCTACTTCATCGCTGTTCAATACTGATCATTCGGGATGCTGATGGTTAATGAGGTGGCTTGGACACTACAGTATTTGAGAAAGCTATACATTTAGTTTTTTTGACATTCATTGTCAGTAAGTTCCTATTGAGAGCTGTCACTGTCGTCAGCATGCCTTATTCCGCGGTTAAACAAAAGCTTCCCAATCTATCATCATAAAACACAATCGTGTCATCCGCGTACGCAACAAGTCCGGCGTTTTATAGTTTTAGTCGTAGGATATCATTAATATGGAGCTTAAAAAGAGTTGGTCCTAAGACACTACCCTGGGGTAGGTACGCCGTGGCTATTGGGAGCTCTGAGTTTAGTTGATTTGATATTTTTACGCATTGCCTACGATTAGCTATAGAACCAGTTGTGCGTGACACCACGTATTCCGGCTGATTTCAGCTTCGTTAGTAACAAACCAACCGACACGGTGTCGAACGCCTTTGCCAGATCGACGTATGTGGAAACCAGGTTAGGGAGAGCTCACCCGCATGTTAGTTCGATTTACCTCTTCTGAAACTAAATTGAAATGACTGACATTGTTTGTTTTTACAAGGTACGGCAAGAAATCGTCAAGATTAGTTCGCGCCGCGGCCGTGAAACTGGCTCAAGAGTTGTTCAAAATGGTCGCGCGCCCGCCGCACGCGCTCGTCACTAGGCTTCAAGAGGGGACCGAAACGCAGGTATTTATAACTAAAGTCCGGTTTTCGCGCGAAGAGAAGGTCTGAGCGAGCAGAAAGATAGTCGAGCGGAAATGAGTGAGCGAGCAGAAAGCGTTAAAACAATCTCCGCCCACACATCTCTCATTTCCCCTTTCGCGGTGGAAACCCTGCTAGCAAAGAATAGCATAGTGTCCGGAGTAAAAAACTAATATTCTATTTAATACTTCAGTTAGATTATCAGAAGATGATATAAACATATTTTTTGTCTGTGTCAAACAAACAAAAATTACAAAAATAAAGCGCGGCAAAGTTCTCAAAGTTCTATGGGAGTGGGCCCCCACTCCCGAACTCGTGACGTCACGCCGTGCTAAAAAGTGTCGCACGGCGTGTCGTCACGCGGAACTTTAACTGGCTGTATCTTCATAACTTTTTGCTTAATTGACAAAAAAATACGTGTCCAATATCTTCTGATAATGTAACTGACGGACTAATTAGATTTTTTTAGGATACTAGTCTATTGTTTTTTCCCACGATACAGGCCCAGTCTAGTGTGGGAATCGTTATCACTTAGTCCAAAAACCCTCTCAACTCAGTAACAATTTGCTCTACCTACCAAAAGCCTTTTATGTTATTTTTAGATTGATAGATTGATAATACTAATTGTCCCACATAATGCTGAAAACAGTACAGAAATAAATGCGAAAGTAGACGAAGTATAAAGGCGGTCTTGTCGCTATGAGCGATCTCTTTCATTCAACCATGGGATGGACTGGACATGTAAAAAAACTAAAACGGTGACACTTGAAATCAATAATACTTGCAGTACATACTAAAGCTACACTACGTTTGCCGAGTCGCGGTCTCCACTCAAGAACACGATTACTCCAGCGGTTGTCGGTTCTTCTCGAAATATGGCCAGCCCACTGCCACTTCAGCTTGCTAATCCTTTGAGCTGTTTTATTTGCTAGTTAATTAACATATTTTAATGATATGTCGTCTAAAAATACTTAACTAAGGACGATTATGGTTGAATTTTTTTGCGAAAGAGTATTATTTTAGAGCAATAACAAATTTATAAATAAAAACTACTGAAATTGCGCGCGGGCCGGGTCTTGCCATCCTTTCTCGCCATCACAGCGCGGCGTTCGCCTTGTCTCGAAAAACCATTTCGCCTTAAAAGATTAATTGAATTTATATTCAATGTTTTTAAGGTGTTCAAAACATACTTCGAAGGATGGGAAGAGATAATCGCAGTGGATTTCACCCGCACCGCAGAATCCGTCGCAAGAACCGGCGCTGATCTGGCCAGCTGGGCTAAACAACAGGAGACCAAGTATGTATAACTCCCAAGCTGCGGCTTGGCAGGCATCTAAAACAAGGAGTGTGGTAAAATACTATGCCAGGTTTCCAGGTTAGGTTAAAGTTTAGCACGATTGCCTTGGAACAAATGTTTGTACGATCTACACATATTTGTCCCGTGTGTTCTAGGTATTTTCTATGTATAATTAAAAGAAACTGCAATACGAGTATATGGTATAAAGTGTATTAGTTATCTAGTGCCCATAACACAAGCACTGCTTACCTTGGGGCTAGATGATGCGCTGTGGTTAATCCAGCATTATTTATTTTAGTATTTAAAATATTATTGTTAGATTGAAAGGAATTCGCAATAGATCCACCATAGAATCACTGAGAGTGAACCGAAAATTAGAATATTATATTATACTGATTTGGTTCGATTTTTTCAAAGACAAAAGTAAATTTATTACCTTTAATAGTATCTGAAAACTGTCTGACCACTTAAAATTTTGTACTATGATAGGGTACATTGCTTAGATTTTTTTAAACCTATTATTTATATTATTTAATTTTATACCAAATGAACACCTACAAATTTTTAAATTGATAAGGAAAAAACAAAATCTAAAACTTCACTCCGTTTCGGGTTACAAAAACGCTGTCCTTTTTTTGTGACGTCACTGTTCTGTTCTCTCACTCACACAACTCACTTTGCTTCTGTTCCTTCAATCAAAATAAAATTAGATTTATATTATTTTTGTGTGTTGCTAATAAATAACTTTCTTTCTTTCATAAATATATCCCGCTTCAGGATAATACGGTGAACAGTCACGTTTAGAAATTTGCAATTGAGTTTTAAAATATACTTTTCAATTATAATTTGACGATCTCTGTGGCGCGGTGGGCGAAGGTCTGCCTGCGACGCTGGAGGTTGCGGGTTCGATCCCCGCCTCGGGATAAATCTGTGTAAGATCTGCAGACATTTGTTCAGGGTGTTCTGGTCGTTTTCTATGTATTATAAAAAAATATCTATGTATTGTATTATATAATGTACTTATATCAGTTATGTCCACAACACAAGCTCTGCTTGGGGCTAGATAATGCTGTGTGAATCGTCCAGCATTAAAGTTTAGAATAAAAACATCAAAAATACTAAAATTAATTTGCAAATATATAATTCTATATCGATAGAGGACACATAAATATAATCACCTTTTTTTAAGTCACTTGCCTTACTTTGTCTGCTTACTTATTGGAGCTGTGCTGAGCAAACCTGTCATCTCATTTATTATATAAGTTAATCCGAAATTAAAATCATTTCTCTTTCTCCTCTAGAGCGGATCTATCGGCTCTTTTCACCCCCCGCCAACCCACAATGCCAGCCTCCGAAGCCGCGAGCCTCTCCGCCGAGTGGAACGAAGACCTGTGTATGATGGACGCGTTCGTGCTGGAAGGCAGGCACTTCGTGCGTCTGCCGGAGCACGAGCTCGGCGTGTTCTATAGTGGAGACTGCTACGTGTTTCTGTGCAGATATGTCACTGTGAGTCACGCTCTAGGCTGGGCACTTACTGGGAAATAATTCTAACGTATGGTCTGATAAAAATAATGCAATGTTTCGGCCAGTCGTATTAGTCATAAAATTAAAAACTAATTATAAATTTTGAATAAAATAATGGCGCGGCAAAACGATAATCTCTGTCATGGCTACTCGATAACGTCACACCTTAAGCCACGCCCTAACAAGAAGAACAGCACGCACTCTAATCTGTTCTACGGGTGACGTCACAAGTTTTACAACCAAATGCAGAGCGTCTTCGGTCACGTGATCATTATAGAAAAATGTGTAATTTTAATCCCGTTTTTTACCTAAAATAGGCATTTTTTTAAATCGACTTTTTACGCTTTATTACGTTGTCAATGACTAGGATGAAATCAATTTGCAACTTATTTTCAATGTAGTCAAATAGCCTATTAGATAGATAGATATAATATATTGACAGGAACATAATTTTTTTTTTGTTTGAGACGAGGTTATTGTTTTTATATGTCCCGTACCGAAAGGAGCCGTTTGACATTTTGTACAATAATGGACCAGTATAGCTTGTGCCATATCCCAACGAATTCCTCTTTTGTTCACAGCAGGAGGATGAAAGCGAAGGTTCAACTGTGGAACCTGAAGATGACGCTGAACCAGCCACCTGGGTGGTTTACTTCTGGCAAGGTAAAAAATAATGGAGAAGCTTTATGGAGCTGATGAAAACAAATTAGAACAAGTATTTAATGGCCTATTCAACCTCAAATCAAGTCCGTCAGTTCTCCATATCTTCCAAACTGCTAAATTTTAACCTTAGAAATGTATTTTTTTTTTATTCGGATTGCCATCAGCTTAACTATTAACAATAGAACTTAAAATAGATACAGAAAGCTAATAATAGGCACTCGCTAATAGAAACATCATAAAATACCTAAGTGTGAACACAAAAAAAAATCGTCTACAATTTCGTACTTAATAAAGTAATAAAAGAACAAGTACAATAAGTAAGAATTAAAAATATGGCTACATCAAGTGCAAAAGAAGTTAAGAGTTATGCATCGCCTTGCCCTGTGAATGCTGGTGTTGAAAGGGTCAATGTTCAACATTATATGGTAAAGTTCAGGACTTACTCTGTGGATCATTATGTTTCAAAAACACGATTCAATAAAAAAAACCGATAGAAAAAAATCGCGAAGTTATCTTTTAATTCTTACTAAACTAAAACCTTAATTTCTCAATAAATACAGAAGTTAAGATCTTGAGAATAAGCAAGGTAATAGAACTAAGTATGAAGAACATTTCATATGTTTCAGTTTTTTTTTTATTTAAAGTCTTAATTATTGGATAATAAGCTAAATCTAGAAAATAAAACTTTAGGTGTGGCCTACGTCCAGCTGTGGACAAATATAGGCTGATGATGATAAAGCTAAAACTTGATTTTTGGGCTTGCGTTGCGTTGTTTTGGCATGCCCTGTCCTTATGAACGCAAAATCCTAAGTCTATCCTTTTCACAAAAACTTGAGGTTATATATAGGCTCTTAAATATATTTCTTCGTTATCCAGGGCGCCGCGCTCCAAACATGGGCTGGCTGACATTCACGTTCGGCCTAGAACGCAAGTTCAAACAAGTCTGCAAGCGGCTAGACGTAGTAAGGACTCATCAGCAGCAAGAGGGGCTCAAGTTTATGGCGCATTTCCACCGTCGGTTCATCATCAAAGACGGCAAGAGGAATGTTAAACCGGTATGAACTTGCATACATTCTTGTAGCTTGTGCTTACTAACTTTAAACTCGATATGGAATGTTGGTAAACAAACCGCCCGTACTTTGACGACATCTGTGGCGCGGTGTTCGAAGGTACGCCTGTGTGACTTTGGAGGTTGCGGGTTCGATTCCCGCCTCGGAACTCGGAAAGATAACAAGTGCGCTTGTAGTGTAAAACCACTGTTATTCTTTTCACGAAAGAAGTCCCGCGGCAATAAGTGAAACAAAAAAAATTCCAACGCTAAATTCACTAAACCCATTCGGTCACACTGCCTAGTCTAGGGGGACTTCTTTCGTGTAAAGCACTCTTAATATCAATGAGAATTTTTTGGCACCAATGATGATAATGATAACGAAAATTGTATTTTTTTAAAATATTGTAACTCTAAAATACATAATGTGATACGTGTAGGTTAGTAACTTAAGTTCATAGTCTTAATTTTACTATTCTGATAGCTACCCGTGAAAACCTTCGATAAGCTTACTGGTATCTATCAATTTTTAACTCTGTGTATAAAAGCGTCTGGTTTTCCATCAAATAAATAAATAAATCAAATAATACAATTAAATTAAAACTAGTATTTACAATTGAAACAATTAAGCTAACTGCAGACTGTTGGAAGCAATCTATAGGTAGCTCAACTGATCCATATCAATACCAGTCGCGCGCGTGCCCAAGACGCTAGCTGCATTGCCCCGCTGTATGGTAAGGCTGATGCGCTGCGCCCACAGACCACTTAGCCTAGCTGCGCCAGATACTCACCAGCTCTCGGGTCACGCTTCGCTTCCACAAGACGTTCAGCTACCTCAAATTTACTCCGTCACATATCCTTATCTTCCAAAAAATACAAATACAAAATAATTTATTTACACATAACGATTACAAAGACCTAATGAGATACTTAATTAATATAGATTACAGATAATTAAGTGAAAACATTGTTACCCGTGGTAACAATGTTTTTACTTAATGAAAAAAAATAGTAAAATTAAATTTAAAAACATAAATAAAAAAAAACTAAATATTTAACTTTGAAATTTACATGCATGTGGTAAAGTTCAGAACTTATTCTATAGATCTATAGATATTATGTTTCGATAACACGATTTCATAAAACTTTCTCGATAGAAAAAATTAATTTACGCAAATTTACCTCTAAATTTTTACAAAAACCCTAATTTCTCAATATATACAGAAGTTAAGATCTTGAGACTGATAACGGTAACAGAATTAAATTTAAAGAACATAATTAAATGTTACGGTTTTTTTATTCTTCAAATAATATCCTAATTAATATATAATAAGCTAACACTTGGTTTTTGGGCTTGCATTGCTATTCCCTGCACCGCTCCTATGAACGTGAAATCCTATGTCTATCCTTTTCACAAAAAATTGAGGTTCTATATTCCCATAATGAATTAATTAATGAACTAACTTTGTACTTGGACTAGAAATAAACAAAACTTATTTGATCCTGTTGACAGTCTTGACTAAGTGTTCCTTGTGATCCCATGGTATTAATAAATAAATTGAATTGAATTGACAGGAGGGCGGAAAGCTACCAGTGGAACTATTCGAGCTTCGCAGCAACGGTTCAGCGCTTTGCACTCGTCTCGTGCAAGTCAAGGCGGATCCCTCGCAGCTTAACAGCGAATTCTGGTATGTAATCTTAAACACAAACTTGTAAAGCTAGTACTAGATTGTCTAAGGTACTGCGAAGTTGAGGTGGTTCCGGATTATGGATTGAGGGAGAGAGAGAGAGAGATTTTTTTTTCCCAAAGATACATACATCATAAAAAAGACTTGCATACTAGGTACTAATAACTACAGTTAAAACTAGATATACAAAGAAAAAATAAAAACATTGATGGGATTGAACTTGTATTCTCATACGGAGCCGCGTCTGAAATATATTGTACTTCTGATTCCAATCTAATAGATAATAAAACAAGCTCTGATTAGCTTGGGGCTAGATGATGTTTTGTCCTCACCTCAAAAGCCTATATTGGTCCACTGCTGGACGCAGGCCTCACCTGTAAAGTGCCTTATTGGCTTTTATCTCCTGGTAGGTAGTGACCATAAGCCCCACGCTGGGCATGCGGGTTGGGGATCGCAGTTCGGTGGTATTTATTTTTCTACAGGAATCACTGCTGCCCGCCCCTAGTATATGTCCCTTAGTCGCCTCTTACGACACCCTCGGGAAGAGTTGGGATGGTGCAAGTTCTATGCCGGCACCACACGTCCCGTTTGCCCTTGCCTTGTCTTGTCCAGCATTATTTTTTATTTTATCAATGTAACCTTGACCGAGGTTACCTACCATTTAGGGTGGAAACCCTTGGTCCTTGGGGTCTTGGTGCACACGCAATATACAAAGATCTTACAAAACTTCTAATGGTGATAGTCACAGGTGATCGGAATGCTGGCTTTTACTTTGGTCAACGAATTAGCATTGCCATTCAACGTGGCAATACTGCCAGCATTCTGGGCACTCTTTTTTTCTGGTGACGGCTCAGATTTCCAATGATAGTATATTTGGCTCGTTATGGAAAGATATGAGTTGACAATAATTATCTGTCAAGCAGAAACAGTAGATTATTCCAGTGTTTTTATTTTTTATATTGATGTACGTTCCTCTTGTTTCAAGCTACATCCTAAACGTGCCCTTGGAGGGCGGCAACGATGAGTCATCAGCAATAGTGTACGCATGGATCGGCAGCAAGGCCGACGAAGACTCAGCGCGACTCATCGAACAGATCGCTGAGGAGAAGTTCAACAACCCGTGGGTCAGCTTGCAGGTAATTTTAAATGATGAATCCGTAACAACGATTAGTCATCGGCAATATTCTATGCATGAACCGGCAGCAAAGCCGTTCCAGACTCAGCGCGACTCATCGAACAATCGCTGAGGAGAAGTTCAACAACAGGTGGGTTAGCTTGCAGTTAACATAGAATGATGAGTCGGTGGCAGTCACATCACAGTAATGTGTCATCATTACTTGGACATTATTATGGTGGGTACAGACGTAGGTACAGACCAATCGAACGAGAGCGAGTGAATGCAAACGAGTGGGTTTAAACGATCGGTACGTTCGTTCCATTTTACTTTGATGTAGTGACAGTCAGCAGAGCACGGTCGAAGGCGAAAGAAGGCCCTCGTTTGGGCTCGCTTGCTTTCGCAATGACGTCCACACTGATTATTTCTCGTGCGTTGAAATAAAAAATCTAAATGTTAGAGCCTTCATAGTCATAACCACACACTTACCCATGTCGCACCCATACCAGTCTACGTTAGAAACGATGTTATAGAAGTTGTTGATCACTATGTATACCAAGGCCAAATGGTACAATTAGGTAAAACCATCTTCGATAAAGAGGTCAGCCGTGGAAACCAACTCGGATGGGCAGCGTTCGGGAAGCTTCGCAATATCTTCTCATCACAGATACCGCAGAGGTTCAAGATGAAAGTCTTCAATCATATGATGATCTCTCGATCCGAGACATGGTCGCTAACTATAGACTTCGTAAGCTTAGAGCCGCTCAGCGGGGTTTGGAGAGAGCTATTCTCGGGATTTTTCTATGTGATAGAATTTTGAATACGGAAATCCGTATAATAACTAAAGTCACCGACATAGCTCTCAGAACTAGTAAGCTGAAATGGTAGTGGGCAGGTCGTATAGATAACCGCTGGGGAGTAAAGGTTCTCGAGTGGCGGCCGCAATGCAACGCGAAACGGAGTGCTGGGAGACCATCAACTCGATGGACCGACGACATCGTAACGATTGCAGGGAGTCGATGGATGGAGGCGGCTCAAGACCGCTCTTTGTGACGTCTTATGGGGGAGAACTATGTCCAGCAGTGGACGGGTATGAGCTGTTATGATGATGACGATAAAAACGATTCCGCTGGGTGAATGAACGCTCTCCGCAATCTGAACTAACAATAGTACCTATAACCTATAATAATGTATGTCATAAAGAAAATTACAATCAAATATAAGAATTAAATTAAAACTAGTATTTAGGTACAATTGAGTTAACTGTAGACTGTTGCAAACAATCTACAGGTAGCTCAATTGATCCATATCAATACTAGTAAGAAGCGTGCCCTGGCTGCGTTGCCCCGCGCTGTATGGCAATGCGCTGCGCCAGATACTCACCAGCTCTCTGGTCACGCGTCGCTTCGACCAGAATTTAATTAGTAATTAAAGTAGGTCAATTATTATGATGACGAGGTAGGTATTATTTTTATCTAAGTAAGTGACCCTGTAATCTAAGGTTACCAACATTACTAGCGCTTTGCTCCGTTACAGTGTGCTGTGCACAAACGAAAATTATGGAAACTAATGCCATATTTCATCCACGGAAAATGTTTTTAGAGAACCTATTATATTTTTATTTAGGTTTTTTGCTTGGGTCAATTTCCTACGAACTATTCTAATTTCCTAGAAAACTCTGGTTGCCTGGAAGAATCGCTTTAAGCGATAAGGCAATTCATTGCTGTTCTTTAAAATGTGTTTAATTTAAAACAATCTGTTTTTTTAAATAATAATAATAATTATTTATTTATTTCAGATAAAATATCCATAACACATTATCAAAGTTACGCAAAAACCTATTTAGAAATTAAAATAACATATTACAAAACAGGGGATGTCATGAATAGAAAATATTAAATGAGTAATAAAAAAGTACACTATTAAAAAAACTATTATAATCATAATAATCATTTTTTTCATAAATTTCTAGAATAACACATCACTTTTTATACATATTAAGTACAAGATTGTGCTTACACGATAATTAAATTTAGTAAAAAAGATAAAAAATTACCTACAAGATTTTATCAAATGTAAATTAAATATGTAGATACGTTTCAAAATTAATCGTAGTTTAATCGAAATTGAATTAGATAACTTAATTAATAAGTAGGTACTTAATCTAGACAACAATAGGTAATGCGTCGCTTTTACAGGCTAAGAACTCTTCGTAGCTGTAAAAGCTCTTGTCAGTGAGCCACTGTTTGAGTTTATTATAAATTACATAGTGCACTTTTAAAGGTGATGAATAAAGTATTCTCTATCTATAAACTAAAGTTTTATTTTCTTTTATAAGGTCCTTTCAGAAGGCAAAGAACCAGACAACTTCTTCTGGGTAGCGCTTGGTGGCCGCAAGCCCTACGATACGGAGGCGGACTATCTAAACTACACGCGTCTCTTCCGCTGCTCAAACGAGAAAGGATACTTTACTGTGTCTGAGAAATGCACGGACTTCTGTCAGGTAAGACGTACCTAAATGTACATACTTCTGTCGGGTGAGACATAAATACACAGGCAAGATAAGTGGCGACCCTGGCGTCTCCCTCGGGAGCTCTTGAAGCCCCCGGCAGCGAGTCCCCCGGTCCCCCCACTAAATAAATAATAAATGATACTTACTGGGCAATTCACACGCCTTGGGGCTAGATAATGCTTAAGCTAAGCAGAGCTTGTTTGTGTTATGTTATGGGTACCGACGAGATATAACTGATATACATAATACATTACATAGATAGATATTTTCCATTATACATAGAAAACGCCCAGAACACCCTGAACAAAGGTCTGCAGATCGTACAAACATTTGTTGACTTGAGAAAAGTTCTCTCGACGTATAAACTAAAAAAAAACTAATTTGATTCTTGCCCGCATTTTACGACGTAAAGTCGAATTTGAAAACCAATGAATGAAAAAGTACGTACTGTAACTTATATTCTGGTTAAATTATAACAGAATGCTTCTGTGGCAGCGGGCGAAGGTTCACATGTGACGTAGGAGCTTGCGGGTTCGGTTCCCGCCTCGGGACTAATGTTTGTAAAATCTGCAGATATTTGTCTGAGTTTTGTTTGTATAGTAAATAAAAATAATATTTAAGTACATTCTGTGTACTAAATATCGGGAATTTGTCAATAAAACAAAAAATACAAATTATTCATCTAAATTTATTTTATCGCCTTCAAAGTAGGCCCCATCGCTTGCAATACAACACCTCCAACGCTTCACCCAGTCTTCCATACATTTTTCATAGGCTATTTGCGGTATGGCCTTTAGCTCATTCAGCGAATTTTCTTTTATGGCTTCTATCGACTCAAAACGTTTTCCTCGAAGTGGTAATTTTAACTTGGGAAATAAAAAAAAGTCAGACGGAGCCATATCAGGTGAATACGGTGCTTGGTCGAGAACTTTTGTTGAATTTTTCGCTAAAAACTCTTTCACTATAATGGCTGTGTGCGATGGTGCATTATCATGGTGCAGCATCCATGAGTTGTGTTGCCACAAATCTGGACGTTTTCGGCGGATACTCTCACGCAAACGCTTCATCACGCCTAAATAATATTCTTTATTCACTGTTTCTCCCTTTGGAAGGAATTCGGAGTGAACCACACCACGGTAGTCAAAAAAAACTGTCAGCATCACCTTGATTTTGGAGCGACTTTGCCGCGGTTCTTTGGGTTTCGGCTCGTTTTCAAGACGCCATTCTGAAGATTGTTGGCTTGTTTGCATGTCGTACTCATAAACCCATGTCTCGTCGCCAGTTATTATACGTTTCATAAAGGTTGGATCCATCGAAACTCGGGAAACCATGTCTTCAGCGACATGCTTTCGCTGCGCTTTTTGAACAAAATTGAGCTCTTTTGGAACTAGTCGAGCGGCGACGCGTTTCATGCCTAAAATGTCAATGAGATGTTGTGGACGGACTTAAAAGATATGTTCACCTCACTAGCCAACTCTCTCAGACTCATACGTCGATTTTCGAGTACTAGCTTCTTGATTTTGTCGATGTTTTCTTTAGTCGTAGCGGTTGAAGGTCTACCAGAACGAGGCAAGTCTACTACTACTTCTCGGCCTTCTTTAAAAGCCTTATACCATTCATAAGCCCTTGTTTTCGATATACACGATTCGCCGTATGTATTTCGCAACATTTTTAGTGATTCACCACATGAAATATCATTCGAAACACAAAATTTAAGGCACACTCTTTGTTCAACAATATTTTCCATTGTAAAAATCGCCGAGAACTCAAAACGATGACCAACAAAAAGTGTAGTTTAAAACAAATTAAATGACAGATCCCGCTCAAATTTTGCGCGCTAAATCAGTACAGTGCTACCAACATGCAGTAAAAAAATTAGAACGACCTCTTTTACGCGGGTCTTTTTATTGACATATTCCCGATTCTTTTTACACAGAGTAGTATGTACCTAATCTATTAATTATATCAGTTATCTAGTATCCATAGCACAAGCACTGTTAAGTCTGTGGCTAGGTGATTCTGATCGGATTATTATCAGTACTATTTATTGCGTTTATTTACCTATTCAGAGTCACCCCACCCGGTGACCATGACAGTGTGTAAACCTGTTTAAAAGTTGAAAAAAAAAGGTAAATAAACGCGATAAATAGCCATTAAAGAGTAGTAATAATGTACACATATTGTACTATGTGTTCAAATCGCGTAAGTTTAAAAAAAACAGGCTAATATTCCGGTTTATTTACTTTAATGTTTTCTTGTTTTATTAAGCATATTGTAATTTAGAATTACGAGGGTGATATGCCATTTCCGGCAAAACCCAAATAAATTATAAAAAAAGTTTAAAAATATTTATTATCCAGGATAATTATTTATTATTGATTAAATTATTCAAATTATTTCATGTAGGACGATCTGGCGGATGACGACATCATGATTCTAGACAACGGCGAACAAGTTTTCCTGTGGCTCGGCGCGAAATGCTCCGAAGTTGAGATCAAGCTTGCCTACAAATCCGCTCAGGTGAGTCGGTACATAACAAACAATAAGATTCGTCATTATCAATGTAAGCGGGTGAACTACGAACCTAGTTTGTGTTGGAAGAACACCAACGTTTATAATGATGAGGAATTCATTAACTACGATGGTTTTAGACTTTACAAAAGGAGGTTTAATGTTCGACTATATATTTTTTTCATATTTCTACGTCGATTATGGACCGATTATGAAAATTATATCGTGTTAGTGGTCCGCCCCGGCCTCTCATATACTCTATAGCCTATGTTCATCACGAATATTGTAGAATTCGAATGGTGAAAGATATTTTCAAATCCGTCCTGTAGTTTCGGAGCCTATTCAATTCAAACAAACCTTTCCTCTTTATAATATTGTTTATTTTGTATAGATAATGGGCCCGAGGTGGTCCCATAAAAGTTTTATTTCCGAGGTATAACTCTTAGAATTTGTCCTGCAAAACTTGATATATTGATTTTGATATTGTTACGAGCGTGGGGTTCGGGTTTAATAGAAAAATGCACTAATTAATCCACTAATTAACACAAACACTTTACTTCAAATTTAACACAGAACTAACACAAACTGTTCTTGAATAATCCACTATTCACACTAAGCACTTATACAATTCTTCTTCCGAGTATCACTTTGAACGCACTGTATCACTCTCACTACACAACTCACTGTGTCGCACTTCGAACTGAACTGTATCACCGTTAAAACACAACTAACTGTATCGCACTTCGAACTGAACTGTATCACCGTTAAAACA
Source organism: Eupithecia vulgata (assembly GCA_946478455.1). Taxonomy (NCBI): domain Eukaryota; kingdom Metazoa; phylum Arthropoda; class Insecta; order Lepidoptera; family Geometridae; genus Eupithecia; species Eupithecia vulgata. The sequence goes on from OX297873.1 coordinate 11,273,219, forward strand.
CAACTCACTGTGTCGCACTTCGAACTGAACTCTATCGCGGTTACCACTGAACTAACTCTGTCGCGGTTAAAACTGCACTTTACTCTATCGCGGTTAAAACACAACTAACTCCGTGCCGGCCGTCAGCTGCCTTTTATACTCCGAAGAACTTTCTCGAACATTCTCGTCCATTGCTGTCTCTAAAGGACCCATCACGAACTTTCCCGAATGTTCTGAGTATAGCTATCTCTTTCTGATGGTGCTATCTTTGTCACTGATGACGTCTCGAATGTTCTGAGTATAGCTATCTCTTTCTAATGGTGCTGTCCTTGTCACTGGTGACGTCTCGAATGTTCTAAGTATGGCTATCTCTTTCTAATAGTGCTCTCTTTCACTCCTATTGCAAATTTCGCCATATACTGAAAAGTTCTTCAAAGGCCCATAAGTGGTCCTGAAAACGCCTGAAAACGGGTTTTCAGGTTATTGCGTCATCGGATAGAGGGTGGCCTGAAACGGACTGAAAACATGTTTCAGGCGCCTGAAAACGACGGCAACATGGGTGAATTTTCGATTTTCCAGTATGTAATAGAGCTACTCCTGAAACGGTCCGAAATGACTTTTCAGCCTGCTGAAAACGCTTCTAAAGCACTGAAATTCCCGTCTGAAGTTTATGGTTAAATCCACCGGCGTAACAATATATAAAAAAATGATATATTGTATATTATCCAAAATATAACGATAAGTGTCAAGAAAGTCCACGGGTAGCAGCTAGTCTAGAAATAAAGTTATTGAAGTCTGATTGCTAAACTTCGGTGCGTGTCCAATTACGTCAATGATCTTGGCACTCACAACAGTTGGAATGTGCCAAGTTTTAGAGTTTAAAATTTCCAAAATAATTTTTATAATAATCGCCAACTATTTCGTAATAGCTTTTCCTTCAAACAGGTATACATACAGCACATGAAAACTATGCAACCAGATAGGCCAAGGAAACTATTCCTCACACTGAAGAACAAGGAGTCTCGACGGTTCACCAAATGCTTCCACGGCTGGGGCGAGCATAAGAGACCACCGGAGTAACTAGATCTGTTTTCTTCTCAACCCTTCCCAATCTTAATTGACATTTCAAATCTACCCTATTTTTGTAAATGTTATTTGACTTGGGCCATTCAAGTTGTATACTTAACTAGAATTTTAGTAATTTTGAGCATCCCAGACTCCACTTGTCAGCAAAGGTTATTTTGCATTATGTAAACTTTAGATCAATAAATTCATTAATGAACCAAACCATTAAGGACTAAATTTTAATGCAATATTTGGGATATCTCTACATTATTCTTGCAAACCAAGTAGGCTTGATATAACGTGTATGAGTTAAAAAAAAAATCTTAATGTAATCAAAAGTAAGCAAAGACCCCCACCCTTTTGGTGCATACGTAATACTTGAATGACCCTACCCTACCAACTACCTAACCCTACCCAAGTAAGTAAGTAAGTGACCCTACCCCATTTGTGTGATAAAAAGTTTAATGTACTAAAAAACAAATATTGCCCAAAATCAACAGTATTCTATTTTAGTTAGTAGGTACTTCAGAGTATGCTAAAGTGATTGAAATTTCTTTTTTCTTCTAGCTCAGGAAGATTACAGGTACTTAAATGCAGCTGCATTAATTTTACTTATGCAGCATTTTATTTCATTCAAACTTCTAACCAGTTAATTTACTGTAAATGCTATTTCAACTTATTACTGTTGCATTAATTATCCAGTATTTTTTATTTATCTGGGGCTTCCATGCTTATATACAAAGGAATGTGAAAAATGAAAGACTGAGATATATGCCATTATATCAACACAATTTATTAGGCATTTTTGATTAAAATCATTCAACTTAGCACAAGTGTAGAGTGATATAGTGATATTACATACTGCATAAGAGTAACTTTTGACTAGATAAGCAGAGAATGCATTAAGTGTTACTCTATTAACCTGCAGAATCACCTTTTGTATAGGCGCAGTCCTTGTGTGATTCAACAGGTTACAAAGGCTGACACAATAAAAAAATAAAATGTTTTATGAGGTCATTGGTTTGACAAGACGCTTTTAAAATTAAAAGTGCGCCTAGTGCAAAAATCAACCAAAAATTTCTATACACTTAGATATATGGTAACAAAAGTAAATGAATAAACTGGTTTCTTTACTAAAAAAAACACAAAATTTACATAAAAAAATTGTTTTAACTAAAATGCTTGAAAATATCAGAGACAACACATTATTTTTTACAAATTATATACTTACCTAGACTAATGTTTTGTTTAAGTAATTGTTTAGTTTTTCTATATATCTATTATTTTGAATAATTAATAGATAATAAGCAAAATCTTGATTCTTGCACTGATATTCACAGAGTGGTACAAAGCACTGTAACGCTTTTATGTAACCGAAAACCTATGCCTATCATTCTCACAAGTTTTGCATTAGGCGCACTCTTAACTACACAGTAACATAATTATATATGCTCTTCATACAAAAACTTATGTAAATCATGTATATAAGATCTATGTTCTCTATTGTAATTATTAATCAGATATTTATTTGTGCTATTTTATAGTTATGAGCACAAAATTATAATAAAATACCTATAACATTAATGAGTCTTCACTTATTTATTACTTACCTGCAACTACAACAAAAAACTTAACTAAGGTAATTTCATGATTAAGATTTCGAGTTCAAAAAAACCTTTCTTCTGTAGTGTAGCTTCTGTTGATAGGCTACTAAATTAACACTTGCCTAGACCTAAAGTTAGTCATCATCATCATCATCATCAGAGGGCACAAATAGTTCATTTTCTTCAAGGAAATTCGCAATACTTTTGCTAATTACGGCACCGACAAATAACCCAGGAATAATGGTCATCACAATACCAATCAATCCGAAAGGTTGCTTCTCTGGCTGCGGAAGAATCGCTCCAGTAGCGGTGGTGGTCGCAGGCCTCTTGTGTACCAGCTGCTCCGTTCTTTGAAAGCTCTTCGATTGAGCTAAAAGTCGTGCAAGCCGAAAAATTGCCATTATAACAACCTTGCTGAATTTTAAGGCAGCAATTAATTTAATTTACCTACCACGACGTGATATTTTTAGATTTTTGGGAACGGAGAGGAAAAATCAGTGTTGCCAGTAGGGTCTTGTCAAAAGCAACCCGAAAGAAATAAAAAAGTAACCTTTTAGACTGAAAAGTTACCTTTTATATTTTTTTCCATTATTTATGTAGTTAGTTACCTACTAAAATTTTATATAAACATAAGTTGTTAATAGTTAATAGACCTTCGTTTGATCACAATCTCACCCAGTGGAAAGTGAAGATGTGGCCGACAATGTATCGTGACGATCTGGAAGATACCTAAGTATTCACTCTTGTTTTGAAGAAACCCAGTTTGTAATTGGTTGAAAAAAACAGCAGTACCTACCTAGTTTCAAATCGCTTCAAACGCTTAGTGCGAGTGGACGGTAAGTAAAAACAAGTAGGGGTAATAATGTAAGACCATCAAAAGCCTGATGATTTTTTTTTTATTAGGAAACAAAGGCTAAATTTTTCATATTGAAAACTTTCTTCCTTTTCACTTTAGCGAGTCATATTTTGTGACCTTATCAAGGATCTTATACATTAGTGCGAGAGAGATAGACATATTTTCAGGAGTTGCGCACACCATAATTATGTACAAACAAACTATCGAAACATAAGAGCAGAGAACGTGTTGCCATAATTATTTTAATGTACTCCTGTAGAGTTGCCTTGCCAGCGCTGCAAATAAAAAAAATGACAATTTCCAAAATATTACCTAAAAGTAACCTTTGAAGTCGTGTTACCTAAAAGTAACCGGACGTAGTGAAAAATCACCTAAAAGGTAACAAAAGTTACCTTCTGGCAACGCTGGGAAAAATGGAAAACACTCCCTCGACTCGACGAGTCCCAGAAATCTGACACTGACTGACAAAACAAATGACAGTCGACTACCTTAATCCACACTCTAAAGATGGGGTACAAGCTAAGGGTACAAGATGCGTTAGCATCCCTAGTACATCTGTGGGTACAAGGAAGAATCCAACATCTCATCTCCCAAGCCAACCTAACCTGCACGCAGTTTACCCTGCTGGATAACGAACTAGGCTCTGGTGAAAATATCGCACAATCTACATAATTTGTTTACAATTGTCTCCCGTTGATTGTTTGGTTTGTCACCACGGAATACAAGATTATTTTTGCTTTATTTTGTCCCAAGCTTATAGGTATAATAAATTCATCTAAGGTCCCAAGAGTTTCACTATTTCGAATCGGTTGAAATGGTAATCGGTTTTGAAACGAACATACCTGTACATTTCTGTGCCCAGAATTCATAAAAGATGTCAACTTCAAAATAAATGCAGTTACAAAGTCAAAAACGTCAAAAACCTTGTCCAAGAAATCAAAATAAAAATGTCTGAAAAGCCAAAAGTAGCGAAGTATGTGTAAAATAAATAGAAAATAATTGATTGTTCACGATTTATGAGTATTTGGTCTGCTAAGAATCATGAATGTGACGCTCACGAGTTTGGAAGCCCTGATACGTAAGTGTTAATCTGTCGTGTTCCTGTAGTTACGGAAACAGTAACAGCTGAACATAGTTTTATGTTGGCAGTGAAAGCAACAAACGAAGCCTTACCATGTCCAGACCCAGCTGCGCTGGAGGCCTTCTGTGCTGTGATGCGGCAGTCCCCGGACGGTCCTCAGATGGCCGCACAGACCCTGGCCGCTCGTATCCACGTCCCCCACACTCAAAAAGCTTTGCTCGCCCTGGCCATGACTGATAGATGTATGCGAAAGTGCGGTGCGGATTTTCACGCAGAAGTCGGCAAATTTCGCTTTCTAAATGAGATGATAAAGCTAGTCTCTCCTAAATACCTAGCTGATAGGACTGCACCTGAAGTGAAAACCAGGGTAAGCATATTGCTGACTGACTAACAGTTACTACTCATAAGGAAAAGGCATAGTTTCCCTGATCTTTATTGTGTGTCCTTGATCATAGATTTTATACTTAACATCTTTTTTTTATTTAAAGAATGTTAAAACCATTATTTCAGTTGTGTTTTAAACATCATTTCAGATACTTCAAATCTTACATGCCTGGTCCATTGAGTACCCACAAGAATTCAAATTCAAAGTGGCCTACGACATGCTGAAAAACCAGGGGGTTGTAAAGGAAACACCTCCACCGCTACCCCCAGAAGAATCAGCACCCCCAAAGCCCAGAACTAAGAATCCGATCACGGAGGATGCTGAAAAAACTAAGCTGCTTCAGAAACTTCTGCAGAGCAAGAAGCCGGAGGATATACAACATGCTAACCGGCTTATCAAGACCATGGTTAGGGAGGTAAGGAATAAAATATGTTTTTACCTATAAAAACTGTTTGAATAGCAGCACATGGACTGAGTGAGACACACATGATTTGAGCAGGCATTTTGTGTTATGAAAGTGTTAAGTTTTATCTATCTCTCATTGACTCATCATAATTCTTTTTTTGTATTACAGGAGGAAAGACGCAGCGAAGCCTCCAGCCGCCGTGAACAAGAGCTAACCACAGCCCTCGACAGCGCCAGCCTTCTCTCTGACATGCTTGAGTTGGGACACAGCGCATCACCAGATGAAGTACAGCTGATACACGACCTGCAGTCCATAGTGTCGAAGATGCGAGGCTCTCTGGATGAAATGGCGTCTCAAACTGTGGAGATGGAATACTTGGGTAAGTTATTAGTCATCATTTTAAGTACTCTTAAATAAGGCGTTCACTTCCCGGCCTCTGCGGTCCAATCGAATGGGCGCGCCGCGCTGAAACTACGAAGATTGCTAGAGCTATTATGTAAAACAATTTCCGTTGTGCATGGGCAATGTAAGTGTTCATAACTGGCTTCTGCTCGCACCTTATATGAATAAAATAAACTTAACCTACATAAAATATTAGTCTAAACATTAAACTTTACAGGCACAAATAAAAAGAATCCTAAAGTCAATCCTTATCGTTAAAAGGTTGGCAACCGTGTTTAATGTCCCAGATGTTGCAGGCATCCACATCAGGCAAACCGCTTGTTTGTCACCTTGATGGTATAAAAATACTAAGAATTAATCAATCACAGCCTATAGATAGGGCTTATAGTTCATAATGTTCATATTATAGACTGTGGTTCATTTTATATTTTTTCTCATAAAATACAAATAACGTTGCAAATTAACACAACGTTTTAATCACTGCACTGCTTTATTATTTATGATTTTGAGTTTAATTTAGGGCTAGAATAAATGTCGAGCATCTCGATTAGGGTGGTTTCATGATTGAATTTTTTCAATTTACAGATGAAGTCATAAAAGCAAACTATGTACTAGACAACATACACGAAATGTATGAAGCATTTGTCGCGCAGCAAAACAACAAGAAATCCGAACATAAACCAATCACCAACAACAACACCTTGTTGGATTTTGCTGGTGCAAACCTAGAGGGCGCTAGTAAGAAGAGTGAACCAATGAGTGTTGCCAAAAACGCGATAGATGAGCTGGGAGATATATTTTCTGCGGAAGGAGCTTCTGGTATTGCAGCGCCTTTGGAGCCTGTCAACCTAATGCAGGGTAAGACTTCTGCAGGAAACTAGAGTTTATGATGTTGATTCTGTAGGTACAACCGTAAGTAAAACCACAGTACAACATTGGTTTAAGTGTGTAATAATAATAATGGATGGGATTGAAAATGACAACGTTTTATTAAAAAATACAGGACTTTTACACAATCCTCAACAGCCTATAAAGGTCCAGTGCTGGACGCTGGCCTCCCTTGATAATCGCCTTATTGACTTTTATCTCATGGAGGTAATGCCTATAATCCCCACGCTGGGCATGCGGGTTGGGGATCGCAGTTCGGTTGTAGATCCAGTCTGCAAGAGGCGCTGCTCCCCGCTCCCCGGTGTATGTCCCTTAGTAGCCTCTTACGACATCCACAGGAAGAGTTGAGGTGGTGCAAATTCTAAGCCGGCATCACACGGCTTCACACACTACCTACATTACCTACCTACCTACATTACCTGTTCCAGCAATAAAGTAAGGTACTTTGCTGTACCTTACTTTATTGCTGGAACAAAAATTACCAATATTCGATGCACATAGTGGTAGTAGGTTAGTGGTAGATAACTATAAAAAATAGAGTTGTCACAAATGTGCTTGGATAAACCATATCTCTCATTTTGTGCATTCTGATACATTAAAGCAGCATAGACACAACGACAACCACACACATATACACACGCACACACAACCACACACCGAGTCTCCTGTTGCCCAGACTCTTAAGAGACTGGTGCGTCGGGAGTACCGATACACACATACTCATACAGACACATGACACAAACCCACACATTGGGTATTATGTTGCCCAGACTCTGAAGAGACTGGTGCCTCGTAGGACCCCAAACACAAACACGCACACACAGACACATGTACACACACCCTCATATACGCCAATAACAAACATTTTGTAAATTAGTAAATAGGTAGCTTTTAATATTAGCATGTAGGTAATTTGTAAATAATTATTCAAGAATCTAGGAGTTGGGCGTTGACACTACCACACAGTTTTTAAGCTTCGGTAGTGTCATTGTTTCAAAAACATCATGTACTATTTTACCCAACCACTGGTTTCTGAATCTAAGCTTAGTTAGTTTCATATAAATATTGAGTTATATACAAATTAGATTATATTTAGACTGAGAAAAGTAATGTATTAATTTTAAGATTTATAAAACTTACTAGTGGTTTCTTTTTCGCTTCTTCCACTAGTGGACAAAAAATTGAAGCGAATAAAATCAATAACATCATATTTCTTATTTGATAATAATTACTATTTATAAACCTGTTTATAGTATAAAATTTGACTTGTCTAAGTGCTTATTTTGTAAGCTTAAAGAAATAAACGTTATTGATATTTGATATTTGAATCGGTCTATACTCCGATTCCTTAACTACATCATCGAATCAAAGCATAGAAGCTTGAAACAATTTATTGTTAAAAAAGCTTTCATGCAACATTTGACGACCTCTGTGGCGCGGTGGGCGAAGGTCTGCCTGCGACGCAGAAGGTTGCGGGTTCGATTCCCGCCTCGGAACAAATGTGTGTACGATCTGCAGACATTTGTTCCGGGTGTTCTGGTCGTTTCCTATGTATGATAAAAAATATCTATTTATGTAATGTATTATATTATGTATATCAGTTATCTAGTACCCATAACACAAGCTTTGCTTAGCTTGGGGCTGGATAATGCTGTGTGAATTGTCCAGCATTATTTATTTATTTATCATTTAATTGACCTCGTTCGTTTTTGATTCATATGTGATTGATTATGCGTTGTTAAAGTTGTGTTATAGTTTTTAATAAAAAAGAATAGATTTATTTGTAGACATTAAATATATTGGATTCTAAATTGTATTAAAGGGTTTTTGCATTTCTTTTCGTCGCTTAGAATTAAAGCCCCAAGCTAAGCAGACCACTGGGTACTTAAAGACTGATATACTACATAATACAATACATTACACAAATATTTTCAGAACGTTCAATAAAAAAAAATCTAAGGTGGGAATCATTCACCATTCACTCATCATGTTCAATGAAATGCTTTAAAAAAGGATTTGTTCTTTAGTTTTTTTAACTCTTTGCGGTATTTTCAGATGATGTCGATTTGCTAGCCGAGAAACCGAAAGCAGAAGGTTGGAACGAGTTGGATTCGTTAGGGGAACAGCTGCTGAAGCAATCGCTACCTGAAAACGTGAAACGGGTCGACGGCTTTAATGGGTAAGGAGGAATCTAAATAAACGTTTTTGGTATTACAACTGTTACATTCACTGCCTTGACTAAACAGAATGAAACTATTACAGAGGCATTAAAAAAAAGCCTACAGTAGGTGAAACACTAACTGTGTGATGGATTTTTGAAATTTCCTTTGTTTAACGGAATAAAAAGATAATCCACCCAAAACTATTTCATTTGTGTCTCGAAAACTCATCAATGTCTGGAGTTGTCTGGTCTCCGACCGTGCGTGGTAAAATTCTGCCACCCGATTCGTGCCGAGTTTTCTGAATAAGTTTTTTTTAGTTTGAGTTACAAAAGTTAGTGGTGGCGCTAGTTTGTGTGGGGTTAAGTTAATTTTTTTCTTACAATAGCTTTTAACATCTAAATCGCTTTATTCCAGCAAAACAACCAAACAAAAAATCCCGATGAACGCGCTAACATCTCCAAAACGCGAAGCACCGACCACCGCTCCGGTACTCGACTTAGATTTCTTCACGAAGAAGCCAGAAGACGTAAAACAAAGCCCAAAAGCCACACCCATCAATCCTGGCGCTTCAAACGATGACGTCATGGTCGATATATCCGTCACACCATCCAATTCAACGTCTAACATTCTAGACTTGGCAACACCCAGAGAAACCTATAACATTAATTCACCTAGAGAAACACCCTCTTTCATTAACTCGCCGAGCACAGAGAACTTGAACGGCAAAGTGAAAAGCAAAGTTGAAGTGTTCCCGCCAACTGGTATCTATTTGAACAGAGAATGTGTGTTCCCTAGTAATGTTCCCCCGTTGACGGCGTACGAAGATAAAGATGGACTTACTGTTGTGTTTCATTTCTGCAAGGACAGACCGCGGCCTGAAGTCAACGTGATTGTAATATCGACTACTAATAGGAGCAGTTCGTATATTGAGGATTTTAATATACAATGCTTTGTTAATAAGGTAAGGATATGAAATAAGTTCCGAAAAAATTTCGTCTTCGGCGGGACTCGAACCCGCGCCCCACCCTCAGTACGGGTGTGCTCTAAACAACTAAGCCAGTCCGTAAGATGTCCCAAAGATTTTCAATGAGTCCGACTGAGACTTCGTGGCTAGCTTACCCGTAATTACTATAACAAAAATCGCAAATCAATTCAATTTAATAGCGTTTTTTTCTTTAGGCTTACAAAATAAGCACTTAGACAAGTCAAATTGTGGTTGAATAATCGTTTTTAGGGTTCCATATCCAAAGAGTAAAACGGGACCCTATTACCAAGACTCCGCTGTCTGTCCGTATGTCACCAGGCTGCATCTCATGAACCGTGATAATTAGACAGTTGTAATTTTTACAGATGATGTATTTCTGTTGCCGCTATAACAATAAGAGTTTTTCTAAAGGTACAGTTTTTTTTCAGGGTTGTAAGGTCCGCCAGCTGCCTGCCTCGAATACTACCTTTGACCCGTTAAATCCTTTCGTCCCTCCTGCAGCTGTCACACAAGTAAGTGCCTTAAGTTAGAGCCCTAATGGCCATCGCAGACCGGGAAGGAAAAAAAAAGGGTACGTATTGATATAGAAATACGACATAAAATGCTATGCTTTAAAATAATGCCGCGACATCGAAACGGATTTTTCTATATCAATACGTTTGAATGCTTCGGAGTTTCTCTGATGGATAGGATTCGCAACGAATACATCCGATAGATAACTAAGGTTAAATATCGACATAGCTCAATGGAGCAAGCTGAAGTGGCAGCGGGCTGGCCATATCTCGAGAAGAACCGACAACCGCTGGGGTAAAAGTGTTCTTGAGTGGAGACCGCGACTCTGCAAACTTAGTGTAGGACGCCCTCCGACCAGGTGGGATGACGATTTGCGAAAGACTGCTAGCAGATGCTGGATGCGGCAAGCTGAAGACAGGGCGCTATGGCGCTCTTAGGGAAGGCCTATGTCCAGCAGTAGACTAATTTAGGCTGATGATGATGATGACGTTTAAATGTCCATTGGTAAAAAATTAAATTCCTTGCCATCCCGTCTCATTCGCCATTACTCATTACGACGCCATGATGGCGCCACCGGTCGCGCCATGGTTGTGTTTTGAGCTACCAAGGAAGAAACACCAAAGTAAACTCTAGAATTGTTAGTTTCAAAAAGGACGTCGAAAGAGTTCAGTTCCAACCAAACCTACGACTGGTGGCGCAACTGGTGGTAAAATGAGACGTCAAATGGCTCCATACCTATATCATATAAGGTCAGCAAAATGTTTACAATTGTATGAAGGGTCCATACAATTGAAACATTTTGCTGGTGGCGAACTGTGACGCCGCCATTGTGTTTTAATAGAATATTTGTCCAATTGATTGGTTCTCATAATATAATATTTTTTATTATGCATAGAAAATATCCAGAACAAATATTTGCAGATCGTAGAAACATTTGTCTTTAGTTACTTTTACAGACATCCTCAACCTCAAAATAGGATGATTAGTTAATAATCAGATTGCATGTTATTATTATATTAACTGATAATTAAATTCGGCACATAACTTTACTCATCTTAAAGAGTTATGTTAATAGTTGTACTTGCAGTTATTGTTAATGCTGTGTGAATTGTTCAGGGTTATTTATTTTTATTATTTATAATTAAAAACTAGATCATAAAATTATCTGTATCTGTACGCCTTCTTAAACCCAGTATGTAAAATAACTCAAGGACCTCAAGATACAAGCATTGCTTAGTTTGAGTTCCGCTGGCACTAACTTATGATTATGTACCTATGTGTATTTCGAAAATGAACATAATATTTTTTTTTTTTAGATAGATTATCTTTCAAAATATCATAATCTTTTCGCCTTTTCGGGTTCGATTCCCGCCTTGGGAAAAATATTTGTACGATCTGCTGGTATTTGTTCCGGGGTTCTGGTCGTTTTCTATGTAGATATAATAAGAAAAATCTATATATGTAATGTATTCTATTATGTATATCAATTATCTAGTACCCATAACACAAGCTCTGCTTAGCTTGGGGCTAGATAATGTTTTGTGAATTGTCTAGCATAAAAAAACTCTCTCTCTCTCTGTACTAAAAGTTAGTGTCTTAAAAGAGTTATTTATTCTCCTCAGATAATGCTGATAGCTCGGCCTCCTGACTGCGCGCCAATCGACCTGAAATTCGTGATCACCTACTCAATTGACGGCGAAACGTTTTCGGAAATAGGAGAAGTCAAAAATCTACCATTAGATGAAATTGAGAGTGATGAAACATTCTTTTGAGAAGTTTCTTAAACCGCAAACGTCTGCGCTCAATGGTAATAGAGAACTAAGTAGTTAGGGCCTTTCTTAAAATGTCCTATACTTTTGCTGATTTATACAGGGTTATTCGTAATTTAATTACGCTACGTGAACTGCAGGTTCTGCCCATCATCACGAACGCCAGGTCATCACTCTCAAAATTGGTATTAGGTACCACCCCTACATTCAATAAAACCATTCTTTGGGCATTATTTGATACTAACAAGATACAAGATTTTATTGGTAAACTACCGGTCCGCCCCAGCATCGCGCGGATATATTCTTTAACCTGTGTTACTTAGTAATTTTTTATATTGGTTCAGTTTTTAAATTTATTCGTTACATACAAAACTGCAAATCTTTCCTTTGTTAATATTAAAAGCTTAAAGAAGTAAAACTAACTAAACTTAAAAACGGGTCTGCCTTGAATTAACAATGGGAGTGGGAGTGAAAAATTGGTCTTCAGTAATTCATTGGGTCCAAGACAAACGTTTTCTCATTTTATATCAGAAATAAGCAAAATAAAATTAAGAATTAAGACTGTCTTCACAAACGTTTTCGTGATGATGGGCAGAACCTGCAGTTAGTAGTGTCAGTGGATTACCAATAACCCTGTACATTTATCATATATTCATAAGGCCTTAATAGACCACTGACTATCATGAAAAATCTAGACTAGACAAGATTATATCTACAGAAGAAAACGTTATGACTATGCACGTGGTAAGCCTTTGACATATAACCACAACCACAACAGCTTATAATGGTCCACTGCTGGACGCAGGCCTCCCCCTGATTATTTTATCTCATGGGAGTAATACCCATAATTCTCACGCTGGGCATGTGGGTTGGAGATCGCAGTTCGGTGGAAGATCTCTGCAAGAGGCGCTGCTGCCCACCCCCTGGTGTAGGTACATCCCTTACAGACATATTACAGCTTCACACAAAATATTTCACACTTGGCAAGCGGTATTATTGCCCTCCTTTTTATCTGTATACATAATTTTCTCTGGTCTCGGTTGATTTTGACGCACATATTTCAAAAAGCACTGATAAGTGGTAGGGAAATATATTTTAATGACAAAAATTTTATTAGACGGTGCCTGCTTTCTATAACCAAAAAAGACTTCTAATAAATGTTTATCTAATTTCACAGTCGAAGTCTTAGACAAAAAGCTTGTAAATTTATATTACGCGATAGGTATGTTAAATCATAAAAAATTAAATTAGAAAAATTTAGTTGATCTGTAGTTTTGACTGATATTATTTAAAAATATTATTCAATGACATATGTTCTAGTCGAATACGAATTATAATTCATTCCATTAAGCTGTGCACACAAACTTATCTCTAAGTATATTGACGACCTCTGTGGCGCGGTGGAAGAAGGTCCGCCTGCGACGCAGGAGGTTGCGGGCTCGATTCCCGCCTCGGGACAAATTTTTGTACGATCTGCAAATATTTGTTCTGGGTATTTTCTATGTATAGTAAATAATATCTATCTATGTTATGTATTGTATTAAGTATGTGAGTCATATAGTACCCCTAATATAAACTACGTAGCTTGGGGCTAAATGATGCTGTGTATTGGCCAGAATTACTATATATTATAATTATTTAATATTCATAATATTTAACCCATCGTGTGTACAGTGGGTCTTATTGTTAGTAATTAGTTGTATACCTAATGTTGTTATATTTGGAATTTGTGGCGTTTCTCTGAAGGATAATTTTTGGCAAAAATCAGATGACGTTAATTATATTTTTTTCTAGTATCTTCATTGTCATAGAAATATACAATTAGAAAAATTAATCAATAATTATTGAATATTAATATATTATTAGTGTCAAAAACAGTAATAAAAATTTGACTTCTTCAAGAACTCTACCAATGACTTAAAATTTTATATTAGATCATTTTCCATTCCATAATTTTATTTTATGTTATAATTATCTTAGAATACCATAATCACTAATTATCAATTCCATTATTTTTATTCTATGTTAGAATTACTTACTTAGAATACCATAATTACTAATTAAGCAAGCTATTGCTGCGTGGTATGAATTGATTTAAATGGCAAGACTACTCGGCACAATACTTAAGCTGGCTGATTATTGTAAAATAATCATATATATATATATATATAGGTATGTAAAAGGTCTTCATGTATGTTTTTTTATATTTATTTATTGGTTTTTTCAATTATTTGAACATTACCACCCCTGAACAGTACACAAAATTATAACAAAAAAGGCACGAAAAAAATAATAAATAAACAAATTATGTAGGTTAATTGTATATTCAATTATGTAAAAACAAAATGATCTCAATAAAGAACTTAATAATGCATGTTTTAGAATTGTACCAATGTAATGTTAAACACCGTGTTGTAAACTACAATAAGCTAATTGCTATTCTACACATTGACTAAATAAAAATATTTGAAAGGCACACGCCGTAGCCCACGGTAAATAAATCTAGACTTTCTACTTGCTATTTTAAAATGACTGTTGTAATACGCTGCAAACACCGCGTGATGATTCCTCTAAAGGTTGTCGCACACATATTCAACTCTGAACGGATCATAACCTCGCCTTTAAGGGGCCTGCGAATGCCCATACAAACTTACTACCTACCAAAATGATTTGTTATTCGAGCATATTTCCACCATATGTTATAACTTGGACCTATTCGAATAGTATTTATCTAGGTCTCTGGTTGTTTTTTTTCTTCAAAATCTCATACAATAAAGACTTGCCTATAATAAAATGCAAGCAAATCGCATTTTGGATATTTTTACGCAGAAAATTACATGTTATCGTCATATTTGTTTTGTTTGGGAACATAATTTTATATAGTCTTGTATAGTTGTGTTGTTATTAAAAGTAAAAAGTTGAAAATACAAAAAGTTTATAGTCATCATTTTTAGTATAACGGAACTATCATTATATTAGAATAATACCTATTACGAAATGAAGTTGCCAGCAGCTGTCGCTAAATCCTTAAGTATTATTTGAATATTATGCAGGTCTACCAGCATTGTTTTGTAAAAAATCGCCTCGCGTCTTCATTTCATTCTACACCTAGCGCCGCCGCCGGGCCGACCCGTTTTAGAGTATATTTGTGCGCCAACCATAATGATGATGTTTCTGACTAAAGTTTTGCGCTCATTCATTAAATAGGTACCATCCAGCACAAAAACGTGTTCTCAAATTTCCCAAAATCCTGTAAATAAAAATAAATAAATATTGGGCTTGAACTCGCTAGGTATCTTTAGATTCATTTTGCAGTGTTAAAAATGGCTCCACACAAGCTTCAAACGAGTGGTCCGCGAGCTATTTGTCATGCCGTCAATATGAAATTTTATTCATCTTGTTAAGTGTTAATTAGGCCCACATTTTAATGCACATTTTTGTGCTGCATTGTATAATTCGTGCAAATCGTTATGAATTTTGTGTGCATAGCCTCAAATGCGAAACTGCGCCTTTTTGGAACCTTAAAATACGCAACTGCGCGTACTTCCGAGAATTTATAAAGATTTGCGCGCATTATAGCAGTGCATCTCTAATCTGCGACAACCTTTATGAGTCGGTGTAGCTGTAATGCAGTTCTAGCTTATAATATTGCATTTATATTTATAATAATAATAACATTGTGATAGGATATCAGTATCACAGTAGATATACCTAACTGTGCAAAAAAGATGCTATATGTGTTGTGTTAACTGTATGTATGTATCTACGTAAATAAATACATATGATTTATTAAATTGTATTGTTTACTTTTACTAACAGCAGATAACCTTAAGTAGGTATCTATTTTTAGTTGATAAAAAGGTTAAAAGAATGATTTATGTACAATGCATGACTTAGTGGTGTATTTATGATCAATCAAGTAGGTCGTAAAATATGCGTCACGACACGAAAGAGATTAAAAACATCACTACTTAGTGATGAATAAGTTCCTTCTGGGAAAACGTGCTCCAATCATCACTCGGTCAAGTGAGATGGCCAAACGCTTGTACTTCACCAATAAAAAACTTATTTTTAATGCATAAGTTTATTTGTACAAAATAGGTACTACGTGATACAGCACACTTAAAACTAATATTTACAATAAATGCTTTGAATAAACACAATCCATGTGTCTTATAGGTTTTATATGACAGATAAGAACTAAGACACCCACAATTTACAACATAATGACAACAAAATGCACTTAAAAGTTTTTTAGCGTCTGGAGATTGGTTTGAAATATAAGGTAATGTACCTACCTACTTGCTGCCTGGTGTTTTTGTCAATTTATGCTAAAATAAGATAGGTGGAGGACTAGGATAAAAGGTAGTAAAATACCCAGATTACAAATTTTTACAATACAAACGCAAAATGAATAGAAATCATTGATCCAGAATCGCCCATTTTTTGTATCTTTGATAACATATGTTGACTAAGAGCTTGGTTAATTTTACACAAGATGGCAGTCGAAAATATCATTAAGTATATGTCAAAGTCAGAAAGCATTCTACACAGCTTGGTCTCTGAACGCCAGCGCTGTGATCGCCTTCTGGTGCCCACAGTATTCTCGCTCTAATGTACCCTTCTCTATGTTCCAAAGTCGCGCGTAGCTGTCGGACGAGCCTAGAACAAAAAAGGCCGAACAAATTAGATTAGTTTATTTTACTCACATGTAGATGGAATATCTTAATGTTAGCTTAGGTACGTCATAAGTACATGCGCACCCATCCAGTAGGGCACCGCACTGGCAAACGTTGACATTAAATTAATAAATTGGGAGCCTTTTCGTATGGCTCAGTAAAGATGTAGAAACCTCCGTTTGTATTTATTTACACCTTCCGTGCTGTCACCAATCCGCCTGCAAAGCGTGGTGATAATGGCAATCCCTTGCTTGCAGGAGGCACATTCAGCAGTAACTATGTAGTTTGATGACCTATGCGGGTTCGATTCCCCTCGGGACATGTTTGTACAATCTGCAGATATTGGTTCCGGGTGTTCTGGTAGTTTTTCATGTATGATAAAAAATATCTATCTTTGTATTATATTGTATTAAGTATATATATTGGGGATCCATAACACAAGCTCTGCTTAGCTTGGGTCTAGATAATGCTGTGTGAAGTGTCCAGCATTATTTATTTATTAGTATCTAATTAGTATGCTAAGGCGGATGGCATTAGGGGCTCATTAGGTGAGGCCTATGTCCAGCAGTGGACTAATATAGGCTGATGATGAAGACGTATGGCTCACCAGTGAAGAGATATCGCGACTCTATGCTAAAGGCTGCGTCCCACACCCAGCGCTGCGTGTCGTGTCGCAGCTCCTGCAGCAGCGACCAGTCGCTCGTGCTCCACACCTTCGCCGAGCAGTCGCCAGAAGTCGTCACCAGCATTCTACCACCAAGTCATTACGAAGGTTTTGTTATCATAGTGCATAAGCCCTAGGACTCTGGATATCTCTAAGAAATTAAGTAAAAGTAAAGGTAAGAGGTCTTGAGATTGTCGATTAGGCGGGTGTTGATTTCGTGGCTTAGTTGGTCAAACCACCCCGTACGAGTGTGCTCGTAGGGTGAGGCGCGGGTTCGAGTCCCGCCGAAGATTTTTTTTTTTGGTCACTTATTTAATTTTTTGAGTCATTCATTACATTACGAAATCATTTTTATGTCTTTACTAAAATGCGAGTCATTCTAATTACACGTCTGAATGGATCTTTAGAATAGGCAAGGCTATTGTGACACGCAGAAGGATTAGATCTGGGCTCATAAATCCAACGCCGCTACCGCGTAACATTAAAATATACATTTAACAACTTACAATAATGGTGTTTCCAGATTTGCGAATTTCTTGGTAAAACAACTAATTTCATTCGATAAGATGGCCATAAGTGATGTTAGCCATATTGTTGAACTTGGATCGTTCAACAAGTGGTATTCTTTATTTAACTAACACGGGTATTTTAAAAACCAATACCATAATAGGTATTGCACAGTTTTGCAATGGGCCTAGTCCTCAAACGGGCTGATTCTACGATCCGGCGCACATTTGACACATCTGTGGCGCGGTAGGTGAAGGTCTGCCTGCGACGCAGGAGGGCGCGGGTTCGATTCCCGCCTCGGGACAAATGTGTGTACGATCTGCATATATACCTGTTTGACTAGGGTATTCTGGTCGTTTTCTATGTATACTAAAAAAAAACTATGTATTGTATTATGTATGTATCAGTTATCTAGTATCCATAACACAAGCTCACGAAAATTTAATAACGTCCTAAAAAAAAATCGATTTCGGCAGAATCCCAATGCGAGTAACACACCATAAAGCAAAAAGCTAAACACAAGCTCAGTTTAGCTTGGGTCTAGATAATGCTGTGTGAATTGTCCAGGATTATTATTACTAGCGGTCCGCCCCGGCTTCGCACGGGTAGTTATTTTGTTCGTCAATATTCCAATATTTTTAATACTTCTCATCCTATTCCGGACTAAAAGAAATCCAACAAATCAAACACCATGTAAATCGTTCCATCGTTCTTGAGTTATAAATGGTGTAACTAATACGACTTTGTTTTATATTATAATTATATAGATTTACATCACTCCACTCACGTAGAATCTAAGCTGAATTTACAGCGAATCGCGTATTTAGTGTGGGCGGCGATGTGCTTTCTCGGGACGGGGTGCGGGGGATCTCCGCCCAGGGACCACACGTAGCAGTTACCCTTGTTGTTGACAGCGGCCATCATCTTACCAGACGGGTCGATGGCTATGTCTTGGATGGACGCCTCTGCTTCGGGTATCTGGTAAAATAAATGAATCCATCAAAAAACGCGCCGAGGGGTAGGAATAGTCGCCGTAGCTGGATATAGGCCTAAATGAGACGTCACGAATAGCTATCTTAAGCCGCCTCTATATTATATCATATTTTTTTGTATTTCATTGTATAAAAAGTAAGTCCCTTTTTGGCCGTAAGTTTTGATAAGTAGCATAGTTGTATTAATTAAGAGCTGTGGATTTTGTTTAATATATAAATAAATATCAATTCCCTGCAACCGCTCAAATGTTAGTCCATCCTACTTAAAGTCTAGTAATATTTAGGCGCCCCGGCTATACACGGGTATATTCTATAGCCGATGTTCATCAGGGATAATGTCGGATTCTAATGGTAAACATTCTCTTAGCAGCTAATCTTTGAATTACCTAGGTTTATCTAGTTTTGTTTTCTTGTACCTCCCTGTAATGCGAGGGAATAACAGCACAACGAACAGAAATCCTCAACTTGCCGAGGTCACTCCGTGAAGCCTGTGGAGACCCCAGGAAGATTCTGCGCTTCTGGGCGGAGTTAGGCTGGCTATGCTAGCATAAATAACGCATAATGGACCAAAAGGAGTTCAAATGCGGACAAGGGAGTACTCCTACCTACCTACCGCCCCAACGGAGTACATGTTTGGTACTACACTTTAATTACCTATCCATGTCACAACTACATAAATGAATTTACTTTTACGTTCCTTTTTGCTTTTAAGTTTCTGTCCAGGAATAGTGATAGATGTTCTATTATTTTTGTTATGGGTTCAAATACATTTATTTTCTTTTTTGGCGACCACAACGGCGAAGGTCCTGGACGTTTGCCGGTTTGATTCCCGCCTCGAGACAAATATTTGTACGCCGTGCAGATTGGTCAGCTTGTTCTAGATGTTTTTATATAATAATAAAAATATTTAAAAAAAAATATCACTGCTTACGCTGGGGCTAGATGATGGTATTTATTATTATTTTGTTCACATTGACTGCTAGTCAGATAGGTGTGTACTGTACTGTGTGGACAATGACCATAAAGTGATTATCAAGCTCCACCAAAAATACAAGGACACTTTTTATTTTACAAGTTACATCTAAAATTCTAAATTTATTAATAACTAGCAGCGCCTTGGAGTTTCATCTGCGTAATTCCCGTCCCCGTGGGAATTCTGGGATAACACTTAAAATATACTTAAAAACTACTGGACCGATTTCAAAAATTCTATCACCATTAGAAAGCTTACTTTTTAGGGAGTGACATAGGCTATATGTCACTCCCTGAAAAGTAAGCTTACAGCGTACATATTACATGCATATCATTATTGTATGTTAGTTTTAAGGTTTATATATTACTATGGACTGTAGAATAAGTTAAATAAGATCTGTAACTTTTCTATGGTCTGAAATAAATGATTATTATTATTTATTATTATTAGCTTTCAGTAACTATTTTAAGTCGAAGTAGGTTCGCTTTTTCGAGACAAGGACCAGTGAACACCGCGCGGTGAAGTCGAGAAAGGGAGGCAAAAACCGCGCGCAATTTCACTGCATTTTATTTATAAATTTGATATTGCTCTAAAATAATACTCTTTCGCAAAAAAATAAAACTATTTTGCTCTTAAGTGTTTAGTTAAGTACTTTTTAGACGACATTTCATAAAAATATGTTAAATTACTAGCAAATGAAACTGGTTTTCCGTAGTAAAAAAGAAAATTTAGAGGAATCTTTGCGATTTTTTTATCGAGTCAAGTTGAGTCAATCGTGTTTCGACTTCCATAATGCACTAACTAAAATCCTAAACTTTCGAGGATCATCAAAAAAGATTTAAAAAAATAGTTTTCTTGCCTTAAAATTGATTTTTCAAACAGACAAAACCTGTGTTTTGGGTCCTGCTTCATCTTAAGTTCAAGTATTGTTAATAGTTTAGCTAATGGCAATCCGAATAAAAATAAATATCCATTACATACAAAAATATAAATCTCTTCTCTTTATAATATTAGTGTAGATGTGGCACCACCAAAGTATAAGGACTTACCAACTGCTCATTTTGATCAGTTTTGAGATCCCAGATGTGTACGATGCCGCTTTGATCCCCGACCATGATCTGTGACTGATCTGGATGCAGCATCACTGCATTCACGGGGGCCGGCACTTGGAATATCTTCTGGCAGCGGATGTTTGATGAAACCCTAGAATAATTCACAATTAGGTACATTCTTCATCAATCTCCATAAGTCCTGCTCCGGTACTTCAAGGAGCTGGGCTGGTTCGGGCCTGGTTAGGCAGGGGGATAATCCACAATACACTCCTATGCGAGATGTCAGTGCAGATCTTCATATCATAGAATTAGAATTCATCTATTTCGTTTATGGTTTAATATCCAATACATAAATAATATATTATTGTACCGCACAAACACAGAAACAATTTCAGAAATAAATACTACTAGTAGACGAATTACAAAGGCGGCCTTATCGCTATGAGCGATCTATTCCATCCAACCTTGTAACCTTGTCAACCAAGTAATTATATAGAATCTTTTTTAAGACATTTGGTGAAAATGCTGAGGAGTTGGGACTCCTCCATTGCAGACAATATCCGAATGGGTGGGCCCGGTGGGCCCATTGGGATATTGTCTGCAATGAGAAGGCGACGCGGCACACTATCACGGCGATGATGGCGGGACGATGTAAACAACTTGGGGGCCAACTGGACGTAGCTGGCTAATAAAATGATCGTGGTGTTTGAAGGGAGTGAGAGGAGGTCTTTGCTCAGCAGAGGGATGACCAAGGCTAATAATAAGAATGATAAGAGAGATAAAAGTACCTTGGTCTGCCAGAAGCGTTGGGTATAGTGGATGACATGCAGTCAGGGAGCGGTTAATTTGTCGCCTTACAAAAGTGCTTAGGCCTTTTGTCAGGTGGCAACAAGGTGTGTTAGTACATTGGCTGGGTTATGCCACTGCTCACTTATATGTACTTTTGGCATACTAAAATGGACTCCGACTGAACTAGACGCCTTGGACTGTAGGTTCGGCATGTATCATCCTATTCATCCTATAATCAGGAAGTTCTTTTCTTTTTCAACGGCCGTTTGAGTCTAGCCTCGCGGCCGGTGATCTACCCTTTTGATAGTAATATTTTTTACTTTAGAATAATTTTATTGTATTTATATTAAAAAATGTATTTTATAATCATCCGCTTGAGCCTAGCCTTGCAGCCGGAGATGTACCGTTTTGATAGTTTTTTTTTTACTTTACAATAGTTTTATAATTTTATTGTATTTTCTTTATCAAAAAATGTATTTTATAATCAAAATTTTAAATAAATTATGAATGTTTTAAAATTGGTATTTTAAATAGAGAAGTACCTTTTTACCTTGGATCCCATATCTTTGCAGTGCAGTCTTCTCCACCTGTGTACATCCATTGTCCATTTTTCTAAAACCAAATAAAAAATGTAATCTTTTGCAAAGCTGTAACTGGCAGTGATTCTGTCCGTACAAAACCTAAACGCAACTATAGTCTAAAGTTTAGCTTTTTTTCTTTATACGATGTCACTTGCACTGGGCAAATTGTCCATGAAAATTTAATAATGTCCCAAAAGTTTTTAAGGGTTTCGTGGCTTCGAACCCGCGCCCCACCCTACTAATACCTGCTCTAACTCTAACTAGTTGGTTAGAGTTAGAGCACACCCGTACTGAGGGTGGGGCGCGGGTTCGAATCGTGCCGAAATTTAAAATTTTTGTGACATTATTAAATTTTCGTAGTCTAGTTTAGTTAAGTTTTGTGCCAAGATGTAGTTAGAAATATTTTTTACTATGGTGTTGTTTGTGTTTACTTTTTTGAATTGTTTATATATTATGTAACGTTATTATTGTCCAATTAGTGTATGCCATAGGAGTTTAAGTTTTCCGCACACAATGTATTTTGTTTTTGGAAATAAATGAAATGAAGAGAATCACTACCACTATCTAATTATCACCCTAATATTATAAATGCGAAAGTTTAGATGGATGGATGGTTATATGAATGTTTGTTGCTCAATCACTCCAGAACGGCTGAACAGATCTGGATTGAATTTAGCACACAGATATCTTAGTCTGGAATATCACATAGGCTATATTTTATCCTGGAATTCCCACGGGAACGGGAACTGGTAGTAGATAATAAAAGGTAAAGGTGGAAGATTTGAAATACTGAATGATATGATAATGAAAAACTTGTAAGGGTGTACTAAACAATACAGAAATTAGAAACTGCTATTCATTTATCTTTTAAATTTAGTCTAACCTGAAAACCAACTCTCGACACATTTTTGGTGATATTCTCAAAGTTCACAACCGGGTCCGGATTAGCGCTAGCCAGGTCATACATGCGGATGTGCTGGTACCCACAAGCCGCTACCATCTGACCATTCGGAGATATTTCCAGTCCATTCACTTGCTGTGGAAACAGTTTGATTGGTTTCTGATACATTCTATGATGCTAACTTAAAGAATAAGGCCTGTATATGAAAGGCTGCTCAGTCATCCATCTATACTCGAGTAAAGATTTTCTATGGCATAAGCGTCGCTCAAGCATAGATCGATGACTGAGCTAGATTTCATACAGGCCTAAGTATTTAGAGGATTGTAGCTACTTGTAGACAAGCTCAAGTAGTCTAATTTTGTTTGCACCGTAAATAAAAAAACTTTACAAAATTGTACACTGAATCAGCTGTTTTCTCTAAACATCATAGTAATTTAATGCGGCAGACGAGAAGAGATTTACTAGTGTAGTTGTCGTACCGAGTCAGGATGCTGCATAGTCCGAAGACAGACGCCACTATGTGCCTGCCAGAGCTTGATCGTGTGGTCGTAGCCCCCAGTGACTAGCGCCACTTGAGCACCCCCGACCGAGCCATCTCCAGCCATTTATAATACAAAATCACTCCAGTTTGTGCCAAGTGCGAGATGAAAACAAACAAACCTAACCTCCGTCACTAACACTGCAATGGAACTTGTAATTTTATTTGTTAATTTTATACGAAGGAACTTTATATCACTAAATAAAATAATACCGATTAGCAGTTATCCTAGCGAAGAGAAATAGTTGTAATGGTGTTTGTTTTTAAGAGAAAGAAATAAGTTTTCAGGTTATTATTGATTGATTGAATGATGATGATTACTTTGTTTGATGATGACAAATTGACTTGACTTGACTTGACTTCTTTATTTTTGGCAATATGTGTCTGGTTTGTCACTTTTCTGCCAGTGTCTAGTTCAAGGAAATTTCATAGTCATGGAATGGAGGCGGGTTTAATATAAGAATATGACCGGTAAAAAAAAAAAAAAAAAAAACACCAATGTGATTTTACAATAAGATAAGAGGATAAAAAAAAACAAAAAGCTATAATAAAATAAAATAATGAGGCCTTACTGCATAAATAAATAAAGTAGTTATTTACAATTTTATCTTATTTACATCAATAAATTTACATAGAAGAAATATTATTGCAGGGTAAAACGTAAGAGAAAGTAAACTTTTCATGGATACGGGACGTGGAATATCAAGAGGGAGTAAGTCATATAAAGAACATTGAAGAAAGGGACAGTTAAAAAATATGTGATCCACGTTACCTTCATCTAACCCACATTCACATACCGAGGAATCCCTAATCCTGAGTTTGGCTAGAAAAACAGGACAACAAGAATGTCCAAGTCGTAATCGGCACAGAGTAGAAGTAGTGAACTTTTTAAACTTTTTATATTTAAAAAACCAAGGAGCGTTCGGGATAAAAGGTTGAATATCGCCATAATGTTTTCCTTTGATTTTCTGACTTTCTGACCATAGATCCGACCATGACTCATGGAGATGGACCTTAGGAAGTAAACATAAATCATGTGAATATACAGAATCATATTCCAAGGATCCAATGTTCGAGGAATCCTTGGCAAGCGAGTCAGCAACTTCATTGCCAGGAATTCCCGAATGACCAGGGACCCAAGCAATTACAATATTAATTCCCAAGCGATGACATTCGAATAGGGATTCTTTGATTTTAAGGATTATAGGAAACCGAGACATAGAGCGGAAAGGATTCGAAATTATAGATTGGAGACAGCTTTTAGAATCTGAAAGAATTAAAGAATTGTTTAATTTATGGGACTTTACGAAAAGAATTGCTTCTAAAAGAGCGACAGCTTCACCAGTGAAAATAGAAGTTAAAGGAGGACACTTGAAACTTAAACAAATTTTAGTAAAAGGAATCCAAGCAGCAGAACCCACAAAGCTGTCAGAGGATTCTTTAGAAGCATCTGTGAAAATCAGATGCCATCCAAGAAAGAAGGAACTAATCTGTTCATTAAATATTGCAGAAGCATTAGGAGAATTTTTATTTATACCAAAATCTAAAATTATGTTAGGTTGTGAAATTAGCGCTTCAAATGGAGTGAGATATAGAGGATATAATGAGAACTGGTTAATTGAAAATGGAAGATTAGAAAATTTTATGTAACTATGAAGAAGGCAAGGGAACTTAGCAGAAGGAAGATTGTTATACAGATTCTTCAGATGAAACAATTTTGAAAAAAGAAGGTGATTAGCATGTTGACTAATTCTGAAGAAAAATCTGTCAGATAGAAATTGTCTACGTATATTCAGAGGAGGGTCCACACATTCTACTTGCATCGCATTGATAGGGGATGACTTCATGGCGCCTAGAATAATACGAAGACATTTTGCCTGGATTTCGTTTAGTTTATCCAATGAAGATTTATTAAATAGATTCAGAAGGAAAGCACCATAGTCAAAATGACTTCTGATTATGGCATTGTACAGAAGTTTTTGTGAATAAGGGTGTGATCCCCACCAGACACCTGAAAGAGAACGGAGAATGTTGACATTCTTTTCACACTTCTGAACTATATTGTCAATATGAGCTGAACCATTCATTCGCGAGTCTAATGTAATACCAAGAAACTTAGCCTTATCGGTTTGAGGGATGAAATCATTATTTACATGTAACAAAACATTAGGGATAGATCTTTTTTTAGTGAAGATGACAGAAGAGCATTTAGAGGTTGATAAAGATAAACCATGGTTAGAAAGCCAATCATTAAGATAAGATAAAGCAGAGTTTAGACGACCTACTGTTTGATCTATAGAGTCATGTTTCACATACAAGACTAGGTCATCCGCGTATTGAAGAACTTCACAGAAAGACTCAACAGATTTGTCTAGATCATAAGTGTAAATGTTGTAAAGGAGGGGACTTAGAACTGAACCTTGGGGTAAACCCTTCCAAACAGTTTTAGGAGGAAGGAAACCATCATTTGACTTTATGACTACGGATCTTTCCATCAAAAGACAGCTTATGAAACGGGTAAATCTCTCAGGAACATTAAGACTAGACAATTTACTTTTAAGGACTGAGAGTAACACATTGTCATAGGCCGCTGCAATATCAAGGAAGACAGCTACCAGGAACTGTTTTTCTTTATAAGAAGAGTAAATGTCAGATACAAGAATGCTCAAACTATCAGATGTACTAACACCTTTCCTGAACCCAAATTGAGTTTTCGATAGAATACAATTGTTCTCTACGAACCATTCCAATCGATGTTTAAGCAACCGTTCCATCACCTTACATATGTTCTGGGAGAATGCCATGTTCAAAAAAGGAATTTATGAGTAAAAGATAAATTCTTTTGCAAGAATCGGGGGATTTTGATAAAAATGAATAGGGAATATTATCAATTCCAGGAGAAGAGTCTGTCAAGCCGTCCAGTGCTATGTTAAGTTCATTAGCGGAAAATGATTCATCCAACCAACTATGCGAAGGAAGATAAGACGGAAGAGGTGTAATTGAGTCGTAGGAGGGAACGAATGGCGGGGCAAGCTTGTCCGAAAAGGACTCTAACCAAGAAGAAGGATCATTGGATGAAGGATTGTCAATGTTGCAAGCGCCTCGAAATCTTCTTATCTGTTTCCAGATAATGGACGAAGGAGTTTTAGGTGACAAAGATTCACAAAACCCTAGCCAACCATTTTTCTTCTTTTTTTTAATGGTTCTTTTAAACTTAGCTGAGTTTTTTTTTATATTCAAGGAAATTTTCTTGGCTCATATTGGCAGAATAAGCAAGTTCAGCTGCTTTACGTTCAGAAGCTACAGCAGAACATTCAGCATCCCACCAGGGACTAGAGATCCTGAAACGTTTGTGGGGTTTCTTTAATGGAATAAGGGAATCAGCACATGAGATAATAATGTCAATAAAAGCAGAATAAGCTTCAAGGGGACAACTATTGATAAGGGAAATAGGGAACGATTCTAATTTAAGATCAACTAAGGAAGAATACGCAGACCAGTCTACGTCAGAAAGCCTATATTTTAGAGATGGGCAGGGATTACAATAAGGGGTACTTTTATTGGAGAGAGAGACGACTATAGGAAAATGATCACTACCATATGATATGGGAAGAATTTTCCAGGATATATAAGGAGAAAGAGAAGGAGAGCAAAGAGAAAGATCAACAGCACTATTAGGATTTTGAGAAGGGTATGCCCTTCTTGTGGGAGAACCATCATTGAGTATACATAAGTTAGAATCATCAAACCCTTCAAGAAGGGATAGACCAAACAAATCACAGGAGTGATGACCCCACAGAGTATGATGCGCGTTAAAATCACCTAAAAGTACTATAGGAGGAGGGATAGAGGAGAAAAGAAGATATAAGTCGGCTATAAGGGAAGAATTGGGACGAGGAATATAAACAGATACAAAGGAGATGTCGAAGCACTTGACACCAACTGCGTTGATGTCAGGAGGGAGAGAGGGAAGAGAAATAAGAGAAAAGGGAAGAGAGCGCCTCACCAATAAGGCGCATCCAGCACGCCCGTCAGACCTGTCATCTCGAAGACAGGAATAACCTGAAACTCGAAATTGAGAACCAGGCTTTAACCATGTTTCCGAGACGGCAATGACTGACGGGCAAAATTTAGAGATAAGGTGAAGAAGTTCAGGGAGTTTCGCACGAATGCTCTGGCAGTTCCACTGCAGAACGGTCACAGGATTCATGTTGGAAACCAGAAAGAGAAACTAATTGAGTCAATTTTGCGGCAACGTTGGACGGTAAGTTTTGAGGATTCGAAATAATTAAATTTATTAATAATGTGAGAAGGGTGTCTAGTATAGACTCACTTTGGGGAAGTAATTGGTCGGCCTTTAAACCACATCCGTTAGAAAGAGAGGAAAGAGGGGTGGAAACAATGCCTCGATGAGAAGCAGAATCATAGGGCTTGCCGAGAGGAGTACGTGAACGGGGAGAGGGAAATACAGGTTTTATGTGAGACCTTGGAGACTTGGGGGCAGACGAATTGATACGATTTTGGGACAAATTATAAGAGGAGGATGGAGTGAACAGCTCCTGGGAGTACAGGGACTGGGCTATTTCAGAATAGGGACGTGAAATTGTAGATCTTGGAAATTGTGAGGCTGCTTCTTCATACGAAATAGCTTTAGAAGCCATCACAGACTTTATAGATTTTTGCCTTGCTAGTTCGGGGCAAATTTTACTGGTGGCAAAATGCTTACCTGAACAATGTAAACAGGAGGACTCAGACTCAGATACATCACAGCCATCACCAGAGTGATCCTGGCCACAACGAAAACAACGAGGTTTCGATCTACATTGGGCTTTAGTGTGTCCAAAGCGGCAACAGGAGTTGCATTGGATTGTGGGGAACTGATAAATTTCAACAGGAATTGAATTATAAAATAAGAAGACCCTGGATGGAAGAGTTTGACCTTGGAACGTGACTACTACGGTTTGGGTCGGAACCCAAGAGACCTTCCCTTCATCTATTTTCTTTCTATTGAGTCTTCGAGCTTTAAGAACCTTAGCGCCAATAGGGTTAGATGCTG
Organism: Eupithecia vulgata; assembly: GCA_946478455.1. NCBI lineage: Eukaryota > Metazoa > Arthropoda > Insecta > Lepidoptera > Geometridae > Eupithecia > Eupithecia vulgata. The sequence continues at coordinate 11,302,046 of OX297873.1, forward strand.
CCTCCACAAATTCCTCCATAGAGAGGTCCGTGGGCACGTTCCTTATTATACCCATTCGAGTTACATTGTACGTTGGAATAACAGCATGTAATTTATGAATCGAGAGAATTGGGGAAATAATAAACGAATTGGCATCTACAGCCGATGAGAATACTACGCTAATTTTGTTTCGACCAACTTGCTTTATCCCACCAGAGATAATGTTTTCAATTTTATGTTTGTGTAAAAATTGACCAAATTTGATTGACTTAAGAGAAGTCCCCGCAGATTGTTCTGGGTCAGTTCTGGAAACGTGTACAACAAAAGGACCCTTATCAGAACTCAAATAGGATTGGATTGTTCCAATCACAACGGACGGATCACAATATACAGATTGTATGGAAGGCACAGATAAATCAAGAGATGCAAGTTTTTTACTTGGAGTGGGAACATACTGCTGAATTTCGACTATATCAATAATTTTTCGTTTCGAAGAATAAGAATCGGTTAACATGGGAGGAGGAGCGGGGTCAGGGGGGTCAGGTGTCGGCTCAAGAGCCGGCACCCAAACTTCATCATCCATTTTTTATTTAAAGATGTCAATTACTAGGAATTATGTGGCACCCTGTAAAGATTTTGATGAAGAAGATAAAATTGAAAAAAAAACACTTTATCTACTTACCAGAACCATACAAGGGTCACTATTTACACTTTAAAATCAAATTGGTGAGATCTGGATGCAATTAATTTAAAAATTCCCAGAAAAAATCTCCAAACACAACTGGTCTTTTCCAATCCCAACTGACATCCCCTGATGACAAATTGACAACAATCAATCTGCATTGAAAAAAAAATGACAATCTGTTTACGATGACCGATGACAATGATATTTATCTGAGATAAGGTGCCCATTCCACTCATCTAATTTCTTTGTCCAATGTACATTTTTGATCAAAGAACTTGGATGACTTCATCCATTTTACTAGCAACACCGATATTTTATCAAAGATTTGGATAGTTAGTATCCAAATCTTTGATAAAATATCGGTGTTTCGATACAAGTTTCTGCCCGCGGCTTCACACGCGTTCTTTCTATGTAAACGTATGCAGATTAATTATTTCCAATGGAAACTGAAATCTTGTGGGTTAAATTGTAACATAAGCTATGGTTAATTGGTTTATTATAGGTCAAGAGCTGAGCTACACCTATGCAAATTTCAGCCCTATCCGGTGAGAAGTTTTGACGTGAATGAAGAAGTAACAAACTTCCTTCCCTATCCGGTGAGAAGTTTTGACGTGAATGAAGAAGTAACAAACTTCCTTCCATGCACCTCCGATTTTTTTATCTGATACTTTAATGAAATTGAACCCTTCGTGCTCGAGTCCGACTCGCATTTGGTTTTATTATAGAATTAACGTCGAGAGAAGCGACCCACAAATACCTATTTTTATGAGTAAGCAGTGCGTGCGTGAGAGTTCTCGCTCTGCTACGATGTTACGCTATATGAGATTCATGGATCGCTTCGCTTGCCGATATAAATCATTAGCTTAATGGATACGCGGGCTTAAACTAAAAACTTCGAGGCTCTCTGAATATAAACCTAAAGCTTAGGAGAAATCGTCTGATGAAGTCCACGCTCCGACCTAACCCAATCTAAATCATGGCGGGCAATGAGAAGTGTCAGCAGCTTCTCAGGAATAGATTTGTTGCCTTGGAACCCACTGATGACGCTGACGCTGACAATCTGGTCGAAACGTTAAGAGACGAGGGCATCAAGTTCTGCAAAATGCAGCGCACTGGCAGGAAGTCTATACTCTCGGATGAGACTTTAGGGCTCATGACAAAAAGACGGAAAACCACCCAGGCAACTTCGTCAGAGAGGTCAGACCTGTACAAGCAAATTGCGAAGATGGTACGGCGCGACCTTCAGAGCTCCAACACACGCCTCATTGAAGAAGCGATAGAGCGAAACCGAGGGTCCAAAGTATTTCACTCGGCTCTTGGCAGGAGCCACCTGACGAAGCTTAAAACGCACGATGATGGGAGGACCGTATTGTCGAAGCCGGAGATCTTAGCCGAGATCGAGGATTTCTTTCTATGCTCGTTTAAACGCTGCACATGCCCCTCTTGCCCAACGAAACGACTACGATTTTAGAGCCACCCTGACAACGCCACTACTGCACGGACGAACTGCCCCGGACATCAGTCAAGACGAGATCGAAATGCCCCCTGTGAAGACGGTATTACTTCAGAGCTTCTGAAGGCAGGAGGAGCCCCTATTTTGCAGGAGCTTCAGAGTCTGTTTAACACCGTTCTTCACAATGGGAGAACTGTACTGTATGTAGTAGTGCTAAGAACGTTTGTTACAATATATGCGTGTGCTGGTGGGTACCTTCCCCAGTAATAAACCAGCTACGGAGCTAAACGGTCGTTTTACTATCACCCGACATACCATCTGACGACGAGGCAAAAAACTACCCGCAATTCCGGATGATGGCTAAATACATCGGAAATTTAGGCGTTTTTGACCACAAAATCCTTGAGTGGGACGTTTATTTCGGAAGACTAACGCAGTTCATCAAGTTAAATGACATTTCGGCTACAAACCAAAGTGCAGTGCTTCTAACAAACTTGTCGGATGAATCCTACCGTCTGGTTCGAAATCTCGTGTACCCGAAGAAGCTCGAAGAGGCTACGTATAGTGAGCTGGTACAGTTACTCAACAATCATTTTACACCAAAAAGGTCGACCTTTGCTGACAGGGCGAAGTTCTACGACGCAATAAAATCCGACGGTGAAAGCATCGAAGATTGGGCTGCCCGGCTACGTGGGCTGGCAGTATATTGCGATTTTGGTACCGAGCTGAATACGCTGCTGCGCGATCGCTTTGTGCTGGGTTTCAAAACGGGACCGGAGCGGGACCGTCTTTTTGAGACCGACTCTAAGACGTTAACGTTTGCGCAAGCGTTGGAGATAGCACAGAAAGCGGCGTGTGCACGACAGGCACGCATTCCAGGCGGCGGCGCGGGGGCCGCCACCGTGGTCAAGGAGGAGCCGATGTTCTACGCTGGGGATCGCCGTCGAATGGACGGCGCTGCTCGCGGAGGCGCGGTCGGTAGCAGCGGCGGTCAGCAGTCCGCCGCTCGCAAGGCTGACGACGGCGGAACGCGGTGCACGGTGTGCGGTTTAAAAGGCCACGATGCGGCCAAGTGTAGATTTAAAAACTACAAGTGTTTAGTTTGTGGGCAGAAAGGCCACCTAAAAAAGTTATGTGCGGCCAAAAGATCCAATGTGCATAACATTAGTGCGGATGAAATGGGCACGTCTCCAGAGGATTGCAGTGAGTGTGAATTATTCAACTTGAGGTACGTTGACAAAAAACCTTTTAAAATTCCAGTAGAAGTGAACGATGTAGACTTGTGCATGGAGCTAGATACCGGGTCCGGTAGTTCAGTTATTTCTAAAAGACTATATTTACAGTATTTTTCAGATAAAAAACTGTACAGCAGTGACGTAAAAATGTGTTTATATAATGGACATAAAATCACGCCCTTGGGGTATTTTATAGCAAAAGTTAATTATACGGGTTCATGTCATGAAATTAAAATGTACGTTCTAGAAAATGGCGGACCCCCACTTCTAGGCCGTGATTTTATGGCTAAGTTTAGGATTTGTCTCGCTACCGAAAATTATATGATTCGTGTGAATAAAAGCTGCGAAGAAGTATCACTTCTTTTGATACAGTTCCAAAACCTTTGGAGAGATGAACTAGGTTCATTTAATGAATTCGAAATTGATTTAAAGTTAAAGGATAGTGCTTCACCAAAATTTTTCAAGCCCCGTACAGTGCCCTTCGCTCTCAGGGACAGAGTCAGCGCTGAGCTCGACAGGCTGGTTAGTTTAGGTATTCTAAAACCGGTTAGTTACTCTGACTACGCCACTCCCATTGTTCCGGTGTTGAAAGGAAATGGTCAACTTAAAATTGCGGGTGATTTCTCATGTACCTTGAATAAAGATTTAGAAATTGATAAATATCCCTTACCAAGAATAGAAGAGGTCTTTACGAAAATTGGTGGAGGGGAGCGTTATTCTAAATTAGATTTGAGCAATGCTTATAATCAGTTTAAGTTATCAGAATCATCTCAGAAACTCTGTACTATAAACACCCACAAAGGTTTATTTTCCTATCAACGTTTGGTGTATGGTCTTGCATGCGCACCAGCAATATTTCAAAGGGCAATGGAGACCTTGTTATCGGGGTTAGATGGGGTCAGTGTTTGGCTAGACGATATAATGTATAACCGGGCCTAATGAAAAGTCGCACTTGTCTAGATTACGAGAAGTATTACGTAGGTTAGAAAAGGCGGGTTTACGGTTACAGAAGGAAAAATGTTGTTTCTTTGAAGAGAGCGTAACGTATCTAGGTTACGTCATAGATAAGAACGGGTTAAGGACCTGTCCCACCAAAGTAGAAGCTATCCTAGGGGCGCCGGCTCCCACTGACGTGCTAGGCGTAAAGCGGTTTCTTGGCATAGTTAATTATTATAGGAATTTTATACCAAACGCATCATCATTATTAAATCCGTTGCATGATTTACTGCGCGCAGGCACAGACTGGCAGTGGGGGGAGCGTCAGGAAAAGGCATTCCGGAGAGTCAAAAAAGTTTTAGCTAGCGACCGGGTGTTGGCGCATTTCGACCCGGAGGCTCAGCTCGTGTTGACCGTGGATGCGGGCCCCGCCGGCCTGGGCGCCGTGCTGGCGCACCAGGGGGCGGACGGAAGCGAGCGGCCGATTGCATTCGCTTCCCGCTCTTTAACGGCGAGTGAAAAGAATTACAGTCAAATTCAAAAAGAAGCGACGGCGATTATTTTTGGAGTAAGGCATTTTCATCAATACGTCTACGGCCGCAGTGAACCGTTTATATTGAAAACTGACCACAGGCCACTGTTATCTATTTTCGACAAGACTAAGGGGGTCTCAGTGACGGCGGCCTTACGTCTACAACGATACGCTATAATACTGTCGGCATATAACTATATACCTAAGTACATAGACGGCAAAAGCAACGATGTTGCTGATTATTTTTCACGTGCGCCGTTATCAGTACTATCAGCTGACGAAGATAAGCAGGAAGCCAGTTCTAGGTACTTTCTTTTCTTAGAGGAGAGTGTGGAACCAGTTTTATTCAATGACTTGAAACAGGTCATTGCAACTGACAAAGTATTGCGAACGGTAATTAAATACATGAACAACGGCTGGCCCAGGAAAATAAAATGCAAGTATATTGCGCCGTATTTCCATTGCAAAGCGGATTTGGAAGTTATTGATGGTTGTTTGTTCCGCGGCCATAGAATCGTAGTTCCGACCGTTTTTAGAGAAAGAATGTTAAAGGAGCTTCACACAGCACATTTTGGGGTAGTTAAAACAAAAAGCGCAGCTCGTAGTAGAATGTGGTGGCCGGGAATTGACGCCGATATCGAGCGGTGGGTCGGCGCGTGCGCTGCCTGCTCGGCCGTCCGCGCCGCACCACCGAGGGCGCCCCCTGCGCCCTGGCCGCGCCCATCGGCGCCCTGGCACCGCCTTCACATAGACTACATGTCTTTAGGTCAGGCGATTTATTTAATTATTATAGATGCGTACTCCAAATGGTTGGAATGTATTTTTAAGGAACGTGGTACTTCTACTAATGCGCTTATTCAAAAGTTAAAAGAAATATTTTGTAGATTTGGTGTGCCTCATGTTATAGTTTCGGACAATGATGTAAAAATAAACTCTGCAGAATTTCACTCATTTTGCCGAATGAATGGTATTGAATACCTAACATCGCCTATCTACCACCCTGCTAGTAATGGCCAAGCAGAGAACTCTGTAAAAACGTGTAAAAAAATGCTTAAATGTGTGATATCAGAAAATAATGTTTGTCAAAGAAAAATTTTAGAGGAGTTACAGGGTTTTCTGTTTAGTTACCGCAACACGGTTCATTGTGCGACAGGTTTCACGCCAGCGAAGCTCATGTTAGGACGTGATCTAAGATGCAGATTAGATTTGATTTTACCACAAAATAATAAAGGCGAGATCAAAGCTCGCAATGAACCGGCGGCCTCATTAAAACCTAATAGATGTTTTAAAGTAGGTGAAGCGGTATGGGCAAGGTGGTTTATAGCAAGGAAAAGCATTTGGAGTGTAGGAATAATTAAAAAAGCAGTAGGATCTAGAATGTATGAAATTTATTTTAAAGATTATAATAGTTATTGTAATAGGCATATTGATCAAATAAGGAAATTTACGGAACCTAATGTTAATGATAAGGTGATTTGTGATGTCGGTGAATCGGACGGCAAAGGTCTCTCATCACTTCCAGAACCGAGTGATTCACCAGCAGCACCGCCGCTGCCCCCGCAGTCCCCGCTCGCTCCTCAGCAGCTCGTCACTGCAGTCACCCAGACGCCCGCGACGTCACTGCCGCCGGTACTTGTTTCAAGCCCTTCCTTGGCCACCGATGATGTAGGAGAGGGAGAAGTACCGGCGGTGACCGCTCGCGAGGAGATCGTAGAGGGAGAGGAGTGTGTGAGGGATGATGGTATTGATGAGGAGTGGGCGGAGGCCTGTGAAGAAGCGGATGAGGCTCGACCGGCGGTTATACCTAATGTGGCAGCACGGGTAAACAGTGACCCTACCGCTGCGAATGAATCGCCGCTCGGGCGCTCTAAGAGGTTGAGAAAACCGGTTAATTATAAGAAGTATTTTTAAGTAGATATGTAGTAGTTTAGGTAAATAAGTTTAGTTAACATTAGGCGTTTTCTGTATCTTCCTCATTGTTTTTGTAATTGTTACAGGTTTCCTAATTAATGTTGGAGGGAGATGTACTGTATGTAGTAGTGCTAAGAACGTTTGTTACAATATATGCGTGTGCTGGTGGGTACCTTCCCCAGTAATAAACCAGCTACGGAGCTAAACGGTCGTTTTACTATCACCCGACATACCAAGAACTCCAAAGGTGTGGAGCGGGAGTTTGGATTGGAGGAGCTCTTTTTAAAGAAGTGTTAATACCCTTCTTAAAAACTATAGACCCATCACACTCCTGAGCCATGTCTTTAAGCTTTTCTCACGAGTGGTCACGAATCATCTCGCCAGAAGACTCAACGAGTTCCAGCTACCGGAACAGGCCGGGTTTCGTGGAGGATACACCATAGACCACTTACACACAGTGAGGCAGATTATACAGTAGTCCGAAGCGTATAATCAGCCCCTGTGTCTGGCCTTTGTGTACTATGAAAAGGCCTTTGACTCTGTCGAAACCTGGGCTGTTCTGTTCTAGAATTTTTACGGCGTTGCCAAGTAGACTATCGTTATATCGAGGTGCTGAGATGTCTTTATGATGCCGCCACCATGAGCGTCCAAGTACAGGGCCAGCAGTATAAATAAACCCATCCAACTGCGCAGAGGTGTGAGATAGGGAGATGTTATATCCCCGAAACTGTTTTCAAGCGCGTTGGAACTTGGAAGATGTGTTTAAGACGCTGGACTGGAAAGGTAAGGGCATCAACATAAACGGCGATTAAATCTCACACCTGCGATTCGCTGATGACATAGTCTTATGGCGGAGTCGCTGGAGGAGCTTAACCGGATGCTGGACAGCCTAGCTTCAGCCTCACGACGACGCAAGGATCCAGCTAGGTTGAGCCGCTTTTGGCAAACTACGTCAAGTCTTGTCGTCATCCATACCGCAATGCTTGAAAACGAATGTTTTCAATCAGTGCGTCCTACCAGGTCCTACCCGTCATGACCTACGAAGCTGAGACGTGGACACTCACGGTAGGGCTGGTCCACCAATTTAAAGTCGCCCAGCCAGCTAATGGAGAGAGCTATGCTCGGAGTTTCTCTGAAGGATAGAATTTTCAACGAATACTTACATCCGACAGAGAACTAAGGTTATCGACATAGCTCAAAGGATTAGCAAGCTGAAGTGGCAGTGGGCTGGCCATATTTCAAGAAGAACCGACAACTGCTGGGGTAAACGTATTCCGAGTGGAGACCGCGACTCGGCAAACGTAGTGTAGGACACCCTCAAACCAGGTGGAATGACGATTTGCGAAAGACTGCTGGATGCGGCAAGCTGAAGACAGGGCGCTATGGCGCTCAGTAGGGGAGCCCTATGTCCAGCTGTGGACTAATATGGATAGGCTGATGATGATGAAAATAAAAACGCGTTTGAGCTCCACAGCAGTATCACTATCTAAGCCTCTGTTTTCTTTGGATCTCTGAGGGTGTGCGTTACCCCAGCAGAAAACGTATTTTGCGTTTTATTCCAAAACGGGGACATACACAATTTTTTTTTCATGACGCACATTCACAGCGTATGACGCACTAATTATTTATGTAACTCACATCATTCTAGAAGATACTTTTCTGCTGGGGTAACGCACACCACCCTCAGAGATCCAAAGAAAAGAGAGGCTTAGATAGTGATGATGAGTGGCAGGTGGAAAGAAAGTTATGACAGGTAAAGGCTAGTCGAGTACACCATACGCTCGTATAATTTTCCAGGCTTTGTAGCAGCTGAGAAGTAGTCAATAAAATATCGAGGGCATCATAACATAGGGGCGTATCGACTTTTTTGCAATTTTACAGGAGGAAGAAAAAACTGCCTAACTTTAATAGTTATTAACTAAATGTGATGATTATTTCATAAGTAGTATATTATTATGTTCTTCAATTAAATCTGTAATAAAAAATGAATTCTTCTAGTAAACTTAAAAAAAATGGCGGTTACGCCTCTTTGTTCTGTCTAAATAACCCTATTGTACTACAAATTTCTTAGAATGTGCGGGCGTAAACAAATTCAATCATCATCATTATCAGCCTATATTTGTCCACTGGCTGGACATAGGCCTCCCCTAATGGCGCTCATTAGGGGAGGCCTTTGTCCAGCAGTGGACTGGTATAGGCTGATGATGATGATGATGAATGAGCGCCATAGCGCCCTGTTTTCAGCTTGCCGCATCCAGCATCTGCCAGCAGTCTTTCGCAAATCGTCATCCCAGTCGGAGTCACGGCCGGTCAGGCCAGTCGGTCCTGGTCGGAGGGCGTCCTACACTACGTTTACCGAGTCGGGGTAAACGTGTTCTTGAGTGGAGACCGCTCCACTCAAGAACACGTTTACCCCAGCGGTTGTCGGTTCTTCTCGAGATATGGCCAGCCCACTGCCTCTTCAGCTTGCTAATCCTTTGAGCTATGTCGATATACGAATACATCCGACAAAGAACTAAGGTTTAGTTCTTTGTCGGATGTATTCGTTAAGAATCCTATCCTTCAGAGAAAATCCGAGCATAGCTCTCTCCATAACTCGCTGGGCGACTTTAAACTGGTGGACCAGCCCTACCGTGAGTGTCCACGTCTCAGCTCCGTAGGTCATGACGGGTAGGACGAACTGATTGAAACTTTCGTTTTCAAGCATTGGGGTATGTATGGATGACGAGAAGACCCGACGTAGTTTGCCAAACGCGGCCCAACCTAGCTGGATCCTTCTCTTGGCCTCCTTCTCAAAATTTTTGTTACCTAACTGCAGAGACTCTGCAGTCCCAGTGCCCAAGATAAGTAAACTCGGAAACAATTTCGAGAAGGTGACCATGTACGACCACCGGTCCCGGATCAATGTGATCATTGATCATGACCTTGGTTTTCTCCAAGTTCATGCCAAGACCGATGCGTCACGAGGCTGAAGCTAGGCCGGCCAGCATCCGGTTTTCAAGCGCTCCTCAAGCGACTCCGCCATTAAGACTATGTCATCACAGAATCGCAGGTGTGAGATGTAATCGCCGTTTATGTTGATGCCCTTACCTTTCTAGTCCAGCGTCTTAAACACATCTTCCAACGCACTTGTGAACAGTTTCGGGGTATAACATCCCCCTGTCTCACTCTTCTGCGCAGTTGTATAGGTTTAGACTGCTGGCCCTGTACTTAGACACTCATGGTGGCGGCATCATAAAGACATCTCAGTACCTCGATATAACGATAGTCTACTTGGCATCGCTGTAAGGATTCCAGAACAGCCCAGGTTTAGACAGAATCAAAGGCCTTTTCATAGTCCACAAAGGCCAGACACAGGGGCTGATTATACTCTTCGGACTTCTGTATAAACTGCCTAACCGTGTGTATGTGTGTTCTATGGTGCCATATCCTCCGCGAAACCCGGCTGTTCCGGTGGCTGGAACTCGTCAAGTCTTCTGGCGAGACGATTCGTGACCACTCGTGAGAACAACTTATAGACATGGCTCAGGAGCGATATGGGCCTGTAATTTTTAAGGAGGGTTTTGTCGCCCTTCTTAAAAAAGAGCACCACCAAACTCCCGCTCCATGCCTTTGATGCCTTTGGAGTTCTTCCACTGTGAAGGACGGCATTGAAGAGGTTCTGTAATTCCTGTAAAACAGGGGTTCCTCTAGCTTTCAAAAGCTCTGATGGTATTCCGTCTTCACCGGGGGCTTTTCCATTTTTAAGCTGCATCAGAGCCAACACGATTTCGTCTTGACTGATGTTCGGTAGTTCCTCGGTCTAGCTAGTGGCTTGTCAGGGTGGCTCAAGAATCCTCGATCTCGGCTAAGATCTCCGTCTTCAACAATACGGTCCTCTCATCGTGCGTTATAAGCTTCGTCAGGTGGCTCCAGCCAAACTGCTGATTGAATACTTTGGAATCCCCCCCCCCCCCCCAGTTTAGACTTCCTGCCAGTGCGCTGCATTTTGCAGAACTTGATGCCCTTGTCGTTTCGACCAGATTGTGTAGGGTCTCGTCAGCGTCATCAGTGGGTTCCAAGGCAACAAATCTATTCCTGAGAAGCTGCTAAAACTTCTCAGTGCCCGCAACGATTTTCAGAAAGATTTAGCAAAAAAGGAGAAAGATACGACACTGAAATAGCTAAGCAGGATGCCAGCACAACGTGTGTCAATTTCGATCTAGAAGCTGTGCTTTATTGCCCTCTAGTCTTAGCAAAGCTATGCTATAAGTCCAAGTTGCTATACTCGGCTATTACCAGTGGCTAATGCCAAGTTAAAGGATTTGCAGGAGATGATTAGAACTGGTTTGATTCCGACCACATACTTCAAGTTCTATCAGAATCTACCATCATCCAATAATTTAAAAGGTTAATGAGGAAAATATTTCCCTAGCTGCGTCCAGGGCTTCCTACATCACAAGAAGATCAATAAGATAGTGTGTGGATAAAATGTTTGTCAGTTTTCAAAATAAAATTTTATACCATTTAGTATTGAATTTCTTCAGCACATTGGTGAGCGGCGGGAGAAGAGACTCGTTATAATAACAAATGGGCGTATGTGCATAGGTCTGCCTCTAAAAATATTGAACGCAATTAGGCGTATGCGCATACGACCATTTGTTATAACGAAAACAATTTTTGATAGGGCCTATGTTAGTTTACGCCTTTTTGTTAAAACTCTTTACGAATATTTTTACAATACGCCTATTTATTATTTTGTTTTTCTGCTTTTGTTTTCTTAAAGAGTTTTACGACCTTTTGATATAACACGGAAGACGGTAAGAGGGTATACGACAGCTAAAAATCGAAATCTGACCAAATTGGCGGATACGCCCCTATGTTATGATGCCCTCGATATCTAACTTCAGTTCTCAAGCGGGTTAAATTGTCTAAGAGCTAGACGCATTATCTACCTACCAACTGGTAGAGTAGTAGGAGTTGGGACTAAACTAAAGGAACCTGTGGCACGTGTGCCGCGCGGCGGCGGCGGCGGCGACGGCTAGTACTAAGTTGGCTTAGGTTTAGGCTTGATCATGATCACTATGGGTTTAGGAAAGACGCAGAAATAAAATTAATTTTCTATGAAATTACTTTATTGAACATGTAAAATCCGTATTGACATGAGGAATGCTAATTCTCATTACAAATTAACACAAATGTAAAATTTGAGAGACGAATCACATCGAAAACCCACCTATCAACCACAGAACAGCTATCAATAACTAAAAATACAACATACCTACACATGAAAAATCTTTAACACCAACTTGAATCTTTAGACTGTACCAAGTAATTGAAGTAAAGGCGCTATGCTAATCTCAATAAAATTGCACTACAACATGTTTTGCAATCAGCAACACCAAAAGCATTCTATTTTTGTCAACAAATAAATTGAATTTTTGCAAGTCTGGTAGGTATAATTAAAGAAATTTCATTCATTCATACATCAAATTCCTAAATTAAAGTGCTCTGCAAATGAATTATGAACTTAGCTTACTGTTTGGTACCATTATCAACATTGAGCGATACAATGAGAAGAGGTAGGTTACATTAACAATAAGCTTTCACATCAATAGTCTCTAATTAATTTCACATATTGGTTAGTTTTCATAACTCATTGATGTTCATTGGATGCAGACGTACAAAAAATATGAGATATCCATTTTAAAAGCACAGCTTCAAAACAAATATTATTAAATCAGGTATCTAAGCAGACATTACGTTTTCATGAAACAAATCAAGGTATGTACATCAGTGCATCCAGAGTCACTGCGAACTTAACAAGGGAGGGCTAACTGTACAATTCCCCGGTGTATACATGCTAACACTTAAACATTATTTTTTTCGAGGCTTAGAAATCTAGACCCTAGCCAGTGGCTAAACTTTCCAAACTCTGTAGTTCTTCACATTCAATTATCTAGTAATACTACAAAATATTTGCTGTAGCCGAGACATCACAACATGGATTAATTCAACAATTTTATCTGTTAGCCGAAATTAAGTTGCATACAATAAAAATTATAAATTGGACTCCATAAATATAAAAAAATTGCAAAGTCATACAGACTTTGGAAAGTCCGTCCATTTTCATTTTACTTTGTAATAAATTAAGTCCAAGTAAATTATTCATTATGAACATTGTTAGATCAGGAGATCACTCGCTCTCCTCATCTTCTTCATCCTGATCATCATCATCGGACTCTTCCTTCTTCTTCTTTGATTTCTGAAATTGGAAGACATTTCAGTACACTCCGTGAAACATACTTTTATGGAATCTTGATAAAATCAAGTACGAGTTGGGTAGACACATTTTGTTGTTAGTACAACTATGAGAGTCAAAGTATAATGCAGCATTTATGTGGCTACAATGACAGCAGTATAATACAAGTAGAAATAAGTACCTACATATACCTATATGTAGGTATTTATTGATACAGCAAGTGACCTACTTATCAGCTAATAGTTAAAATCAATAGCAAGTACTTACAGCTGGGGCAGGTTTCTTGGCCTTCTTGCCTCGCTTTGTTGCCTTTTTGCCGGTATCTTCGCCGCCACCGCCATTCGCGTTGTATGATTCAAGGTCCTTTGCGTATTGTTCTTTGGCTTCAGCAGCCTTCTTTTCCCATTCCTAAAATCAATAAACAAGATGTTCACATTCATATCTATGAAGAATGTAGATATAATAATGCACGAGGTAAAAACCGATACGTAACGTATGAAAATAGGCAAGTAACTAAATATTTACTGTCTTATTACTCTAAGTTTACATAGAATAAGAACCTAATACTTACACTCTTGTCCTTCATCGACTTCCATAATTCACCACCTTTCTTGGCGATTTCGGTAACCTTTAGGCCGGGATGCTCAGATTTGATCGATTCCCTTGCGCTGTTCAGCCACAGCATGTATGCTGACATAGGACGCTTCGGCTTGTCCGTCATCTTATTTTTTTTCCTGTAAACAAAGAAATATATTCGTAAATCAAGAGAAATACTCAAGGCAACAGGTTAGGTGAACCATGCTTTGCAGAGCGAAGTTCTAGATAGCTTCCACACGGCATATCGGGTACAGTAGGGCGTCGTTTTGGCGGGAACGGAGTTTACAGGTGAAAATCATTACTTTCGAGTATCTGGGCGTAATTATTCGTTGGATTGGAACAATTTGATGATAAAACAACACTTTTATAAGCAAAATACTTGAAAAACGATACCGCCCCATATAACGAGTTCACTGTCCTATGCTTGGGTCGAACGAGCCATTTTGTTTTATCGGATTGTGACGAATATACGCAATAACTTTATTAGACTCGATTACCAGTTAATCCCACTAGTATTTCACTATAACTTGTAGAAGAACCAATCTTATCATCCAATGGAAAATATACGAGAAATAAATTATTGAAATACAGCGTCTTTTCCATACCCACGCTACTAGAAAATGTATGAAGATTCGATGGCCATGTTTGAACGCGAATTCCAACGTGGAACGAAAACGCAATTTATGAATCAAGTCGTAATTATCAAGAGTAATCTTAACATAACACTTCTCTTTATCAAGAAAATAGCTTGGACTTACCTGATGGCAAAAATTTTGAAAATATTTTTGAACTGGTGCACAACCAAACTGTAGACGTAGAGAACCAGAAGAAAATGTATGGAGCTCGAAGCAAATTCCCAAAGCCAGCTAGCTTGGGGTCGGCTCGCGTCGGTACGGCAGCGCCCTCTACGAGCTCCACCATTGGTGGATCAATTCAATAGTGCCAACAACGCGACTGTGTCTACGTTTCTCGTACTACGTATATCCGCGACGTCTAGTAAAAAAGCTTCATAGGAAACCAAGTCTTATACCTTTGTGTTAGAGTTTACATTGAAATGTAATTTTATTTTTCATACATTTGTTCTAAAAAATATTTTCATTGAATTTATGAAGAAAATTGTAATTTAAAGTATGCAATTTTATGCCAGACTATCAATTATTAATTCCTCTTTATTTTTCGGAAACATCTTTCATACAAAAGAGTTATGAGTACATCAAAAAATGACCCATTCCATTCGAGAGCCATTCCTACCAAAATTAACTCGCGGCTTATTTTGAATGCCGCCAACGTTTAATTCCGAAAAACTCAAAAGCGCGGCAAACCATTGTAAGAAAGAGATGCCAATAAAACATTGCTCCTGAATGGCAGCCCAGCACGTTTGTTTACGATTTGGTAAATTGTTGAGAAATGGTTTTTATTTCTAGAGATATAGGGTCTTCAGGTGATAAGAAATAACTGTATGATAAGAAGGGGTAGGTTATGTACTTACGTTAAGTTAGAAAGTTAAAGTTGTCGGGGCTCGTTTTACTTTACATTTTTTGCACACCTAAAGTATAAAAAAATAGTTAGATTGATTGGCCACTTGCTTCGCATAGCTTCAATAAACATATTGAGGCTAGTACTTACCTATCTATACTTCAGCAGTGACTTCAGCCATATTCAATGCCAAAGCCAATGCGAAAATTACAAACAAATCACAACAAAATATCTAAAAAAAAAACGATGTGCTTAATTTCTGATTTTCATTGTTACAATAAAAGAGTACAACCGTCCCTGGTAAACCAGGGACGAGAGAACGTAAACCTAACTTGCTGTTTTTTCAACTCCGCCGGATGTCCATATCTTACAAACCTTAGAATTACAAACTATACCTACTCATCGAAATATTATACTCAGTGACTATTTATGTACTAAATATTATACTAACTTTGAAATTTATAAATGGTAAAGTTCAGGGCTACCTATAAGCGTAGGCATCATAGACTAGACGACGAAGATGCTATAATATTTCATCATAAGATAAAATCGCTCTCCAAACAATCATTATGAGCCATCAGCATCACACACGTTTTTTCACATTACGGTACCTACCTATCGAAGCTACCCCGAGCCAAACTAGCGCCACCGCCGCCGCCGCCACCGCCACCAATTTTATCTTATTATTTCGTTAAACAAAGTTAATTTCAAAATTTGGGTTCAAGGTCTGCCTGCGACGCAAGAGGTTACGTGTTCGATTCCCGCCTCGGGACACATGTTAGTACAATCTGTAGACATTTGTTCAGGGTGTTCTTAGGCTTAGAATATCAGATTATCTATAAAAAAGATATCATTCTAAGGGCTAGCAGTATTGAACTATTATTAGCATTAGCATAGTTAAATTAAACAAATTTGTCCATGGTAGGTAACTCAGTGGCTACCAAATCGTTTAAGGGGCCTGCACACAGATTTCCACCATATCATGATGTTTTTTGTATTCGAATAGTATTTATCTAGTACCTGTTTATTTTTTTTTAATACACACATTTAATGAAATGTAAATAAAAATATGCAAAATTAAATTAAATTTTGCATATTTTTACGTCGAAGGTATACTTATGACATATTTTCGTCCTATTGGTGTTGTATTAAAAACAACAATACCATACGTTTTGTTTGTTAACGAACTAGCTCACCTACATTGTCTAGCTACAGAATAACACCACAATGTCGAAAATACAAACAGTTTTCACCAACATAATTTTTGTGTTACGGAACTTAATAAATAATAATTTACGAACTGAAGTTGCGAGCAGCTGTCGTCGGATTTTTAACTCATTCATTTGTCATCAAAAATATTGATGCTGATTTATTTAACACATCTGTAAGTAAGCTTAAACGTAATTATAAATACTATTTAACGGGTATTTATCGCGTTAAGCTTAAACGCTTGCTTAGCGATGAATTATTTATTTATTTAATTAAACGGTTATTTTATTAAAAAAAAACAATTACTTACATTAATTAAAAGAAATCAAAGTTACACACATAAGTTACATGCAATAATTGTTTTTGTCCCACCAGTAATTTTAAGACCTTTAATTATACAACATGATGGCAAATAAAATCTTGAATCTTGTCACACATAAGCATAACATAAGTTGCATACAATAATATAATTATTTTTAAACCATTGTGTATTTCCTCTTAAGCCCAACGCAGACCGGGACGGGATGGCCAGGGATTTAAATTTTTACCAATGGACATACAAACGTATCGTATCGATATACCGCACATAGATAAGCTATCGAGGAGACTAAGTTCTGCAGCATATGCAGTCAAAAAAATCCGTCATCTTACAGACGTTGATACTTCTAGACTAGTATATTTCAGCTACTTCCATAGTATTATGTCTTATGGTATACTGCTGTGGGGGAACGCTGCAGATATTAACACCGTATTTGTGCTGCAGAAGAGGGCTGTTCGTGCAATCTATGATATGGGTCCCAGAGAGTCCCTACGTGATAAATTTAAAGTAATAAATATAATGACAGTACCGTGTCAATATATTTATGAAAACTTGTTGTACACTCATAAGAATATCAATCGGTTCCCCAAAAATAGCGATATACATAATTTAAATACTAGAAATAAGAATAAACTCGCTGTGCCCACAACTAGGCTACACAAGATTAATGTATCTTTTAAAGGACAATGTATACGCTTCTACAACAAAACTCCAAGTGAGTTGCAAAAATTATCAATAAATAAATTCAAACAAATTGTCAAACATATCCTTTGTAAAAAGGCTTACTATAAAATATCAGATTATCTAGACGATAAAAAAGCTTGGGACGAGTTTTGCTCCAACTCGAAAACTAACATTCTAACAAGGTAAAGGTTTCTTGTTCGCTTCTTTACTTTACCTTAAAAAGATTGAAGTGGACAAAAAATCAAAGTGATCACTTTATTTCCTAGTTTTACTTATGTAATCTGAGTTTTTGTGACGTGTCCAAGAGTCCTGTAAGGTCTAAAAGGAAATAAAGCACTTTGAATTTTGAATAGATTGGATATAGAAATACGACATAAATTACTAAGTATGCTTTAAACTGATGCCGCGGCATCAAAACGGATTTTTCGATGTCACAGTATTATTTTAAAGCATACCAAAGTATGTGGTAATTTGTATGGATACGTTTGAATGTCCATTGGTAAAAAATTCAATCTTGCCATCCCGTCCCAGTCTGCGTTAGCCATTAGTCGTCTACTTTCTTTGTAGTACTAGTCATTTGTTATTTATCCAAGTTACATAGGTATCTGTGGAAAATTATAATTATTGGCCCTGAGCAGACATGCGCTGGTATTTACCGGCATGTATTTTGAATTTCAATTTTTAAGACGTACTTAGCTAAATTTTTTCCAAAAATTTTGAAGAAAAATAAAACTTGGCACATAATTGGCTCGAAAACTAACATTCTAACATTGAACGATGATTAATTTATAATTCTAACAAGGTACTTTTAAAGGTTTCTTGTTCGCTTATTTACTTTACCTTAGAAGATTGAAGTGAACAAAAAATCTCAGCGATCACTTTATTTCCTAGATTTACTTTTATTGAAGTTTCGTGACGTGTCCAAGAGTCCTGTAAGGTCTCATCAATCATTCATCAATAAATGGCTTTCTTGACTTGAAGGACAGCTGTGAGAGACGACGAAATTATGCCAAAGAAATAAGGTTCATAATAGAAGTTGAAACACCGCTGCGCGCGCAAGTATTTTTATGTTCCTTGCGTGCGCGCCGCCGCGGCCGCATGTTCCGGAATTGCATAGAGTAGATAATAGTAGTCACCGCCGCCGCGCCCGGGGCGCCCGCCGTCGTCGCCGCCGCCGCGCCGCCCGAGGAAATGGCTACTTCCCATTTATCGAGTTAGAATAATAGGTAAACCTCAAACTTTACCTATTAAAAAGTTGAGGAAATCGAGGAATACAATAGAATAGGTACCTATACCTACTATAAAGTTCGTGTCCTTTTTTCGGAAAGAATCGAAGGGATGTACAAATAGCTCCAAAACAAAAGAAAATCCGTAGGTAATAAAATAAATCATCACTTTATTAGCACACTAAGGTATAAGAAATAGACATTGATTGGCCACTTCGCAAAGCATGGAAACGAAGTGGCCAATCAATGGCTATTTTTTATTATTTTATAATAATAATAAATAATTCAGAACAATCTACACAGCATCATCAAGCTCCAAGATAAACGGAGCTTGTGTTATGGTACTACTAGATCTGCTATACTAATGTTATGCATAATATACCTAGATATTTATTTATTACACATGGAAATACACAGAACACTCGGACGGAACAAATATTTGCAATCTTACAAACGTTTGTCCCAAGGCGGGAAACCGCACCCTCCTGCGTCGTCGTAGGTGAACTTTTGCCCGCCGCGCCATGGCGCGCCAGTGAGGTCGTCAATATATTTATACGATTTGACCGTGGGTTAAATTTATTCTGTGATGATAAAACGCATCTAGGTTCCTTTCCTAGACCTTACCATTTTCTCTTTGCATACAAGTACAAGCCACCTTTTTGCTTTTGTTGAGAAAATCGTCTCAAAGGAGTTTTATTCTTAATTCTTATGTTCGAAATAAATAAATAATGCTGTACAATTAACACAGCATTTTCTAGCCCCAAGCAAAGCAGAGTTTGTGTTATGGGTAGGGTACAGATAACTGATACAAATAATACAGTACATTACATGGATAGATATTTTTTATTATACATAGAAAACGACTAGAACACCCGGAACAAATACCTGCAGATCATACAAATATTTGTTCCAAGGCGGGAATCGAACCCGCAACTCCTGCGTCGCAGGCGCAGCTTCGCCCCCGCGCCGCCACAGAGGTCGTCGAAATAAAACTTCTAAAAGGTAAATCTTTGACCGCCTCTTTTCAATACATAACATCTGGATTGGAAGCACTAAATATACTAGGTAGTTAGTAGTTCTATGAACAGTATGTAGACCTCGCGAGCCTTCGCGACTTTTACTACTACAAAAAAAATATAATCTTCGAAAGCCAAAGCTGTATAGCTGGTAAGTCATCGCAAGGGACATTTTAAAATAAGCATACCAACTTGTAACCCGTTGTCTGCAAATAAATGATTTGATTTGAAATAAAATCTCATAAATCAGAGATGTCCAGTTGCATTAACGCCATCTTTAAAATTGATTTCTATCCTTCGCAGACTGCAGATTACGAAAACAAAACATTTGGCTATTACATCTACCTACCATAGATAAAATAAACCTACTCTCGAAGTGTTACAAAGATGTTCTAATAAGTTGCGCTGTACGAAAAATGCCACAGATTTATAAGTATAGTACCTGAGTATAGTACTAAAAATGCTCTTATGTTTATTATTGCATTTTGCAGAGATATTTTGATAGACAGATCTTTACCATATAAATGAGAACAAAATAAAATAAATTCCTTTCAATTAAAAAAATATTCTATCTCAGATTAATTTCTAAAAGCGCAGATATTTGATAGCCCCCCTTTTTGCCCTGTTTTGGAGGAATTAAGACAATAATCAAAAAACTCCGACGACTAAAAAATTCAATAAAATCATAAAAAAACTGTAGTTACCTACACCTAGTTTCGTCCAGATCGGTCGTTTAAATACGACCTGTAGAGTACGTACATTCAGACAGAAGCGATACTTTTTCCAGTACCTACCTAGTTGATGCAGAGACGCTTCGCTCGCTCGGTCAATTACAAACACTTGACAAGACTTTTAGGCAGAAATATACCTTATTATTTCTGTGTAATTAATAATAATGGACAACACGCTAAGATTTGTGAATAAATTTTTCTCTACCTACCTATGTTATGTACCTACTCCGAAAATGGACCAGGAGACTTTAACTACTTCCGAGAAAGCATTTCGCGAGGATGTCCTCGCGAGGGCGAAATTGAAATGCTAGATATAAAGATTATAGTATACAACGTAGGATCCTAGGATCTTTGGCTAGATAGAACGAACGGTTGAGTGCGGAGGACAGGAACACAGGAATTTGCAATTGCAACACAACGATTGTCGCTGCGACTCGCAGTGAGAGTGCTAAGGCGGGCGGCGACATGTTAAGTTATGAGGAACAGCGTTAAATCTTGTTAGCTTTCGAAAGCATTTTATTCCTTTATTATAGCTTCTTAAATTCAATGTTAAAAACCACTCTTAAAATGCCAACAATAACGATTTTTTGTCAGTGCATTCGTATGGAACTTTCTCAAAGGGTGCCTGCCTGCGTAGCGAAGGGTCTTGTATAAGCTATTCTATATTCTGTAGCAGGGTCGCGTCTGGCAGTGGCACCCTCATAAACTGATCCTGGGTGGGAATTTCGCGCCAATAAATTCTTTGTATTGAGTTCCGTCAACAAAAGTGGAACGTAGTTTTTTTTACAAAAGCTAGAGCAAGATAGTTTATAGTTTTGATTCCCATGAGAAAAATTGCATTAGGTATGCAAGTTTATTGCGGGAATCGTTGCAGCTGTCAAATATGAATACTTCCTGCTTTTAAATAAAGAAAACCGTTAATTTTTACCCTAAATAAAATACTTGCAGACCTATAACATTTTCCTTTTGACGCGTATTTTTCTATGCTATTTTACGTGATTTTTTCTTACTAGCGGCATTAGCGGCCATGGTAGGTTTTTAATAATTTAACTTTTCATCTGTTATGTTAAACTAAAGATTAAGTACCTTCCTAGTTATAAAGTAAAGATTTCACGAGACCTTATTTCATTATTGTGAGTCTCTCTCATGGCATAAACTAACTTTGTTGGTATATGCTCATGTTCACGTTGTTGTCTTTGGAGCCCCGGACAAGCGCTAAAGCGTCTCGCTTGCCGTTTTACATAAGTAGGTAGGTTTTTGCTACCTCAGACTCCTGCAGTGGACGTTATCACATACATTTTCATGCAAAACAAGGTCTTGACACGTGTGCGGGGCCTCCGTGCGTGGCGGCGCGGTGGGACACAGGACACGGCTTTAACCCTTGTTAAAGTAGAAAAAATTAAAAACGACAAAAAAACTCGCGCCAATACGCGCTAGCGCTAGTTTGGGAAAGGTTTATTGACGAAAAAAAAACTAAGATGTTTTACCTCTTACTTAGTTTATTTTAAAATAACTGTATTTTAACCATTCATATTTTATCTCCACGTTCTAACAAATACTCAGGAGATTCATAGAACAAATCAATCATTAGGACAACCATCTCATTTTCAACCATACACATGATTGAAATATCTGTATCGTCGCCGCCGGATCGTAGAATAAGTCCGTTTGTAGAAAGTGTAGAGCTAGGCCAATGGCAATACGGCTTCATTTCATCATTCCCTATGCCGATTGTTGAACGATCAACGTTCTACAAATATGGGTATACGTACGTCTATGTCATTGAATGAAATTAATGAGATATTCCCAAGAACTCACAGGTCGTTTTGTAATCGGCCAATCATTCTACGAACGGGCTGATTCTACAACGCGGCGGCGGCGATATGACCTATCCATAATTGTTTACAAAACAATATGAATCAGATACCTTTTTCAACATATCGATTTTCGAAAAATGAAACAAGTTCCGTTGTAGTGCTACGGAAATAATGGCGCTTCGATTTCTGTGGTACCCTTAAACCATCCGACATTGTACCTATAAAAAAGTTCGAATAAATGAAAAAATATTTTTACAACAAAAATGTTAACTTGGAAAAACCACTTCTACTTGGTTGGAAATTTGATTTTGCTAGTAAATATGCAAACTTATTTCATATTAGCATGGAAATCGAAGCACCTGAAGACATAATAGAATATTAATAAATACAAAACAGAATGAAACATTAGACAAAATACATAAACTAAAGGATTTATTATTTACAAGCACTTCGTTAGTGCGTTTATTCTAAACATACAAGTACAACATTTTATCACAATTATTCATTATTTTCTGTTGGGGCAATTCAGTTTCTTTTCATCGGATGTCTAATTTGATTTCTATACATTCTGCAGTTGTTAAACAATCAGCTAGCGCGCACGTAATGTGCGCGCTGCGACAAAATTAGCGGACTGTTTTGTCTCGCTCTTTTTACGCTTTAATTTAGATTTTATACAGATTTCTCTTACATAGTAAAATACCCTATAGCGTTTCGTCAGCTATTTCTAACGCTATTATTATTTATTTTTACGCCCACAACATTTTTGAACATTAACATTTTCATTGCCATTGACACACATCAACGACTTCCACCTGCTGGGCAATGAGTATGTTAAAACACCGCAGCCTGTAAACCAGCCGAAGAGCCGGTAAATAACGTGATAAATGTTCGTAAACAGTGAATTCCAATTTTCATTTTCGCTTTTAAGATTAGTCGCTTCCGCTTTCATCGGCAGCTGATCCAGAGTCCTCCGCTTCGGACTCCTCGCCTGAACTCTTCTTTGATTCTTTTTTGGACTCTTTCTTAGTTTCCTTCTTGGTCTCTTTGCTCTGGAATAAAAAAACGGTAAATTAAGCCTCGATTGGTTGTATTATATTTCGTGATTACATGACAATGGGGATGGTTTGAGAATAAACAATGGGGGTCGATTCAAGCAATCTCAGCTCAGCATACATTAAATTAGATGCAGTTATGTATAAACGCTCCACCTCTATATAAATTAAATTAATAAGGGTCGGTTGGCAGGTCTCTCAATCCGAAATCGAAAAATATTGACATTATAAAATTTTCGTAGGAAATTAAATTCATAATTTAATTTAAATACTACATTATAACATATGTATTATATAATAAAGTATGTATCCCATAAATCAGTTCCCTCTAGATAGAAATAAATTTTAGACGTTTCCATAGAAACAACGCGTGCGAAGCCGCAGACAGTAACTTGTTAATATTAGTAGTAGATTTACACTCACGTCTTTTTTATCTTTCTTCTTCTTATCTCCGTCGGAGTCTGAAGAGCTGTCATCATCCTCAATGTACTCCTTGCTGGTGAATTTGCCGCCAGAGCCGGTTCCACTCGTGTTCTTGGATTTCTTGGCTGGTGATGGTTTGCTGGCTTTCTTTTCCACCGCTTTTCGTTCCTGAATGTTAAATAGGTAGGTTTTAGTTGCCGTTTTACAACTATATACAAATATTGTTTTATGGTTTCTGAAGTTCTTTCTTTCATTTTGGTATAGGTACGTAGTAAAATTTTTTAGGGTTCCGTACCTCAATAGGACAAAAGGAACCCTTTTAGTATCACTTTGTTGTCCGTCTGTCAACCCTCTGTTCTCAGGAATGCGTGGAAGTATTAAGTTTAAATGAACGTCAAATACGGTACCTCGTGGAGCAGTAATAAGAAATAAAATTTCTAAGTCTACGCAATCAAAAGTTTTTTTTTCTTTTTTTCTACGGTATGCACACAAATCCTAAGATTCTAGGTCAACGGAAAGTACCCTATAATAGGGTACTTTCCGTTGACCTAGAATCTCATCGAATCAAAATTTTGGCAAGATGGATCTTATAGCACAAGTTAGGGGAAACACAAACCGAAAGGCCCGTAGTCCAACTAGTTGGACAGAGCAGTTGGACCACTGCCCCGAAACGAAAATTTGTAGGTAGATTATTCACAAACAATAATAATTTTCGATTCTCGCCCTGGCTGGACCTATAGGGTGCCTACTTTCCGTTGACCTAGAATCATGATATTCGACGAAAAACAAGGTCTTATACGGAACCTCGGTGCTAGAGTCGGACTAGCAATGACGTTTTTTTAAATCATAGTTTCACTTTTTCGTACAGAAATATTTAGTAAAATGGTTAGTAGATAATGAAGCAAAAAACTTTAAGACGTAACAAGTGGTCCACAGATGCTTGTATCTATTATTGCATAAAATAAAGACTCACTTCGCAGAATAAGAGAGCACAAAAACTGCCCGAAAACGGTCTCTCATATAAAATGAACATTGCTTTCTACCTGACTTTGTTCTTAGAGCCAAAAGGAATTAATCCTTCCTTTTGGTCCTAACAAAGTCAGGTAGAAAGGTCAGCTCACACCGAGGCGCGATGCTGTACGTAGACAATTCAAAACATAACTGTATTTACTTAGGAAAAAGGTACAAATTTTTATGACAATATGACACTCCCCGCGGCGGCGACAGCGCGTCGCGATTACGCCAATTTGTGTCCTTTTGCGTGGTATATAAAGTTATTTTTGATATTTCGCTGTGAGCCGTGAGCTGACCCATATGTTATCCAGAAGTGTTTATTTCCATTTGTCACCCTGATCTGTCTCCTTAGGGAGACAAACGGGAAAAAAGTTCTATCTGTCCGCATCGGTGGGACAGATAAAACTTTATCATTAATAAAAGGTACTTACCTAGCAGTCTTTGTATGCTAGTATTTACGTATGTTCCAATTACTGCCCCCTAACATAGCAAGTTATTATCTAGGCTAGAATAGAGAAAATTAATTTTGCGTAAATTATTTTAGTTGACGGAATTAAATTCAAATATTTTACGCATTTGATGACGACTTTTGACGAGACTAGTTATTTTTGTCAATTTTATCCTAGATAAAAATCGCGGTATTTGGACCACTGAATCGATTTTGATGAATATTTCAATCGATTTAATAGGGTCAGGGTGATCTACGCTACATTTATCACGAAAAAATCGTTTAAATAAGTTTGACTGAGAGTTTACCTTCTCAGCGGCCTTCTTCTTCTGCTTGAATTCGTCAGCGGCGCCGCTGTCCTTGTATTTCTGCATCGCCACGTTGTATTCCTCCTTGGCTTTAGCTGCTTTCTCTTCCCATTGCTAAAGACAATTAATAAATTTAATTTAATATTTAATATTTACATTGCCACTGAGGTCGTCAATATTACTCTGAACGTGAAACGGTGGGGCTATCTTACTTGATGTGATCAAGCAAAAAAGTTCAAAGGTATGAAAGATAGTCAATGGATTTCGAATATTTTTCTGGTACTGACAATATTTCTATTTTGGAGATAGACAATATTCTTTCTCTTTTCATATATTAGTTTTATATTCATATTTTATACATGGTATCTATGTGGTAGACGTAGACATACGCTTGAATATTTTAAAAAGATTACTCATTTGATTCAAGATTTTATACTCGCGAATCTAACAAGTTTAATCCAATCCAATAAGATGTGTTGTTGCGTATTGTAAACTTTTCGTTTAAAGTTCAAACAAGAATGGAATAAGATTCCTTTATAGTTTTATAATTTCTTTTAAGATAGTGTGATTTATAAAACGTTTATTTATTTTGATTTTAGTGCTGTTAACAAAGTTTTGAAGAAATCTAAATTGACGCCATCTTTATTTCTTCACCAATGTCTCTATACACGCTTGTACCACAATACTCCTCATTGTGGTACAAGCGTTCAAGAAAGCAAAAGACAAAAAACACATTAAAAAAATCGGGAATGATTAAAATACCAGAATAATTTTACCGGTGTTATTTTAATTGATTAATGAATAATATTATGGTTAGGAGTACCAATTTACATTATGTGTGAAAAAAATATATAAAACGTGTGGGACGTAAGAATTTTTGTATAAAAAACGGTTAAAAATTTAAAATAACAAAGGTCTACAATATTATTAACACGCATTAACGTGTTAATAATAAGTCTCCAAAGAATTGTACAGGTACCTAAATACAACAAAGGTGAAATTTTAAGTTGTGCCCCATTTTGATTTCGTGAAGGAGATAGCAACTTGTATTGCCAAGCTATCTGGCATCGAAAATAGAAATAAATACTCGAAAGTTTGTCCTTCAAATCTCTCCATAACTCGCCGCCTTTCTTGGCCATACACAGTGGTTTGCCTCTACCTTCATCATTTGCACCGCTGAGGTTCAGTAGCACGGAGCGTGATCCAAAGCTTCTTTTCTGAGCAAATACCAACCAACCAACAACAACCGGGGTCGCTGCTGTAGTGAATAGATGTTTTCTGGAATGTTGCACCCATCTCTTATTTATTGTGTTTGCTTGTAGTAGATAGATATAGGTACGATTCAATGTTATGTAGGTACCTATTTTGTAAACTGTATTTTAAACAAGGTTAGAGTTTATTTTCTAGTTTATGAAATATTTTGTATTGTACCTTGTGTGTGTATGTCTGTCTGTGCTGTTCTTGTTGAGTCAAATAAATGTATCTTTATCTTCTAGACTTTTGTGATACATCGTCACTTCACGTCACACTGATGAGATTGTGGTCGAACGTCTATTGATAATAATAAACAAGAAATACTTACAGGTTTGTCTTTCAGATCTCTCCATAACTCGCCTCCCTTCTTGGCGACCTCAGTGACCTTGATCCCGGGGTTTTCTTCCAGAATCTTCTTTCTATTGTCATTCAGCCACAGCATGAAAGCGGTGGATGGACGCTTTGGTGCGTTGGCGTCTTTTTCGCGTTTCTTCGTCTTGTCCTTGCGTTTGCGAGGGGCTTCTGACTGGAATACAAGTTTTCTTAAAAAAGTAAAAGAAGAAAATATGGGCTATGTTGATGTTGCGGAGAATTTGTTCATCGAATTGGGGTTTACTCTAAGCTGCATACGTAAATTGATTTTCTTTACATCATAGAGATGGTGCAATTGAATGATTTTTTTATATATAATTAAATTACTTACGGAGGTTTTTAATAATGATTTGAACTTGCTAAGGTTTTAAAAAAATTTAATCATATAAGTTTTCAGAGCCTAAACCGCCTTTCATAATGGACAACTTAAAACAGCTGCTAAGCAGTGTTATTTCTCACTCTGACTTATGTCAATAGAAGAAGACAGAATGAGAAATAGTAATGCTTTAAGTTAGCAGACTATTATGAATAAGGACCTCAAATATTTAATATTCCAATGTCTTACAATAGTGATAGCTTTCTTGGGTTTATCTTTCTTCTTCTTCTCCTTCTTGCTGTCATCTGAAGCTGCGGCGGAAGCGTCAGATTCTCCTTCGGAGGAGGCGTTTGTATCATATCTGCAAAAATAATTTTGTTTGTATAATTTTAGTACAAGATACATAGACGGGTTACAATGACAATGCACCTCCTATGTGTAAATGGTACGCAAGCGGCAAAAATATTGATTTTACTGCCTGCGCATAATAAAATAAATAATGCTGGACAATTCACAGCATTATCTAGCCCCAAGCTAAGCAGAGCTTGTGTTATGGGTACTAGATAACTGATATACATAATACAATACATTACATATAGATATTTTTTATTATATATAGAAAACAACCAGAAAACCCGGAATAAATACTTGCACCTCGTACATTTATAAGGCTTTCGAGTCGCGACCATGTACCGAAAGGCTCAACGTGGATAGACGGTCATCATAAGGTCCTAAGGTTACCATGTCATCAGTTTTTCTTGTGGGCACAAGAAGGACTGATGACCTGACCCAAAGGTCACATCAAGATCAAATCCGCTGAATCCGGGTAGCGGAAAACCGGTCTTGTGGCGATTTGTGAGACCTCTGTCTGTATGATTGAGTGTCTGAACTCTAAGTCGTCAATTAGTTATGTAATATTACTTAGTACTCAAGTTTATGATACTACTTAATGACACTGGCAGAGTCCTAGCGAAAAGCAAGCGGCGCCGTTAACAAAGAAGTTGAAGTACTCACTCCTCAGCTACATCACTCTCTCTGTTCTTATCAGGGTTGAAGTCTTCATCCGTAGAGTCCGAGTCCTCTGAGTCTCCAGAGTCTCTCTCCTTAGCCTCTGCCTTGACGCGCTCCAAGTATGCGTCGGGTTCTTTTTCTGTGTCCGAATCGCCGAAGTCATCGTCGTATAGCGCTTTATCCTAGAAAACAAAGATTTTTATTTAATAAATGCTAAACTTCGTACCTAAATTTTTTAATGTGGTAAACCCTTAAGATTTTATATAAGTGTTAGGAGATTGGCGTTTCGCAGCTGACTTTGTCGTTGGTTGTACAAAAAATTGAGAAGTCCGCTTTTTCAAGATTTTAAAGGCAAGTTGCTTACAAGGTTCTTTTTTATTTTGCAACATAAATTGTGGCAAAACAAAATTCTTTGACGTTTCCTATGTTTTAATTGTTTATGCTTAAATTGCCAAACAATATAAAAAATCAGGTGGAGGCCTGCGTCCAGCAGTGGACCATTGAAGGCTGTTGATGTGAGGTGATGTTAAAGCTCGGTATAGCCTTCACATCAACAAACAGCAGTGTTTATTTACTAAACAAAAACGTTTAGATGTATTCTAGTACTTAAGACTTTTAACTACAGAAAATAACTTACATTTTTGCCAGTGTTCTTTACATGAAGTTTCTTGGACGATATGTAGTTGAATAGTTTATCGTATTCTCCTTTCTCTATGCTGCTGAATGTGTGAACATTGCCGGATTTCAGAGCGATCTCGAAATCGAATGACCTGAAATAACAATATTAGATAAAGAGGACTTCGAATCAGAAGTGGAATTGATCGTGGACAACACAGCATTATTAGCCCCAAGGTTGGCAGAGCTTGTGTTATGGGTACTAGATAACTGATATACATAATATAATACAATACATAGATACACATTTTTTTATTATACATAGAAAACGACCAGAACACCCTGAACAAACGTCTGATCGTACACACATCTGTCCCGAGGCGGGAATCGAACCCGCAACCTCCTGCGTCGCAGGCAGATCTACGCCCATCGCGTTGCAGAGGTCGTATATGGTTTATCAGTGTTTCTGTCTGATTATAAGTCATAAGATCAAAGTCGAAGTCAATAACTTTATTTCTTTAGGCTTACAAAATAAGCACTTAGACAAGTCAAATTTAATACTATAAACAGGTTTATAAATAGTCATTATTATCAAATAAGATGTTATTAAATTTTATTCCCTTAAATTTTTTGTCCACTAGTGGAAGAAGCGAAAAATAAACCACTAGTTATTTTTATAAAACTTAAAATTAATAGGTACATTAATTTTTAGATTATGGGTCCTTTAAGATTTTTATTATAAAATCTGCTGCCTAAACCGTGTAGTACCACTTTTTAAGGAGAACCGAAGGCTGCAGTGACACTATAGCGGTTACATTATTGTGTGAGTGACAGAAGTACAGAATCACTTTGATCACAGATCTGGCGGGGTACAAGGGAGACTCCAAGATCTTGTCTCCCAAGCCAACCTAACCTGCACGTGGTTTACCCTGCTAGATAACGAACTAGGCTCTGGTGAAAATATCAACATTCTTCATAACTTGAAAACTCATATTTTACTATTATTTTCCATTACTTGACACTGGCAGAAAAGAGTCCAACCAGACTCATATTGCCAATAACAAAGAATCATCATCATCATCACAGATCTGGCTTTCATACTGACTACCGGAAGGCGCTCATGCCCAGTTTTTTGTGTCTGTTTTGATTTTTGGTATATGTGTTTTATACAAACACTACCGGATCGATAGTCGATAGTCAGATCGGACGGTCAAGCGTGAAGACATTTACGACTTAGTTGCTTTCTATTTCTGCAAAGTTTGAGTTTAGAAGAAGTCTGACGTAAAAATAAGATGTGTATCGAGTGAATAGGTGTCTTCTCGACCTTCTTTATAAGTAGATCATCGGTCACATTGAACGTCACTGACCATCAGGTGATATTGTGATCAAACGAAGGTCTATTCACGATAAAAACAAGAGCCGTCAAGTGCGAGTGTAGCTCGCGCGCCGAGAGGGTTTAAAACATTTATCAATTATACAAATATGTACAATAGAACCTTTACAACAACGGTTACATATTTTGTTATTCAATTAGTACCGAAAAATTGTTGCACATTTCAGATAGATCGGAAACATAGGAGATTAGGGGGTTTAGTAAATTTTTTTCATTTTTCATTATATTTCAAAAAGTTTGAAAACTACATTTTTTTAACTATTTTAAAATGAAACTAATACCTTTCATTTGATACCCCCACTTGAATACTTAGGTCTCTTTTACGACATCACAATTTGTACGGAAAATTTTAACTTTTTTTTCTTTCTTTTATATTGGTAATGGCACACGTGAATACATACTATTAATTTATTACAAATTTTAAATTAATAGCTGCGGTAGTTATCGAGATATTCAATAGGACGGGCAGAGCGAGACCATAAGGACTCCGAAACCGATCTCGAAACCCTGAAAACCGGGAAAAAAAAGAAATCGGAGATAATGTTCAGAATAACTTACTTGGTAGAAGAGGCGCCGCCTCTCGCGAAGTTAACGGAAGCTATCTCCTCAAACCTGATGTGAACAGGCGGTTTGTGTACGTAGATGAACCCTTTCTCCAGTGGATACAGGTAGCCGGCAGCAGCTTTGTATGAGCACGCTACAGCTGGGGTCTTGTGGTGCCTGGAATTAGCATGTTCAAAAATAAATAAATAATGCTAGACAATTCACAGCATTATCCAGCCACAAGCTAAGCAGAGCTTGTGTTATGGGTACTAGATAACTGATATACATAATACAATACATTGCATAGATCGATATTTTTTATTATACATAGAAAACGACTAGAACACCCGGAACAAATACCTGAAGATCGTATAAATATTTGTTCCAAGGCGGGAATCGAACCCGCAACCTCTTGCGTCGCAGGCGGACCTTCGCCCACCGAGCCACAGAAGTCGTCAAATGTTTATTGACATATAATATCATATCGCGTAGGTTGTTGTCGGTGTTGGCTGATTGCAAAACCTTAGTTAGAATGCGGATAGCATTGTGATAATGTTTCACTGTTATTTCACTCACTTAATCATCTAAGTTAAAACAAGCAACGTGCACAACCGTTGCACGTTGCTTGTTTTAACTTAGATACAGAATATAGAACATGAGAAACTGAGAACTAGATTGATAATTGTGAAATTTTTGAATTTATTTCTTTCTCAATGTGGCCCAAGGTAGCTTAAAAGGGCGCAATGTGCGCCATTTTGAAATTTTAATTATTTTTTGTGAAAAGGAAAGACAGGATTCCGCGTTCATAGGAGCGGGACAGAGATAAGTTTTTGGAACGGCGTGAGCGCAAAAATCTAGTTTTTGCTTACTTACAAGAAATCTACACAACTTATGAAGAAAATGGTTTAAGGAAACAAATAATTAGTAATAACTAATAATAATAACCTACGAACCAAAACATAAATCAGTTTTATAGACTGCTGGGTTAGTGAGACTTCGACCAAATTATGTGCATTTTCATGTTATTTTTTTTTCTTATCGTATTTTCACATTCATGGAACCAAAGAACAAATGTTGAATTTTATATAATTCGAGTTTTTAACCACAGTCATCCCGTGAGTACTGAGGCCTAGGGTTAATTTGACAACCAAACCCCCTTAAGTGGCGAACCTAACGAGGTTCGCCACTTCAGGGCTTATACCTCAAATCAACTCGTCAGATCTCCAGACTCTAAACTCTTACCAAAACCTTCTCAACCTTTCTCAATAAATACAGAAGTTAAGATCTTGAGAATAAGCATGGTAATAGAACTAAGTCACATTTCATATGTTACGGCTTTTTCAAATAAAGTCCTAATTAATAAGCTAAAACTCGATTTTTGGGCTTGCGTTGCTATGCCCTCTCTCGCTCCTATGAACGCGAAATCCTATGACTTTCCTTTTCACAAAGATTTGAGGTTGTAAAGGCTCTTAAGGTTAAATTAGCCTTAATTTCACATACCCAAGGAAATCTCCGGGTCCCGTGACTCGCCGGTTGATAATGACCTTCATTATCTTGGCTAGGACTTCATACGTCGGTCCTGATACTTCCTTTGATATTTTACCTTCATACTTCTCTTTCAACTCCTCCCTGGAAAATAAGTAAGTATTATTAGTTTCCTTTAAACGATGGATTTAATAACAGTAAAGTTAATAGGGATATCTCCAAATCATCTCATATTTTTTTTAATATTTTGTCTGAGTCAAGTTGCAAAAGCACTACGCATCAGTGGAACTACGCGGCACGTTAAACTAGAGCAACTTACCAAAGCCGCGCCGTACCACTGACACGTAGTGCGTTCTTCATGCAAAGAATAAATTGGCCGCGTCGTGCCGCACAGTGTGTGTCTATCCTTTTTTTATACTACGCGTCAGTGGAACTACGCGGCGCATTAAATTTGACCAACTCAAAAAAAGCCGCGCAGTTCCGCTGACGGGTACTTAGTGCCTTCTATCTCGTACGATTTTATACAAAGAATAATAGGCCGCGTTATGCCGACCTTTAGAACCTGTCACAGTATGAACCAGTCTTGCACCAAAAGAAAAGATTAATCAATGCTCACTCAGTAAAAGGTAGTTCTATGCTAGTTTCCTCCTCAATTCCAAACAGCAGCACCAAGTAATGGTACCTCGTCTGACCCTGCTTGATAGGTGGATCTAGCGACACCACAAAGAACATCTGTCTCGTGTCCTTGTGGGGTAAGAGAAAGAGACGGAGCACTGTCGACATGGGGATCTTGTAGTCAAACGTTTTACCGTGCAGTTGGAAGAATGTTTGGAACACTTTGATGTCGTAGCGACCACTGAAATAAATATTATAATGTTAGAATATTTAAGCTTTTTAAGTAGAAGTATCGTTTCGAATCCCATAACTTACTTAGTTGAATCCTTAGATGCTTATCAAAATATATTAAGAAAAAAATTGTTTTATTGCCTTAAAACTCATTGTAACTATTATCCGTTCTACAGTCAAAACGTGGGTTTTGAGACTCATTTCGCCTTAACGCACTTAACCAAGGCCCGCGCTTAAAAATGCCTAACATGTAGATACATAGGTAGTCTCGTTTCTGGACTGGTTTCCGCAACTAGGCCACAGGTGGGCCCTTTTTGCATTCATAGGTAGTCTAAACGTGTACTACCTAAGTTGCGCCTAAGTTTTTATTTTATTTTTTATGACTATTTTACATACATCTTTGTGCAGCTGACTGTACATTTGAATCAAGTATTTATATTCCTGATCAGTTGGTGGATAATGGACTGAATAAAGTCAATTTCATTATGATTCATGCAGAATTCCATAACATAGCA
Organism: Eupithecia vulgata; assembly: GCA_946478455.1. NCBI lineage: Eukaryota > Metazoa > Arthropoda > Insecta > Lepidoptera > Geometridae > Eupithecia > Eupithecia vulgata. The sequence continues at coordinate 11,335,688 of OX297873.1, forward strand.
CAACATTGTGCAATAACAAAACTTTATTATTCCACAATGGCGCATTTTTGATATAGTGGTTTATATTAAATTTTTATGAATTCTCGAACGTCAGCGCAGTGGCTGCGCAGTAGCGTATTTTGAGGTCCTAAAAAGGCGCGGTGTGACCTATACTGCGCAGTTTCGCATCAAGATTATGTTCACAGAAGTCATAAAGATTTGCGTGTCTTTTATTCAGAGCATATTTTTACAACAGCCCTTGATAGCTCAAAATAAATAAATAAATAATGCTGGACAATTCACACAGCATTATCTAGCCCCAAGCTGAGCAGAGTTTGTGTTATGGGCACTAGATAACTGATAAGTATACATAATATAATACAATACATATATAGATATTTTTTATTATATACAGAAAACGACCAGAACACCCTGAACAAATGTCTGTAGATCGTACACACATTTGTCCCGAGGCGGGAATCGAACCCGCAACCTTCTGCGTCGCAGGCAGACCTTCGCCCACCGCGCCACAGAGGTCGTCAGCTCTTGCTGTCCTACACAAATACAGCCTAAGATGAGACGAGTTCTTATAGGATACACTGGCTGTATTGAATGCTTTACATTACTTACCGAGGAGTAAGGCACTGTAGCTCTCTGAAGATGGCAATAGCATCACCAGACACAGAGATGACGCTGGCTTTGTTCATGACTTGCTGGTGGAAAGCATCCACAGCGTCCATGTCTCCGGCCATCTCATTGGTGGGAATGTGGAAACGCATCTCCATTAGAGATACAGGGGTGTCATCATTCTGAAAGAATATGAATAATATGAATAAGAAAAATAATAGTTTATAATGTGCAATGATTGCATTATAGCATTTAGTTTCCAGTAAATGATAATTAGTGAGTAGAATATTAGTACAATAAGTTATTGCAGAACATAGCTATGTTATAGTGAAATTGGCTTGGCTCATTTTCTTAGATATGTGATACTTGGACTTGAAGTTTTATATTTTTGTGACTCTTGAGATTTTTACAGTGAAATGATCTGCAGTCAAATTTCAATTTAATAATAAAAGAAAGGACCCTAAATCTGTTTTTAAACTATTCTTAGTAATCATTTTTGATGGACAAAAATTATCTATTATTTTGATTCAGGTTTAAATAACTGCATCAATGAAAAATTTCAATCTAATCCATTCAGGAGATAGATTGAATTGGTGTGAGTGAGAAGGTAACAAACATCAAAACTTTAATATTTCAACTTAAAACATAATAATAAGTTTATTTTCCAGAATAAACATCAAAACTACAAGGTATATAAGTTATTCTATATTAAAGAGTATATTTTCTGTTTTTATTTTGTTGCTCTCCAAAATCTCACCTGATGAAATTCAAGTGTAACCTCATTTTTCCCCGTATTACACTGAGACACATAATGTAGCGGGATCTCGAATGCTGTGTTTGACCCAACATTGAAGCTTAGCACAGCTCCATTGAACTTAGCAGTCCCCCAGTTCCAGCCTTTTAGGGAGAGTTCCTTCTCCAACATGTCTTTTTTGTAGCTTGACTTGAAGAACTTGGCTACTTTCTCTTGTTCCTGTAATTTGAAAAATAGTAAGGAGGTATGCTTAAGCCTGAACATATGAAGAGGAAGCTGTAATGAAATGAGCTTGCATTCTATAAAGTTCAAAGTAATTCAAGACTTCTTGTTACTTTACAGGCTTTTGGGTAATTTTTAGCTAGTGATTTAAAAACCTATTTGTCTTGGTACTCACTCCATCTTTAAATCCACCGTATCTATGCAGAGTCCCATTCTTGAGAAATATTCTTAGCCCCCAAGAACCAATGAATTTTTGGAAGTTTACCAACTCTATGTCGTTGGCAGCCAGCTGTTCAACTTTGCCAGTTTTGCTGTTCTTGAAAATGATGTTCTGGTCAGTCATCTTCAACCTTCCAGGAACCTAAAACACGTGAAGAGGTGATGAGTTTTAACATTGCAAATAGGAAAATCAAAGTTGTGAAGTTCAAGTTCTACCATTGTCCCTTTAATTTCGGCTTGTACGTCGTTGTATTCCAAAAACGCTTCCATTACTTGTGTAGGATTTAAAGCGCACAAAAAACTGAAATTACAGCAACACGCGTCCGTAATTTGTAAAAAAATAGCGGCACAAAACTAAACTACAAGGTACAAAACACGAGGATATTATTATTATTCTATTCTGTGAAAACACGAGACGAGACGAGAATGAAAAAACTGTTTGAATGAGTGAGTGAATGAATGAGTGACAGCTGATTGATTGAACGAATGAATGAAATGACGATAGTGATGCGGTAAACTTTACGTAGCTACGTCAAAACCAGTGCAACCAAAAGCTTTATAAAACGTTCACAGCTTAAAATTAAATAGAACGAAACACAATGATTGTTAAAATAATCTTGAATAATCTACATTCCCAATTTATAGGCACAAGATTTAGAAATTAAATCTACGTTTCTAAATTTTAAGCGTAGCCTGTCTGAACGGAAAAACAAAAATGCTTATTCCATTTTCACTCTTTCATTCGTTCTATCTAGATCGCGTTCACTCATTCATTTTTAGCCGTGGGGCGAAGACGAACGTGTGTGTTTACGTTGTGTTTCGATATATTTTGATAAAAATTCGCGGAACTTATATTTTTCCGAATAAACAATTTTAGCAAGCATAACTTTGTCTGTGATAAAACTTGTGAGATAAATCCGCGAGCTAGTTTCAAAGTGCGCCCCCAATAGTGTTCTTATTTTGTATTTCGGGTCCATCGTCCGGGTCAGACCGCAACTTTTTGTACTTTTGTAGCTGATAGTAACTTGTGTGAACTCTATGGCGTCACTCTCCCTACCCCGAGTTCTTCAATTGAAGAAGAACAGCCTGGATGCTGAGCGTGAGCAGTTTGAGAAGTTTCAGGTCGGTAAACATCTACACTACCCACCTTCCACTTATAATTTGCATCCGTAACACACGTTACTGTACAAACTACGACTGATTAGATTTACTAGAACTTCTAGCTGTGTAGGACGTTGTATTTATGTAGGCATAAATCATAACAAGCATAAAATCTAAAGAAAAAGAGTAATTTTATCTAGGTACCGATTTTACCGTACCGGTAAACTCAGCAATGGGTAGGATTCATTTGGAAAACAAAATTTATTTACTCCATTAACGATCTCGTGAAGCTCAGTACGGTACAGTACTACCTGACCCATAAAGTAATCACTAGGAATTACAGGTCCCTACCCTACCTACCTTCCTGTTAATTATTTCTCATCAATTTTTTTCTTTTGTAAATCATATCACACCCCTGCATAAACCCCTGCAATATTAATCACTTTGAATGCCTTACATTCTTTAGTTACAATACAACATCACAAATTGCATTGCATACATTCAGCTGTGTATACAAACACTGACTCAAAGTTATGAATAATAATTTGTGATAAATTCTGACCCAGAAAGAGACTGTATTTTAAACACGTCAAATTGATACCAAATGATTTTGTTTGTTGCTAGGACATGGCTTATTAAATTATAATTATTATGTGGTTTATGATTAATAATAAAATAAATAATGCTGGACAATTCACACAGCTTTATCTAGCCCCAAGCTAAGCAGAGCTTGTGTTGTGTTATAGATAACTGATATACATTTTATTATACATAGAAAACAACCAGAACACCCTGAACTGTCTGCAGATTGTACACACGTTTATCCCGAGACGGGAATCGAACCCGCAACCTCCTATGTCACAGCAGACCTTCACCCACCGCACCACAGAGGTCGTCTTAATTTAATCTGCTCTGTTTCGGAAACGGGGAATATCATAAACACATGGGCCTAAGCCAAGTGTGTTTCAGTTGGGCGGCCTACACCTGGGATTCCTTCTTAATTATTATTAAAGTATAGACGAGCAGCTGAGAGCTGATATGTCTATATAAATATAGCACAGTGACGAAAAGTTTTTTGAAGTTTTTTGGTAAACTAGTTGTCTCTGTGCTCCAGTGGATCAGCATTTGTTTGGTAATAAGTACACAACAAACAGTATCATCATCATCACTAGAAAACAGTACCTATTGTTTTATTCTCTATCTATACTCAAAAAGGAAATTAAGTAGGTGTTTGGGTTTTGTCATGGATGCAAAAAGTTACTGCGACCACAAAAATGTTGAAGGGCAAGTGAGTTGAAAGCAACTTTATGAGTATTTTGGGTTCAAATAAATTTACTTGCTCTATTCTTCTTCTACTTTGTCAAGATTATAACAATCTACCAACAGAACGAGTTGACTATGTATTCTATTTTAGTATTATCTTTATCCTGTAACACCCTGTCCAGTTGATTCATTTTGTTATCCTTATCAACAGATAAGAAATGTTATGCAGCATGAGATAGCTTATCTTTTTGTGGTGTCGAACAATAAACTAAAGTAGTCAAGCATCGATTGAAGTGGTGGATGTGTGTGTAACTTAAAAAGCATTTCATTCTTCTGGTGTGTTGGGTCCTTTGTCTGGTAAGTAACTTTCTTTGTTGGAACACAAAAACAAAATTCGGATTCGGATCTTTAGTTATCAAATTATAATATGTTAATAAGAATTGATTCACAATTGACTTCTATATTAGGGTTATTTGATGAGTCAGAGAGTTATCGTGACATTCAGTTGTTTCTGAGAATGAGTGACCATGTATTGTATTCATTGAATGTCGGAAAATACGCATGTTATCTCCAGTTTCGTCCTTCATTTGCGCTGAGAGTTCAAAGGGAATTTCGCTCTAAGAAAATACAAACAAGCGTGGTACGACCTCGGAATATAACTTATACAGTAGTGGTCCCCTAATGTGCCTTGTATGATGCCCTATAAAAGTCCATAGCGACCAAACTACCTATTGATGTTTACTCACGCGATTTTATTTAATACGCCACCCACGCAAGGAAAGTTTATAAAAACCTAGTTATAGAGGCCACAATTTATTATAATAACTCGACGCTATCCGATGGCTAATTCCTTATTTCACCGTCCTTGTTTTATTCTATTGTCATCCTGGGAAACACTAAAGCAAGGAACATCATATTCTCTAGGCGAGCAATAGAGTTTCCATCATTCGTTTTTTAGAAATCTTTGACCGTATGTCATATATTTGAGTGCCAATAAATAATCGTAATTTAAAAGCGACAAATCTTAACATGAGTGAACGAACTTTGCCTAGCGATAAGGTTTTCTTTTGTTTTCTACATTATTTGGTGTCAAAAATGTAAAGATTTCTAAACTCTAGACAAGTGCCAAACGCGAAGATATTCCAAACGCTAGACAAGAGGTCTCGCAAGTCCCGTAAAAAATTCTATAGTTGAGTTATCTTTTCCCTAAACTGGAATATTTCGTTGCTTAGATTTTGTATTCAGGTTATGACTGTAGACATCAAGTAACTCGTAGGTTATTTTATTAGTTCAACTGAGTCGAGTTCAGTAAAACGATCAAGATTGCCAGCATCCGCCTACACATGTCATGAATAACAAACATATACACTGATCTCTCATGTTTTAAGTACTTCCGGTGTTGCTCTTGAAATTCTCTACCACTAGGTAGGTACTAGGTACCGTATGGAATTTGTCGGAGGCAACAACCCTATTGATCTCTATCAGCCGGATTATTATTGAAGTTATTTGTACCTGCAAATCATAAGAATAGGTCCCAAATCCAGCCTCTTATGGTGATGTTCTTTGAAAGATAATCGGACGATGTAACGCATTTACTGCCCGGCCTCCGTGCGACCCGCAGAGGCGGCGCGTGTCGCGCCGCCGCCATGCCACCGCAATACCACAGCCAATACGGAACGGACCCGGAGATCAACTTCTGCGTTTTGGGCCATGAAAGTAGCTTTGTCGGTTAACTTTGACGTGTAATGTACGATATCTGCTGTCAAAATATGCCAATTAAATTGTTCGATTATCTTTTCGAAGAACACATAATAATAATGAACGCATAATAAATAATCACACTAATGTTATAAATACGAAAGTTTGGATGGATGGTTGGATGTTTGTTACTTCTTCACATTGTTCACATAAAGATCACAGAAAAAGATCGGGCTGAAATTGCATACAGGTATTTCTAGGCCTGAAATAAAACATAGGCTACTTTTTATCCCATAAATTAGTTTCCTTCGGATAGAAATAGCCATAATACACGATCACTGCTAGCGTCGGCGGTGCGACCCGCAGCGCGCCGTCGCTACACGGAGTTGCAGATCGCACTCTGTGTTTTCAGCTATGAAAGTGCTAGTATAATATATAGTCTAGTCTAGTATAATATAAAACGTTTCTATAGAAACAACGCGAGCAAATCCGCGGGCAGAAACTTGTGAATAATATACCAAAGACTCGGCATTACTTATAAAGAGATACACTACAGTGCTGAAATTGCTGACATTAAAGTAATGAAGTTTCAAATATTTTACAAATTGCATGACATTTTGTACTACAACTATTAATACTCGTGAAAAATTTTGGCCTATGGTGTAAGCTTGGCCCACAGGACAATTCGTTGAAACAACAACTACTTAACGTTGATTCCGCTTAGCTTGGAGCTAGATAAAATAGATACGATACGTGTAAATCGTCCAGCATTATTTTATTCATTTTAGCATTCTGGTCTTAAATCGATACAACATTTAATGCGCTATCGTTTACTGTACATTCGTAAAGATCTGACAAGTTACTTAAAAGTTGCAAGACCGAGTCATTGGAGTTAAGTTGTACAAGGTCGAGAATTCAAGTAAACATGACCTTGTCACCTACAACTACAACAAAGCGGTTGTTTACTCTTGGGAATACAGTTTTGCTGATTATGACGTCAATTTTCTGCCTTCCTACTTTTTTTGTTATCCTGTGTAAGTTGATAACTTACTTTTTACCTAATCTTTCAGTCCTTATATATTTTCTTCCACTCTCCTCTATCAGCCATCTCTACACTTACACCTTTCAAATCCATGTATCTTTTCTTCGGTCTTCCTCTCCCCTTATATGCCTCCACATTCAAACCTAACTCTTCTCGTCACATGACATTCTTCTCTCCGCATAACATGCCCATACCAGCGTTGCCAAATTTCTGTGTAGCAACATTAAGCTGAGGCAGGACCTGATTGGTTCACTTATCATTTAGGTTAGAGTTTTTTATAATTAGTTTTATGGTTTTTATATATTTTTTGTGTACCTATAAGTGTGTGCCAATAAATGTATTTTCTTTCTTTCCATACCACGCTAACCTGTTTAATAACTACTAACATAATATAAAATAATACTTACAGGTACCTAATTAATCTTTAATTGATCTATCTCTGCCTTGTTCTATCCAGCGGGGGTTACCCTTTCAAGTAACTTCTATCTTTAGCTTCAACTGCGTCTTATCTAGTCTACCTCCGTCATTCAAGGCAATGGGAGTTCTCTAATGTTATGACTATGACTAATCAGTCGCCTATTCTGTAGTTAATTCACTCGTATTAACTGATAAATAGTCTGTGCTAACGTCTCCGCATTGTAAATAACCGGTTTTCCTTTTGCAGTGCTGACCTAGTGCATGCATGTTTTGACCTTGGTGCCAATGCTACACCGTATTTTACCATCTCAAATGCATTATAGTCATTATTTAAACTTCTACACCAAAGCTACTCGTAGTTTAGTTTACACAGTAACATTATTTCATCTGTGGTTTAGCTATCAATCAAATTTTTAACCCAAAATAGAAAATTTTAAATTTTTTACACGTAGGTAGGTACTAGGTACTATTCTTTTACTCTCCTTTTAAGGAGGCAAAATCTACGAAATTAGATTTTTAGTCACGTAATAAAGTTCGAGTCTTGTTACTAATTAACTTGAACGCTTATTCTAACACCAAAAGGACGATTTGATAGTCTCGATAAATTTGACCTACTCGCTGGTTAAAGACAGATTAGCATCGGGTTACAACCAGAATGGGCAGGTCAGCTTACAGCCACAGCCCACCCAGAAGAACCCACTCATAAATAATAGCTATGAAATGAAAATTATGTACTAGAGGTATTTAGAGTATTATTTGCAGGGTGGATTTTTGATACGGGACAGCAAGGGCAGGTACTGTAACTGGTGTAGCTACCAGACAATAGTCTTAGGAAACTATCCATATAAAATTTTTAGAGAAATTTCATCACTATTCACAGATTTTCTTTAAAAAATACTGTGAGGAGTCCAAGGACCTGATTTGCATAAGAAACAGGATTGATTGTTATCATAAAAAGTTTTTTTTCAAAATCTTGATAACTGTATTTTTAAAAATCTGTTATTGGGGATGAAAGTTTATGCAAAAAAATATGGATAGTCTTCTAAGTAGATTTTCCGAGCTACACCGGTTAAGGGACCTTTACGGTCCCGTCTCAAAAATGCACCCAAAACAAAAATGCACCTAAAACCTTATTAACTACAGCGCCTGGTCTTCTTCCGTAACGAAATGTATTTATAGTCCAGTGATAATAGGTAACTTCGTATTTTGTCCATGGTAGGCGAGGGCTTCCTCGTTCGACCCAAGATTTTTCTACCCAATAGGTGTTATGCTCCGTTCGACCCTAAGCATTAGATTTAAAACTTTTGAAACTTTCGCGATTTGATAACATATTTAAGATTATTTATCGGGTATTTATCGCGTACCTTTTGTTTTCTCTTCCCTAATCGTCCGGGGAAAAGAAAGCAAAAGGTACGCGATAAATACCCGATAAATAATCTTAAATACATTAGATTTAAGTTCCCCTTTCTACCCACACCCACTTATTCTTAATTTCTATTATTTAATTTCAAATCAATAACACAGTGAAACACTGAATAGAAGTAATTAGGTTGTGACAGAATGTGGAACCAAATTGATAAATGACATCCGCATGAAAATACCAATTCAAATACGTCACAGCTGAAACTGCTTCCATGTTTACCATAATTCAAATTCGTACATAGAACAAAACAATAGCAGAGCATATCGTACAGCATGACATAATACAACAACACATCGCGCATCGTGTCAAAGAGAACGGATGAGGATGTGCGGTGATTGTCCCCTCTCGTCCCACTTCCCAGCACAGGGTCGAATATGTAACTATCCACTTGCTGCCTGTTGGAGCTGTCGACAGTTGAACAAACTTACTAGCCGTAGATAAGTTGATAAAAATACATGAGATACTTAAATAAAATTATACAATCGGATGTATTTTATTTTATTAGGAATTGAATTTAAATTAATTATGTTTCTGTTTCATGTTAATTAATTAATATACAAATTGTTATTGCGTGCAATTAAAATCATTTATACGCTCGAAAGAGTAGAGTGTGTAAACAGAAAACATTTTTAAAATCATTTATTTGGTGCACGAGGGTTTTGTCAAACATGCATGGCATGTTCCATACACTAAATTACAATATTTAGTCTATACTAAATATACTAATTATTAAGTTGAAAGATTTCTTTGTTTGTTACAATTGAATAGGCTCCGAAACTACTGAACCGATTAGAAAAATTCTTTCGCCTTTATAATCCTACATTATTCCTTATGAACATAGGTGATAGAATATACCCGTGCGAAGCCGGGGCGGACACAAAAAAAACAATACTGTAACAAAACAGAATAAACATAACGAAATCTTGCCTATGAGATTCAAAATCAAAATCAAAAAGTCTTTATTTCCATAAATACAAAAATGTACACTTAGAAAAGGTCAAATTCTTAAAATAAAACATTGACACGGAAATAAAGTGATATTTTTGATTTCGGTCACTTCGGTATGTAGACTAAAGTAAAGAAGCGATGAAGAAACCTTTAGCCTGTTAGTTGTTATTTTTCGAGTTGGAACAAAACCCGTCCCAAGCTTTTTTATCTTCTAGATAATCTGATATTTTGTAGTAATCCCTTTTGCACAGAAAGGTTTTTACAATTTGTTTGAATTTATTTATTGATAGATTTTGCAACTCACTAGGAATTTTGTTGTAGAAGCGTATACATTGCCCTTTAAAAGATACATTAATTTTGTGAAGCCTAGTTGTGGGCACAGCAAGTTTATGTGTATTTCTAGTATTTATTGATTGCCTTCGACATCTATCTTATTAACTAAAATCTAAATTATACAACGAACGAAATTAATTTTACAATAACTAATCTGTTACATACAGTACAAATAAAAAAAAACTCAATTTGAGACCATATGTTTATGTATATCCTTTGATTTATTAAATCATCAACGGTATTATTATATGTTTAACCTTACCATAATCACAATGGTTTCAATGGTTTACATTATAACATCTTACTTACTTTAGACTTTGAGCTCTTGATACACTTTTTTTCCGCATTTTGCGTTCATAATATAAGCCAGGAATGCTTAAATTACAGGAAGTTCTAAACAGTATGCATGAATTTCTTTACGTTCAGGAACTACACAAATTCTTAGCATGGACGGCAATGTTGGTATTTTCCAATAGTAAATAATTTTAAAGGTACTTAAGGTACTTACTTTACTTTTTTAGTGTTACCTAGCACAAAATTATACCTGACAATGGGAAAACTAAACTCGTGCAGTATAACAAATATGGTGGGTGGTTTTGATGCTCTGCTCTACTTACCAATATCAAGATAACTGTAAAGAAAGAAACGATGGTAAAGCGTGGAGGCGGTAACGTGAAAGCTGTTCACATAAAACCAGATGGCAATCTGCCGTATAAGGCATCAACCTACTTGCAGAATATCGTAAACGTAACGAGAAATTGAATGAAAGTTTGTTTATAAACAACTTTGTTGATATTGAAAACAAAATAACGCTATTGCTAAGGCCCGTATTATTAAAGCTTTCTCAGTCATAGATGTAATGCTTGAGTGACGTTTCTGCTATAGAAAAGCGTTACTCAAGCATACCATAGCTCCGACCAGCAGAGTGATTACGCTATTCTCAATGGATCAATGGATGGGCGACTGGGTTCGATTCCATCGATGGGACAAATTGAATTTCACTAAATTTTATGGCTGGATGGTCAATGTGAGTGAACACGGAGTGAACGAAGTGGATTCCCCATTTTACGTTTCGTTTTCGATTTTGCCTAAATAATTGTCCTAAAACTGATGATTTAAACAAATTTTAGAAAGACATACCAAGTACGTTAGGGGCTTCATGCTCTGTGTTAACGTAATAAATATTTAGGCTGAAACATTTATTAGACGTGTTGTTTAAGAAATAAGGGTAAATTAAATAAAAATATCATGAAGATTGCGTTACTGTATTTGAGTCAGAATTGCGACAATGAAACGTAATCAAGAACATCGGAACTGTCATTGTCATGGAAAAAGATTTCAGTGAAATGTTGCCAATTTAGCATATAGGGCAATTTTCTGGCCATTTTTCTTTTTGTTGCTTTATTTATCTATTTATCACGACTTCCTACCTACATTATATTTTGTACATATCTTAATGTGAATGTGAGTGATATAAATTTTTATACTATTTATTTTCATTGTTATAGCAACTTAAGCCACGAATAATCTAAGGCGGCCTTAGATTATTATCGTCCGTCCAACTAGACCTATTCAGCCAATTACAAACTGGGTTTCTTAAAAACAAGGGTGAATAGGTGTCTTCCAGACCTTCGTCATGATCATGATAGGTACATTGTCGGCTATATCTTCATTTTCCACTAGGTGAGATTGTGGTCAAACGAAAGTCTATTGACTATTAACAACTTAGGTCTATTTAAACTTTTAAAAAAATATGAAAGGTAACTTTTCACTCTTAAAAGGTTACTTTTTTATTTCTTTCCGGTTGTTTTTGACAACAGCCAACTGGCAACACTGATGTGTGGTGTGGTGTTTGAAAACTTTGAAAGTTAGCATTTGTCTTTGCGGGAAGATAGTAAATTCGCAAATGTTAAAAGAAAAACGACTCGAGGTATGTTTAATTTAAGTTGTAAGTCAGACTTTGTATAATTTTAATGCTAAGACTTTGTGTCAATTACCTAATATTAGCAATATTGAAGTTATTTTAGATATGCCGGCGCCTCGACAAATCGCCAGGCGCCAAATGGATTTACTAATGGAGTTTATGGAAGTCAATAGAGACATAGCAGTGGGGCGCATCTCTAACACTGCCCCTCTGGGGAAGCAGGCGGTTCAGCAGAAGTGGGAAGAGCTGGCCGTCATGCTCAACAGCGTTGCAGTCGGTCCTACGAAGACTGCTACGCGCTGGCGCGAGGTAAGTTTGCTGTTATTTATTATGTTTGTATAAATAAATAAAACCGGCTTTATTTCCTTTGGACCTTATAGGACTCTTGGACACGTCACAATAATTCAAATTACATACTTACCTAAGTAAAATTAGGAAATAAAGTGATCACTTTTTCACTTCTGCTTGAAGTCAATAGAGAAAATTTTTATGACTACCTAGTATTTTTTGATAGGTGCCTACCAAGTGTTTTTTTTTATCAAAATAACCAATGTAATAGCACAAAACCAATACTAATGAAGTTCCGAGACATGGAACCCATCAGTGACCCCCTGTCACTGACCTATGAATGCCTTTATTGTAATTTTTAATTGTATCATTTTAAAGTAGGTTTAGGTACTTATTTCTTTCTAGTACTGGAATGAGCTGCGATACACCGCAAGAAAAAAGGCATCAGAGCAGCGGAGGCAATCAGATATGACTGGTGGCGGGCCTCCAAAATTGATTCATATTTCGGACTTTGAAGAAAGGATTTTGGGGGTCATTGGAGTTGAGGCAGTATATGGCAACCCATCGGTCCGCCTTCCTTTCAATGTAAGCATATTTATATTGTTCAAGCGAGTGAGCCTTTTAACAATGCTTGTTGCTAGTTACAAATTTTACACTGTTCACCTAGGACACTCCAGGCACGCCACCAGTGGCATTATCACCGTCAGGACTTGAACGGCAACCTGAGCCAGAACCTGTGCCAGAACCTCTGATGGAAGTGGAAGTTGAGCAGCTGAATGAAGAGCCAGCAAATGGTACATAATTTTATATGCAACTTCATTAATTCTTCCTCAGTACCTCCTCACCCACCACAAATGATGTTCTACTTACTTCTATCACACTAACAGGCAGAAACTAGTATAAAATAATGAAAACCCTCTTTTTTCAGAGCAACTCATCATCCCCTGCCTACCAGCACAATCGAGGGAAGAAAGGAGTGAAGGCACACGGCAATGTTAGTATGACCTTTGCTTGAATTATTTAATAACTTATTTCATTTTAATAACATTCATACATAAGTACATAACACAAGCTCAGTCTTGGGGCAAGATATTGCTGTGTGAATTAGTTTCATTTTATCAGTTATTTATCTGTAAGTAAAAGTTTCATTAAAAAACTGCTAATTAAATTACTATTAGTTTTTAAATGATCTAGGCAAATTTAAGTTAAACAAATATTGTTGCAGTTTTGAGATAATATAACATGGATCATTTTGCAATTTATTCATGTTCTCATTTCAGATGTCCGTCGCTCAAATATAGGCCCACCAGAATGGGCACAAAGTATGAGCAACAGGCATGAGGAGCTGCTCGAGGCTCTACTAAGCCGAACCACCGACATATTGACTGCCATCACAGGGTTAGCAGCTGATATCCGGGCATTGGTTATAGAACTACGGTATGACAACGGACTATTTTAAAAAAATACCACATCAGGCTCTGGTATTAAGTACAATAGTTAATTAATGTTTTTAATTTGTGTGGTTTGTTAATTGTAAATAGTTTATTATGGAGAAAATTATTTACACACACATTATTTAGGACTAAAAATGTGATTCTTAATGTTATAATCTAATTATAATTTGATTAAAAAGACTGATTAAGAAAATAGTTACTGTAAATAACAAAAATAAATATCCTTCCATGTAGAATTATAACATAATGTCTATCTATATACCTAGACATTGTTACAATTCTAAAAAGGTTTCCTAGTACATTACATGCTTTAGGATATATATTTTTGTTATTTACAGTAACTATTTTCTTTTCTTAGTATATTACATGATGATGATTCTCTTAAAAAATTAACTATAGAGTTAATTTCTTTGTTAATTTTTGAAGAGAATCGAGTATCTATTCACCTTCGTCATTATTGCAACATAGTTTATTATTGACCTACTCAATAATAAACTATGTTGCAATAATAACAGGTATATTATTAATAATAGATAGTAGGTAGGACATAATACTGAAAATGTGATTCTCTTATTATCTAACTGTAGTCCGATTAAAAAGACTGATTAAGGAAATAGTAACTGTGATTAACAAAAATAATATCTACGGCATGTAATGTATGTAGTGAACTTTGTAGAATAATACTGTCTGCTTAGTGAATTTATGTAGAGAATTTATATTTATCCTTGTTAAAGTTGCAATAGGTATACCTAGTTTATATCTGAATACTTAAGTTAATTATAAGATATATGAGTAGTAAGGCTACATGATATTTAAAAAATGGATGTGATTCTAGTGTAATCTTAATGAATAGTTTTAAGCAGATAAAAGCCCGATTAAAAGACTGAATAAGAAAGAAGCAATTTAATTACATAATAATACCCTATAGCTTAATACTAGGGATGTAATGAATGTCAAATTTTCGATGTTGGTGGATGGTTCCGTCAATAGCCCCGACTACACCGGGAAAATTATACCTTGTCATAAATCTAAAACAACAGATAAAAATTGTTAGTTAGGTACTATAATGGTAAAGGTATTTCCTTGACAATTCATTTTGTAATAATTAATTTAACACTAACCTCCTCATGTTTAACTCTCTACGAGCCTGCGTCATGGGAAATTTTATATATGTTTTCAAAACTTCCGGTGTGTTGAGAGCATTTGTGACATCTTCTATACATTTGTGTACAGATGATTGGGACAAACCCAGATGGTAGTAGGCCCCGACATTCTTTTGGTAGCAGCCATTAGCATAAAATGAAATGGCTGCTAAAATCTGAAATGAAATCATTTAAGAATAAAATAATAATAGGTACCTATTTGTTATGGCGACAACTGTAAGGCTGTCCATGGCTTTTACACCTAGGTATTTATTAGATTATAAAAATGTTTAAGTGGGTAGATAAATCTATGTCTTACAAAGTCGTGGGCACAAGTTTATAGGGGTAGTTTCTTTTACGTAGGATAAGAAATCTTACTTTGATCTTGGGCTGAATCGCGTCGCTTCTTTTGCTATCGGGTAGCAGCGGCTCCACGGTAGCACATAAGGTCGAAAATTGATCTTTCGACAGCCTAAAATTGGCTCGAAAGTTCTTCTCTGGCAAGCTGAGTGGTTCGCTCCGTTCTCTTAGCACTTTGCGTTCCAAGACAAGTTTTTTTTTTAGCCTCTGCTCTTCGGCTAACATTATAATTATTGGAAGAGCCATTTACGAATCTAGAACTTTTCTCAAAAACTTTGAATTGCCTTTCACTGCCTTTGAAATTCTCCCTTCTTCAAATTGACACTTGGAAATGGGAAATGGTCTGCCGGTCTGCCCATCGTTCTATTTACTGTCAAAAGCATTGATCTCATTCATTCATGGGCTTCAATTTCGGCTGGGACTGGCAATCGTCTCAGTGACGGCTATTTTATTTACAATTGGCTGGATGGGAGGCTCGAAGGCCATCCAACGGGCTTTCAAATGTCAAATTTGGATGGGGTATTTTACCGTAATCACTCTGCCAGAGTGATTACGCTATTCTCAATGGATCAATGGATGGGCGACTGGGTTCGATTCCATCGATGGGACAAATTGAATTTCACTAAATTTTATGGCTGGATGGTCAATGTGAGTGAACACGGAGTGAACGAAGTGGATTCCCCATTTTACGTTTCGTTTTCGATTTTGCCTAAATAATTGTCCTAAAACTGATGATTTAAACAAATTTTAGAAAGACATACCAAGTACGTTAGGGGCTTCATGCTCTGTGTTAACGTAATAAATATTTAGGCTGAAACATTTATTAGACGTGTTGTTTAAGAAATAAGGGTAAATTAAATAAAAATATCATGAAGATTGCGTTACTGTATTTGAGTCAGAATTGCGACAATGAAACGTAATCAAGAACATCGGAACTGTCATTGTCATGGAAAAAGATTTCAGTGAAATGTTGCCAATTTAGCATATAGGGCAATTTTCTGGCCATTTTTCTTTTTGTTGCTTTATTTATCTATTTATCACGACTTCCTACCTACATTATATTTTGTACATATCTTAATGTGAATGTGAGTGATATAAATTTTTATACTATTTATTTTCATTGTTATAGCAACTTAAGCCACGAATAATCTAAGGCGGCCTTAGATTATTATCGTCCGTCCAACTAGACCTATTCAGCCAATTACAAACTGGGTTTCTTAAAAACAAGGGTGAATAGGTGTCTTCCAGACCTTCGTCATGATCATGATAGGTACATTGTCGGCTATATCTTCATTTTCCACTAGGTGAGATTGTGGTCAAACGAAAGTCTATTGACTATTAACAACTTAGGTCTATTTAAACTTTTAAAAAAATATGAAAGGTAACTTTTCACTCTTAAAAGGTTACTTTTTTATTTCTTTCCGGTTGTTTTTGACAACAGCCAACTGGCAACACTGATGTGTGGTGTGGTGTTTGAAAACTTTGAAAGTTAGCATTTGTCTTTGCGGGAAGATAGTAAATTCGCAAATGTTAAAAGAAAAACGACTCGAGGTATGTTTAATTTAAGTTGTAAGTCAGACTTTGTATAATTTTAATGCTAAGACTTTGTGTCAATTACCTAATATTAGCAATATTGAAGTTATTTTAGATATGCCGGCGCCTCGACAAATCGCCAGGCGCCAAATGGATTTACTAATGGAGTTTATGGAAGTCAATAGAGACATAGCAGTGGGGCGCATCTCTAACACTGCCCCTCTGGGGAAGCAGGCGGTTCAGCAGAAGTGGGAAGAGCTGGCCGTCATGCTCAACAGCGTTGCAGTCGGTCCTACGAAGACTGCTACGCGCTGGCGCGAGGTAAGTTTGCTGTTATTTATTATGTTTGTATAAATAAATAAAACCGGCTTTATTTCCTTTGGACCTTATAGGACTCTTGGACACGTCACAATAATTCAAATTACATACTTACCTAAGTAAAATTAGGAAATAAAGTGATCACTTTTTCACTTCTGCTTGAAGTCAATAGAGAAAATTTTTATGACTACCTAGTATTTTTTGATAGGTGCCTACCAAGTGTTTTTTTTTATCAAAATAACCAATGTAATAGCACAAAACCAATACTAATGAAGTTCCGAGACATGGAACCCATCAGTGACCCCCTGTCACTGACCTATGAATGCCTTTATTGTAATTTTTAATTGTATCATTTTAAAGTAGGTTTAGGTACTTATTTCTTTCTAGTACTGGAATGAGCTGCGATACACCGCAAGAAAAAAGGCATCAGAGCAGCGGAGGCAATCAGATATGACTGGTGGCGGGCCTCCAAAATTGATTCATATTTCGGACTTTGAAGAAAGGATTTTGGGGGTCATTGGAGTTGAGGCAGTATATGGCAACCCATCGGTCCGCCTTCCTTTCAATGTAAGCATATTTATATTGTTCAAGCGAGTGAGCCTTTTAACAATGCTTGTTGCTAGTTACAAATTTTACACTGTTCACCTAGGACACTCCAGGCACGCCACCAGTGGCATTATCACCGTCAGGACTTGAACGGCAACCTGAGCCAGAACCTGTGCCAGAACCTCTGATGGAAGTGGAAGTTGAGCAGCTGAATGAAGAGCCAGCAAATGGTACATAATTTTATATGCAACTTCATTAATTCTTCCTCAGTACCTCCTCACCCACCACAAATGATGTTCTACTTACTTCTATCACACTAACAGGCAGAAACTAGTATAAAATAATGAAAACCCTCTTTTTTCAGAGCAACTCATCATCCCCTGCCTACCAGCACAATCGAGGGAAGAAAGGAGTGAAGGCACACGGCAATGTTAGTATGACCTTTGCTTGAATTATTTAATAACTTATTTCATTTTAATAACATTCATACATAAGTACATAACACAAGCTCAGTCTTGGGGCAAGATATTGCTGTGTGAATTAGTTTCATTTTATCAGTTATTTATCTGTAAGTAAAAGTTTCATTAAAAAACTGCTAATTAAATTACTATTAGTTTTTAAATGATCTAGGCAAATTTAAGTTAAACAAATATTGTTGCAGTTTTGAGATAATATAACATGGATCATTTTGCAATTTATTCATGTTCTCATTTCAGATGTCCGTCGCTCAAATATAGGCCCACCAGAATGGGCACAAAGTATGAGCAACAGGCATGAGGAGCTGCTCGAGGCTCTACTAAGCCGAACCACCGACATATTGACTGCCATCACAGGGTTAGCAGCTGATATCCGGGCATTGGTTATAGAACTACGGTATGACAACGGACTATTTTAAAAAAATACCACATCAGGCTCTGGTATTAAGTACAATAGTTAATTAATGTTTTTAATTTGTGTGGTTTGTTAATTGTAAATAGTTTATTATGGAGAAAATTATTTACACACACATTATTTAGGACTAAAAATGTGATTCTTAATGTTATAATCTAATTATAATTTGATTAAAAAGACTGATTAAGAAAATAGTTACTGTAAATAACAAAAATAAATATCCTTCCATGTAGAATTATAACATAATGTCTATCTATATACCTAGACATTGTTACAATTCTAAAAAGGTTTCCTAGTACATTACATGCTTTAGGATATATATTTTTGTTATTTACAGTAACTATTTTCTTTTCTTAGTATATTACATGATGATGATTCTCTTAAAAAATTAACTATAGAGTTAATTTCTTTGTTAATTTTTGAAGAGAATCGAGTATCTATTCACCTTCGTCATTATTGCAACATAGTTTATTATTGACCTACTCAATAATAAACTATGTTGCAATAATAACAGGTATATTATTAATAATAGATAGTAGGTAGGACATAATACTGAAAATGTGATTCTCTTATTATCTAACTGTAGTCCGATTAAAAAGACTGATTAAGGAAATAGTAACTGTGATTAACAAAAATAATATCTACGGCATGTAATGTATGTAGTGAACTTTGTAGAATAATACTGTCTGCTTAGTGAATTTATGTAGAGAATTTATATTTATCCTTGTTAAAGTTGCAATAGGTATACCTAGTTTATATCTGAATACTTAAGTTAATTATAAGATATATGAGTAGTAAGGCTACATGATATTTAAAAAATGGATGTGATTCTAGTGTAATCTTAATGAATAGTTTTAAGCAGATAAAAGCCCGATTAAAAGACTGAATAAGAAAGAAGCAATTTAATTACATAATAATACCCTATAGCTTAATACTAGGGATGTAATGAATGTCAAATTTTCGATGTTGGTGGATGGTTCCGTCAATAGCCCCGACTACACCGGGAAAATTATACCTTGTCATAAATCTAAAACAACAGATAAAAATTGTTAGTTAGGTACTATAATGGTAAAGGTATTTCCTTGACAATTCATTTTGTAATAATTAATTTAACACTAACCTCCTCATGTTTAACTCTCTACGAGCCTGCGTCATGGGAAATTTTATATATGTTTTCAAAACTTCCGGTGTGTTGAGAGCATTTGTGACATCTTCTATACATTTGTGTACAGATGATTGGGACAAACCCAGATGGTAGTAGGCCCCGACATTCTTTTGGTAGCAGCCATTAGCATAAAATGAAATGGCTGCTAAAATCTGAAATGAAATCATTTAAGAATAAAATAATAATAGGTACCTATTTGTTATGGCGACAACTGTAAGGCTGTCCATGGCTTTTACACCTAGGTATTTATTAGATTATAAAAATGTTTAAGTGGGTAGATAAATCTATGTCTTACAAAGTCGTGGGCACAAGTTTATAGGGGTAGTTTCTTTTACGTAGGATAAGAAATCTTACTTTGATCTTGGGCTGAATCGCGTCGCTTCTTTTGCTATCGGGTAGCAGCGGCTCCACGGTAGCACATAAGGTCGAAAATTGATCTTTCGACAGCCTAAAATTGGCTCGAAAGTTCTTCTCTGGCAAGCTGAGTGGTTCGCTCCGTTCTCTTAGCACTTTGCGTTCCAAGACAAGTTTTTTTTTTAGCCTCTGCTCTTCGGCTAACATTATAATTATTGGAAGAGCCATTTACGAATCTAGAACTTTTCTCAAAAACTTTGAATTGCCTTTCACTGCCTTTGAAATTCTCCCTTCTTCAAATTGACACTTGGAAATGGGAAATGGTCTGCCGGTCTGCCCATCGTTCTATTTACTGTCAAAAGCATTGATCTCATTCATTCATGGGCTTCAATTTCGGCTGGGACTGGCAATCGTCTCAGTGACGGCTATTTTATTTACAATTGGCTGGATGGGAGGCTCGAAGGCCATCCAACGGGCTTTCAAATGTCAAATTTGGATGGGGTATTTTACCGTAATCACTCTGCAGCAGATCGATTACGGTAAAATACCCCATCCGAATTTGACATTTGAAAGCCCGTAGGATGGCCTTCGAGCCTCCCATCCATCCAATTGTAAATAAAATAGCCGTCACTGAGACGATTGCCAGTCCCAGCCGAAATTGAAGTAGGGATGAGACGTATTTACTCGACCTGGTTTTTATACCTGGTATTTGCTTGCAAGTACGGAAACCTGGTACGAGTCGAAATACTTTGAAGGTCTTGCAAGTATTCCGGATTCGGGGCGTGCGACGGACTCGATGACTGTCATCTGACAGCGACAGTGACACAAAATCGGGGCGTGCGGCGGACTCGATGACTGACAGCGACAGTGACATTCGGGGCGTGCGGCGGACTCGATGACTGCTTTCTGACAGCGACAGTGACACAATTCGGAGCATGCGGCGGACTTGATGACTGACTTCGCGACAGTGACACAAGTCCAAGCATGTTTATCAGTCCCACAAATTCATTTAGCAACTTTCTTCAAAATAGTTTCAACTGAGTATTTCAAACAAATGCTAACGTCATTCATTTAGTAAGTATATGCAGGGACGAGAAAAATAGTATATGACTAAGTACAACTTCTACCAATCTACTTTGTCTCGTATTGATCTTCAACCTCAACCTCAACAGCTTATAATAGTCCACTGCTGGACGGTAATGCCCATAATCCACACGCTGGGCATGGGGGTTGGGAATCGCAGTTCGGTGGTAGATCTATTCTGCAAGAGGCGCTGCTGCCCGCCCCCCGGTGGTATGTCCCTTAGTCGCCTCTTACGACACCCACGGGAAGGGTTGGGGTGGTGCAAATTCTAAGCCGGCACCACACGGCTCTACTGATCTTAATCTCATTTAATATAGAATAGGTAAAAATACCTACCTACTCGAAATATTTGAATACATACCTTACCTACATTTTGTCTAGAAACCGAAACCTAGGTAAGTAATAATAGGCCTGAAACTTATGACTACACCTTACACTAATAAATGTATGTAATTATTCAAAAACTAAATTTTATACCTACCTACCTACTTTACTTAGTAAGTAATTTTTCGTTGATACTATTTTGTACATTTTTATCACAACAAGTTAGAACTAGTATTTTTGTTTGAAGGTGCGAGGCGCTGTTGGACCCGCGCAGCACGATATACTCTAAAGTATTTGAGTATATTTCATTGACACTATTTTGATCCTTAAAACAAAGACAGCGCGGATCATTTTCCTATGAAAGTATTTTTGGCCGAGACGAGTGCTTGCAAGTATTTTACTTTAAAGGTGCGTGGCGCAGCTAGACCCGCAACGTATTCGAGTATACATTTTCGTTGACACTATTTTGAACCTTAAAACAAAGAGAGCGCGTATCAATTTCCTATGAAAGTATTTTTGAACGAGACGTGTGCTTGCGAGTATTTTTTCTGCAAATACAATTATGAATCTTATTGCCATAGAGTCTCGGATCAATTTCCTATGCAAGTATTTTACTTTAAAGGTGCGTGGCGCAGCTAGACCCGCAACGAGTTGCGCCCGTACGTACTACGCAGTATCAAAATACTTGCAAGTATTTTATACCTGGTTTTTGGCGCTGGTTTTTATACGAGGACGTACTTGGAAGCCCTGGTACTTGATTTTACAAGTACGTCTCATCCCTAAATTGAAGCCCATGAATGAATGAGATGAATGCTTTTGACAGTAAATAGAACGATTTTGACGTAAGGTTGTTTTCTTTTCATTTGACATTGACATACCCTAATTTCCAGTTGACGCCCCCTGCCACCTATCGATTTATTTGGAACTATTTTTTTTCTTTTTAAAATGCTAATCGAAAACCCCTCATTATGATGTTATAAAAGTTGATATTGCTCACATTCGGTAAAAAATAGATAAATAAATCAACAAAAAGAAAAAGGGCAAGAAAATGGCCCAATATGCTAAACTGGCAACATTTCACGGAAAACTTCTACCATGACAATGACAGTTCCGATGCATGTTCTTGATAACGTTTCATTGCCGCAATTCTGACTCCAAATACAGTAACATATTTCATGTACCCTTATATTTTCTTAGGCAACCCAACTATTAAATGTTTCAGCCTTAATATTTATTATTTCAACACAGACTATGAAACCCCTAACGTACTTGGAGAAGAAAAGAGACGTTTTCTAAAATTTGATAAATCATCAGTTTTAGGACAATATTTAGGCAAAATCGAAAACGAAACGTAAAATGGGGAATCCACTTCGTTCACTCCGTGTTCACTCACATTGACCATCCAGCCATAAAATTTTGTGCAATTCTATTTGTCCCATCGATGGAATCGAACCCAGTCGCCCATCCATTGATCCATTGAGAATAGCGTAATCACTCTGCAGGTGGGATGACGATTTGTGAGACTGCTGGCAGATGCTGGATGCGGCAAGCTGAAGACAGGGCGCTATGGCGCTCATTAGGGGAGGCCTATGTCCAGCAGTGGACTGGTATAGGCTGGTGATGATGATGATGACTCAAGCATAGATCGACGACTGAGCAAACATTCATAATACGGGACTAAGACGTGATATTTAAAGATCTATTACTTATATTGTTTAAATTTTATTTTGTGTTTAACATTTGATTTGTACAAAAATATTCGTCGCCGCCGTCTGTACCGGTTAATACATTGTTTCTTATATTAACATACAACACCTATTACTCACATGTAATACATATTTTTACACGCGAGAGAAACAGTGTTCTGAACTAATTGATAAGTTTTGAGGGTCTGTGGCAGGTCAGGGCAGGGTCAAAAGAAGCCAAACATTTAAGGAATCTGATATACATTTACTCTTGAACAGCGTTGTAATCTTTAAATCAGGGTATTCACTAGCAAATATGAACAACCACTATGAAAACCATGACACACCACAAATTAATAAATTGGGTGCATTTTATGCAAATTCTCCAATACTTGATTATGTAGTCAGGTTAGTTCTTTGACAAAATAACCAAGCGGGTTAAATTGTCTAAGGGTTAGTTACACCAAGTTACACTCAAGAACGGCTGGACCGATTTTAATGATCTTTGATTGATTTGACTGATTACTTTCTTTGATTTGATTGATTTTAATATAATGGTCTTTGTTGGATATGTATCCGTCCGGAATATCAGAATTAGGTTTCCGCGCAAAAAATAAAATTGTATGTGGGCGAACCCGCGGGCACAGCTAGTTTTGAATAAATATTACTGGCCTTATTTACATATCATCATCTGGCCGATTACAAAGTACAAAAGTAATTTTAGTACGAGTTCATCGTTCTATTTAGACTCAAGTGCCTCATATCGTTCGACTTCCATCATCACAGGATCATTATCAACATCATATCAGCCCATACACGTTCACTGCTGGACATGAACTGTCCCATTTATATATTGATACATAATTCTATAGCACTAGCAGCGCCTCGCGGTTGCACCCGCGTAGTTTTCGTTCCCGTGGGTATTTCGGGATAAAACATAGCCTATGTCACTCCCTGAGTAAAGTAAGCTTTCTAATGGTGAAAGAATTATTGAAATCGGTGCAGTAGTTTTTAGTTTATTCGTTACATACAAAAATACAAACGTTTCCTCTTTATAATATTAGTGAATTATACATTATTCTTAGTAATTTTAAATATTATCTGTTTCACCCATAGACATAGAATTTTTTTCACTACTTCTAAGCCTATGGTTTCACCCACTCTAGATAAATTTTTAAGCGATTTGGCGCGACGCGATTGGTTTTTGTTTTTCTAACGTCACAAATCCAGAATACTGCAAAAGAAAAGTGGATAGTGCATTTAAAAACTCACTTTGTTATCGAGTGCTCCACCGAAACCAATGGATCTATCGATAGCAGTACAATCGCGAGGTTTATCGATTTGTTACGCCTTTTGCATGCTTGAGGCTGTGACCGTATAATTTGCTGTGTTTCCTCACCTCACGCCGATCCATTATGCCCATAATGACTTCGAAGTTCTATGCAACTTCCTTAGAGTTACAGAATTTGCAAAGGAATTTGCAGCAAGGGTACAATACTAACTACAATGCCATTTTGTTTATCACAGCACTCTTAGCACTGGATATTATAAGATCATTCATAGTGGTTTTGTGTTACAGTTTATGACGCCATTTTCTGAATATAGGCATAGGATTTCGCGTTTAAAGGAGAGAGACAGAGCAAAGCGGTGTAAGCTCAAAAATCAAGTTTTTGCTGATTATTTATTAAAAAATTACGATTTCTGGTATTCAAATTTTTTTTTTTCATTTTCGAAACGAACGTGAACTGCCTTGTATCCCATACATTATTATTAGGTATTTTTATCAAAGCTTTATCGATAACACATACACAACACATACATACACAAGGGGGCGGGCAGCAGCGCCTCTTGCAGAATAGATCTGATTTTATATAAATTCGAATTTATATATATTAACGAGTCAGTTTTTAGTTTTTTTTAAACAATCAATTTATAATACCAACATAATTGCTTTTTGCCAAATAAATGTACCCACCAAACGGCACAAGCTGGTAAAATCTGCAGTTTAACAAAAAACCTATTATTGTTGAGAGTGCGTGACTGGTTACCCGTGCGTGAACTATTACGGTGCTAAAATTGAAACTGTTCGTACATAAATCTCACTTACCCACTTACCGTTTTAACCTGCTAAAAGAATATAAATTTACCATATCTGTTTGTTTGGGGGCGATATATGACGCCATTTTATGAATAGGATAGCCATAGGATTTCGCGTTTAAAGGAGCGGGACAGAGTGGAGCGGCGTAATGTCAAAAATCAAGTTTTACTGTTTATCCTTTAATTAAGACATTTTTTTGCAAATATAAGCTAAAACTGCCTTGGGTTTTCTTCAATTTAATATGGTGATTAATATAAAAAAGTCTTGTGATTAACAGAGGAGAAAATTTTGAAAAACTAAGAAAACAGCAATCTGTTTTCTTAATTTTTCTCCTCTGTCAATCACAAGATTTGATGTTACAATACTTTCCACAATTACTTCTTGTATTTAAAATAGGTTCTTTTTTATTTTCGAAAAGAAGGTGATCTGCCTTGAATCCCATAGATAACTAGGTATTTTTTCCAAGCTTTATCGATAAAGATGACGGAGAAAAATTGTTTTAATGTAACCCAAATTAGCCCATTCGCTCAGATATTTGAAAGAAAGAAACAATAGCAATGAAGCTAATTAGTTTGGTTCACTACAATCAAGTCAGTAAGAATTTTGTTTGAGAGAAGAAGGCAAATATGTAGGTATTAAAATTGAGAAATTTTAGATGTTTTTTTTAATAAACTTATACAACTAATCAAAAAACTATCTTAACGCTGTTGTACAGAAAGAAATTGAATATTAGGTGTCGGAGTCTAAGAATTCTCAATTTCATATTTGAACAGCAGTAGGATCTCAAATATCATGAAAATGACGATTTTTTCGCAAGACCAACCTTAAAACGGATCCGCAGTGTGAATGCACCCTTACTGGAGTTGTTATGTTACTACACTATCTTATTCATCAGAGTTATACCGCCAACAACATTCTTGCTGTCGATGAGTTCCATAAACAAATAATATTATAAATATACTAATATTATAAAGAGGTAAAGTTTATGAATTATTTGTGACGTTGTAGGGGGTAATCACTAGATCTACTGAACCGATTTCAAAAACTTTTTCACCATTAGAAAGCTTACTTTTCAGTGAGTGACATATGCTATGTTTTATCCCTAAATTCACACGGGAACGGGAACTACGCGGGCGAAGCCACTGGCAGCAGCCAATTTATGAAGTACCCCTATAATTAATATTCGTAAAATTTAACATCTCTAATCGTTGTGTCGTCATAATCATCGTGTCTCTGGTTGTGAATGATCCTAAACTGATTATACTTGCTAATGGATGCTAATGTAATTTGCTACATCTCGCTTTATTATATAAATGTTACATACAACCCAAGGCAGTTAGCTGTTCAGTCCTATTTCTACAGGGTTATTGGTAATTCACTGACACTGCGTGTACTGCCGGTTCTGCCTATCATCATGAACACGTTTGTGAAGACGTCACGTATTAGGGCTGGTCTTTCGAAAAAAAACAACACATTGGCAGTAGTATCCCCTCCATTCAATAAACGTTTATTTATAATAAGAGGAGCTTTATTTGAAACTAAACTTAATAACGACGCTACCCTGAGTTAACAGTTGGTGTGGTAGAGAAAGAAAAGAAACAAGTTTATTGGTGGACAAAGGCAAACACTTTATAAAAGTATTTCAGAATTATCATATACTTTTCCATATAAATAACAATAAACAACACACAATCAGCAACAAGTGCCCGCCCAGTGAACCAATAGGCCCCACCTCAGCTTAATGTTGCTCTTTCAAAAGCTGAGTAACGCTGGTTTTCTGGCAGGACCTTCAGTGCGTGTGGACACGGACAACAGACAGCAAAAAGGATTAAACCTCCGATAGCTAAAAAATAATCATATACTTATTTCTATTCTAAAAAAACGAATAAGAAAAAAATACTTTGGTACAATACATACAGGGAATTCGGTCTCAATTTAGCAATGCTTTGGGTTCCAGACAAACGTATATTAACCTAACATTTTTTGAGGTGTGAATAACCCCAACAATCGTTCCTTTGGGACCAAATTAAGAACGCCAGTTTTACGACCATGGTTGACCCTGATCTGAGCTTTGCGAGTCTAACGTAGTCGTGAAAGCGAGCCCTGGATCAGGCTCCAAACGAGTGTAGGAATTAAGACTTGGCGTCCTCAAAAACGACAATGGACAGAACCTGAAGTTCACGCAATGTCAGTAAATTATCCATAATAATAATCCTGAACAATTCACACAGCAATTCACAGCATTATCTAGCCCCACCCCAGAGCTTGTGTTATGGGTAATAAATAACTGATATACATAATACTATACAATGCATAGATATTTTTTTTTTATTATACATAGAAAACGACCAGAACACCTTGAACAAATATCCGCAAATCGTACAAACATTTGAACCCGCAACCTCCTTTCGCCCACCGCGCCACTGTGGTCGTCCCAGTAACCCTGTATAAAGACAACACAATTGGTATTAAATGTAATTAGTACCTACCTTTCATTCATTAAAATGTACAATGTATCATGAGAACTGAGTATAGCTGGTTTATATCATACAGAGTACAATTAGTCCACTATTGTTTACTCTGTGGTTACAGTTGTGAAATCGTCACCATTGTACTGTACTGCCGGATTGTGTTACGTGGGTGGTACTTACTCGTGCTAGACTGGTAGAAAACACGATTTTAAGGGTTCCGTACCTCAAATGGAAAAAAGGATTCCTTATAGGATCACTTTTTTGTCCGTCTGTCATCCCTCTTTTCTCAGAAACGCGTGGAGGTATCGAGTTAAAGTTCACATCATATATACGCAGGCTTGTAACCTCTTGGAGCCGCGATATAAAAAAAACTTCTAAGTCAACGCAATCAAAAGTTACAAACGTTTATGCTCTAATATTAAGAAATTTCCAAGGGAATCACATCTACACAAAACCTATAGGGTACTTCCCATTGACCTAGAATCATGAAATTTGGCAAGAAGCAAGGTCTTAAAAAATCTGAAAAAATCCGAAAACCGGAAATTGGAAGATACAATTAAAGATTTTTTTATCTTGCTAGGTAGCTTGCTAGTAACCAAAATTTGTAAGGCACTACTTTCCGTTGAACTAGAATCATGCTATTTGGCAAGAAACAAGAACACACACAACAAACTCTTAATTTTACGGAACCCTCGGTGCGCGAGTCCGACTCGCACTTAACGTTTTATTTTACCTTGGGTTGGTGCGAACCTCGAAGCTCTCATACAAACATACTTGCCGTTTGGAAACTACACCCCTTATTGCAATGAATTTTGCTTACAAAATGGGATAAGATACAGATATGTTTGCAGGTTTGCACCGTTTTAGTTTTGAAAATACAAATCATCGTAAAATTAGTTTGTAAAACGAAAACGTTACACTTTGCTTTTACATTTGCTTTTTATTTGTGCTGCCCTCAAAATCGGTTGCACGTATGTGCATATACATACCTATTTCCCTGGCTATTTCTTATCAAATTATATACACAAAATTTCATTAAGGGCGTAGTTTCCAAATGAATCGGAAAGTACGTTTGTATGAGCTTAGAGATTCGCAGCACAAAAAAAAAGCAAAAGTAAAAGCAAAGTGTAACTTGATATAAATAAATAGTATCTAATAAATAAATAATTAAAAAAAATGCTGGACAATCCACACAGCATCATCTAGCCCCAAAGTAAGCAGAACTATTATATACCTTCTACCTACTAATATACACGTGCTCTAAGGATATACACAAATATATTATTCTAAATAAAAGTTCATTATAAGAACTTAGAAAACACTCGGAGCACCCGAACAAATATCTGCAGATCGTACAAAAATTTGTCCCGAGGCGGGAATCGAATGCAAACCTCCTCCGTCGCAGGTTCACCTTCGCCCGTTTTGCCACAGAGGTCGTCGATATAAACATTACAGTTCGAAAAAAACTTTATGTTACTGTCTATCTAAGGGCGCATTTACACAGCCGATCCGTATTCACAGGACCGTATTTTACGGATCCTTCGCTAGGTACTGGAAACAGTCCTTTACTGGATCCGGAAAGCTGACGGGTGTGTGAACTCCCTCCACGCTATAACTACTGCCATCACGGAAAAAAATTACACAGCATCCGTTTGACATGATCCGTCCGTATCATGTAAAACGGATGCTGTATGAATACGTCCTAAAATATTTGATTGAACAAAGATAATGAGTTAAACCTGAAGAATTTTCAATGGAATCACCCACATATATGAATGAATAATTGAATATGAGTAAGCATTGCTCAAAGTAATCCAGCTGTTGATAACGCGCTCAAGTAAGGTGTTTCGAGGCGGGCTGGCACGAGATTACAATTTTTGAGGTTTTAATTGTCTGTGTGCTAGTTTTACCCCTTGTGGACAATTAAACTAGCGAAAAAGTAATTTGCCTCAAATCTTAAACCATTTTCTATGAACTCCCCGTAAAATCACTACTTTTTATTTTGGACGCATTTGAGAAAATGTTGTCTTTTAGCACTAAATTTTGTATTTTTCCAAATGCTCACAAGTACCAGTGAATCGAACTTGGTTTTATTTACCATGAGTTCATAGAAAATGGTTTACGATTTGCTTCAAATTACTTTTTCGCTAGTAAGTAAATGCTCGTGGAACACAGAAAAAAATTAAAAACGCAAAAAAAATTATTACTCGCGAACACGAGACAAACAACTATACACATACGATACAAGTGACCCACTTTACCATCAGTTGGTCTTTTATTTCTCAGCCAACTTAGTGTTTTTAAACGAATCTTAAAAAACTAAAAAAATCAAGCATAGCGCTGTCCCATTGCATGACAAAAGACTCTCTTCTTCCACTCGTCGCGATTTAACTCAATTTCATGCCATAATGTCATTATAGTCACGTCACTAGAGAGAGCACTACAGCCTTCGTTAGACATAAAAGTACTTGCATATCAAGAAGATAAGAAAATGTGGTTAAAGCCCATAATTGAATGCATATTTTGTTGCGTGGTAGCGGCGTTGGATGACTGTGTGCAGAGCTTTAATCAGAAGCTCTGTAAAATTAGTTATCTCTCCCCTGCTGCGACTGTTTACAATCTGCTTGCAGCTTGTGGGAAGATATTTTCACTTCAAAATGTATCTAAAATTATCGAGATAAAGCCCATGTTTTGCTGAGTGATAGCGGCGTTGGATTAATGTGTGCAGAGCTAGCAGAGTTTTAGTCAGAAACTCTGTAAAATTAGTAATCTCTCCCCTGCTGCGACTGTTTACAGAATTACCAATATAGTCCGGATCTGGGTAATTTGGAGCTCTTGCAGTTTCCTGATTTAGCCTGACGCGACGGGCGTGGGACAGGCCGGCTATAATGTTGATTTATTCTATGCATGTCGTATGCGTTCAGAATGCAGCTGTTGCTGTGTTGATTTTATTTTTGGAAAGGCGTCGACAATTTGCCTCATACAGAACTACTTTCGAAATGTCATATATGTATAATGGCACTTGGATCCTTAGATTAAAGTAAATAAGGAGAGGGAGATACGGTTACCAACGCAAAAACACAGGCTATTTCCAATCTTGTGCAATATATTTACCTAAGGAAAAACAAAAAAGGAAAGACGTCCCTAGACCGAAGTGCGACCGATACAACAATAACCGATTATCCCCGATAATCGTTTTATTGACTTTTACTCACGCGCACTGGGACTACTTTGGAAAACCTATCATTAAACGGTTAAAAACCATTAAATTTGCCCTAGAAACTAATGACCTACGATAAAACCTTTTCTTATCTAATAAAGAGATGGCTAACATGGTTGCCAAGAAAGAAACCTTACATTTAGGTTAGGCCTCTAAGTCCGATTTAGCTAATGGTTGTAATCTGATTTTCTTTTTGTAAGTATTCCTTTATTTTATTCGCTGCAAATGTCTAATACTGAATAATGTGTACTATGAGAACTGTGAATAATAGATGAATATGGGAAATATCATCAATACAAAGAAGGTACCTCTCTCAACAGCCTATACTTCGATATTTCGACGACCTCTGTGGCGCGGTGGGCGAAGGTCTACCTGCGACGCAGAAGGTTGCGGGTTCGATTCCCGCCTCGGGACAAATGTGTGTACGATCTGCAGACATTTTTTCAGGGTGTTCTGGTCGTTTTCTATATACATATAATAAAAAATATCTATCTATGTATTGTATAATATTATGTATATCAGTTATCTAGTACCTACCCATAACACAAGCTCTGCTTAGCTTGGGGCTAGATAATGCTGTGTGAATTGTCCAGCATTATTATTATTATTATTATTATTTGTCCACTGCTGGACGCAGGCTTTACCCTGATAAGCGCCTAGAAGAAGGTACCTAGATCGGGTACTATGGTATAGGGTATACTTGCATTCGAAGTTTTCTCGTAAGTATCAAACATGGCTAAAAGTGCGTACATTTGACTTAGGGTATTTCAGATTTCAAATAAACAAGTCAAATCATATTGGGTTTCCAAATAAGTGGTCAATACTGAAGGGGGTTATTCACCTGCTATCACAGATTACAATTCAGTGAACAAACCAAGCCGCAGACGAATCTCTTTTTTTTTTAGTATTTTTAATTTTGTTACAATTAAACACTAAGTTTTTATCAAGTGTTTTTGATTTTCTCTTCACTCCAATATTTTATTCAACTGCTACCACAGATTAAAATTCAGTGAAAAAACCAAGCCGCAAAAGAATTTCTTTTTTTTGAGGAATTTATAATTTTGTTACAATTAAACACAAGTATAAGTTAATATCAAAATATGAAATAAAGTGTTTTGATGTTCTCTTCACTCCAATATTTTAACACAAGTGGAAGAAGTGAAAAATAAACCACTACATTCGTATATCACATAAATGTCTATTACATGATACCTTTTGTCGTAACCTGGTTGTAATATGAACTTTTTTGTTGCAGGTAAGCTCCGTTACGTTTGAGTTTCTACACATCTGGTAACCACCTGCACGGATATTCATTTTAAGCCTACCGTAACCGTTCACTAAAGCTTTTTTATTTGGCCACTAGAACCTGTGATCAAAACGTTGCCAATGTTCTTAATCTACTTACTCCAGGAATTCATTTATATAGATTTGTTTGATTAAAACATTCAAAAATAATTCTTGTAATGTAGCAAAGCTTTAGTGAACTGTTTAAGTACTTATTTCTCATCTCAGTCAGGGTCAATAACACGAACCCCACGTCTGATTCAACTTCTATTTTGATTCCGTGCACTTGTTCATCGTAATTCTCAATATTTCCTTATGTTTTGTTTGTACCTTAACCTGTATAGTGTACAGCCAACTGGCATTCATTTATTTATTTTCACACTTTTATTTAAGCATGTTTTGACTACTTTATGGAGGTGAACGAGAAAATGAAATAATGGAATGCTTGAGTAGCTAGCTACGTATAAATCCTCTGGATACATTGAATGCACATAGTGAAGTCCGTTCCAATCGCAAAGGCAAAAATCTGTTGTTTTTACATAACCCTCGGTTTACTAGTTTTTGCCGGCAGCTTCGCTCGCGTGCTAACTTAAAACAGCAGTGTTATTTCTCACTCTGATTTATGTCATTAAAAAAGACAAAGTGAGAAATAGCAATGCCATAAGTTAGCATACTACGAGTATTGCGAATAAGGGGGCGATCATTACTCAAAATAACACTGACCATTTCCTCAAATCTTTTGCCATTTTTCCTCTGTGAGACAGAGTGAGAAATAGCAATGCTTTAAGTAAGCATACCATTATGAATAAAGGAGTAATTATTTCTTAAAATAATAAGGTCACTATAATGCACGACAATTTATTGCACGGCCGAATAATGTACACCTTAATAATAGGTTTTGACACGGATTATAAAGGTGTACATTATCAGCGGTGCAATAAATTGTCGTGCATTATAGTGACCCAAATAATACAGATCATTTCCTCAAATCTCAGTTGCCATTTTTCCTCTGCATTTGAAATGGACCATAGCAATGAACAACAAAACAGTGGTACCCAAATTCCACATTCTCGTTCACCTGAATCTTCCACTAAAACCACTAACAGTTGCCGTATGTCGCCGCTGGTTTCATTTCAGCTCACGACTAACTAATGCATGAAGCTATCTTCGGTTAACCCTCTGATATGACGACTCCACGGGACGAGAAACGGTTCTTCAAGCAGGTGAGTCTTCCTTCATCACGCAATTATTTTGTCTGCGTATTATTTTAGACGTTGAAGTGAATGTTGTCTGGGTCCTACTGGAATCATATATTTTTTGTAAACAAATATACGTTTTTAACCCACTTCGAAAATAGGGAGACTCTATGTCCGGCTGTATGTATGTTTTTTGTGTAAAAACTTAATAAAAACTGACTAGGTACAATAACGGAAGACAAGAAAGAAACAGCAAGGTAGGTAAATGCACACGCGCATCGAATACGATGCAAATTCGAGTTCTAAACCGGACGATTATCGAATGAAATTATGAATTAATGCTGTCAAAACCATAATTTTTTTCGAACTTCTTCGATTAGCTTTGATGATACTTGTGTAGCAAAATATTATTATATTTATTTGGTTTTGACCTCTTTGTTTACAAAAAATATTAATGATTCTAGAACGATCATGGCGTACAAACTTGCCTGTTTATTAATATAGAGTTGAAAGCAGTGGACGGCTGGTTTTAAAAATGCACAACACAAAGCACGCACGTATTCGTGTTTAAGGTTAACTGTTTTTTTTAACACTTAAACATGGCCTTGTAGTTGAATTCGTTTCTACCAATATCTTTGGTTTCTACCTGTTTCATATTACGTGCAAAGATTTAAATCTTTGATTACGTGTATAAAAGTCTACTTACCAGTCAGTACTTTAAAGTCATAAACTGATACTGTGCCGAAATATTGGAAGACTCAAAAATCTAATCATGGTAAATATCCCGTTATACATGACTTTAATGTTGATAACCATGATAGTTTTAAAAGTTTTACTAGTACTACTTAGTACTTATTAAAATATATACAATGTAATATTCAATATAAATACATTTCAAGTTCATGATGATTCAAATGCAACAAGGCACTTTATTATTCTTATTTATCCAATAAGCGAACCATGATTGCTTATCGTCTGGGAAATAACAAGTCTAACGTATTAATTAAAGGCAGTAGGCTATTTGATAAATTCTTAAGTCAATGAAGAAACACCAGTAGTATGGGTACTGTACCTACTTCCTATCCATATTATGCAGATTGGCTGCGATGACATATATGTCATATAATTCTTGATGGCGAATCTTTGTTAATGCCAATATGTGTTTGGTATAATGGGAAATAATAGTAAATAATCTAAGAAATCAAATCATGAAGGTAGTCTGCTATTTTCACCGGAGCTTAGTTCGTTATCTAGCAGGGTGCACCACTTGCAGGTTAGGTTGACTTGGGAGACGAGATCTTGGATCCCTGATTCCCTATACCCCGACATAAAATACATCGAAACCACACAGCCACATCAAACAACAGACCGAAGCAGATTAGCTTGATTTAATTTACTCTTTTGGCACACAAAACAATCGAATCTTGATGGCAATCACGTGTACCTTCTGTCTCCTAAAAATATTGGTTCTCCATACACGAGGTGATTTTCAGAAAGCTGCAAAACGTTAATAACCTATTGTACCCAAAGAACAAAAAGAAGTCCTTGCTCAGGCATTTAATTGTAATCATTGTTGCCCACACAATTATATAATGAACACTGCAAAATTAAGTATAACAATGCTTTATTCATTAACTATGTCTGATTTGTAATTGTTTCTGTCTTTGTACAATTCGAAATCCAGTATACTTTAACAAATACTGGCTTCATATTGTAAATTTTTGCATATACTTGGTTGTACAACAAATCTTTAGCTTCGTGTGCACATGTTGTTGTTTTCATGAACCAATCCATATTCTGGCTGGAATGTGCCAACACGTGTTCTTTGTTTTGTTTACAAACGGATTTGGAGCGCGTCGCGTCGTTGCTTCTCCGGAGGATGCCTATTCCTTTTGTTAGTTTAATTCAAGTAGAAATGACCACTTTTGATTTCCTTTCTTCTATTTCCGCCTAACCGATGACACAAAAACAAATGCCT
Organism: Eupithecia vulgata; assembly: GCA_946478455.1. Classification (NCBI taxonomy): domain Eukaryota; kingdom Metazoa; phylum Arthropoda; class Insecta; order Lepidoptera; family Geometridae; genus Eupithecia; species Eupithecia vulgata. The sequence continues at coordinate 11,371,028 of OX297873.1, forward strand.
TCCGGCTCGTCCGGCTCTTCAATAGAGATGATGCCAAAGGATGATGTGTTCTTTCGGAATAAACAATATTGGATGTACTTTTTTCAAGTTGAAAGACACTGCTTGTCTTAGATATGCACTTGTGAGATAGATAATCGCCCAGGGCTCGCTGCTTGCGTCATTATACTCGCTGCATACTCATTAATTACACGTAACATACACATGTGCTACTTTGTGTTGTGTCACATATTTCTAGGAATAATTCCCTCTTCTGTATTTCTTTATCCTCCATACAAAACATTTGCCTTGTTGGTGTTTTAATGCCTTCAAAGGTTTTCTTGGAACTCCGCTGTACGTTGTTCACTTCGATATGATTGCCTTAGCCTACATTTGGGTGGAAAGTTACGGAATGGCAAACAGCCCATCAGATAGCTGTCGGTTCTGTCTGTCTCATGCATAATGCATGATAATGTCTTCACAACCTGAATAAGGAGATTGGAAATGTTTGAATACTTCATTTTGTAAACCATTTTAAAATATTTTTCCCGATAGCTTCTTGCTTAAATCATGTCTTTGTTGTCTATCTCAGGCCTGTAACATTGAGACACACATTAAAAGGGAAATTATTTTTTTCCTTTTAATCTCGGGCTTCCTTCCTTTCTTATTCTATCCATGCAGTATGACTAAAAAGATATACGTCTTAGTCTTTTGAAGACGTAATTCATTTTCACTATTTTAACGTCAAAAACTATAAATGCAAAGACGTCCATTTACTCGGGTGAACACCGCTCATGAGCTGGGTTAATAGATGTCCGGACAGAATGGCGTAATAGAGAGGCTTGCATTTGGGGCGGCACAGGACCTGTCCTGTGCCGCCCTGATAAATTATTTCTGGGCTATTTTTTATCCATGACTTCTCTGTCTGACTATCAAGCATGTCCTACTCGGAGCTGGGCTGGTTGGGATCTCGTTAGGCAGGGAGACGATGCGCAATACACTCATGGGTGCGCGTGTGCGAGTGATTGCTGGCAGATGCAGTGCCTAATTAGGGATTTACAGAACGGGGATGTTTGTTAAGGGGGCGATATACGACGCCATTTTGTGAATAGGATAGGCATTTCGCGTTTAAAGGAGCGGGGCAGAGCAGAGGGGCATCAACTCAAAAATGAAGTTTTTGCTGATTATCTTTTAATTAAAACATTTATTTGCAAAAATAAGCCATAAGTGCCCTGGGTATTCTTCTATTTAATATGGTGATAAAAATAAAAATATCTTGTGATTCTATCAATCACTTTAGGAGATAAATTGTAAAAACTAAGAAAACATTATGGTACTTTGCACTATTATTTCTGCTATTTAAAATAGTTTTGTTAATTTTCGAAGGGAACACACAGGGAATCTGCCTTGTATCCTACCATGTATCCCATAGATGTTTAGGTTTTATTTTTCAAAGCTTTATCGTTAAAGATGACGAAGAAAAATTGTTTTAATGTACCCAAATTTGCCCATTTCACATCACACACCTTTGTTGTATATCCGTTATTAGGTGCTGTAGACCATCTTCCGTCTGTCCATTACTCTCACATATTACCGTTAAGGAATTTATCCAGTTGATAACATGTTTCATTTTGTTTTACCGCAGACGCTTGCCATCCAGAAGGCGATCAACGCAGTCGAAACCCCGGTCAAAGAGAAACATGTCCGAAGCACCATTATTGGAACTTTTCAGGAGCAGAGCGCCATCACATACTGGGTATAAATGTAGAATTATTATTTTCTTTAGGATATATGTATACAGCCGACTTTTCAGTAATAATAAATAAATAATGCTGGACAGTTCACACAGCATTATCTAGCCATTAATAGTAGTTGATGTACAATTTTCTTTTGATTGGTCCAGCAAGTGAGAACTGTATGTTCAATTAATGAAAAGTACGAGATACAATGACTGTTAAAATCGCATACATACATTTAATGAAAGCCATTGTATGGAAATATGATCCGTTCATTAGTTCACTTTGTAATTAGATGAATCATATCTATAAAAAGCTAAAAATGAAGTTGCCTTCAATGCGCAAGTACATGCGATCGGTAAAGCAAAATATCGTTTAACAGGCTTCCGAAAATTAATTGCACGTTGAAAGACGTAGGTTCCTTTTGTTTTGTGTAACCGGCCAGTATTTTGTTTACTCTCACCGCCTGCATACCGCAGAATGTGACTCTCGCGCGAAACCTAAAATAAAAAATAAAAAACTTCTTTATTTCCATAAATACAAAAATGTACACTTAGAAAAATTCAAATTCTTAAAATAAAACACTGACACGGAAAAAAATTATATTTTTGATTTCTGTCGCTTCTAGACTAAAGTAAAGAAGCGACGAAGAAACCTTTAGCCTGTTAGTTGTTATTTTTCGAGTTGGAGTAAAACCCGTCCCAAGCTTTTTATCTTCTAGATAATCTGATACTTTGTAGTAAGCCTTTTTGCACAGAAAAGTTTTGACAATTTGTTTGAATTTATTTATTGATAGATTTTGCATTAGGAGTTTTGTTGTAGAAGCGAATACATCCTATAAATGCTAAACTCGACTCTATTGGCAGATGGTCGCGATACGCCTGCCCCTACAAGACAACCGCATTGTATCATGGAAGTTCTGCCACGTCACTCACAAACTGCTGCGAGAAGGGCATCCAGCGTGTCTGGATGACTCACAGCGGCATATCAACATGATTGAAAACCTGGGCAAGCTTTGGGTGAGTTTGGTTTGTATTTGTAGTATGTGCTGGTACCGAGTTGGACGCCAATTTAACAAACATCATGTTTAATTTGGTAGCAAAGCTAGTGAATTCTGTAAGCTAGGATTGATTTTTCATTTCTACTAGAAAATCTGTTTAGCTTACAATTCAAAAATCAGTGACGTCTCTCGAAGAATTTAAAACTTTAAATCGACTAAAATATTTTTATTCGAGATCTCATTATACATTTTCCCATAGGCTGATAGTGACAACAGTCATGCATAAATTCCGTCAGCAAATACTGTGAAAGTGACCCATGTTGGACGCCAAAATCACAAAACATTTTATTACCTATTTCATTTTATTTACCCATTTCGTTACACTATGTAACAAAGGTAGGTCAAAACATTACATGTATCATGATCGTGAATTTCCGTTTATCTCCAGGTACATCTTCGAGAAGGCTACGGCAAGTTGGTCCACTTATACTGCAACCTTCTGGTTTGCAAGCTAAAGTTCCACGCGAGAAACCCTCGGTTCCCGGGCAATATGCAGCTAACTGCTGATGAACTGGACGCAATCGCAGAGAATGACGTCAACAACTAGTAAGTGATTCTTTGAAGCTAGCTAGGTTCTCTTTAGTGCTGTTTTTAATAGTAAAATCATTTATCATATAGGGTCATTTAGGTATATTATACCTACCCATTTACCATGATCAGTTTTGCTTTATTTCGGTACAGTTGCAAAATGGAATAAATTACAGACTTCTTATGCCGCGTACACCGCATATCACGGGAATAGGGTATATTATAAAGTTTTTTTTATTTCTTTCATCGATTATACATGTTATTTTATTACGGAAAAAATAAATAATTCTCACATTTTTTTATTGTAAAGGTAACAAACGAAAAAAAAAACTGCTCTCAGTTTCAAAGTTTTCGGACGATGCCCCTTCTTCTGTGTCACCGTTCAGTTTGTCCAAATGCTTCTTCTCTATCGATCAAATTAAAATAAAAAAACAAATACATTTAAACAGAACTGCTGATCTAGCAATTAGGTACCTAGTTTAATAGTTTTTTTTCATTCGTTCAACGTATTATTTACAGCTTCCAGCTATGTGTCGAGTTGTTCGACTACATGGATGACATCCTTACACTACAAGCTGCAGGTTAGTATTCAATCTGAATATACCATACTAAAAGTTTTATTGATGCGAAAATATTGTTAAAAAGAGACCGTTTTACTGTGACCTAATGGTAGCGTTATGTCGTGTGCGTCGCGCAAGGCTTGGAGACAAAAGACCAAGACCGTACTTGACCGTAAGTGGCCAATTCGCGTGACGAAGTTTGCAGAGAGCAAACAGAACAATAGACCATTAACAGCTCGCCGAAGACTGAGACATGTCTTTCGGTCCCGGGTCTCGCTCTCCGGTCTCAATTAAATCCAAATCACCTTTACGCCACTTTTTTAACAATGTATCTTCTTCACAGTGTTCGATAGCCTGGGCAACGCACGAGCAAACAGCATGACAGCATCGGGACAGTGTCGCCTAGCAGCTCTGATTCCTTGCGCGCAGGACGCCTCGCAGATATACGACTGCAATGTGCGTCTGCTGTTCCGGCTGCACGCTTCCCTGCCTTCAGACACGCTGCAAGGACATAGAGAAAGGTATAATTACAACGCACGAGCAAACAGCATGACAGCATCGGGACAGTGTCGCCTAGCAGCTCTGATTCCTTGCGCGCAGGACGCCTCGCAGATATACGACTGCAATGTGCGTCTGCTGTTCCGGCTGCACGTTTCCCTGCCTTCAGACACGCTGCAAGGACATAGAGAAAGGTATAATTACAACGCACGAGCAAACAGCATGACAGCATCGGGACTGTGTCGCCTAGAAGCTCTGATCCCTTGCGCGCAAGACGCTTCGCAGATGTGCGTCTGCTGTTCCGGCTGCACGCTTCCCTGTCTTCAGACACGCTGCAAGGACATAGAGAGAGGTATCACTTACAACGCACGAGCAAACAGCGTGACAGCAGCGGGACTGTGTCGCCTGGCAGCTCTGATCCCTTGCGCGAAATTTTTCCATAGTAATGTAAGGTCATAAATGTTCGTGGTTATTCTTATTAGGTACACAATCAAATGCTTTTGACATTATAACGTTAAGGAACGTCAGACAGACAAGATACGCTATGCTGTATTACGGCCAAGCCTTAATTGTTATAATTATCCTATCCAGATTCCGGCAGCAGTTCAAGAAGCTGAGTTCGTTCTACAAACACGCCAGCAGTCTGCAGTACTACAGAAACCTCCTTACTCTGCCAGTACTTCCGTCTAACCCACCTAACTTCCTACAACAGGTAATCTTAATTTGTAATCTTAATCCTTGTCTATCCCCAAGCTAAGCAGAGCTTGCGTTATGGGTACTAGATGACTGATTATTTTTTTGCTATTTAAGAGTAAATATCCAGAACACCCGAAAAAATATCAGATCGTACTAACATTTCTCCCAAGGCGGAAATCGAACCCGCATTCTCCTGCGTCGGACCTTCTCCCGCAATGCCAAATAGCTCGTAAAAACATATTATCAAATGTTTCCGTGAAAGAAGAAATAATTATAGAATTTGGCGGTACTTTGAACCTCTAAGATATTAACTCTAAGAGGGATCAGCAGCGCTGTTACGAACGCATAACAGATGCGTTCGTAACAGCGCTGCTGATCCCAATAATAACGCCTCTAAAACTCAATTCATTTAACTTTACACTCAATTTTCGACCTACAACAAACTTTTCATATTTTCAGAGTGACTTCGGCACATACGTAACACCAGTAGTCTCCATACCGGAACAGCCTCCCGATGAAGTGGATTCAGTCGCGTCTCTTATCGACACTTCAGATACTATGAGTCAGATGTCTGCGGAGCATGTAGAAGAGACCTTCGAGCGGCCCACGCCTTCGCCCCAACCAGACCCTATTATGGAGAGGGATAGGCTGATTGATCATTTACAGCATGAGCTCAAACGGATGCGGTAAGCTGAACCTTATTCCTATAGAGTAGAGGTGATCGATTTTATGATATCTATAAGACATCTTCGAAAGGCCCACGCTTTTACCCCAACCACACCCCAACTAGACCACATCATGGAAAGGTATAGGCTGATTGATCATCTATAGCATGAACTCAAACGGATGCTGTAAACGGAACCATAACATTATCAGCATAGAGTTCGTTTTAAGCAAGATATCTTTAAGAAAGCTTCGAACGGACCACGCCTTCGCTCCAACCTGGCTGGTTGGAGCGAAGGCGTGGTCTGTTCGAACCCTTTTATGGAGAGGGGTCGGCTGATTGATCATCTGAAGCACGCGCTCAATTGGATGCGGTAAGCTGTACCCTTGCGAACTTCGATCAACAATTCAGAATATCGAAGTTTTAGGAAGATTCTTTAAAAGATCTTTGAATGGCCCACGCCTTCGCTACAAAACGATGGTGTTATGCAGAGGGATAGGCTGATTATGATATTTACAGCTAAGCTCAAATGGATGCAGTAAATGTTAACTTTATACCTACGAGCATAAAGGTATTCATTTATTCCTAGAAATCACTTATCCCAATATCAATTTCTGATTTTTCGTATCGGTAGTTGAATTTTATAATTTCATGTTTTGTGAACATTTTACTAAGGACAGATTAAACGTTTAAATGACGAGAAAGCCCAAAAAAATTATCAATCTGCTCGTTACAGGTTAGACGCATCACAGTTGGTTCAAGAAAGGAATACAATGCTGGGGTCCATGAAAGAACATTGCACGAGACTTGAATCACAGCTGCAGTCCGTACATGTAAGCATTATGTGCTAAAATTAACAGATCGCTAGGTTTTTACCGTAGCTTTTATACGTTGATTTTTAACGTAGCTTTGCTGTGACTGTGAGTGGAAGGAAATGAAGCTTGTATAAATACCTACCCGTCTAGCTTATAAACGCTACATCATGCTTTGATTTACTTTGCCCCCGTTCTGTAAGAAAGAAAAACAAATATCATGCAAATAACAATAGGTACTTTCTCTAGCAAGAAATGTATTAACTTACTTCAGTAAATAAGTTATACTTAAACATCAAATTGTTTTTTATAAAGGTTTTTTGTTATAATGCTTACCCGCACAAATTTTTGGGTACTTATTTCATTTGATTTTTTTTGGTTAAAAAATATTACTATTTTGTTTTTACAGTCAGAACTAAACGAAGAGAAACAAAGAGCTGAATTACTTTCTTCGAGAACACCAGAAATACAACGTAAGGAAATCTATCAAACACCAATTGGAAAAAATAGAAAATCTAATTTCATGATCATTAATTTTTTGTTTGATTTACAGAAAAGCTAACGGAAACGGAAGAGAAAGCCAAAGTTCAAGATGAGAAATTCCAAAAATTAAAAGGAGCATATACGCAACTTAGAGAGGAACATATTTCATTAATTAGACAGGTAACAGATTATCTTAGAATTAAAAATATTTGTATAGTAACAATTCCGCACAAAACCTCTGTCATGATCCGTCAAAGGGCAGTCGCTTGCACTGCCCCACAAATTCTCACGAATTGACATGCCATGCAATTAGAGCTGACATACGATGAATCTCGCTAATATTATAAATGCGGAGGTTTAGATGGATGGATGGATAGATAGATGGATGTTTGTTGTTCAATCACGGCTGAACGGATCTGAATGAAATTTGGCACAAAGATAGATAGTCTGGAATAGCACATAGGTTATATTTTATCCCGGAGTTCCCACGGGAATGGGAACTATGCGAGTGAAACCGCGAGGAGCTGCTAGTTTCGTATAAGCAATAGGTATTGCATGGTCTAAATTCATCATATACGTTTAGTTTTTTTTATTTGCTTTGGGTGGCTTGTGTGTCACTGCGCCTGCGGCCATGATAGGCCTATTTTGATCGCCACTTTATACGTTCACCCCTGAAGCTGCGGCGTTCATAATTCGCCACTAACCCTTGCAGCTGCTAGGAACTGTAGGATTTTCTTCGGGGAGATGTCTCTTAGCTCATCTGGGCTGTGCAGGTGCTTGCCCAGGTGGATGCTACGTTTTTGCATTAGCGCTCCGCAATCTCCTAGCAGATGGAGAGGCGTTTCCTCCACCTCCTCACAGAATCTGCAGGATACGAGTAGTAACTGGTGGAGAGCATAATTTCAAATGGTTTACCACTCAGTAAGGAAGAGGTCTGCACCAGTGTTCAGACATATTTGTCGATCATTTCTGATCTAGTTTTACCCACTTCGGGGATCGCAGGTATTCAGGAGACACCAATGTCCAACAGTGAACGTCATTCAGCTGAGATCATGATGATGAAACTGAGTTGATGGTAATGTGCGTCCTGCGGCGATATAAATAAATAATGCTGGACAATTCACACAGCATATCTAGCCCCAAGCTAAGCAGAGCTTGTGTTATGGGTAGTAGATAACTGATATACGTAATATAATACAATACATAGATAAATATTTTTTATTATACATAGAAAACGACCAGAACACCCAAACAAATGTCTTCAGATTGTACACACATTTGCCCGGAGGCGGGAATCGAACCTGCAACCTCCTGCGTCACAGGCAGGCCTTCGCCCACCACGCCACAGAGGTCGTCATATATGGGTGGATATCGCGAACGTCTCAGGATGAACCTAGATTATAGAGCAGAACAGAACCGTAGGGAGTTGAACAAAAGTAACATTATGTTTGTTTTTGTACAGAAAGCAGAAGTGGACAAACTCTCGGCGACTCTTAGAGCAGCGGCGGCTCAGCATGAAAGCGCCAAAACACAGCTACAACAACAGCTTAATGATAGGATGAAGTAAGTACAAACAAGCCAACCACTATCAATTATATACATATAGTATTATGAAATTTAAAATCTGACCACAGGTCAGATAATTAAATTAAAAATTCAAGTAAAGAATCACACAGTTTCACACAGGTAGTGATTCTGTTGGCACAAAACTTAAACTAAACTGGCATAAAAATGTTGCTGTCCCCTTTTGTTCGATAGAATAAAAGAGACGTCAACAATTTAAGGCTAGGTTATTGTAGGTTTTATGCCAACAGAATAGCGATGAATGAATGTAGACTACTAGAGAAAGAGGAAACGACGAACAAAACCTACATTCCTATGATTTTAAAAACTCATCTGATGTTTTTTTTATTTCTAGAGATGTAGAACTTCTCCAACAAAGCGCATCATCCAGCGAAGAGATAGAACAATACCAAAACCAAATCACAGAACTAAGAAGCGAACTAGAAAAATCCAGAGAAAAAGAAATCACACTAGCCGAAGTAAAAGCATCCTTAGAAGCACTAGAAATAGAACACCAAACAACGAAAACAGAACACGAGGATAAAATGAACATGATATCGAGTGAACTAAAAGAAGCGACGGAAAATCTAGAAGTACTGAGGAAAGAAAAGGAAGAAAGAGAGACTGAATTGAGTAGGGTTAAATCTGAGTTAATAGGGTTAAGAGAAAAGAGTGGGGATGAGTATAAGAAAGTGGTAGAGGAAAGAGAGGCGGCGCTGAAACAAGTTGCGGATCTGACAGTGCAACACCTACAAGAGAAAGAGGTCAGTAATAAAGCCAATTAAATAATGTTGTTTATTGCATGAGAGATTTTATAGATTGTAAAAAAAACGGTAATTTGATGTAGTTTTACAAGAGAGTTAATACTCTGGGCCATACTGGCTGGGTCCATACATACATTTATACTTATTATTTATACGTATTTAATTAGTTTTAGCCTGCATTTAAGTAGTTTTAGTTCATTAGCTAGCGCTCATATTATTTGTTTGTAAATAACATGCTTCTTACTTGCATTAGGAACTAACACTACAAATGCGTGCTAGGATTGACGAGCAACAAACTGAAATAGTTAGCTTGGAACAAAAACTTCTAGAAATGGATAGTAACTTCGAGATGGAATGTGAAAGACTTAATGAAGAATTAAATGAGAAACATAAAGAACTTGACATGAATTTAGGTGAGAAAGACATTGAGATAAAGAAGGCCCTTGAAGAAATATCCAAATTAGAACGAAAGCTTGAAAATACCATAAACGGCTATGAAAATAAACTTGAAGATCTAGTCAGTCACAAAGATCATGAAATGAACAGTTTGAAAACCGAAATGCAGGCTGTGGTAGATAAAAACAACAATGAAATCAACAAATTACAAAAAATACTAGAAGAAACATCACAGAAAGGTGAATTACAGAATTCAGAACGTCTACAGCTTTCCCTGAAAGTAAATGAGCTGGAAACTGATATTGAAAATAAGGCGAAAGAACTTGAAGAACGTAAATCAAAGTTAGATGAACTCACAGTCTTAATAGCAAAGATGAAAATTGAACATGGAAATGAAATTAAGGAAAGCAAACATCAAATTGAAATCCTGGATAATAAACTACAAAATCTAACAGAGAACAAAGATGAAATCATAAATAATTTCAAAACCATGGTGAAAGATAAAGATAACCAAATAATTAATCTCAACGTCGAAGTTACTAAGCAATCAGAGGAAATATCAAGACTTAGCGAACAGTTAGATGAAACTCAAGCTGAGTTAGAAATATGTAACAACGAATTGATAACATTGAAAGAAGAACATGAAAATATCATCCAAAGAAGTGAGGATAATATGGTACTCAAAAACCAAGCAATAAGGGACCTAGAAAATAAACTTGAAGATCTAGTCAGTCACAAAGATCATGAAATGAACAGTTTGAAAACCGAAATGCAGGCTGTGGTAGATAAAAACAACAATGAAATCAACAAATTACAAAAAATACTAGAAGAAACATCACAGAAAGGTGAATTACAGAATTCAGAACGTCTACAGCTTTCCCTAAAAGTAAATGAGCTGGAAACTGATATTGAAAACAAGGCGAAAGAACTTGAAGAAGGTAAATCAAAGTTAGATGAACTCACCGTCGTAATAGAAAACATGAAAATTGAGAATGAAAATGAAATTATGGAAAGCAAACATCAAATTGAAATCCTAGATAATAAACTACAAAATCTAACAGAGAACAAAGATGAAATCATAAATAATTTCAAAACCATGGTGACAGATAAAGATAACCAATTAATTAATCTCAACGTCGAAGTTACTAAACAATCAGAGGAAATATCAAGACTTAGCGAACAGTTGGATGAAACTCAAGCTGAGTTAGAAATATGTAACAATGAATTGATAACATTGAAAGAAGAACATGAAAATATCATCCAAAGAAGTGAGGATAATGTGGTACTCAAAAACCAAGCACTAAGGGACCTTCATGATGAAATTAAGGAACTAAAAGGAGAAAAACAGGTTTGTGTGATAGGGATGTATGTTTTGTAAAGTCCTTCTAACTTGTTAGTAATGATCTTTGATAGGTTTTAGAGGCAAGAATAACAGAGCTACAAAAAGACACCAGTAAACTTACATCTGAATACGATAATTTCAAAATTGAACAGGAATATTTAATTACGAAATTGAATAATGAATTGAAGCAGACAATTGATGATAAAGACAAAGAAATTCAAACACTGAATGAGCAAATGCAGAGCCAAGAAGCAAGATTGAAGAACGAAATTAGCACTGGCAATGAAATGATGAGCCAAATTGAAGCTAGTTACCAATCAATGAAGACGGAATTAGAAGAAATGCAGACGTTAAGAACGAAAGAGAAGGAAGCTATCGAATCGCTAACGTCAGAGAAAGATAAAGAGAATCAGGTTAGAGAAGCTGTGAAAGTTGTTTTTCTATCTATGTGGTGGTGTCGGTACATTTTAAACTAAAATGTGTAATTAGGTATTTTATTGATTTCAACGACGAATCTTCAGAAACACTTGCTTTTCTATAGATCTTTTAAATGTTTACCAAATTATTTCGACTCTGTGGTATGGTTATGTGTGTATCGTTTGGAAATAAAGATTAATGTGTTTGTGTTTTAAGTCTTTGTGTGAAGTGTAGGTGAACCATCAAAATTAAAATGTTCTCGTCCGCTTATTATTCATATGGATAGCAAGCTGGGAGCAGCCGTATAAAGAAAATTACTCATGGCTTGTGTACTCATTTCAATGCTTCACCATTTTAGAGTAGATTGCACTTTTTTTTACACGGGGAAGTGACTTGAGATTTCTGCACTACGCACCATTTTTGCACTTATTAAAACCAAAAAGGTTACTCAAAATCTCGAGTACACTTTCCTTACGATATGTAAGCATGTTGTACAGTTTTCTAATTGCATGTTTTTCTCTTACGGCGCTGATTGCTGGTTATCTTACTCCATGTCTGAACTTCTGGAACCTTCTGATACCTTCTGGAATCTTCCGCTACCTTCTGGAATCTTCTGGAATTGTGGACGTTGAAATCTCTTCTGGGTTCCTGCTTATGGATATAAAACCTGGATTTTGGACGTCTTGGACCTGTATCCTGAACTTTTCTGGGTTTACTGGAACTTCTTCGACCTGGAACCTGCCCTGGATTTCGGACACCTGGAACCTGCTTGACTTCCTGCTTGGACCGGCTTTGCATGCGTAGATATTGGAAGCTAGGCTGTCTCACATAGACGTGGAAAGGCTGAACACCGAGTGTGAATTGCAGGATCTCTTGCAGCACAACTCTGTTCTGGAGGCTGATGTCTCAGCTCTGAGGAGGCAGTTAGAAGAAGCGCAGAAGAAGATTGAAGATCGTAAGTATATTGAGTTTTATATTCAGATATTTTTTCGGGATCTCTCAGACGAATCGAAGTCGCTTTTAGAACCTCCATGATCGAATAAGTGAATGGAAGGAAGACAAGGCAAGCAGGGCCAGGTGATTTATTGCTTTCATATGGAAATTATTTATTGCGGAACTAAATAATAAAACAAAGAAGAAAATATACCAAATTCCACTCTGTAGCTTAAATATACTTACATTAAAACGAAGATCTTCCAAAACTTCTAATGGAGACATAATGTTTGCTAAAATTTTAAGATATATCCATATTGTTCTCCATTTCACACATGAATTTCTATGGAGGCGAAGCCGCGGGGCGCAGCTATTTAAAGACAAAATAAAATCGAAAGGAAAAAATTCAGTCTGCATACCTAATCAGTTTCACTGCCTACCTTTTTACAAAGAAGGTTCCTAATCATACTAGCTTTAATAAGCAAAGCTACGATTTTTAAAAACCAATTAAACTAGTAAAAAAATATTTAAATAAGTAATTCTATTTTTCCAATAGAGAGTACAAAACTGGTGGCTTGGGGAGGCGAGGCGGCAGTGGAGGTGGTAAACAACGCGCTCGCTGCGATGGAGCGGTCGAGTGCGCAACAGTCGAACAAGGCGGCCGCTGAGCTCGCCGCTAAGGCGCTAGACGAGCTTCAGAGACATACTGTGGTGAGATAAAAATATAATATACACTGGTGGCGTGGGGCGAGGCGGCAGTGGAGATGGTAAAAATAAAAATAGAATTACCTTTCCCTTCAACGAAATAATATGGTAAAATAGGTGGCTTTATATTATTTAGTATATTTATTTTATGATAAATAATTTTTGTTTATGACATGTACAAATATAAGTATATATATACATATTTATAGCTGTAAGTATTTATTTCTTCTACTACCTACATAAACAGTATTTTATTTCCATGCCACCGTCTATACTTTTTCAATCACTTGTCCATCCTAAGGTTGCCTGGAAGAGATCGCTCTTAGCGATAATGCCGCCCATTGTACATTATCTGTAATTGTTTTTGTGCTCTGTACATTATGTTTTTTTTGTAATTATTTAGTGTGCAATAAAGTATATTTGTATTGTATTGTAGTATTTGTATTGGCGGTGCTAGTTTTTGGTCGGGGTACAGTCTTAAGTCTACAACTTGTTTTTCAGGTAAAAGGCAACGAGGAAAGTGTAGTGAAATCTGTAGTGGCGGCTGCGCACAACGCGGCGCAAGTGTCTGCCTACGTCACGGAGGTCTCACAGATATCCACCAATATGGACCTGGCTGAAAGTAAGATATACATTTTGCTAATTGAAACCAACTGACCCAATGTTTGCAGGAACAAAAAAAAAAAAAAACTGAATAGAATATTCACTAAGCGTCCTTGTAACATAGAGCTCAGTGAGTCTAATGCACTCACCTGATCCAGACACATCCAATGATACAATTTTTTGAAAATCCATCCAACCGCTTATAGGCTGCCTGTAGCCAACATATGTTTCAAGAACTTTTTGCCATAAAAAAGTGTAGTAAGTATCTAATACTTAGCTGTGATAATAAAAGTACTTATTTTAAAAATAAAACTAGTTATTTATGTCAATATTTTATTTAAATGGGATTTTTTAAAAGTAAAGATTAATTTTAATTCAGGTAAATAAATTGCTGAGACTCGTTAGGATTTTTTTTTACCATCGAGTCACAGTGTAACTTGTTGAAACTTTTTTTTATAGAAGATCTCCCAACGTGTTACACTAATGTAACAGTGTCACTTGATGGGAGAAAAATCTCATCGAGTCACACTGTGACCGGATCTGATGTGAGTCTATGGAAACCCATCTCTAAAAAAGAATATTTCTACCTTCTAGAACTAAACAGCGAATGCCGTACGATGCTAACCGCCACAAAGCAGTGCCTCGAAACGATATCCAAAGGCGAAGCCACCACCAGCTCGGAAGCACGAAACTTGGTCCGAAGCGTCATTCAAGCAGCAACAGCGGCAGATATTGCCAGTGTGGGCGCCAGGAGTGTCGACGATGAGTTGGCGGATATGGACCAAGCCATCGAGCAAGCCGCGTCCAAGATCGAGGTAAGGAATTGCTGAGCGAAACTACCGTTTTTCTGAGTATCAAGCAGTGTATCAATTTTAGATATTAAAAAGTATACTTTTAGAAGGACACATTACATTGCATTACATTACATTGCTGCGCCCTTACAGGGTACATGTCTCTACCACTAGGCTAACCACATCTAGGCTAAAATTGTAATAATGTATGTGTATGCAATAAAATAAATGAAATGAAATGAGAAGTAACTGGCCTAACGCGCTGCAACACTTACTACTTTCTTGTAATATTTTTAATTTCCAATTGGGTACGGATCCCATTTTTCGACAGTTCTTTCTGTCCGGGGTGGCATATCCCAGTCAAACAAACTAATCGTTTTAACTTTCACAGGAAATGCTGGCAGCCAGCCGAGCGGGCGACTCAGGCGTCAAGCTAGAAGTAAACGAGAAGATTCTCGACGCCTGCACTACACTCATGGCGGCCGTCAAGATCCTCGTGCAAGACTCTAGAAAGCTCCAGAACGAACTGGGAGATCCTGTGACCCGTCTGAAGATGTATAGGAAGAATCCACAGTGGTCTGAGGGATTGATATCTGCCTCTAAGGCTGTTGTATTCGCTGCTAAGCTGCTAGTGTGAGTAGAAGTTTCTGGAAATGATGACTTGACGCGTTAGAAGTTCGATGAGTTTACGTCATGTTCTAACTTAAAACTTTTATAGTCCACTTAAATGACTGTAGGAGACTCCAGAAAGAACTGGGTCTCCCAGTTCGTTCTGGATGTGTGGCTCGTCGGAACATGTATAGGAAGAAACCACAGTAGTCTCAGGCCCGTATTATGAAAGCGTGCTCAGTCATAGATCTATGCTTGAGTGCAGGCGCGGTCCCAGGGGGGGGGGTCACGGGGGTCATGACCCCCCCCAAAATCTTAGTTTAGGTACTTGGATTTACATGCAAATTTCTGAAACCGTGTATTAATTTATAATTAAGTACTCTCTATATTCTCTCTCTCTGTATTCAAACCATAATTACTAAGTAGGTACATAATTTTAAAAAAAACTTAACTTAACTAAACGGGAAAAAGCCCAAGATAATTTCCATATTATATGTGCCGACTTGGCTCATAAATTAGGGACAATAATAAAAGCGCCACGTACTGTGGCTCGGCAGACTCTTCGTGAAAATCACGCTGGGAATGACGAATAGTATTTTAGAAGACTGTTTACATACCGTTGCTCGACAGCATAGAAAGAAACCGACCTAAAAGATAGACTTCCTTCTGAAACCTTAAACGTATTCGGATTAGGCATTTTTATGCCGAAATCGGAATACACAGACGCAGACCCTCAAGATGTAAAGAAGGTTTCAGAATCGTATGCTGATTTCTTGGGCGTTCCCTCCTCCACTGTGGTTACGGAGTATCAGCTGTGGATGTCAAAGTGGAGACGGGAGCTCCAAGAAAATTCAAATTTTATAGTTCCAAGTTGTGTGGTATCTACGATAGAAGTATGCGACGCCGATTTATACCCCAACATAAATACAATGCTTAACATTTTGGCAGCGCTTCCTATAAACGAATGATAGAAGAAAGGCTAACGGGTTTAGCGCTTCTACACGTACATCCTGATAAAACTCCAGACACGTTTCAAATATCATAAACTGATTTGCTAATAAGACAAGATCCGTCAAGTGCGAGTGTAACTCGCGCGTCGAGGGTTTCAAACATTTGCCAACGATTTGGGGGATTTCAGGAAAAAATTCCGGAAATCTCCCACGTGGGGGACGGCCGTGGGGGATTTCCGGAATAATCCATTATTTGGACAACAATTTTCCGTCTTTTTTCGAATGGCAATATTTTGAAAAGTATGAAACCTACAGCAATTTCGAAAACTGTTTTAAAATTTACAAAACAATGCATTTCATTTGATAAATCAATAGGTAGTTAGCCCCCTTTCGATAAAAAATATCCCCCTTTTCGACCATTCTCAATATGTTTTTTTTTTCAAAAATGTTCATTTTTACAGACTTCTCTATATTTTTCCTGTAAAATATAGATTGTTATCTACAAATGCCTAATACATTGTACGAGGATCGGTCTGCAATCTTCGGAGATAGGGGGGGGGGGAAGGTCAATTTTTCGATTTTTTTTGAAATATTTCAAAAAGTATGAAACCTACAAAAATTTCAAAAAGTGTTTTGAAATGAACAAAACCATACCTTTCATTTGATACCCTATTTGCCTTCCTAGGTCTCTTTTGAAATTTCAACATCAAAATTTGTACTGAAAATATTCATTTTCATTTTTAATTTATTTATATTTTTTTTTCTTGAAATCAGTAATGGCGCACGAAATGTATCATTATTTTAAATTTCAAGTTAATAGCTTTAGTAGTTACTGAAATATTCAAGAAAGAGCGGGGACGGACAGAGCGAGACCATAAGGGTTTCAAAACCGATCTTTGAAACCCTAAAAATAAGACTTTAATTTGTTTTGTAATCTGCGTTTTTCTTTTGATATAGGTACAGTTTACATATAATATACTTCTTCACCCCAAAATTGAATGGATGTAGCTCTTAGCATGGAATCAAACATAGGCTACTTTTTATCACAGAACATTGCGGTTCCCATGGGATAGAAATATACTAGACTAGCACGATCACTGCTAGCGTCGGCGGTGCGACCCGCAGGGGCGCGCCGTCGCGGGACTGATCCGCATATATACTAGACTAGACGTTTCCATAGAAAAAAGTGTACGAAGCCGCGGGCAGAAACTAGTATTTTTATAAATTACGAGCAAACTGTACTTTTGTCATTGTTAGGCTGATTAGGTACCAAGTGTGACCCCCCCCAGAATCCGAGGCTGCGACCGCGCCTGCTTGAGTGACGTGTATGCTATAGAAAACCATTACTCAAGCATAGGTCGATGACTGAGCAAACTTTCATAATACGGGCCTTACTGTTGATATCTGCGTCTAAGGCCAAAGCCTTTGTTCGATGCTACGCTCCTAGTTTGAGTTAGACAAGGTTCTAGAAGCAGAGAATAAAAAAAAATTACGTATAGAATGGCCAATTTTCGTCATGCGCCAGTCAGTGTTCTTTCGCCTCTCGTTTCGTGAACTAAGGTCTAGATGCAAGAGATGCACGCGCAGACTCCATGGCTAGACGATAATGAGTAATCTTTTGGTTTGCATTGAAGTGACGCTGTAACTAATTTATATATTTTTTCCTTCAGAACTTCAGCTGACGAGGTCGTGGCATCAGGCAGTCGAGTTGAAGGCGTTTCCGCCGCCGCTCATGAGGTAGCCGCAGCCACAGCGCAGCTAGTGGCCGCGTCGCGAGCGCGCGCGCCGCCTGCAGCGCCCTCTCTCGCCAGCCTCACGCAGGCGTCTAAGGACGTGGCGGGGGCTGTTGGCGCGCTAGTGGCGGCCGTGCGGAGCGCCGCCAACAAGCATCGAGACGCAGGTGAATAATAAATTAGGTCGAAACATTTGTGGTAAAGCTGGCGCGCAGAATGTATGATCACGCGGACAACTCTCGACACGCTCCTCTACACACGAGACAACCGCCGGATGCAAAAACTCTGTGGCGACCCCAAGAATAATAAAGAATCATTCGGGGTCCCCCCCGAATCTATCTGCATGGAATATTAGAACATCCAACAGGCTAACGAACAGTTCTTGAGAAGACACATTGACTCGACAAAACCCTTTCTCGACGTAGAAACCAGAAAAAAGAACTAGTTGGCTGAAGACGGAGCTATGGCGCTCATTTTATGTTTACTGCAAAATTAGCTATGTTATGTTATGATCCAAATATCCTTATTAGATATATTTTAGACAACTCCAAGTACTAATAACTTCATAACTTTACAGAGACACTGGATACGTCAGCGCTGACGCTGACAGCCACTCGCATATTGGAGATGGAGAGCAAGGTCCGCTCGCTGGAGTTGGAGAGCGAGTTAGAAGCGGAGCGCGTGCGTCTCGCCGCGTTAAGGAAGCGCCACTACCAACTAGCACAACAAGAAGAGGTATTAGTGGTATCATATCACACTAATATTATAAAGCGAAAGTTTGGATGTATGTTTGTTACTTCTTCACACCAAAACTACTGAACCAATAAGGCTGATTTGTATAGATGTAGCTCTAAGCCTGTAATCAAACATAGGCTACTTTTTATCCCATAAAACAGTTCCCATGTGATAGAAATAACATTTAAACGTTTCCATAGACAACGCCTTTGTTTGATTCTAGGCTTAGAGCTATTATACATCAATGCAACATTTGAGCCGTGCAGTAGTATTGGCATATATTTTGCTATTGATGTAAGTAACCTGGGTAGGTAAGGTTGCTAGAGTTAATAGCTTTTATTGATGACTAAAATAGGTAGGTACCTACTACTTAATACGTAGATTATTTTTATTGTTGCTCGTTTCGTGTTAGAGCTAGATTTGATTATTTGCGCATTTAAAAGATCTAGTTACGATCGAGACAAAGTATTAAAGGTTATGCCGGGATTACACACTCGTCGACATGTCTCGTCCAAAGACAATAAGACCACTCCGTCATTCTTTTCGACCGATCGAGAGCCCGAGCGCACCATTTACACGAGGGAGGCCGATCATGATTGTGTGCATGCTCGGCCTCCCTCGTAGTTCCGCGACGAGTGTTATAGTTTGACCAAAACCGCTGTACTGCTCCTTAAGAAAGTGCGGCGAGGTGGGGGGATATTCTGACATAGTCTGTGCTTCCCCCCTCGTCTCGCCGCGCGCTTACCTCAGGCGCGGTACAGCGGTTTCGTCTTAGTTATTGTATACTTATTGCGGCTTCAGTCAAATTATAATCACATTTGTACCTAGGTATGTCGTTTTGTCTTATTAATACTTCTACGGTCGATGCTTATAGGAATTTTTAGTGCTATCAAAATAGTAAGTGAGGTGTGTAAAGTTTAAGTACCTACTACAGAATTAACACCATTGTTCACTTTTTTTTTGCTTCGTTTCAGAATGGGAACGTGACAAACGGAAAGGAATAGAAAATACTTCCCAAAACTTTTTGTAACAAGTACCCAGTTGCTAAGCATTTTCAAACATTCTATACTTGCATTTTGTATACAACGAAAACCTAACAATAATGAAGCTACAAATGAGAGAAAGTATCATCTCGTCTTCCGAAAAGGCGGATGGCTCAATGTTAAACCGATTAACATTTTATACCTAAACGTTTTAGATATGTGTCTAGAATTGATCCTAGTTCATAGAACTTAAGGCGAGGATTCCCGGATTTCGGAATTTTTAACTGTCCGTACCTCAATAACTATAAGGCTTAGAGTTTTGAAATTCATACATATTACAGTTGAGGATATTTTCTAGTGCATCACTAGACAAAAACACGATTGGTGATATTTCACCCGATAGAAAAAAATTACAAAGTTACCTCTAAATCAAACTTTGAATGATCAGTGTGAATAGAAAAATGAATAAAATGACACAAAATGTATATACCAAAACATTGCAAACGTTATTACGCAGTGCATCACTAGAAAATATTTTAATATGCCATACAAATATTTTTCGAAACACCTAAATACCTACAAAATCGTGCTCGGCTGCCTGCGCATCGTCTTGCTCAGTAGTACTCGCCGAGCTTATAGCATCGGCCGCTCGGGAATCCTCGCCTTAATTATTATAGAATAAGTAACAATGTGGAAGATTCAACGTAGTGTAAGAAATAAATGAATATTAACTAATTTATTTCATATACATCATCATGCCATGACAGTAAATAGAGCCCCATGCCAAAAAATCTTTGTGAGCGTATAATTTAACCATATTTTATTATTAACTTTTTAATCTGCTGCAAAAGGGATAAGGGTCCGGTCTAATATGACTGAATGTTGAAATGAACATATTCCAGAAAGAACAATTCTTAAAATTAAGACCTTGTCATAACTAAAGAGCGCTTCTATGCAATTTAGCCAGGTGAACACGCAAAAATTAAAATTTGCGACTTCTGGTACTAAAGTGTGCAACTTTATATAGCTGATTATATAACGAGGCAGAGTAATTCCTCAAATTACCCATCATCAATGATTAAAAATGAAGTTTTTACAGGCTGTCTTAAACTCAGCCTTCTCAAGTGTGTGTCTAATTTTTACAGATTTTTATTGAAAACTGTTATAAGTGGCGACTTGAAACGTCCTGAAATCGGAGTTGCATTTGAGTTTCCGGGGGTTAGTTTAAACAATCTGTTTGTCACAATACTTTAACCGAAATTATGATAAAAGATACAGTAACACTCTAAAGATTAGCCATTAAGTTTATTATCGGCAGTAATGGATGCAAGGATCATAGGTAATTTGTGTAATTTAGCTTTTTACTAGACTAGGGCATGTAAGGCTACCAAGCCTATAAACTGTGAGTACCATTTCGACCAAAGCCAGAATTATTTGACAGCAAACTACTGGCTTAAGAGACATTTTGGCTATGTTGGATAGGTACCAGCTTGAAATCCTCCAGGAAATGGCATGATCACCGGAATTGGAGCTTTAAGCGGATGAGACTAAAGTAGAAATTGTACGTCTACCTTTATGTATAGAGATATTTTAATGTGATTAGTATTAATTTTCTAGGATTTAGCAATGTATGTGTCCTTGGTATGACAGTGGTTTAGTGTTAAGATGTTACATTTAATTCATAATAAATTCCTATCTACACGTTTTTTTGATTTAGATACATAATTATAATTACAGCAAAATATAATCATAAATTTATACACTTTTTATATTTTTTCTTAGATATGTACGCTGTATTATTTATTTCTATCAATATTCTAGTATAATGTGTATTCAAGGTATTTTGGATTTTTATTTCTATCCTACTAATACTTCACAATAAAAGCTCAACTATTTTAAAATGATTTGTTTGAGAAATGCAACGCCAAAGTTAAGAAATGAAATAAAGTTCCCAAATTTTTTTTCTTCGAGATACCCAGTGTGCGGTTAAGCACTATAACAAAAATCCTTAGCCAAAGCTACTGAATGGAGCAAGAGAAACTTTGCATAGATACAGCGGGTTAAACTGTCTGAGGCATAGATAGATGTTTAATATTATGCAAAGTGGTACAAAATAGTTGAAGCTGCCAATGATGACATTAACTGTCCGGTGCCTACCTAACCTTAAAAGACTGTTAAATTCCACAACAGACCTGTCTCTTTGTCGCTATCTGAAGAATTTTTCTGGGAAAGATTTAAATAAAATAACGAAATAATGCTTACACTTATAATCATTCAATATAATTAATGTTCGCTGTTTCATCTCATACTGAACTAAACACAAAAAGCATGGCAACACTTATTTACACAATAATAAGCAGTCAGGACAGTATAGAATCCTATATGTACATTATTATTGTATGGAAACAATACATCTTTGCAGTTTTTGACGATGAACACAAAGTTACAGTACAATTTGTGATTCTACATTATGTTCATGATCATTGATCAGCTTTTCAGGTCAAAACAAGTAAAAAAAATGTACATACAGTACAGCAGACGCTGAAGTTAGGCATTTGCCTGCAATATTAATGTCCTATTACCAATTCATTGTCATAAACAACTAGCTTCAAGGTAGAGCAGTTAAATCTATAGATAAATAAAGTAGTAATGCTTTGGGAATGCACTGGTACGAAACTGGACAATTTAAATCCGACATTCATATTTAAAATATGATTGCTGAGCAAGTATTATAGTACTCACAAAACGAAAATGCCTGAGGCAAATCTTAAATAATATTATGCATTCAAACTGATTTGATGTTGCATCATATCACAAAACGTGGCACATATTTTTTTGTGCATTTTATACATCTAAACATAAAACACTTATTTATACTTATGCATACATTTACTGAGGCTTTTAATAAAACAGTTTTATACCTTTGGATTTGTAAGTTTCAAACAGAATGGTAACAGTTTGTAATGCCCATCATGCAAAAGCCTCCAAATTTAAGCAACCTTGAAAATTAGGCCGTAATTATCAGGAAATCTAAACATAATGCAAGAAGCCATTTAACCCTTTCATTGTGTTAACAAACTGATATCAAAATCTTATGACAATGATAAAACCTTCGAAAATTTAGCACCACTTTTGGCTTCTCACTTTTATGTACTGATTGTATGGTGGTCAGTTCAAACATACCTAGTAGTTTTACTTAGAAATGCTACTTAATTCAATATTTACTGAATAACCTATCTAAGATAAAACACATCAAGAGGGTAGTTAAATAACCAAAGCTTTTTAGGTAGCATTTGTAAGAATTTAAGTACCTTAAGTCTTCAATACACAGTTCCTACAGTACATATGAGCAGGGTACACTTAATACATTAAGGAGACTACAGACATACTACACACAGGAATTGACGAAAGTTACAAGTTTGATATACAATTAGTGAGTGCTTAGAACCTAGCACTATATTGGAGTGGTGTAGTAGAATGCTGATTGCAGAAGCAAAATTGTAATACTGTAAATATAATGTTAATCTAATCACATTCGATTGCAGCCAGCATCTAAGGGACGCTTCCGACTGGTATGGATATGGATTAGTTGAGCTACCTGTAAATTGTTTGCAAGAGTCTGCAGTTAGTTTAATTGTAAGTACTAGTTCTGATTTTGTTTCTGTCATACTACTATATAGTGGAGTACAGATTCTGTGGTTAAGCCTCCAATAAAAGCCATAATATTCTTATCATTATTTGATCAGGTAACATTTATCTTTCATCAATAAAACTTGCATTAGATGATTTCAGCATTCTACTAGATTAAAAAGAGGTACATACGAGGGGTTCTTGTGGGATTTTAATCATTTGTAAATTCTAATTACATCTCGACTCATCCCATTTCATATGTTTCTCTGGAATAAGGTGAGCAATGCAGACATGGACAGCTTGGTTCTTCTCGAACTTGGGTGGGATAGGGCACAGGCGGTATATTACCTCGTCTCCTGGTAAAGGCACATACTCTCCTTCCACACTGTAAATAAATCAATAATTAATAAAGAACAGTAATCAGAGCTTGTGTTATGGGTACTAGATAAGATAACTCAACATCTGTGGCACGGTGGGTGAAGATCTGCCTGCAACGCAGAATGTTGCTGGTTCGATTCCTGCCTTTGGACAAATGTTTGTACACAATCTGCAGATATTTGTTAAGTGTTCTGGTTGTTATCTATCTATGTATTGTATTATGCATATCAGTTATCTAGTACCCATAACACAAGCTCTGCTTAGTTTGGGGCAAGATAATGCTGTGTGAAATTGTCCAGAATTATTTATAAAACTGATATGCTTAATACAATATGCAACAGATATATGTTCGTAATATACATAGAAAACACCCAGAACAAATCTGCCAAACCTTTGTCACAAGGCGGGAATCAAACTAACAACCTCTTGGGTCATAGGCGGACCTTTGTCCGCTGCCACATGGAGGCCAGAAATTGAAATATAATTTAATCTCTTTCTTTGGAGCTAAAACTGTTGTGTGTGGATGCATCTTTTCAAAGTAAATGTTGGTTTCATTTAAATTTTATCAAAGACATTGTGACAGCCTTTATGTAACAAACTAGAATAAACAAATGTAAATTAAAGGAAGCATTAGTACTGTAGGGTCAGAAGCACCTTGAAATAGAAATATACAAGTTTAATCGAAAGCAAACAAATAAAAAAATAAGTTTTTTATATTTTATAAGTTAAACACACTAGACTAGAATCTACCAAATTGCAATTTGAGTGGAGTGGGTATGAAATTGGATTCATTATGTCATAAAATAGAACAATACTCAATCACAATATAAAATAAACAAAAGGTAGATAAGATAAAAGAACATTTTCATAACTCTGTCTGTGTAAAGGTAAACATTATCATATTTAGCAATGACCTCGTAGGTATAATGTAAACAGACATACACACACTATGTTTTTTGTATCATGTTTTGCTGTTTATAGATGTTTTAGTATGGAAATATTACTGTTAATAGTTGTGTGCACTAGATTGAAATCATATTATTTTTCAAGAATAAGTACCTACTTAATCATGAAAGAATGGTCTATTAGAAATTAAAACTTAATTATTCAAGAGCTGTTGATTCCTATAAGCAGAACAATAGAATGAACAGGATACATAGAAACAAAGATAACATAGAAACTTACTCAGAAATGTGCACAAATAGGTCGTCTCCTCCTTTTGTTGGGGTCACGAAACCGTGACCTTTTTCTCGACAGAACGACTTGATTTTTCCTGTCTCTAAAGGATTTCCAAGAGCGCGTTCAGACCTAAAAAATCATCGGCTATTAAAACCACTTCTAAATTTTACATAGTCTAAAAGAATTTCATGAGAACTTACGTAGAAGCAGTGCGGTTCCTTCTAGTTATAATCGGGCTGGGAATTTGGAGATGTGAAGATGAAGAACTTTTGTTGGGAGAATCATCACTGTTGAATCCGTAATCGTTGGACATGATCACTTTATCAATGAGCGAAGAAATGAAACAAAGTGGACTCCCACAATCTCACTCAAAGGAGGAAACAAAACAGAAATAGAGAAATAAGCAAAGCGAAACTCCAAGCGAAGCGAAACGAACGGCCAAAGGAAACGACGAACGACGCGATTTTTCCTTTTCAAAATGACAGAAACAGTGCTGCCAGCTTTAATACTCTATGAAGGCTATAAAATAATCTCTGGAAATAAAATAATAGTTCCCAGTTTCGGTCGCGCCCGCTGCCCACACCTTCAGACTTGATTTTTTCGGATATGAATGAGGTTGACTAAAAAAGTATAATGATATACCACTAATTTATAATTTAATTTCTAACGTTCGATCCATTTAGCACATTTGGCGTGACGAAGTACCTACATAACAAACATGAAAACATACATTCTTAGGTAGGAACTAGGAAGGTATATTAGTTAGGTATCTTGTGAGTCCATCCAAAACACGGATGGTTTCGAATATTTTGAGTTGTGTCCTGTCCTGATATAAAAACCAGGCCACTATCCAGTTTTTGACTTGTTTATACCACGCCGCCTGTCTAGTTTAGTTTTAGAGTTTATTTAGGTAGGTACTCAGTTAAACTATATTTAGCTGCTAGCCTTGTTAGTTATTTATAACTGTAACTGTTTTAGATTCGGTTATTACATGACTTTAATGGTAAGGAAATAGATGTGTAATAATTTTAAATGAAGAATCACAAGGAAACAAAAAAGAATTTAAGCAAATGTATGGAACTAAAGAAGCTGTTGGAACATAAAATATGCGTAATCTGGTCAAAAATATGTTGGCAATAATTTTGCCACTTGAATTCTGACAATTATGTCAAACTGACACAGACGTCGACAGTGACATTAACAATATACCGCCATGTCAAGGACATCAATTGATCAACGGAGCCCACGGGATATAACTTATAGGAAGAAGGCCATTCATCTAAAAGGGATATAAGCTTCTTGGAGCCCACCATGAGCCAGTCCACCGTAGGAGCCTACGCATTTGCTCCCCTTGGAGTCGAGATCGAGCCGGACCTAGTCGTAGGGAAGAACAAGAAAAAGAACAACAGTCTACCCTGGTAGACTGTTCTTGGTTGAAACAGTCTGACTTTGAGTGTATGTGGTGGAGTTTCTTTTACATTTAAGGGCAATATTATAGTGCCACTCTAAGGAGTTACTATTTATATAGTCTATTTGGTGGCTCTAGGACTCACTCTAGGACCATCAATCAGAAACAAAACATTAATCAAAAAAAGTGGACGGGTAAAGGGTCTTTTATAATTTTTTTGAAACTTGGTTTTATTCGTAGACATTTTGTTTTCGGGCGTGTTGATTGTTTTTTTTTATTTTTTATGTCGACCTCTGTGGCGCGGTGGGCGAAGATTTGCCTGCGACGCAGGAGGTTGTGGGTTCGATTCCCGCCTCGGGACAAATTTGTGTACGATACAGAGATCGTCGAATGAGATGGTTCCATCTAATAACCAAATTCCACAGACATAATAATAAAAAATAACAAAATAAATAATGCTGGACAATTCACACAGCATTATCTAGCGCCAAGCAGAGCTTGTGATAAGGGTACTAGATAACTGATATAGGCACATAATACAATACATGAAATAGATAGATATTTTATATTACACATAGAAAACGACCAGAACTCCCTCAACAAATGTCTGCAGATCGTACACACATTTGTTCCGAGGCGGGAATCGATCCCGGAACTTCCAGCGTCGCAGGCAGACCTTCGCCCACTGCGCCACAGAGGTCGTCAAATAGATTATAAATCGGCATTAGGGGCAATGCGAATATGGTTCCCGCGTACGCCTATATAGGACAATTATCGAGAAAAACGGGACATTGCAACCGTGAAATGGTACAAACGTCCTCACTTTACACCACCTAGGTTCTTCGGGTTTAAAAAATCTGAGTGTCTAACTGGTCGAAGCGACGCATGACCCGGGAGAGATCCAGCACAGCATCAGCATTACCAAACAGCAATGTCGCCAGCAGCGTCTTGGGGACGTTTTCGACTGGTATTGATATGGATCTGTTGAGCTACCTATAGATTTTTTGCAACAGTCAGCAGTTCAGTAGATACCTCAATTATGAATATGTAGGTAGGTATTAGTTCTAATCTGTTTTTACTCTTTGATTGAAATTTTCTTTGTTTATTTATCATAATGAAGGTAAAATTGTATTTGATGGCCCATTTTTATCTTATTTTGTAGGTCTGTGTTAAAAATCAAATGATGTTGGAGGTAGAACTTCTTTTATTTTTTAAGCACGACTAACAATATTATTGCAATAATAAATAATAATGTATGTATTATATATAAATATAGGTATCTATATACTCTGTAATTAAATATCTGTATATTAATATTGTTATAAACGTATAGGTGGATATGGATAGGGTATCCAAGTAATCACTACACTGAAGCAGGGCAAATTCTTGGCTCAGTCGGCAGTGGCAGCTTAATTCTTGGTATACTGATGCCTTCCCAGTCACCCTAAAACAAAATAATAAAATTTTATAAAATGGAAGACAAATACCTTTATACCCCTGTCTAAGCTTGAGTATCCATACGAATATTAAAAATTCGAAAATAACTTGTCTGTCTGTCAGTTACCTTTTCTAGCAAAAACAGCTGAATGTTTCTCAATGAAATTTGGCAGGGAGGTACCTAGATAGTATTGCGAAGCCGTGGGCAGAAGCTGGTATTAAGTATGTGGAGTGCTACTTATTGCGTACATTTTTGAGTAGGTACTCAACTGTTATAATATTACTAGCCGTTGCCCGCGGCTCCACACGCGCTTTAAGTAGCCTATATCCGTCTCCGGGATACCATTTACCTGCCAAACTTTATTGAATAAAGCTCAGCCGTTTGGGTGTGAAAAGGTAATTGACAGACATTACTTTCGAATTTATAAAATTAGTACCTAAGTAAGGATATCGAGTGCTTTTTGTTTTTCGTGGAAAAAGAAATTTTAATGCGGTCGAAAAGTCGGGAAATCAAATAAGGTAGATAACCCACACAAAACGTTTACCTATGATAACAAATCGCGTCAAATATACCTAATCTACAACAAGTGGTCAGCCATAAGCTGATATTGTTAATTATAGATGAGGGATTTGGGGGTTGTATAAGACCCAACCCAACCGAAACCGCTAAACGTTTTCGGCGAGTGGAGCGAAGCATGAAAAAATTATGTGTTTTGCTAGTTTAGGTGTTATAGATGGTAGGTGGGTTAGGTTAAATGGGTCAAGCTCGGAATTCAGGAACACCAAGCGTTTGTCATCGGCGAGCGTAGCAGGCCGCGAAATATTGGCATTTTTATAAGTTTTCGCGGTGGTGGTCAAAGTGGTCCTAATCAGGGTTGAGCAATGAACCACAATCAGAAGAACAAGATATTATTGGCTAGCGGAGTGAGCCGCAAAAATGTTGTGATTGTGTTAGATTTTTTGCAGTTTTTGCATGCTGACCAAAACAAGGCCTGGATCACAGCTAGAAAGCAAAAAATATGTTATACATACATACATTAGTCGACCAACTTTGGTTGCTTTGAATTGACTATCTACACTCTTTGAGTCTCTGTGGGTGGGCGGATGAAAACATTGAGTCAGTAATTATTCCCGATTTAGTTTTTTTTGGGTTGTGACGTTGTGTTGTTTGTCTTTTGCTTCCTAGTATGCATGTACCTACGATACTCAGCGACACCGGTATTGCTTATGGTTTGTTTGAAAACCGACAGGAATAAATTTTATTGCATTTTGCGATTTCATGGAGGTAAACGACCTATATAGCCACCTTATTTAGCGCTTAGTACATGTTTACTAGCGTTGATAGAATTCACTTAGAACTTACGAAAACTTACTTGAAAACGAGATCCGTCGGATTTGTTACACTGCATCGAAATGGGTGATTCTGTGTAGAGATCATTCAAAGCGTTTGCTCTCAACTTGGTCCAGGGGTGAATGGAGAAATAGTTTTGTCGCGGCGCTGCTTCAAACGATATCGACATGTTATCCCACCTGGGAAGCATAGGTAACAATCACAGAAATATATCAAGATTAGCAACTGGTAACAATATACAGGATGTTCAAATGAACGTGTGTAGGGTAGCAGGAGGTAGGTTGAACCAAGTGAAATAGCTCTGCTTTTTGATCCCGCTGAAAAGTCCCTCTGCTATTATCAAGATTTTTTAGATATTTTTTTTTTGAAAACGTAACTTGAATTTTTAAAATAATCATATTCAATAACCAAATTCCTTTTCTATCTTAATTAAGTACCTTCAAAACAAATTTAAGTTGATTTATCTATAATGGTGATTTGGCACATGAATCCTATGATTGATAAATATGTCTAGTATAATGCACGCAGCCTGCGACCTGTCAGGTGATAGTAGAGGGGATTTTGCGCAGGTATAGTCACGCTCAAAATCCTAATCTACCTATATCTATTTATATAAAACGGTCCCATCCCTCCCCGCTTGCCTCTCATACCCCCAAAATGGCCTGCGAATTCAAAAGCATCATAGTACTTTTATAAGCGACTATACCGAATTAGTACCTGCCACAGATATAAGAAAAAAAGGTACCTGCTTTGAAACTAAATAGGAATCGGAATCCGAAGCGGATGAGAATTGTGGATTTCGTGGATGAGATGACCACTTAAATAAAATAAAATAAATAAATAAATAATGCTGGACAATTCACACAGCATTATCTAGCCCCAAGCTAAGCAGAGCTTGTGTTATGGGTACTAGATAACTGATATACATAATATAATACAATACATAGATAAATATTTTTTATTATATATATAAAACGACCAGAACACCCTGAACAAATGCCTGCAGATCGTACACACATTGGTCCCGAGGCGGGAATCGAACCCGCAAGCTTCTGCGTCGCAGGCAGACCTTCGCCCACCGCGCCACATCGGTCGTCCGCTAGAATGGCCGTGAACTAGGTAGGTACTTATGTTTGCCTAGGCTTAGTTACGAACCGTTTCTCAAACTTGAAATAGTTTTCTAGTGCTGCATTGGACACGGCACTCTTGCAGACTTCAAGCTCCGTGGCAGGGTAGTAATGTATGTAGTTGACACACATCTCGTCTGTTATGGCATGGCCTCCAATTGTAGCGTTCTCCTTTTCTTCAGTGTCGTACACGCATGTTGTCATAAGGAAATCTCCCTGTGATAAACAAAATGGATTATTTTAATATGAATCTGTAATTTTAGTTAGATCATCCATTAATTACGTGAGGCGTTTAGTTTTTTGTTTCTCTCCGTGTTTGAGCCAAGTCTTACCAAATCTCACGTGGGGATCCTCTTCACCCTCCCCTCGAGGGTGAGGGAGGATCTTGTGAAATCTCACGGCATTTCACCAAGGGAGAGCGGGGTTCGAAAAATCTCTAAAATCACCTCAAGTAGGTAATTTGTGGATGCCCCCTTATGTTAATCATGATGAATGTTTGAAGAAGTGAAACTTAAATTCTATTTTTAGGTTTAGAAGCAAACCGACACTTAGTCCAAGTTTTTTTCAAAATATTTCAAAACTGTTTGAGATGTACGAAGCCGATACTTTTCATTTGCAAACCACTGGGTGAGGTAGCCCCCTTCCCTCCTTTTGAAAATTATTCCCCCCAATTTTAACCTTTTTTCAAGAAGTGGTCAAGTTAATAGCTGCTGGTAGGATCCTAGGATCTTTGGCTGCTGGTAGTAGCGGGAAGGAGGACGGACAGAGCGAGACGAAGGGGTTTCGAAACCGATCTCGAAACCCTAAAATGGGTAGGTAACCAATAAAAATTAAAAATGTGTTTACCGGTAAAACATTCACAGGTCGATGTAGAATCCTGATCTCTTGGAAATGAGTGGAATAATGAATATCCCTGTTAATTACGGGCAGCTCGATGCCCTGTCTGAAATGTCGTGTCCACACCGCTATGCCGGTTAAGTGAGTGTGGAGTTGGCTGCCAAATATCACTATTCCGTCATCTGGTAGACCCTGTGTAAAGAACAATAAGTTTAAAGAAGAATGAGAGAATAAAACTCTCATAGTAAGAGTGATGCCACACGGGCGCTGCCGCTGCGCTGCGTCGTCGCTGCTACGTCGTCGCAGCGTTGACGCTCCGTAGTTCTACATACAAATCTGCCCGGCATGCCACACGGTGCGCTGAAACAACGTGTATTGAAACAACGCACGCGCAGCGCACAAGGAGTGAAGGAGACGAGGCGGGAAGGGGTGCTGCGGTGCGACGACGCTGTGACGACTGACGACGCAGGACCGCGCAGTATTGTTTAGCATACTGAAGCTGTTGCGTTGCGTCGTCGTCGCAGCGCTCGTGTGGCACTCATTGCGTTGAAGTCACTGCGTTGCGACGTCGCAGCGCAGCGGCAGCGCCCGTGTGGCATCTCTCTTAGCAGGAGTAGACTACCTTCGTAACATCCTTATTTAAATAAATAAATAATGCTAGACAATTCACACCGCATTATCTATCCCCAAGCTAAGCAGAGCTTGTGTAATGGGTACTAGATAACTGATATACATAATACAATACATTACATAAATAGATATTTTTATACTTACATATATACATAGACAACGGCCAGAACAACCGGAACAAATACCTGCAGATCGTACAAATATTTGTCCCAAGGCGGGAATCGAACCCGCAACCTCCTGCGTCGCAGGCGGACCTTCGTCCACCTCAGAGATCGTCAAAAATAGCCTAAAACGTCTGGAATATTAGTTTACAACTATTTTCACTGAAGAGTGAAAGTAAGACAAACTCGTGAAGTAGAGAAGTGAAAACGTGTGTATTGTGAATACCACTAATATTATAAATTGTTAAATTTGTGAAATGCGAATTTAATTTTATTACCTTCAAAACTACTAAACAGATCAAAATGAAATTTGTCGTACATTTAGAACAAACCCTAGCTTAGATTAATAGGCTACATTGGTACTTAAAATACCGTAAATAGCGTGCTAATAAATGCAAAACTTTGAATGTTTAGATGGGTGGATGCAGGGTGGATGTTAGTTACTTCTTCACGCCAAAACTACAAAACGGATCGGGTTGAAATTTTGCGTAGATGTAGCCCTAAATCTGGAATCAAACCTCAAACAGCTACTTAGTTTTTTATCCCATAGAACAGTTCCCATAGGATAGAAATAAACACTAAATAAATAATAAAATAAAATGTATTTATTTCAAGCAATTTAAGAACTCGTAACATTAGGATTACAAAGAAAAACTAAAAACTAACAAGATTGTTGGGAAGGTGGCGTTCACAGCAGTGCCTGGTGTACGGGCAGTCCAGCCTTCCAGATATCATTGCCAGCACGGTGTTGTGTTGGAGCTGGCCAGCAACCTGCGCACCAGAGAGGCGGCGCGCTTGCGCATGGTGGTATGGAAACAGTCAACCCACGCCGCCGCCGCAAACATCCCTGATGCTCTACAGTAGCGGGACAGCCCCAACACCACCGCCCTGAGCGCATTGTTGTACTGGACACGGATGGCGCTGTACGTCGCGTATACTTCGCCCACAGGCTGCACGTGTACAAAGAGGTGCAGTATGCTCTAAAGAGCGTTAACCTCACCTTCTCTGAGCTACGCGCAAACCTCCTGGCAACCATATTCGCACCGCGTTGTTTCTATGTATAAACGTTAAGTCAAGTTTATACATAGAAACAACGCGTGAGAAGTCACAGGCAGAAACTAGTCATTCATATTATCACTCCTCTAGTTTGTGATAGATAACTACATATTACACTGCATATTGACTTGTCTAAGTGCTTATTTTGTAAGCCTAAAGAAATAAAGTTATTGAGTTTTGAGTTTTTACAATCTTTTTTTAAAAAAAACTTGTAATGCATACCACTCCGGTGCATTGGGGAATACAGTAAGCTGATAGGGGAAAAGCCTTCTGACCGCCTGGTATTGCCATTTTGTCCGTATACTCGAGTCCCAACTCCATAATGGCTGCTTCGTATCGCCTTTTGTTACCAGTTATGTGCAGCTCGATTCCGGAACTGTCAACCCAATCTAGAAGTAGAATACAGAATACAGTTAGACGTTCTAGGGCCTCTTGCAGAATAGATCTACCACCGACCTGCGATCCCCAACCCGCATGCCCAGCGTGAGGATTATGGGCATTACCCCCATGAGAAAAAAAATCAGAGGGAGGCCTGCGTCCAGCAGTGGACTATAGGCTGTTGAGGTGAGGTGAGGTTCTAGGATCAGGCAAGGCGGTTTAGTAGCATCAAATGTTTTTAAACTTACGCGATCTGAACACATAATTATAAATACTATTTAACGGGTATTTATCGCGTTTATTCATTCATCCCGTGACCACGGCAGTGTGTAAACCTGTCGAAACGTCGGGAAAAGATAGGTAAATAAATACCCGTTAAATAGTATTTATAATTGGTATCATCAAGTCTTCATCTTCATACATATACATATCATTCATATATGTGAATAATTGAAATTAAAAAAATTAAGCATAGAAAACATTCAATGAGAAGATAATTTTAGAATTACCTATCTACTCACTGAATGTTTTCGATACTAACAGATATCTTATTAAATTATTTATGTAGGTAAGTAATAAGTACTAACAAATTTTGAAAACTAATTCGTCCCAATTCCGTTTTGAACAATCTCAAATTCTATAATAATAATTTAAAGGCTAATTATGATATGTACCTAGTTACTTATTTAAATATTTGTCCAGTTATTTAATCTGTATTCTATAATTTCTACTCTAATCTATGAATCTTTATGTTATCTGAATCAATAAACGAATTTAATTGTAAATCACAGCACATTTCCCACATCATTATTTCATCATCATCATAATCCTATGGCCTATATTCTAAGGCCTCTATAGCCCATACACGCTCACAACTGGACATAGGCCTTCCCTACATGACGCCATAAATAGCGGTCATTATTTACCTGTTCTCATTTCAGGATTATTATAATGCACCTCCAGCATTACGTATTTATTAGCCCTGGGTCCACCGAGTGGGAGGCCTGCCTCTTTTGGGTAAGTAAATGGTAGGGCTCCCATAGCCCAGGCTGCTTTTACCTGCAAGAAACAGTTCTGGATTCTAAACAATCATACGGTCATATATAGAAATTGATATATAAAACTATACAAGAAGCATACAATTTAAAAAGAATGCAGTGAGAAAGGAAGTAAATTTAGTCAAAAATATACAAAGCTAATAAGGAACATGATTTTTATAACGGGATATTTACCATGATTCGATTTTGAGTTTTCCAATATTTCGGCACAGTTTCATGCGCCATCATCACTTGATCACGGAAGAACCGAAATATTGGAAAACTCAAAAATCGAATCATGGTAAATATCCCGTTATAAATGACTTTATTACAACGTATGACAATTATATACCTACTTAAAAGTAATGGTAAAATTGTAGGAGACTCATTACATAGTTATAGCCTGTGGTTATAGCATAAGCCTTTGCAAAACAAACCCCAGACGGAACATGACAACTTTCCTTCTGGAGACAGGTTACGTATGCATGCAGAGAACTTTATAAGCTTTCATAAGATGGCGGTCAAACGCTTCGCCATCCCTAAAAACTGCACATCAGCACGCACAAGACAAAATAAAACAAACGGCCGCGCCTAGTCCATAGAGTAAGTAGGCACGTACCTAAGCTAGGAGGAATCAGCAATAGAAATCATGCAAATTAAATTATCAACATTACCTTCGAACATGTTTTAGTAATTTCAGGCCTCTCAGCTGCAAAACAGTTGCCGTAGTACAGGGGAATATCTTCGTTAGGGTCTGCGTCGCAGTAGAACACCTCCATGTGGTGGACCAAGCCTTCGTTACCCTTTGTTATGGATGATTCAAACTAAAAAGGAAAAAAAATAAAGTTATCATACCTTATGTAAAGTTATTATTATATTCACCATCATCAGCCTATATTAGTCCACAGCTGGACATAGGCCTAGATACCCGTCGGTAGTGTGAGTTGGGGAAGTGCCTTCGAATCTTACCTGAACAATATGATGCACTTTTTCAGAAATAAACTCAGGCAGTTTAACAACCTGGCACCAATAAGTAGTATCACCCCCTGGGACCTTCAGATTCTTGTTTGCGATCCGTAGTTTGTATGCGTTGACCTTCTGAGAGCCTGGAGGCGTGTGTAGGCGCACCCTGATGAAGCCACGGCTTTGAGGAGTCGTGCAGGCGAGGCAGAGACCTTTAGACGTGAACAGCTTGTCGGTGCCATGAGCCCATACTATGTGAACGGTGCCGTCCTGATAAATAAACGAAATAACTATTAAAACAGTATGGTAAAACTTTTAAAACTATCATGGTTATTAACATTAAAGTCATTTATAACGGTATATTTAAACTCAAAAATCGAATCTTGCTAAATATCCCGTTATAAATGACTTTAACAGTATGGTAAGTCTATTTTATTTATTATTATATTAGGGGAGGCCTATGTCCATATACATATAGATTTGAATTTCAAATCGATACCTCGACTCATTTCTGAGAAAAGAGGGTTCACAGACGCACAACAAAGTGAGTGATCCTATAAGGGTTCCTTTTTTTCCTTTTGAGGTACGGAAACCCTAAAAATATGGCGTTCATAAACCTACCTCTATAACGTAGTCATCATCATCACACGTATCAAAATGACGTTCAAAAATAATGCTCTGGCTTTTCATGTCCACATGGAAGTTATCGCAGTTCTGTTTTCTATCTTCAATCAAATTTGCTTCTTCATCCGCATGCATGTCCTGTAAAATCAATTGTGAAGTAGGTACTGGTACAAGAAGAAGAGTCCTGAGAAAGAATAGCTTATCGCTTCATCATCTTTATATCAGCCCATACATACACGTCCACTGCTGGACATAGGCGTTTTTGTTATAGTGCTTACACGCACTCTGCGTATATCTAAGAAATGAATTAAGTTCCTAAAAAAATTCGTTCCGACTTCGACTTCGGCGGGACTCGAACCCGCCGAATTAGAAGTCGGAATGAAAAAAATTTAGGATGAAGAGAACTTATTTCATTTATTGGACATAGGCCTCCTCCGATAGCCTCCCAAGCCCCGACAACGATTTTATTTCGAACTCCATCGATTTTCATCACCCCACTCGAATAACCACCCCCATTTTTCGAAAAATTTACAAATTGAATTGTGAAAATGTATTGCTATTTCAAATTTCAAGTTAATAGTTGCAGTAGTTACCTACTGGGATATTCAATAAAGAAGGGGGACGGACAGAGCGAGACCATAAGGGTTTCGAAATCGATCTCGAAATCCTTAAAGGTAACCATTTTAGGATTTCGAGATCGATTTTACTGGATAAATTATCAATAATAGTTAGTAACGAAAAATTACATTTAATCAGCTTAACCAGAATAACCAGTAAGTACCAAAACCCACGTTTTGACTGTACGGAAATTCAATTTGAAGGCAAAAATGAATTGAATTTTTTTAGTTTCATTAGCTAGTAATTTTAATATAATTAACTATTTCAATAAAAAATCATGCACGTTTTACCTAATAAACACTTTAGACGATTATGGTTTTATTTTATTGCGAATGAGTCTACGAATGAGTATTAATTTCGTGTCAAAAACAAATTTATAAATAAAGAATAGTGAAATTTGGCGGCCATTTCGCGGTTCTTGGCTTCAATGCGCGACGGCGGCGAATGCTTATCCTTGTCTCGCAAAACCAAGCCCACTTCGTCTTAAAGATGATACTTACATCAAAATGATCATGTCCCTTATAGTCGGTCCAAAACAGACAAACATCGGAGTTATTCAGGGCTCCTCTATCCGAGAACCCCAGCGCGAACCAGTCGAAAGACGGAGCCTTATCGGACACGATCACTTGGAACCGAACCTTTCTTGCTACATAGTCGACTCGCCACTTCAGCAAGAGATTGCCCTTTGGGTCCAGAACTGATTTGCTATCGGCAAATCGCGGCGCTGCGTAAAAGTAAAAAACACAAAACATTTTAAAGTCTTTACAAATTCCGACCTACCAGAAAACCAACTAAGTTATGTAGGTACTAAGGCGCATACCCCACCCAAACTAGCGCCGCCACCTACATACTTTATGTTATTATTCCGTCTAACAAAGGAATTTTCAAAAACCCATCTTCCACAGTTTGTGATACCTATATAAGCTTTTTTCTATTTTCGTATCTCTGACTAAACTAAATAGAATAAAACTATTACAGGGGCATTAAAAAAAGCTAATGATAGGTATCACAAACTGGAAGATGGATTTTTGAAAATTTCTTTGTTAAACGTAATAATAAGATAAATTAGGTGGCGGCGCGGCGCCACTTTTGGGTGGAGCCTTAAGTGAGCCTTAGCCTTAGTGGCGCCTTAAGGTTCTGCTCCTAGCTTTACTCCCGCTCGTCATACGTGGATCAAGAGTAGCCCACAGAACTCTGAAATAATGTAGGTTAACTGTAAAAAGCCCATTGGCACAGATACTAAAATAAAAATCTATTGGATTATGGCGGGGTACAACGTCACACGCTAGCGTTGCCAGTCGTTTGAAAAATCATTTGTCTAACGTATTACAAAACAATATTTACAAATACTTTTTATTGCACACCAAATAAGACAGAAACACAGGATAGTACGTATTAATAAAATAGGTGCTGGCGGAGCTAGTGTGAATCGGGTACTACCGCCTTAAAGAATTTTCAGAATCGGAAATCTACCTATGTTTCGGATATCTAGCCATTAGAAACAATACAATTACTCTTTATTGCACACCAAATAAGACAGATACAAAGGACAGGAAAGAACTATGTATAAAATAGGTGGCAGCGGCGCTAGTGTGAATCGGGTACTACCGCCTTAAAGAATTTTTAGAATCGGAGATCTATCTATGTTTCGGATATCTATATCTAGCCATTAAAAACAATTTTATTTAACTTCTTTACTGTGCTATGGATTCAGATAGGCCTACCTTCTCTTATGTTTCCAAAATTCTAATACTTACAGAAATATTTAAAACATTATTTTAACACTTACCAGATTCATCAATAACAAACGATAAATGTGATCTTAGCAAGGAAAAGAACAACAACACCGCGAGCCTTGCATCCATGTTTCAGACACTCATTTCACTTCCAACCTGATCGCTGACTGGACTGTTCAACAGGCACTGAGGTTATGACGTAAAATGCCACCCTCGGGGAGGATTGGCATGTCGGTATGTAGGTAGGGTGCAAACGCTTAGAACTTCTCTATCGTGGTTTGGAACAGTGGGGTGGAAAAATGAATTCCATTGAAAATATAGGTATCTTTCAAACGGTCAGCTAATAAGAGGTTCTGGTCAGCTAAGCTACAAAGTTAAATTCATAAAGTTATATTCATATAAAATTTTTCAGCACTCATATTATACTATGGGTATTAAGTGAATTAAGCTGGTCAAGGTGGTCACCGAAAATAAATAAATTGATCAGCAATTAATGCGATTTTGAGCAGTTAATGAAAATTTAACTACCGCCATCGTAAGTGTTTTCCAAACAGAAAATATAAGTCGATAATCAATCGATTATTCATAGCCAAGGTACTGGGCAATCACCACCGTTTCAAATCTGTAATTGTTTTCATACATTCAGTTCGAAAATTATCTATGGATCAAAAAGAGTTGGCTAGCTCTACCGTAATTTGAGAAAAACTTGTTTTATCTCACTTTTCGCCTCGCCTATACGTATTTACATCGGGGATGCCTTGGAATGCACCGCAGACGATGGCTTTATTAAATTCCGGATGCCGCTGGGCCGGGTAGATTAAATCGAGATGATATTAGTCACGTAATCGAGGCTTAGCGGCGAATAGTCTAGATTTCTGAAGTGAAATGTTTTTGTGAACAGCGAACCGAACCGTCACGCTCGGGTCGGTTACGCTGCATCGGGTATACTCGTCTCCGAGGATCCTAGGATCTTTGCCGCTTGGCAATATTGAAAGTTTTCGGTTTTATGGTTTGGTACTATACTTATAAATCTGTGGTTTGATTTGATCATAAGCAAACATCTTCTCATTTCTCTTTGAGTTTTGCATCTTTTTGTGTTTATTGGCGTATTTATAAGTTTGATGCTACTGTGCCGAAATAAAGTAAAACCACAGATGAGGTTATGTTACTAAAAAACACCACAAATCATGGCAAATTTATATTAGTTAAATTTTAGTTTTATTAAGTTAGTACAGTTACCTACAGTAGTATAGTATTAAAAAGAGGAAAGATTTTTATTTTTGTATGTAACGAATACACTTAAAAACTACTGGACCGATTTCAAAAATTATTTTGCCGTTAGAAAGCTACATTATCACTGAGTAACATAGGCTATAAAATATACCGTGCAAAGCTGGGGCGGACCTCTAGTAGTTAGTTAATATTTTCAAAAGTTTTATTTCAATCTTTTTTAAAAATGATTAAAAAATATCTACAATTTACCTAGATTGTTTGTAACAGTCTTTAGTAAGCTCAACTGTAAATACTAATTCTATCTTTTTCCTATTCTTTAATTTTATTTTCTTTGTTATTAAAGTATCCTATTGTTTTATCAAACATCGTTTTATAAGTGACGACCTCTGTGGCGCGGTGGGTCAGAAGGTTGCGGGTTCGATTCCCGCCTTGGGAAAAATGTTTGTACGATCTGCAGGTATTTGTTCCGGGTGTTCTGGTCGTTTTCTATATATAATAAAAAAATATCTATCTATTATATATATGCATGTATTATATTATGTATATCAGTTATCTAGTACCCATAACACAAGCTCTGCTTAGCTTGAGGCTAGATAATGTTGTGTGAATTGTCCAGCATTATTTATTTATTTATAATAAAAAATATCGATCTATGTAATGTATTATAATTATGTATATCAGTCATCTGGTACCCATAACACAAGCTCTGCTTAGCTTGAGGCTAGATAATGTTGTGTGAATTGTCCAGCATTATTTATTTATTGTTTATGAAATGAATTCAAATTTAAAGAATTTCGTAACATACAAAACATTTATTCCAATAAAAAATAACTGTAAGTAGTACATTTTCACTTACATTAAATTCATCTTATTTTTCAATAACATTTTCATTTGCATCATTGTTTGTTTCTTCTATATTTTAATTTTTTTCGGTTTCTTCGGCATCCATTTTTTCTGAGCTTTCGTCAAGCTTTTCTGCACTGTCTTGGAGCTTTTCTGCACTGTCTTGGGGCTTTTCTGCTTCCTCCTTGGAAGTCTGGAATGAAAATAAGTATAATATAACGTAACAAACATCAATCATAACAAAACGTGTAGATTCATCACTTAAAATTGGAGTAAATTCAGTTAAAAACACCCAGAACACCGGGAACTGAGACTACCTCTGTGGCGCAGTGGGCGAAGGTCCGCCTGCGACGCAGAAGGTTGCGGGTTTAATTCCCGCCTCGGGACAAATGTTTGTACGATCTGCGGACATTTGTTCAGGGTGCTCTGGTCGTTTTCTATGTATACGTAATAAAAAATATCTAACTATGTAATGTATTGTATTATGTACTTATATCAGTTATCTAGTATCCATAACACAAGCTCTGCTTAACTTGGGGCTAGATAATGGTGTGTGAATTGTCCAGCATTATTTATATATTTACTGATCTACAGATCGTACAAAGTACAAACATTTAACCCGCAACTTCCTGCGTTGGCGGATTTTCGGCCACTATGCCACTGAGGTCGTCGTAAGAAACTAATCTTACCTCTTCTCTCTCAAACAGTATAGCCAACTCCACATGCTTAGTCAGCGGGAACATATCGACCGGCACAGCCCTTATAGGCACGAACGGGGCTCCACGAAGCGTTTTGGAGGACTGCCGGGATAGGTCCACGAAGTTCTTGACAGCAGAGGCAGGGCTGCACGATATGTAGATGAGGCGTTTGACGCTTTTCGTGTTTCGCAGTTGGGTTATTGCTCGCATGTCTGTAATATATCAAAAAACATATAAATAAAGAGAAAAACATATATACAAACATAGAGTGCAAATCGCATAAGTTCATAACCGGGGAGGGTTATGGTTATGTTGGTAGTCGGGTAAAAATAGGGTGTAACACATTTTTGAAGGGTCTCAATTGAATTTTCTAGTGCTATTAAACCACTGAAAAAATACAATAATTTTATTCAATAGAAATGCCATAAAATGTATTTTAAATTACATTTTCAAGTTAAGCGCGCAATTTGAGGAATATACTGGACGCAGTGGGCGCCAATTGTTCTGTGGTCATGACATCAGTTGGCTGTGTAGATACCTAAACAAATGTGCTGATGTTGCTGATGACAGTTGATACTTTTAGTTTCTGTCTTCGGCTTGGTGCATCCAGCACCTGATACCAGACTTTGCAAACCCACCTGGCCGGCCTACATAATACCTACTTAGGTAGTCTATAGCAAACTCACGTAGCCCAGCCCGGGGTGGGTCCACAATAGCTATAATATCTTCTCCCGTACTCCTGGCCAGCACCGAAGGCAGGATATCCTCGGCCTTGCCCGTGAAGAAGTCACAGTTCTCGATATTGTTCAGTTCGGCGTTTGCTTTGGCGTCTTTGACAGCCTCCGCAACTAGCTCCAGCCCCAGCACTCGCCCGCAATGCTGGAATAATACGGGTTATTTTACACAATCATACCCCGTCCACGCATTTATTTTCTTTGACTTTATGAAATAAATATCGTTCTTTGGTGTTCTCAGTATTTCTATATATGGCTCTGAATCGTGGTCAATTCGTGCAGCTGACCGAAAGAAGATCGAGGCTTTTGAAAAGACCAAGAGGACGCTCACCAACCCGCTGGTCTGACCAAATTAAGAATATAACAGGACTCACTTTGCCTGCAGCCCTGAGACAGGCCAAAGACAGAGAGTACCGTGG
Organism: Eupithecia vulgata; assembly: GCA_946478455.1. Classification (NCBI taxonomy): domain Eukaryota; kingdom Metazoa; phylum Arthropoda; class Insecta; order Lepidoptera; family Geometridae; genus Eupithecia; species Eupithecia vulgata. The sequence continues at coordinate 11,413,042 of OX297873.1, forward strand.
AAGCGGTTCACCAGCGTCTCCGTGAAAGCTTTCCAGGAAGGGCACGACGACCTTCAGCAATGAAGAATACGGAGGAGAAGAATGAAATAAAATAAATTGTCTAACACGTAATCTGTCAGTTCGATAAATATCGAAACTTTCGTTAGTTTATATTTTCGAGTTGATAGATTCGCATCAATTTACCAAGAAGCTTCTATGAAATATTGCATTTTTCATTCCGTCAAAGAAAATACATGCGTGGACGGAGCGTAGTTTTAGGCGCAGTGAAGGTAGGCTTCGTCATTGCTTCCTATAAGACAAGATGGGGTCATTTGCAACTTAATGAAAGCCTATTTAGTATAAAGAAATAGAACGTAAAGTTCGAGTTGGACTCGCGCATCAAGGGTTCCATACAAACTTGAACTCGAAAGCAGAAATCGACCCAGACGCATAGTTATACAAGTGTCTAGTGGTTTTTTTGCTATTCTTCCCTAAATGGACAAAAATGGAAGTGACTATAATCAATAACACCTTATTTCGTATTTGATAATAATGACTATTTATAAAGCTGTTTACAGTATTAAATTTGTCTTGTCTAAGTGCTTAATTTCTAAGCCTTAAGAAATAAAGTTATTGAGTTAGAGTTAATTTCGGTTCGTGCTCGCGGTGCATCCACACATGAAATGCTCCGTTCGCATAACATTGCGTGGTACATTACGTATTTCTGTACGCAGCGTTATTCTTAATCATTGTGCGGTGTTATTTCAATAATACCTTTGCAAAGCACAGTCCGATGGTGCCAGTGCCACAGCAAATATCCACCACAGTTGAATCACTCTTCACTTCGCTCATTTCGATCGCGTTTTGGTACAGGATGTCTGCCCCGGCTGTGTTTATCTATAACACAGAGTAAAGGAAAATTAAAACCTGAACATAAAAGATTGTTATTAGTTTGTTGGCTGGCAAAAAAATTGTTGTTCTTATTGGCCAACAGTTGACCGAATATCTTCTATATAATTTGTTTATTTTATTTATTTATTTAACAAAATCCACAGCCCTTATGATCTAAAATTAACATAGGTACTTATTGACTAAACATAAGGCCAATACAGGATTTACTTTTTGTACAATTAAAAACAAATTGACTATCACTATAAATCTAGATATGAATCTATAAACGCTAAAACAATTTTGAATAAAAAAATTACACAGAATTAAGAAAATAATGACTAAAATACATAATATAAAGGAGAAGAGAAAACTGGGTGACATATCAAGAAATCATTAAAACTCCAAGAGCTACGAAGCTGAAATTTTGCATGGGGTTTCCTTTTAGGACGTAGGCTAAGAACGGATTTTTTATATTAGTATTGAAACCCTCGAATACTCAAACGCAACATAGATTTATACTAGATTATACTAGAGTAGGCTCGTCTTAAGTCGCGGTTTTTAGACATAATTTAATGAAAATGTGTCAAAAAATTGTCACTTAACAGTCTTGAGACGTGCTTAAACCTGAGATGCGTTTGAGTATTCGGAGGTTAAGTAGTTAAAATGGGATCAAAGGTATTATATTATAATAACTGCAGAACCGTAACGTTTGGACCGTCAAAATTTGTAGCGTAGAAAGAGGACTAAAAATAAAAAGAAACTTGATGAATAAAATATTTGTTTCTGCTAGCGGCTTCGCACGCATTGTTTCTATGGGAACGTTTAAAAGATATTTCCATCCAATGGGCACCGATTTATGGGATATAACTTAGCCAATATTTTATTCCAGGTCTGGAACTATAACTGTAAAAAAATTCAGCCCGATCCGTCTAGTGGTTTTGGCGTGAAGGAGTAACAAACATACATCAGCATACATCCAATCGACGACCTCTGTGGCGCGGTGGGCGAAGGTCTGCCTGCGAAGCAGGTGGTTGTGGGTTCGATTCCCGCCTCGGGACAAATGTTTGTACGATCAACAGGCATTTGTTCAGGGTGTTCTAGTCTTTTCTATGTATGATAAAATATCTATCTATGTATTATATTATGTATATCAGTTATCTAGTACCCATAACAAAAGCTCTGCTTAGCTTGGGGCTAGATAATGCTGTGTGAATAGGACCAGCATTATTTATTGATTTTTAATTATTATTGATCATCCAAACTTCCATAATATAATGACAGTGTGAAGGAAAAGACATCCGTTTGGTATTAATTACCTTTAGGTAAGTGTGGCCGACGATGTATCACGTAGATTTAGAAGACACCTATTCACTTGAACGTCTATTTCTAGTCGGTCTCTTGAGAGGCTTATGGCTTTTTGCTGACATGATAAAGGTTTTACCTGGAAGAATGCTTCTGGAGATATCCTGAACTGCCTTCCCAGAATAGTGTCGATGATATGCGTGGAGCCCATCAGATGCTCTGGCCTAGGAGGTTCTTCACCCGATCTTCTACAAAAGAATATTACACTAATATTATAAATGCGAAAGTTTAGATGGATGGATGGATGTTTGTTGCTCAATCACGCCAGAACGGCTAAACGGATCTGGATGAAATTTCGCACAGAGATACATTATAGTCTGGAATATCACATAGGCTATGTTTTATCCCGGAATTCCCACGGGAACGGGAACTACGCGGGTGAAACCGCGAGCTACTGCTAGCAGGTAAATAAACGCGATAAATACCCGTTATACTAGACTAGCACTTACATGACTGAAAACACAGAGTGCGATCTGCAACTCCGTGTCCCGACGGCGCGCCCCTGTGGGTCGCACCACCGACGCTAGCAGTGATCGTGTTAAATAGTACTTCTATGTAAAGATAAAGCTTTCTGTAAAAATATTTTCGTTCATACTTACTTCTTTTTTACAAGTTCAAAGTAAAGTGATTTGATATTGCAAGATGCAGCCTCCTCTGAACTGAAGTGCTTCACCAGATCCTCTTTAACTTTGGTAAGCTGCTCTGCTGTTAGATTCTAAAATTATAAATGAAATTGTTAACAAGGATTTTTTTACTGAAAATTCGAAAGATATCTAACAATTTTACCGTGTACGTAAAGTAGGATGGAAATGCCACACTGGCGATTTGCCGCTCTGTACCTACACCGCGTACTTATGTCTGCACGGGCCCTTAACCACTTCTACCTCAAATCAACTACGCCGGATGTCCATATCTTCCGAACTACTGATTATTTAACTTGAAATGAAATTTATATGGTTCAGGAGTCACTCTATCGTTCATGTTTCGAAATGACGATTCCATAAAATTTTCTCGGGAGACAATGATTGCAATTAAGATTTTAGTAAAAATTTAGAGGTAACTCATCATCATCAACATCACACAGCACAGCACCTCTAAATTTGTACTGAAATCAGAACATCAATTGACCAAAGTATAAACAACATTTTATATGTTGCGTTTTTGTTTTCAAAAATGTTCTAACTAAAAAATTATAAATAAGCAAAAAACTTGATTTTCGGGCTGATTGGTTGTCTTGTCACCAACATTAGACATGACTTATTTGTTTTTTATAATAATCGTTTCTAACCATCACACATCGAATGTCTACATCACTTATGTGGTACCTACTATATTTTCGAAAAAACGGCCCTCGTCCATTTCCCCCTGTATAGTAAGCCAGAGATCTAAGTCAGATGCTCTACTTTATAACATCGTGCCAGGAGGCGGGCGATCAGACTGCGCCGCAGTTTTTAACTTTTGTGGTCTCTTCGTTCAACTTGTTATTTAAACCTATGTACTTGTACAAATAAACGATTTTTGTATTATTTTGTATGGTCTGAAATAATAATGTTAGCTAAGCTAACATTAAGATCTTAACAACACATCAACATCATCTTAACATTGACTTTGTCAATAGTACATAATATTACTAAGTATTATTATTATTGTTAAAGTTTATGGACATAATAGAATGCGTCAAGCCCAGGACTGAGAAGTCCGGCAAGTCTATATCCAGCAGTGAATGACTGTGTGTGATGATGATGAGGCAGTTCATTTACTTACCTGCGGGTACATGGTGACGATCAGCATAACCTCTCCCGTAGAAGAAGAGTTTCTAACCATCAGGCATCGCCAGTAACCCGTAAAGTCGGCCGGCGAAAACGGCGCCATATTGGATTTGCGAACGTGTTCTTGGAAAATCTACAAAAGGAAACCAAAATTAGAAAACCGTTTTGTATTTTTTTTCCATCCCATACCACGCCTGACGCTGCTATTTGATCGCTTAGTTATCGCGTCATTTTCATAACGGACAATAATGACGCGATAATGGAGCGATCCTATATTGGTCGGATGGAAACATAGATATGATTCCATCTTGCGCAGCAAGTGACGACGCCGACGCTGATATTGAGCTGAGAACCGATAAACATGAATATCTTACTTACCAAGGCAGCTTTCTTGGCCTGGTCGGAGATATGTTTCTGCCCCTGTACTGGCGCCACGGCTACCGTCCCGGTTGCGTAGGCGCCGAGTCTAAACCCAACGGTGGGTAGCTCTGTCTCTTCGTCAATGCCCACTGTGAATTCGCACTTGTTTCTATACCTGTGATTTTGAGAAAGATTTATTTTCACTCACTGAATGTTAGGGGTGTTATTGGATGCTTGCTAGCACAGGATTTTGGTGTATGGCACAAACTACCTCCAGACCAAAGGGAAGATCTGCTTGCAAATGAATCATAATATGCAAGCAGATTTTAACCACTATCATCATCAACATCAGATAGTGGATATAAGAAATAGTGGGCTCCGTTTTGTGAGACAATGACGAGCGAACGCCGCGCAAAGGCGAGAAGGAAAGGCAAAAACGGAATTGCAGACTCACGCGCAATTTGAATGATCTTTAATAACCTTGTTTTTCGATCTAAACTAATGCTCTTTTGCAATAAAATAAAAAATAATAGTCTAAATTGTTTATTAGGGAACACATAAATCAAATTTCATTGATATAACGTTGTATAACTAGTAAATTAAACTGCAATATACCGTATATACAGGTATCTCTGTAAAAATGAAGATTTAGAGGAAACTGTGAGGTTTTTTCTATAGATTCAAGTTTAGTCAATCATGTTTTGTTCCAGCGAGTCCCATAACTTACTATCAAGAATCCTGGCTCCACTTTAAGAAAGCATCATCATCAGTCTATGTTAGTCCACTGCTGGACATAGGCTTCCCCTAATAAGCGCCATAGCGCCCTGTATTCTGAGACCCAAGCTGAACTCCCCCTGAAAAATTACTCCTTCATTTTTGTACCCCACATAAATGTTTTTACATACACATCTTTTACATAGTGTCTTTAAAAAATAACTTACCCTTCAATAACAGGGGATTTGGCTATAGGTTTCAAGTCAAAGCTGAGTCCATTGTGTAGTTTTCTTCTAGCCTCCATGTCAGCACGTTTCGGAATGTTTATCTTCCAAACTTCATTGTCAAACCTCATAAGTAGATGTCGAACCTCTTTCTCTTTTAGTGATACCTGTGAAACCATGTTTTGTTGATTATGAAAGAAAGGAGGCTTTTGCTACACCATGTGATTATTATTTTTGTATTATGGTTTTGAATTTGAATACAGGTTCCTTCCTTCATTTCTTTACCTTCATTTTATAGTATGTATGTAGTAGTTGGGTGATTAGAAAAATCAATGTGCTTTATTTCTTTTAGACCTTACAGGACTCTCGGACACATCGCAAAATTCAAATTACATAAGTAAAACTAGGAAATAAAGTGATGATTTTAAATTTTAAATAAAATATAAATTATTTCTTCATATCAATTTTTTTAGGACAAAGTAAAGAAGCAAATAAGAAATCTTTACATTGTAAGTTTTAGAATTGGAGCAAAACTCAGCGCAAGCTTTTTTTTCCTCTACTACATTATCTGCTATTATGTAGTAACCCTTTTTTACAATGGATTATTGACAAATTGCTTGAATAATTTATTAATTTAATTTAATAAATGTAGTGTTTTATAGGGCCTCGAACAGTCATGAAAAAAATATTGCTTTCATGCTAGTTTTTTAGATTTAGCTTTTTTCTGTATCAAGTAAGTACCTGCTCCTCATAAGGAATATTCCAGTAAGGTGTAGTAGCATCCATCAACCTTTCCTCTTGGGTTTTACTGTCATCCTTTTTCCTCTTATCCTGATCTGGATTCCCATTGTCTTGTTTTCTCTTTCTAACCAATGGGTCTGGAGCTGGTTTAGCTTCTTCTGCTATTAAAGTTTTTCCTGAAATAAGGTTACAGTTTGTGTTTAAGAAATAAAACAAAGCAATAATCATATAGAGTACCTAAGTGTATATTTTTCACCAGCTTTTTTTACTTGTCTTTGGATTTGAGAAGCGGGAAAATAGGAGCTTCTATATATATTATTTTAGCCCTTTTGAGCAGTTTAAATCATTAATATAAAATAAATAATGGATGATTACCTTTCCAAGAGTAGCCATTGAGAGCTGTTATAGCTGAGGTTCTGTCCTCTTCATTTTGGAAGCAGGCATACAGCCAGTGGCTGCCGTTTTTAGGCCTTTTGATTTTACTGGCGTTTAAATTTAGTTTCTGGTTCATAAGCTTTTTAAGCTCCTGAAATTAAGGTTGAAGTGGTGATTAGAGGGTGAAGTGGTGATTAAGTAGGTAGGTACTCTTTAATTAACTGCACTCCATTCCGTCCATGGCCCGTTGGCAGACCCCGAGAGCGGACTTCTAACGTCTAACTTGGTCAGGGACCAAGTTTGAGCTTCTTTGTGTAACGGATATATTATACCATAAATATCGACATATAGAAATAAGAGGATAATCTTACAGCTATTCCGTAATATTTTGGTAGACCACGCATCTCAATTTTAAACTTTTCTGAAGAAAAGCCGCCACGGTCCAAGTATGCGTATTCTTCGGATGCGGATGGTTTATCATTGTTTGGGGTGTCTGGCTGATTTAAAGTGGCTATTTGGTCGGTTTCTGCCATTATGCCTCTATAAAATTAGTATGCAAGACGTATTTTTCAAAAAGAAAACAAATAAATAATTAAATATGAACAGTTTTGAGGTTATATTGTTTGTTGATAACATTTGACATTCACAACTTTAAATTTTTGATACAAGCAAGACATGAACGAATGAACTGTAGAATGAACGATAGCTCCCCGTGGACGGAGGAATTCCCCCCCCTCCGATTTTTCTTTTCCCCAGACTCCGGGAAAAAGAAAAATCTCTGGAAGGCAATTCTCGCATTATATCTACCCGATAAATATGGCAACAACTGTCAATATATCGAGTAATTGTTTCGAATCAAACAAGCGTATTCTCAACATCTGCAATTCGATATTTATCGAGGGCTTTTCTTCGATAAGTTGCTCGATATGCAACGAGTGGTCCTAGGCACTCGTTCGCATTATCGAAGAGTGAAAGAAGAACATCATTCATTATCTCTCTGTCGCACACTGTCTTTAGTCTCTGCTTGTTTTGTTTGATGCTTGAAATAATTACGCGGTGGTCCTTGTTTTTCATCTTTGAGATTAATAGTGCAATATGAAATACAAATTCTTCTAGTTTTTATTGAATAGGTACTTATTAGATAAAATAGCTTTTTGTGAATAGTCTCTAGTCAGCAGGCAACATCGTTTACAATAATTTCGTTCGGGCACATCAAAGGAAATGGAAAAATGGAATTTATACCACCCACCCCTGACCCCAGAAATTATACTCAAAGTAAATAATAATGATGCAAAAGCTATTTTATCTAATAACAATAAGTACCTAATCAATAAAAACTAGAGGAATTCGTATTGCATATTGCACTATTAATCTTTGACATGAGTTGAGAAACAAGGACCACCGCGTAATTGTTTCATCAAACAAAACAAGCAGAGACTAAAGACAGACAGTGTGCGACAGAGAGATAATGAATGATGTTCTTCTTTCACTCTTCGACAATGCGAATGAGTGCCTAGGACCACTCGTTGCATATCGAGCATTTTATCGAAGAAAAGCCCTCGATAAATATCGAATTGCAGATGTTGAGAATACGCTTGTTTGATTCGAAGCAATCACTCGATATTTTGACAGTTGTTGCCATATTTATCGAGTAGATATATTGCGAGAATTGCCTGCGGTTACCTACTTAACATCTATAAAAAATATCATTCCGATCATTCAGTAGTTTTGACGTAGAGGTAACAAACATCCCACAGAATACCTTAGTATAAATTGAAATCCAAACTTTCTATTTCATAAAATTGTCTTAGTTGCTTATTTGTCTTTGAGACCAGGGACGAGAGAAATCCTATTGTTAAATGGATCCCTGTTTGAGACTGGCTATTTGCTTTTCTTTGTTTTAAACTAAACAAGTTAAATATAAATAATCTATTTTTAAGACAACAAAAATATATTACAGAATAAGATAAAACTTAATACACTATTACAACAAACATAAATATATCCATCTATTACCTAGTTATCAAAAGTAGTAACTATTGTAGTCTCATAAAAACTCATTTATATTCTACCAGTGCTTCATAGGTATACCTATGTATAAGTTTAAGAAAGATTATTTATAATTTTTGTAAAGATTATGCGAAGGTTAACTAAAAATTGGTGTATGACTTAGAGCAGCAATGATTATGAATCATTTTCCATTAGCAGCAAACAGCTTTTTCATGGCATCTTTATCTTGTAACTCTTTTTCTTTTCGCATTTTATTGATATTATCTAGTTCTTTATCAATTGTTGCAGTAAGTGATGGATCCAAAGACTTAAGTCTTAGAAAATCTTCTTCTGCCTGATTCGGATTCCATGCTCCAACATTTGCCTTCGCTCTTCTGAATAAAGCTTTTGCATTGTCTGTTGAAAAAAAAAAGTTAATTAGACCAAGTCACTAAAATAACTAAAACCTATTGGATATGTAAAATGCATATTAAAGTACCTGGTTCAAAATTCAGTATTGTATTGCAATGTTCAATGACATCGTAGTATTCTCCTTTGATAAGTTTGCACTGAACATAGTTTAACAGTATTGGCAGTTTTATTTTATTTAATTCAACCCATTCTTCATCTCCTTTTCTTTCTCTGAAACAGTTAAAATTTTTGTTTATTTTAACACTTTCATGACTGAAAACACAGAGTGCGATCCGCAACTCTGAGTTACCTACAACGGCGCGCCCCTGCGTTTCGCACCGCCGCCGCGCCGACGCTAGCAGTGATCGTGTTATAATATAAACTTTGTAAAAAATAATAAAATATAAACTTTGTAAAAAAATATAAACTTTGTAGAAGTTATAAACAAACAGGTTACCTGACTAAAAGCTGTTCACAAATTGATATGGCTTCATAATATGCCTTTTCAGCTTCTTCAAATTCTTTCTTTCCATATAATTTATTCCCTTTTTCTTTCAGTTTAGGAATCAACTGCAATCTTTCTGCAATGTTTAACTGCCAGAGATCTCGTTCATACTCATCTGATTTTTCTACTTTTAACAATTCTGAAAATAATTATACTGATTGTTGAGAAAGCTCAACAATTCTATATTTGATAGGTATCAGAATCAATATTAGTTATAACAAGCCTTTGCCCAAAAATATTTACCAATAATAAATTCTAAGTCACAAGGTTCCTTTATAAGTTCGTCCAAATCTTTGTATCCAATGCCTTCAGTGTGTAATGTAGCTGTACATGTGTGTTTTATTTTGTGGTTCTCCTGGCCCAGCTCACGTAATGTTTTAGACACAAATGGGTAACTGAAGACAAGCTGTAGAAGAAAAATAACAATTAAATTATTTTAAACTTAGTTTAATTTTGAACCATATTGTAAGCTTTTCTTATAATGAAATTAACAAAGTGTTTGTAACTACTCACATCCTTATTCACTTGAAAACTTGCAACTTCTTCTACTGCCATTTTCTTTACTATGGTCTCCCAAACTTCTAACTTGAATTTGTGCCCAATTACAAGGACCATTGGTTCCTTTTTGCCAATTTTTTTACTGTCATCTATAAGGACTCTTTCCTTGCCCAATTTCCAAGTTTGGAAGTGGAAATAAACCTTGAATAAAATAAGTAAAGATGAAATTTTTATTCATCTAGGTATTATTATTATTAAAATAAGTTTTGACCTACCTTACTTCCATCTGATATTGGAATAAACACTTTCCCTGCGTAAATAGTGTTTTTGACGATCGCTGCAGGACTCATTTTACGCCCTATTTTATTTTTCCAATGTTTTTTGTTTTGTTTATCAAATCAATTATGAGTGGAGTGAGAGTGAATGAATGAATGGTGGAAAACTCTGAAAGGCGCATCACACGATCAAGCTTGAATTAGCTTCAAAAGGCGCACGACAATAATTAACTTTATTGGCAACACTTACAAAGCAGTGATGCCAACCTAGAGCAAACAAAGAACGAAACTGAACGAAAACTGATTCATTCCATTTCTGATCATTCGTTCTATACTTATAAATCTGTGATTCGTTCGTTCACTTTCGTGTCACTTTGTAGATTTGGTGAAGCTTTCTTTTATTTTTTAGTTTTATTCGAAAACTAGAAACCTAACAATTGAGTGAATTGCTTTGCTTCGAAGCTATTTAATAGCTCTACACGCTAGTGTAAATTATGGCTGACTTTCTTGAATCTGAGGCCGAGGAGAGTGACGTGAGTAAAGCTTGTCCTATACCATTTCGATTGCGTTTTGTATTTTGCTTTCTTTACCCATTTCATGTAAAATAATGCGTTGTTTCAGGTTGATTCTGAAGACGAACAGCCAGAGCTGCAGCGTAAAAAGCCAAAGCGCAAAGCTGCAGTTCAAAGTGACGACGAGGATGATGACGAAGGTGTGTGTGCCAATTACACTTTCACCTTGCGAATAATGATAAAACTATTTTGTAAACAAAGTCGCGTGTTTAAGCCACGTTAGATTTGCGAATGCAGCACAAATGTAGCAAACGAGCCATGTTATTTAACAATTTGTTGAATACCGCTTACTTCCTATTGGGTTTCTCTTCAGTAACATACAACATGATTTAAGTCCATTATTTACAGATCTTCCTAAATACCTTTTCCAGACAACATTTACAAAAAAACTAATTATTTAAATATCTAGTAATACTTTAACCTCAATCAATTTCAAAATCAGAAAGCAATATGTAATACATAACCTCTTTAAAAGATAGACATACTTTTGGTGGCCTGTGATATCCAATTAATTTGGGTTATTAACAATACTTCTTTCATAGATGATGAGGAACGTCTCCGTGAGGAACTAAAGGATTTGATAGATGATGCACCTATTGAAGAATCAGGGAGTGATGGAGAAGATTCAGATGCAAGTAATGCTGGGCCAAAGAAAAGAAAGAAAAGTGATGATGAATTGGATGATAGACTGGAAGATGAAGATTATGATTTGATTGAGGAGAATCTTGGTGTTAAAGTAGCCAGAGTAAGTAAAATTACTGGTAAAATGTTACAAATGTAACTACAATCAGATATAGCTTGTACATTCACAATTAGCCAAGTTCTGGACAACCTATTACTACAAGAAAGAAGAAGGAATGCTGAGTCCCAATCCTAAATGACAGAAGGGCACACAACAAATTTGCTTATAGTCAATGACTGATCGCAGATGCAGAAAAGAAAAAAAAAACAATTCATCACAAGTTTTGGTAAAATAGTTAGTTCTAAAATAAGTGTGACCAACTACTTGCAGATGAGTTCTTCACTCAATATCCTACACTTTTTCCCAAAGCAGTAGAAACTATATTGTTTCATAATATTGAAGAATTAAAGTTAGTATTACGCGTCATACACATGATTGTAAATATTATATATAAAACTGTATTTATTTAAATATAACATAATTTATTTTAAATAAAATCCATCATCTCACAACACACTTATATCACAGTTCAGTTGAGGTAAATACTGTATAATTTGCATTAGATACATGAATTAAGGCAAACAAATATATGTATATCTGTTGGTCTGTTTCATTGCTATAACACGATCACTGCTAGCGTCACGGGTTGCAGATCGCACTCTGTGTTTTCAGCCATGAAAGTGTTAAACGAAGCTTAATATTAAGCACCTTTTATTGTGAACTATTGTAAATTTGTAAATATTGTCACATATAAATATGCACTGTCGTCCTACCTACATAAATTAATGGGTATGAATAATGAGTAACATATAAAATTATTTCCAGAATAAATTCAAGCGTCTCCGTAGATTGGAGGATGACGACAGTGATAATGAAGGCAATGATGATCCTGACCTTGAGAGAGAAGTGATTGCTGAAAAACTCTTTGTTGGTGGCTCTGATGATGTAAGTATAGTATAATCTCTGACTGCTACTGTAGCCCTAACTGGAATAAAAAATAATAATAATAATGCTGGACAATTCACACAGCATTATCTAGCCCCAAGCTAAGCAGAGCTTGTGTTATGGGTACTAGATAACTGATATCTATAATATAATACAATACATAGATAGATATTATTTATTATATTATATAGAAAACGACCAGAACACCCTGAACAATTGCCTGCAGATCGTACAAACATTTGTCCCGAGGCGGGAATCGAACCCGCAACCTTCTGCATCGCAGGCAGAACTTCGCCCACCGCGCCACATCGGTCGTCGAATCAGGGCGAATGGGCCTTATTTTTTTATGTATTACGTTGAATGCCAATGACATCTAATGATTTTAAATCTAATTTCGTTTATCCTCATTCAAAATTTCCCTTTGCTCAGTTCGAGGTGGAAGTTTTTAAAGACATCTACCTATTAAAACAAAAATAACGATAAAAATTCGCCATTTTGGTCTGTTCTGTGTAGTTTCCCGCCAATCCTATGAAGCTCTCGAAGGTCCACTACCACAACGTTTCCTTGAACACCTCGAACATCCTATGGGCGGGTCCTTAGCCATTCATTGACGTTGGGGCAACTGTTATATCCTTCTTTCTCATCATCATCCACTGCTGGACATAGGCCTCCCCTAATGAGCGCCTTAGCGCCCTGTCTACAGCTTGCCGCATCCAGCATCTGCCTGCAGTCTTTCGCATGTCGTTATCACACCAGGCCGGAGGGCGTCCTACACTACGTTTGCCAAGTCACGGTCTACGCTCAACAACATGTTATACCCTTATTAAATCTCTTATTTTCCAACAGGAAGAGGATCACCGTCCCGAACCAGCTCCTCAAAGAGAGGTGGAATTTGACGAAGAGGGAGATGAATTGGAGTCAGATGCTGATGACTTTATTGTGGACGATGATGGTAGACCCATTGCAGAGAGGAAGAAGAAACGCAAACCGATATTTACTGACGCGTAAGTGTTTATAATATTGAGTCGCCGCCGGGGTGATAATAGAGACAGGGCTTTCTTATTCATCATCAAGCCAAGCTGCCACAGATTATTACGCATATAGCTTAAGTATCATAAAATCATAATATAACATTATGATTTTATGATACTTAAGCTATATGCGTAATAACCTGAAGCAGCTTGACTTCCCATGTAGTTGTAGCTAACGGGGCGCTAGAGACCGTAGGAAGTCTTAAAGATTTTCATGTACTTGATTTCGTAGCTCAGTAGTTTAGAGCATTCCCATACTGAGGGAAGATTGTGGGTTCAAGTCCCACTGAAATCCAAAATTTTTGGGATATTATTTAATTCTTTAGAGAAACCTCTCTAAAGAATTAAATAATATCCCAAAGTGCGAGGGCTTACGGCATTATAACAACAAAAACTTTAAACCGAAAGTGAGACTGGTGTCGCTAGATTGGCGTGGTACAATATCGTTCATTGTTGTTTGAAGACAATTTTTATGAATCCATAACTTTAAAGTCATTTATAACGGGATATTTACCATGATTCGATTTATAGTTATCCAATAAATAAATAAACAAACAAACAAATGAATAATGGACAATTCACAAAGCGTTATCTAGGCCCAAGCTAAGCAGAGCTTGTGTTATGGGTGCTAGATAACTGATATACATAATACAATACATAGAATACGACCAGAACACCCGGAACAAATACCTGCAGATCGTACAAATATTTGTCCCAAGGCGGGAATCGAACCCGCAACCTCTTGGCCTCGCAGGCGGACCTTCGCCCACCGCGCCACAGAGGTCGTCATATATTTCGGCACAGTTTCATGCGCCATGATAGCGGAAGAACGATACGTCGCACTTTGTGGCCACCAAACTCAATTATTGCATCTCTTCCTAAACTATACAAAATAAAACTATGATAGAGGCATAAAAAAAAGCTTAGGTATAATAAGGTATCACAAATTGCCCATTGAAAATTTTGAAATTACCTTTGTTCAACGAAATAATAAGATAAAATAGGTGACGGCGCTAGTTTGGCTCGGGGTACCGTCTTAATGTAATTAATAATAGACCTATTTGGTATCTCACTCACTCCACCACCAGTTGGTGGTGTGGGGGTGTTTGTTTTGGTGTTTCTCGCTTGGTAGCTCAAGACACCACGGTGGCGCCAACATGGTGTCCTATTGAGATAAAGCCCTAACTAACTCTTACTGGAAATTTTATGGCCTAACTCTTACTGGCAATTTTGCAATGTATGTTGTAGATCCCTCCAAGAAGGCCAGGATATATTCGGCGTGGACTTCGATTACGAAGAGTTCGAGAAGTACGGAGACGCCGAGGACTACGAGGATGAAGAAGAGGATCTAGATGAGTACTTTACTGATGATGAGGAGGAAGGTAAGAGGGTTTTAGCCAATTGAGGGTTAGGGCTAGTATTCACACTGTGGAATACGTTATAGAAATAATAATAATAAATAAATAATGCTGTACAATTCACACAGCATTATCTAGCCCCAAGCTAAGCAGAGCTTGTGTTATGGTTACTAGATAACTGATATACATAAAATAATACATAGATAGATATTTTTTATTATATATAAAAAACGACCAGAACACCCTGAACAAATGTCTGCAGATCGTACACAAATTTGTCCCGAGGCGGGAATCGAACCCGCAACCTCCTGCGTCGCAGGCAGACCTTCGCCCACAGCGCCACAGAGGTCGTCAATCATGTTATATCCAAATTCGATGTGAAATGTTATCCCATACGTAACCTAAAAATCACTTTTTTTGTCTTGAATTTTTATACGCAATTCATATTCCTTGTTGATTTGTTTGATCTTTCCTTCAATAAATACTGCTGATTAGCGGTCCGCTCCGAATTCGCATGGGTATATTCTATAGCCTATATTCATCAAGAATAATGTAGGATTCTAATGGTGAAAGAATTTTTCAAATCAGTCCAGTAGTTTCGGAGCCTATTCAATTCAAACAAACAAACAAATCTTTCCTCTTTATAATATTAGTATAGATAATTTATATCTGAAACTTGAAGCCAAACATGCTGATACGCTCCGCTAGATACTCTCGTGTCTCGTGTCGCTTAACATTACAAATCTTTACTCTAGGTGAAAGGAGAAAAAAGAAGAAGAAACCAAAACGCCCCAGCAAGAAGTCCATCTTCGAGATCTATGAACCTAGTGAGCTGAAAAGAAGCCACTTCACTGATTTAGATAATGAGGTACATATTTTATCCTGTTTGTCATTAATTTATTGAGTACCTGGAATTTTTATCAAAACCAATTTCAATTTTACTGACATTGTTTATCAATACAAGCTTTGAATGCAATATTCAACAACAATAGGCAAGTTTCTTCAAAAAATCTAATTACAAAGAGTAATTAGATTTTTTGAAGTTACTTATCAGTTACTTTTTCTAAAGATATAGCCAATTAAAGTTTCGCGTGACGTCACGCCGCGCGAAATTTTTTAGCACGGCGTGACGTCACGAGCCCCCACCCACTTCCAAATTATGACGCGCTTTATTTTAGACATGTTATGTTTGATTGTCAAACAAAAAGTGTATTCTATATCTTCTGTTAATGTAACTGACGGGTTTAATAGAATAATCTTTTAGTACCCAGGAAACAAACGTATTCCAAGAAAAATATTTGAACTGATCACATGCTGAGTTTGTAGGTTTTTATTCCTGAGATTTTATAATAGTTACTCGAGGATTTTTTTATGCTATACAATAATTCTACACACTTTTCCTAGTGCGGAGTCCATTGCTACTATTTGAATATTCTATGATTATTCTTAAGTAAAAGCAAATAAATTTTTTCATATTTTTTTCTTCCTTTATTTTGTTTATTTAACTGTAGTTAAGTGTATTTATCCATAGCATTAAACGGGTGGGCGTTTAATGCTCAAAGCCAGGTCACTATTAGATACAGAAAATCTAACAACATAAATATTTTGTTTCTACATATCCCTCTTATACCAGTCCACTGCTGGACATAGGCCTCCCCTAATGAGCGCCATAGCGCCCTGTCTTCAGCTTGCCGCATCCAGCATCTGCCAGCAGTCTTTCGCGAACCTTACATATCCCTTATTCTCTCTAGATCCGTAAAACAGACGTTCCCGAGCGCATGCAAATCCGCGAAGTCCCGATCACGCCCGTGGAGGAAGGAAGCACTGAGTTAGAGGACGAGGCTGAATGGATCTACAAGCAGGCTTTCATGAAGCCACCCGTGTCTAAGGCGGATAGCCAGGAGGCTAGGGAGAGATCTAGAAGGTAAATATAAATAATGCTGGACAATTCACACCGCATTAACACACAGCCCCAAGCTAAGCAGAGCTTGTGTTATGGGTACTAGATAACTGATATACATAATATTATACAATACATAGATATTTTCTATTATATATAGAAAACGACCAGAACACCCTGAACAAATGTCTGCAGATCGTACACATATTTGTCCCGAGGCGGGAATCGAACCCGCAACCTTCTGCGTCACAGGCAGACCTTCGCCCACCGCGCCACATCGGTCGTCTAAAACGACATATTTCAGGGTTATTGGAAATTAGACCGTATCCTTTTTGGCGGTGATGGGGCAGGCCATTTGCAACTAGACCCCATATCATATTAATTATAGAAGACGTAAAACGGCTTTTTTCCAAAACAATACGAATATGGGAGTAATATTTCAAAAATGGTTCAAAAGCCCTTTGAACCATTTTGAAGTGTATAAATATTTTCTATGACAGAACCTCGAGCACAGTCACGAAGATCCGCCAAGCTCTGGACTTCATGAGGAACCAGACCCTGGAGGTGCCCTTCATTGCGTTCTACCGCAAGGAGTACGTCCAACCTGAGCTCAATATCAACGATCTCTGGAAGGTCTACAAGTATGATGCTAAGGTTAGTTGTGTTAAACTCAATTATAATCAATCCACGCATTTATTTTCTTTGATTTAATGGAAGAATACAATTTTTCATACACTTAATCTGTCAGCTCAATTAATATACACGCTGTCATTAGTCCCGATATTTTTCAAGCCGATGGATGCTCACTATTCTTAAGGCAGAGATACGAAGTTGCCCTTGGTGGCCACCAAAATCTATTTTCGTATCTCTGCCTTAACTAAATAGAATAAAACTATTACACCGGCATTAAAAAAAAGCTTATGATAGGTATCACAAACTGGAAGATGGATTTTTGAAAATTACTTTGTTAAACGGAATAATAAGATAAATTAGGTGGCGGCGCCAATTTGGGTGGGGTATGCCTTAAAATGAAGCAGAGCCTATAAAATATTGTATTCTCTATCTCTATCAGATTGTCTATGGATAGGCGTATTCCTTTACTCGAAGGCGATTTGTGCATTTACATAGGCCTCCCCCATACGACGCCACAAGTTGCGGTCCTGAGCCGTCTCCATCCATAGACTCCTTATATCAAATAGTACTGTACTACAATATTATGGTGGTAGGTAGGTAATATTGAAGGTCACTAACCAAACGTTTATTCCAGTGGTGTCAACTGAAACAGCGCAAGGAGAATCTAATGAAACTGTTGGAGAACATGCGCGAGTTTCAACTGGACAAGGTTATGGCGAATCCTGACGCGCCGATACCGGAAAACATGCGGCTCATCAAAGACGAGGATATTGACAGGTATCATTTTAAAACTGGATGTATGTTTATAACTGTATGTTTGTAAACAAGCCGGCTAAACTCAACCTAAAATTCAACTCTATTGCCGTATCTTATTATTCGTATTATCCTTGCTTCAATGAATATTGCTTACAATTTATATCTGAAAATCGATGCCATGCAAACAAGTTTAATTTTTTTGTTTATAAGATTCTACATCGAGAATGGCCAGCAATATTTATTATTATTCTGTGTTTCATTTCTATGATCTCAGGCCATATTTTGTCCTGGTTCTTTGGGGATAGCAAGCCAATAGCACGAAGACCCTTATGAGAGTTATTCTAAAAGCGTTATATTAATAATCTGAAAAAGAAGAAGAAGTAAATATTTATTAGACACAACACACAAATTAAACTTTAGTACATAAATATGAACATATGACTACTTTTTTAGTACCTACTAGACATGAATTAAACTAAAAAAAAACTCGGATGAATGATTTAGATACTAACACATGACCATTGGGTTGGTACTGGTACTAAGTAGCCCACTCAGCAAGTAGCCCGCGGGCAGTCTGACAGTGAATTCCCCGCTCGAGCATTCACATTCGAGCAGACATGGGACAGACTTGCCCGTGACGGGCGGCCCGCGCGGGCAAGTCTGGTAGTGAATTCCCCGCTGCGTGTGTGTGTCTGTCTAACTGGTCCTGACTCAGCTTATTGCTCTAAATCCTCCTGATAATTCTTTATCTGCACAGATTAAGAGGCGTGCAGACTTCAGAGGAGCTGCGCGATGTCCACACACATTTCCTGCTGTACTACTCGACTGACCTGCCTGAGATGCAGAGGCTGCAGCGGGCTAAGGAGAGGAAGAAACAATTGGAGGAGAAAAAGTTAGTCATTCAATAAGATATTTTATAGTTTGGTTGTTACATCTGATTTAAGCCTGAAGGTTGAGATAAGGTTGAATGACCTTTACATAAGTAAGTTGTATAATAACATGTATTTACGGACATTAGGGGAGGCCTATAGCCAACTTTATAGCCAACCTTCCGGCTGTTTTTTTAAATCACTCAGTGATTGAGGGTCCGGAGCAGGCCAACAAACCTTTTGTACCGTCCGGTACGAGGCCGCTCCGCGCCCGAGACACCTCAGAGTGCGCCATCTGCAATCCTTGACGGATAAAAGTAATTAATAGTATGAAGCCCTGACAGGTTAATCAAAATTGGTAGTTAAACACTTACGAAGCGCTAACCCAAATCATGTACAAGCTAATTTTCCAAAATATCGAAATCCCTACGATTTTACTTTGATCCGTCATAATTTGAACGGCTGCACCGCTTTTCAGCAAAATTAGGAATGAACAAATCTAAAAAATCTCTATTCATCAAATCTATTTTACTATAAAAACAATCGTAGTTTGACAAATTTATTACGCATTAGCGGGTTTAGCTACCGACCTTATTTGTGTTGGAAGAATACCAACAGAGCGCGCGCGACCCGAACCGCACTCCCTCGAAGTCCCTCGTAAAGGGATAAAACGTTGGTGTTCTTCCAACACAGATAAGGTTACTAGTTCCATAATGAACACATCAAAATCGTCTCATCCGAATGGGAGCTACGACCCACGACCCCTCTTTTTGCGTGCGGGGTAGAAGAGCACTCCAAGTACTACACGCATGTTACTCAGCCAAGGTTGTTTTCGCTAAACGCTTTCACAGAAAAGTCTGTAGAAAAGTGTGTATTTATGTATTGGCGATAGGCAAAAGAAGTAATTTATCAGCTGTACATATCAGCTATACCAGAATCTTGGTTAGCTTTCAAATATATTTTATTGCTTGATTTTGACAATTTGTTAACGTATTATCTAGAGCGCTAGCTCGTGAAGAGGCAGAAAGAAACGGCGAAGACATGGAGGAGGCCGCCGCCGCAGTGGAGGCCGCGGAGCCGGCCGAAGAGGAGGCCACAGAGGTCAAGTACGCAGTGCGGTCGGGACCCTACGAGCTCTGCAGGAAAGCTGGACTCGGTATGTTATTTATACTCCATGATCTTCCACTTTAGTGGAAACCAGGCTGTAATCAGCCGCTTTTGGACGTAAGAAATAGCTTTTATTTTAAACCTCTGCTTATATAGATAGAAACTTTTTTATTGCACATGTTTTTTTTACAAAATATATCTGACAATTAGCGGTCTTAGCTCTCAAGAGCGATCACTACCAAACGACCGTGGTTGTACAGGATTGTGGGGATTTGTGTACTGCACTATTTTGTAGCTAATACAAATTAAAAATATCTTTTTATACATCAAATTTTACTTACTAAAATTACTAAAATACCTACACACAACCACATAATAATAATACTATACGTTACAGTGGTCAAAACTGGGTGGTACCCAGTGTTGACCACAATCAAAATATTGACTCTTTTCCATTGGAGCAATATCAACATATTCTACAACTTCAACTTCGGGTCAACTGCTGGACGCAGGCTTCCTCCTGACAATCCCCTTATAATCAATTGACATAACTTTGTCCTCAGAACCCCTAGTAAAGAAGTTTGGGTTAACCCCGGAGCAGTTTGCTGAGAACGTGCGCGACAACTATCAGAGGCACGAAGTGGAACAACAGCCCGTGCCTCCATTAGAAGCGGCTGCTGAATATGTATGTATTGCTAATAATAAGGCCAACACTGTGACATAACCAAATCTACAGAGTAAATTTTTTGTATGGGGCTGTAGGTCCTTACAGCTTCAAAAATTCTAATCAATCCCAAAAAAAAAACACTCAACCGGGGTGTAGCTACTGGAAAATGGTTCTAGGAGACTATCCTTAATTTTATAGAAATGTTCAACACAAGTTTTCTAAAAATTTAACAGTAAGCACCCTCAGCAATACCATTTTTCTATCAGTTTAACAGGCAGTGCGATATGCGTGCGCATTTCCCTCAGGATAATAAAAAAAAAAAAAAAAGGCCATTGTATCATTATATAATAAACTCTACCTACTATCTACCATTAAGTGCCTTATATACCTACTGTAATGTGTTTTTGCTGCAAATAAATATATTTTTGTTTTTATGTTAGCAAGAAAATTTGCATTTTACACGAAATCTTTTTTTGATGCCAATCGATCCTGTTTCTAAAACTAGTCAAAAAATATCGGAACACGTCTTGCTATTTTTAAACCCCAACGTTAGTACTCGGACCAACTGAGGGTCAGGGAGGGAAATTTTTAACCTATTCAATAACATGAATAATTTCTCCAGATGGGCTCAATAGCCTCAGCACAGGAAGTGCTACGTCGAGCGGTCTACATGTGCGGAGTGCAACTCGCTCGAGACCCGCAACTGCGCTCCACGTTGCGGGACGCGCTCCGGGAACGCGCCACCATCACTGTCAAACCCACGCCGCGGGGACTCAAGGAGATCGACGAGAATCACAACTGCTATAGGTAAGATCTTAGAATAGGGTATTAATAAATAAAATAATGTGCGTCCTACCTATCATGACCTACGGAGCTGAGACGTGGACACTCACGGTAGGGCTGGTCCACCAGTTTAAAGTCGCCCAGCGAGCTATGGAGAGAGCTATGCTCGGAGTTTCTCTGAAGGATAGGATTCGCAACGAATACATCCGACTAAGAACCAAGGTTATCGACATAGCTCAAAGGATTAGCAAACTGAAGTGGCAGTGGGCTGGCCATATCTCGAGAAGAACCGACAACCGCTGGGGTAAATGTGTTCTTGAGTGAAGACCGCGACTCGGCAAACGTAGTGTAGGACGCCTCTGACTAGGTGGGATGACGATTTGCGAAAGACTGCTGGCAGATGCTGGATGCGGCAAGCTGAAGACAGGGCGCTAAGGCGCTCATTAGGGGAGGCCTATGTCCAGCTGTTTACCAGTATAGGCCGATGATGAAAATAAAATAAATAATGCTGAACAATTCACACAGCATTTATCTATATCATTATTTATTTGAGCGATTAATATGGTTATGGTGTGTGTACTCCTTTTTCGGCACTGAGACTCGGATTGGTCCATTGTGCGTGGTCGTTCTGCTAGCTTAGCCAGCCTAACTCCGTCCAGAAGCGCAGAATCTTTCTGGGATCTTCACAGGCTTCGCGGAGTGATCTCGGGTGGTCGAGGATTTCGTGTCGGACTACGTGGGCAGCTGATTCTTCGTTGCTGAGACACCCCCTGCAGAGGGGGCTGTCTGTTGCTCCGATGATGAAGAGGTCTTTGTTCAGTGGGCAGTGTCCTGTGAGTGTCACTAATAGGACGCGTAGATCCATTCTTCTCAGGTTTAGCAGGCGTTAAGTTAGCCTTGGTGATGCAGTCAGAAATGCCGCTCTTGCCTGAGGGTATGTCGTCCCCGATTAATAAATATTCTATACAGACAGAAACATGTTGGTGATCCAAGTTAATCTTTCTATTCCCCTTTGCCCTGTTCTGAGTTTAACTGTTATAAACTCAGAACAGGAAAAAGGGGAATAGAATGATTGAAATAATGAATTCCGTACTTTTGCCCTGAAGCTTAGTGGTTTTTCAGAGTGCCTTGACATTTAATTTCATCAATTTGGTTGTACAGCATGAAATACCTGAAGAAGAAGCCAGTGCGCGACCTGACCGGCGACCAGTTCCTGAAACTGACCATCGCCGCCGAAGACAAACTTATCGAGCTGAGCATCAGCGAGCAGATCGAAGGAAACACAGGACCTAGCTATTTGGAGGAACTGAAAGCGCTGTACCAGAAGGTAACGGTTTAAGATATTTTATTTACTTCTCAAAAGATTAATAAACACTGGTGAGAAACAAAATAAGCTTATCATCTATTGTTAATATTTCGTTACGACCAAATCATCAAAAATTTATTGTAATTATCTTTTTTAATAAAATTGTCTTTACAACTTTAGAATTTAGTGCATGAATGCTGCATGATGGGCCCTCCGGGACCTTCATGCGGCATGATCATTCACATAAACGCATGTCATGCTGAATGATCTCCTAGGAAGCGTTTAAGATATATGCATCTGTGATTTCGGCTGGGACGACATCATCTTCGTCAAGATTGTTGGAGATCAGAGGCACATACCTACCACCCAGCATAAAAATGTGCTTACAAATATGGGCTTAAACTCGTTCCATCATTAGATACATTTTACATTGACAAAATACCTTCCACAAACGAGTCGTCCGCGAGCTGTCTATCATCTGATGCCGTCAATATAAAATATATCTAACCAGTTAAAACCCATATTCGAATGCATATTTTGGTTCTTTCAGATTCTCTATATAGCTTATGCAAAACGTTTAGCTTTAGATCGTTTAGCCGTGTGGCGCCGGCTTATAACTTGCACCACCTCAACTCTTCCCGTGGGTATCGTAAGAGGCGACTAAGGTACACACACCGCGGGGCGGGCAGCAGCGCCTCTTGCAGAATATATCTACCACCGACCTGCGATCCCCGTGGGGATTATTTGAATTACCCCCCCCCCCCATGAGATAAAAAGAAATCAGGCGTAGGCCTGCGTCCAGCAGTGGACCGATATAGGCTGTTGAGGTTGAGGAGGTTGAGGTTTACATAACATTTTTATAACACACAGTTATGTTACAGGATGAATTCGCAGCCACAGTGCAAGCGTGGAACGAGTTACGAGCTGAAGCGGTGACCATAGCGTTAAACAAAATCGTGATGCCGGAACTACGGAGGGAGCTGAATGCAGTGCTGGTGCAGGAGTCCAAGGATTATATCCTCAAGTAAGTTACACTTAAAGTTGAGCTGACAATAAAACTATGGATCGTTATATGTCACGATATCTGCGAGTGAAATCCTAAGTTCCTATAAAATTTCGCTTTGTCTACGGGCAGTAATGTTTTGATACGTTTTTTTGCAGTCTGAAAAACCAAAAACAACTGGTGTTTTCCTTAAAAAAAAACTAGAAAACATTCGAAGTAATTTATAACGGAATATTTACCATGATTTGATTTCTGAGCTTACCAATATTTCGTTTCCTGTTATGAATGACTGAGCTACTAACCATGATAATTTCAAAAGTTTTACCTTGAAAAATCCGTTAATTAATTACCAAAACTTTTAACACTTCTGGTAATAATTAAAAGTCTAGTAGCTAGAGCTACCATGGTCTTTCCTTATTCTAAGGCTCTTTTGTTTTATTTAGATGCTGCCGTAGAAAATTATACGATTGGCTGAAAGTCGCACCCTACGAGTCTAAAGTTTCTGATGATGATGACGACGAATGGGATACTAATAATGGTAAGAATCAACTAATCTAATATTTATCTCAATTCAAACAACTGAGATTGTTACAAACTGATTGTTTTGAGCTCTAAGCTCACCCACTTATAGAAGTGCTGGGTTGGCTGGCTTGAAGCGTTAGTGCTATCTTCTAAACTTACTAATGTAATGTAAATACAATATACTAAGTGCTTGCATATGGATATTGAATCAAGAACTTGCAAGAAACCTCTATCTGTTACGTATGAGCCTACGCATATGTGCCTGCCTGTCCAGCCGCGCCACCTAAGTGCAATAAACCAGTGTGTAACCAAATAGCGGTCGTATCACTCATGTCATGTCATGTGTGTATAATTCTTATGATTATTTAATTTAAGCTTGATTAATAAGTATGAAATTTCTGTTTAATTTTTTAATATTAATTTACTTAATCTAACTATATTTTTATATTGAAACCTACTGTAATTAGTATAATTGGCCTGAGCCAATTATTGTGTAATTAGAACGACCCTGAGGTCTAATTACACAAATAAATAAATAAATTAAATGTCCCTGAGCTCCACTAAAAACTATCCAAATATCGTTGCAAATCAAATAGTACACTATGTTACCTTATTATGGTATTTCCTCAGGTCTTCGGGTCCTCTCAATAGCGTACGTACCAGACCGAAATCACTCTTCCTTCGCGTGTATAATAGCGGGCGGAGGCGAGGTCGCCGACCACTTGCGGCTGCCGCATCTGTTATACCGACGTAACGCCTGGGACGCGCTGGAGAGAGAGAACAAGCAAGCTGACATGACTGCTTTGAGAAGGTAAGAGAAGAAAATATACTGCTTTGACTAGATTTAATTACATGACGAAATACGTCCGCTATAAAGGCGTTCAGCTTAAAATTAATGTCTGCCAGGGCTGGTTGGCTAACGCTAATCTTCAACACAAAAAATAACATGATATGGTGGAAATATGCTTGAATTACAAACCATATCTTAAATGACAATAAATAGGGTTATATATAAGATTAATATTGGTACTCTAGTATTCATTATTTGACATACCAATATTAGTAATAATGTTATGGTGAATAAATTGAATTTACTGAATTTACCGAACCATTTTGGTAGTACTTTTGTATGGGCAAATCATCATCCGCAGGCAATTTATTAGTTGCGCGTATAGTGAAGTACTATGTATAAAGAACACCTAGCTAGAGGTTGCCATGTCAAGAATCCTACCGTCCTAGTACAAAACTAATATGCTTGTACCCTTTAAAATTAAACCTCTTCTTTAGTAGAAAAGAAAAAAAAAGTAATCAGAAGTAAGCCTTGTTCGATATCTATTCCGTATTTAATCTTCTCAACAGCCTAATGCTCTACAGCTGGACGCAGGCTTCCCCTGATAATCGTCTTATTGGCTTTTATTTCAAGGGGGTAATGCCCAAAATTCCTACGCTGCGGGTTGGAGATCGCAGCTCGCTGGTAAATCTATCTGCAAAAGGCGCTGCTGCCCTCCTCCCGCTGTATGTCCCTTAGTCGCATCTTACGACACCCGTGAACTTAGTCAGCCCTTAACTACTTAGTCTAATCTACTTATCACTATAAACTAGATACTATAAAAGACGAAGATGACATGGAGAGACAGCGAAGGTCACTGTGCGTTGTTGGGAACATGATCGCTAGAAAATTCTTTAAGCCTCGCCTGATGTGAAAATAACTTTATTTAAGTCTTTTTGTCAGTCGTTTTACACGTGTCAACTTTGGACTAATTATACCATAAGATCGCATAATGGTATCAGAGTGGCATATAATAACATCTTTAGGCATCTCATGGGCCTGAAACGCTATTGTAGCGCTTAAGAAATGTTCACAGAAGCCCGTGTAGACTCTTTCAATGTCATCCAAAGAAAGAGAATTGCCTCATTCATGTCCAGAGTTGACATGTGTAAGAACGAAATTATTGTAAGCCTGTCTGACCGTCTGATGTTATCAGACACCTATAGACGATGGGTGTATATTGCCACTTGACGCACTGTGTACTTCTTACCTAGTAGTTACCTTAATTTTTTATATTTTAATTTCTTTGTTTTTGTAATAATCCACTGTGTATAGTAAATATGGATCTTGTGTCTGCAATGAAGAATATATTATTATTATTATTCTCAACACCTGATAAAGGTCCACTGCCGGACGCAGGCCTCCCCCAAATATTTTTAATCTCGTGGGGGTTATGCCCATAATCCACGTAGCCCACGCTAGGCATGCGGGTTGGGGATCGCAGTTCGGTGGTAGATCTATTCTGCAAGAGGCGCTGCTGCCCGCCCCCCGGTGTATAATCAACTTATACCACCACCTAATCATGACTTTACTTCCAGATTCATAATGCGCAAGAAACCCCACGTCATTGTTATCGGCGGAGAGTCCAGAGAAGCTCTGAACGTGAAAGCTGACGTTTCGGAATGCGTGCAACAGTTGGTGGAGGATGAGCAGTTTCCACGGATACCTATCGAGATTGCGGATAACCATATTAGCAAACTGTATAGTAATAGTATTAGGGGACGTGTGAGTAAAGTTATATTTTAACTTATAGTTGGCTTTAGTAATCATACTAGGTTCTGCGTTACTTTCGGTTTTATAACATTAAGTATGAATCGCAAAATAATTTAATTTCTAAAAATATAATAGTTACTATTAAAAAAAAACGATTTCGGCGAGACTTGAACTCGCGAACTACCATCGTATGTATGGGTATGCTTTAACCATCAGAGCCACGAAATCAAGTTCTCGCCTATTCGAAAATCTTTAGGACTTCATACGGACTCTAGCGCCGCCGTCCTAATAAAAAATATTTTCTATACGAGTGTCAAAAGCCTGTATTACCTACTGAGTTATTAGAGTTTAAACCTAGAATTTACCTATGTATTCAGGAAAACCGTGTGCGAAAGAGAGGGCTAGTTATTTTTATATGCTGTCTAACCTACGAATCTGGAGTCAAATACCGAATAGCATCATAAACTAACTTGATATCCTCTTACAGAATGACTTCAGAGAATACCCAGACATTCTCCGCCAAGCGATTTGCCAAGGACGCCTATTACAAGACCCTCTCATGGAAATCTCACAGCTCTGCGGACCGGACGAAGAAATAATGTGTCTACGCTACCACCCCTTACAAGACCAAATAGCCAAAGAAGACCTCGTCGAAGGAATCGAATTAGAATTCGTCAATCGAATAAACGAAGTCGGCGTAGACGTAAACGAAGCGATACTAACCGGACGAGGAACGGAGCTACTCCAATTTGTATGCGGGCTTGGGCCAAGAAAAGCAGCTGCGTTAATTAAACTATTTAAACAAACCAATCAGAAGCTAGAGAACCGAACACAACTCGTCACAGTCTGCCACATGGGACCGAAAGTTTTCATAAACTGTTCCGGTTTCATCAAAATAGATACGAGCGTTCTAGGCGACAGTACCGAAGCCTACATTGAAGTTCTCGACGGTTCCCGAGTGCATCCGGAAACGTACGAGTGGGCGAGAAAGATGGCGGTCGACGCTTTAGAATACGAGGACGAAGACGCGAATCCCGCTGGCGCTTTAGAAGAAATCTTAGAAGCCCCAGAAAGACTCAAAGATCTTGATCTCGACGCGTTCGCGGAAGAATTAGAACGTCAAGGCTTCGGAAACAAAAGCATAACGCTGTACGATATACGAGCGGAATTGAACTCTAGATACAAAGATCTTAGGGTATCTTATCGCGCGCCGACGCATGAGGAAATGTTTGATATTCTGACCAAAGAGACGCCTGATACGTTCTTTGTTGGAAAGATGGTGTTAGCTTCTGTTGTGGGGATCTCTCACAGGAAACCGCAGAGGGAGATGCTAGATCAGGCCAATCCTGTGAGGAATGATGAGACTGGATTGTGGGAGTGTCCATTCTGTCATAAGAATGATTTCCCTGAACTTTCTGAGGTAAAATCTCTTCCTCTGATCCTTGAATCTATCCATTTTTATCTATAAGCTAAACTCAAAGTGAACCCTTATTATTAAGGTTTGGTGAACACACACTATATCAACAAAACAGCAACCTTGATACATTTTCCCTCTTGGTTTTATAAGTCAGAGGGCTTGCTTGATAGCTCTTTGGCAAACTTCCGTCCGAAGTCAACGTTAGCAAAAACTAAACAGTGTTATTGTCTCATTCTGACTTATGCTAACAGAGACTCCAAGCTATTGCAAGTTGTTAGAGGTCAAAAAATACGGTGTTGTTTGTTTTGTTGTTTATGCTTGAAATTCTATAATAAACCTTCAATTTTCAGGTATGGAATCACTTCGATGCCGGCTCATGTCCGGGCCAAGCGACCGGTGTTCGAATTCGGCTCGACAACGGTCTGTCAGGGTACATACACATAAAGAATCTA
Source organism: Eupithecia vulgata (assembly GCA_946478455.1). Classification (NCBI taxonomy): domain Eukaryota; kingdom Metazoa; phylum Arthropoda; class Insecta; order Lepidoptera; family Geometridae; genus Eupithecia; species Eupithecia vulgata. The sequence goes on from OX297873.1 coordinate 11,441,680, forward strand.
TCCGACCGACATGTCTCCGACCCCACGGAACGAGTGAAGATAGGACAGACGGTGCATTCCAGGATTCTGAAGATAGATGTCGAAAGATTCTCTGTTGACTGTTCTTCGAAATCGTCGGATTTGATGGACAAAAATAATGAGTGGAGGTGAGTTTTTTACAATGCTAGTAATAAATGACAATGAAACTCGTTGTTTCGCTATAAAATATTAAATAAAGTGTTTCTTTATTCAGACACTTATCCATAAATTACATAGGTACACAGACATCCAACAGAATCCCAATTTATCCCTGCTTCTCCTCCATAGATGTGCTACGTTGCTATGTTTCCAGCCGACAAATAGAATCGCTCCTTTTTGCCGACATTTTTGACAGCTTTGAAAATAACGCGATAATGGAGCGATCCTATTGGTAGGCTGGAAACATAGCAACGTAGCGTATCTCTGGTGGAAAAGCAGCCTTAAGAGTCTAAAGAGTTAGGACTTGAAACACTGCATCGTGGGCATGAACTGTTAAATGGTGTTGGTACTGTTCCATAATCTGAGCAGCAGTGAGGCGGCTTATAAAACAATAGTAGTTTTATGTATTCATTGTAAATGTAAGCGGATTTATGACCTACGGAGCTAAGACGTGGACACTCACGGTAGGGCTGGTCCATCAGTTTAAAATCGCCCAGCGAGCTATGGAGAGAGTTATGCTCGGAGTTTCTCTGAAGGATAGGATTCGCTACGAATACATCCGACAGAGAACCAAGGTTATCGACATAGCTCAAAGGATTAGCAAGCTGAAGTTGCAGTGGGCCGGTCTTATCTCGAGAAGAACCGACAACCGCTGGGGTAAACGTGTTCTTGAGTGGAGACCGTGACTCGGCAAACGTATGTAGTGTAGGACGCCCTTCGACCAGGTGGTATGGCAATTTGCGAAAGACTGCAGGCAAGCTGAAGACAGGGCGCCAAGGCGATCACTAGGTGAGGCCTATGTCCAGCTGTGGACTAATATAGGCTTATGATGATGATGCGAGCGGATTAACTCGCACTGATTATGCACTGATTATATCGTTAAAGCATTGTAACGTTGGTTTTCTTCCAATAAACAAGGTTTGTAGTTAACCCTCTCATATTCACAATAAATTGTGTACTAAAATAAATGAGTTAATAATAATAGTTGCTATGTTTTTTGTGTCTCTGTTCTTAATTTTATTCGATAACAGGCGTCAATGGCTGAAATGCGTAAAATATTATGCCGTTGTGTTTTACGAGACAATCAGTACTGTCTGTTTTACGCAGCAGCATTTGTTTCGTTACCAATTTTAAGACGTGATTATGAGACGTACCTAAAACGCTTTTATAATGCAAACAAGGCTGAATATTTGAAGTACCTGAATTCTAAATATGTGTGAAATCAATGAATATAATGCGACCTACTTAAAACTCATTATTATGCAAACAAGGCTGAATATTTGAAATACCTAGTTTGTATATAATGTGTGATATCAATGTATACAATGAGACGTACCTAAAACGCCTTTATTATGCAAACAAGACTGAAGTACCTATTTTTGAAAATATGTGTGAACAGACGAAATAACAGTTAGTAAGTAGTACTTAGTTATATAGAAAAACGATCGTTTTTGTATGCCTGCTTGCTGGTTATAATCTCACAACTTAACGCTTGAACCACAGAAAGGAACCTATCTATATTTCTGTCGGCTGAACGCATACATAGATCGATCCTGGGAAAGAACATAGGTCTTTATACACAAAAAAAATTGGCACCGCGTGTGAGAACCCGTACACTGAAACTATTAATATTTCCTTTACAACCATTAAATCAATTGCAGACCATCAAAAGATCCCTACTACGACCAAGATGCCGAAGAAAAGGACCTTCGCAAGGACAAAGAGGCGAAGAAAACCAAGGAGCGCGCGCAATACGTGAAGCGAGTGATAGTGCATCCTGCATTCCACAATATATCCTTCGCAGCCGCTGAGAAGTTAATGGATAAGATGGCGCAAGGAGAGGTTATTGTGCGCCCTAGTAGCAAGGTAAGACTATACCTAAAGTCAGGCCATTTTTATAGGTAACATTTGACGTTTATCAGTTTTATCTTCATAGTGAGGTGACCGGCTTAAAACATCGATTAAAGTGAATGAATCGATACGGACTTGAAACATATGTGAATGTTAAAAATCATCAGGCGAATCCCTGTCTCATTTCATCTTCTTCTCTTTCATCGATTCAACTTATCAGCTTTCGATTTTTAGAGTAACATCCCTAGTGTTTAAAAAGAATAAGGGTTAACTGACGCAACATTGTAACGACGTTCAGTTCTTTAGATCAGAAATTGTTTATTATGTTTAGAATGGTTTAATAGTGAAAGCAAATCGTAAAATTACTCGTATCGGTCATTATAACAATAAATATGTAATCATAATTGAAAAAAGTTATGCAATTGTGCAGTTCTAACAAAACGAAAAAATATATTATTTTATGCCCGCCGTTACAAGGTTACGTTCTTGAATTTTGATGAATTGTCAAATGTTACCTATTAAAATGGCCTGACTGTACGTGGGACACTCAGAAAGTTTTGCGAAAATAAAATAAGGTGTTCTATAGGTAAATAATTTTTCATTAAATCTTTTCAAAGGAGTCTCCATCAGCCTCTATAAAAAGTTTCATGCGTCTGAGCCAGTTTTCGAAACACTTTTTCCAGTCCGCCGCAGACTTCTCGTTAACATTCTAATCGAACGCTGAAAGTGCATCTTCCGGTGACGAAAATTCGCATATCCCTTGCAATTTTTTATTTTCGTGAAAATAAAAGAAGTCACGGTGCTAGGTCAGGGCTGTAAGGAGGGTAACCCAGGACTTTGGACCAGCGTGCTGTCCAGGAAATAGACAGCACGCTGGATCAGTAGCCCGCGGAGCCCTGTGTTTGGTAGCTTGTTGCTCACAAGAGAGAAAACTTCTGTCATGCATTTAGTAGTATACTGCATTCGGCGGTGGCATTCGACCATGCTTTTTGGTTTCCATAAAGAAATTGATACCAAATAGCCAATCAAACTGAAAAAGCTTCAATTTGGTAGGAGTTGAATACTTCGAATAGCAGAGTAATCTCGACTGATTCCCGGCAAGTGACCTTCAGTCACTTTCAACTCGATAGACAAAGACAACAATAACTGTACTACTAGTAAGAAAGGGACTAACTTTTTACCTGCTGCTTGTTAATCCGCGTTGACTGGTTACATTGTTTAAACCAGTTACATTGTTAGAGTGCGTGTTCAGGCAAACGAATCTTAATTTGACCACTTTAAGAACGGTTTCTTATGTCATGTAGCATATCGTTAGAAAGGGTAATAAGTAAAGAACTTTTTTAAAAAAAGCTATATTCAAAATGAACTTTAGTTTTTTTTTAAATGAATTGATAAGTTGTCACTTTTCATAACATTTACACCGATTTACCACTTTGAAAGCTCAGAAGTTTTTTTGTGGATATCAATTGTAACATGTAATGATTTATTTAGAATAAGAAAACATTGTAGAATACAAGCATACTTTGTTTTCTGGTATTATAACCACAAAAAAAAAAGTTAGGACGATTTAAAGGCAAGATTTCGGGTAAATTTCAAAAAAAATTAAAAAAAAACATATCTAGACTACCGTGAGACTTAGGATATTGGGTTTCACGGGGGAAAATAGCACATGACCCCCCCCACCCCCCAAAAAATCATGTCGGTCCATGTGCAAAACACCCTGTAGTAATAAAAAATGCTGGACAATTCACACAGCATTATCTGCCCCAAGCTAAGCAGAGCTTGTGTTATGTGTACTAGATAACTGATATAATATAATACAATACATAGAAAGATATTTTTTTACTATACATAGAAAACGAACAGAACACCCTTAACAAATATCTACAGATCGTACACACAGTTGGTCATAAACAAAATCGATTGTCATAAAAATAGAATCTGGAAAGCGAAATTCTTCCAAATCCAAAGTGGATCACAAAAAGTCTTAAACGATCATTTTCTAAAAAAAGGACTAATTTAGGCTGATGGTGATGATGATGATTCATTCATTATCATTCATTCAAGAAATCGCTATTGTGTGAAAAAAAACTTAGTTTCATTGGTGTTTTGTTGCAGGGTTCAGACCATCTGACGGTCACTTGGAAAGTAGCTGAAGGAATCTATCAACATATAGATGTACGAGAGGAAGGAAAGGAAAATGCGTTCTCTTTAGGTTCGTGTTTCTTTTCAATTTAACTTTCCAGTTTATTTAAGGGCCTATCCTACCCCAAATCAACTCCATCAGCTCTCCATATCTTCTATTAACTTTGAAATTTATACATGGTAAAGTTCAGGACTTACTCTATCGATCATAATGTTTCGAAAACATGATTCCATAAAAATTTCTAGATAGAAAAAAAAAACGCAAAGTTACCTCTAAATTCATACTAAAACTCTCAATAATTACAGAAGTTAAGATCTTGAGAATCTTAACTTCTGTATTTATTGAGAAATTAAGGGTAATAGAACTGCATGGTAATAGAACTAAGTATATAGATAATTTTATCGTATATGTTTCGGTTTTTTCAAATAATATCCGAATTAATCGATAAGAAGCAAAAACTAGATTTTTGGGCTAGCGTTGCTATGCCCTGTCCCGCTGCTATGAACGCGAAATTCTTTGTCTATCCTTTTTACAAGAATTTGAGGTTCTATAGGCCCATAAGAAATAAATAACGTTGCAGCCCCATACTAAGCAGAGTAACAAAGTCTGGATTTTATCTACATCTCGTAATCACTTCAACCCATTCAATACGAATAAAAATGTGCTTTACAGTCAGACTTTACATGCTATTTCTTCCTACAGGTCGAAGTCTATGGATCGGAGGATCAGAATTCGAAGATCTCGACGAAATCATCGCTCGCTACGTCACACCAATGGCGGGCCACGCGCGCGATCTCATCTCATACAAATACTATAAACCGCTCAACGGAATGCGAGATAAAGGCGAGGAGATTCTCAAAGAAGAGAAAGCGAAAAACCCCAACAAAATACACTACGTTATATCAGCAGCCAAAAACTATCCGGGCAGGTTCCTACTGTCCTACCTTCCTAGAGCCAGATGTACGCACGAGTACGTGTCAGTAACTCCAGATGGGTATAAGTTCAGGCAGAGAATGTTCGACTCGCTGTCTGGGTTACTCAAATGGTTCAAAGAGCATTTCCGAGACCCGCCGCCTAGCGGGACGCCCGCGCAACGGACGCCGGCGATGCGAACCCCACACGGCATGACGTCAGCGATCTACCACACTCCAGCCGCGCACACGCCTGCCTTCCACACTCCCGCGCACACGCCAGGTCCAGCGTACATCAACACTCCATACACGCCATCCGCTCAAACTCCCTATATGACTCCGTTCGCGACTACCCCCCGCCAACCAGACTTCCTAACCCCTGCCGTTCCTAGACACAAACCCCAGCCGGTAATCTCCATGCCGCAGCAACTGCCTTCAGTCTACACCGAGCCATCAGATTGGCAGAAAGCGGCGGAAGACTGGGTGAGGCACAGAACGGTCCGTGACACGCCGTCGACGCCTCGCAGTGAAGGCATGTCGACTCCTAGACAGTCTCAGCGTACGCCTAGGATGGATGCAAGAACGACCCCCCGACACGACATGCGTTCGACGCCGCGGCACGACGCGCGGTCGACCCCGCACGGCACGCCGCACCACCATTCCGGCCGCTCGTCTAGAGCCACCTCCGTCCGGTCTACACCTCATACAAATACTTCTCCTCGATCCATGTCTATGGGCGATGCGACCCCACTCTATGACGAGAACTAAAGGGTATACTATACACATGGTGATTTAAGTTATCGACGCGCGTTTTTCGAAACGCGCTAAGCTTGATAAGTACACGCAGTAAATTGCGTTTTTCTTTTTGAAATACGCGATTCGGCGACAATGTCATGCCATGTGTATACTGGCTCATGTGTATAGACTCCAAACCAAGACTGACCCCATCGAGTCGATGTCGAGATATTTATTTTTGTACGGCGACGGATATGACGAACGCTTTACGATATATATCGAAATCCTATTTTATAGCCAATGCTCCTATAGTATGTTAAATGTTCGATAGGTTGATATTTAATATGACATGATTATGACCAAAATGAAATAGATAGTCAATTGTATATTTATGTTTAAATCGCATACTCAAAGCTGTATCTAATAAGGTGTTTTCTGTCCTATGTTGAACGTGGTTTGATGGTAAATTATGTTTCTATTGATATAAGATAAGTGATTTATCATATGTTCGATGTCATCTCTTCTGCAAGCTCCTATCCATATATTTGTGGAATGCTTGCAAAGTGGTGCGTTTTACACGAAATCACACTCGTAAATAACAAGGAATTTAATTTAATTGTCAACTTGGTACTTTAATAAGTACGTATATTGTACTTGTAACCTATGATTATAAAAACAGTAAAGAATGTATTGCCGCTTTAGAGCAGAACGTTGTAACTACTTTGAAGGTCGGTGTCTGCAGTTGATACAAAACGGCGTGGTTTAATCTAATTACTGTAGCTTTCCCTGACAAAATGGAGGCAATATTAATCTGGTTGCCGTTCACCATTAAACCAAAGCAGCTCAGCTGATTTAACTTTCATCCAAAGAAAGTAGGTTCAACTTCCAAAGGCTAGTTTAAATCCACCAACACATCGATCGCACATCGATTAGATGCCTATTACTGTATTTGAATACTGTGAACGTGGGTAAAATTTTTTGCTTGTATGCTCTAAAGCTTTGAAATGTTATATTGGCTGAGCTGTGATTATAAGCAGTAATTATATTAATAATATGTCTACCAATGGGTAGTAGAGCCTTTCGTAAGGTTGGTGCAAGGCGGCGGTTTTTCACAGCAGTTCTCTTAAAATTAGAAATAAAATTATGAGAATCTACTATGTTTTTTTATTACTGTATGAAATCCAGTACTTACTACTGAAGGTAGGAAAAGTTTTCCTTTGTGATCTTGATAGAAGGTTGTCAAACATGTCCTTTGTAAAGGCTTAAAATATCAGTTTATTTAGAGGATAAAAAAACTTGGGACGAGTTTTGCTCCAACTCGATAACAAACATTCTAACAAGGTAAAGGTTTCTTGTGCGCTTCTTTACTTTACCTGAAAAAGATTCAAGTCAACATCAAAGTGATCACTTTATTTCCTAGTTTTATGAAATGTAAATTTCTTTGACCTGCCCATGAGACCTTAGTGCTATTTCCTTTAGACCTCTATCTAAAGGAAATAGCACTAAGGTTTGATGTTTGATAGATTTTTTTTGTTCCTATATAAAAAACCTGAAAGCATGGACGACGAAATACCACGCATCTATGCCTGAGAGTGTGTAAGTTTAATAAAACGAACCTTTGATGTCATTCATTGTTGTGGTTTTAATTTACTTAGCTGGATTATTATTGAAATATTAAAATAACTTACGTTTAAAGATTGGCCGGATTTGTGAGAATTCCTAAATTTCGAGAGAGCAGAAGAATGGAAAAAAATTATCGAAAAGCTACTACTTTTCTAAGTATACATTTTTGTATTTATGGAAATAAAGAATTTTTGATTTCTTTTGATTTTTACGTACCATAAAACAGTATTCAAGAGAACGAATGGCATATTCTTTGGTAAGTCCTAATTTTTCTCTTTTTTCTTTCTTTATTGTTTTATCTATGTAGGTACTCTAATTATGTAGTAGGGTTTAACAATTTTATATTTTATAAGTACTTAAAAAAAAACGTTATTGAGTCTCGTTCTCGTAAAGGATCTAGTGTACCTAGGTACCTACCTACCCTAGTCTTACAGTTTTGGTACTTACCTACCACATAGTAACTTAAACAAACCAAGTCTCGTTTTAATCAAAACAATCTTGAAATTAAATATTCAAGTTTGTCATCATGCGAAAAAATAACAGGTTCCTTCCACTCATCGGTAATATAATTGTACCTAACAACACCTAACACGTGAGCGGTTCATCCGGCGAGTTCATTCAGTCGAAGATTCGTGGTCGAGCCGCGTGCGCTTGCGACGCGACGTTAGAAACGTTCAATCGGTAAAAGGAAAACTGCGTGTAAAAGAAAAACTGGTTTTTAGTTTAGAAATTTGCTTGTGGTGGACAATGTGCGCGGATAGAGTATTAAAGGATATAAAATAGGTATATATAAAACAAAGTCGTGTTAGCTCATCGAGTTGTGAGCTACACCATTTATGACTCAAGAACGACGGGACCGATTTTCATAATTTTTGATTTGTTGGATTTCTCTTAGTGTGGAATAGGATAAGAAATAAGTATTAAAATCATTGGAAAATTGACGAAAAAATAATTACCCGTGCGAAGCCGGGGCGGACCGCTAGTATATTAATATATAGCCTATGACACTCACAAATAACGTGACTTTCTATTGGTAGAATAGAAAGAATTTTCAAAATCGATTCCTTAGCAGTATTACCCCGTGATTACCCCCTACAGCCTCACAAACTCGCAAGCTTTGCTCTTTTTAATATTAGTATAGATAAATATTGGTAGTTGTAAATGCCTAGCTAGTTAATTTTTTTATACTTTAATGTGTGTAATATTGATAACTAAAGCAATTGTTACCAAACATTTTGAAACAAATTTAATTTGACATTTGGCAATAAAGCACAGTGTTTTCATTATGTAAGACAATCAATTGAACTCTTCTTATTATAAAGGACACGTTAAACCTGACATTTGCAAATACCAAAGCTATAAGCGCGTTAGACACATCATTAGTCAAATGTTGATAAACAAGATCCGTCAAGTGCGAGTGTAACGCGCGCCGAGGGTTTCGAACATTTGCCAATTATTTGGACAGTAAATTTTTCGACTTTTTTCGGGTGGCAATTTTTTGAAAAGTATGAAACCTACAGAAATTTCGAAAACTGTTTTAAAAATTGAAAATTCTACTTATTTCATCAACAAAATTTGTACTGAAAATTTTAATTTTTCATATATTTATATATTTGCACGAAATATATCATTATTTCAAATTTCAAGTAAATAGCTGCAGTAGTTACGATATATTAGAGTAAGTTAGAGATATTCAAGAAAGACCCCGCTCTTTCTTGAACGGACAGACCGAGACCATAAGGGTTTCGAAACCGATCTCGAAACCCTAAAAACAAGAATTATGGTCAAATTGGTCGAACATGACGAAATCATCATAATATGCGGGAGTTCCCTAAAATCCCAAAATGTTAAGTAGGTAGATGTTACCTGAAGGGATGGAGTAAGACAAAAGGCTTGACTTGAATTGCTTCAATTCCTAAACAACAATAACAATTTTAACAATCAACACAGTGTGTAGGTAGTTGATAAGGATTTAAGAGTAGTACGGCTTAAAGCAGTACTTGGCTACATAAAAACTCATGCATTGATGTTTAAAAAAATATTATTATATGCCCTTTTCCAATGATTAGCTGTAGTTTAGTGTCATTTACATGATAGAGTTTATATTTAAGCTATAAAATGATTTAATTAGATTAGTTTCCTTAAACCCTCTAACGTTTTTTAATAGGTAATCAATTTGATCAAATAAGAATTTGTGTTACAAAAAATAAACAGTAGAGAACATCTACTCTATAGATCATAAGTACCTACTTCTGAGACAAGATCCCTGATATATATATTCCTACCTATATATACCGAATCCTTTGTAACGAAATATCTTTTTTGGTCCCATAAGAGTGGACCAACGAAGAAATAATAGGATAGTTTAACGTGATTGTACGGAACTCAACCCACTATATTAAAACATGTCAAATTACAAGCTCAACAGCGGAGATTAGCTGGTAGAACGTGGAAATCTAATGTGTGGTGCGAGTCTTAATAATAATAATAATATAATATAATTCAATAATAATAATTCATTTTTATTTAAGACACAGACAGCTTAGATATACGTATACGTACATAAAAAGGATGAGAGTAGGTAGGTAACACACATTACAAAGATAACAGATTACAGACACTAAGGCGGTCTCCCTATAAGTACTAATATAGTTACATCGTTTTAGAGTGAATAGATTCTTTATTAAATATTTTTGAGATTAAGGCAAAAAAACTTGTTGATATGTCGAGACATTTGGATCATCTTCCGCAATTTTTAATAAATACTAATTATTGCTTGATCATGCTCAAATTATATTTAGGATTGATTGATGCCCAAGGTTTTTATATTATCAAAAATGTTAATGCAAAATAATTTTGTAATTTTATAAGATATGGAATCTTGTTTATATGAAGTATCAGCGGTGCGGTGTTTATAAAACACAGGTAGTGTTTTGTTTAAAGTGTCAAATAAAGTGACGTATTTGAAATTTTATATGTACTTTAAAGAAATATTTAACGAGTTTACGTTTTTGAATTATTTCGTCTGCTATTGACCTAAACCCACGTGAAGCAAATCTTAGCAAGGAACTGTTTTTTAGTTTTTTTATGGCTATGATCAAAACACAAAGTTGATTGGTAGATAGATAGAGAGTTTAGAAGCTCGAATGTAATCGAAATCACTTATTAAAAGAATAACCTGTTCAAATCGTTTTACTTTAGCTTTGCGATGCCAAAGTAAATATATTTAATTCGGTATATTATTTGTAAAAAATGTAAAAGTATGTATTTAATTTTTTTACTTTCAAAAAAAGGTTGAGCCATTGGATCAATCGCAGTTGTTACGACATACCATTTGGCTTGCAGCCAAAATTTGTTGCAGAATCAAAAGCTAAGAATTGAGGTCGGGACTCCAACCGACCCAGCTGGGCTTTGGATCCCGTGGTGGTTGTGAAGCTGCGGTACACTCGCTTCGATCGTTTCTGTCTTACCACACAAAAGATTTGGTACGACACAATTGGAGCATTTGGGAAAATAAGAGATTTTGTGCTAAAAATCTAAAAATCAACAATTTCCCAAATGCTTCCAAAATACAAATGAAAAATAATAATATGAATATAAATTCAAGTTTGATGGATGGACTTGGATATCGCAGTTCGGTGGTAGATCCATCTTCAAGAGGCGCTGCTGCCCACCATGATGATAGATGTAGCTATAAGCCTGAAATCAAACATGGGCTACTTTTTATCCCTTAAATCGGTTCCCATGGGATGGAAATAACGTTTACATTATATAATTGAACAACGCGTGCGAAGCTGCGGGCAGAAACTAATAATGAGATTGAAATGAAAATTATTTACAAATTGCGGCAAATTACTTTTCCGCTAGTGTTATTGCACGCAGAATTAAATAATGCAAAAAAAAATCAATGCAGCCATTCAAATTAATAAGTGGTGATAGTGTTATGTAAGTATGACAATTCATATAAGTACCTAATTTTTATAGGCTTAATTTAATGTTTGTACCTTTAGCTTGTTCTAGGTTTAATCTACTGCAATATTATCCTGTTTTAAAAAAATTAAATTTTTTATTATCTAATAAAATTACAATCATTATTAATAGAATTAAATTAAAACTAGTATTTACAATAGAAACAATTGAGGTAACTGCACTGTTATAAAAATAGGTTCTTAAATTTGGTTTGGTTTTCGGTTAAAAAATTGGTCGCTGTTTCAATGTCTCAAAATAGGTATTGCATAAATTTTATGCCTCATTACATTAAAGAATGAACACCTCGCTTATCGGTCTCCTTTTGTTCAATGAAAAAATATTTTCATGTCTTAAAATTCATGCAAAAAAAAAAAAAATTGGGACTTTATTAAATTTTCGTGGGGAACTATCAATACTAAATTATAATGAGGAAAGATTTGTTTGTTTGAATTGAATAGGCTTCGAAGCTACTGGATCGATTAGAAAAATTCTTTCACCTTAGAATCCTACATTATCCGTGATGAACATAGACTATAGAATTTAACCGTGCGAAGACAGGGCAAACCGGAGTTTTGATTTTTGCACTGACTTAGCTCTGCTCTTTCCCGCACTTATGAACGCGAAATCCTATGCCTATCCTTTTCACATTTTTTGCATAAATCGCCTTCGTTGTAAAGTGACGTGTTATGCAGAGACCGTTCGTTCGTGTAGTGTTGTCAGTATAGGGAGAGAAGCCGCTCGCATCGGATTTTGGCAAACAGGTTAAAGTATCCATGCTGACTGCGAATGGTAGATATGTATATTAAGCCCCGTAATAACGGTCCAGGGGCTCCCTGCAAGTCAATTTATGATGATGAATGTATCTTTACTTAACTACCTACATATCATAAACAATGTATATTATATGCTTTCTGTGCGGAAACGTCGCTAAGCAGATAATTTCAAGGCGAAGATTATGCTAGGCTTAATACAGTAGATTATGTATATAAGTGCCGGTTTTCAATATATCTAAGCGAACCTGAAATATTTAAAATGAACATAAACAACATGATTAAAAGGTTGTTTTAAAGCAGGCCAACAAATTGTTAAAAACCACAGATTAATCTGTGTTAAAAACATAACATTCAAAAGACAATTAGAATTTGCAACGATTAATCGAAGTCTTAGTCTTCGCGCGGGAATCCCGACTCAGGGATATCCTATCCACCGGGGGTCAGGAGCAGCGCATCCTGCACCGAACTGCGATCCCCAACCAAGATAGATGTGAATTGAACGAATTTGGGTTATACATTAAAACAATTTTTCTCCGTCATCTTTATAGCAAAAACTTAAAAAAAAAATACACAATAATCTATGGGATACAAGGCAGATACCCTTCGGCTCGAAAATTAAAAAAAAAACTATTTTAAATATCAGAAATAATTGTGCAAAGTACCATCTGTTTTCTTAGTTTTTAAAATTTTTCTCTTAAACTATTAATCACAAGATTTTTTTATTTTCATCACCATAATAAATAGAAGAATACTCAGGGCGCCTTTGGCTTATTTCTGCAAAACAATGTCTTAATTAAAAGATAATCAGCAAAAACTTGATTTTGAGCTCAAGCCGCTCTGCTCTATCCCGCTCCTTTAAACGCGAAATCCTATGCCTATCCTATTCACAAAATGGCGTCATATACTTGCCTCTTAAGGCATTAGGTACCCCTGATGATAAAGGTCGAAACGGCGATCATCAGGGTCCTTTTTTCTTGCTCATAGAGGCTTTTGTGCCACTATTTATCAGGGAAAGCTGTTGTTGGTGTGATGAGGTCAACATATTAGCTCCACTTTGGTGAAAACCGATTCTAAGACAATATCGTATTTTTTGGAAAAGACAAAAATCATCACCAGGTTTTTTTTTCTTATTGTCTATAGACCTTCGTTTGACCACAATCTCACCTGATGGAAAGTGAACATGTGGGCGACGATGTATCACGAAGGTCTAGAAGATACCTGTTTACTCCTGTGTCATTGAAACGACCCAGGTAATTGACCGGAAAAACAGCAGCAGGGAGCGTGTTCCAAACCCCAGCGGTATGAACGATAAAGGTGGAAGAAAATAAATTCCTTAAATTTCGGTTCATTCATATTGTTTCATATTTAAACCCAACTCTACATTTTTCATGCCGTCAATATTGCTAATCGAATAATGTACTTTGTAGTAGTTGTAGTGTAGTTATAGAGTTTGAATGAAAAAATAGAGTTTGAAATGAAACCTTGATTTTTTGTTTCATCAAAACCATAAATGGCTGAACTAGGAAGTTGTAAGTCACTTCTGCATTACTGCAATCTAATCTACCTTACGATTTTTGTATCATCTTCAACTCCATTGAAGATTTGCAACAAAAAATGTTTATCACGAACTTAAGACCTTCAAACAAAAATAATAAGACCGCGAAGATATAATCAGAGAATTGTAATAACATTAGTATGTACAGTCGAGTACAAGAGTGCTGATCTTAATTTCTTTCGTGAGATCCAATTTTCTTTGACACATTTTCCATTTACCTTACTTGACCTCTCCCGGATCTTGTCGCCTTGTCGATCTGCCGTCCCATCTGATTATGATTATGACAGTGAGCACTTTAACTAACACTGATGCATTTTCTATTCCAGAAAGTGCATCAGTGTTTGCACACACACTGGTGCACTATAATAATGCCATAAGATATCCTCTGTTGAAACTGTGCCACGCCGTGGTCGAAACTCGGCTAGATGGGCATAAATATCATAATTTACCGAAATACTAACGTAAAATTTATAATTGTTTTATTTTTTGATTATTATTAGCAGTTCCTCCTAGAGTCTGTTATCTTTAAATGAAGTTTTGTTTTGAAACATCTTAACGTTTCTTTCCTAACTATCCTCATGGTGAGGTCATCATAATTTTTCTTTATGTTTTTCCTCGACCATTTCACAGTCTATTAAATTTAATACATAGTAAAGCCTGGTTATGTGTCGCCGCCGGATCGTGGAATCAGCCTTTTTGTAGAATAGCTAGAGCGATTGCAAATCGGCGCAATTAATTTATATGCCTATGTCGATTGTAGAACGATCAACGTGCAATAATATTGCTAAACGTTGCATAGCCATCTCGTCGAGTGAAATTAATAATGTCTGTATAAATGCGTGAAATCAGCGTTCGTTTTGCAATCGGCCTAGCCATTCTACAAACGGGCTGATTCTACGATCCGGCGGCGACATATACACTACCTATATGTATAAATACCGTAATTGGAGTCTACAGGGATCTTGACCGTTCTTCACAAGAGAATAGGCAATCTTCATTTGTATGGAGAGCTGTTCCAAGTTCAAGACACAATCAGCGTTGACCACGTGACCTTAAACTAGAGCTCAGCTACTTTTGCACCTGTCTGTACACATATTGATTAAACTTTAACTGCTTAGATTAGAAAAACAATAATCTTTGTGGTTCTCACGATGTGATGGGTAATCCCCTGGTTTATCTGCGAGATTCCATCCGGCACCCGGCGTGAAAAAACGCGGGTTTTTCGCGCGCAAAGTTGTATAAAACAGCTGGCTTTTATAATATTCGTTTAGTACATAGGTACATCCTTTTACGCCTTAACAAATTGTTATGTAAACCCGAAAGGTCTTCATGAAAAAAGGAATCATATAAAATGATTGTTTAAAAAAACTTTCTGGACAAATACATTTCCTTCTGGAATAAAAATTTTGATGGGACCAACTCGGAATCATTCTTCAGTCAATAGAGAAATATTTCCAAATCGGTCCATTCGACGAATAAATCGACGAACATACTATAAAAAAAAAACATACAGCCGAACAAAAAACCTCCTTCAATTAGTTAGACGGACTCGCCATACAAAGCTAAGCAAAAACGTCTGCTCTAAAGTGTCTACACTGTTTAACAGTCAGTGACAGTTGTATAACAGTCCCAGTACTTACAATTCTTTATTAGTAACGACAAGTTAAAAGTAAAGAAAGAGATATAAGGTAATTAATAAATTATAAAATATTGGACATAAGTAAAATTATCTCACACGAATAATTTATTTATTTAATATTAAATTAATTTATCATCCAAATTATATAACAGGCTATGTGTAGAACTCTTCTACAGAATAAAAAGAATTCTCGAAGACTTTTTTTCAATCTACTTATAAACATTGTGGTGGAAGGTGCTTCCTGTTTCATAGTGCCTGGCAGTCTGTTGTAGACCGAAGGACCCATAATATGTATACACATACTTCTCCATTATAATATGTATTTAACTTATATATTTAACTGCCTTTAGGTTTTGGGAACAATAATAAAATGGCTGAATAAAACAAGTGACGAGATCTAGTAATTCTTTTGCTTAAACTGAAGTGATCGTGCTATTCCCAAGTGGGGTAGGTATGTCCCATCTAATCACGCTGGAACCGATCACGGTGCATCCGATCATGGCAAATTGCGCCAAACAGTTTCATCCGATCACGTCATACAAATACGCACTATTTGTACCTTTTTATTAACGTTTGCAAGAATAATTAATAGATTTTCATTATTAAAACATATGATTAAAATTAGTTTGTTAAATTTATTAATTTACATTACGGATGCACCGTGCTCGGTTCCAGCGTGATCAGATGGGACATATCCCCCAAGTTACCGGCTTTGTCAATAGTGTTTGAGTGAAGTGAATAAGTATCCAGCGAAAAGTGAGTGGCCTACCTGAAAAGTAACAATAGGCAAAAGTTAGACTTTTTGGAAAATATCCAGTGAAATCAGTGTTCCAAGGATCCAGTCAAAGTGGCCCTAGAGGCCCACCGAAAATGTCAGCAGAAAAATCTGAAGAAGAAAATGTAGAGGCAATGAAACCTGGCGAGACATGGAGGATTTTGAAGAACGTAGTCGTTATCAGCCTGGCGTTTATGGTGCACTTCACAGCGTACAGTGTGAGTTTTATTTGATTTACATTTAATAGCTTAGCCTTGCAGCTAAACCACTTGCAGTATGTAGTAGGTACTTATAGTACTCAAATATTTAAACGTGGACTTAGGCCATTACAAACACACAGCAATAATCTATAAAATACACATCTTACGAGTTAGGTACCTGTTTTATTGTTATTATATTATAAAAAAAATATACTTTCGCGGTTTGTTGTGTAACTTTTCATCCCACCTCTGTGAGGAAATGACTAAATGCAAAAAAATTACATTTTCGCATTTTTAACAGTTTGTCAATTCTGTTGGCGTCAAATAAACTTCCTCGTTGCTAAAATCACTCGTTTTAGGTTATTCACTTGTTTTCAAGTAACAATATGACGTGAAAAGTAAATGGCGCTCGCAAAGCAAATTAAATAAAAAGTACACCAAGAAGGTTCCGAGTCTGAGTTTTTAACAAATTAAAAAAGGTTGTATGATAAATTCGGCACCATGGAGGTTAAAGTAAATAGGTTTAATGATGTTTTGAATTCACAAACTTAGTGCACACGATGTTCTAAATTCAATTTACCATAGCGGATAAAAACGGTTTATCGAAGAACAAAAATACTCTTTCCGAAATGGGAGGATGAAAAATATCTTACTACTCTTTGTTTCATATTTATATGAGCAGTCAGGGTTTTCAAAATTATCTTAGCAAACAAAGCTCTTAAAGTTATCTGTACGTAAAATGCATCATCAAAAATAATAATCTAAGTAAGTTTTTCATAAGTTTATAATAAAAGCATTATAGTTAGCTAGGTATTACCATTTCGTAATAAGGAATAAAAACACAATAATATACATGGTTAAAGAATATGGACAAACAACAATTACTTGGATTTTGTAACCCCATTATAAATAAAAAATAACCAGGTTTTACATTCAAAATATACTAGACACGTAGAGCGAGAATCTAGGCCTACACTACAGATACGATCTGCACCGTAAGATGTCTCTTAATTCTTCTTTTTTTTTCTTGTCTCTTTTTTCTTTCTTCTTCTGTAAGGATTCTTCCCAAGGTACGAGTACCTTGGGAAGAATCCTTCCACGGTCTGTAGATCTAACACTTTATGTTCAAGATGCCTATATTTAAAACTATTTAGCTGCGACATTGGTCTATGTTCTAAAAAGGTTATCTTCCATTACTTTTCCGGATGGTAAAAGGCCATGTTACTTGTTTTTCCTTGAGCACAGTCACCTAATCGCAAGAAAAACCTTAACGAATTTAATACTAGGTTAAGGTCTGTTTTTTAAGCACCGCACGATAACAGCCAGACAAGATAAAAATACTACATTTGAAGATTTACCTACTATACTTAGATGCCTTTATGAAATTGGCGCAGGACCGTCTGGAGTGGCCCAAACAGTTTGGCCTATTACCATTCAGGTTCCTGATGATTTTGGGTAAGGCCACCAGGATCCCCTAGCTAGAGTGATCCCCTATGACGTAAAGTAGGTAAAGATGATGATACACCGAGTGGGTTTTTTCTTCTTTGTTGTTTAGTGTTAAAATGAGATACTGGGTAAAATGAGATAGTGTAGGTAGCAGTTTCGAGTTTTATACACGCTCTTTGCCCCTGGGTCTATTCAGCTCTCGGCATGATGTCGAAAATTCATCCCGTTTTGGAATCGAACCCCTTACCATCTAAAAGTGTCTCAAGTCTTTGTCAAGGCAACAGAGAGATCGTCATCGTCTCTTGAAGACACAAACCGGGAGGAGGTTAAGAACGAAATCAAGAATCATTTAAACAGAATGAGAATGCAATGCAACGTACCTTTGTTTCTGATATTGTGTGTACTTACGAGACGTATTGCGTGGCATATATAAGTACTATAATATAAGTACGTGTGGGTGTGACTCTAGCTAGCTTAGCTAGGCCATCTGTTTTCATACAACATCAAGCTTCCGGATCTGAGGGTCTGTCTGCTTTTAGCCTACCTACCCAGGTTCGCCCTTCGACGATTGCGATTTCATCTAGCAGGTTTTTGCCACGTTTTTGCTATCTATCCATTTAGGTACCGCCTTATAATCAGTATATAAAATCTGTCAACTCTATCAATGACTTTAATGCTTGTGTTCAGGGTGCCGCTAACCTGCAGAGCTCCATCAATGCTGAAGCCGGTCTGGGCACAGCGTCGCTGGCCGCAGTCTACGCTGGGCTCATCTTCTCCAACATCTTCCTACCAGTCGTGGTTATAAAGTGAGTTGTCACCACAGTCTTAGCTTTATTTATTTTTAACCAACTCCATAAAAGATAAGATAAGACCGTTTCCACTTTCTCCTACTCGGTTCTCCTACTGGTGACGAGGACCAATACGTCCTTATGCTTCTATCGTGACCATTATATGCAAATAGACTGACGGACTGACCGACTAACCGACTGACCGACTGACCGACTGACCGACTGACCGACTGACCGACTGACCGACTGACCGACTGACCGACTGACCGACTGACCGACTGACCGACTGACCGACTGACCGACTGACCGACTGACCGACTGACCGACTGACCGACTGACCGACTGACTGACAGACTTACAGACTGACGGATAGACGGACTGACGGACTGATGGAATGACCGGCTGACGGACTGACGGACTGAAGGACTGACGGATTGACGGTCTGGCGGACTGGATTGACGGTCTGATGGAATGACCGAACGACAGACGGACAGACGGACTGATGGAATGACCGACAGAGGGACCGACAGACTGACTGACCGACTGACAGACTGATGGACTGATGGACTGATGGCCTCAAAGTCAAAGCCATTCAAAAATGACAATATAGGGTGTGTGGCTTTTGTGTAATCGCACATCAGTGATGTAGGAACCACTAGTGTAGAAAATCCATGTAGCATCTTTCCAGGTATTAGGTATAATAGTGTGCATTAGTAGGTATTTATAGTTATTGATTTTAGTTTTGTATTATTTTTGGCTGTTGATTTTGTTTGAACGATAAAAAATGAAATAAATAAAAGTTATTAATTCGCTTTAAGCGATAAGGTCGCCAAATCCATTGCTGTTCTCTTTAATACATATGTTTAGTTTAAAACAATCTGTTTTTTTAAAGGTGATGAATAAATACGTATTTTCTGTCTATCTATCTATTTATTCAGTACGAACTGTTATGCTATGGTAATGAGGGAGTACACATAGGAACGTTGAGAAATAGATCTAAACTGATCGTATTAGGACAGAAGATAACTGGCAGTAACGAGCAGATGAGAAAATTGTGCAATTCCAACCAATTGAGTGAGCTCTTGCAACGTTAGGCTGATTCACTGTAATACTATTGAGTGCCTACTAAACGTATATAAAAGGTCAAGAGTCTGTGTTTCCTTTTTCAAAATCAACATCAAAATGCTTTATTTCTTTTAGACCTTACAGGACTTTTGGACACGTCACAAAAATTCAAATTACATAAGTAAAACTAGGTAATAAAGTCATCAGTTTGATTTTTCGTTCGCTTTAATCTTTGTAAAGTAAAGAAGCGAACAAGAAACCTTTACCTTGTTAGAATGTAAGTGTAAGCCCCGGCTTCGCACGGGTTGTTAATTTTTTCGACATTTTTCCCATGTTTTTAATACTTCTTATCCTATTCCGGACTAAGAGAAATCCAACAAATCAAAAACCATGCAAATCGGTCCCGTCGTTCTAGAGTTATAAATGGTGTAAATAACACGACTTTGTTTTTTATTCAAAGCATTTTCATTCGCGTGGGTTTTACTAATAATTTTCTGATTTGATAACGATTATGACGTATATTTAGTCCCTGGAACTAAACTAAACAGACTAAACCCTCGAGACTAAATAAGTTACTTCCAACCCTAGGGTAACAATGTACCTACTATTTTCTATGAATAAACATTTTTTTTTCCTTTACTTTTTGTGCTATAAGACCTTGCTTCTCGCCAAATTTCATGGTCCTTAGTCAACGGGAAGTCTGTCAGTCCATCAGTCCGCCAGTCCTTCAGTCCGTCAGTCCGGCAGACCGTCAGTTCGTCAGTCCGTTAGTCCGTCAGTCCGTCAGTCCGACAGTCCGTCAGTCCGTCACTCCGTCAGCCCGTCAGTCGGCCAGTCTGTCAGTCCGTCAGTGCATCAGTCTGTTTGTCCGGCAGTCGACCAAAGTAAATTACAATCAAATAATATAATCAATTGAGCTAACTGCAGACTAAATGACATTATTTATACAGAAAGAAAATATCAATCAAATAATAAATTTAAATTAAAACTAGTATTTACAATAGAAACAATTAAGCTATCTGCAAACAATCTACAGGTAGCTTAACTGATCCATATCAATAACAGTCGGAAGCGTGCCTAGCCCAAGTCACTGGCTGCATTGCCCTGCTGTGTATGGCATTGCTGATGCGTTGCGCCAGATACTCACATGCTCTCGGATCACGCATCGCTTAATGCACTGTACAATTTAGTTAATTGACATTCTGGGACTCTTGACACCAGTAGCAGCCTGCCATTACTAATGTAATAACATTAATAATCGATTAAAACAATAAAATTCTATGCATCCCTATTGGAGGAGACCCTCACTTTCTTGGGTCTTGAGCAGATCTACTCGACCACAGTCTAGCCAGGTACTGTCAGCCCAAGTTCCGATGGAGTCGAAACAGTTAAACTCCTACAGCTCTACAGTCACCTCGTCTTGTACGAGCTAGTCTTCAAGACTACGAGAAATAGACGAGAACTCTAAGATCTCCCTGTGATACCTTTTAAACCTTAAAGAAAGAGGAAGGTCTATCTTTGGCCGTACCAGACGTAGGTACATATGTTTGAACATACTATTTTTATTCTCGATTACACCGTCAATTATGAACCGATTTGGATAGTTAATTTTTTGTATAAAGAAAGATCCATTTATGGAAAATTTCGAAATAATCAAATGAAAATGTTCTCTCAAACAAAACCTATACCTACCAAAAAGATTTAAATAAAAGAACAACCCAGCTTACACTTTTATTGCACTTATTTTTCATTTTGTAACCATTCTAAGTTAAGCGACACTTAAACCTGCTACCTACGAGTCTGACCAAAAATAACTCTGACTGAACATAAATTACTAGTCGTACAAACGACGTCCGTTTCGTTTGAATACCGCGAGCGAAGTGAAGTGAAAAAGGGTTCGCGGTTTTTTTTCGAATGGACTAATATGCTGTTGACCGCAGATGGCCCGCCAAAAGTCCGGTCAAAGCATCATAGCTTTACCGGACTTTTGGCGGGCGTAGAACGCCTTCTGCGCCCGCCAAAAGTCCGGTAAAGGCGCTTCCCCAGTAATAAGTCAGGTTGGGTAACAACGCACAAGAGCCACCACGTAAGTGAGAACCTTGGCTTAGGTTGTTGCCAGATTCTACAAGGGGGAAATGGAGGTTTCACCTAGGTGTACGAATGCACCATATATTCGAAAGCGGGAATTATCCGACCCCGCATCAGATGGGGTTGGTTTTTGGTCGGGTCAGTAGTGTGCGGAAGCAAATCAGTTGGTAGTTGTTGCCGTCATCTCCGGGTTAGCGTTAATTGGATCAACCGGGTCACCGAGAACGTGTCTCGGTCTACGGAAGAGAGGAAAGAGTGCGCGGCGTGCCTAGCCAGCGCGCCTGTTTGTGTAGCGCGGGTAGGGTTGCTCACTTGGATTCGAAGTATTTCCAATAGTATTCAATTTACATTGTATTACAATATAATTTTGTTTGTTCTAGATGGCTAGGCACGAAATGGACGATAGCCCTGTCCTTCATAACCTACATGCCGTACATAGCAGCCCAGCTCAAGCCCACCTTCTGGACCATGATCCCTGCAGGGCTTTGCGTAGGGCTTGGCGGTGGGCCGCTGTGGTGCGCTAAATGTACCTATTTATCCGTGGTATGTATGTACTCTTAGTACCATCGCCTAGAACACATACCTAGATAATTATTTGTTAAATCTATTGGAATCCCTTATTATTTACTCATCTAAAAGCTTGATTTTTAGCATCGCGTGACATTCCAGCTCTTTACGTATTATAGTACGATTCACAATACGCATCCTGAAACCGTCTGTTTCAAAAGAGAACACATTCGACTTTTTGGGTTTCCATTCCATTTCAATTAGAATCATTCTAACGCTCGAACAGAAAACATGCCTATATAGCAAAATTGCAAAAAAAAACTCACATCATAGACACAAAAAAGGACGAATTCTATTGAAAAATCAATTTGAAAGCGATCGTAAAATATTTAGATAAAATTCATAAATATTTGATAAAAATCATTTTATTTTATTTATTTATTTCCAATATGTACATAGGTTTGGTTGCTTAAGATCTAATTTTAGCCTTAGTTAGTACATACACCCTGTTGGGCACTGCAGTTTACATTGTTAGTCATTAATACTATGTTAATTTCTTATTTTATTCATAATCTCATTAAACCGATGCATAAAACTAAGGCATAAGTTCAGGCACGGGTTCAGGGTTATATTAAACTTACAATTTGGTCTAATGTTAAAAATAATAAATTCTATATTTAGTATTTTTAACATTAGACTTAATATTAATAGAAAATCTAAATAATGAATAGGACATTCATGTACCTACAAATGTCCATTTCAGTTATTATTAATAATATTATTCTCAAATAATTTATCTGTCAAGAATTCGTACACACTATATCAACATTTATTAATAAGAATTTTTTTCGTTTATTAGTAAAAAAGTTTTATTTTGTCGTGTTTTTTTGGGATCGTTAGATAAATCATATTTTAATTGACATTTTTAAGGCATTTTACTGTGGATGTATAAATTAGATTAAGGTTGCACCAATTTATTTCTACTGGCTCTGTTGGCTATAAAGTAGTGGAATTGTTGTTTTTTTAAAGCTCTCGGAGGGCGGGTATTTTGTTCCAGGTATCTGATGCTCACAGCAAGATCTCGAAGATATCACCAGAAGCTCTCTTGGTGCGGTTCCTAGGCCTGTTCTTCATGATCTTCCAAATGAACCAGGTCTGGGGAAACCTCATCTCTTCACTTGGTATGTAACATTATGACAAATTATTTCGAGTACCTTGAGCAGATTCTGCAGTTGGGTGTAAACAATTTCCAGAAGGCGGCCAAGAGGAGGATCCAGTTAGGTTGGGCAGCATTCGTAAAACTACGTCGAGTCTTCTCGTCATCCATACCGCAATGCTTGAAAACGAAAGCTTTCAATCAGTGAGTCCTACCCGTCATGACCTACGGAGCTGAGACGTGGACACGACGGTAGGGCTGGTTAAGCAGCGGTTTGGCAGTTTAAAGTCGCCCAGCGAGCTATGGAGAGAGCTATGCTCAGAGTTTCTTTGAAGGATACGATTCGTAACGATTACATCCGACACAAAAACAAAGTTATCGACATAGCTCAAAGAGTTAGCAAGCTGAAGTGGCGATGGGCTGGCCATATCTCGAGAAGACAGACAACCGCTGGGGTAAAAGTCTTCTTTAGTGGAGACCACGACTCGGCAAACGTAGTGTAGGATGCCCTCCGACCAGGTTGGATGACGATTTGCGAAATATTGATGGCAGATGCTGGATGCGGCAAGCTGAAGACAGGGTGCTATGGCGGTCGTTAGGGAGGTCTATGTCCAGCAGTGGACTAATATTACAAAGGTAATACACATATTATGAGAGTATGATTTTTTCTTTACAGTGCTATCATCAGGCAACAACACAGCCGCAGTGACGTCACTGAACGCGAGTTCGATTCCCGAGCTCTGCGGCGCGAACTTTCTCCCTGCCGATGATGCTGGAGAGGCTCTTCCTCCACAGCCTCCGGAGAAGATACATATGATTGCAGGTTATGATTATTCCCAGCTCTACATCCCAGGCACCCATCTATTCTGCAAGAGCCAATAAGGCGAATATCAGGGGAGGCCTGCGTTCAGCCGTGGACCATTATAGCCTGTTGAGGACTCTAGAGGTGCTACACCAATTCCCATAGAATGAAATAATAAATAAAATGTCAAGGAGTTTATAGTTCATATACCTTTATTTTATTTTGTCCAGGAATTTATCTCGCGTGCATGGCAGGAGCTGCTCTCATTGTTGCTATTGGAGTTGACTCTATGAAAAGGTAAGCATTTTATGTAGTAACTAGATACACTAATATTACCAAGATCCGTTAAGTGCGAGTGTAAATCGCGCGCCGAGGGTTTCGAACATTTGTTAATTACATAAATAACGCTGGACAATTCACAAAGCATTACCTAGCCCCAAGCTAAGCAGAGCTTGTGTTAAGGGCACTAGATTATTATCTGCACTAGATATTATCTAGTGCCCTAGATATTATCAGTTATCTCGTAGATAACTGATTTGCATATGTAATACAATACACAGATAGATATTTTTTATTATATATAGAAAACGACCAGAACACCCTGAACAAACGTCTGCAGATCGTACACACATTTGTCCCGAGGCGGGAATCGAACCCGTAACTTCCTGCGTCGCAGGCAGACCTTCGCCCACCGCGCCACAGAGGTCACCAATTATACACATAATGTAGGTATAGGTACCGGATAGAGAAATTCACCGAAAAATAGTAGGTTTCAAATGAATCACTCTGCAAACTTTGAGGATAGTGTTAGTTTTAGGACTATTTTAAATATATTTCAAAAAGAAACATAGAAATTTCAAAAACTGTTTTGAAATAATACAAGCCGATACCTTTCATTTGATACCCCATTCCGTAGTATCCTATCGAAAATTATTCCACCCCACATTTCAGATGGACCGCTCTGCAAACTTTGGAGATGAATGGATATGATGAACTTATCGATTGAATAAAAACTTGGTACATTTTTGTCGGGGATTTCTGAATGTTTGTAAAGTTTGTTAGAATCTATGATTGTCTTTAAGTTTCCATTCCGAATGTTTCAGATACGAATCCTCCAAGAAGGCAAGCGGTACCGACTCTGGCCTCGCTTTACTAGCTGTGACCCTCAAACTGCTGGTGGAACCGAACCAGCTGCTTCTCGTCACCATCAACATCTTCATCGGGTTTCAGCAGGCGTTCTTTGGAGCTGATTTTACTGCGGTGAGCTATTTTATTGCTCTATCGAAACGAGCGCTGATATTTTCGTAACTTGGGCAATTTGCTTTGTATTTGTGTGTTTTTCTTAGAGCATAACATTCGGACTTGCTTTCAATTGGTTGTGCTTTGAGTGATAGATGAAATTTGATAGTCTTACAGATTGATCTTGATAAAATTGCTTTCAACTTGACGGGATAGGACCCATTGAAAATTAATTTTGGTGGATTCCCTTCCCTCTTAACGATAATTTCATACACACTTTACTAACCTGTTTTGTAGATTTTCTTTATTGGTAGATTTTCTCTAAAGAGAAATGAAATTATTAAGTCTTTACAAATTTCACATGCCTCAAAGTTGTGAGTTGGTTCTAGTAATCTTGGCTCTGAGTTGTTCCTTCCCAATACCCACCACTCATATAATGCATATCGGAGTATTGGAAGACCAGCGACTCGATGGACCGACGACATCGTTACGGTAGCTGGAAGTTGATGGATGGAGGCGGCTTAGGACCGCTATTTATGGCGTCGTATTTTCTATGTCCAGCAGTGGTTGTATATGGGCTGATAAGTTAATGTCTTGTTGTGTTATTGAGTGGAGACCGCGACTCGGCAAACGTAGTGTAGGACGCCCTCCGACTAGGTGGGATGACGATTTGCGAAAGACTGCTGGCAGATGCTGGATGCGGCAAGGGGCGCTATGGCGCTCATTAGGGGAGGCCTATGTCCAGCTGTGAACTATTATATATAGGCTGATGATGAAGTTAATGATGATTCAAGTACAAGCACATTTTGTATACGAAATGACAAACAATCACTAGCCATAGGTCACACTCATAACATTGAAGAGCAAAGTGACGACCCGTTGCTATTGTATTTTTTTCAGGCGTTCGTATCATGTGCTGTAGGCACCGGCACAGTTGGGTTCGTGATGATGACGTACGGACTGGCAGATGCTATCGGCTGCGTCGTCTCAGGGTATATAGCTAAGGTAAGGCAAAAAAATAAACCAACCCTTACCATTGGTAACTAAAACGACCAACAGTAGGTCTATTTAATTTCTACCCATGTTATAAGCGAATAAATGATTTGATGAATGATTTATTGAAAAAAAAACAAATTCTTTTTTGAAT
Organism: Eupithecia vulgata; assembly: GCA_946478455.1. Taxonomy (NCBI): domain Eukaryota; kingdom Metazoa; phylum Arthropoda; class Insecta; order Lepidoptera; family Geometridae; genus Eupithecia; species Eupithecia vulgata. The sequence goes on from OX297873.1 coordinate 11,468,272, forward strand.
AAAACTGTACCTACTTATTGCAGGTCACAGGCCGAGTGCCCCTACTATGCCTGGCCACAATAGTCCATACAGGGTTATTCGTGACCCTGGTAGCGTGGCGGCCTCAAGCCGGCTCTGAGCTGGTTCTCTACGCCATCGCCGTGGTCTGGGGGCTGAGCGACTCTGTATGGATCGTACAGATTAACGGTACGTGGTGTACAGTCCATAAAGTATTATTCGAAGTCCTTTAGCGTGGTGTTCAAAGGCCGTTTCGCAGCTGGTTCTCTACGCCAACCAATGACGCGATCTGGCTGATCGGTTCTCTGCAGATAGTACAATAAACGGAATGGCGGTCCCAGGCCATTTCGCAGTTGGTTCTCTACGCCAGCATATACCGTGATCTGGCTGATCGGTTCTCTGTTAATAGTATAGATATACGTTACATGGTGTATATTCGATACAGTCCATACAGTTATTCGGAGGCTGCTGGCGTGGCGTCGTCAGGCCGTTTAGCAGTTGGTTCTCTACGTCATCGTTGCGGTTTTTCGTGCTGAACGACTTTGGATAGTACATATCAACGGTTGGTATTGGTACGTGTATGGTTGTCGCAGATTAGAGACGCACTGCTACCTCGCAAAACAAGTGCGTTCAAATATAGGCCTTAACTCCTAACATTGAGATGAATTTTATATTGACGGCATCAGATGACAGACAGTACGTTCGCTTGTGGACATTGTGTAACTATAAAATATATCTTAAAATTGCGAGTTTAAGCCTATATTTGAATGTACGTTTTTGGGCTGGGTGGTAGCAGCACAGTAGCAGTATTAGGTTATTATGAAAGCTTGCTCACGATCGATCTATACCTTGAGTGATGCTTATGTCTTGTTACTTATGTGTGACTAGAGAAGACTAGTTTTCAAACAATGCTTGGATCACATTTCAGAATCTATACTTACTTAAGTAGCCTGCAAGAGCGTGATTTACCTAAATGTGTCCACGCTTATAAGTAGCTGTTCAAACATATTATATGTAAGTATATTAGACGGTTGCCAAGCATTACTTGAGCACATATAAATTCCTTGAAAATTTTATAGGAAAACCTCAAAATAAATCTTTAACAACAACGAAAAATTCATCTGAGTAAATGTTTTGAGAATTGTAGCTAACATCATAAACTTGTGGAAAAACCACGTTTTTTCACAAGATTATGATTTTTTAAGCTTCACGGGGTAAATACTAATTCTTCGGGAATGTAATTTTTATGGGACCAATTCGGGATCATTATCCTTATTTACAATAGCGAATAATCATCACAATCCCGTCCATAATAATTTATGGAAAAATCGATGAATAAAAATAAACTTACAGTCGAATATAGAACCTCATCCTTGAAGTTAGTAAAAAGTATTAGAATCTGACCAATAGGGTAGTTCAGTGCAAACCATGATAAACATATTACCAATTTTCCCTGTTTCAACTGTAAACCGATCTTGCTAAAAAAACTAAACAATGCTGCACTAAACTAATAAGTGGAGTGTGAGCTAAAAAAATAATGCAGTACCAATTTGGAGCGTACTTGCAGTAAGGTATGCTGAATTCAACATAGCTTTTGACTACAGAATATATTTTGTATTGAAAACATATTAACCCAACTCCGTTCTGCTTTGAAAAACTTACAGATAAATATTTTGCCTAAATACTCTTTTAAAATCCCCTCTTCTTCCAGCTTACTACGGAATCCTCTTCCCCGGCAAAGAAGAAGCAGCCTTCTCCAACTTCAGGCTCTGGGAGTCAGTTGGCTACATCATCGCCTACGTCATTTCCCCCTACCTTCGGACCAGCTCCAAAACCTACCTCATGGCGGTTTTGATGGTGACAGGCATGGTCGGATACTCCATCGTGGAGGTTCGAGATAGGAGGGAGAAAGCATTGGTGGAGACGAAGAAAGAGTTAGGTTATGTTAAGGGCTGTGATAATATTGCTTTTCAAAATGTTGAATAAATATGTGATATTTTTAGATACGGAATACGGATTGAAGTCTGTTATTCAAAGTTTATGTTAAAGTTAGAAATAAATAATGATACCAATACCTATCTTGTTCAATAAATAAATATATTATAATGTCGTTATTATAAATAGGTATCTAACTAATTATTTTAATAATTTGATTTGTAGGTTCAATAGAATCTTCTCTCCATAGAATTTTAAAAGTAAACTAAATCTCGTTATTGTTTTCTTTCACCACGAATATAATATTACGGAGAAGGTACATTATTAGTTAACTTGCATTTTAATAATGCTAGTTGGAAACAAGCTCAGAAAGACAGACCCAGAACTACAGCTTCTGACTACACGAACCGCAAGACCGTATCTACATGGTTTCTATGACCTTCTCAATCCGCTACGGTAATCTTGAGTCCCACTTATCTGAATTCCCCAAAGATCCTTGAATCCTACCACAGCGGGTTAAATTGTCTAAGTACCACAGAGATGATATCTGTGGATCCTACGTTCAATTCCCCATTTTCTTCTGTCCTGTCATCCCGTAGACTTCGTCTAACGTCAAACAGCAGAAAATCAATAAGGAGGTTTAGTGAGAGTAGCAATAAAAGTGTTGAACCATCAATTTAACTCCGAAATATAAATGGTTGATAAGGTAGCCATAGTGTTTGTAAAAAATGTTTAAAAATAAGTTAAAATGTGTAACCTAACTACCTTTAGACTTTCATGTGATTGTGACATAATAAAATAATTGACAAATGTGAAATTTATGAAGAATAAATTAATTGTGATATCAAGCTTATGTAATATTTTTACTTCTAAACCCACATCTATAAAGCTCAGAACAATAAACATTACCATAGTACTAGGCTTTTCATTTTACTTATTTAGTATTAGGCTTTTACATTATTTATTATAAATAAATAAGTAGGTATAACTAAAATTTATTTATATGAACTCACGCAAATAGACAAAACAAGTGCACAAAAATATAGC